>JADMNL010000023.1:116439500-117711500 GCA_016271365.2 Neoceratodus forsteri
AGCTGCAGAGAAGACTAGGTTTGCCCTAAAAACAGCCAGACCAGCATCCCCTGCCCCTCAGTAAAATGGGAACTGTTGACAGTTTCATGGCTGACAGTCCTCTTGGAGTAAGGGACGAGGAGCTGAGCTCCTCAGCAGCAGAAGAAAACGCAGCAGAAGATGCAGGCCCCGAAGGCGTCTAGCACCACCCTCTTGAGTTTCCTGCCCAGGTCCCTCCTCCGTTGCCTGAGGCAGACTCATTCTCAGCAGTTGGAGGTCGTCTCTCCCTTTTCAAACAACATGAAGTCTTGTTATATTATGACATGTGCAGTGAGTCCCAACCTTCGAACTGCTCCGGAGGTGAAAGAGTTAACTTTCCATGCCAGGCATGGAACGCTGAGCTCGAGCTCGGTTGAAAACTCTGTCTGTTGTTCTTCAAACTCAAACTGTCTGATTCTTTACTCCGCCTCACTGAACGGTCGTTCCGGAGATTTTCTCCTTCTGCTCGTTTCATTTTGTCGGTTAAAGTATTATTTTCTCGGTTTGACCGAATTTTAACCTCAACCGGTCGGTTCAAGCGCTGTCTGTGGTATTGTAAGTACTGGATAGCGTTTACATTTAATTCTTCTGTGTGGAACTTGTAAACAGTTATCGGTTTGGTTTGAACCGATCAGGTTGTTTTGAAATATATTAATCTGTCTTTTAGAGTGTGGTTACCGGTTCTTATCGGTTCTAAAAAAAAACGGATTTTATTACATTTTTTTCTACGACCCGTGACACGGTTGGGAACCGATAAGAGGGTCTTGCTTGGCGGATTGCCATAAACGGGCTAGTTTGGTTAGGACTGGCACTATGTCTGAGAAACCCAAAAGAAAAACCTGGCTCACTGGGTTTCAACACTGCAGTGTCTGTGGGGAAGCCTTTGCCAAGGCTGACCCCCACAACACCTGTGTTTATTGTCTGGGGTTTGACCACCTCAATTCAGACTGCCAGATTTGCAAAAAATTCCTGCAGCTATCCTGGAAAAGAGTTGGTAGGCTCAGGAAAGGGAGGCCAAGAAGTCCGCTGACCGGATGGCCAGCCGGTTCGGTTCAACCAAACCGGAGGAGTGCCCTCTGACCAGGGCGAGACTTCCTCGGGCAAAAGGAGAGCCGACTCGGAGGTGTCGGTTCCAGCAAAAAGGACAAGGAAATCAGCTGGTGTGGAGCCAAAACTTTCCTCTCCAACCGCTGAAGAAATAGCCAAAGCAATTAAAATTGTCCAGTTGCTTTCCCGTTCGACGAAACCGGTACCGTCAGATAAGCGTCTGAGTTTGGCCAGTTCCATCGGTTCAAGATATGATTTAGAGGAATTTTATGAACGGAGGAGGAAGAGGAGTATGAGGAGAGTGAATGTGGATTTGAAAGTCTGGATGTGCCCATTGAACCGGACATCTCCCCAGACAGAACTTCGGGAGTGTCTCCTCCTAGGCTTTCTGAGGCCCCTTCTCATTTTATTTTTTGTAAAAAAGTGGCTGAAACCCTCCAGCTCCCTATGGAGGAAGCTGTGGATGATCAAAAGGAACCTGACTATGTGGAAATGATGGATATCCCAGAGTCCAGGAGACTGTCTATTTCTTTGCATAAATCTTTTGGAAAACAGACAGTAAAAATTTTAAAAACTCCTCACACTATACCTCCTGTTGATAAGAGAATGGACAAGAGGTACACATTGTCAGGCTCTGATACGGAGTTCCTTACACAACAATGCAGCCATGTTGGGGTAGTGCAGGCTGCAGCCTGTGACAAGGCAAATATTCCCTTGGCCTCACACCCCCCTGACAAGGACTCCAGGAGGATTGATGCCATGGCAAAGAAACAGTACATGGCAGCATCTTTGGGACTCAGACAGGCAAATTATATGGCTTATGTTGTTAGATACCAGAAATCCAGATGGGATGCTATTATGGCTCTAGCAAAACAGGTACCTGGCCAGCTTGCCAAGGAGCTGGAGCAGGTGGCCGCTGATGGTATTGAGGCATCTAAAGTGCAGTTCCATGCTGCAGTGGACTCTAATGATGTGCCATCAAGAGTCATGGCTACATCTGTGGCACTTCGCAGAATGGCTTGGCTCAGATGTACTAGCCTGTCTCAGAATACCCAGACTAAGGCCATGGATTTTCCTGTTGTGGTTAATTCTCTGTTTGGGGAGCAGACAGAGAATTACATGAAGAAAATGGATGAGTATAGGACCACCTATAGGAGTGCACAGGCCAAGGAAAGGCAGGCCACTCCTCAAAGGCAGCCTTCCAGGGGCAGTGGCAGGCCTTTTCATAGGCCTTTTTACCAAGCCCAAGCTTCCTCTTCAGCTTACGCCCAGAGGGAGTTCTTTAGAGGGAGAGGCAGACGGGGTACAAGCAGGCCTGCTTCCACTCCTCAGCGTAAAGCCCCTGCCAGGCAGGCACCCTGATGGGGTGGCCAGGGCCGATTCTCAGCTACCTGTAGGGGGCAGGCTGGCTTACTTTGTCCAGGACTGGAAGTGTCTCACATCAGACAAGTGGGTCCTGGAAGTAGTAAGCCAGGGACTGGTTCTCAGCTTCAAAAAATTTCCTAAGATGAGAACCACATCCTTTCCACCTGCAAATCCATCAGAGGCACTTGCCCTAGAGGCAGAAGTCTCTACCCTCCTGGCTCTCAGAGCCGTGGAAAGGGTTCCACCCCTACACCAGGGCAAAGGATTGTACTCCAGGTACTTCCTTACCCCAAAAAAGACAGGAGAATGGCGGCCCATCCTGGATCTCAGATACTTAAACAAGCACCTTTTAAAACCAAAATTCAAAATGGTGACTCTGGGAATTATTCTGCCCTCTCTAAGGCCAGGGGACTGGCTAGCGTCCCTGGACCTCAAGGATGCCTACTTCCATATTCTCATCAGAAGCTCCCATCGAAAGTACCTCAGGTTCGAGCTGCCCTCAGGCCATTACCAGTTCAGAGCAATGCCCTTTGGCCTCACCTCTGCTCCAAGGGTATTCACAAAATGCCTGGCAGTAGCAGTTGCCCACCTAAGAAGGCAAAAAATTGCCGTCTTCCCTTACCTGGACGACTGGCTCATAGTAGGCCAGTCTCCAGACCAAGTCAAGTTACATCTTCAGATAACTCAGCAACTGCTTACCTCTCTAGGTTTCCTTCTGAATCTTCCAAAGTCAGTTCTAGAGCACAGAGGAAGCCAGAGCCTTCCTGCCTTTGGACAGGGTAAGGACCCTGGTCTCTCTGGTCTCCTCATTCACCCTGCAGATCTCTTGACCAGCAAGGCATTTTCTACAGCTCCTAGGGCACATGGCTGCTTCTACAGCAGTAGTGCAAGGAGCCAGATTTCAGAAGAGGGACATCCAGTTCCATTTGAGAGCCTTTTGGTCTCAAAGAAAGGACCCTCTAACCAAATTGATCCCAGTGACTCGACCCCTGATCCAAGCCCTACAATGGTGGCAGGATCAGAGCAATCTGAGACAGGGGGTTCCCTTTGTCACTCAGTCTCACTCTTTAATCCTTACTACAGATGCATCTCTCTTGGGGTGGGGAGCTCACATGGGCGATCTATCTACCCAGGGACTATGGTCCCCTCAGAAATCTCTGCTCCACATCAACCTGTTGGAGCTCAGAGCAGTTTTTCTAGCACTTCAAGCTTTTTCCAAATCTGTTCAGAACAAAGTTGTACAGGTCAGAACAGACAACACCACTACAATGTGGTACATCAACAAGCAAGGAGGCACTCGGTCTACGGCCTTGTGCACCAAAGCAACGAAGTTGTGGTCTCTGGCTTATTCCCTGAACACCTCCCTTATGGCAGTTCACCTCCCAGGCAAGGACAATGTCCTGGCAGATGCTCTCAGCAGGATTTCCCAGGGCCATCACGAGTGGTCGCTGGATCTCCTGGTCCTGGAGGTAATATTTGCCAGGTGGGGCACCCCACAGATAGATCTTTTTGCAGCCCCAGACAATCACCAACTTCCCCTTTTTTGCTGCGGGCCCCCAGTGTTGGGCTCAGTCCCTCTGGATGCCTTAGTTCTCAACTGGGAAGGAAAGTTTCTCTATGCTTTTCCCCCCTTTCCTCTCCTGTTCAAAGTATTAGTCAAAATCAGATCTCAATCCTGCAAAGTGATTCTGATTGCTCCAGATTGGGCCTGACAACCCCGGTATCCACTCCTACTATCCTTAGCAGTCCATCTTCCCCTGTGTCTTCCCAGGAATCACAATCTGTTAACCTGTGCTCAGGGAAGGGTTTGGTACCCGAACCTCAAATCTCTCAATCTCAAGGCCTGGCTCTTGAAGAGTTAGAATTTGCTGATCTACACCTCTCCCAGAGTGCAATGGATATATTGAAGGCTTCTAGGAAGCCTTCCACCAGAACTACTTACAATTCCAAATGGAAGAGGTTTTCCATATGGTGCTCTGGGAGTATATTTCCCAGAATCTGCTGATTTACCCACAGTCCTGGATTATATGGTACATTTGAACACTTTGGGGCTCAGACCAGCTACCCTAAAGGTGCATTTGGCAGCTGTGTCTGCTTTCATTTCAGCAGGTAAACCCTCTTCTCTTTCAGCTCATCCTGTATTCTCTAAGTTTTTAAGAGATTGCTTCACACCAACCCTCCATTCAGGGACCCTGCCCTGCCTGGGATCTTAATGTTTGCATTGCTCAGCTTATGCAACCTCCCTTTGAGCCCTTGTCTTGACAGACCTCAAGTATTTGACTTGGAAGACTGTGTTTCTGGTAGCTATCACTTCTGCCAGGCCATAGCGAATTACAAGCTTTGTCAGTGGAGCCTGATTTTATATCCTTTCATAGAGATAAGGTGGTCCTCAGGACTAACAGGAAGTTCTTGCCTAAGGTGGTTTCAGATTTCCACCTTAATCAATCTATTCTCTTCCAGTGTGCTTCACTGACCATTCCTCCTCTGGCAAGAGGAGGCTGCAACTAGATGTGAGAGCCCTTAGTTACTACATTGAGCGTACCAAGGGTCACAGGTTTGACTCCCTCCAACTGTTCCTCACTTATGGTGAGGTTGGTAAAGGGAAACCTGCCACTAAAAGATCCATTGCCAGGTGGATTGTCTCTTGTATCCAATTCTGTTATGAAAAGCTGGGTAAGGTTCCTCCCTCAGGCCTGAGGGCTCACTCTACCAGAGGTACAGCTGCTTCCCTGGCTGCTGCCAGGGACATCCCCATTCTAGAGATTTGTCAAGCAGCTACCTGGAAAACAGTTCACACTTTTACCAAGCATTACTCTCTGGACACCCAGGCTAGGAGTGATGCTCGGTTTGGCACAGCTGTGCTTCAGAGCCTATTTCCTAAGTAGGTTCTGTCCCTCCTCCATGGAGGTACTGCTGTGTAGTCTGCATATGTCTTAATATAGAAGACTTCATGGTGTTTGAAGAAAAAATTACTCACCTTAGTAATGTTTCTTCTAATAGAGTCTTGCTATATTATGACCTCCCCCCCCGCTACCTGCCCCTCTCAGAACCTCTGTTTTTGGGATGTGGGTGGGCAGTGCAGTGTTAGCACTTAGTAGGTGCCCACCTTGTTTTTTCACCCCTCTTTTTTTTCTGGGGTGACTGGGTGTTGTGTTTTTCATTTTTTGGGTCTCCTGACTTGAGTCTTTGTTTTGGGACCAAAAAATGGGTTGTTATATTTAGTAGCCAGTTGGCTAGTGTAGGTTTACAGCTTCCACACAGGACCTTAGTGAGTTTAGCTCGTAAAGATCTGACAGTTTGAGTTTGAAGAACAGACAGAGTTTTCAGCCGAGCTCGAGGTCAGCGTTCCATGCCTGGCATGGAAAGTTAACTCTTTCACCTCTGGAGCAGTTCGAAGGTTGGGACTCACTGCATATGTCATAATATAGCAAGACTCCATTAGAAGAAACAACATTACTAAGGTGAGTAATTTTTTCTTCTATGAGCATTAGAAACATATCACGTTGGACAAGTGGGTCCTCAGAATTGTCAAGGAGGGCTACTCCTTCAATCTGATGGACTCTTCTCCAGATCTTCCACCAAAATGATAGCCCAGTCTGTCTGTTGTTCAGTCAGACCTTCTTGCTGCCGAGATTCAGGGCCTCTTACACAACAGGGAAATAGATGTCGTTCACCTCGTGGAGAGGAACATCAGATTCTTTTCCCATTACTTTCTGGTCCCAAAGAAAACAGGTGGGATGCACCCCCGATTCTCAACCCCAAAAAGTTAAACAAGTATCTTTTCAGGGAGAAACTCTAGATGGTCTCCCTGGGAACGCTACTTCCATTGATTCATCAGTTCGACTGGCTCGCGTCCCTCGACATGCAGGATGCTTACCGGCATGTTCCTGTGCACTTGGATCACTGCGAATACCTCCACTTCATGGTTCTGGGTCAGCATTACCATTTCAGAGTATTGCCCTTTGGGCAATCCTCGGCACCTCAAGTCTTCACAGAATGCTTCACAGTGCTCACTTCGTACCTCAGAAAGCTAGGTATTCAAGTCTTCCCTTACCTATACGACTGGTTCCTAGCAAGTCCTTCTGAAGAAGAGACAGAGAGCAGTGGCCGAAGTCTGCCAGTTCCTTACATCCATGGGAGTTCTCTTGAATCTAGAGAAATCTCAGCTTCAACCCTCCCAGCAGCTCCTCTTCATAGGAGCACTACTGGACACCTCTCAAGCGAGGGCCTTCCTTCCAGAGGACAGGAAGGACTCCATTCTACAGATGGCCTGCTTCATCAGGGAGAACACGTCAGTTCGAGCTATCACAGTGCAGTGGATGCTAAGTCTCAAAGCATTCTCTGTTTTCACAGTGCCCCTAGCATGGTTGCACATGAGCACCAGTCAGTTGGATGCTCAGTGCACCATCGTCTCCGACCACTCACCCACAGTCTTTTCACATAAGAGTGACACAACCACTGTCGAGATCTCTCTTACGGTGGACGCAAGAAATCAACCTGTAACAGGGCCTTCCTTTTGCCCCACCAGAGCTGCAGATTACTGTCACCACAGATTTATTTTATTTTTATTTGAAAATATTTCACTAGGAAGGCAACATGAGCTGTGAGCAGCTCATTTCCAGAAGCGTCCGGTGGGGGTGGGGGTGGGGTTGTTACAGAGTAAGTATAACAACAGTTGAGCAAATAGTTCAAGCTGGCTAGCCACCAGCTGGTGCAAACAAATGTTACAACAACAGTAAATACATAATCGCCATAAGCTTTGAGAACAAAGCACAACTAACATCTAGTGCATACTTAAGCATGGGGCAGAATAAGTGCAGAGTAGAACAGAAGGGAGATCTGTATCAGTTATACAAGTACAATACATAATTACAAACAGTGGCTGGCAACAAGAAAACAATGGGTACCAAGAAAGCTACTATTCTGTTCCTATGTATGACACAACTGCAGACGATGAGTACCTAATAGGGTCGGGAATGTTGTTCCAAAGTTTAGGGAACCCGTAGGAAAAAGCCTCCTGACTGATGGAAGTGGACCGATAAGGAATGGCAAGAGAACTTTGATGAGTGGATCGAAGGAAGGGGGAGGAACCGCAAGTAGAGAGGAGGGCCAAAAACAGAACCAGTATTTAGAGGTGAAATTTGCACAGTGAGAGAGATGTCTGCATCCTAGGGAGGGGAAGGCTAGACGGTGATACAGGGCACAGTGATGAGTGCAACAGGGAGAATCGCGTGCAAAGCGACAGAAAGCATTGAAGAGGGGATCCAGTCTGGCTAAGGAGGTCTTGGGAGCAGCACTGTAGACTATATCACAATAGTCGAAAATGGGGAGCATCATTTTCTGTACAGTGTCTCACCTTGCCGGGAGTGGAAGGCAGGTACGGTTCCTGAAAAGGGCTCCCAGCTTAGGGCACAGTTTTTTCATGCTAGCATCAATATGTACAGAAAAATTTAGGTGCTGGTCCAGTCAGACACCTAAATATCTGAAGGAGGTGGTGTCCTCTAGATCTTCCTGGACATAAGTCTCCACCACTCATTCACACTAGTGGGATCTGCGCCGGAGGCACTAGGACCCATCGGGAGCAAACTTTTTGCTGGAGGGTCGGCGCGAGAGATGGCGCCGCGAGGCATGGCGCCGCGAGCGGTGGCTCGCGCGGTAACGACTATCTCGGCGACGACACTTCTCCAACCGCCTTGTTCCTTTTTTCCCGTCAGTCGAGTGCGCTTCAGTGACAACGCCGCCGCCTTGTCGGGAGTCAAACTTCAAACTAGCGCATAGTTTTTCAGTTTATTTTTTGTAATTTTATCTCGATAGTAGTATCGCTAATTTTATTCTATTTCTGTTATATTTTAAAATTTAACTTATAGTAAAGAAGTCTCGGCCTACTGGAGCGAGTGGACCATGAGCTGGTCAGGTGACGATAGGGAGACTTCGTGATGAAAGCTGTTCAGTCAGTCGGGCTTGGTCGGTCAGCCCCTTCCCTCAGCGGGGTTCCGACAACGGTCAGTCCGATGCCGGGGATAAGGGTCCCCGCGGCATAAAATAAGCGTCGCATTCTCGGCACCGTTCCGCCTCGAGCTCTTCTTCGGCCCACAGGTCAAAAAAGAGAAGGCATCACACGAGGTCGCCCTCTGATACGTCTGCGCGTCGACGGTCGGTTATCGTACCTAGTTGCCGGTCTCCTCCTTCGGAGTCGCCAACTTCCGGTTTCCGCCGTCTTCGACATCGGAGCCCCACCCCGCCTATAGGTAGGGCTCCAGATGAGCAGTTTCATCAGTGGGCCGCTCTTATGGAGCGATGGGCTCGGAGGTTGGTTCTTCTGTCTGGCTCGGTTGCCCGGAGCCTTGGGCTTGTCGGGCGATCAGGCAGGGCGGTTGGACCTTCCTAGTCGCGTGGCGCGCCTCCCCGGTGCCAGCGACTCCTTGCTAGGTGTTCCCCTCACATGGCTGCGGCGCGAGGGCCACACCGATGCCCTTATCTCCTGGTTTTCCCTTCTCTTGCTTTCCAGGTTCCAGGGGTGTCCTCGGCGCCTTCCAGCGAAGTCGCTGCGCTTGTCGGCGCTATTTCGTCGCCCGCGCAGGTCTTCTGCGCCGCCAGCCAGTGCCGTGTGTCTTCAGGCGCGCCGGGGTGCGTCTTGATGCCGTGTGCTTCTTGACATCGTGGCCTCCGCAGCGCCGTTTTCGCCTCCTCGGCGCAGGGGCCCTCGGGGACTCTCCCTTTCTATCTGCTCTTCTTCTTCTCCTATTTTCACTCCTTTCCTGTCAAGCAGTCCTTCCTGGACTATCAGGAGATGATGTTGAGCCTGACCCAGACCTTGGTTGGGTGATGAAGTGGAGAAACAGGATCCTTCCTCTACAGAGCCTGTGGTGAGGACCTATCCTTAAGTCTCTGTTGAGGAACCTGAGATCACTCTTTCTCTCCAGACTACGGACATCGATCCTGGGAAAATATTAAGACTCCAGTATCTTCATGCTCGGAGATCCCTACGGATTTGACTCTCCGATTCAACCCTCCTTGAGACGCTGTCTCAAATGGTATGGAATAATCCTGCTCTTATTCCTTCAGTGGCTAAATCCATTGATAAGAAATATTCAGCTCCCAAGGATCGTCCCATTTGGCATCCCAAGCCTTACGGATCCTATTGTAGTCCTGGCAGAGAATGACAAGGTCGTCCTTCCTCAACTACTACAGCTCGACCTATTAACAAAGAGTCTCGTAAATTGATTCATTAGGTAAGAGAGTCTTTGCTGCCTCACTTTAAGTATGCGTGTTGCCAGCTATCAAGGCTATTTTTCTCAGTATAAGTATATCCTGTGGCACTCTGTATGAAGCGAATGGTTGAAGCTCTTCCAGATTCCGACTCCAAGTCAGAGCTCCTTCTAACCGTTATCAGAGGTATTGAGTCCAATAACCAACAGGTCAAAGCCGCCATGGGCGCTTTCGACACTGCTTCTCATTCAGCAGCCAGAGTGTTTGTACTCAAGCGCCATTCCTGGCTGCGTACTTCTGGCTTTCGAATGATGCTCAGCAGCAGGTAATGGCGTTGCCCTTTGATGGCTCCTATCTTTTGGGCCTCAGGTAGAGCAAGCCCTAGAGGCCACTCAGAAGACTAGGTCGGCATTAAGTTGGCTGAACCCCGCCTACCCCTCTCGGGGCATGTAGGTAGCGTCAGTTTCATGATCGCCAGTCCTTTGAGGCAGAGGCAGAGGAAGCTTCCATAAAAGCCAACCTGCCCAACCTCAAGGAGAGCAGCAAAGCACAGGGCCTAAAGCCCCAGCGCTACTTATGAATGCCGGCCCCAGTTCCATCCACACTGCCGAGATGGAACTTTCTCCTCGTGGAGGAGGTCTGATGTACTTCTACAATCGGTGGAAGTCCATAACCTCAGACAAATGGGTCCTTCGGATAATTAGAGGGTTATTCTCTCAATCTTTGGAAAACCCCAATTGCCCTCCCAAACGACAACCCAGGTTGTCGACCTCTCAATTAGACCTCCTTACCCTGAGATCCAGGGCCTTCTAAACAACAGGGCAATAGAACTGGTGCCCCCGCATCAGCGAAACACAAGGTTCTACTCCATTACTTTCTGGTTCCAAAGAAATCTGGGGGATCGCCCCATTCTAGACCTCAGAAAGTTAAACAAATTCCTCCCCAGGAGAAATTCAAAATGATTTCCCTAGGTACCCTGTTACCTTTGCTGCATCAACACGACTGGCTGGCCTCCCTGGATATGCAGGGCGCCTACAGCATATCTCCATCCACCGACCCACTTGAAATTCCTGAGGTTTGTAGCTCTGGGTCAGCATTATCAGTTCAGAGTCCTGCCTTTTGGCTGTCCTCGGCGCCTTGAGTTTTTACAAAGTGTTGTGCAGTTCTGCTAGCGCATCTCAGGAAGCTTCGGACTCAAGTGTTTCCCTACCTGAGCGATTGGCTCCTAGCGAGTCCTTCCAGCCAAGGGACTCTGGAAGCCGTTCAAGCGAGCCTCTCGCCTTCTTACATCCATGGGAGTTCTGCTAAATCTGAAGAAGTCACAACTGCAGCCCTCCAGAGCTCCTTTTCATAGGGACTCTTCTGGACACCTCTTCCGCGAAGGCTTTCCTTCCAGAGGACAGAAGACTCGACATCCTTCAGATGGCCCGTTACATCGGGGAGAACCGATTGGTCACAGCTCTCTCGATGCAACGTATGTTGGGTCTCATGGCGTCCTCAGTGTTCACTGTACCCCTAGCTCGGTTACACATGAGGACCACCCAATGGATGCTCTCCGCTCAGTGGTCACCGACCTCTCACCCCCAGTCTTATCCCATCAAGGTGACGGAGCCCCTACGAAGGTCTCTCACCTGGTGGTCTCAAGAGAGCAGTCTCCTGGAAGGATTCCCCTTTGCTCCTCTGGATCATCAGATCTCCATCACCACAGACGCATCGCTAATGGGATGGGGAGCTCACTGTCTCTCTCCACACTCAAGGTGTATGGACTCAGCTCGAAACTCAGCTCCACATAAATGTCCTGGAGATGAGGCGGTCCTCTATGCGATCCGGCGTTGAAGGATGTTCTTTTCACAGAACATTCTCCTTCAAACGGACAACAAAGCTGTGATGTATTACATCAACAAGCAAGGCGGTGCTCACTGTTACCCCTTTGCAGGAAGCAATGAGAGTGTGGGAGTGGTGCTTGGAGCACAAGTTCTCTAATTCAAGCGGTATATCTGCGGGTGTACAAAGCGACTTAGCAGATCACCTCAGCAGGGACGGAGGCAGACCCTCACAGTGGTCTCCGACCCAGCCGTAGCTCGGTCACTGTTGAAGAGTGGGGACTCCAGATCTGGACCTTTTGCATCCCCACTCAACCAAAACTGCCTCTCTTCTGCTCCAGAAATCCAGGGCCTGGCATTTTCTGTCAGGATGCGTTCAGGCTGCGGTGGACAAAATGCTTTCTTTACGCCTTTCCACCGCTTCCTTTAATTCAGAGAGTTCTCCTCAAGTTCGAGTCTCAGGGGACCAAGATGATTCTCATTGCTCCCTCCTGGCCTCGACAACTATGGTTTCCTCTACTCAACCGTATGTCGGTAGGCTCTCCGAGACCACTTCCCTTGCAAATCAATCTTTTGACTCAGGGTTCGTTGGTCCACCCCAACCTGAGGTCACTTCACCTTCATGCTTGGCTCCTGAAGAGGTAGAAGTGAACCGGTTTAACGTCTCTCGTAGAGTCTCAGACGTCCTTCTGGCTGCTCGGAAGCCAGCTACCCGAAAAACTTAAGCTTCTAAGTGGAAACGCTTTTCTCTCTGGTGTGCAAAGTCCTCTTGGAATCCCTTTTCCTGTCCTCCAGACAAGGTTCTGGAGTACCTTTTGGACCTATCAAACTCAGGTCTCCAGTACTCCACGGTTAAAGTTCACCTTAGTGCCATTTGGCGTTCCATGAGCAGTTTCTTCCTTGTCGCTGGCTCAGTTACCTATGGTGAAGAGATTTCTTAAGGGAATTCTGCATACCAGACCCCCTGTTAGACGTCCGTTCGCAGCCTGGGACATTAAACTTGTGCTAGACATGCTCACTCGGAAGCCTTTCGAACCCCTAGCTACCTGTGAGCTAAAATTTCTTACCTGGAAGACAACCTTCCTAGTGGCCATTACTTCAGTCCGCAGGGTCTCTGAGATACATGCCCTGGTTACGGACCTTCCGTATACTGTGTTCCATAAGGACAAAGTAGTTCTTCGTACTCATCCTAAATTTCTTCCCAAGGTTGTGTCAGAATTCCATCTAAACCAACCTCTGGTGCTTCCCTCTTACTTTGCCAACTTCCAGAATGAAGGAGAACGGTCTCTTCATTCCTTGGATGTTAAGAGAGCCTTGCGGTTCTACTTGGATAGAACCAAGAATTTTCGCAAGACTCAGCAATTGTTTGTTTCCTTCAGCGAGACCCGGCTGGGTCAGCCTGTCGCAATCAGATGCATCTCATCATGGTTAGTGGCATGTCTTCGACATTGCTATTCCATGGCACAGGTTAAATTGGAAGGTAGCGTGTACGCTCATTCTACTAGGGCGGTCGCGGCATCCCTAGCGGAAATTCGCAATGTTCCAATTGCAGATATCTGCAATGCCGCCACCTGGAGCTCAGTGCATACGTTCATTAAGCATTATGCACTGGATGTTCATGCCAGGCGTCATTCCGCCGGCAGAACTATCCTTAATGGACTTCTGTCCTAGGCGTGTGAGCTCTGGCTCCCCTGCACGCCCTTTTGGGGATTATCAGCTGGTACTCTCCACTAGTGTGAATGAGTGGTGGAGACTTATGTCCAGGAAGATATGAAAGTGCACCTACCGTAATTCTTGATCGTCTTGGGCAGTCTCCACCACTCATTCCACCCCCCTCCATCCCGAGCTCACGCTGTGTTGGTCTTCACTCCCTCAAACCTTTAGGCCGTGAAGACTTCTTTGCTGACCCTTCTTACACGGGTAGTCGGACTATCTTATATCCGTTTTTAAGGTTAGGTTTACTCTTTCGTTAGTTACGCTGCACCTCCTTGGTAAAAAGGTACTGAGCGGTTGGAGGGTAATGCGCCGAGATAGTCATTACCGCGCGAGCCACCGCTCGCTGCGCCATCTCTTGCGCCGACCCTCCAGCAAAAAGTTTGCTCCTGATGGGTCCTAGTGCCTCCGGCGCAGATCCCACTAGTGTGAATGAGTGGTGGAGACTCGTCCAAGAAGATCAAGAATTACGGTAGGTACGTAATTTTCATTTTTGTCCCCTCAAGGGTGTGGAAAGTGGACAGGGAGTGTAGCCTTGAGAGTCTCTGCCTAGTGCCAAAGGTCATAGAGACTGTTTTCTTGGCATTAAGGAATAGTTGATGTTATTCTAACCAGTGTTGAACATTGATGAAGTCAAACTGTAGTCTGGATATACATCAATGGCAGTAGTTCTAGAGGTGAAGATCACTGTGTCATCGGCGTGCATATGGATGGCCGAAGAGGAACATACCGAGGGGTGGTTGTTCAGAAATATAGAGAATAGCAGTGGGCCAAGTACCGAGCCTTGGGGCATGCCAGTAGAGATAGGTTCTGATGGGGACATGGAGTCTGCTATTTTGACTGATTGTGTTCGATCTACCAGGTAGGCATGAAACCAGTTGCAGACTGAGACAGGCCAACTTATGAGAGGCAGTTAAGGAGTAGGGAGTGGGAGACTGTGTCGAAAGCCTTGGCAAGGTCGTACAAGGATAGCAGATGTGAAGTGTCCTTTATCCGTGGCAGTATGGATAGTCAGCGAGCCTGAGGAGAGAGGTGGTAGTGGAGTGATTCTTCCTAAACCCAGATTGGTATGGCTTAAAAAAGGGCTGTATCATCTAGGAAGGAGGAGAGTTGAGAGAGAATGATGTGTTCATGGAGTTTAGCCAGAGTGGGTAGAATGGAGATGGAGCGATAGTTCCCAGGGGATGAGAGATCGCTGCCCTTAGGTAGAGGGAGAACTGTTGCATGTTTCCAGGAGTTGGGGATAGATGCAGAGTGAAAGGGCAGATTGAGGAGATCAGACAGTGAGGTACAGGAAGCAGGCGCAGAGAGGTATAACAGTTTAGGGTCCAGGCTGTCAGGGGAGCTGGCTTTCGTGGGATTCAAGGAGAGAAGGGCCATTTGAGTATCATAAGGGGAAATGGGTGAGAAGGAGAAACTTTCCGTGTAAGGCTGTTGCAGGGAGGTAACTCTGTTGCAGGGAGGAAGGTTTAGGGAGGGGTACAGTGGTAGGGTGAGAAGGTAGTGATGCAAGCAAGGAGGCGGCACAGGTTGTATAGTAAGCGTTAAACTCAGCAGCTACTTTAGTGTGGTCAGCGATGGGTTGATTATTTATGTTAAGTACTAGGCAAGGGGGTTTGGTTTGTGGGGAGAAGAGTGAGTGCACTACCTTCCAGAATTTGGAATGGTTGTTAATGTTTGAATTAAAGGTGGTTTGGAAGTATTCAGCATTAGCCAGTCTAATGGCCTTTGTGCAGGCATTGTGGAGCATGCAGTAGATAGTGTAGTCCCCGGGTAGCTTGGAGGATTTGTGTGTTTTCCAGGCCTTATCACAGGCTTGTTGACAGGCCAGGAGTTCAGGAGTGACCCAGGGAAGGTGACTGCCACGTACCCTGACTTGCTTTAAAGGGGCATGTTTGTCCCAGATAGTGAGAAGGGTATCTTTGAAGTGTGTTGGGGTTTGATCTATGGTAATGGCCGAGGATGCTGCTGTCCAGTTGACCTGTGTTAGTTCCAGAAGTAGCGGAGCCAGGTCAAGAGATTTGTAGGAGCGATAAGTTAGTAATTTGTGTGGTGCCTTGAGTCTGTCTATTTTCATAACTAGACAGATCATATGATGATCACTGAGGGCATCAGGCAGAAGGCCAGAATGGATTACCCTATGAGGATGCAAGGTTAGGGCCCAGTCTAATAAGGAGTGGTTCTGGGACTTATGGATATGGCGGGTGGGTTCTGTGATTAGTTTTGAGAGGTTGAGAGCTGCACTGTCATCACGGGTCTTGCTTTGTGCAGATGACAGCCAGTTAAGGTTGAGATCACCCAGAAGGTAGAGCTCCCTAGAGGAGGTAAGAGCACTGATAGTGGTGATGAGCTCAGTGGTTGTGGATGGGTGTAGACCAGGGCAACAGTAGAGCACTTGCTATAAAAATAGGGATGGAGAAGGGTGGGACAGGCAGATGACGATGGCTTCATAGGCTGATTTTAACAATGGTAGCTAGCATAACTGAGGTTTGGAGGAGCAGGCTGTATAGATGGCCACCCCCCGCCTGAGCGATCCTGACGAGTGACTACATAGCCCAGAATGGCAGTGCATGTGTCAGGGATTTTATGGGTGAGCCAAGTCTCAGAGATAACCAGGATGTCAGGTTTTAGGGAATCGACAAGTGGGAGTAGGAGGTCAAGTTTGGGAGGAGGCTACGAACATTCATGTGGAGGAGCTTTAGGCCACGGGGGTGAGGGAGAAAAGAGGGTTGGGGGAATGTGTAGGGGCACATTGGGTGGGGGCAGAGCTAAGCGAGGGACCAAGGTTGGGATTAGTGTCACCCGCGGGTAGGAGTAGGAACGCGATAATAATGAAGTGGAGCTTTGTACTCTTGACCCAGGACTTGCTAGTGCACTCGACTGTGCAGGGAGTGTGCGTGGCCAGCGGTAGCTGTATTTTTGAGGAAGACCAACAGCGTGTAAGAGAGATGTATGGTCATGAGCGATGCAGGTGGTCTGGTTGTAGAATGGGACCACGAATGAAATGCGGGAGCGTGATCTGTTACCATGGTGTAGTGGTGGGTATGTACGGTCAGAGGGTGTTCATTGGGAGTCCAGTGAGGGGTTTGGGAATTTAGCATGTGCAGTGATAGGGAGGAAAAGATGATGCTTAGAAGTAGATAGAGAGGTAGTGGTGGACAGGAAGGGACAGCATTGTTACTAGTCGAGCTAGAGTAGAGTGAACAGTGAGAGCCCTCTGGTGGATGACTTTATTACCTGAGTACTATAATAGGAAGTTCCAGGAGGGCAGCATGAAAAACAGCTGTGAACAGCAGAGAACGTAGGCGGCCAGCTGTGAGAGGCAGAGAACATCAGCGGCCAATAGGGGGAAGGTGTTACGGGTTGTGGGAGGAGCTGCTGCCGATAATAGTGGCTGGGGTTGGGGCGGGCAGGACGAAAAATATGGTATTTGCTGGCTTTTGTAGAGTAGCCCAGAAGGGTATGAGCAGGCAAAATTACAGCAACTGTCCACACACTCTGCGGCCACGGAGAGAGCGCTAGGCAGAAAAGCAGCTCCAATCTGGAGTCTTGGCGCCGAATTTGAAAAGGGCTCCATACCTGATTCTTCGGGGAGCCGGCGGCAGCTGATGACACACAAACTGGGATGCGGTTCACAGTTGGGGGAAAATCAGTCTCCCGAGTGGGCAAGCACACAGATGCTTCTCTGATGGGTTGGGGCGCTCACTGTCAGGACCTCAATACTCGGGGAATATGGGGCCTGGATGAGTCTCACCTTCACATAAGTGTCCTGGAGTTGAGGGCAGTCCTGTATGCTGTGCGAGCCCTGAGGGACATCCTCTGTTGGAAAGTAATCCTTCTCCAGACAGACAACAAAGGTGTGATGTATTACATCAACTAACAGGGCGGAGTGCACTCCTACCCTGTTTGCAGGGAAGCGATGAGAGTGTGGGAATGGTGTCTTGAGAACAAGTCATCCATCCAGGCAGTCTACGTACTGGAAGTCCAGAATGACCTAGCGGACCACCTCAGCAGAACAGAGACAGATCCTCACAAGTGGTCGCTCACAGTAGACGTTGTATAATCGTTGTTTGATGAGTGGGGCACTCCAGACCTGGACCTTTTTGCGTCCACACTCAATGCAGAACTGCCTCAATTCTGCCCCAGAAATCCAGAACCTGGCGGTTTCGGTCGGGATGTATTCAGACTGCAGTGGACAAGACGCTTTCTGTGTGCATTTCCTCCTCTGCCGTTGGTTCAGATGATACTCCTCAAATTGGAGGCACAAGGGGGCAGGATGATTCTAATCCCCACGTACTGGCCCTGGCAGATATGGTTCCTGCTGATCAAGAGGTTGTCAGAGATCCCTCTGAAACAGCTATCTCTCCGGATGGATCTCCTGACACAGGGACCCCTGGTCCATCCCAACCTGCGATCACTTCATCTCCATGCCTGGCTCCTGAAGAGATAGAAATGAGTAGGTTCAAGGTATCTTAGTGTATCTCAGAAATCCTGCTAGCCACCCATAAGCCTTCCTCAAGGAAGACTTACACAGCTAAGTGGAAGCGTTTCTCAATTTGGTGTGCGAAGTCCCATTTGGATCCTTTCTCTTGCATACCTAGCAAGGTGTTGGAGTACCTTCTAGACCTGTTGAATGCAGGACTGCAATATTCCTCAGTGAAAGTACATCTCTCCGCAATCTACACCTATCATGAGCCAGTGCATAACCTAGCTGTGGCTCAGCTTCCTCTGATCAAAAGGTTCCTTAAGGGCGTCCTTCACACCAGACCCCCGGTCAGAAGGCCGGTGGTAGCTTGAGATATCAACCTCATGCTAGATATGCTCACTCATAAGCCATTTGAACCTTTAGCCACTTGTGATTTGAAGTTTCTGACCTGGAAGATGGCATTTATTCAGTGCGTAGGGTCTCTGAGAGCCACGCGTTGGTTACAGACCTTCCATACACGTTTTTTCACAAGGACAGAGTGCTTCTTCGCACACATACCCTAAATTACTTCCAGAGATGGTTTCAGAATTCCATCTTAACCAACTTTTGGTGCTTCCAACTTACTTTGCTAACTTCCAGATTGAAGGGGAGCGCACCCTTCACTCGCTGGTCGTGTAGAGAGCTCTGCGGTTCTATATTGACAGAACTAAAGAAATCCGCCAATTCTGTGTATCTCTGTATGGCTAGTAGTCTGTCTCCAACACTACTGCTCGATGGCACAAGCCAAACTGGAAGGCCGGGTTTATGCCCACTCGCGTGGTTGCGGCTTCCCTGACTGAGATTCATAACATACTTATTGCAGATATCTGCAGAATGGCTACTTGGAGTTCAGTGCATACCTTCGTAAAGCATTATGCTCTCGACGTTCATGCCAGGCAGCATACGTCCTTTGGCAGATCAATCCTTAATGGACTTCTGTCTTGAGCGAGCCCAGTCTCCTGCCTGCTTGGGGGATTGGTGTTTAGCTCGGTACTCTCCCACTAGTCTGAATGATTGAAGACTTTTAGTCCAGGAAGATATGGAAATTACGTACCTACTGTAATTCTTGATCTTCTTGGATGTAGTCTTCACCATTCATTCACACGCCCACCCACCATCCCCCAAGCTCACTCACTCTGTTTATGGTCTTCATTCCCTTGTTGCTTGGGCTGTGAAGACATTGTTGGGTTGACCCTTCTTACAAGGGTCATCCGGGCTATCTTATGCCCGGGTTAGGTTTCCTAGGATAGTTGACACTGCACCTCCTCAGCCAAAAAGGTACTGAGGCGGTGGGAGGGTCGACGCCTAGATAGCTTATATGGCGTGAACCAGCTTTGTGGCACCATACCTGCGTGGTCCTACCTCGGCGTTGGCCCTCCTGAAGATTTTTGGCTCCCTCTGGGTCCTAGTGCCAATGGTGTAGCCCCACTAGTGTGAATGAATGGTGAAGACTACATCCAAGAAAATCAAGAATTACGGTAGGTAACTAATTTCCATTTTTCCTCTCTGGGGAACAGAACTGAGGTGGTGAAGGGGCCGTCATCTGTTACTGGCCAACCCGCGAATGCCACGTAGTACTTCAGCCTCTAGGGCTTCGCAGTCTCCAACGTCAGCCCCTCCTCCAGAGAGTAAGCAATCTTTAGCTAAAAAGCTTTCCACAGGGTCCCAGTGCCTCTGGCTAGTACCCAGCAGTGATGAATGGTGAAGATATACAGGAAGATCAAGAATTACGGTAGGTACGTAATTTTCATTTCTGGGAGTGGTATATGGTGTGCATCCACACAACCCACCTGATCTCTCCTGACATGTGGCACACTGATCTGGCTTCCAGTGGGTCAGATCTGATGTCACGAGGCAGTGCCAATGAGGATACCACGTGGATGGGTGGGAGGAGCCAGCTTGAAGACTTTCCGGTAAGTCTTAAAGGGAAGGGAATTGTACCAGAAGTGTGGATGTACATCATATACTACTCCTAGAACTACAGTTAGAGGTGAGTAACTTATTTTTTCAGTTGCGACCCTACTCTGCTCCTGCGGCCAAATCACCTCAACCCCCAGCAGGGCAACAGCAGGCTTGACGGCCTCGGCCGAGGGAATCCTCCACCGCTGCCAAGAAGTCCAGAGGGTGAGGGTCAGTGGCACCCTCAGCTAGCCCCAGCACCGCTTCCAAGCCTGCACAGTGATGGGTTGTGGATGCCCTCCTCCCACCTGTCCTGACCACCCCAGGATGTTCTGTGGGAGGCTGGCTCTGCCAACTCGCTTCAGTCTGGTCTGTTATTACCTTGGCAGGTGGGTGCTTGAAGTTGTCGGATGGAGTCTGTCTCTGGAGTTCGAGGCTGTCCTGCCAAGCTGAGCCTGTATTGCACGGGAGGATGTGGTGTCTGCAGACACCCCCCTCTGGTAGGACATCTACCAGCTCCTCCAGAAGTAGACAGTGGTTCTTGTCCAGGATGCCATTGCCGGTCCAGTGTTTGTCTCCAGATACTTTCCGGTTCCCAAACAGATGGGAGGCTGGCGCCCCATACTGGATCTGCATGAGCTCAACAAGTTTATTACACCGTACAAATTCCAGGTGGTCATTCTGAATCAGATCATTCTTTTCATGGAGCAGGCATACACTTCTGCTTCCTGTACCTCCAGGACGCCTTCTTTCGTGTCCCCATCCTTCTATCCTGGTCATAGAGGCACAGGTCAGGAAGCATAGGAAAACCCAGGAGCAGTTGTAAAATTCACAACAAGAGTATTTATTTGTACTAGCAGTAACATAAAAAATAAAACTGTTCAGTATAACTGTTTACAAAGGCCAAATAAATGGAGTAGATCCAACAGAGATTTCCTTCAGTCTCTGTTGCAGTTGCAGCTTTTTCTTTTTATAAGCCCTTGCAACTCCCCTTCTTAACCAGCATCCTGTTTTTTCTAAAATGTTCTAATATATATCAGGTATGTGCAGCTAGAACACAATGTTCCAGAACTGAGGCCCCTTCTCCACAGCTTCTGCAAAACGCTTAAAAATTGCATTTTGGGTTAATCCCTTGAGTTCCAAATACCTTTGCAATCATCTCAAACTATAATTATATATATTTAAGCAGTAATACTATGTAATTTCTAAACAAAGTGATCCCAATATCAATTACATTTCCACATAATGATTTGCATATATTTTTATATCAGCAGATATGCAAGGGAGGAAAAAGACAGAAAAGCAAGGGAAGACTGAGAGATAGTGAGAGGCAAAGAATTGCGAGACTGTCGGGGTGATCAAATCCTAGGTCTCACCGGAAAATTTGCTGGCGCAACCAGACAGACAAGAGACAGGAAAGGGGAGAATGGAACAGATTCCTGCATTCAAACTTTTTCCATAACAACTGTGACAGGGTCCTATTTCACCCTGTCACTATCCCTCCGGAGGCTCCATATGGAAGCAATCCTGTACGAGTTCCTGGCCATGCCATTTGGCCTTTCTCTGGGCCCCAGGGTCTTTGCCAAGTGCATTGCAGTGGCAGTAGCATTCCTGCGGTGCCAAGGAGTCGGCATGTACCCGTACCTGGACGACTGGCTGATCACCGATTCCTACAGAGCGGAGGTGTAGCAGTTGATCCAGGGACCTGACCCTCCAGACCTGCTCGATCCTGGGCCTCCTGGTCAACGAGGCCAAGTTGGAGCTCATTCCATTGCAGGTGATCCAACTCATTGGGGTGGAGCTAGACTCCGTTGTGCCACGGCCTGAGTCCGGGTGGAAAGGGTGGAGGATCTGACCTCTTTTGCTTGATCATTTTGGGCCTGGCAATTACCCTGCCTGGGACTTTGTTCGCCTGCTGGGGTACGTGGCAGCTTGCATCAGCGTGGTCCAGTGGACTAGCTGGAGGATGTGTTCCCTGCAGTGGGGGCTTGCCTGGCAGTGATCTTGGCGCAGCGGTCACCTTGACCAGCCAGTCACAGTGACACAGCAGCTGTAGGATGCCATCCAGTGGTGGCTAGTCCCAGCCCATCTCCAGGAAAGAGTCCCTTTTGTCCACCTGGAGCTGACGGTCATTCTCCTGACAGACACCTCTCTGCTGGGGAGCCCGCTTGGGGGGACCATAGAGTCCATGGGCTCTGGACCCCATGGAGTCTCGATGCCACATGAACCTGCTGGAGCTCTGTGCAGTGCATTCTGCGCTGATGGCATTTGCTCTGCACATTCCAGGTCAGGTTGGACCATGACTACCATGTACTACCTCAACAAGCAGGGCTGAGCAGCCAGCCCAGTAGTGCTGAGGGGGTTGAGGCACTGGACGCCACACCTCGTGCTATGTCGACAGCTGGGTTTGGGAACAAGCCTGGGTCGTTTTTGGGGGAGACAGGAGATGGATTGAGCAGCCGTAAGGCAGCTCTCCCCTCACGGGTGGATACCCAGCCGCTCCCGATGCGGGGCTGCCCCTGGGTTGCTGCATGTGCGTGCCTCCACACGCGTATGGGCAACTGCGGCGAGGGAGCAAAAAAAAAAAAAGTAAAATGGAGCTAGCAGGCTGGGCTGGCAGTATAGCCTAGAGGTTAGAGGAACGAGGTATGAACAAGCTTGATAAATCCAGCAGACCAGACCTGAGTTTGATTCTCACAACCTCCACTAGCATACTGTGTGACTCTGAGCAAGTCACTTCACCTCCCAGGGCGCCCCTGAAAACAGGCACTTGTGCCTAGTGGGCCTACCAGTTACAAAGACTTAAAATAATAATAATAATAAAAAAAAGACCCTGCAGTGCCCAAGCCATTTGAGTCTAGATGTTTGCCTCCTTCACCCTTAGCCCTGCGTGGGGGTAACCTGTGGGGGATTGCCGGGAGGGTTGGGCGCAGGGAAGCAGAGGTGCGAGACAGAGCCCCCCGGGGGAGTGGAGCCACCTGCCAGCTCCGCCATGTACCCATGTCGCCAAGCAGGTGGGAGGGGGCGACGGGGGTCAAAAAGCTAAATAAAGAAAAAAAAAAAACAAGCAAGGCGGGATGCATTCCCTCCCATTGTGCCGGGAAGCTCCTGGCATCTGGACCCCCATTCAATCTGGCACCGACCTTCTGACGATTCATGTGGCCGGCATGTGCAACCAACTGGCAAACGCTCTCAGCCAAGTGGGAGAGGTGTCTCACAAGTGGTCCCTCCCTGAGGAGGTAGTTGACCACCTGTTCTCCCAGTGGGCACCCCCCAGGTTTACCTGTTTGCTTCCCGGGAAAACACAAAGCTGAGGCTGTTCTGTGCCCACCCCCTTCAGTGCGGGACACCTCTGAGTGATGCCTTCATGAGGCCCTGGACCTTGAGCCTCATGTACGCCTTCCCTCCCTTGCTCGTGATCCACAAAGTGCTGATAAAGGTGCAGAGTGAAAAGGAACAGATGATCCTGGTGGCTCCGGACTGTCTGCGCCAGTTCTTTTTTTTGAAATTTAAGTTTTATTAAATTTTTATAAAACCAAAATACATGGAATAGAGGTTATCTGACATACTATACACGGATCAAGTATGTAACACTTAAAGATGTGTACAAAAACTCACAAAATTGAGCGGAAAACAATAAAAGAAAAACACCACACCCAGACCCTCCCAAACCCCACTCTCCCCACCCTCCATCGCCTCGGAGAGTGTCTTAGCGAAAGGGGATACTGGCTCTTGAGAGAGGAGAACTAGGGATAGAAAAAAGAGAAAGAAAACCCCACACACATTAGCTAGTCATGACTGCACAGCAGAGACGTAGTACAGCATTAACTATCGAAAGGGACCACACCTATGGAGATTATTTCAGGTACAGCGCATATAATTTGCCCCATTTCCGATTGAAAGAAGCCAGCCTGTATCTGGAGCTAGCTATTAGTTTCTCGGTATTAAAACAGTGGGACATCTCATTGAGCCATTCTTGGCAGGTGATAAGGTCTTGATCCATCCAGTGTCTTGAGGACCAGCTTTTTGACAACTATAGAGATCAGAGCCATGTGGTACTTACGTTCCTTCACCTCAATGTTAGAGTAAATTCCTAAAATACAGATTTGTATGGTGAAGAGCTCTCTAAGCCCCAAAAGTGGATCTAGACTGTCTCGTATTGTATTCCAGAGGGGTGCCACTCTGTTACAATCCCAGAGGATATGCAGCAGATTCCCTTCAGCGACCCCACATCTCGTGCAGATATCCGATTTAAGCTTACCAAATTTAGCCAGCTTTACTGGAGTATAATAGAGGTTATTTAAAATATGGTATTGGATTAATCTATGATTGTCCTGGGAAAGGTATCGGTACATATCTTTCCAGATCAACTCCCATAAAAGGGGAAAGCCCAAGGTAGGGGATGACCAGATTGTGGAACCCTCCAGGGTATTAGGAAAAAGGGCATCCAACAGTTTGTTGTATATGTTAGCTATTCCATGGGGATTGCCGGCCGCTTCCTGGATTTTCTCCAAGAAAGGCCTTGTTTTGGAAGGAAGGTAGACGGGCCCAAATATTTTGTGTATTAAGTGTCTCAGTTGAAAGACTTTGACAATATACTTCTGGGAGATGTTGAAGGAAATTAAAATTCTGTCCGACGGGAGAAGTGAGCCTTGTACATATAGAGACTCCACAAGTAGGTTGCGTATTTGTGGGAGCCACTGAGGTCAGCCAACTACTCAATTTAATATTGGGATTTAAAGTGAGAGATTGTGCTAGATCCGTGGTCTGGGATATGTTAAAGAAGTTCCAACATTGGGAAAGAATTTTAATAGAGAGACCAATAGCGGATTCCTGTATGGCTGCAGGTAGTGTGGAGAAAGGGTAACAAAAGATACGGGGGGGGGGGCGTAGGTTGAACTGGTCCATTCGACTAAGCTCCAGTTGTAACCAGGTTGGTTGAGGTAGATTTGACTGTGTGATGGACCATTTCCCTATTCTATATAGGTGACTAGCCCAGTAATATAGTAAAAAATTAGGTAGACGAAGACCCCCTTTGTCTCTAGCTGCACTAAGTTTGAGAAAGGCTCGACGAGGCTGTTTCCCTTTCCAGATAAAGTTGGATAACAAAGAATTTATTTGACTAAAATACTGCCTGGGGAGCCAAATGTTAAGAAGATTTAGGGGGTAGAATAACTGGGGTAAGACATTCATTTTGATGATGTTAATATGCCCCCATAGGGATATTGGTCATTTTTGCCATCGGTCAGGATCTCTCTGAATCCTTGCTAATGTGTCATCTAGATTAAGCTTCCTGACTGTTTCCACCTCACGAGCCAAGTGGATGCCTAAGTATTTAAGCGAGACCGGAGACCATTTCATACCGAACCGTGTGAAACCTGCTTGAAAGGTAGTAAAGTTTAACGGAAAAATAACTGATTTAGAAACGTTTAACCTGTAGTTAGACACCTGACCGAAACGGTCAATGATTTGTAGTACTTGTGTTAAGGATGTTTCTGGGTTGGTAAGGTGTAGCAGAATATCATCTGCAAAAACCGAGAAAGTTAGGGGGAATTGAGAAATGACGCAGCCTGTAACTCGTGGTGAAGTTTTAATGCTAATAAGTAAAGGCTCTAGGTATAAGTTAAAGAGGTAAGGGGAAAGGGGACATCCTTGACGTGTGCAGGCACATAAAGGAAATCGGGAAGAGAAAACCCCATTGCAGTAGACTTTTGCTGAGGGAGCCTTGTAGATCGCCGTGATCCAATGGATAAAGGTATCAGGGAAGCCCATTCTCTTCAAAGTGGCCCACAAAAAGTCCCAGTTCACCATGTCAAATGCTTTTTCTGCATCGAGTGCAACTAGGACCATGGGAGCTTGTGAAGTTTGGGCCATTTGGAAGATATGAGACAGAGTTCTCAAGTGATCGGCTGCGGACCTACCCTGGACAAAATCAGCCTGTTCCGGGCTCCGCAAGTGCTGCCAAATCTTTTTGACTCTGAGCGATAGAATTTTGGATAGAATTTTGATATCATAATTTAGGAGTGAAATTGGTCGGTAACTGGCTGGATCAAATAAAGGTTTATCAGGTTTGGGAATTAAAATTATTGTGGCTTCTAAAAGGGAGGGGTCAAGCCTTTCTACGGAGAACATATATTCATATAGTTTAAGAAGTAGCGGGGACAGTTCTTTACAAAAGACTTTATAAAAATTCGAAGGAAAGCCATCAGGCCCAGGGGCTTTATCTAATGGCAACTCGTTAATTGCCTCTTCTACTTCACTTAAGGTGATAGAAGCTTATAGAATAGCACAGTGATGTGTCTGGAGGGAAGGAAGATTGACCCCGTCTAAAAATTGCTCTATCATATGGGGGTGTAATTGAGGGGAGCGCTTGCTATATATCTCTGTATAGTAGGACTCGAAAATTTGTGCTATATCTCTAGGCAGCGTCTTGGTGGTGCCGTCATGGGAGTTTAGAGCCGGGATTACTCGAGAGCTCTCCAGCTCTTTCAGTCTGAGAGCTAGCATTCTTCCAGGTTTTTCTCCCTGGTCTATATAATGGGTCTTAGTTTTAAACATAGCATATTCAGCTTTTTCCCTTGTTAGATCATTGTATTCGTTCCTGAGTTTAATTAGAGCTGCCAGGTTTAGTGAGGAATTGGAATGGAGAAGATTATCTTCGGCTGTCCTAAGCTGTTTAGATAATAAAATAAGTTTGGACTCTCTAATCTTTTTCCTACTGGAAGCAGCCTTGATAAATTCCCCCCTAATAAAACATTTGAGGGAGCACCACAGTATGTCGTCTCTATGGACAGACCCTTGGTTCAGATCTAGATAAGAGAGAATCTTGTCTTTAATTTGGGAAACTGTATGATCGTCCTTTAGGATTAGCGTATTTAGTTTCCATGAAGTGTCCCTTTGCCCCTGGAGACCAAGGGAAATCGTGATCCACACCAGGGAGTGGTCCAAGATAACTATTGGTTCTATACCAACCTGATGTGTATTACTCATTAGGGTAGAGCTAAATAAAATGTAGTCGATTCTTGACCAAGTTTGGTGTACTTGAGAGTAAAAGGAAAAGAGGCGGTTATCAGGATTAAGGAGGCGCCAGGGATCACATAGACCTAGTAGGTGCATAAAATCTGTGAGAGCCTGTTGAGCAGGGAACACAGGTTTTAACTGCCTATAGGTTTTATCTAAGTCGTTGGATGGAGCTATATTCCAGTCACCCCCAAGGATGAGAAGGGAAGGCAGAAATCTGCTCAAATTGTCTGCTAGGGACATCAGAAAATACGGGTCTCCTCCCACTGGAGCATAAATTGCCCCCAGTACCACATTACTGTTGTTAAGCTGGCCCTTGACCAACACAAACCTACCATCCTGGTTGGTAATACTATCTTCCACTACAAATCTGACATGGTGTTTAATTAGTATGGCTACCCCCCTGCTGGCTTGCGAACCAGAAGCTGTGAAAATTTGGGTGAACCCTTGTCTACGTAATCCTTTAGCTTCTGAGGCTGCCAAATGAGTTTCCTGCATGAAAACTATATCCACATTTAATAGAAAACAATTATGAAAAACCTGCTGTCTTTTGAGGGGGTCTTTGACGCCTCTGACATTCCAACTTGCGAATTTAATCGGCCTTGCAGCCATATTAATTGGTACTATATTTAAAAGGGTTTGAGATCCTCCGCTCCTCTAGTGTGGTTAACAACGTGTAGCTTTCTCCAAGACACCCTTCTGCTAACATAGTCCAAAAGGCTTGACACTCTCCGAGGCTCCCTTCCCCCCAGAAACCCCACAAAAGGTAACATTTAAGAACTGACCAAATCACCAACAGAATTATATGCAAATGTAAAATGTAAGATCTATACCTAGAGAGAAATATTTTAATGGTAACTGGTTCTGAGTTTAGGGTATACCCCTTCCAACCCCCAATTATTATGTTCTTTAATAAAACTAGAACCCCGAACTATATACAAACAATCCCTTTAAATCAGAGGTACATTTCTGGACCAAATCTGTCTTTGATAGGGATCGGCCCCAGGACTAGCAGACCCACTCATACCTGTAGAAATCCTTTGCTTGTTGCACCTACTGACACAGTGCAATAAAGTAAACACAAACATCCCAAGGCACAAAAGAAACAGAAGCCAGGTACTGCTGACACCCCATCTCGGGCTCTGGGCAGCTCTCCCAAGGCTAACCAATCCTGGCATCACCCCCCCACCCCAGCAGAAAAAACTTAGGTAATTTCAGCCCGTGGCATTAACAAATCCTACCAGACCTTAAAACGAAATCGCTGTGCTGGGGAGGTAATATCCCCGGTTGATCGCAGTAGTGCTCAAACTGGCCATTCCTTGGCAGGATCAGGAGTGGAAGGAGCAAAGAGCTCCGTGCAGAAGGAAAGGCCTTCGCATATCAGGAAGAGGGAGGGGAAGGCAAATTGGTAAGGACCAACTGGTCCATCGGAAAAACTAACCGACGGAAACCATTAGCGGTAGAAAGGTGCCTATCCTTCCCCCTTCAGACCGAAGCTAAGGGCAGCAGCCACACGACCTGGTATACAGGCCGCAGTCAAGGCCTTAACAAACACCACAACCCCGAACAGCTAAAGAAGCCCATCCAGCCAGCTGCCCGATCGGATAGATCCCTTCCTGCAAGAGACAAGAAAATATCTAAACAGCACACAAATCCTTCCTCTCAGGTAGGCAGACTTTGACATAATAATCAGTGTTCACAGGTCAGCCAATTTCAAACAAATTAGGCAGTCTCTGGGATAGTTCTCCTTTGGCTTGATCCGGCTTCTCGAATGAATGCCATGCTCCGTCGAGTTGCACTTGCAGTCTAGCTGGATAGTTCATGCGGAATCTAATCCCGGCAGCTATCAGCTTGGTCACTATCGGGTGGAAATCTCTTCTCTTTTCAAAGTTTCAAAGGGAAGATCTTGAGTGAATCTCAGAGTATGATTTTCCCATAGGACCGCTTGCAGGCCTTTGACTTTGCTTAGAATGTGTTGCCTTTCTAGATAGCTGAGCATCTTAATTATTATAGGCCTTGGAGGGGTACCGGGTGGTGGCTTTGGCTTTAGAGACCTGTGTGCCCGCTCAATATGGTAGTGGGGATTGATAGGAGAGGGACCTACTATCTTGGTCAGGAGCTTTTGAACAAAGGTCAGGATATCGGGACCTTCCTCCGCCTCTGGTAAACCCAGGATTAAAATATTGTTCCTTGTGCTGCGTCCCTCGAGATCTTCTGTTTTCAACTGCAGTTTGACGATTTGCTGTTTGAGAAGAACAATTTTGGGTTCGCTTTTAACCTTCCAGGACTCCAGAGAACAGGTTCGAGCTTCAGTGTCACCAACTCTGGTAGTCAGGCCGAGGGCAAGGTTACTACGCATGACTTTAGTTCCGTTGATATGTCCTGCAGAGTTTCCTAAAAGGATTAGCTCCTGGAGGAAACGGTCCTCTGTAAGCGGATTAGAAGGGGAACCAGAGGAGCCAGTTTGTTTGCACTGAGCCCATAGACAGAGTTCTTGATTTTTAAGTAGCTTTCTCCAGGTGTTCGGTGGGCGTGTGCCTGGCTCGACAGGCTTCATCTAAGCCTCCATAATCTTAAACCGCACCTAGCGTACTTGGGTTTAAAAAGTCGTTCGTACGCCGATGGAAATATGTTGCTGACCTTCTAAGAACTTTGATAGGTGGATAATCGATGAGAAAAGTATCCACGAAGCCGGTATGTATTAAATTTAGCTGGTTGGTAGGAGAGAGCTGGCAATTAGGCTGCCATTAGGATCGCTGCGTCACCCTGCGCCAGTTCTGGTACCCCAGTCTCCTCAGCCACAGGCCTCTGTGATGACTACCTCTTCTCCCAGACCTGCTCTCGGGTGAAGGTTCCTCATCCAGACCTTTAGTCCCTGCACCTGACAGCCTGGTTCCTAAGCAGGTAGTGTTCAGGTTTTGGGTCTCTCCGACGAGGTCCTCCATGTTGTGGAGGCCTCTCAGACTGCATCAACTCGCCAGTGAGATTTTCCATCTGGTTTAAAGACAATGAGCTGGACCCCTTGTCTTGCCCTGTGCTGAGAATTCTGGACTACCTGTGGTCCCTTTTCCAGCTGGGCCTCCAGTTGATGACCCTTAAGGTGCACCTGGCAGCCATCTCTGCATACCAGGCATGGACTGGTATTCCGACAGTGGCACAGGAGAAGGTGGTCAGGCACTTCTTCAGAGGTCTTGATCACTTGTTCCTGCAGGTGCGTGAGCCACCACCACCTTGGGACTTGCTGCTGGTGTTGGCAATACCCCTGGGCAAGCCACTTGAACTGATGCATAGGTGTCACATCTCTCACCTGTCATGGAAGTTCGCCTTCTTGGTGGCTATCACATCGACTAGAAGGATCAGTGAGCTCCAGGCGCTCTCTGTGGAGTCTCCTTATTTGGTCTTCCACAAGGACAAGGTTGTCCTTCGCCCCAACCCAAAGTTCCTCCCGAAGGTTGTCTTGGAGTTTCAACTTAACCAGGTGACTAACCCGTCTGTGTACTTCACCAATCCAACCTCAAAGGCTGAGCACAGACTCCATTCATTGGACCTGAGGCAAATGCTCGCATATTACAAAGAGTGCATGGCTGAAGTTCGGAGAGAGGTTTGGCAGCTGTTTGTCACCTACGCTGAAGCCGCACCTGGCAGACTGGCAGCTAAGCAGACGATTGGCAGGTGGATAGTCTTCTGCATCGACTTCTGCTATAGGTTTGCTGGTAGGGAGCTTCCCACTGGGCTTGGGGCTCATTCCACCAGACATACCACTGCTTCGGTGGCTGCTTCCCTATCCAGGAGATCTGCAGGACTGCTACCTGGAAGTCAGCACACATTTTCTTTTACTGTTACCACACTGACCTTGAGTCACGCTGGGATGCTAGTTTTGTGGCCTCAGTTTTCCAGGTTTTTTTCCCTAAACATCGGGTGCACGACTTGCCTCCTCCTCCTTGGGGACTGCTAGGAGTCTGCCAGAAGTGTGGATAGTATACAATATCTGTGCCCCTAGAAATGAGGGTTACTCACCTGTAACCGTAGTTCTAGGAGTGGTATATGGTGTACAGCCACACAACCTACCTGACCTCTCCTGACAAGTGCCACACTGGTCTTGCTTACAGCGTGTGAGATCCAACGTCACGGGGCGGTGCTTAGGAGGATACCACCCGGGTGGGTGGGAGGAGCCAGCTTGGAGACCTTTCGGACATTCTTAAAGGGAAAAAGATTCCGCCAGAAGTGTGGATGTACACCATATACCACTCCTAGAACTATGGTTACAGGTGAGTAACCCTTGTCTTTGCAAAAAAAAAAAAAAACTCCGTTAATGCACTATTTAGGGTTCAGATTAAACCGACAAAAGTAGGGAAATGTGGTGTTAGTTTCCAACGCTAACACCCCACCTCCACCTTGCAAGCAGCAAAAGGAAAAACATTATTTATTTTGGCAAATCAGGCCTGGGGTCTTTCTTGGTTATCAGCTCTAATGCTCCCACCATTCCATCATTGAATAAGCTGAGCTGTGTAGACTGTATGAGAATGGGGTGAGCGTTCGGGTTGATGACCCCAAGGAGGAGCCCTACCCTGATTTGCCAAGACTCAGGACAGCCAAAACTAATATTTTTTTTTTCTTTTTGCTGTTTGCAGAGTTGGGGTGGGGTGTTGAGGGTTGGAAACTCTTACCACATTTCCCTACTTAGGTCAGTTTAGTTTGAACCCTAACTGGTGCATTAACTGAATTTTCTGCAAAGCATTTCCTTACTTTTTGAGGTAGTATAATTGTATTGTATCCTCATTCACGCAGGTCCCGAACACATCCACATTCCTAGGGTTGTGCTTCCATTCCTGTGTGGATGCACACATCTGTCTGGCTCTGAAAGCGCAGAGTCCTCTGGGCCCTGCATTTCCATGCCTCCAGAAAAGCAATTCAAACAACATGAAGTCTTGCTGTATTCTGACAATAGCAGTGAGTCCCAACCTTCGAACTGCCCCGGAGAGAAGAGTTAACTTTCCATGCCAGGCATGGGACGCTGAGCTCGAGCTCGGTTGAGACTCTGTCTGTTGCTGTTTGAACTCAAACCGTCAGTTCTAGGGACATGGATATGTTGTTCATCCACACTCATTGGCAGTATCCTTGCCGCTTTAAATCTTGCCGGAAGGTCTTCAAGCTTGCTCCTCCCACCCACCCGGGTGGTATAACTCTCGGCTCCGCCCCATGACGCCAGATCTTCCTTACCGCTTGGAAGCTCAGGTTTCCCTCCTTAAGCTCTCGTTTGCGACTGGTTCCTATTTCTCCGCTTTGGATTAAAAATAATATTTTGCAAAAGACTTCAGTCTTCGATCCCTCGCCTGCGATGGACAAATCGACTCCCGGATTTGGAGATGCCCATGCGGCAGAAGATGTCTCGGATGGATCCACACTCCGTGTCTACTGCTTAGGCCTTGACACGACCGCGGGCTTGCGACCTGTGCTCATCTTTCTCGGCCTACGATCCTCGAAAGACCGTGCTGCCCGATTGCAACTGGGCCGTCGCGAAGGTTTCCCTCCGTGAAGTCAAGGAGGCCCGGTTGGCGGTGTCCGCGGCGGCGGGCTCGGCGGATCAGCTCGAGCGGATGGTCGCCCTCGAAGAGGAGGCGGCGCGGGCCGTATCTTCCTCGGCCGCGGCATTTATCCCGCTCTCTCTGGGTTCTTCCTACACGGCTTCCTTTAAGGAGCTTTGTCTGTCCCTCTCCACTAAAGGAGAAGGGCCTGCGTCTGCTGGACCTATTCTCGGTCCAAAAAGAGGGACAAGGGTAAGTCCCTCCGTCGACGCTCTTGGGAGTAAGGAAGGTCCCTCTCCCGGGCGTCGACCGTGGAAATCCGATCGACCGCTCGGCCGGCCACTGGCCTCACGGTGTCCCACGTCAGGTCAGTTGACGAGACTCCCACTGATGAAGTCGAGATTTTCTCGACCCATTGGACGGGCTGTCGCCTTTAGCAGCGAATTCCCCTCTCGGTTCCCCGGAGAGTTGAGATCCCGATGGGCTCGCCTGTGCCTCCGGTTCGGAGCCCTCGGATGGACCTTCCGAGCGAAGGAGCGTCGGTTCGGCCGACACCTCCTGCACCGACCCGGAAATTCCGGGACTCGATCTCGGTCTCCGGACCTCGCCCAGCGGTCAGCCGTTCCCACCGTCATGGCGGTCTCGATTCGGCACCATGATGGCGGCGTCGCCGCTCGTCTCGTCCTCCTCCTCGGATGAGGGAAGCAGCTAAGTCGTCGTCGGCGATGCGAGACCTTATGTTACAACAACTCCTCCTGGCGAGAATAAGCCGACTCGGGCCTTCCCGACCATTAAGTACTGTCACGGGCAGCCAGCACAACCCCTCGACTTGCCGAGGCCTATACCAGGCGGTTGTTCGGCCAAGACCAACTGCTCCACCGATTGCGGTGGAACCTCCGCCTCCACAGCCTGGTGGGGCTCCGACCAAGGTTCTCGGTCGGCTAAGGGTTTACCCCATCGGCTGTCAGTTACCCTCACTCCCGACCGACCTCGGCAGGTGAAGGGTGGTTCAGGCAGGGCAGCTCTTGAGACTCTTCCGAGTCAAGATGATTCCTCCTTCTTCTCCAAGCGACTGGACTTGGGTCTTCAGGAGGTCAGCCAATGGGCGATACCCGTCGTCCTTCCTAGGACTGCTTGGCTCATCTCGAGTCTACGGGATGGAGCTCGAACCCCGTTCCAAGCAGACCAGGTATCCCCTCACGGAGATTCTGGACCGGGGATTCTCCGACGGAGGCCTTTCGGTGGCCGAGGCCATAGTGGGTCAGCACTGGAACTTTGGCAGCGCCTGGCTTCCTGCCCGCGCCTTGCCAGGATGGCCAGGAAATGTCGGTCCCGGTTCCTTGTCGGTTTGGAACACCCTCTGCTGAGGGGTTGGTTACCGACAGCGTTTTCCGGCGCGCCCGTAGCGCCAGAGATGTGGACAAACCTCCTGACAAGGAAAAGAAATTGGACTGTCGGGCGAAAAGTCTACGCTAAGCGTCCTCTCTCGGATACCGTCAGGCCAGTTCGGCCGATCCTCATGGCATTTTTCTCATGCCCTGTTGGGCTCCTGGATGAGTCATCCCTCATCTTCCCGCCGATCTGCAGACTAACGGTTAGCAGGTGCTGGAACCAGGAGCAAGAGGCAGTGGCCAAACAACAGCTCAGACTGCTTTTGGATGCAGGGACTCATGTGCCCAGATCGGTGCGTGACGCAGTGGCTATCGTCGGCGAGCTTGGCTGAGGATATCCACCTTTGCCGGATACCCAGCACAGGTTGGCGGATGTTCCCTTTTGGGGACTGACCTCTTGACCCTGGGGTGGAAGGTCACCTGCAGAGGATCGAGAGATCAATGCCACCTTGGACTCGGTCTCTTCGCTCAGAAGGACAAAGGAGCCTTGAGCCACAGCCTAAGCCCTTCGTCCTTCTGTGCCCAGCCTTGACCCAGCAACGTCAGGGCCAGCAGGCTCGACGCCAGCATCCCAAACCCAAGCCGCGGCTATCTAACAGGAGGCAGGGAAAGGGCCCAGGAGGTCCCTCGGCGGTCCCTCCTCCAAGCCTGCCCAGTGGCCAGGCTGAGGGGTGTCGCCCCATCCACCTTACCCCAAGTCCCCCTGTGGAGACGGCTCAGCACTTCCGTTCCGCCTGGTCAGCTGTTACCACGGACAGTGGTCTTGGAGGTGGTGGGAAGAGCCTGCCTTCTGGAATTGAGCAGGCACCACCCTTCAGAGCCGTCGCCCCTCGGGGGCTTGAGATCCCCAGCCTCACTGGCGGCTCGTCGAGCCGACATCGCTCGCCTCCTCCCAGAAGGAGGTGGTAAGAGAGGTGGTGGACCCTCCTTCAGACCCAGGGTTTGTGTCCAGGTACTTCCTGGTTCCAGCAGACCAGGGGCTGGCGCCCCATTCTGACCTACTGACCCTAAACAAGTTCCCTAAGGTCTCGAGAACTTAGGATGGTCACTCTGGCTCCAGATAATACCATCCTTGGAGCAGCGGCGTGTGGTTCTGCTCTCTGGACTTACAGGGCCAGCGTTTCACGTCCCTATCCGTCCGTCTCACCAGAGATTCCTTAAGCTTCCAGGCGGAAGGATCTCTCTTCGATTCAAGCCAAGCGCCTTGACTTGTCTCCAGCTCAGCAGGTCTTCACCAAATGCATGGCAGTGGTGACAGCATTCCTCTTGGCGCGGTCGGAGTGTACCCACTTACCTGGACGACTGGCTGATAGCAGCGCTCCTCAGGAAGGAGGCGGAGTGGTCAGAATCTGGCCCTCAGGTCTCTGCTCTCAACTGGGCCTCCCTTATCAACGAGGCCAAGTCGAGACTCGAGCAGAGCAGGTGATTCTATTCATCGGGCGCAGCTCGACTCTCTTGACCAGGCCTTGACTCAGCCGGACAGGGCCGAGGTTCTTTCCTCCTTGCCCGATCATTTCTGGTTGGGCAATTGCGCCCCTGCCGGGACTTCCCGCCTCCTGGGTCTCATGGCGGCCTGTACCAGCGTGGTCCGTTGGGCCGCTGGAACATGCGTCCCCTTCAGTGAGGACTGGCCCAGCCAGTGGTCTGGCAGCTGCGATCCTGGGACCAGCTTGTGTCCGGTTACACAGGGGATGTGGAAGCGCTCTCCAGTGGTGGACGTTCCAGATCATTTGCAGGAGGGCATCCGTTAAGTCCGCCCGAGCCCAGCGGTCTCTCTGCGACCGATGCCTCTCTGATGATGGGTTGGGGTGCCCATCTGGGGAACACGGGCTCATGGCCTCTGGTCCCAGCGGAGTCGATGCCACATCAGCCTGCTGGAGCTCCCGAGCGGTTCCGCCTAGCTCACCGCCTTTGCTCCGTTCCTCCGGGGTCAAGTGGTCCGAGTCCAGACGGACAATACCACGACCATGTACTATCTAAACCGCCAGGCGGAGCGCTCCATGCTTCTGTGCAAGGAAGCTCTCCGCGTTTGGTCGCTTTCGTCTCGCCAGCCTGGTGGATCTCCCTGGCCATTCACGTGGCGGGGCCTCCAACACCCTGGCCGATGCCTGAGCCGATGGGGCTGCATCCACAGTGGTCTCTCCCTGCGGAGGTAGTACAGCATCTGTTCTCCTTTGGGGCACACCTCAGGTGGACCTGTTTGCCTCCATGGAGAGCAGCGAAGCTGAGTCTGTTCCATGCCGCCCCCTCAGCAGGGCTCGCTGCAGGGGATGCCTTCTCGAGGCAATGGACCCCGGCCTCTTCGCCTTTCCCCATTTCCTTGATCACAAGGTGCTTCTCAAGGCGAGGAGGGACAAGGCGGGTGATTCTGATAGCCCCAGACTGGCCTCGCCAGTTCTGGTACCCAGATCCTCAGTCTCAGCTCCAGGACTCGCGGCAGCTTCCAGCTCGCCCGGACCTGCTCTCAGTCAATCAGGGAAGGTGTTCCATCCGGACCTTCAATCCCTGCACCTGACGGCCTGGTTCCTGGCTGAGAGTTCCAGGCCTTGGGTCTTTCCGACGAGGTCCTCAATGTAGTTGAGGCGTCCCGTAAGAGTCGACCAGAAAATGCTATGCCTTCAAATGGAAAAGGTTTTCCATTTGGTGTCAGAACAAGAGCTTGGACCCTTCCTCCTGTTCCTTGGCAAGCATCTTGGACTATTTATGGTCCCTTTCTAGTCAAGGGCTTGGTCGTGACCCTAAGGGTGCACCTGGCAGCATCTCTGCTTGCAGGCGCGGGCCGGGGGAGCAGTGATGGCGCGGAGAAGGTGGTCTGGCGCTTTTTCAAAGGCCTTGATCACATTTCCCCTCCAGTGCGGGAACCCCACCTCCGTGGGATCTACTGCTGGTACTGGCAAGCTCATGGGCAAGCCATTGAACCTATGCACAGTGTGCTCTCTCTCACCTGTAGCGGAAGACCCGCCTTCTTGGTGGCTATCCGTCAGCCAGAAGGATGGGAGAGCTCAGGCGCTTTCCCATCGAGTCTCCTTACCTGGTCTTCCACAGGGACAAGGTTGTCCTGCGCCCACACCGAAATTCCTTCCGAAGGTGGTAGTCGAGTTTCACCTTAACCAGGTGTTGACTCTGCCCGGTGTTCTACCCTCAACCACTGAGGTCGAATATAGGCTCCATACTCTGGATCCTAGAAGGCGCCGCTTATTATAAGGAGCGACGGTTGAAATCGGGAGAGGTTCGCCAGCTGTTTGTCACCTCGCTGAAGCGCATCTGGCAGACCTGCAGCCAAGCGGACGATAAGCAGGTGGGTAACCTCCTGCATAGATCTCTGCTATAAGTTAGCGGGCATGGAGCCTCCCAGAGGATAAGAGCTCATTCTACCGCCATACTGCTGCAGCGTGGCTGCTTCCAGGGGCGACCCTATCCAGAAATCTGCAGGGCTGCTACCTGGAAGTCAGCAAACACCTTCATTACCCACTACCATCGTGACCTAGGTCACGCCGGGATGCTGGTTTTGGGGCCTCGGTTCTCAGTCTCTCTTTCCCAAGTAAGTATATGGGGGTGTCGTCTTGCCTCCCTCCTCCGGAGAACTGCTAGAGTCTGCCAATGGGTGTGGATGAACAACATATCCATGTCCTAAATACAAGTTACTCACCTGTAACAGGAGTTCTAGGAATGGTATATGTTGTTCATCCACAAACCACCCGACTTCGCCGAGCCCGCACAACCTGAGCTTCCAGCGGGCCAGATCTGGCGTCATGGGGCGGAGCCGAGAGTTATACCACCCGGGTGGGTGGGAGGAGCAAGCTTGAAGACCTTCCGGCAAGATTTAAAGCGGCAAGGATACTGCCAATGAGTGTGGATGAACAACATATACCATTCCTAGAACTCCTGTTACAGGTGAGTAACCTGTATATTCTTTACTCCGACTCACTGAACAGTCGCTCCGGAGATTTCTCCTTTGCTCGGTTCAATTTGTCGGTTAAAGTCCGTTTTCCTCGGTTTTCAACTGAATTTAAACCGCAATCTGTCGGTTCAGTCTCTGTCTGTGGTATTCGTGAGTACTAGATAGGTTTATATTGTTTTTCTATTCTGTGTGGAACTTGTAAACGTTTCATCGGTTCGGTTTGAACCGATCAGGTTGTTTAAAAATCTTTACTTCTGCTTTTAGAGTGTGGTTACCGGTTCTTATCGGTTCTAAAAAGAACGGATTTTACTACGGTTTTTTCCACGACCCGTAACACGGTCAGGAACCGATAAGAGTGTCTTGCCTGGCGGATTGCCATTAAAGGGTAAGTTTTGTTAGGACTGGCACCATGTCTGAGAAACCCAAAAGAAAAACCGGGCCCACTGGGTTTCAACACTGTAGTGTGTGTGGGGAAGTCTTTGCTAAGGCTGACCCCCACACCACCTGTGTTTATTGTCTGGGGTTTGACCACCTCGATTCAGACTGCCAGATTTGTAAAATTTTCCTGCAGCTACCCTAGAAAAGAGAGTTGGTAGGCTCAGGGAAAGGGAGGCCAAAAAGTCCACTGACCCGGATGGCCAGCCCGGTTCGGTTCAAACTGAACCAGAAGGAGTGCCCTCTGACCAGGGTGAAACTTCTTCGGGCAAAAGGAGAACCGATTCCGAGGAGTCGGTTCCGGTTAAGAGAACAAGAAGGATAAATCAGCTGGTGTGGATCAAAAGTTTCTTCTCCAACCGCTGATGAAATAGTCAAAGCGATAAAATTGTGCAGTCACTATCCCCGGTTCCGACCGAACCGGCACCATCAGGAAGGCGCTTAGTTCGGCCGGTTCCACCAGTTCCGGATTATGATTTGGAGGAATTTTATGAACCGGAGGAGGAGGAAGGAGAGCATGAGGAAAGTGAATGTGATTAGGAAAGTCTGGATGTGCCCATTGACCCGGACATCTCCCCAGACAGACCTTCAGGAGTGTCTCCTCCTAGGCTTTCTGAGTCCCCCTCCCATTTCATGTTTTAAAAGAAAGTGGCCGAAACCCTTCGGCTTCCTATGGAAGAAGCTGTGGATGACCAGGAGGAGCCTGACTACGTGGAAATGATGGATATCCCAGAGTCCAGGAGGCTGTCTATTCTCTTACACAAGTCTTTTGGGAAACAGACATTTAAGATTTTAAAGACTCTAATTCTATACCTCCTGTGGATAAAAAGAATGGACAAGAGGTATACTCTGTCAGGCTCAGATCACGGAGTTCCTTACCCAGCAATGCAGCCATGTTGGTAGTGCAGGCTGCAGCCTGTGATAAGGCTAATATACCTTTGGCTTCACACCCCCCAGATAAGGACTCCAGGAGGATTGATGCCATGGCAAAGAAACAGTACATGGCAGCATCCTTGGGACTCAGGCAGGCCAATTATACGGCCTAAATAGCTAGATATCACAAATCTAGATGGGACACTGTCATGGCTTTAGCTAAACAGGTCCCTGGCCAGCTTGCCAAGGAGCTGGAGCAGGCAGCTGCTGATGGTATTGAGGCATCCAAGGTGCAATTCCATGCTGCAGTGGACTCCAGTGATGTTTCATCTAGAGTCATGGCTACATCTGTGGCCCTTCGTAGGATGGCTTGGCTCAGATGTACTAGCCTGTCTCAGGATACCCAGACTAAGTCCATGGATTTTCCTGTTGTGGGTAATTCTCTGTTTGGGGAGCAAACAGAGAACTACATGAAGAAAATGGATGAATACAGGACCACCTATGAGTGCTCAGGCCAAGGAAAGGCAAGCCACTCCTCAGAGGCAGCATCCCAGGGGCAGGGGCAGACCTTTTCATAGGCCTTTCTACCAAGCCCAGGCCTCCTCTTCTGCCTATGCTCAGAGGGGGTTCTTTAGAGGGAGAGGCAGAAGGGGTACAAGCAGACCTGCTTCCACCCCTCAGCCTAAACCCCCTGCCAAACAGGCACCCTGATGGGTGTGCCAGGGCCAATTCTCCACCACCTGTAGGGGGCAGGCTGGCTTACTTTGTCCAGGACTGGAAGTCTTTAACATCAGACAAATGGGTCCTGGAAGTAGTAAGCCAGGGACTGGTTCTCAGCTTCAAAAATTTTCCAAAGATGAGAACCAGATCCTTTCCACCTGCAAATCCTTCAGAGGCACTTGCCTTAGAGGCAGAGGTCTCTTCCCTCTTGGCTCTCAGAGCTGTAGAAAGGGTTCCACCCCTACACCAAGGGAAAAGATTGTACTCCAGGTACTTCCTCACCCCCAAAAAGACTGGAGAATGGCGGCCCATCCTGGATCTCAGATATTTAAACAAGCACCTTTTAAAGCCAAAGTTCAAAATGGTGACTCTGGGAATAATTCTACCCTCTCTAAGGCCAGGGGACTGGCTAGTCTCCCTGGACCTCAAGGATGCCCATTTCTATATTCTCATCAGAAGCTCCCATCGAAAATACCTCAGGTTCGAGCTGCCCTCAGGCTATTACCAATTCAGAGCAATGCCCTTCGGCCTAACCTCTGCTCCAAGGGTGTTCATAAAATGCCTGGCAGTGGTAGTTGCTTCCATAAGAAGGCAAAGGATTGCCATCTACACATACCTGGACGACTGGCTCATAGTAGGCCAGTCCCCAGACCAAGTCAAGTTACACCTACAGATAACTCAGCAACTACTCACCTCTAGGTTTCCTTCTGAATCTTTCAAAGTCAGTTCTAGAGCCTGTTCAGCTCCTCACCTTCGTAGGCGCAGAGCTAGATACAGAAAAGGCAAGAGCTTTTCTTCCCCTGGACAGGGCAAGGACCCTTATCACACTGGCCTCTTCATTCACCCTACAGGTGTCTTGACCAGCAAGACATTTTCTGCAGCTCCTGGGGCACATGGCTGCTTCCAACGCAGTGGTGCAGGGAACAAGATTTCAGATGAGGGACATTCAGTTCCACTTGAGAGCCTTTTGGTCTCAGAAAAAGGACCCTCTGCCCAAACTGATACCAGTGACTTGAACCCTGATCCAGGCTTTGCAGTGGTGGCAGGATCAGGACAATCTAAGACAGGGAGTTCCTGTTGTTACTCAGTCTCACTCTTTAATCCTTACTACAGATGCCTCCCTGTTGGGGTGGGGGGCCCATTTGGGAGACCTGACCACCCAAGGGTTGTGGTCCCCTCAGGAATCTCTGCTTCACATCAATCTGTTGGAACTCAGAGTAGTGTTTCTAGCACTTCAAGCTTTTTCCAAGTCTGTTCAGAACAAAGTTGTTCAGATCAGGACAGACAATACCACCACAATGTGGTATATCAACAAGCAAGGGGGCACTCAGTCTATGGCCTTGTGCACAGAAGCAATGAAGTTGTGGTCTCTGGCCTATTCCCTGAACACCTCCCTTACAGCAGTACACCTCCAAGGCAAGGACAATGTCCTGGCAGATGCTCTCAGCAGGATATCTCCGGGCCATCACGAATGGTCACTGGCTCCCCTGGTTTTGATGGTGATCTTCTCCAGATGGGGCACCCCACAGATGGATCTTTTTGCAGCCCCAGACAATCACCAACTTCCCCTTTTTTGCTGCAGGCCCCCAGTGTTGGGCTCGGTCCCCCTGGATGCCCTGGTTCTCAATTGGGAAGGGAAGTTCCTCTATGCTTTTCCCCCTTCCCTTTCCTGTTCAAGGTGCTAGTCAAAATCAGATCTCAACCCTGCAAGGTGATTCTGATTGCTCCAGACTGGGCCAGACAGCCCTGGTACCCTCTCCTGTTGTCCTTAGCAGTCCACCTTCCCTTGTCTCTTACCAGGAATTACAACCTGTTAACCTGTGCTCAGGGGAGGGTTTGGTGCCCGAATCTCAAATCTCTCAATCTCAAGGCCTGGCTCTTGAAGAGTTAGAGTTTGCCGATTTGCACCTCTCTCAAGGTGTTATGGATATTCTAAAGGCTTCTAGGAAGCCTTCCACCAGAACTACTTATAATTCCAAATGGAAAAGATTCTCCATATGGTGCTCTGGGAAGCATATTTCCCCAGAGTCTGCTGACCTGCCCACGGTGCTTGACTATGTGGTCCATCTGAATAGCTTGGGACTCAGACCAGCTACACTAAGGGTGCATCTGGCAGCTGTCTCTGCTTTTTTTTTCAGCAGGTAAGCCTTCTTCTCTTTCAGCTCATCCTGTATTCTCCAAGTTTTTCAAGGGATTGCTTCATACCAATCCACCATTCAGGGCCCCTGCCCCTGCTTGGGACCTTAATGTTTGCATTGCTCTGCTTATGCAACCCCTTTTGAGCCTTTGTCCTCAGCAGAGCTTAAGTACTTGACTTGGAAAACTGTGTTCTTGGTGGCCATCACTTCTGCCAGGCGCATAAGCGAGTTACAAGCCCTGTCAGTGGAGCCTGATTTTTATCTCTTTCCATAGAGATAAGTGGTCCTCAGGACTAACAGGAAGTTTTTACCTAAGGTGGTTTTCGACTTCCACCTTAACCAATCTATGTCTCTTCTTGTGTTCTTCACAGACCATTCCTCCTCTGGTGAGAGGAGGTTGCACAGTTTGGATGTGAAAAGAGCCCTTAGCTACTACATAGAACGTACCAAGGGTCACAGGTTTGACTCCTCAATTGTTTCCTCACTTTGGTGCAGGGTTGGTAAAAAACCTGCCACTAAAGATCCATTGCCAGGTGGATTGTCTCTTGCATTCAATTTTGCTATGAAAAACTAGGTAGGATTCCACCCTTAGGCCTGAGGGCTCACTCTACCAGAGGTACAGCTGCTTCCCTGGCTGCTACCAGGGATATTCCTATCTTAGATATATGTCAAACAGCTATCTGGAAAACAATTCACACTTTTACCAAGCATTACTCTCTGGATATCCAGGCTAGGAGTGATGCTCGGTTTGGCACAGCTGTGCTTCAGAGCCTATTTCCTAAGTAGGTTCTGTCCCTCCTCCATGGAGGTACTGCTTGGTAGTCTGCTATTGTCAGAATACAGCAAGACTTCATGTTGTTTGAAGAAAACATTACTCACCTTAGTAATGTTGTTTCTTCTAATGGAGTCTTGCTGTATTCTGACCTCCCCCCTGCCTTCCCCTCTCAGAACCTAGATTTTGGGATGTGGGTGGGCAGTAGCAGTGTTGGCACTCAGGAGGTGCCCCACCTTTTTTATTATCACCCTCTTTTCTTTGGGTGAGTGGGTGCTGTGTTATTTCATTTTTTGGGTTTCCTGACTTGAGTCTTTGTTTTGGGACCAAAAAATCTGTTTGTTATATTTAGTAGCCAGTTGGCTAGTGTAGGTTTACAGCTTCCACACAGGACACTCAGTGAGTTTAGCTCGTAAAGATCTGACAGTTTGAGTTCAAACAGTAACAGACAGAGTCTCAACCGAGCTCGAGCTCAGCATTCCGTGCCTGGTATGGAAAGTTTACTCTTTCATCTCCGGGGCAGTTCGAAGGTTGGGACTCACTGCTATTATCAGAATACAGCAAGACTCCATTAGAAGAAACAACACTACTAAGGTGAGTAATTTTTTCTTTGTGTACTTGGTTGCAACTGGTTTTTGTGAGAGTTCATACAGAAAAATACATGAAGTCTGTCTTAACTGACAGTGCTTGATTGTTTATGGACAAAAATATGTTTATAGTTTTGTCGTTTTAACCCATAAGTCAGTAAATGTTTGTCAGTTTGCTCTGAAATTTGTTATGGCTGTAGTAAGAAAAATGTTAATTGTCATATTGGTCCTTGTACAAAAAGATGAATGAAATGGATATTTTTATACCTTTTACTTGTTCCAATAAAAGGTATCAAACCACCAATTTTATTAATCTATGGTTTTAATGGAAGACAAAATACACCTTTGGTGCATTTATGATGATCGGACTTTCACTGTGGATTTGGCACCATGGTGAATATTGCAGGTAATTTTGGGGTGCACTGCATAACCCATGAATGTTTAGGGGGCGATTGTTGTAGTACTCACTGACACCATTTATACATATATGTATGCATTGTCCCTTAACTCCAGTTATTGACTGACTTATAGCTTGTTAAAGCTGCAATGTTTTCTTATGTGGATTTTTTTTTTTTTTTTTTTACAACTCGTTCTTTTTGTGGGGTAGTATGTGTTGTAATTGTAGTATTCATCAATATTTTTCTTTTGATATATAAATTGTCCCCTAACTGCAAGTATTGTCGGAGTTATGGATTGTTAGTTTTGAAATTGGAAAAAGAAATCTGTCTTAATTTTTTTTTCCGTATGAAGGTAATCTTGCTTCGTATGGCCATACAGAAAAAGAAAATAGTCTCGCGGAAATTTTTTTTTTTAATATGTTAAAAACACATTTCTTGGTCATTGTTCCAAAAAGTAATGCAGAATTCACCTAATGAGGTCCCAATTAGCAAGATACATGGGTTGGTGTGTTTCCATGATAGCATTTTTGTGGGTTTTGAAACAAGACAGAAACAAGATGGCGACCATGAAAAATTAATTTATCATAACAAAAAATATTTATTGAAATATTCAGAAAGACCTTTGAGTCAGTGACTCATTTACAAAGGTTCCACGTCATACATAAAAGGATACATGGACAAAACTTAGAATACAGATTACAGTACAATTACAAATAACAGTCAGTGAGGTTACATAGTTGAGCAGTTGTTGAATAACAGCAAATTTTGTTTCTTAGTACAGCCATAATAGTTACAGAGGTTCTGTAGAGGCTGATGGTCATAGGGTTTCATAGTTACAGTTTGGTATGGGGAGTCTGACAATAGTTAGTTTGATAGCTGCATATGTCAGTCTGGTGTCGAGGGCAGTCACATTGGCTAGAGGCATGAAGGTATTTCCTTAGCTTGGATTTATAAGGGCCAGGCCTTAATTCATTTGTTATATGACTTGGGAGGGCGTTAGTCCAGGAGGGGGCCCTGTAAGTGAAGGTTCGCTGGAATTGGGAAGTCCGGCCACGGGGTAATCTTAGCAGCTGCTTGTTTGAGCAGCGGGTTGTTTTGACTGGGGGAGTTGGGCGGATGATTTGGTTTAGGGTAGGTGGGGTGAGGCCTAGTAGTTACCTTTTTGGTCATAAGGCAGGTGCGGTACCTGATTTTGCTATTTAGGTTTAGCTAGTTTGTGCTGCTGTAAAGGGAGCAGGAGTGTATAAAACGATCACATCCAAGGATGAGACTGCAGGCTTTGTTTAAAACGAGTTTGAGTCTGCTTAGGGTGGTGGATGGAGCGGCACTGTAGATTAGGATGCCGTAGTCTAGCAGGGAGAGGATCTAGGAGTTAATGGTAAATTGTAATGCTTCTGGGGTGAGGCAGTGTTTGTACCGGTATAGTACCCCTAGTCTGGCGCTAACTGCTGTTGATAGGTGTAGGATATGTTGATTAAAGCTGAGGGCAGGGTAGAAAAGAGTGATCCCTAAGTATTTAAAGCTGCTTACTTGTTCTAATGGGGTCTGATTGGCAGTGAGGAATTGGGGGCAGAGGTTCTTGAGTGGGTTCTGGGGATGGGCGAAGAGCTTGACTTTTGTCTTATTGTAGTTGATAATAAGACGTTAGGTGGTGAGCAAGTCTTCGACTTCATGGAACGAGTGTTGGAGAGTTTGGTGGAGCTTGGGGGGTGACGGGTCAGAGGTGAACAAGACCGCATCATCTACATATAGGAGTAGATTTCCGGCGCATGACGCTGGAGGGAATTGAGGTATAGGCTGGAAAGTAGGGGGCCAAGTATGGAGCCCTGTGGGACACCGGAGCGGATAGGGAGGTGGGGGGAGAGGACAGGGCCTACCTTAACTATCTGCGTTCTGTCGGAGAGATAGCTGGTGAACCAGTTTAGGGTGTCACTGGAGAAACCCGTGAAAGCCAGGATGTTAAGCACGAGGGCATGCTTTATGGTATCGAATGCCTTAGGTCCACAAAGATGGCGCCTGTGAGGTGGCCGTGGTCCAGGGCTGAGTGGACATGGGAGGTAAATTCAAGGAGGGCAGTGGTGGTACTGTGGCCCTTACGGAAACCATGCTGCTGTCTGGATAGAAGGTTATATTTGTTAAGGTGGTCAGTAAGTTGGTCGGCGACTATGCATTCTAGTGCCTAAGACGGGGGGGGTAGGATAGAGATGGGGCAGTAGTTGTTTGTGGATGTGCGGTCACCACTTTTATGGATGGGTGTGATGTAGGCTGATTTCCAGTGGGTAGGGAATTTCCCTTGACAGAGGGAGCGATTTAGAATGTGGGTGAGTGGGGCTTGGACTTCCTGGATTGTGAGACGGAGAAGTCTGAGGTCCAGGGTGTCGTGACTATAGTGATTTTGGCTAATAGCTTTGGTTAGGTAGGGTTTGGCAGTCTCCGGGGTAAGGACTCGCAGGTAGAAGGGTGGAGCAAGGTGAGGATGCGGGGCGTTATGGGCAGGTAGGGGATCGAAGAAATTAGGGGGCAGTACATGGGAGAGATCAGTGAAAGCAGTGTTAAGGACCGAGGCTATTCTGAGGGGGTCGGAAGAGAGGCAGCCATGTATTAGAATTTGGTCAGGTGGCAGGTTTGGGGCTTTGCCACAGAGTTCCTTAATGTTTTCCCAGAACTTGCGACCAGAGACCCAGGTGGAGGTTAATGTGGCTTTGTAATAGTTCGCTTTGGCGGTGCGTATGGCCCAGGTGCACTTGTTTCGGGACTTCTGATAACGTTGCCTGTCCAGATGCCGTTGGGTCTCATTGGCAAGGTACCATAATGCATCATGCTGATGAAGTAGGCCTTGGAGGTGGTCCGAGAACCATGGTGCATGATTCCCTTTGGTCATTGTTTTGGTGAGGGGGCAAACTTGTTACAGGCTACGTTAAAGGTGTTGGTAAATAGTTCAAGGGCGTGGTCCAGGTCAAGGGTGTTAGTTAGGGGTGTCCAGTCCCATTCTCTGAGGTGGGCCTTGAGTAGGGCTAGTTTACCAGGCCCTAGTTTGCGTTTTGCAATAATTTTAGGCGCGGTTTTTTTTGGGGGGTACCAGACCAGTTGCAGAGAACTGGAGAGTGGTCACTTACGGTGTCGGGGAGGACTTGGATGCTGGTTATTTTATGGAGGCAGTTTGTGAAAACTAGGTCTAGTAGGGAGGATGACCCCGTGCGGGCGTGTAGCCGGGTGAGGGTTTTGATGACCTGAGTGAGATCGAGGGCTGACACCTCATTGATGTATGGGGCGGCTGTTTTGGCCAGCCAATTTATGTTGAAATCCCCCAGTAGTATTTTTTGTGCTTTGAGGGTAGGGTGGCGAGGTAGGACATGATGGCTTGGAAGGCTGGCTTCTGGTCCTTGGGAGGGACATAGGCCGTGGTGAGGAGGAGATGGGATGTTGACTTACCTAGGGTTAATTTTAGGGTGAGGGCCTGAGCCCTGGACGTTAGTATGGGCAGAGGGAGTAGGTGGCCAGAGAGTGAGTCCATGAGGTAGACAGCATAGCCACCCCCTCGCTTGCCCACTCGGTCAGCGCGGTAGAGGCGATAACCAGGGAGGTTGACTGCCGAGTTGGGGACAGATGGGGAGAGTCAGGTTTCACTTAGTGCAATGACATCAGGGTGATTCTGGAGTACCCAACCCTGAAAGGAGTCCCATTTTTTTTGAAGACTGCAAATGTTTAGTGAGGCGATGCGCAGGCCATTTCCTGGAGATGGGTGGGATGGTGGGGAATTTAGAAGGCCAGGATTGGGGTGGACATTGCCTGTCAGAAGAAGGAGGAGAATGAGTGACCTGAGGCGGTTTCTGTTAGCTCGAGTAGTAGGACTTTGGCATTTATGTTGTGTGTGGCCAATGGTGGGTATTGGTAGTTTCAGGGAAAGGGGGGCAGATAGGAGGAGTAAGTGGGGAAAGCGGGGGATTTGTTGTGTTGCAGATGTGGAAAGAGGTTGGCCAGGGACGGGGGGGCTCCATTGGGTTACTTGGCCCAGGAAATGGTATCCAGAGGTGGGGGTGGAGGTGTCTATGTATGTGTTTTAGATGAGAGGGGGTGTAGATGATGGTTTATCGGTCTGGGTTTGTAAAGGCTGGGAGTTCAGGTGCAGTGGGGGGTGGGGCTGGGAGTGCCAGGCTGCGTGCTGACAAGAGCTTTCATTTTTGCATCCCATTTTTGCATTGTAAGTGGTTGGTGAAAGTGCCTGAGGAAATTACGTGAGGAGAGTGATGAGGGTAAGTGGGAGCACGGTAGGATAGAGAGATAGGAAGTGAGTGAAAGGACTGGAGAAAGAAGAAGAAAAAAGGCAAGGGGGCCTCTAGTGGTAGGAAAAGATAAGCTGCAGATGGGAAAGTGGACTGATAGGTTATTTTGTGTCATGTGACTAGAAATTTCTCCCGTATGAAACAGAATACTTGGTACTAGGTGTATAAGACAGGCAGGAGGCATATGAAGCGCATAGTGTCTGTCTCCCACTCTAGCGGGGCACTTGAAAACCTTTACTATTTAGTAGATACCTATCCCACCTTTCTTTAAAGGCTGGAAATGTGCAGACGTCAACCACTTCCCTTGGTAGTCTGTTCCACAGTGGTACAATCCTTTGTTTATAAAAGAATCTTTATTACTCCTAGGGAATGTCACTGTTCATTGCTGTTTGTGGCTTCTCAGACTGGCGATCCTGTACTTGGGTATCTGCCCCAAACTTTGCATCAAGTTATCATTTGCTATTCTGTTCATTTGCAGTAAATCCCCTCTAGTGCGCCTCAGTTCTAAGGGATACAGATTCAAGTGATGTAATCTGTCCTCGTAGGTGTCACTACTCAATCCTTTTTTGCATGGCCAAAATTCTTTTTTCATATGAAACCTCTATCCAAAAGACCAAACTGAGCATGCTCAAAACCAAAATTTCAAATCCTTATCACTCTGGAATGGATTAATATTTTTTCACCAAACCAACAAAAGGCACCACTCTGCCCCAAGCCCTTTCTACCCTGAAAATTTCAGGCCATAATTCCAAACCGTCAGGGCACTGGGCTGACAGAAAGCAAAAACCCTTATCCCCACACACACTTTTTTCACTATCCAGATCTTGGAATCCGCACATCTAACTAGAACGAAATTTGGCACTTCAAGAGACCTTGCCCCAGAGACCGCACATGCAAAATTTCGGGCAACTCTTTTAAATGGTGGCGAAACTATTAAAGTGCAAAGATAGGGGTTTAATGTTAAACAGCCTACTCAACCCTAACTATCGTGGCGCTACTACATGACTGTAGTAATTGCCCCATACGTGTATAGCTGGAAGCAAACATACTGTTTATATGTATGGCAGGCTGTCGGCACTATAACTTTAGCTGAATTTTTGAAATTTGAGTCTTGCTTCTTGTTCTCTTGCAGGAATATAAATTTATCCATGTTGGTAAACTCTGTTGTTGAACTGGTCAGATTTGTTGGGCAGCTCTCCTCCATATCGCTAATGATGGAAGACTACAACATTTTGCTGATGTATTTCATACTCTGCATCTTTGAGACGGTAAGAACTGGGCTTCTCCCTGATCTGCAACATAAATTGTCTTGGTTTGATGAGCTGTATACCCGTAAGTTGCTTGATCTTCCTGGACATAGTCTCCACCACTCATTCACACTAGTGGGAACTACGCCAGAGGCACTAGGACCGAGCGGGAGCCAAAAATCTTAAGGAGGGCTGGCGCCGAGGTAGGATTATGGATGCGTGGTGCCACGAGACCGGCTCGTGCCATATAGGCTATCTAGGCGTCAACCCTCCAATCGCCTCCATTCCTTTTCCCCCCCCACCGTCAAGTGCGCTTCAGTGACCACGACGCCTGCCCCGCTGGGAGTCAAATCTTCACATCTATAGGACAGCAGCATAGTCATTCAGTATTTGATTAGTTTTGTTTATTTACAAAACAAACCTTTTCAGAAGAACAAGAAAGTCTTCTTCAAGCCGCCTGTGGTCGACCATGAACAGGGCCGGTGACGATGGGAAGACTTCACTTGAAAGCTGTTTCAGCAGCATGGCTGGGTCCAGTCTGCCTCCCTCTACGGGGGGGGGTCTGACTACGGTCAGTCTGGTGCTCGGGAGGAAGGGCAGTCCTCCCGAAAGTGCAAAAAGAAGCGGGCCCGTTCCTGATAGATGTTGGGGACCCAGCACCGCTCGGTCTAGACTTCTTCTTTGTCCCACTGGTTGAAGAAGCTGTACCGCTCGAGGTCGCCCTCTGGTACATCTGCACAGATATTGTCGGTAGCGAAGGACAGGAGGCCGACCCTGGCTCAAATCAGGTCACCTGCCGCCCGGTTCCCGGTTCCCGGTGGCCGTGACCTAAACTAAGTCCTTCCCGCTCCTTGGGGGGGGTCCTCTGGTGAGCAGTTTCATCATTGGGCCGCTGTGATGGAGCAGTGGGGTCTGACTGTTGTCCTGACTTCCCGTACCTGTGGAGCCGGCCTGGGGGCCTCGGACCCGCAGGCAGGGCAGTTGGGTCAGCCTAGTCGCGTGCCATCTTTTTCAGTGCCATTGGCGCGGTGCTCTCATGCTTTTCCCTCTCACATGGCTGCAGTGCAGGGGACAGCATAGGTACTACCATCTGCTTTTCAGGTCTTCAACCTTGGGTGCCTGGTGTTGGGGTCTGCAGGCGCTCGCCCGGTGCTGGTTGTGGCGCTGTCCTCGGCTCCAGCCTTAGCGGTGCCGTTTTCGACACCAGTGCTACTTCCGGTGCCGGGATTTTCGACTCCGATTCGGGGAGCACCTCCTCCTGCTCTCTTTCCTCCTTTTCCTTTCTATACTATCCCTTCTGGGCTAGTAGGAGATAATATTGAGCCTGATCCTGATCTGCGATTAGTGGACGATTTCGATGACGATTCATCCTTTGGAGTGGAAAGTAAGCCCTCTACTTCAGCAGCGCCTGTGGTTGAGGACCTATCCTTTAAGTCTCCCCTGAAGAATATGAACTCCACTCTCTTTCTGCAGACTTCTGAGATGGATCCTGGGAAGCTGCTGTGCCTGCAATATCTGCATGTCCCTGAAATCCTTGTGGAATTGACACCTCCAGTACAGCTCTCTTTCGAGACTCTCTCACAGATGGTGTGGGACAGTTTGGCGCTCATTCCATCTGTGGCTAAGTCCATAGACAGGAAATACGCTCACCCCAAGGATAGACCAGTCCTGGCCGCTCAAGCCTTTGCGGACGCCATAGTGGTCTTGGCAGAAAATAAAGCCGTTCTCCCTCAGAAATCTATGGCTCACCCAGTAAATAAAGACTTCCATTAGATTGACACTTCAGGGAAGCAATTGTTCGCCATGGCTACCCTAGGAATGCATATTGCTAGCTAACAGGGTTATTTCTCTCAGTATGAGTGTACCCTCTGGTACTCGCTAAAAACCACTGTGGAGGCTCTTTTGGAATCAGATGTTGGTTCAGAACTACTCCAAACCATTACTAAAGGCATTGAGTCCAATAATCAGCAACTTAAGGCTGCTATGGATGCTTTTGACATTGCTTTGAGAATAGCAGCAGCTGGGATATGCACCTGGCGTCACTCATGGTTACGAACTTCAGGGTTCACAAATGATGCTCAACAGAGAGTCATGAATTTTCCATTTGTTGGAGTTTATCTCTTTGGCCCACAAGTGCAGCAGGCCCTAGAGACCACCAGGACTGTTATTAAGACGACCAGATTGGCCCCTGCTGCCCTTCAGCGGGATGGACATCGCCGGCAGTTTCATAACCGTCAGTCCTTTTTGTGGCAAAGGCCAAGAGGCCTTGAACAAGAACCCAAGCCTCCCAGATGCAAAAGAAAATGCAGCAGAAGGCACAGGGACCGAAGGTGCCTAGTGCCACGCTCTGAAGACTTGGCCCATGTCCAACCCCACCTCAGCTGCCCGAAGGGGACTCTTCTTCAACAGTAGGAGGCTGTCTGACTCTGTTTTACAACCAATGGAAGTCAGTCACCACGGACAAATGGGTCCTCAGGATAATCTGTGAGGATTACTCTCTAAAGTTTTCAGATGCCCCTCCGGATCATCCACCCAAATGACAGCCCAAACTATCACTCAGTCAGACCTCCTCGCTTCCGAGATTCATCGCCTTCTGAACAACAGGGCAGTAGAAGTGGTTCCGCAAGCAAAACGGGACATGGGATTCTACTCCCATTACTTCCTAGTTCCGAAGAAAACCGGCGATATGCACCCTATTCTAGACCTAAGGAAGTTAAACAAATTCCTCTTCAAAGAGAAATTCAAGATGCTATCGCTCTGTACGCTCCTACCTCTGATTCATCAAAACGATTGGCTGGCTTCTCTAGACATGCAAGATGCCTACCAACATGTCCTGGTGCACCCAAGCCTCCACAAGTATCTCCGCTTTGTGGCTGTGGGCCAGCATTACCAAATTAAGAGTCCTGCCCGTTGGGCTGTCCTTGGCACCTCGAGTCTTTACAAAGTGCTTTGCAGTACTCGCAATGCATTTCAGGAAACTCGGAATTCAAGTATTCCCATATCCGGACTATTGCCTCCTAGCAAGTTCCTTTAGAAAAGGGACACAGGAAACGGTGGCCACAGCTTCCAAGTTTCTCACATCCATGGGAGTTCTGGTGAATCTGGAAAAATCGCAGCTACAACCCTTCCAACTCCTCCTCTTCATAGGAGCTCTCCTGGACACCTCCAGGGCAAGAGCATCCCTTCCGGAAGACAGGAGAAACAGTATCCTCCAGATGGCTCGCTTCATCAAGGAGAAGACTCTGTTTGAGCTCTCTCGATGCAGCGAATGCTAGGTCTCATGGCGTCATCGGTGTTAATGGTGTCTCTGGCTCGCCTGCACATGAGAACCGCACAGTGGATGCTCAGAACTCAGTGGTCCCCAACCACACATCCACAGTCCTTTCGCATCAAGGTGACTGAACCCCTAATGAGGTCACTCACCTGGTGGACTCAGGAGGACAACCTTCTTCAAGGCTTTCCCTTTGCCCCACTAGAGACACAGATCACCATCACCACCAATGCATCTCTGATCGGCTGGGGAGCTCACTGTCAGGATCTCTACACTCAGGGCCTGTGGAGTCAGAACGAGTCTCAGCTGCACATAAATGTCCTGGAAATGAGAGCTGTCCTGTACGCTGTCCGAGCCTTGAAGGATATCGTCTGTCACAAAGTAACTCTCCTTCAGAAGGACAACAAGGCAGTGATGTATTACATCAACAAGCAGGGTGGAGCACACACTTACCCTCTGTGCAGGGAAGCAGTGAGTGTGTGAGATTGGTGCCTCAAGCATGAAGCCCTGATCCAGGCGGTCTACCTACCAGGAATCCAGAACGATCTGGCAGATCGCCTCAGCAGAATGGAGGCAGATCCATGAGTGGTCTCTTGACTCAAGCGTCGTGCAGTCGCTCTTTGAAGAGTGGGGCACTCCAGACCTTGACATCTGTGTGTCCCCACTCAACGCAAAACTGCCTCTATCCCGCTCCAAAAATCCAGAACCTGGCATTTTCTGTCAGGATGCATTCGGACTGCGGTGGACAATACGTTTTCTGTACGCATTTCCTCCTCTTCTCTTAATTCAGAAGGTGCTGCTCAAGCTGGAGGCATTGGGGGGGGGTGATTCTCATCACCCCATGCTGGCCTCAGCAGATTCGATTTCCGTTAATCAACAGATTATCTGAAGTTCCACTGAGACAACTACCACTTCAAATGAACCTTCTGACCCAGGGCTCAATGTTCCATCCCAGCCTGTGGTCCCTTCATCTCCATGCCTGGCACCTGAGGAGATAGAAGTAGGTAGAGTCAATGTCTCCTATAGAGTCTCAGACATTCTCCTAGCAGCGCGCAAACCGGCCAGTAGGAAAATTTACATGGCAAGGTGGAAACGATTCTCCTTCTGGTGTGCAAAGTCCCCCCGGCCTCCTTTTGTTGCTCAACAAACAAAGTATTAGAGTACCTGCTAGACCTGTCAAATGAAGGGCTACAGTACTCGATGGTGAAGGTACAACTCTGTGGAATTTCGACTTACCACGAGCCTATCCACAATATGTCAGTGGCTCAGCTGCCCTTGGTTAAAAGGTTCCTTAAGGGTATCCTCCACACTAGGCCACAAGTCAGGAGACTGGTAGCCACTTGGGATAGAAACGTAGAAGTTGACATCAGAGAAAGACCATAAGGCCCATCCAGTCTGCTCATTTCTTTTTCTACCTTATGAATGTGCCCTCGGCCTTTGCTCTCTCAATGGCCTATCTATTCATACTCATCTTTATTGCTCTCTTATGCCTATCCCATACCTGTTCGAAGCCCTGCACTTTATTCATATCCACCACTTTCTGAGGTAGGCCATTCCATGCACCCACCACCCTTTCTGTGAAAAAGAACTTCCTCACATTACCCCTTAATCGGCCTCCCTTTAATCTCCTGCTGTGTCCTCTTGTCCTGCTATTTTTCTTATACTGAAACATGTTAGACTCTTTTTGCCTTGTTAATGCTCTTAAGGTGTTTGAATGTTTTGATCATATCACCTCTCTCCCTCCTTTGCTCTAGGGTATACATATTGAGCTCCATTAATCTGTCCTCATATGTTTTCTGATGCAGTCCCTGCACCATTTTGGTTGCCCTTCTCTGGACTGCCTCAATTTGGTTAATGTCCTTGTGAAGGTGTGGCCTCCAATACTGCATGCAGTACTCCAGATGGGGCCTAACCAGTGTCTTGTAAAGAGGGATTCTAGGATCGCGGATATGTTGTTCATCCACACTGTTTGGCATGTCCCTTTCCCCTTTAAGATCAGCCGGAAGTCTTCAAGTTGGCTCCTCCCACCCACCCGGGTGGTATATTCCTCGGCTCTGCCCCATGATGCCCAATCTTCCTTTCCGCTGGAAGATACAGGTTGTCTGCCTCATGCTCATGCATTTCGTAGGCCCTGGCTTTTAAAACCTTGGTTTTATCGAAACTAAAACTCATTCGAGTTAGCAATTGTGCTTTAGCGTCCTCGATCATGGGAGAGAAATCTTCTCCAGGATTTCACCAGTGTCCTTGCAGCCAGAAGATGTCGCGCACCGATTCCCCCATCTCACGTGCGTCTACTGCCTAGGTGTCAGCCATCACATCTCGTCTTACAGCTTTTACATCGCCTTCCATCCCAGTTCCTGGAAAACCACTTGACGCGTTTGAAGTTGGGGAGACCGGAGAAAAGGAACCCTTCGGTGAAGTCTTAAGGAGGCTAGGTGGGCAGTTTCCTCGGGCTACACCAAGCAGCTGGAACGAATGAAGGTGTTCGAAGAAGAAGATGCCAGCGCTTCGGCTAACTGAGCCTTTTTCATTCCTCTCAACCTGGGCTCCACCTTTACAGGTTCTTTTAAGGAGTTGTGCCAGTCTCTCTCCACCCGGGGTGAGGCGTCTGCGGACTCGCACTCCTCCAACTCTTGGAAGAGGGAAAAAAAGAATCTGGCCTGTCTTCGTTTTGATGAAGGCGCTCTTGGGACCGAGAAAGGTCTCTGTCCCAGGATTATGCAGTTTCGACCTCTGTCGAGATCGCTTCCTCGGCCGCAGGGTTCATGGACCTTCCATCTGGCCAGACCGAGGAGGTGGCCGATGAGGTGTCGAGATCATTCTCGACCCAATCGACCCTCTGTCGCCGGCTGTGGCTGATGACTCCTTGGAGAGGACTCTCCAGTCCTTGTGATCCCAGATGAGGAGACCTAGCCCGCTGGTGTACCCATTGAGGTCCCGGTTCCCGGACCCCCAGGTTTCACCAATCCCTCCGGTGTCTCCTGAGCAACTGAGTCGGCCTCAAGAGGTCGAGGTCCAGAACCCCCTCGGCCGAAAGGCCGAGGAGGAGCCATAAGCGCTCCAAGAAGAGGCAACGCCACAGGTCGTCCTTGTCCTCCTCGGATGAGAAGAGGCTCCGACGGAAACTCCGGCGCTGCGAGGACTTTATGTGGCAACAGCTGATTTTGACCGGACAGAAGCTGGCTCCACCGCCTACCCCGGCCATTACTTGGCTTTCGCCTCCTAGGCCGAAGCCGACCCCCTCGGAACCGAAGCTCTTGGTTCCCCTGCCCGTGGGGCCGGCCCATTTTCCGGTTCGGCCTTTGCCGGTCTCCCCACCGATAGTGGTGGAGCCGCCACCTTAGCAGCCTGTGGGAGGGGCTCCTTCAAAAGAAGACCGAACAGATACCGGACTTCCCCAACGTCTGTCAGTCATCGTCACCCCGGACCTTCCTCGATGGGTTGAGGGTGATTTGGGTGGCAAACTGCTGTATCCTGACTCCTCGGACTCTGACGTCATCTGACTCCACTCACTTCCAGGGGATGATGAGTCTGTTGGCACAGGGATGGAGGAAAGCCCTTCCTCTTTCCCGGGGATCTTCCGTCTCATCTCTGATTCTACAGGGATGCCCTTGGAACGCATCCAGAAAAAGGCAGAGTACCCTCTCACGGACATCCTGAAGAGAGGAGACACCCTGACGGAGGCCTTTCCTGTGGCAGAAGCCATTGTTGACCCGGCACTTGAACTATGGCAGCACCCTGCTTCATGTATACGGTGCCCATAAGTTCCCTTGCGGGGTTCACAGAGCACCCTTCGGCCAAAAGCCTAGTGACCACCTCTATGTTCAGGTGTACTGGCAGATCTTCTTCGAGGTACAGCTCTTGCAGCAGGTTACACCATTAGGACTGAAACCAGCAGGCGTCAGGACCCCACGGAAATCTTCTAGCTAGCAGTCTTCAGCGGGGACCGCCTCTGACGTCAGTCCCACCCCCGACGTCAGGCATGGTACAAAAGGAGGTGGTCCCGCCAGAATCCCCAGTTCTTTCCCGCCGTCGACTTGCATGTCTCGACCCTCTGGTCAGTTTCTAGCGCTCGATGATAGGAAAACTTCAAAAACCGTTTCTTCTTCAAGAAATACCTTTCTTCCAGATTCAGTCTGCTATCTGATGTCCTCCCCAACCTCCGTGGAGGGCTGTCCGTCCAAGTGCGTCTGTGGGAAGCAGATACCTTTCAAAGACCCCCACTTGGCCTGCGTCTGGTGCCTGGGCCCAGACCACGACACCCAGGCCTGTTCTTTTTGTCAGGGGTTCAACAGCCGGACCTGGATCCGCCGACAGAAGGCTCTCCAGGCTTACTTGTTGGAAGAGAAGCTGAAGGCCATGGAACCTTCCTCCAAGGGGGAGTCCTCAGAAAAATCCCGCAGGCATCATGAGAAACACAGGGAGAAGGTGAGACCTAGATCCCCTTCTAGGACCTCGGACTCCCGCAGTTCCAGCTCTAGGTCCGACCACTCTCCGCCTCGGGCCCGCTCTCAGCCTCCCCCTGTCGTGGTCAAGTCTTCCAGTGGTTCTTCCACCCTGCGGCCTGCTAAGACCTCCAGGCCTTCTTCTTCGTCCAAGACCTCGTCGAGGTCAGGGGATCACCATAAGTCCGCCTCCCGACACTCTGCTCCTGACGTCCGGTCTGTCTCCTTGCCTCCTCCACCCCAACGCAAGACCAAGGAGCTGACCTTGTTGAAGCGGATGTCGGCCCGCCCGACGTCGGCCAAGCATCATAGACCCCGAGAACTGACGACAGCCCGTCGCCGGTTAGGCCGTCTCCACCCCGGATGCCGGCGGGGGGACCGACGCCCGACCCAGCAGCTGGAAGAACCCCACCGCCACATACCGTTGTCGGCCAGGAGGCGTTGATGGAGGAGGAATCCACCCAGCCCGAGGACCAGGCAGGCGACCCTGGTCCTGTCGAGCCCCCATGGGAGCCATCCCCAGAACCGGAGACCCCCGGGGAGCCGACGCCGGGACCTGACGACAGTCCACCAGCACCCGGTCCATCGGGCCTTAACATATCAGAGGTGAAGGAACTATTCACCTTCTGGTGGGACACCATCAAGAAAGATGTGGTCACCACGCAGCCTCCTCCCGCACCCGCGGCTCCACCGGCCCCAGCGCCCCCTCCTTCACCCAAAGGGGCAGCAGGCCGAGTACCTTCCCACCAGGAACCTGCTGGACCTCCTGGGGCAGATCAGCGGACAAGAGAAGGCCTCCGTCCAGATCCTCTTCAGGGTCACCCAGCCCCAAGAGACCCAGAAGACGTCGTTACTCACTGTCTACGGAGGACTCCAGATCAGACATCTCTGATGGCTCCAGATCTCCTTCTCCCATCAGCGTCCCCTCTCCGGACCCACGTGAACTCCCTAGGTCTCCTCCGGATGACCCATCGTTCTCTGAGATTGAGACATATCCAAGAGAACATGGGTTGGGACGCAGAAGATCTCGACCCCGAAAGGCTACGCCTTGCCCGTTATCTTCGTCAGAAAGATCCTAAGCCTGTGGTAGTACCACCCTTGGTGGACACCTTTGTGGACGTCACCAAGGCAGCGTGGAAATGTCCACACTCGCTCCCGGCGATGCCGAAGAAGGCTGAACGCCTGTACAGGGCTTCAAGGGAGGACCAGTACTTGGCAAATCATCCTCTGGCCGACTCCCTAGTCATCACAGCCTCGCACGACCAGTCTCAGAGGCCGCAACACTTGAGCACCCAGCCACCGGACCCGGAGTCCAAGAAATTGGACGCACTGGGAAGGTGCACCTACGCAGCCGCGACCTGCGCCATCCGGTCCCTGAACTACCTTACCCACATGGTTCAATTTCAGAACGCTCTGTGGGAACAGGGACAGGATCTGGCAGAAAAGTTGCCAGGACGGTGAGCAGAAGGAGGAGCTCCTCCAGCTTCTCCGCATGGGTTCAGACGTTGGGACCCAGGTGCTACGAGCCGCGTATGACTCCGCGGACTCCTCGGCCAGAGCGGCAGCCTCAGGCGTATGCCTCCGGAGACCCTCATGGCTCCGTGTCTCTGGATTCACCCCAGACATCCGGAAGAACATCCTGAATGTTACTTTTCACGGCGAAGTTCGGTTTTGGTGAGGCTTCTGAGAAGGTCATCACCAAACTGCAAGAGGCCGGGAAGGCCGTTAGGTCTGTATAAGCCATGTACAGACCTAGACTCAGTTCCTTTCGTAGGAACCAGAGTCGTTTTCGCGGCCGGGCTCAGAGGTAGCAGTCTCGTTCCGGCCAGCAACAGAGGGGCTCCTTCACCCAAAAAGCCCAGGACAAGTCGTCCTCAGGCAGAGGCCAACGTCCCACCAAACCGGCCCAACCTGCAGGACCCTCTGCTGCCACAGCATGACTCCTTCCCGCCCCCCGCCCCTCTGGATCAACGGGAAACCAAGGTCGGGGGTAGCATCGCAGCCCACCTGCCAGGGTGGCAGTCGATCACCACCGACAGGTGGGTGCTACAGTTGGTCAAAAGAGGCCACTATATAGAGTTCGTAGACGAGCCACCCACAAGGCCTCCTCTGCTCTCCCGTTAGTCGGGTCAGCACACAGTGCTCATCAAGCAAGAGGTGCTCACGCTTTTGCAGAAAGAAGCTGTGGAGCACGTCCTAGGGAACCAGCGAGGAGCAGGATACTATTCCCACTTCTTCCTGGTTCCAAAGAAAACAGGGGACCTCCGTCCAATCTTGGACGTCCAGCGACCTCAACAGGTTGGTACTTATAAACGCTTCGCATGGTGACCCTCCGGGCCTAATACCCATGCTGAAATGGATGCATTTTTAGTCCCTAGACATGCAGGGCACTTACCTGCACCCCTCATTGCCCAAGTGCACAGGAGGTTCCTGCGCTCGAGTTTCGGCCACCACTATCAGTTCGGCAGCTCCCTTTGGGCTGTCATCGGCCCCCAGGGTCTTTACCAAGTGCATGGCAGTCGTGGCAGCGTCTCTGAGGAGACAGGGCCACTACGTGTTCCCGTACCTGGATGATTGGCTTCTCATGGCCTCCTCCGAGGAGGCGCTGTTGATCGCTATTCAGCATACCCAGGCTCTTTTTCAGTCTCTGGGCATCCTAATCAACTACGAGAAGTCTCTCCTGGTACCGTCCCAGAAGCTGCAATTCATAGGGGCAGTTCTGAACACCATCCAAGGGAAGGCTTTTCTTCCCGAGGACAGGGTGGACGCATCTGGTCCCTCATAAGGACCCATCGGCAAAGAAGACCGTCCCAGCCGGACTGGTTCTTCGCCTTCTCGGACACATGGCTGCGGCCATTCCAACAGTCCCGATGGCAAGGCTCCACATGCGGGTAACCCAGTGGATGCTCAGAGTGCAGTGGGACCAAAGGCAAGACCATCTGCAGCAGCCAGTCAGAATCACGAAGGCCGTGATTCGGGACTGGCAGTGGTGGCTAGACCCAGGAGCTCTCTCTGTGGGGGTTCCTTTCACAGCGCCGTCCCCGGTGATAACACTCTCCACAGACGCATCAGGGCTGGGGTGAGGTCTCAGGGGACATGGTCTTCTCAGGAAGCTCATCTCCATATCAACATATTGGAGATGAGGGCGGTCCTTTATGCCCTGCAAGCCTTTCAGTCGGACATTCCACCGAGTACTCTTCTGTTACAAACCGACAATACGGCGGTGATGTATTACCTCAACAAACAAGGAAGCACACACTCCTATCCCCTCTGCAGGGAGGCCATGAGGGTGTGGGAATGGGTAATACGACACGGCGCAAACCTTATCGCTGTTCACGTTCCCGGAGTGGACAGTACCGTAGCAGACAGCCTGAGTCGTTCCCTGGCCAGAGTCCACGAGTGGGAACTCCTACAGGAGGTGGCAGAGGATCTGTTTCTCCGATGGGGCACTCCAGAATTGGATTTGCTCGCGTCCCCATACCATGCAAAACTGCCCAATTTTTGCTTGCTAGATCCAGGGCCTGGTGTTTTCTGGCGAGATGCATTGTCCCTCTCCTGGGCGGGCAGATTCCTTTACACCTTTCCTCCTTTCCTGTTGATCCAAAGAGTCCTTCTCAAACTTCGCAGGGAGCACGTGACGCTGATTTTGATAACGCCATTTTGGCCCAGACAGATTTGGTTCCCGCTTCTGAGTCACTTGTCCCAGGAACCTCCGCTTCCTTTACCAATCAGCTCCCATCTACTGTCTCAGGAGGAGGGTTCATTAGTCCATCCGGACTTACATTCACTGAACCTGCATGCTTGGCTCCTAGAGACATAGCCATTTTGCGACATGGGGTCTCGCAAGAGGTGGCGGAAGTCCTTTCTGCTGCCAGAAAACCAGCAACACACGCTACTTACGCCATGAAATGGCATAGGTTCTGCCTATGGTCTCAAGTACGCGGCTTCTCCCCTTTAGACTGCCCAGAAAAACTAGTTCTGGAATACCTGCTCTCCCTTTTCCGATCAGGGTTGGCCTGCTCCTCTATCAAGGTGCACCTTTGTGCAATCTCAGCCTACCATGCCCCTATAGGCCGACGCACGGTGGCACAGTTGGATACTTCTCGGGCCTTCTTAAGAGGGGTGCTCCACCTTAGGCCACCCATCAAGGATCCCGTCCCTCCTTGGGACCTGCCTTTCGCCTGGAGCAGCTTACGCTGCCCCCTTTTGAGCCTGCCGCAGATAGCGAGCTGCGTTTTCTGTCGTGGAAAACGTTATTTTTAGTTGCTGTTACTTCGGCGAGGAGGATCTCCGAGCTACACGCTGTCATGTGTAAGGAGCGTTATTTGATTTTTCACCAGGACAGGGTGTCCCTGAGGACAAATCCCAAGTTCTTGCCTAAGGTGGTATCAGCCCTCACCCTTAATCAAGACATTGATTTGCCAGTGTACTTCCCTAAGTACACTAACAGAGGAGAGGCTCTGCTTCACACCCTGGATGTTCACCGGTGTCTGAGATATTACTTGACCAGGACCGAGCAGCTGTTCGTCTCTTTCGCTGAGAGGATGTTGGGCCATCCAGTCTCGAAACAAACCCTTTCTCGCTGGCTTATCCAGTGCATTTCCCTTTGCAACAACAATCGACAGAAACCCCTTCTGGGTGCAGTTAAGGGCCATTCGACGAGGGGAGTGGCTACTTCCTTCACAGCACTTAGAAATGTATCCACATCGGCCATATGTGCTGCAGCCACCTGGAGCTCCGTGCACACCTTTATAAGGTATTACAGCCTTGATATCGCCTCACGGCGTAGAGCGGGTTTCGGTCTTGCTGTCCTGCAGGGTCTCCTGTCCTAGAATCAGGATCTCAGTTTTCTCGCCTCCTCCCTATGGCCTTTCTAGGCGCCATTGCTTGGGAATCAGTCCTAATGGTGTAACCTGCTGCAAGAGCTGTACCTCGAAGAAGATAGTACAGTTATGTAAGAACTTACCGTAACAGTAGATCTTCGAGAACAGCTCTTGCAGCAGGTACCTTCCCGCCCACCATTCCCCCTTGGAGGAGGCAAGTTCCAGCCTACACTTAGGAAGATCGTCCTCAGTCTTGGCCATCTGATGGCGGGTCCTCGATCTCCCTTTCTGATGTCATCCAGCAGCTGGGAGTCTCCGGCGGGAGAACTGGGGATTCTGGCGGGACCGCCTCCTTTTGTACCACGCCTGACATCGGGGGCGGGACCGACGGAGGCGGTCCCCGCTGAAGACTGCTAGCTAGAAGATTTCCGTGGAGTCCTGACGCTTTCCGGCTTCAGTCCTAATGGTGTAACCTGCTGCAAGAGCTGTTCTCAAAGATCTACTGTTACGGTAAGTTCTTACATAACTGTACTTTCTGCCTCACTGACCGTCCCCCGATAAGGAGTCCAAGCTTTTGGACCATTCGGCACAGAACGTCTTTGCGGCTTCCTCCTTGGGCCTTCGTCAGGCCAGTTCGGCCGTCATCATGGCAAACTTCTCTCATGCCCTTCTCGATTCATTAGATGAAGTTCTCTCGCATCTCCCTGCGGACATGCAAACCATGGTTAAGCAAGCCCGGGACCAGGACCGTGCTGTTGCCACACAGTAGCTCCAGACAGCCCTGGAATCGAGGATTCTTGTGCCTGCTCGATGGCAGCCACAGTGGCCTCTCGCCGCAGGGCTTGGCTGAGGTTATCCTACTTCCCAGCAGATACTCAGCATAAGTTAGCTGATGTGCCTTTCCTTGTGACCGACTTGTTTGGCCCAGGAGTGGCTGATCACCTACAGCGCATTGAACAGTCCAGTGCCACCTTGGATGCCACCTCTGCCAGGAGTTCTTCAGGCAAGAATCAACAGAAGAAAAAGAAGAAGCCTTTTCGGCACTCTTCCCCTGTGGTCCAGCGGTCCTCCTACGAAGGAGGTCAGCAGCATCAGCAGCAGGCTCAAGCTTGGCGCCCTCAGCCCAAGCCTGGACCCCAACAGGCCCGAAAAGGGAGCCAAGGCTCAGGTCCTGGAGCCTCCTCCTCTAAGCCTGCTCAGTGACGGGCTGGGGGCTGCCACCCCTATCTCCATCACACCAGCTCTGGGTCCTCCTGTAGGGGGCTGGCTCCGTCACTTCCTTTCTGCCTGGTCCTCTGTCACTACGGACAGGTGGGTTCTCGAAGTGGTCGGTCAGGGACTGCCTCTGGAGTTCGAGCAGTACCCTCCCAGCCGAGCCCGCGCCCCTCGGGAAGAACGGACTTCCACATGCACCCAGTGAGCTGTTCAAGACGACATTGCTCCGCTCCTCCTCAAGGAGGTAGTTGCTGTCATGGCTGATCCATCTGCAAAGCCATGCTTTGTCTCCAGGTACTTCCTGGTGCCCAAGCGGATGGGGGACTGGCACCCCATTCTAGATCTCCACGACCTGAATCAGTTTCTCAGGTCATGCACCTTTCGGATGGTCACTCTGTCCCAGATCATACCATCCTTGGAGCAAAACATGTGGTTCTGTTCACTGGATCTGCAGGACATGTTCTTTCATGTCCCAATCTGTCCATCCATCAGCAGTTCCACTGCTTCAGAGTCCGATGGGACCCTGTCGAAGTTCGAGCCATGCCGTTCACCCTGTCGTGTTGCAATTCGTCGCAAATGCATTGTAGTGGTGGTGGCGGTGGAGAGGTCCAGGGATCTGGCTCTCTAAACCTGCTCCCACCTCGGCCTCCTGATGAACGAGGCCAAGTTGGAACTCGTGCCTTCTCAGGTGATGGACTTCATCGGGGCAGAGCTCGACTCTTGTCAAGCCAGAGCTTGGCTCCCAGTGGATAGGTCGTAGGTTCAGTCCTCCTTTGCCCAATCATTTCTGGTTGGGCACTTGCGCCCTGCCCAGGACTTTCTGCGCCTTCAGGGTTACATGGCAGCATGCACCTTAGTGGTCCATTGCGCCTGGTTGCACATGCACCCCCTCCAATGGGAGCTGGCTGCCCAGTGGTCTCAGCGCCATGGTCATTTTGACCAGCTGATCACTGTAACACAGAAGATGTGGGACGCTCTCCAATGGTGGACCGCCCCAGACCTGTTGCAGGAAGGGATCCCATTTGTTCAACCCGAGCCGATGGTTGTCCTTACGACCGATGCCTCTCTCATGGGCTGGGGAGCCCACATGGGGGACATCAGGGCCCACGGGTTCTGGACCCCCGAGGAGTCCCGATGCCACATCAACCTGTTGGAGCTCAGGGCAGTCAGACTGGCGCTGTCAGCTTTCACTCCTCACCTTCGGGGTCAAGTCCAGACGGACACTACCATGACCTTGTACTACCTCAACAAACAGGGCGGCATGCACTCCAGTCTGCTGTGCAAGGAGATGCTCTGCATCTGATCCCTCGTAAGTTGGTTGGAGGCAGACCTCCTAGCCATCCATGTGGCAGGAGTCTCAAACCAACTGGCGGATGCTCTCAGCCGTATAGGCCAGACATCCCACGAGTGGTCTGTCCATCCAGAGGTAGCTTACAGCCTGTTCTCCCGTTGGGGCAAACCGATGGTGGGCCTGTTTGCCTTCAGAGAAAACACCAAGCTGAGGCTGTATCATGCCCGCCACCCGCTGCAGGGGATGCCTTCTCGAGGCCATGGACCCCAGGCCTCCTTGACGCCTTCCCTCCAGTTCTGTTATTTCACAAGGTGTTACTTAAGGTAACTTATCCCTTCTGATAAGGCAAAGGTGATCCTAGTAGCAGCAGACTGGCGGCACCAGTTCTTGTATCCAGATCTCCTCCGCCTCAGCTACAGGCCCCCGGAGCGGCTTTGCACATGCCCAGACCTGATATCTCTGAACCAGGGGAAGGTCTTCCATCCGGACCTTCAGTCCCTGCACCTCACAGCCTGGTACCTGAGCGGCTAGAGTTCCAGGCTTTGGGTCTTTCCGAAGATGTCTGCACTGTAGTGGAATCGACCAGGAAATGTTATGCTTTCAAATGGAAAAGGTTTTCCATCTGGTGTCAGGGCCTGGACCCCTTATTCTGTTCTGTGGCTAACATTCTCGACTACCTTTGGTCTCTCTCCAAGGGGGATCCTGCGGTCATCGACCCTTAGGGTGCACCTGACAGCCATTTCTCCTTACCGGGCGCGGGCCGATCCGCTGACATTGGTGCAGGAGACAGTGGTTGGGCGCTTTTTCAAAGGCTTGGATCGCATATCCACTCCGGTGCGTGAACCTCTACCTCCGTGGGATCTACTGCAGGTACTGGCAAAGCTCGTGGGCAAGCCATTCGAACCAATGCAAAAGTGTGAGCTGTCACACTTGTCATGGAAGAAGGCCTTCCTGGTGGTTATCACATCTGCCAGAAGGACAGGGGAGCTCTGGTCGCTATCGGTGGACTCCCCTTCTCTGGTCTTCCTCAGGGACAAAGTTGTCCTGCGCCTCCACCCGAAATTCCTTCCTTAAGTGATGTCAGAGTTTCACCTTAACCAGGTGTTGACTGTGCCAGTATACTACCCTAATTACACCTTGGAGGCCAAGTACAGTCTCCATTATCTGGACCTGAGATGTGCTCTCTCCTGTTATAAGGAGAGGACGGTGGAAAGTAATGGAGAAGTTTGCCAGCTGTTTGTCACGTTCACTGAAGCCGCTTCTGGCAGACCTGAAGCCAAACGGACCATAGCAAGATGGATTACATCATGCATAGGTCTGTGCTACGAGTTGGCGGGCAGGGAGTCTCCCAGAGGGATAAGAGCTCATTCTACCCGCCATACTGCTGCATCAGTAGCTGCTTCCAGGGACATCCCTATCCAGGAAATCTATCAGGCTGCTACTTGGAAGTCTGCAAACACCTTCATTACCTACTACCACATCGACCTTGAGTCACGCCAGGATGCTGGTTTTGGGGCCTCGGTTCTCCAATCTCTGTTCCCTAAGTAGGGGGTGTGCGCCTTGCCTCCCTCCTCCCAGAGAACTGCTAGGAGTCTGCCAAGCAGTGTTGATGAATAACATATCCACGATCCTGAAAAACAGGTTGCTCACCTATAGCAGTAGTTTCTGGGAGTGCGTATGTGGTGTTCATCCCACCACTCTGACTCACTAACTCTCCCTGGGCAGCACACAACCTGACTTCCAGCAGGCTAAGATCTTGCGTGTGGGGCGGAGCCAAGGTATATACCTCCCGGTGGGTGGGTGGGAGGAGCCAGCTTGAAGACTTCTGGCTGATCTTAAAGGAGAAAGGGACATGCCAGTGTGGATGAACAAACATATACCACTCCTAGAACTACTGTTACAGGTGAGTAACCTGTTTTTATTAACTTTAACTATCAACTTTATGCTAGACATGCTCACTCGTAAACCTTTTGAGCCTCTAGCAACCTGCAAGTTGAGGTTCCTGACCTGAAAGGCTGCCTTCCTTGTCGCCATTACTCCCACTCGCAGAGTGTCCGAAATACATGCCCTGGTCACAGATGCTCCGTGTTCAGTATTTCACGAGGACAAGGTGGTTCTCAGAACTCACCCTAACTTTCTTCCAAAAGTAGTCTCGGAATTCCACCTGATCCAGCTCTTGGTCCTTCCGAGCTGCTTTGCGAACTTTCAGAATGAAGGGAAACTTACCCTACATTCTGTGGATGTAAAAAGAGTTTTACGGTTCTGCATCGACAGAACAAGAGAGATCTGCAAATCCAAGCAACTCTTTGTCTCATTCAGCATGGCCCAGCTGGGTCAGCCTGTTGCCATCAGGTGCATTTCAGCATGTCTGGGTAGAATCTCTCTGACATTGCTATTCAATGTTGCAGGTCAGGCTGGGAGGCCGAGTATACACGCACTCTGCTAGAGCAGTCGCGGCATCTCTGGCAGAAATATGGAAATATGGAATGTGCCCATTGCAGACATCTGCAGTGCAGCTACTTGGAGCTCTGTGTACACCTTTGTGAAGCACTATGCCTTGGATGTCCATGCGAGACAGTATCTGTCCTTTGGTAGGACAGTCCTTAATGGATTTTTGTCCTGAGTGAGCACCTTTCTCCCCTGCCGCCCTTCTCGGGGAGGATTGTTTTGGCTCGGTACTCTCCCACTAGTGTGAATGAGTGGTCAAGACTTTATGTCAGGGAAGATATGTGAATTAAGTACCTACTGTAATTCTTGATTTTCTTGGACAAAGTCTCCACCGGTCATTCACACATCCATCCCCTGAGCTCACTTATCCTGTTTTTGGTCTTCACTCCCTCGTTGGCTGGGCTGTGATGACACTGTTGTATTGACCCTTCTTACACGGGTCATATGGACTATCTTATGTCCAACATAGGTTAGTTTTGCTAGGTCAGTTTACGCTGCACCTCCTTGGTAAAACAGGTACTGAGGCGGTTGGAGGGTTGTCGCTGAGATGGCCTTGAGCTGGTCTTGTGGCACCGCAAATGCGCAGTCCTACCTTGGTGCGACCCTTCTGAAGATTTTTGGCTCCCGCTTCTTCCTGGTGCCTCTGGCGTAGTTCCCACTAGTGTGAATGAGTGGTGGAGACTTCGTCCAAGAAGATCAAGAATTACGGTAAGTACGTAATTTTCATATCTTTCTGGACCTTATCTTCACCATTGATTCACGCTGCTGGGTTCAAGCTAAAGGCGCTTGGACTCTGCCAGGGCCAGAAATCTTCAGGAGGTCTGGCGCTGAGGTAGGCTGAGTGTATGCGTGGCACTACGAGACTAACTCTTGCTACATAGCTTATCTCGGCAACTGCCCTAAACCGCCTCCATTCCTTTTTTCTGGCCATGCAGTGTGCTTCAGTGACGACATCCCTCACCCACCGGGAGTCAAATCTTCACATCTATACGACAACAATGCTTAGCTCATTCAGTTTTTAGCTACTATTTATTTTCTGTCAGTTTAAAAAGAAAGGTTTTTCGTCAGTTTCTTCGCAGCCCTGCTGAGCAACAGCCTTCGACCGTGGACAGTGACGGTGATGGTAGGGAGTCTCTCGGAGTGCTGCTCTGGCAGCAGGGCTGTGTCTGGTCTCCCCCCCCCCCCAACCAAACTGGGGTCTGACTGCAGGCAGTCCTGTGTTCGAGAGTGAGTGCAGCCCTCCTGTAAACACAGAACGAAGCTGGTATGTTCCTGATCCAGGTCAGGGAACCTGTACCAGTCGACCTTGAGTTCTTCCTCTTCTCGTCAGAAGAGGAAGAAATGGTACCACTTGAGGTCACCCTCTGGGTATGTCTGCCATGAGATCTTCTAAGGCCCAAGAGCAGAAGGCCTTTTCCGGCTCAGTTGGTTTCTCTGATGGCTTCTGTTCACGGTCTTTCCAGATCTTGGGCCTGGACTCTGTCCACTTGTGGAGAGTCTGGAAAGGCAATTTCACCACTGGGCAGCTCTTATGGAGCAGTGGGTATAGCGTCTGGCTTGTCTGCCCCTTCCTGCCGACCTGGTGCCAGGGCCTTTGGGCCTAAGCACCTCAGGATCGCAGTTGGAGCACTTGGGCCAGGTAGAATATTTGGCTGTGCCAGTGGATCCTAATCCCATGACAGTGATCGTGCTGCCGATTCCACGTGCTGCCCGCCCTTGCTCTCTCTTCACTGGGATCGGCACAGGTGCCTTCTCCAGTTACTTCGGTGCCGGCTGGACTTTCTAGTCTTTGGCGGCGCTGCTTCCAGTGCTGGCTCCTCTGGGGCCAGTGCCAGCTCCCATTAGGTCAGGCACCAAGTCCGGTGCCAGCTTCCTTGGGTCCGGTGCCAACCCTGGTTCCGGTATTAAGTCTATCTGACGCCTAGGCGAGGTCTTCCTAAGTTTACTCCTCTTCCAGCACCTTCTTCCAAGGGAGATTTGAAGGGGGTAGGGTCTGACCCTGACCTCATTCTCTCTGAGGGTGGCGGTGATGACACTTTTTGCAGCCTGGAGAACTAACCTCCAGCTTCTACTTCTGTCACTCTGGAGGACCTCTCTTTTCAGACTTTGCTGAGAAACATGCAGGCTACTCTTGCTCTCGAGACTTCTGCCCTTGACCTAGGTAAGCAGCTGCTTTTCGAGTGGCTTCATGTTCCTAATATTCTAGTTAACCTCACACCTCCTGTTCTTCCAGCCTTTGATACTCTTTTGGAGGCGGTGTGGGTCTCGGCCTGCTTCCATTCCTTCCGTCTGTAGGATGATAGACCATAGGCATAGTCCTCCTAAGGACAGACCAATTTGGGCTTTCCAGCCTACTGCAGATAAAATTATTATCCTTGCAGCAAATAAGTCCATCCTTCCTTAAGAGGTTACAGCACACTCCATTAGTAAATAATTCTGTAAGACTGATTCAAAGAGGGCTTTCTCAGCAGCCACTTTGAGCATACGGATAGCTAGTTATCAAGGACATTTCTCTCAGTATGATTATGTCCTCTGGACCTCCCTTAAGTTGCTGGCGGAGTCCTTACCAGAGTTGGATACTAAAAAGAAAATTCTTCAGACTGTCGCTCATGGTTTAGACTCCAACAATCATCCTTTAAAAGCAGCCATGGATGCATATGACACTGCTTGCAATGCTGCCGGAATCTGCTTAAGGAGACATTCCTGGCTGCGGACCTCCAGGATTTTCTATTGACACTCAGAAGCAGGTTATGAATTTCTCCTTTGATGGCACTTGCTTGTTTGGCCAATAAGTAGAACAATCTCTTGAGGCCTCTCAGAAGACTAGGACCGTCATAAAATCTGCTAGACCGGGTCCTTCATATCCACAAAGAGGAAGAGGCTGTCGGTTCTTTCATAATAAGCTGTCCTTTCATGGGAGAAGCAGAGGAGCCCCAGCCAAGCGCCAGTCTCCCAGCCACAGAAATAAAGCAAAAGACACAGGCCTTGAAAATGCCTAGTGCCACCCTCTGGTGCTTCGGCCCCGGCTCTGCCTCAGCTGCCCAAAGTGGACTTATCCTCCCCATTTGGGGGCAGTGGAGGGAATGTCTGACTCAGTTTTACAATCAGTGGAAGTCCATCACCACAGATGAGTGGGTTTTAAGGATAATTCGAGAGGGGTACTTGCTGAACTTTTCAGAAATCCCTCTTGATTATCTGCCCCAAAAATGGCACTCTCTATCGACTGCCCAGTCAGACCTTCTCACATCGAAGATAGTGGGCCTCCTGAAAAACAGGGCAGTGGAATTAATGCCTCCAGCGGAACACAATGCAGAATCTTCCCTGGATTAATCTTTACCATTCATGACTGGTGGGTCAAGCTGGAGGTGCTAGGACCCTGCAGGGAAGCTTATAGCGCTAAGCTTTTTTCAGCTTTCCTAAGCATGAGGGGCCAACGTTGGGAACCGCGCTACCCTTGAGGCTGACTTATTGCATGGTGCTTGCAGGTTGGCCAGTAACTGACGCCAACCCCTCCACCTCAGTTCTTCTTTTCCCTCTGTCGAGGTGCATCATTCTGTCTGAACTGAAGCCACCTTGGGATTTCAGCCTGGGTAGTTTGCGAGTTCTGCTGCTGCCGCTACTCGACGCCATAGACCATCCAGAATTTAGTAAAACCATTTTATTCTTTTTATTTGTTTTGACTGTTTGTGTTTATTTTTTCCACACAATTATGTCCGGTTTGAGGCCTAGTTCGAAATCTTTAGTGGGACATGCCCCTATTCGTCGGTGCCCCATGGCAAGCCGATAACCGTGACAGACCATGATAATCGCTGTTTAACCTGCCTGGGTCCGTCACATGACATGACAACTGCTAAGCCTGCTTCTCCATGAACTGCTGGGTCCTCCAGTTGAGCGCGTTGAAGGTGGCTTGGAATCTTTCTGCCTTCGGAGAGCGACATCGGTCCCAGGATGCCAAGGCCAGGACTTTGGGCCCTTCCTCAGGGTCTCCCTCCAATACTACATGTACTGAGAGGGAGCAGGCTTCCATCGATTCTAGTCTTGCTGAGAGGTTAAGGGTCAGGTGGACAGTCTGCCGGGGGGGGGCGCCTGAGCACCCCTCACGGCCATTGCCTCCTCGGAAGCACAGGTGCTCCCAGTGGCGCAGTTGCAGCTATACGCTTGGCCAGAGCCAGTGGAGTCCTCAGAGCCACCTTTTCACGCCCCTTTGGCTCCCGACACCTCTCTTGGTGCTGGTGAGCGAGGCAGTACCACTGTCGGTGCTGGATCCCCTTCTGGTGCCGTCCATGGGAGAGGGAGAGTTTCAGGGGGTGGGCTCTTTGGCGAGCTCCTGATCTCCTCCTTTGAGGAGGAGGATCGGGATGACACCAATTGGTTATCCGACTCTCAGGAGACCCGTTGCTCTCCTATGCCCAGACGTTTGATCTCTGGTACAACGGAATTGGCCACTGCTCTTTCTGGGTCCACCCTTTGGGCTGACTCCTCCATGGTCTCCGGTGCTGCTTGCGGCACCAGGGACACTGGCAGTGCCTATTCCGGTACTGGGGAAGGGGGCAGCGCCGGGTTACACTCCAGCGCCGACCCCGGTGCTGGGTCTGGGCCTTGCTCAGCACTGAATTGGATTCTGGCGCCGGGGTGAGTTCCAAAATGGGTTCTGGCACTGTTTCTGGTACTGGAGTTGTTTCGGAGTCCCTTCTCTAGGCTACTAGGGGCCAGCCGAGGAGTGGGTCCCTATTTGATGAGGTGGGGTTGGGGAGGTCAAAGTTGGCACACGGGCACTCTTCCATGGCAGTTCGTGGCTCTGGGAGGAGCTGCAGTATGGAACCTTCTCTCCTTTCCTCACCAGACACAGTAAGGTCTGCAACAGGTCTGGCCAGGGTCCTCCTGCAAGGGACGGACCTGCTCCATTTGCCCTATCGTGGGGTCCTTTCCCATGGGCGCCAGTTTAGCTGCCCCTGTCTGGTTGGGCATCCTGCAGTGGTTGAGTTGCACAGCCCCCCTCCTTGGGTTGGGTCCCCTGTGCGGTCTTGTAGACCTAGCAGAGGTGCTGCTCTGGCTTTCCAGACCAGAGGTCCTGCTCTGGCTCACCAGACCCCCCCACCCTTTCATTGGATGCTCTGCCTCCTCCTCCTGCACTCCCAGCCCTCTGGGGCCAGTGACTTGGGAACAGTTCAGGGTTTTGGCGTCTGCCTTCTGCCCCACTGCCTTAGAGCCCTGGATGAGGTCATTTTTAGACCTAAGTCTCCAGCCACCCCGACGCTGAACTGGGCTCCTCAGCTTTCTCGTCTCCCCGATGCTGATAACACCAGCTATCAGCGATTCCTGCTGGAGGTGCTAGGGGAGCTCCATCTCTCTCATTTTGCAAGTCGCAGTCCTGACCATGCAACGCGTGCTTTCCTTGGGAAGTTCAGTACCAAAAACCTTATCATCCCACCTTGTCCTCGCTCTTTCACAGAGGCATTTCATCGGGTTTGGGAGCGTCCCTCTGCCCCCTCTCCATCCCCAAAGGAATGTCAGTGCAGGTATTGAACACCCCTGGAGTCCCCAGGTGCTATGCCCCACCCCTCTTCGGGAGTGGATCTCCTGGATACCCCTTCCGGGCATTGTTGCTCAAGGCACGACTGTCCTTCAGAGTCCGACTTGGCTGAGGTTGACCACTGGGGTAGATGGGTTTTCTTGGTGGCGCGTCTACTTCTGTGCATCTTGGTGCACCAAACACACAAGGCTGCCTCCGCTAAGCACCTGTGGACTGTGCTGGGACAATTTCTGGCATCCTTGCCTGACTCAGAGACAACCAGGCAAATCATCAGCCTTTTTGCACATGGTCTGGAGCTAGCGAGACACCAAGCAAGGGCACCTTATGATGCCAGTAACGTGGCGTCCAGACTGGCAGGAATTGTGGTCTGCATTAGGCAGACGGTGTGACTTCGCCTCTCCAGGTTATTACCCCTGGACTGGCTTAGGGTAATTGCTTCTGCCTTCCAAGGGGCCCATAGGGTGAGGCGCAAGTTATTGGGGTGTCTTACTTCTCCCAGGCAGCGGGAGTCTCCGCCTCACCCTGACCAGACTTGGGCCTCGCCAAGCCTGTCAGGGGCTCTTTCATCTCTGTTTCCCCTATAGGAGGTTGAGGAAGATCCAGCCCTCAGGGAGTTGCCAGAGCCGTAGTTGTGGTGCTTGGTACTCCCCTACCAGTAATGAATGGTGAATCAGTGAGAACGGTAAGTGAAAACAGTGCAGAGGAAGTGAGGGCACTCTGTTGCTTTATTTTATACCTGTTGTTTGTGTTGTACTACTTTTAGTTAAGTGCAGTGTATATGCACATTGGAGCCCTGCTTTCAGTGAAGCAGGAAGAGAACACTGTCGTTGTCAGGGGTAACTCTTGGACTACAAGAGTTGCAAACTGCATATTTTTTAATATTTTGGGCAGTATTCTCCTGCGCCTGGGTCACGAATGAGTGACAGATGCGTAGTGTGTTAAAACAAGCTCTTATTTAAGCTTTTTATTCTCACAACTTTTGCGAGTGCCCGTGACCTCCCTACACTACTTCTGGGTCACCACCTGCTATTTCACTCGGCCCTGCAGTGAGCAGGGCGCATGTCGGCTGTGTCAGCTGAGGCAGCAGAGATAACCAGGAAATAGCGCTTGTAAGTAAAACTAGGCATAATGTTGGCTTGTAGTTCATGTGATATGCTTAAGCTAGGGGAAGAAATGTCAAATTATGTTTGTAGCAACTACATTGAAATTAGGGAGCTAAAAAGTGAGATTGAGGCGCTCAAAAACAGACTGAAGGTTCAGTCGGAAATTACAACACTAGAGCACTTTATTGACTCCATGGTTGAGGGAATTAGCGAGGATATAAATCAGGATACTGTGAATGATGAGATACATCTGGTAATTCATAGCGACAAGATAGAAAGCTCTGAGGAATGGTGTATGGTTCAAAAAAAACCCACACAAAAGAGAGGTAGGAGAAATATTGGTGGTTCATCAAATACAGTGACCCCAAATAGATTCCAGGCCTTAGCTCCATCGGAGGACACTGAAGTAACTCTACCACCAAGCACTCAAGCATGCCCCGGGTCATCAAATATTGTTTGCACAAGCACTCGGTATATTGAACAGGATAGAAAACAGCAAATCCAAGCACCTGAAAACAACACCCCTCGTGATATACTATTTATAGGTGATTCTGTGTTACGCTACACTAATATATTGTGTAAACAACAAAATGAACACACAACAGTTAGCGCATTGCCAGGATCTGGTATAGGTGATATAAAACAGCTCCTACCTGGCCTATTGGAAAATACTCTCTCTGCTGTTACAATTTTGCATGTAGGGGTCAATGATGTGGGTAAAAGGGACAGTTCTGATACACAGAGGGATTTTGTAGCTGTGGGCGCTAACACTAAGAAATGAAGGGTGTGATGTTTTGATTTTGGGGCTTCTACCTGTCCCCCGAGCAAATAATATAGTAAACAGGGAAATACTTAGATTAAATGGTTGGCTTAAGCGATGGTGTGTTAGAGAGGGGTATACTTTTATTGAACATTGGCAAGAATTTCAGGATTTCCATCTGTGCGCATGTGATGGGCTGCACTTGAATAAAATGGGGAAACGATTACTGGCCCAGCAATTAAAAAACATTGTACACTGCCATTTAAACTTCACCAGCGGGGGGATGTGGGAGATACAAAACCAGGGATACTGTGTACCGGTAAAACTCCATTATTAGACTGGAACTTTTTGACAATCAATGCTAGGAGTCTTACAAATAAGTTTGAGCTCCAAGCTACATTACACGCACTGAACATCCATGTATGTGCGATTGTAGAAACCTGGTGCTGACCAGAAGATACTTGGGATAGACATATCCCAGGTTATATACTTTATAATAAAGACAGGTCCCTATCAAGTGGGGGGGTGCCTCTGTTTATTGCAGACTGTATCTCCTCAGAATGTATAGATATATCCAAATGGGCAGGTATAGAAGCCTTATGGATCAAGATTAGTCCATCTCAGGCAACTAAAATTAGTCTGGGTGTAATATACAAGCCCCCATCCACTAGGACATCGGAGGACAAGGTTTTATTAGATTTTATCAACCAGTTGACATTAGCGGGGAATGTAATATTGGTACATGAATTTAACCTCCCAGGTATTGACTGGATTTACCAGCAATATAGAAATCTCAGAAACAAATGCAAAAAAGCCATCAAGGTAGCCAAAAGCGACTTCTGTAAGTCTGCCCTAATCAGCTCTGCCAGTGATCCCAGACGGTTCTGGAGAAACATAAAAACTCTTGTCAGTGGGTCCTTTCATCCGGGGGTATCTGACATGATCATTGGAGGGGTCTCCTGTAACAATCCCCACACCATAGCCAACTCCCTCAACACACACTTCTCAGACCTATCGGCCTTCTCCGCACTCTTCCCACTGGACGAGTGCACCTCTATCCCCTGGCCCCCTGCAGGGCAGGAAGACCACCCCTCCCGGCAAGTGTTCTGTCTCAGGGCAGTGTCAGTTGAGGACATGCTGCGTCTCCTCTCTGGCCTCTCCCAGTACTCCAGCCCTGGCCTAGACAACCTGGAGCCTAAGCTTCTAAAGCTAGGCGCCTCCTATATTGCGCCCCCCCCCAGTTGTCCACATTTTTAATCTGTCACTTGCTTGGGGGTAATTCCTGATATCTGGAAGGAGGCCAGGATAGTCCCTGTTCTGAAGCAGGGCAATCCCAAAATACCAGATAACTATCATCCGATTGCTGTTCTATCATCGCTCAGCAAGCTCCTTGAAAAGGTTGTGGCAGTGCAACTCTCTGAGTACTTACAGGCCCACGGGCTGCTGTCCCTGGTCCAGCATGGCTTTCGCAAGGGGCATAGCACTAGCACAGCCCTGGTCTCTGTCACTTCTAGCATCAGAGCAAACATGGACCAGGGCAAACTCTCTGGGGCCATATTTATTGACCTGTCCAAAGCCTTTGACCATGTCTATCATGCGTTGCTCTGTACTCAGTTACAAACACTTGGTCTCTCCCCCCTCTGCCATGAAATGGCTTATGGGCTACCTGCATGGTAGAACGCAGCAGACTAGATTCAACAAAGTCCTCTCCGAGCCCTTACCGGTATCCTCTGGTGTCCCCTAAGGTTCAGTATTGGTCCCCCTCCTTTTCTACCTTTTTATTAACCAACTTCCAACGGCCATAACAAACTGTAGTGCCACCCTATATGCGGATGATCTGGTCATAATGGCCCACTCCTGGGATATTGTGACTCTCAACAAGTGCTTGTCCGAGGGTTTTAATAATGTCCTGGACTGGGTAACTAAACATAAACTGGTTCTGAACCTGAAAAAAACGCAGACCATGCTATTTGGTTCAACTGCCAAAGTCAAAGCCTTGTCAGCCCCGCTGGGTATTACCAGTCTGGATGGAATTTCCCTCCCAATAGTGAACTCCGTCAAATACCTTGGGGTACACTTGACCCTCAACTCGACCTGGGGAGTCATATTTTAAATGTCTGCAGAGCAGTGAACTGCAAACTGGGCCTGGCCTACAGTGCCAAATATAACCTCACACCTGCGGCTCGTCTGGCCCGAGCGAGAGGAGTACTCCTTCCCTCCCTCAGTTACGGTCTGCACCAATTTGCTCTCACCTCTAAAACTCATCTCACTCGATGGCACACGACGTATAATAACGTCTGCCGCTTTGCCCTGGCTGCCCCCCCCGTCTCACCCACCATTGTGAGCTGTATGACAAACTTTGCTGGCTCTCTCCAGCTAAGTACTTGGACTTCGGGGTAGGGTGCCTCGCGGGTAAAGTGATTAGAACTGGCACTCCTCCGGGGCTGGCTCAGCTTCTACAATCTGCTGACCTCTCCCCCTACCAGCTCAGGTCCCAGGTTCCTGGGATGCTTAGAATTCCTCCCCCCCCCCACCGAACCCTCATGGGGGGAGGGACTTTGTTGTATGTGCTCCTAGACTCTGGAACTCCTTTCCTGAGTATGTTCGCTCGGCCCCCTCCCATCAGTTCTTTCTCAAATCCCTATGGGGCTTCCTGAAACGAGCATCAGCGTCCGATTGCCTCAAGCCTCCCTAGTGTCACCTGTCAACTACATTTTAGTATTTCTCATAGGTCCTGCCTGTATTACCCTACTTGACCCCGGAATTTCAACCTCGTACCAGGGCATCTGACTGGGCCTAATACTGTCTAGGACTATACAGCTTGACTGTGTGTTAAAAATGTTAAAATTGTCTATGATCTATTAACTGGTGATTCCATGGGCTTCACCACTGTTTGTCAGGAGTGTTCTACACGCCTCTGTACTCTGTATCACCTTGGATAATGTTACTCAATGTACTTCCTTGAGATGTTCTGTCGTCATGATATGTATGTATTTTTTCTGTACCACTCTGTATCCCTATGTTGTATTCTCCCGGATCGTTCCTGAAAATAGGCATAATACTTGTCTAGTGTACTTACCCGGTCAACAAAAGCTAAATAAAAACAATATGCAAAAAGCAAGCACTACCATGGAGTTTAAATATTTGGAAGTCTTTAACCTAGCAGGGCTGGAGCAATATGTAACAAATAATGCTAGAGGTAACCACATTTTGGACCTAGTATTAAGCATCCTTAGTAATAATATTATAAATTGTATTTTGAAACCCCTACTAGGTTCCAGTAACCATTCCATAATCAGCTTTCAGTATACTGGTGCTCTGGGGGAAAATATAGGCAGTACAGTAATACATAAGTATAATCTAGCCAACTTCCATCAAATGAGGCTAGACCTGGCTAAGTGGAATTGGGAAGCAGATTTTGAAAATCAGTCAGTCTCTGGGATGTGGACAGAGCTAGAAAGTATTTTAAACCGCTTGGTCCAGAGGCCTGTACCAACCAAGAACAAGTACAACAGGGCTAAAAAAGCCCTCCCACCATAGATGTCCCCCTCAGTAAAAAAAAATTATTAAAAATAAGAATTGTGCATACCACCAAGCAAGGCATAGCCATAATGAAGCTGACTGGGAGATTTACAAAAAATGCCTAAAACTTGCTAAAAAGAGTATTGTCTTTGCTAAAAGCAACTATGAGCTTACATTAGCTACCAGAGTCCAGGATAATTATAAGACCTTTTATTCATATATTAATAGTAAAAGGGGAAAAAACAATACAGTTGGGACCTTAAAAGCACCGGATGGGTCACTTGTAACAGAGAACAGAGGACTAGCGGAGGAATATAATAAATATTTTTCCTCAGTGTTTAACGTGGGATCTCAAAATAAAGGGAACGCTGAGGAAACAACACAGTTGGGACCCAGTTTTAAGGTAGATCCTACTGATGTGGTTAAAAGATTCAAAAATGTTAACCAGAATAAGGCACAGGGACCAGATTACATCCACCCAAGGGTAATTAAGGAAATGGCAGATTTACTCGTTGGCCCAGTTTCTTGGCTGTTTCAAAAATCCTTGGAATCAGGCGAAGTTCCCGAGGTATGGAGACAAGCAGTGGTTGTCCCAATGCACATGAAGGAATCTAGACAGGCGGTCTCAAACTATAGACCTATCAGCCTGACCTTGGTATTAGGGAAAATTTTGGAGGGGATAATCAAAGATTTTATCATCGAATTCCTAACAGCATCAGGCAAGAAGGTTGTAACACAACACAGGTTTACCAGTGCGAGGTCATGTCAAACTAACCTTCTGGAATTTTATAATAAGGTTAGCAAATCCATGGACATGGGTAACTCTGTAGACATTATTTTCCTGGATTTAGCAAAAGCGTTTGACAAAGTCCCCCACGAGGAGTTGGTAAAGGCCTCAATGGACTCGGGTTTCCCTCTCTGGGTTTCTCAGTGGGTAGAGACATGTTTGCATGAAAGAAGCCAGAGGGTCTGTATAAAAGGGGACTACTCTGGCCACGTCAGAGTGACTAGTGGGATACCCCAGGGCTCTGTCTTGGGACCCTGCCTTTTTAATATATATGCATATATCATCGATGCAGGTGCAGTCAGGGGTCTGGCTCTCAAAATTTACAGATGATACCCGAATTGGATGTCCGGTAAACAATGCGGAAGATCAACTTATTCTACAAACTGCTCTAAATAACCTGGAGACATGGGCCTTACAAAAAAAATCTATTTAATATTGATAAATGTACGGTCATGCATCTTGGTAATAATAACAAGCAATTCCAATATACCTTGCGGGGGTACTGCACTAAAGGCTGTCAAAGATGAAAAAGATTTGGGGATATGTATTAGTAACGGCCTCAGTTTTAGCATGCAGTGGAATAAAACTATTAAAAAGGCAAGTAGCATAATGCACTGCATTCAGAAGCATATTAAATGTAGGAATAGAGAGGTTATGATTCCCTTGTATACAACATTGCTGCGCCGCCATGTGGAGTATTGTGTGCAGTTTTGGGCTTCATACAAAAAAGGGGATATTGGATCCTTGGAGAGAATCCAGAGGAGGGCTACCAAAAGGATTAAGGGTACTGAAGGACAGAGCTATGTGCAAAGGTTGCAATATTTGGACATGTATTCCTTGGAATATCGTAGACTGAGAGGGGATATGTGCCTGATTTATAGGGCCCTGACTGATATATATCTGTGGGATCTCTTGGGTCTGGTGCTAAGAGACAAATCATATAATACCAGAACACGCAGCTTCTAGCTGGTTAAAGGTAGATTTAGAACCAACAAAAGGAAATACTGGTTCAATATTAGAGTGACTGAGATCTGGAACACCCTACCTTTCAAGGTTGTGGATAGTAAGACAATGTTAGAATTTAAGACAAAGCTTGATAAATATCTTGTAAGCAGGGACATTCAAGGATATTCATAAAATATAAATGGGCGAGCTAATGGACTAACGCCTTTAAATGCTCAGTAATATCTATGTAATCTATTGATCTCAGGAAGATAAGAAAATGATGTACCTACCATAATTCTTGATCTTGCTAGATATCTTCACCATTCGTTACTGCATCCCACCCGCCTTCCACTCTAGGTCCCCAGTCTTCTGGGCAGTGCCTCCACCCTGCTTGCTTTCTCCCTGCCTGAGGCCAGTTGCAGTTCTAATTTTGCTGGTACCTCTAGGTCTTCTAACTCTTCCTCTGAAAGTCCTAGGAGGCTAATTCTAGGCAGAAAGCAAGGAATGCCTGTTGCCCCTTCTTCGCTGGCACCTCCTGGAGCATTGGCAGAAGGCTGACAGGGGTAAGGTTCTCTCCCTGTTGCAGGGGTTCCTCGGGGCCCCACACAGCTTTGGCAGGACTGTTTTGGAGCAGGAGCTTGGGCCGGGAGTTCCTGCTGCATTAACTCTGGGACTTTTGTCCCCCATGTCTCCCTTGTGTCCTTGGGCATGTAATTGCCCCAGTCCCTCAAGCCTATATCTTGGTTTGAGAGGCTCTGGGGGGACTGTCTATCTCTCTCTCTCTCCCCTTCTTCTTCTTCTTCTCCTTCCTTATTGGTAACCCACTCCTGGGTTGCCTGTGGGGCACGCTTCCCTCGGACCTCCTCCTTTACAAACTCCTGCTCTCCTTTTGAGGGGTAGTCCTCCGCATCCCATCTCTTCTGGTGGTGTAAGGCTCAGAGGGGTTCAGCAGTCCTCTCAGGGGTCTGGCAATTTCCACCCCCCCACCCTGTCTGGGAGGGGGATCTTGCCCCGGGGTGGGTCCTTTTTCCCTCCCCTATGCTATTTTGGGGGGTGGGGGAGAGATCTTGGTGGAACCCCATCTTCATTGTTGGCCAAGAGACTGATGACCTTTAAGTGGCAAGAGCAGTGATCTTCTGTCCCTTTGCTGGTTACTTTTTGTGGCTCTTAATCCTTAGCTCTTGCGGTTGGTACAGCTTCTCAACCTCTTAAACATCTTCTGTACTCAGCTGCCAGGGATCTCCACCCCTGCGATGAACTGGATGGCCTCCCTTTTAGTCCACGGAGGTGAGCCCTTCTTCTTCTTAGGGTTTCCCTGGTTAGGGTACACCTTTCTCTCTCCCTAACTATCCCTTCCCCCTCTCTTTATTTCTTTCTTTTTTCTTTCTTTCTCTCTCTCTCTCTCTCCCCCCCCTTTCTCTTTCCTTCCTCTACCCCCCTATCTCCATGTTATCACCCTCCAGCTTGGTCTGCCCAGTGGTTGGGGTCTCCATACCAAGAGCCCTTAGAGCTTTACCCCTTCTCTTCTGTCTGGCTTTATTCCTTTTTCAGTTTGTTTCCTTTTTACTTTTTCTGTCCCTTGGGCTCTCTTGCCCCACCCTCCCTCCTTTTTTCCTCTGCATCTATTTTCCTCTCCGGCGAGTAGAACTGAGATGGTGGAGGGGCCAGCGTCTGTTCTAGGAGCGTGGATATGTTGTTCATCCACATTGTCTGGCATTGTCCCTTTCCCCTTTAAATCTTGCCGGAAGTCTTCAAGCTGGCTCCTCCCACCCACCCGGGTGGTAAATATCTTGGCCCCGCCCCATGACGCCAGATCTTCCTTTCCACTGGAAGATACAGGTTCCCTTGTGCTATTTTGCAGCGATTGAGGCCCTGGAGTCAAATCGACGGTTTTCACTGCATCTTCTCGCTTTAAAACTCGTAAGAGTATACGACTCGGATCCGAACTTTTGGACATAGAGTACAAGTCGTCCCCTAGGTTTCGCCGGTGTCCTTGTGGACAAAAAATGTCGTGCACCGACCCCCACCTCTCGTGCATTTACTACCTCGGTACCGTGCATGATACCTCGCAATGCACTATTTGCTCTGCCTTCCATCCCACCATTCTGGAGGACCGTCAGGCACGCCTGAAGCTGGGGAGACCGGAGCTTCGCAGTCCACCGGTGAAATCGAAGGAGGCCAGGTGGGCGGTTTCCGTGGCTGCGGGATCCGCTGAGCAGCTTGAGCAGATGGCAGCCTTCAAGGAAGAAGCTGCCCAAGCTTTGGCCAACCGAAGCTTCTTCGTGCCGCTCAACTTGGGCTCCACCTTCACAGGATCCTTCCGGGAGTTGTGCCAGTCTCTCCCTACTAAGGGTGAGGCACCCTTGGGTTCGCACTCCTCCCGATCCAAGAAGAAGGATAAGGATCAAAAACCGTCTTCTTCTAGCCAAAGATGATGCTCCTGGGACCGCGACTTCCAGGAGCAAGGGGTCACGACTATGGTCGAGATCGCCTCCCGTCTGGCCAAGGCACTGAAGTCAAGGACACAGCTGAACCGGACGAGATTTCTCTCGACCCGATCGAGCCGTTGTCGCCGACGCCTGTCGATGACTCTCTGGAGAGAACACCTATTCTCTCCTTCCCCGATGAGGAGACCCGTCCCTTGGGTATCCTGATCGAGGGCCAGGAGCCGGAACCTCGGTTTTCACCAAGTCCGGCTTCCCCTGACCGACAGAGCCGACGCCGTTGGTCTCGATCGAGGAGTAAGTCATCATCGGTCGGAAGACCTAAGAAGGGCCATAAACACTCCCGAAAGAGGTGCCGCCACTGTTCCTCATCCTCCTCTGATGAGGAGAGGCATCGATGGAAACTCCGTCGACGCTATGAGGACCTTATGTGGCAGCAATTTCTGCTAACAGGCCAGAAGCTGGCTACCCCGTCAGTTCCGGCTATCACTTGGCCTCAGCCTCTTCGGCCGACACAGACTTCTTTGGCTCCTATGGCTCCGGTCCCTTCGGCGGCCCCCGTGCGCCTTTCGGCTCGGCCAGCTACAGGCTCCTCACCAATTTTGGTGGAACCACCACCAAAACAGCCCCTAGGATGGGTTTCCTCTAAGGAGGACCGACAGTCTTCGGGTCTTCCCCACAGGCTGTCGATTACGGTCAGTCCTGATCGCCCTAGGCGCATCGAGGGGGATCTAGGTGGGAAGCCTTTGTATCTGGACTCCTCAGATTCGGATAATACCGGCCTTCATTCTCATGATGAGCTGTCGGTGTCAGGCTTGGAAGAAGGGCCTTCCTCCTTTCAGGGCATCCTTCGACTCATTTCAGAGTCCACAGGAATGCCTTTGCAGCCTATTCAGAAGAAGGCAGAATATCCTCTCACGGATATTCTCAAGAGGGGGGATACCCCGACGGAGGCCTTTCCAGTGGCGGAAGCCATAGTTGGCCCAGCTCTGGAACTCTGGCAGCGTCCAGCCTCCTGCCCGGCTCCATCTGCCCGCATGGCCCGCAAGTACGTGGTGCCCACGGGGTCCTTGGCGGGCTTTACTGAGCACCCTTCGTCGGAAAGCCTTGTGACTGCCTCAGTATTCAGGCTGATGGGCAGCTCTGCGGATACTGACTGCCCTCCGGACAAGGAGTCCAAACTTATGGACCACTCGGCCCGGAAGGTTTTCGCGGCATCATCCTTGGGCCTTCGTCAGGCAAGCTCAGCAGTGATCATGGCACACTTCTCTCATGCCCTTTTGGGGTCGCTGGATAAAGTTCTTCCTCACCTCCCAGCAGACATGCAGACCACGGTCAAGCAGGTCTGGGACCAGGGCCGGGCTGTTGCCAGACAGCAGCTCCAGACAGCTCTGGACATTGATGATTCCTGTGCCCGTTCACTAGCGGCAGCGGTAGCCTCTCACCACAGGGCTTGGCTGAGGTTATCCTCCTTTCCTGCGGATACTCAGCACAAGCTAGCTGACGTGCCCTTCCTTGGCACCGATCTCTTCGGTCCGGGAGTGGTAGGTCATCTTCAGCGCATTGAGCAGTCTAATGCCTCCTTAGATGCCACCTCTGCTAAGGGTTCTTCAGGCAAGAACCAGCAGAAGCGCAAGAAGAAGCCTTTTCGGCATTCTTCCCCTGCGGTCAGACAGCCCTCCTTCCAGGGAGGTCAGCAACAGCAGCAGGCTCAAGCTTGGCGCCCTAGGCCCAAGCAAGGTCCCCAGCAGCCCCGCAAAGGAGGCCGAGGTGCTGGTCCAGGTGCCTTTTCCTCCTCTAAGCCTGCACAGTGACGGGTCGGGGGTGGCCTCCCCAGCACCTGTCACGCCAGTTCTGGGTCCTCCCGTGGGGGGCCGGCACAGCCACTTCCTTTCCGCCTGGTCCGGTATCACCTCGGACAGGTGGGTTCTGGAAGTGGTCGGGCAGGGTCTGCCCCTAGAGTTCGAGCAGTACCCTCCCAGCCAAGCCCGTGCCCCACGGGAGGAAAGGATCTCAGTTGGCACCCAGTCTGCCCTTCGGGATGACATTGCGCAACTCCTCCTCAAGGAGGCGGTTGCCCCAGTTCCGGATCCTCCTTTAGACCCAGGCTTCATCTCCAGGTATTTCCTGGTGCCCAAGCGGATGGGGGGTTGGCGCCCCATTCTAGATCTCTACGACCTGAATCGGTATCTCAGGTCTCGCACCTTCCGGATGGTAACTCTGAACCAGATCATACCATCCCTGGAGCGAAACATGTGGTGCTGTACACTGGATCTTCAGAACGCCTTTTACCACATCCCAATCCGTCCGTCCCATCAGCGGTTCCTCCGCTTCAGGGTCGAAGGGACCCTGTACAAGTTCAGAGCCATGCCGTTTGGCCTGTCATCGGCCCCAAGGGTCTTCACCAAATGCATCGCAGTGGTGGCAGCCCATCTACGGCGTCAAGGGGTTCGTATTTACCCCTATCTAGACGACTGGCTCCTGGCGGGTTCCTTCCTTCAGGAGGTGGAGAGGTCTAGAGACCTGACCCTCTGAACCTGCTCTCACTTGGGCCTTCTGATCAACAAGGCCAAATCAGAACTCGTACCTTCTCAGGTGATGGGCTTCATCGGGGCAGAGCTCGACTCCTGTCAAGCCAGAGCACGGCTCCCGGTGGACAGGGCAGAGGTTCTTTCATCCTTTGCCCAGTCATTTCTGGTTGGGCACTTGCACCCTGCCCGGGACTTCCTGCGCCTCCTGGGTTACATGGCGGCGTGCACTTCAGTGGTCCGCTGGGCCAGATTGCACATGCGCCCCCTTCAATGGGAGCTGGCCGCCCAGTGGTCTCAGCGTCAGGGTCTCTTCGACCAGCTGATCACAGTCAGCCAGAGGATGTGGGACGCTCTCCAATAGTGGACCGTCCCGAGTCATTTGCAGGAAGGAGTCCCATTTGTCCTTGACCCGACGGTGCGTCCCCTCGACCGACGCCTCTCTCATGGGCTGGGGAGCACACATGGGGGACAACAGAGCCCACGGGTTCTGGACCCCTGAGGAGTCCCGATGCCACATCAACCTGCTGGAGCTCAGAGCAGTCAGACTGGCCCTGTCAGCGTTCACTCCTCAGCTCCGGGGTCAAGTGGTTCAAGTCCAGACGGACAATACCATGACCATGTACTACCTCAACAAACAGGGCGGCACGCACTCCTGTCTGCTGTGCAAGGAGGCGCTCCGGATCTGGACCTTCGTCAGCCGCCTGGAGTCAGATCTCCTAGCCATCCATGTGGCAGGAGTCACGAACCAACTGGCAGATGCTCTCAGCCGCATAGGCCAGACATCCCACGAGTGGTCTCTCCATCCAGAGGTAGCTTACGACCTGTTCTCCCATTGGGACAAACCGTTGGTGGACCTGTTTGCCTCCAGGGAGAACACCAAGCTGAGGCTGTACCGTGCCCGCCACCCTCAGCGGGGTTCGCTGCAGGGAGATGCCTTCTCGAGGCTGTGGACCCCAGGCCTCTTCTACGCCTTCCCTCCAATTTCCTTGATCCACAAGGTGTTACTCAAGGTGAGGAGGGACAAGGCGAAGGTGATTCTGGTAGCCCCAGATTGGCCACACCAGTTCTGGTATCCAGATCTCCTCAGCCTCAGCTGCAGGGCCCTGGAGCGGCTGTGTACATGCCCGGACCTGATATCGCTGAACCAGGGGAAGGTCTTCCACTCGGACCTTCAATCCCTGCATCTCACAGCCTGGTTCCTGAGCGGCTAGAGTTCCAGGCTTTGGGTCTTTCTGAGGATGTCTACACCGTGGTGGAAGCATCTCGAAAAGAATCGACCAGGAAATGTTATGCCTTCAAATAGAAAAGATTTTCCATTTGGTGTCAAGGAAAGAGCCTGGACCCCTTATCCTGCTCTGTGGCTAATATTCTAGACTACCTTTGGTCCCTCTCCAAAGGGGGTCTTCGGTCATCAACCCTTAGGGTGCACGCTGGCAGCCATCTCTGCTTACCAGGCGCGGGCCGGTCAGCCGACATTGGCTCAGGAGACGGTGATCGGGTGCTTTTTCAAAGGCCTGGATCACATATCCCTTCCGGTGCGTGAACCTCCACCTCCGTGGGATCTTTTGCTGGTTTTGGAAAAGCTCATGAGCAAGCCATTAGAACCCATGCACAAGTGTGAGCTTTCACACTTATCGTGGAAGACGGCCTTCCTGGTGGCTATCACGTCAGCCAGAAGGACAGGGGAGCTCCAGGCGCTTTCGGTGGACTCCCCTTATCTGGTCTTTCACATGGACAAAGTTGTCCTGTGCCCCTACCCGAAATTCCTTCCGAAGGTGGTGTCAGAGTTTCACCTCAACCAGGTGTTGACTCTGCCAGTATACTACCCTAACTACACCTCGGATGCCGAGTACAGGCTCCATACTCTGGACCTCAGGCGTGCTCTCTCCTACTATAAGGAGAGGATGGCGAAAATTCGGGGAGAGGTTCGCCAGCTGTTTGTCACCTACACTGAAGCCGCTTCTGGCAGACCTGCAGCCAAGCGGATTATTGCAAGATGGATTACATCATGCATAAGTCTGTGTTATGAATTGGCGGGCAAGGAGCCTCCCAAGGGGATAAGGGCTCATTCTACCCGCCATACTGCTGCTTCGGTGGCTGCTTCCAGGGACATCCCTATCCAGGAAATCTGTCAGGCTGCTACCTGGAAGTCAGCAAACACCTTTATTATCCATTACCACATTGACCTTGAGTCACGACGTGATGCTAGTTTTGGGGCCTCGGTTCTCCAATCTCTTTTTCCTAAGTAGGGGGTGTGCGCCTTGCCTCCCTCCTCCCGGAGAACTGCTAGGAGTCTGCCAGACAGTGTGGATGAACAACATATCCACGCTCCTAGAAAAACAGGTTACTCACCTGTAACAGTAGTTCTAGGAGTGGTATATGTTGTTCATCCACACGCACCCACCCGTCCTCCCCAGCTTATGGCGCACAACCTGGCTTCCAGTGGGCTAGATCTGGCGTCATGGGCCGGAGCCGAGGTATTTACCACCCGGGTGGGTGGGAGGAGCCAGCTTGAAGACTTCCGGCAAGATTTAAAGGGGAAAGGGACAATGCCAGACAGTGTGGATGAACAACTTATTCTACTCCTAGAACTACTGTTACAGGTGAGTAACCTGTTTTTACTGGCCAACCTACGAGCACCACATAATGCATCGGCCTCGAGGGTGGTGCTTCCCCCGACGTCGGCCCGTCCTCCAGAGAAGGCTGAAAAGCTTAAATGCTATAAGTTTCCGGCATGGGGTCGGGCACCTCTGGCTAGACCCACCAGTAATGAATGGTGAAGATATCTAGGAAAAGAATGAATTATGATAGGTGTGTAATTTTCAATCTCACTTTGAGGGGGAGCTCTTGCAGCAGGTAATACCATTAGGACTAAGCTGCCAGGCATTAGGACCCCACGGAAAACCTCTAGCTAGCAGTCTGGCGGGGGACCGCCCCGATGTCTGCTCCGCCCCGACATCAGACGTGGTATAAATTGTGCGGTAACCCAGCACCTCCTCAGTTCTTTTCCCGCCGTCGACCTGCTAACATTGGCTCCACTGACGCCATCTTCGCAGTCGACCACCATTTTGCACCTAGCGCGGTTTATCGTTTTTGTTGTCTTTCAATCACCTTTTCTCCAACAAGTGCATGTCTTTATCACCTTCCCAGCAGCGGAAGTCGAAGTGCGCGTGCAGTAAGCAGATCCTGGCGAGTAACAGCCACTCCGCCTGCCTTGGCCGCAATCACTGGCCTGACGACTGCCCACACTGCCAAAAATTCAACAGCAAGACCCACATACGCCACCTCAAGACGTTCAAGGCCTACCTGCTGGAGCAACAAGTGGCCACCATGCAGAGGACCCAGTCTGGGCAAAGTTCTTCATCCTCAGCCAGGGAATCATCCCCAAAAAAGGAGAAAAGATCGAGCGGGAAGCACCACCACCACCATAGGGACGAGGAGAGAGCCAGGTCGGAGTCCTTCCCAAGTCCCCTCACAGGCCTTCTGCTTCCTCCACCAAGGTCGAAGTCAGTTCCCCCTGGTACCACAGCCGTTTCAGGGGTTTCATCGAAGAAGACTAATGCCTCATCACACTTTAAAGGTAGGGAGTCTTCATTTCAAGGGCGTTCGTCTGCCCAAGTCCCCTCAGTACACAGACCCCACAGGCCTTCGCATGGGTCGACGCAAAAGGGACAGGCGTCCGCTTTGGGTAAAACTTCTGAACCCATCACCTGTAAGCATTCTGGATTGTCCAACAGGCACAAGGGGTCGGATGACTCCACTAGATGTCAGGAGGTCATCAGGTAGAGGACACCTCCTCCACCCGAGGAAGGGGTGATGTCGGTCTCTGAAGGTAGGCAGACCATCAGCCACTCCAACTCCGTGTTGGAAATGGACCAGGCGCCGCCGACCAAAGAGCGATTGTCTGCCCTGGAGAACTGGACGTCAGCCCTGGGGCCCAAGGCCTCAAAGGACAAGACACCAAGGCTTGTGGATACCTATGACCGAGTTGAATACGGCCCTGTCCCAGTTGTTCTGGAGAAAGAGTTTAAATGCAAGGATCTGTTCTATTCTTTCCTTTCCTGTCTCTTGTCTGTCTGGTTGTACAACCAAATTTTCCCATGAGACCCAGGATTTGATCACCCTGACAGTCTCGCAGATCTTGTCTGTGTCAATCTTCACCATTCATCACCAGTGGGTTATAGCGCCAGAGCTAGGACCCCGCAGGAGAACTTTTTTTCTCCTGTAGGTGGGTCGAGGCAGGGCTGACGCTGCCCTCGAGGCTGACGTTCCACATGGCGCTCGTGGATTGGCAGTTAACTGTCGTCGACTCCGCCCCAGCCTCAGTTCTTCTTCTCCTGCCGTCGAGTGAAGACCTTGTGTGGGGACTCTGCTAGCAATCTGCGTTTGCAGCCTAGTTCGTCGGTCGTGTGTGTGTGTGTGTGCGCGCACGCCTCGGTTCTGTTCATCCTGCTCGATGTCGCTTCTGGCCGGTAAGATCTTTCCTTTTTATTTAAAGTGGCATCGAGTACTGTCTTGTATTTTATTTACCGAACGATCATGTCTCGTCCAGGGGGCAAAAAACCGTCGAAAGCAGGGCGGTCTCCTATGTGTCTGTTGCCCTGCGGCCGCCTCTTCTGTGATGGACCAGCATGACCCGCTGCCTTTCATGCTTCGGCTCGGACCATGACATGGACAACTGCGAAGCTTATTTTTCCATGGACCGCCAAGTTGTCAAAAACCATGCGTTGAAAGTTGGACGTGCGCCGCCGACTTTCAGAGGATGAGTATGCAGTCGGCGGGCCAAGGCACGGATTCTAGGCCCTTCCTCCGGGTCCCCTCCCGGTCCTGTATGGCCCATGCAGGAGGGAGCCCCTGCTTCAGTTAGCCTTGCCGCAGCGGGGGTTTCTTCCGCAGTGCAGGAGGCCCAGTCTGGCCCTCTCGAGGGGGCACCACTTTGGCAGTCGCCTCTTCAGAGGTGAAGGCTCCCTCGGTGTCGTGTTCCGGGCCTTTGGGTCTGGACCGGCACCGTCCTCGGTGTCGCTGTTGGTCCCGGTGCCATTTCCTTGGGCGCCCCGTGGGCTCGCGGTGCTGCAGTCGGTGCGCAGCTCTCACAGTGCCACTGCAGCTTCTGATGATGTCCGCGGCATCTGGGCTCTCAGTGGCGCCGGGGATGGTGCATTGGTGGTTTCCAGGCCTGTTTCTGGTTCTGGCGCTGTGTGCGGTGTCGGGACTGGAGCAGGTGCCAACCTTTGGGTGCTGTGCGGCACTACGTTTGGTGCCGTGCCCAACTCCGGTGCCGCTCTTGGCACCAGGGTGGGTGCCGGTGCGTTCGCCGTGCTGGGCGTGGCTGTTGCTCACTGCGTGGGGGTGGGTGTTGGTGCCCGGCGTGCGGCCGTGCTTCACTCCGGCGTCAAGCTAGAAGGTGCTCTGGCTTGTGGTCCAGGAACTGGGGGGCTCGGGGAGTTGTCTGGCATTGGACTTCGGAGCCTATCTCCTCAGAGGCGGACTCTGGGTCTTATCCGGACTGGCTCCCAGGTTCTTCGAAATCATCAGACCCCTCCATTTCCAGCACCTTGGCCCACACTCAGCCTCCATCTGGGGGTCAGTTGTCGCCGGTAGGCCCTAGGGTCAGTGGTTCTGACCAGCCAGCAGTGGTCCTCGTGACTACAGCCGTGCAACTTGGGGCCACTAGCACTTCTTCTCCTCCATTTGGAGCACCACCTTCCCTGGTGTGTTTGAACAGCCCAAGTTTGGGGCAGCCCGGGGCACGCCAGGAAAGGGAGGGTGCTGCTCCCTGGGTGGACTCCTCAGAGGCCTCCTGGAGGTGCCTGCTGCCCAGGCTGGTGGCTACGAGGACAAGGTCCCTCTCCGATTCTGAAGGGTTGAGGGGTAGGGGTGTTGCGCAGCATGCCCTCACTGGAGCCCGGCCGGGTTCTGGCAGGAGTCGCAGCGCAGACCCTCGCCCTTCTCTGAATGGGTCTTCGAGAGGGACTTTAACTTCTGACATCAGGGGCTGTCCTTCTGGACTCTCATGATCCCGGTTACCTCACCGGGGATTTCTTCCTTTGGACACAGCCCTAACTCTTCTGACCCAGTTGAATGGTTGTTAGCTGCGGGAGCCTTTGGGTATCCCTCCCTGCAGTGGATTTCTTGTTGGCCCCCTTGCCCTGACAGAGATCGTTCTCTTGTTGCTAAGAGCTTGTCCCCTGAACCTCTGTCCCCATCCCCAGCTGTCCCAGGTATTCCCGATCCTTGGGGACCTCTCACCTGGGAGCAGTTCAGAGGTTGCGCTGCACATTTCCCCGCCTACCTCCATGCCCTGGACCAGCAGGTGTTCCACTATGATCCCGTGCAGACGGACCCTGAACCTCAGAGCTCGTCTTCATCTTCTTCCCCCTCCATGGAGGGAGAGGAACCATCTGTCCACATCTCCCCAGCGTCTGATCTCTCTTCTTTTCAGTGCTTCCTTGCAAGGATGTTGGACGAGCTCCATCTTACCCCAGTCCTGGTTAGCAATCTCGAGCATGTGACACGCGCCTTTCTAGGCAAGTACTGTGCGGCTTACCTGGTGGCTCCCACCTGGCCTATTCCTTTCCAGGAAGTGTCACATCGGCTCTGGCTACGTCTCTTCTCCACTGTTCCAGCTCCAAGGGACCTACGCCAGTGGTATTGCGCCCCTTCCCCGGGTCTCCAGGTTCTCTGCCTCATCCCTCTTCAGGTTTGACCTCCCTGGACACCTCCTCGGGGCCTCGTGCCCCTTACAGTGACCATACCCCGGACTCTTACTCTGCAGACTTCGATTTCTGGGAGAGAAGAGCGTTCTACTCGGCACGGATCTCCCTCTCTATTGCAGCACATCAGGCCCACTTTGCAGCCTACAGTAGGTTCTTGTGGCCCAGGCTAGGACAGATCCTAGCCTCAATGCCTGATATGGAGGAAACAAGGCAAGCCATTGCCCTCTCAGTGCAGGGCCTAGAGCTAGCAAGACACTAAGCTAGGGCATCTTAAGATGCCAATGCGGTGGCATCCAGAGTGGTAGGAACAGTGATCTGCCTCAGGCAGACGGCATGGCTTCGCCTATCCTGGTTATCAACCCTGGCCCAGCGTAGGGTGATTTACTCCACATACCGGAGAACCCATCTTTTCTCCTGTAGGGTGATACAGCGACTTTCGGGGCACCTTCCTTCCCCTCCCCTCCCCCACTGGGGGCTCCCCATCTCACCCAGATCAGTCTCGGGCCTCCCCCGTATTGTAAGGGTTCTCTCCTCCGGTGTCTCACCTGCTGGAGGCTAAGGGACCTAGCCTTGGGATAATTCAGGTTCCCCTTTTGGGGGGGGCTCGGTACTCACCCACTAGTGATGAATGGTGAAGATTGACACAGATAAGATATGAAAATTACGTAACTACCGTAGTTGTTGATCTTTCTATGTATCCTCACCATTCATCACTAAATCCCACCCTCCTTCCCCCTAGGACCTCAGTCTCTGGACTCCCTCCTCCCCTCTGTGTGTCTTTCTGTTATTCTCCTCGCTGTCCTCTCCCTCGTGGCTAGGCGGAAGAGGTCCCTAGAGACACACAGGGATGAAGTCTCCTTCGGGGGTATTATTGGAGTATGTGGAGGGGGGGCTAGCTCTGCTTCTCTCTCTTCTCCCTTAATTCTAGAGAGTGAGTGGAGTGCTGGGGTGCCCCACCCCTCTTCTATGTTTGATTTATGAACTCCAATTTTGAGTTTATTTTTCCTTAATGCCCTCATGGCAGTTTAATTTTTCCCATATTTTGGGGGGGAGGGGAGTTCGAGACACCCTTCCAGCCTGCACCCCTCTTAAGGTTGGTCTTTTAGGCCCATGCTGCTTAAATTTTCAGGCCTTACCTTCTGGCAGCTGAACCTTGATAGTCCAATTTTGAGCTATCATCTTCCTTCAGGAACAATCCTAAGTTGCAGAACCACTCCTGGGGGTGTGCCCCCCCAAATCTCTCCCTTACCCATCCTTCTCCTTCCAGAGATTGGGGCCTTCTCCTTCCCCAGTTTCCTATTCTGGTTTCGCTCTTCTGTCTCCTGTTGTTTATTTCTCCTTTTAAGTTCATTATTCCTTTCCTTTTGTCTATCCCTAGGGCTGTCTTGCCACATCCCAGCCTCCCTTCCTTACATTCTCCGGCGTTTCAGAACTGGGGTTGGGGCGGAGTCAACGACAGTTAATGACCAACCCACGCGCGCCATGTGGAACGTCTGCCTCGAGGCGGCGCTGGCCCTGCGTCGACTCCGCCCATAGAAAAATATATAAATCTCCCGTGGGGTCCTAGCTCTGGCACTATAACCCACTAGTGACGAATGGTGAAGATACACAGAAAAATCAGCAATTAAGGTAGGTACATAATTTTCATTTCTTTGCGCCTCACTGTCTCTGTCTTTTTGTTTATTTAGATCTAGGATTACAATTACCTTTGAGCCAAGGGTCTTTTACAAAGGTTTCATGTCAGGAGGGTAAATACGTGTTAAACATGTTAAACAAGGGCATACAACATTAAAGAGAGCATGCAACCATATTCATCAGTTCAGGTACGGCATCACCGTAAATAGGATACATGAATAACACATACAAGGAATCATTTCAGAAACCTAGAAGAAATCAGGGAGGAAGGGTGAGAGAATGGGGTGGCAGCCGAAAAAGAGACTAGAGCAGCTCACGGCATTGTCAAAGAAAATCAGAGGGGGCTGGTTGATCTCAGTGGGGAAGGCTGATGTTAGGGGCGGCAGTCACATGAGCTGGAGGCTGTCTTCCCTTGCTGTTTGTTTTTCCCCTCCCTTGCATATCTGCTGATATAAAAATATATGCAAATTGTGTGAAAATGTAACTGATATTGGGATCTCTATTTAAAAATGATATAGTGTTGCTGTTGAAATGTATATAATGATGGCTTGAGATGATTGCAAAAAGCTATTGGGAACTCAAGGGGTTAACCTGAGAGCAGTTTTTAAGCCCTTATTCAGAAGCTGTAGAGAAGGGGCCTCAGTTCTGGGACACTGTGTACTTGCTGTACCTGCCTGAAATATACAAAAACATTTTAGAAAAAAATAGGATGCTTGCTAAGGAGGGGGATTGCAAAGACTTATAAAAAACAGAGCTGCAATATCTTATCTGTGTCAGTCTTCACCATTCATCACATATGGGTTCAGGGCCGGAGGTCATGACCCCCCCGGGAGCTCTTTTTTTTTTTTTTGGTAGGTGGAGCCGACGCACCATCGGCGCCGCCCTCGAGGCCGACGTATTGTGTGACGCTTGCGGGTTGGCCGTTAGGCGCTGTTGACTCTGCCTGCCTGCCAGTTCTTCATCTCCCGCCATTGAGGTCACCTCATGTGGAAGCTCTACTGAACTTGAGGCCTACCGCCTATGCAGTTTCGTTCTGCCATTGTTGTTCTGTGCCGCAATCCGTCGTTCCCGTTCCTGTCGATTCTAGTTGCCTACTCGACGTCGTTTGGTAAGATCTTTCCATTTATTTTTATTCTTGGCGACGTCGAGTCTGTGTTTGGTGTTTTTTTTTTCCTCGTAGGTCATGTCTCGGTCGGAGGGCAAGAAGACTTCAAAGACGGGATGGCCCCCCATGTGACAGTGCCCTTGGAGGCCGTAAATTTTCTGTCACTGACCAGCACAACCGTTGCCTTACATGTCTTGGCCTGCTTCACGACATGGATTTGTGTGATGCCTGCTTCTTCATGGACCTCTGGGTCATCGAACAACACGCGTGGAAAGTGGGGCGAGCGCCGCCAACTTTCGGGGGTTAGGTGCGCACTCGTTGGGCCAAGCCATGTACTGCCTGCCTTTCCTCCGGGTCCCCTCCTGGTTCTACACGGACCGAGGAGGAGGGAGTCTCAGCTTCTTGTAGCCTGGCTGTTGCCGAGGCTCCTTCCGTGGTGCAGGAGGACCGTCCCGCTCCTTTCGGGGGCAGGCGGGAGGTGCCGCCAAGGCATCACCCCTTCGGAGGTGAAGGCATCCGCGGTTCGCAAGGCCTGGGTCGGCGATGTTCTCCATGCCATCGGTTGGCGCTGTTGTGGGCCTCAACGCGTTCGCGCCGCCTTGGGCTCTGACGGAGCCGTCGTCAGCACCGTGGCTGCTGTCGGCGCCATTTGCGACACCGATACTGCTAGCACCACTGTGGGAGGCTCAACGGCGCCGTCTTTGTCTTCTTCTCGCCTCGGCGTCGTTCGCGGCACAGAGGTTGAGCACGGTCCTGTGTCCCCCTCTGGACTCGGCGCCATGGGGGCATCGGATTCTGCTGTTGGCACCATCGTCTGCACCGCCCCTACCATCGGCACTGTTCACGGTGCTGTGGAGCCGGGTGGCGCTCCGTGGTGCCGATGGCACCGTCGGAGCCGTCATCAGCGTCGTCCCCGGCGCCAAGGGGCCCGATGGCACCATGACTGATTTTGACTTAGGGACTGCTGTTCGGGCCGGAGCCATGTCCTCCGCGGGCACCGCTCGCGGTGCTGTGGAGGACACTGGCTCGGGTGGGGTCTCTGGGTCCGGCACCCCCATTTGGCAGGGATAACACCGGGTGCCCTCCTGCGGAGGCAGGCTCTGAGTCAGATGGGCAGTCTGACTCCTTCGGGTTGACTGTTGGTGTGGGCAGCCCTGTAATGTCCTCGACAAGCCGGAGTCTGCCCCCTTCTGTGGTCGGGTCGGTGGCTGCCGAGATTGGGGTCAGGGGTGCTGACCAGCAGGTAGTGGTGCAGGCCACCATTGCTCTGCAGCCTGGTCTTGGTGGGTTCACTGACACCTCAGCAGTAGTACCCCCGCCTGTGGTGTGCCTAGATCACCCAACGTTGGGGCCAGTCAAGGCTTCTATGGGAGGGGAGGGTGCTGCACCCTGGATAGCTCCCTCGGGTGCTGGCCAGGGCTGTTGGCTACCTAGGCTGGCCCTCTCGAGGAGGAGGGCTCTCTCGGACTCAGAGGGGTCGAGGGGCATGGGGTCTGCACTGCGACCTTTTTCTGGGGCCCACCCGGGCTCTGGAAGAAGCCGTAATGCGGATCTCTGCTCTTCCTCCTCGGTCTCTTTGAGAGAGACCCATTCTTTTGAGGTAGGGGACCCATCCTTCAGGACCTATATGACCCCGGTCGCCTCACAGGGGGGATTCTTCCAGGTGCAGCCAAGGCAGTACCGAAATGGTTGTTCAGCTGTCTGCTGTGGAGTCTTCCGGAGCACTTTCTTCTTCGGGTGCTCTTGGTCCGCTCCTTAGCCCAGGTGGAGGTCAGCCGACATCTCTGCTTGGCTCTGTCCCCATCCCTCTACCACATTCTCCTGCGCTCCCAGGCATCCTTGGTCCTAGCGGGCCTCTCTCTCTCCTGGGAACAGTTCAGGGCTGTGGCTGCTCGGTTCCCAGCTTACGTTAGGGTGATGGACAGACAGGTTTTTCAACCCCCCCCGAGCAGCCACCCTCTGAGCAGTCGGTGCCCTCCAACTCTTCATCCCCCCTCTTCTGGGGAAGAGGAGCCTTCTGTCCACATCTGTCCAGCCGCTGATCTCGCTGAGTATCAGCATTTCCTCATGAGGATGTTGGAGGACTTGCACCTTACCCCTTCCACTGTAAGCAATCCAGAGCACTCGGTGCACGCCTTTCTAGGTGATTTCAGCAAAGCCACCCTTGTGGTGCCCTCCCTGGCCTGCTCCCTTTCGAGAGGCGTCGCTGCTTGCCTCTTGCAGAGGCCCTCTCTGAGTTTCTTGCCTAGGGATCTCTGCCAGCAGCGTTGCGCCCCCCCAGAGTCTCCAGGTTCCATGCCTCATCTGCAGTCCGGATTGACACAGTTGGACACTCCTGATGGGCTCCGTGCCCTTCACCGTGACCAGCCCCCAGATCAAGATTCCTCGGATTTTGAGTTCTGGGGTAGGAGGGCTTTTTACTCGGCACAGTTGTTGCTTTCCATCTCTGCACATCAGGCCCACTATGCAGCCTATTACAGGTTCTTATGGTCTAGGCTAGGTCAACTCTTAGCCTCGTTGCCTGACAGGGAGCAAAGCAGACAAGCCATTGCACTCTCTGCACGTGGCCTGGAGCTAGCAAGGCACCAAGCGAGGGCATCCTATGATGCCAGCGAGGTAGCTACCAGGGTCGAAGGGACAGCGATCTGCACTAGGCGGACCGCATGGCTGTGTCTTTCCCGGTTGTCACCTTTGTCCCGGCGTAAGGAGTTAAAGTTCTCTTCTCCTGTAGAGGGAGACTGCGTTTGTCAGGGCAACTTCCTTCCCCTTCCGGGGGTTCCCCGTCTCGCTCTCCCCACTCTCGGGCCTCCCCAGGCCCTGAAGATTCTCCCTCTTAGTGTGTCACCCACTGAAAGCTAAGGGACTTTGTCCTTTAGGGTGTTAAGAAAATCCCCCTCGGTGGGGAGGCTCAGCAGTCACCCATATGTGATGAGTGGTGAAGATTGACACAGATAAAATATGAAAATTACGTGCCTATGGTAATTGTGATCTTTCTGTGTATCTTCAGCATTCATCACAATCCCGCCTTCCATCCCCCTGGGGCTCCGGTCTCTGGGTCCACCTCCCTCTCTGTGCCCAACCTCTCCCCTCCCCTTAGGAGTGGGGGTGAACAGGGGCACATAGGGGGATAAGGTTCTGGGGAGAGTGGTCAGCATGGGGGCACTCCTTCTCCAGTGCTTTAGCCCACCCCTGTGGGGTGGGAGTTGGCAGTTGCCCTCCATTCTCTCCTCCTTTTTCCCATCCATCTCATTTTTTTCTTGTCTTTTGGATTACCCTTTAAAAAAAAAAAGAAATATGTTTCCTTTTTCACCAAAAATTTTTTCCTTCAAAGGGTGTTAATCCCCTGTGCCCTGTCCTTCTTCCAGAATAGTTGACTCTGCTCATCTGGTGTTTTTGCCAGCCATTATGTGCCTTGAATTCTGGCAAGAAGCCTTTGGCTACTCCTTGCAGTTCCTATACAATCTGGAGACAGACCAGGGTCTGGAATAAATTTACCCTTTCAAACAACATGAAGTCTTGCTATATTATGACAATAGCAGTTAGCCACAGCACTTGAACTGCCCCGGAGAGGAAAGAGTTAACTCCATACAGGATGGAGTTCTGAGCGCGAGCGCTCCTCTTAGAAGCTCTATCTGGCTAGTTTCAAATAGAAACTGTCAGATTCTTTACTCCGCCTCACTGAACAGTCGCTCCGGAGATCTCTCCTTCAGCTCGGTTCATTTCTCGGTTAAAATCAGTATTTCTCGGTTAAAATTAACCGGGAAAAGTGTTTTATTTTACTGCATTTCGGTTCAAAGCTCTATCTGGTAACCGTAAGTACAGGTCTTTAGTCTGTGTGGAAATTGTTATTTATCGGTTCGGTTCTGAACCAATCGGTTTACTTTTAAAATACGTTTAAAGCATTGTATGTGAATTTAGAGTGCGGTTCTCGGTTCTTATCGGTTCTAAAAAAAACGGACTTTTAATTTTGTTTTTTTCAAATACCCGTGACACGGTTAGGAACCGATAAGGGTGTCTTGCCTGGCACTGCCATTAAAAGGGCAAGTTTTTGGTTAGGCTGGCATTATGTCTGAGAAACCCAAAAGAAAAACCAGGCCCACTGGGTTTCAACACTGTGATGCTTGTGGGGAAGCCTTTGCCAAGGCTGACCCACACACCACATGTGTTTATTGTCTGGGGTTTGACCACCTCCAGTCAGACTGCCAGATTTGTAAGAATTTCCCTGCAGCCACCCTGGAAAAAAGATTGGGCAGGCTCAGGGAACAAGAGGCCAAAAGTCTGCTGACATCGATGGCCAGCCCGGTCCAGTACCAACTGGACCAGAGGGAGTGCCCTCTGACCAGGGCGAGACTCCCTCGGGCAGAAGAAAAGCTGGTTCTGTGGAACCAGCCCCAGTAAAAAAAATCTAGGAAATCAGCAGGTCTGGAGTCCAAAATTGCCTCTCCAACTGCTGCAGAGATAGTAAAAGCCATACAAATTGTCCAGTCACTGTCTCAGGGACCGTCCAACCACCATCAGTTGGAAAAGGTTGGTTCGTCCGGTCCCAGTGGTTCAAGTATGATGTTGAGGAATTTGTGAACCACAGGAGGGAGGAGGATTATGAACAGTATGTATGTGGCTGGGAGGGTCTGGATGTGCCCATTGAACCGGACATCTCCCCAGACAGACCATTAGAATCTCCCCCTATGCTGTCTGAGTCCCCTTCTCATTTTATGTTTTATAAAAAAGTTGCAGAAACCCTCCAGCTTCCTTTAGAAGAGGCTGTGGATGAGCAACAGGAGCCTGATTATGTAGAAATGATGGATATACCAGAGTCTAGGAGGTTGTCTATTCCTTTGCATAAGTCATTTAGGAAGCAAACAACAAAGATTTTAAAAAATCCTCATTCTGTCCCTCCTGTAGATAAAAAAAAAATGGACAGAAGGTATACTTTGTCTGGCTCTGATACAGACTTCCTCACTGAGCAGTGTAGTTGTAGGTGTGGCATGCTGCAGCCTGTGACAGCAATATCTCTGGCCTCACATCCTCCTGATAAGGATTCCAGGAAGATTGATGCCATGGCGAAAAAACAATATATGGCAGCTTTTTGGGACTCAGGCAGGCAAATTATATGGCTTATGTGGCTAGATATCAGAAATCTAGATGGGACATAGTATTGCAGTTAGCCAAGCAGGTCCATGGCCAGCTGGCTAGTGAGTTGGAACAGGTGGCTGCTGATGGCATGAGCCTCTAAAGTTCAATTTCATACTGCTGTTGATGTTAATGATGTTTCCTCTAGGGTCATGGCCACTTCTGTAGCTTTCCAGAGGTTGGCATGGCTCAGATGCACTAATCTGTCCCAAGATACTCAGTCAAAGGCTATGGATTTTCCTGTAGTGGAAATTCTCTGTTTGGGGAACAAACAGAAAATTATATGAAAAGATGTATGAATACAGAACTACCTCACAAAAGTGCCCAGGCCAAGGAGAGGCATGCCACCCACAAAGGCACCTCCCAGAGGTAGGGGCAGGCCTTCCACAGGCCTTTACCAATCTCAAGCCTCCTCTGCGCTTGCACAGAGGGGTTTCTTTCAGAGGCAGAGGTAGACGGGCACAAGTAAACCGTCCTCTCCTCAGCCTATGGGTGTTGCTACAGGCACCCTAATGGGGTGCCCAGGGCCGATTCTCCTGTACCGTGGGGGTAGGTTGGTTTATTTCAGCCAGAACTGGCTGTCCCTAACTTTGGACAGATGGGTTCTGGAGGTAGAAGTCAGGGTCTGGTTCTCAGCTTCAAACAGTTTCCAAAGATGAGAGCCAGACATTTTCCACCCACAAATCCTTCAGAAGCCCTTGCTTTGGAAGCAGAGGTTTCTTCTCTTCTAGACTGCAAAGCAGTGGAAAGGGTCCTCCTTGCCACCAGGGCAGGCAGTGTACTCAAGATACTTTCTTACCCCTAAAGACAGGAGAATGAATATGCCCATTCTGATTTAAGGTACCTGAACAAGCATCTTTGAAACTAAAGTTCAAAATGTTAACCTGGCAATGATTTTGTTTTCCTGAGGCCAGGGACTGGCTAGCTTCCTGGACCTCAAGGATGCCTATTTTCATGTCCTGATCAGGCCTTCTCACCGAAAGTACCTCAGGTTCAAACTGTCCTCAGGCCACTACCAGCTTCAGAGCAATGCCCCTTCGCCTTATCTCGCTCCAAGGGTATTCACAAAATGTCTAGCTGTGGTAGTGGCTCATTTAAGAAGGCAAGGTTGCTGTGTTTCCTTACCTGGACGACTGGCTCATGTGGGTCAGTCTCCAGATCAGGTAAATCCCACCTTGCACGCCACCCAGCAGCTTCTCACTCCTGGGATTCTGCTGAATTTACTCTGTGTCAGTTCTGGAACCAGTTCAGGTACTAACTTTCATAGGTAGAATTGAACACAGTTAGCCAGGGCATTTCTCCCCGGAAAGGGTGGTAGATGACTCATTGGGGTTCTGCATCCTCCTCATCCCCGCGGGTCTCTCACCAGCAAGGCATTTTCTGGTAACTCCTAGGGGCACATGGCTGCTTCCACAGCTGTTGTGCAAGGAGCAAGATTCCAGATGAGGACATTCAGTTCCATTTGAGGGCCTATTGGTCTCCAAAGGAGGGACCCCTGCAAATTAGTCCCATGACCCAAACTTTGATCCTGGCTCTCCAGTGGTGGCAGGATCAAAGCAATCTCAAGAGTGTTCCTTCATTCCTGCTTCTCATCACCCTCACCACGGATGCCTCCCTGCTAGGGTGGGGGGGCTCACGCAATACCTTTCCACTCAGGGAGTGTGGTCCTCTCAGGAATCTCTGCTCCACATCAATCTTTTGGAACTCTAGAGCTGTCTTTTTGCTCTTCAGGTTTTTTCAGCTTCTGTCCAGAACAAAGTAGTTCAAGTCAGGACAGACAATACCACAACAATGTGGCATCATCAAGCAAGGGCACTCGGTCATCAGCCTTGTGCACCAAGTAATGAAGTTGTGGTCTCTGGCTTACTCCCTTAACACCTCCCTGATAGCAGTTCACCTTCCAGGGAAGTACAATGTCCTGGCGGATGCCCTCAGCAGGATTTCTCAGGGCCATCACGAATGGGCTCTGAATCCTCAGGTGCTGGGGTCGGTCTTTGCCAGATGGGGCACCCCTCAGATAGATCTTTTCAGCCCCAAACAACCACCAACTTCCTTATTTTGTTCCAGGCCTCCAGTGCTGGGCTCAGTCCCCTGGGCGCCTTTCTTGTTGGATTGGAAGGAAGTTCCTATATGCCTTTCCCTCTTCCTCTTCTCTTCAGGGGTATTAGTAAAATCGATCTCAGCCCTGCAAAGTGATTCTGATTGCTTCAGATTGGGCTGAGACAGCCCCGGTACCCTTTGCTTCTGTCCCTGGCAGTCCACCCTGCCCTGAGCTTGCCCAGAGTCCCGACTTGCTGGCCTGTGCACTGGGGAGAGTGTGGTATCGGACCTCAAATCCTCCATCTCTAAGGCTTGGCTCTTGAGGAGTTAGAATTGCTGATTTACACCTTTCCCAAGGTGTCCTGGATATTTTAAAGGCTTCAAGGAAGCCTTCCACTAGAGCACTTTCAATTCTAAGTGGAAGAGGTTTTCCATCTGGTGTTCTGAGAAACAAATTGTCCCAGAATCTGCTGATTTGCCCATTTTACTGGACTATTTGGTCCATTTAAATTCCTTAGGCCAGCTACCTTAAAGGTTCATCTGGCAGCTGTCTCTGCTTTGTATCAGCAGGAAGCCTGCTCTCTTTCCTCTCATCCTGTGTTTTCAAGTTTTTTAAGGGGTTACTTCACACTAACCTCCTTTTTCAGGAACCAGCTCCTGCTTGGGACCTGAATGTTTGCATTGCTCAGTTAATGCAACCCCCTTGAGCCTCTGTCTTCAGCAGATCTCAAGTTTCTAACTGGAAACTGTTTTTCTAGTGGCTATCACTTCTGCCAGATGCATAAGTGAATTACAAGCCCTGTCAGTGGAAAAGATTTCATATCTTCACAGAGATAAGAGTAGTCCTCAGGACTAACAGAAAGTTTTGCCTAAAGTGGTTTCAGATTTCATCTGAGACCAATCCATCTCTCTTCCAGTATTTTCACTGAGCATTCTTCCTCGGGTGAGAGGAGACTGCACATTTAGGCGTCAAGAGCTTTAAGCTACTATTGGGGCACCAAGGGTCACAGGTTGAATCCTCCAACTCTTCCTTACCTATGGCGAGGTTGGCAAGGGAAACCTGCCACTAAGAGGACAATTGCAAGGTGGATTGTCTCTGTGTCAATTTTGTTACCAAAAACTAGGTAGAGAACCCCCCCAGGACTGAGGGGCTCACTCCACCAGGGGTACAGCTGCATCTCTGGCGGCTGCTAGAGATATTCCCATTCTGGAAATCTGTCAAGCTGCTACTTGGAAAACAGTTCACACTTTTACCAAGCATTATTCCTGGATGTTCAGTCCAGGAGAGCTATGTTTGTTTTGGCACAGCTGTGCTTCAGAGCCTATTTCCTAAGTAGGTTCTGACCCTCCTCCATGGAGGTACTGCTGTGTAATCTGCCTTAAGTCATAATATAGCAAGACTTCATGGTGTTTGAAGAAAAAATTACTCCCCTTAGTAATTGCTTTTTCTTCTCTTGAAGTCTTGCTATATTCTCAACCACCCCCATCCTGCCCCTCTCAGAACTTCTACTTGGTAGGGGTTGTGCAAATTAGTGCAAGCACTGTGTCATGCCATTTTAGTTCTTCCTTTCCCCCCTTTTATTTGAGAGACTAGGTATTTCTGTTTTTTAAGTAATATATGGCCCCTTCCTGGACTTGAGTCTTTTGGGGGGGGGTCTATAGTGCTTGTTAGGGTGTGAAACTAATAATATTATTATCATTGTTATTATTATTATTGCTCTTGTTTTGTGTTTGCTGTTGTTATTCTACTAGTGGTAGCCACTTGGCTAGTGTAGAGCTTTCCACACAGACTTGTTGTTTAGTATTAGCTTGTGAAGATCTGACAGTTTCATTTGAAACTTGCCAGATAGAGCTTTGGCATAGCGCTCTCGCGCTTTAGAACTCCAGTCTCCCTGGAGTTAACTGTTTCCTCTCCGGGGCAGTTCAAGTGCTGTGGCTAACTGCCTTAAGTCATAATATAGCAAGACTCCATGAGAAGAAAAGCAATTACTAAGGTGAGTATTTTTTTCTTCTGTTCCTCCTGTTGATAAAAAGATGGACAGGAAGTATACTCTATCAGGTCCTGATACAGACTTCCTTTCTGAGCAGTGTAGTCATGTAGGAGTGGTACAGGCTGCAGCCTGTGACAAGGCTAACATTCCCCTGGCTTCACATCCTCCTGATAAAGATTCTAGGAAGATTGATGCCATGGCAAAAAGCAGTATTTGGCAGCCTCTTTGGGACTCAGGCAGGCAAATTATATGCTTATATGTGGCTAGATATCAGAAATCTAGATGGGATACAGATTATGCAGTTAGCCAAAGCAGGCCCATGGCCAGCTGGCTAGTGGTGGAACAGGTGGCTGCTGATGGCATTGAAGCCTCTAAAGTTCAATTTCATGCTGCTGTTGATGTTAATGATGTTTCCTCTGGGGTCATGGCCACTTCTGTAGCTTTCAGTAGGTTGGCATGGCTCAGGTGCACTAATCTGTCAGGACGCACTCAGTCTAAGGCTATGGATTTTCCTGTGGTAGGAAATTCTCTGTTTGGGAGCAGACAGAGAACTATATGAAAAAAGATGGATGAATACAGAACTACCTACAAAGTTGCCCAGGCCAAGAGCGGCAAGCCACTCCCCAGAGGCACACACCCAGAGGTAGGGGCAGGCCTTTCCACATGCCTTTTTATCAATCCCAAGCCTCCTCTGCTTTTGCTCAGAGGGTTTTTTTCAGAGGCAGAGGCAGATGGGGCGCAAGTAAGCCGTCCCCCACCCCTCAGCCTAAGGCATCTGCCAAGCAGGCGCCCTGATGAGGTGCCCAGGGCCGATTCTCCTGTACCAGTAGGGGGCAGGTTGGCTTACTTCAGTCGTAACTGGGTTCCCTAACTCGGACAAATGGGTCTTGGAAGTAGTAAGCCAGGGTCTGGTTCTCGGCTTCAAACAGTTTCCAAAGATGAGGGCCAGACACTTTCCAGCTGCAAGCCCCTAGAGACCCTTGCTCTGGAAGCAGAGGTCTCTGCCCTGTTAAGTGCAAAGCAGTGGAAAGGGTTCCTCCCTTTACACCAGGGCAAGGTCTGTACTCCAGATACTTTCTTACCCAAAAAGACAGGAGAATGGCGGCCCATCCTAGACTTAAGATATCTGAACAAACACCTTTTGAAACCAAAGTTCAAAATGTTAACTCTGGCAATGATATTGCCCTCACTGAGGACCAGGGGACTGGCTAGCCTTCCTGGACCTCAAGGATGCTTATTTTCATGTCCTAATCAGGCCTTCTCACCAAAAGTACCTCAGGTTGAACTGCCCTCAGGCCACTACCAGTTCAGGGCAATGCCCTTGGTCTTACCTCTGCTCCAAAGGGTATTCACGAAATGTCTAGCAGTGGCAGTGGCTCATTTAAGAAGGCAAGGGGTTGCTGTTTTTCTCCTGGACTGGACTGGCTCATTGTAGGACAGTCTCCAGAACAGGTGAAATCCCACTTGCAAGTCACCCAGCAGCTTCTCACCTCCTGGGATTCCTGCTAAATCTACCAAAGTCAGTTCTAGAACCAGTTCAGGTACCTACTTTCATAGGTGCGGAATTGGACACAAAGCTGGCCAGGGCCTTCCTCCCCTTGGAAAGGGTAGAGAAGTTGATTGCCCTTGCCTCCTCTTTCACCCTGCAGGTCTCTCGACCAGCAAGACACTTTTTGCAGCTCCTGGGGCACATGGCGGCCTCCACAGCTGTAGTGCAAGGAGCAAGATTTCAAATTCAGTTTCATTTGAGGGCCTTTTGGTCCCAAAGGAGGACCCCACTACCAAACTGGTTCCAGTGACCCGAACCTGATCCTAGCTCTTCAGTGGTGGCAAGATCAGAGCAATTTAAGACTGGGGATCCCTCATTCCTATCTCCCTCCCCTCACCCTCACTCACGGATGCCTCCCTCCTGGGGTGGGGAGCACACCTCATGGTGACCTTTCCACACAGGGGAGTGTGGTCCCCAGGAATCTCTGCTCCACATCAACTTGCTGGAACTCAGAGCTGTCTCTTTTAGCTCTTCAAGTTTTTTCTGCATCTGTCCAGAACAAAGTAGTCAAGGTCAGAACAAACAATACCACAACAATGTGGTACATCAACAAGCAAGAGGGCACTCGAGTACGTCGGCCTTGTGCACGAGGCAATGAAGTTGTGGTCTGGCTTGCTCCCTGAACACTTCTCTAATAGCAGTTCATCTGCCAGGAAGGACACAATGTCTAAGCGGATGCTCTCAGCAGGATTTCTCAGGGCCATCACGAATGGTCCTGAATCCTCAGTGCTGGGGACAGTTTTTGCCAGATGGGGCACCCCTCAGATAGACCTCTTTGCAGCCCCAGACAACCGCCAACTTCCACTGTTCTGTTGCAGGCCCCCAGTGATGGGATCAGTTCCCCTGGATGCCCTTCTTTTGGATTGGGAAGGGAAGTTTCTGTATGCTTTCCCTCCCTTCCCTCTTCTTTTCAAGGTGTTAGTAAAAATCAGATCCCAGCATTGCAAGGTGATTCTGATTGCACCAGACTGGGCCAGGCAACCTTGGTACCCACTCCTGCTATCACTAACAGTCCACCTTCCCCTGTGTCTTCCCAGGATTCACAATCTGCTGACCTGTGCCCAGGGGAGAGTATGGTATCCGAACCTCAAATCCCTCAACCTCAAAGCCTGGCTCTCTTGAGGAGTTAGAATTTGCTGATTTACACCTTTCTCAAGGTGTCCTTGATATTTTAAAGGCCTCTAGGAAGCCTTCCACTAGAGCCACTTATAATTCCAAGTGGAAAAGGTTTTCCATCTGGTGTTCTGGGAGCATATTGCCCCAGAATCTGCAGATTACCCATTTTGTTGGACTACATGGTCCATCTTAATTCTCTGGGCCTCAGACCAGCTACCTTAAGAGTTCATTTGGCAGCTGTCTCTGCTTTTATTTCAGCAGGAAAGCCTTCCTCCTTCCTCTCACCCTGTGTTTTCCAAGTTTTTAGGTGGTTACTCCATACCAACCTCCTTTGGGACCCAGCCCTGCCTGGGACCTCAATGTTTGCATTGCTCAGTTAATGCAACCCCTTTTGAACCTCTGTCTTGCAGACCTTAAGTTCTTAACTTGGAAAACTGTGTTTTAGTGGCCATCACTTCTGCTAGACGACAAGTGAGTTGCAAGCCCTTTCAGTAGAAATGATTTTATTTCTTTTCAAGGGATAAGGTAGTCCTCAGGACTAACAGAAAGTTTTTGCCTTAAAGTGGTTTTGGATTCCATCTTAACCAATTCATCTCCTTCCAGTATTTTTCACTGAGCATTCTTCCTCTAGTGAAAGGAGATTGCACAGTTTGGATGTTAAGAGGGCATTGAGTTACTATTTGGAACGCACAAGGGTCACAGGTTGAATCCCACCAACTCTTTTCTCACCTATGGTGAGGTTGGCAAAGGAAACCTACCACTAAGAGGACAGTTGCCAGGTGGATTGTCTCTTGTATCCAATTTGCTACCAAAAACTGGGCAGAGAACCCCCCTCAGGTTTGAGGGCCCATTCTACCAGAGGTACAGCTGCATCTCTAGCGGCTACTAGAGATATTCCTATTTTGGAAATCTGTCAAGCTGCAACCTGGAAAACAGTTCACACTTTCACCAAGCATTACTCCCTGGATGTCCAGGCCAGGAGAGATGCTCGATTTGGCACAGCCGTGCTTCAGAGCGTATTCCCTAAGTAGGTTCTGTCCCTCCTCCATGGAGGTACTGCTGTGTAGTCTGCTATTGTTTATAATATAGCAAGACTTCATGTTGTTTGAAGAAAAATTACTCACCTTAGTAATGTTGTTTCTTCTAATGGAGTCTTGCTATATTATGACCACCCCCAACCTGCCCTCTCACAATTTCTACTTGGGTGAGGCGTGGGCAAATTGAGTGCAAGCACTGTGTCATGCCATTATAGAGTGTTTCCCCTTTTTTCTTTTAGGATTTGGGGCAATTAGGTTTTATTGTTATTGGTTTGTGTGTCCTGGCCCCCCTCCTGGACTTGAGTCTTTTGGGGAAGGGGGTCTAGTAGTGCTTGTCAGGGGTGATTTTGGTTGTTGTTGTTGTTATTGTTGCAGTTGTTGTTACTAATAGGTAGCCATTGGGCTAGTGTAGGTTACTTTTTCCACACAGACTCTTAGTGAGTGTTTAGTTCCATAAAGATCTGACAGTTTCTATTTGAAACTAGCCAGATAGAGCTTCTAAGAGGAGCGCTCGCGCTCAGAACTCCATCCTGTATGGAGTTAACTCTTTCCTCTCCGGGGCAGGTCAAGTGCTGTGGCTAACTGCTATTGTCATAATATAGCAAGACTCCATTAGAAGAAACAACATTACTAAGGTGAGTGATTTTTTCTTCTCCTCCCTTCCTACCTTCTAAATTCTTTCGCCACCCTACCTCCCTCCCTCCTCTATTTCCAGAAATTGGGTCCCCTCCTAATCCCTTTAGTTCCCGACTTCTCTCTTTCTGTCCTCTCAGTCGTTATTTTTTCTTTTTAGTTTTATATCCTTTCCTTTTTCCTGTCCGTTGGACTTCTTTGTCCCACCCTCCCACTCCCTTCCTCTTACCTCTCCGGCGACTTAGAACTGTCAGGCAGCCAGAGTCGACTATCGCTAATAGCCAACCTGCGAGCGCCACAACACGTCGGCCTCGAGGCCGGTGCCACGATAGGTCGTGTCTGCCAACAAAAAAGGGCTCCTGCGGGGTCATGACCTCCAGCCCTGAACCCATATGTGATGAATAGTGAAGATACACAGAAAGATCACAATTACGGTAGGTACAAAGTTTTCATTTCTTGCCAGAGAGACCCAGACACCAGAGATTGAAGGAAAACTGAGATGGATCTTCGTTGTTTATTCTGCCATTGTAAATAGTTATACTGGTGGTAAATGGCTGTCATTCCACAGAGGGAAGAGTGACCAGTGGGGTGCCACAGGGATCAGTGCTGGGACCGGTCCTATTTAACATCTTCATCAGTGACATTGTGCAGGACAACGAAGGCAGAATTTCCCTGTTCGCTGATGACACAAAGCTCTGTAACAGAGTGGACATGCCAGAGGGTGTAGACAGAATGAGGAGGGACCTGCAGAAGCTTGAAGAATGGTCAAGGGTTTGGCAGTTGAAATTCAATGCAAAGAGGTGCAATATATATGGGGCACAAAAACCGTGGAACAACGTATCAGTTGGGGAGTGTGGATATAGCATGCACCAAGCAGGAAAGGGACCTTGGGGTTATCATCTCTGATGACCTCAAGGTAGGGAAACAGTGTGACAAGGCAGCAGGTAAAGCAAATAGGATGCTGGAATGCATAGACAGGGGCATCACCAGCAGGAAAAGGGAGGTCATAATTCCACTATACAACACACTAGTGAGGCCCCACCTCACACACAGTGTACAGTTCTGAAGACCTTATGTACTTAAGGACATAGACAGGGTAGAGAAGGTTCAGAGGAGGGCAACAAAGATGGTACAAGGATTGCATCACAAGTCCTATGAAGATAGGCTGAAGGACTTGAATATGTGCTCGCTGGAGGAGAGGAAGGAGAGGGGGATATGATAGAGACATACAAGTACCCTACAGGGAGGAACAGTGTGCAGGAATACACTGTTTTCCAGCAAAAAAGATGTTCCAGGACTACAGGACATAGGATGAAATTGGAGGGAGGGCGATTCAGAGGAAAACATGAGGAAGAATTTCTCCACAGAAAAAGGTGGTGAACAGGTGGAACACCCTGCCAGAGGAAGTGATGGGGGCTGAAACAATCACGGGATTTGACAATGCATGGGATAGACATAAAGGAATTCTGGAGGTCAGGGGCAACAGACTTCTAGAAAAACATAAAGTGAACTTACAAGCTCAAATGGGCAGACTTGGTGGGCCATAGGCCCTTATCTGCCGACAGTGTTTATGTATCTATGAAAGATTTTTTAATTTTTTTATGTTACTGCTAGTACTAATAAACAATTTCTGCGAAGTCTACAACTGCTCCTGGTTTTTCCTTTGCTTCTAACCCCAGTAATATTCTGATATTCATAACTTCTGCAGTGTCCCTTTAAGACTGAACTGCCTGGAGAGAATTTTAAATGATATGCAAATGATGGAATCTTTGCGTGTGCTATTTTCAAATGCTGCCTTGAACTAACTGCCTATGTTCTAAACCCTCAGATTTCACTGTTCACCTGTTGAGACTAGAAGCTCGGAGATCCTCTCCTCATCTACCTGTCCTGATGCGATAAAACTTACAAAAACACATAAATATTTTTTTTCCTTTTCATTTGCTGCCTTTTGCTATTTGTTATATTTAGCTAAACCGTTATTTTTGTATTTAAAATATATATTTTTTGGTTTCTCCCGGTTCGGTATAACCGGTGGGGAACCGGGGTTTATTTTGTAGTCATCGGAGTTCCCTGACTAAGGAACTCCGTTAGTTTAGTGTAAATATGTTAAAATATATTTATTTTGTGAACCGCTAATTTCATTAGCCCTGGTTCATTTTTCTGCTCGGTTCCGATCGGTTTAGGAACCGACCACAAGTGCTAAATAAGTTCTTAAAATCTTTCCTATTTAATGGTTATTTATTTGGACATTTTTTTTTTATCCACAGAATGTCTGAAAAACCTAAAATAACTGGTGAACCTGGTTTCAAATCTTGTACCGACTGTGGTGAGAGTTTTGCTAAGGCAGACAAACATAATTTATGTGTTGTCTGCTTGGGCTTTGAACATTTAAAAACAGACTGTGATATTTGCAAAACATTTCCTGAAAAAACTGTTGAAAAACGCATTGAAAGGCTCAAGAAAAAGCTTTCTGTTCCTAAGGGTCCCTCAAACTCTGACCAGCCGATACCCTCTGTTTCTGTGGGCGAAACCACATTAATAACAGCTGTAACTGCCACCCCTGAGACGGGTACACAAGCAGTTCCAGAGAGGCTTGCTGAACCGACTGACTCTCTGGTTCCCCTCTAAAAAAATCCAAGAAAACAAAGCATACAGAACCCCCAGCTGAGCAGCATTTGGGAATTTCTGTGCCTGTACTGGCCTTTTCAGGTTATCCAGGCTTTACAGGGGCTGACTGCTCCTCTGCCTCAGACTCCTGCCAAGCAGACTGGCTCATCTTCTTAGTCTTCCCTTCTTGAACAAGAAGAGTATGTTGTTCAAATAGCATGAAGTCTTGCTGTATTCTGACATATTGCAGTGATTCCCAACCTTTGAACTGCCCTGGAGAACAAAGAGTTAACTTTCTGTGCAGTGCATAGAATGCTGAACTCGAGCTTGGCTGAAGTCTCTGTCTGGTGTGTTTCAAACTCAAACCGTCAGATTCTTTACTCCGCCTCACTGAACGGTCGCTCCGGAGATTTCTCCTTCAGCTCGGTTCGAAAATTGGTTAAAGTTTGTTTTCGTCGTTTTTTTAAACCGAAAAAGTTATCCGCATAGTCGGTTCAGTCTCTGTCTGTGGTGCCGTGAGTACTAGATAGGAATTGTTCTGTTTTGCTGTGTGGAACTTGTAAAAGTGCAACTCGGTTCGGATGAACCGGCCATTTGATAGTGAAATATTGTGTTTTGTGTTTTTTTTTTTTTTTTCGTAAATATCATTTTTATTAGAGAAGATTTGACAGTTTTTACAACCATTGACAGTCATTCCATTATTCGGACTAAAAGGAGAATGTTAAAGAGCATATTAAAAAGGATATTACATTCACCTTGCAAGGTTATCAATCCATATACAGAAATGTCCCACGATTATCACAATAAACTATCCCGCTTCAGCATCTTCTGTCCCTAAAAATCTCTGTCTCCTATCCCTGGGTAAAACGTATTTCATTCTCATTATCATTTCCCAGACCGCCTCAACCTCCTCGGGGGGCCCCCAGTGGCCCCCTCTCCGAAGCTTCAATCCCAGTTATAAGTGTACCTAACTATAAGTCTGAGCGGGGATCACAGACCCCCCACCGTGGATTGAGCAGTCAAGCAGGGAAGGTACCCTCTCAAGGTACAAAATAAGGGTCCTTAGTCATAATATAGATGATCCATCTTCTCCATTTCAAGGAGAAGAGTTCTGCCTGATTGTTTAGATTATGAGTTATTTTTTCGGATCTGTATAGATCATGCACTATTTCCCTCCAACCCGAAAGAGTGGGTGGTTCAACCTTGAGCCAACTTTTAGTAATAGCTTTCCGCTGCATGGAGAAGAATGTTTAGAAGATAGCGACTATGAAATCCCTCGGCGGGAAACAGTGCAAAGAAAAAGTTACCATCATGGGAAGTCCGATCCCTAAAAGATCCTCCAGATCCCAAATAGGGCCAGCAAGAAGGGCTGCAATTTTGGGCAAAACCAAAATGTGGGAGTGGTGAGCTACAGTCTCCCCACACAGGCACCAACATGCCGCAGGCGGGAGGCCCCATATGATGTGAGGTTGTACTGGGGTTGGAAGTATCTTATCAGCAGTTGCCATGCAAATAGCCTCAAAGAGTAGGAGCATGTAGTTTTTGATACCATAGCCCAGAGCGCCCTCCACTGTTGGGGGGCGATCTGGGAGCCCAGTTCCTCGTTCCATTTTTCCATTACCCCGGATGTATCCCCCTCTGCTGTCTCCAGCAAGGACTTGTATAATACTGAGACTATATGTTATATTACCTATGCATTTATTATTTGCTGGCAGACTTGAATCACTCGGGGATGCGAATCAGGGGATCGGACATTGGGGGGCAAGGACTCAAAGTAATGCTGCAGTTGCAAGTATCGAAAAAAATCTGATTGTCTTAAATGAAATTCCCGACTAATAGCCCAGAATTCCTTAAAATTAGGGCCTATCTGCAGCTGCGGGAGACGTTAGAGATGGGTATATTTCCAATTCCGGAAGGTCTGGTCAAAGAGGGCCAGGGTAAAATCCTCCAGTGCATCTAATGGACAGAGGGTAACCAGGTAAGGGATAATCCCCAGGGACCTCCTCATCACAAACCAGACCTGAGTCTGGTATGTAACCCACGGGTCCCAGGTGTGCCGGCTCATCAGGGAAGTGCTTTTATATAAAATCACCTTCTGGAATTCCCGGTCAGGGAGTACCCCCTCGATCTCCCTCCCCAGGGCTGGGGTCACCTCGGTCAAATGCTGTAATATAAAAGAAAGATGAGTGGCCCAGTAGTAATACTTTAGATTGGGAAAAGCTAGACCCCCTTCTACCTTAGGGAGATGAAGAATCTCCATCTCGATTCTCGGACGTCTGCCCGCCCATAGGAACCGCATCAGAGCCTTATTCCAAACTTTAAACAAACTATTCGGTAGTTTAGAGGGTACATTCTGGAACAAATAAAGAGCTCTCGGGAGGCTCACCATTCGGACTACTTCAATGCGCTGCAGCATATTTAGTGGGAGTAAACCCCACCTCTCCAAATCATGTTTCAACTGAGATGTAAAAGGGTGGTAGTTATTATTCAGGGCCTCCTTTGCCTGATGGGAGAGATAGAACCCCAGATATTTCATCTTGGTGAGGCCCCAGCGAAAAGGATATTTCGCCTTAAATGTATGAGAGGGGGTAAAATGAAAAATGTTTTATTAGTATTCAACTTATAACCTGAATGTGTACCAAATTCTTCCAAAAGGGAGAAAATGGAGGGTATTGATAGTTCGGGTTTAGTGAGGAGGAGCAGGACATCATCCGCATAAAGCGCTACACTGTGCTTTGTCTCATCTATACTCACCCCCGAAATCCCTGTAGATCCTCTAATTGCTTGGGCTAGGGGCTCAATAAATATGGCGAAAAGTCCCGGGGACAAGGGGCAGCCTTGACGTGTACCCCTATATAGGGGAAAATATTCTGAGTGGTGTCCGGATGTTTTAACACATGCCTTAGGTGAAGCATAGATCCTCCTCAGGGCAGCTATGAAGGGACCCGGAAATCCCATACTAGTCATTGTGGTGAACAAAAATGACCATGAAACCTGATCAAAGGCCTTCTCAGCATCTATGCTGAGAAGGACCAAGGGGTCGAGTCGTGATTGCATCGCATGAACCAGATGTAGAGATCTCTGAGTGTTATCCGAAGTGGACCTGGAGCTGATAAATCCTGTTTGATCCAGACCAATCAAAGTTGGCAGTATGAGGTCCATCCGTCTTGCCAATATAGACATGAAGAATTTGTAGTCCGAATTAAGGACTGATATCGGTCTATATGAGCTACATTGTAAGGGGTCTCTACCTGGTTTGGGAATAACGGAGATTGTAGCATAATCCCAGCTGGGGGGGGTGACTCTCCCGAGAGGACCTCATTAAAAGCTGCCATGAGTAGTTTGCTCAAAGACTGGATCGAGTGTTTGTAAAACTCAGATCCATAACCATCATGGCCAGGAGCTTTCTGGGTCTTAGAACTCGAAACAGCCTGCATCAGTTCCTCCAGTGTTATGGGTCTCATAAGGAGGTTCTGTTGCTCAGGGTCGAATGAGGGCAGCCTCAGGGCCGCCAGGAAGGCCTCGGTGTCCGCCGGATTCACCTTGTGGTCCGGTGTGTAGAGGGTTTTGTAGTATTGGCAAAAGGCTTGAGATATATTTTTAAATTTAGTATGGCAAACCCCAGTTTCTGGGTCCCTTATCATAGCAATTGTAGATAATTTACGGTGTTGGCGGAGACGGTAAGCCAGCAGCCGGGAGGCCCGCAGGCCCTCCTCTCCATATTTCTGTTGCAGATATGCAAGGGCCGTTTCTGTTTGCTGCAGACACAAGGAGTCTAAACTGTTCCTAGTCTGCTTTATCTGGGAGAGAACCGTATTGTCACCATGCTGGTGGGCCAGCTGAAGGAACTGGAGCATTTGTTCTAGGTGTTTTGTGTTTTTGCTTAGTGTGTGGTTATCGATTCTTATCGGTTCAAAAAAAAAAAACGTGTTTTAGTACGTTATTTTCCAATACCCGTGACACGGTTATGAACTGATAAGGGAGTCTTGCCTGGCAGTTGCCATAAAAAGGGTAAGTTGATTAGGGTGGCCATGTCTGAGAAACCCAAGAAAAAACTGGGCCCACTGGGTTTAAACACTGCAGTGAGTGTGGGGAGGTCTTTGCTAAGGCCGATCCCCACACCACCTGTGTTTACTGTCTGGGGTTTGACCACCTCGATTCAGACTGCCAAATTTGTAAAAACTTTCCAAATCTACCCTTGAGAAGAGATTAGGTAGACTGAGGGAAAAGGAGGCAGAGAAGTCTGCTGACCTGGATGGCCAGCCCGGTTTGGTTCCAACCGAAGCAGGAGTGCCCTCTGACCAGGGCGATACTTCTTCGGGCAAAAGGAGAGCTGATTCCTTGGGATCAGTTCCAACAAAAAGAAAACGCAAAGACAAATCGACCGGTTCGGATCCAGAGGTTCATGTTCCGACCGCCAGAGAGATAGCCAGAGCGATTCAGATTGTGGAATCGCTCTGCCCGGTTCCTACCGTTCCGGCTCGTTCTAGCAGGGGTTCGGTTCGGTTGGTTCCCCCGGTTCAAGATAATACCCTCGAAGATTTTTATGAACCGGAATTTGAAGAGGAAGGGGAATTTGAGGATGATGATGGTGAAAGTGAGGGTCTGGATGTGCCTGTGGAACCGGACATCTCCCCAGACAGACCTTCAGGTGTTTCCCCTCCTAGGCTTTCTGAGTCCCCTTCTTACTTTATGTTTTACAGAAAGGTGGCTGAAACCCTCCAGCTTCCTATAGAGGAGGGTGTGGAAGATCAAGAGGAGCCTGATTATGTAGAAATGATGGACATCCCAGAGTCCAGGAGACTATCTATTCCCCTCCACAAATCCCGTGGGAAACGGACACAAAAATTCCTAAAGTCTCCTAACACTATACCTCCTGGGAATAGAAGAATGGACAAGAGGTATACACTTTCAGGCTCAGACACAGAGTTCTTATACCAGCAATGCAGCCATGTAGGGGTAGTGCAGGCTGCTGCCTGTGACAAGGCAAATATTTCCTTGTCTTCACACCCCCCAGACAAGGACTCCAGGAAGATTGATGCCATGGCAAAGAAGCAGTACATGGCATCTTCCTTGGGACTCAGGCAGGCGAATTACATGGCCTATACAGCCAGGTACCAGAAGTCCAGGTGGGACACTGTACTGACACTGGCTAAACAGGCCTCCCCCTAGCTAGCCAAGGAGCTGGAGGCGGTGGCTGCAGATGGGATTGAGGCATCTAAGGTTCAGTTTCATGCTGCTGTGGACTCTAATGATGTGTCATCAAGAGTCATGGCTACATCTGTGACTCTTCGGAGGATGGTTTGGCTCAGATGTACTAACCTCTCGCAGGACACCCAGGCTAAGGCCATGGATTTTCCTGTAGTGGATAATTCTCTGTTTGGGGAGCAGAGAATTGCATGAAGAAAATGGATGAGTACAGGACCACTTACAGGAGTGCTCAGGCCAAGGAGAGGCAGGCAGCTCCTCAAAGGCAGCAGTCTAGGGGCAGGCCTTTTCAAAGGCCTTTTTACCAAGCACAGGCCTCTTCTTCCTTTTCTCAGAGGGGGTTCTTCAGAGGGCGAGGCAGAAGGGGGATGAGCAGGGCTGCATCCACTCCTCAGCCTAAAGCCCCTGCCAAGTCGACACCCTGATGGACCTGCCCAGGTTGACTCTCATATTCCAGTAGGGGGCGGGCTGACTTACTTTGTCCAGGACTGGATGTCTATTACATCAAACAAGTGGGTCCTGGAAGTAGTAAGCAAGGGACTGGTTCTCAGCTTCAGAAAATTTCCAAAGATGAGAGGCAGATCTTTTCCACTTGCAAATCTTTCGGAAACTCTTGCCCTAGAGGCAGAAGTTTCTTCTCTTCTAGCCTTAACAGCCGTAGAGAGAGTACCTACCCTATACTGGGGCAAAGGACTGTAGTCCAGGTACTTCCTGACCCCAAAAAAGACAGGGGAATGGCAACCCATCATAGACCTAAGACATCTAAACAAACATCTTTTAAAACCAAAGTTCATGATGGTAACTCTGGGAATAATCCTTCCCTCCCTAAGGCCAGGGGACTGGCTAGCCTCCCTGGACCTCAAAGATGCCTACTTTCACATTCCCATCAGGTGCTCCCACAGAAAGTACCTCAGGTTCGAGTTGCCCTCTGGCCACTGTCAGTTCAGAGCAATGCCCTTTGGTATAATCTCAGCCCCTAGGGTTTTCAGTGCCTGGCAGTAGTAGTTGTCTTTCTAAGAAAGCAAAAGATTTCCATTTTTCCATATGTGGACGCTTGGCTAATAGTGGGTCAGTCTCCAGACCAAGTCTAGTCTCACCTGCAAGTGACCTAGCAAGTGCTCACTTCTCTAGGATTTCTTCTCAACCTTCCCAAGTCAGTTCTCGAACCAGTCCAGCTTCTTACCTTTATAGGGGCAGAACTGGACACACTCAGAGCAAGAGCCTTTCTTCCTCTAGAAAGGGCAAAGGTTCTTATGGAACTAACCTCTTCTTTCAGCCTTCGGGTATCTCGACCAGCAAGACATTTCCTCCAGCTCTTGGGCCACATGGCAGCTTCAACAGCAGCGGTCCAAGGGGCAAGATTCCAGATGAGGGATATTCAGTTCCATCTGAGAGCTTTTTGGTCTCAGAGGAAGGGATCCCCTTACCAAACTGTTCCCAGTGACTCTGACCTTGATCCAAGCCCTCCAATGGTGGCAGGATCAGGACAATTTAAGACAAGGTGTTCCTTTTGTTACTCAGCTTTGTTCAGTGGTCCTTACCACGGACACTTCTCTTCTGGGCTGGGGAGCCCATCTGGGGTCCCTCACTGCCCAGGGGCTGTGGTCCCCCCAAGAATCCCTTCTCCATATCAATCTCCTAGAGCTCAGGGCAATTTTTCTGGCCCTAAAAGCTTTCTCTCAGTCAGTACAGAACAAGGTGGTTCAGGTCAGAACGGACAACACCACTACCATGTGGTACATCGACAAGCCGGGAGGCACTCTGTCCATGGCCTTGTGCACAGAAGCCATGAAGTTGTGGTCCCTGGCTTATTACCTGCAAACCTCTCTGGTAGCAGTTCACCTTCCAGGGAAGGACAATGTGCTAGCAGATGCACTGAGCAGGATCTCTCAGGGCCATCGCGAATGGTCCCTGGACCCTCAGGTGTTGAAAGTGATTTTTTCAAGGTGGGGCACTCCAGAGATAGATCTCTTTGCAGCCCCAGACAATCACCAACTCCCTCTCTTTTGTTGCAGACCTCCAGTCTTGGGCTCAGTCCCCCTGGGCGCCCTGATTCTGAATTGGGAAGGGAAGTTTCTGTATGCCTCCCCTTCCCACTCCTGTTCAAAGTTTTAGTCAAAATAAGGTCTCAACCTTGCAAAGTGATTCTGATTGCTCCAGATTGGGCCAGACAGCCCTGGTACCCCATGTTGCTGTCCCTAGCAGTCTATCTTCCCCTGTCTCTTCCCAGGAATTACAACCTGTTAACATCCTCTCAGGGGAGGATTTGGTACCCCAATCTTCAGTCTCTCAATCTCAAGGCATGGCTCTTGAAGAGTTAAGAGTTTGCATATCTGCACCTTTCCCAAGGGGTTCTGAATATCCTCAAGGCTTCTCGAAAGCCCTCCACCAGAAAGGCTTATAACTCCAAATGGAAGAGATTCAGCATTTGGTGTTCTAAGAAGCATATTTCTCCAGACACTGCTAGATTGCCTACGGTTCTGGACTATATGGTCCATCTTTAATGGCCTAGGCCTCAGACCAGCTAATCTCAAGGTACACTTGTCAGATGTTTCTGCGTTTTTGTCTGTGGGGAAGTCTTCCTCACTATCTTCTCATCCTGTGTTCTGTAAATTTTTTAAAGGATTGCTTCATACCAATCCTCCTTTTAGAGACCCTGCCCCTGCCTGGCATTTGAATGTTTGCATTTCTCAACTTATGCAACCCCCTTTTGAGCCTATGTCTTCAGCAGAGCTTAAGTACTTGACTTGGAAAACTGTGTTCTTGTTAGCCATTACCTCTGCCAGGCATATCGGTGAATTGCAAGCCCTGTCAGTGGAACCTGATTTTATCTCATTTCACAGGGACAAAGTGGTCCTTAGAACCAATAGAAGGTTCCTGCCCAAAGTAGTTTCAGACTTCCATTTAAACCAGTCTGTGTATCTTCCTGTTTTCTTCACTGATCATTCTTCCTCAGGAGAGATGGCTACAGAGTTTAGATGTTAAGAGAGCCCTTAGTTACTACATAGAGCGTACCACGGGTCACAGGTTCGGCTCCTTCCAGTTGTTTCTCACTTATGGAGAAGTGGGTAAGGGCAAACCTGCCACCAAGAGATCTATTGCCAGGTGGATTGTTTCTTGTATACAATTCTGCTGTGAAAAACTGGGAAAAACTCCACCCTCAGGCCTGAGGGCTCATTCCACAATAGGTACAGCTGCTTCCTGGCTGCTGCCAGGGATATCCCTCTCTTAGAAATTTGTCAAGCAGCCACCTGGAAAACAGTCCATACCTTTACCAAGCATTACTCTCTGGATATCCAGGCTAGGAGTGATGCTCGGTTTGGCACAGCAGTACTTCAGAGCCTATTCCAAAAGTAGGTTCTGTCCCTTCTCCATGGAGGTACTGCTTGGTAGTCTGCACTATGTCAGACTACAGCAAGACTTCATGTTGTTTGAAGAAAAAATTAATCACCTTAGTAATTATGTTTTGCTGTATTCTGGCCTCTCTCCCTCCCTCCCCTCTCAGAACCTGTTTTTGGAAAATGGGTAGGCAGATGCAGTGTTGCACCCCAGAGGTGTGTTTTGGTACACCCTCATCCTTTTTGTTTGGGTGCTGATTTATTACTGTTATTTGTATTAGATTGGTTTTTGTTTTTGGGTTTCCTGATTTGAGTCTTCCTTGGGAATCCAAAACTTTTTTCCTGCCAGTTGTCTAGTAGGAATTTTTACAATTTCCACATAGAATTTTTAGTTAGTTGGGGTTGTAAGAATCTGACGGTTTGAATTTGAAACACACCAGACAGAGACTTCAACTGAGCTCGAGCTCAGCTTTCTATGCACTGCATAGAAAGTTAACTCTTTGTTCTCTGGGGCAGTTCAGAGGTTGGGAATAACTGCAATATGTCAGAATACAGCAAGACTCCATTAGAAGAAACATAATTACTATGGTGAGTAATTTTTTTCATATTGATGTGGAGGACAATGTTGACCCCACTGAACCGGAAGATGCCCCTGAACAAGACTTTGGTTCTCCTCCTAAGACATCAGAGGATTTTTCTTCACACTTTACTTTTGTAAGAAGGATGGTGAATGCATTAGACATCCCCACAAGTGAGGTGATTGAGGATGAAGAAGAAGCTGAATATATGGAAATGATGGGGCTGACACCCACGAAAAAGCTTCTTCCTGTTAAGTTCTTTAAGAAGGATGCCTTAAAGATTTTGCAAACACCTAATACTGCTCCCCCCCGTGGATAAAAGGTTGGATAAAAAGTATCAGTTAGAAAGGCAGGGTGCTGAATTTTTGTTCTCTCACCCTGACCACCAAGGAGTGTGGTGCATATGGCAGCCCATGACAAGGCAAGGGTTCAACTAGCCTCCCACCCTCCGGACAAAGACTCTTGGAAGATTGATAGCATGGCCAAGAAAGGTTATCTTTTTGCCTCTTTGGCCATCAGGCAGGCAAGCGTCCAGGCCTATGCTGCACAATATCAAAAAAATCTCTTTGGCAGTTGGTCCTTGCTATGTCAGACAAAGCACAGTCTCACATTTTGGCTAACTTAGCTGAAACAGAAGGTTTGGTTTGGAAGCAGCCAAATATCAGTTTCAAATGGCTGCTGATTTGAATGACACAGCTGCCAGGTGGATGGCAAACACTTTGGCTCAGAGGTTTGCTTGGCTAAGATCCACAAATCTTACCCAGGATACACAAACCAAGGCATTGGATTTTCCATTGGAGGAAAACTCCCTCTTTGGGGAAAAGACAGAGGCTCATATGAAAAAGATGGATGAATACAAGGCCACCTACAGAAGCAATTCTGCAAAAGACAAAGCTTCCCCATTCACCAGACCCTATGGAAGAAGAGACCGGGGCAGATCCTTTCAAAGCAGGCCCTTTTTGCAGGCCATGGCTACGCCTCAGTACCAGCAGTATCCACAGCAGGGATACTTAAGAGGCAGGGGTAGAATGGGTTCCAGGCGTGGTTCCCAATCCTAAGCTACGCCTCAAGCAAAGCAGGCACCCTGATGTGTCTGTCCAGGCCGCCTCCCTACTGCCTGTAGGAGGCAGACTGGCTCACTATTTTCATGCTTGGAAAAACATCACCAGAGACAAGTGGGTCCTGGAAGTAGTGAGCCAGGGATTGTCTCTAGCCTTCAAATACCTCCCATCTTTAAGAACCTGAGTTTCTAAGATCGTGGATTTGTTGTCCATCTATGCTGTTTGGCATGTCCCTTTCCCTTTAAGATCAGCCGGAAGTCTTCTGGCTAGCTCCTCCCACCCACCTGGGTGGTATATGCCTCTGCTCCGCCCCATGACTCCAGATCTTCCTTTTCACTGGAAAATGCAGGTTGCCTCCCTCGTGCTCATGCATTTCGTAGGCCCTGGCTTTCAAACCCTTGGTTTTACTGAAACTTAGTCATTCGAGTTAGCGATTGTACTTCTGCGACTTCAGTCATGGAAGAAAAATCTTCCCCGGGATTTCGCCAGTGTCCTTGTGGCCAGAAGATGTCGCACACCGATCCCCATCTCACATGCGTCTACTGCCTTGGTGTCGGCCATGACACCTCATTTTGCAGCTTCTGCATCCCCTTCCATCCCAACGTCCTGGAAGACCGCTTAGCGCACCTGAAGTTTGTGAGACCGGAGAAAAGGAACCCTCTGGTGAAATCTTAGGAGGCTAGGTGGGCATTTTCCATGGCTGCGAGCTCTGCCCGAGGCAGCGCTACTGAAAGCTTATGAAGGCGTTCAGGAAGAAAGCCGTGATGCTTGGCCAATACAGCTTCTTCGTTCCTCTCAACCTGGGCTCCATCTTCACAGGCTCATTCAAGGAGTTGTGCCAGTCTCTCCCCACTCTGGGTGGGGCGCCTATGGGCTCGCACTCTTCCCGCTCTCGTAAGAGAGAAAAGAATCAGGCCTGTCTTCATTTCGACGAAGGCGCTCTTGGGACCAAGAAAGGTCTCAGTCTCAGGAGCATGTGGTCTCGACCGCGGTCAAAATCGCTTCCTCGGCTGCAGGCTTCATAGACCTTCCGTCTGACCAGGCGACCGAGGAGGTGGCCGATGAAGTAAAGATCATTCTCGACCCTCTGTTTCAGGCCGTGGCCGACGACTCATTGGAAAGGACACTGGTCCTGGTGTTCCCCAAGGAAAAGATCCAGCCAGCTGGTGTCCCCATCGAGGTCCCGGTTCCGGACTCCCGGGTTTCACCGATCCCTCCGGTGTCTCCTGAGCGAACGAGTCTGCCCGCTCGATCTCGGTCGAGGTCCGTAACCCTCTCGGACGAAAGGCCAAGGAGGAGCCATAAACGCTCCAAGAAGAGGCGACTCCACAGGTCGTCCTCGTCCTCCTCGGATGAGGAGAGGCTCCGACTGAAACTCCAACGCTACGAGGACCTTATGTGGCAACAGTTGATTTTGACTGGGCAGAAGCCGGCTCCGCCGCCTACCCCGGCCATTATTGGCTTTCGCCTCCTAGGCAGAAGCCGACCCCCTTGGAACTGAAGCCGCTGGTTCCCTCGCTCGCGGGGCTGTCCCGTCCTCCAGTTCGGCCTTTGCCGGTCTCCCCACCAATTGTGGTGGAGCTGCCTCCTAAGCAGCCTGTGGGAGGGGCTCCTTCAAAAGAGGACCGAACAGATACTGGACTTCCCCGACGTCTGTTGGTCACAGTCACCCCGGACCATCCTCGATGGTTCAAGAGTGATTTGGGCGACAAACCACTTTATCCCGACTCTTCGGACTCTGACGTCACCGGACTCCACTCACATCCAGGGGATGATGAGTCGTCCGTTGGCACAGGGATGGAGGAAGACCCTTCCTCCTTCCAGGGGATCCTCCATCTCATCTCTGATTCCACAGGGATGCCCCTGGAGCCCATCCAGAAAAAGGCGGAGTACCCTCTCACGGACATTCTTAAGAGAGGGGACACCCTGACGGAGGCCTTTCATGTAGCCGAGGCCATTGTTGGCCCGGGACTCGAACTATGGCTGCGCCTTGTCTCATGTCCAGCACCGTCTGCCCGTGTGGCCCGCAAGAATACGGTGCCCATGGGGTCCCTTGTGGGGTTCACAGAGCACCCTTCGGCCAAGAGCCTGGTGACCGCCTCTGTGTTCAGGCGTACTGGCAGTTCTGCTGACACTGACCATCCCCCCGAATAGGAGTCCAAGCTTTTGGACCATTCGGCGCAGAAAGTCTATGCGGCTTCCTCCTTGGGCCTTCGTCAGGCCAGTTCGGCCGTCATTAAGGCACACTTCTCTCATGCCCTTCTCGGGTCATTAGATAAAGTCCTCCCATATCTTCCAGCGGACATGCAAACCACGGTTAAGCAAGTCAGGGACCAGGGTTGTGCTCTTGCCATACAGCAGCTCCAGACGGCCCTGGACTTTGGGGATTCTTGTGCCCGCTCAATGGCAGCCGCTGTGGCCTCTTGCCGCAGGGCTTGGCTGAGGTTATCCTCCTTCCCAGTGGATACTCAGCATAAGTTAGCTGATGTGCCTTTCCTGGGGACCAACTTGTTCGGCCCAGCAGTGGCCAGTCACCTACAGCGCATTGAACAGTCCAGTGCCACCTTGGATGCCACTTCTGCCAGGGGTTCTTCGGGCAAGAACCAGCAGAAGAAAAAAGCCCTTCCGGCACTCTTCTCCTGTGGTTCAGCAGTCCTCCTACCAAGAAGGTCAGCAACAGCATCAGCTGCAGACTCAAGCTTCACACCCTTGGCCCAAGCCTGGACCCCAACAGGCCCGCAAAGGGGTCCAAGGCTCAGGTCCTGGAGCCTCTTCCTCCTCTCTAAACCTGCTCAGGGATGGGATGGGGGCTGCCACCCCTATCTCTGTCACGCCAGCTCTTGGTCCTCCCGTGGGGGGGGGGCTGGCTCAGTCACTTCCTTTCCGCCTGGTCCGCTATTACCATGGACAAGTGGGTTCTCAAAGTGGACAGTCAGGGACTGCATCTGAAATTCAGGCAGTACCCTCTCAGCTGTGCCCGTGCTCTTCGGGAGGAAAGAGTATCCTTCCATAATCAGTCTGTTCTTCGAGACGACATTGTTCGGATCCTCCAGCAGATCCAGGCTTTGTCTCCAGATATTTCCTGGTGCCCAAGCGGACAGGGGGCTGTCGCCCCATTCTAGATCTCCATGACCTGAATCAGTTTCTCAGGTCATGCACCTTTTGAATGGTCACTCTGTCCCAGAGCATACCATCCTGAGAGCGAAACATGTGGTTCTGTTCACTGGATCTGCAGGACGCGTTCTTTCACATCCCAATCCGTCCGTCCCATCAGCGGTTTCTCCACTTCAGGGTCGAAGGGACCCTGTACAAGTTCCGAGCCATGCCATTCGGCCTGTCATCGGCCCCACGGCTCTTCACCAAATACATTGCAGTGGTGGTGGCCCATCTCCGGCATCGGGGGCAGAATTTACCCCTACCTCAACGATTAACTCTTAGCAGGTTCCACCCGACAGGAGGTGGAGAGGTCCAGGGATCTGGCCCTCTAAACCTGCTCCCAACTCGGCCTCCTGATCAACGAGGCCAAGTCAGAACTCGTGCCTTCTCAGGTGATGGGCTTCATCGGGGCAGAGCTAGACTCTTGTCAAGCCAGAGCTCGGCTCCCGGCGGACAGGGCGGAGGTTCTTTCCTCATTTGCCCAATCATTTATCGTTGGGCACTTGCACCCTGCCCGGGACTTTGTGTCTTCTGGGTTACATGGTGGTGTGCACCTCAGTGGTCCGTTGGGCCCGATGCGCCCCCTCCAATGGGAGCTGGCCACTCAGTTGACTCAGCGCCATGGTCATTTCGACCAGCTAATCACTGTAACCCAGAAAATGTGGGACGCTCTCCAATGGTGGACCACCCCAGATCGGTTGCAGGAAGGGATCCTGTTTGTTCGCCCCGATCCAACGGTGGTCCTTACGACCGATGCCTCTCTCATGGGCTGGGGAGCCCACATGGGGGACAACCGAGTCCACGGGTTCTGGCCCCCTGAGGAGTCCCGATGCCACATCAACTTCTTGGTGCTCAGAGCAGTGAGTCTGGCACCGTCAACTTTCGCTGCTCCGCTCCGGGGTCAAGTGGTTCAAGTCCAGACAGACAATACCACGACCATGTACTACCTCAACAAACAGGGTGGCACGAATTCCCGTCTGCTGTGCAAGGTGGTGCTCCACATCTGATCCCTCGTAAACCGGTTGGAGGCAGACCTCTTAGTCATCCATGTGGCAAGAGTATCGAACCAACTGGCAGATGCTCTCAGCCGGATAGGCCTGACATCCGACGAGTGATCTCTCCAACCAGAGGTAGGTAGCTTACAGCCTGTTCTCCCGTTGGTGCAAACCGATGGCGGACCTGTTTGCCGCCAGGGGAAACACCAAGCTGTGGCTGTATCATGCCTGCCCCCTTCAGCAGGGTTCTCTGCAGGGGAATGCCTTCTCGAGGTCATGGACCCCAGGCCTCCTCTACGCCTTCCCTCCATTTCCCTTGATCCACAAGGTGTCACTTAAGGTGAGGAGGGACAAGGCGAGGGTGATTCTGATAGCCCCAGACTGGCCACGCCAGTTCTGGTATCCAGATCTCTTCAGACTCAGCTGCAGGCCCCTCGAGCGACTTTGTACACACCCGAACCTGATATCTCTCAACCAGGGGAAGGTCTTCCATCCGGACCTTCAATCCCTGCACCTCACAGCCTTGTACCTGAGCGGCTGGAGTTCCAGGCTTTTGGTCTTTCCAAAGATGTCTACGCCGTGGTGGAGGCATCTCAAAAGTAATCTACCAGGAAATGTTATGTCTTCAAATGGAAAAGGTTTTCCATTTGGTGTCACGGTAAGGGTCTGGTCCCCTTATCCTGTTTTGTGGCTAACATTCTCTACTACCTTTGGTCTCTCTCCAAAGGGGGTCTACAGTCAGAGACCCTTAGGGCACACTTGGCAGCCATTTCTGCTTACTGCACGCGGGCCGATCAGCTGACATTGGCGCAGGAGACAGTGGTTGGGCGCTTTTTCAAAGGCCTGGATCGTATAGCCACTCCGGTGCGTGACTCTCCACCTCCGTGGGATCTACTGCTGGTACTGGCAAAGCTCATGGGCAAGCTAGTCGAACCAGTGTACAAGTGTGAGCTGTCACACTTGTCATGGAAGAATGCCTTCCTGGTGGTTATCACGTCTGCCAGAAGGACAGGGGGAGCTCCAGGCGCTATCGGTGGACTCCCCTTATCTGGTCTTCTGCAGGGACAAAGTTATTCTGCGCCTCCACCCGAAATTCCTTCCGAAGGTGGTGTCAGAGTTTCACCTTAACCAGGTGTTCACTCTGCCAGTATACAACCCTAATTACACCTCGGAGGCAGAGTACAGGCTCCATACTTTGGACCTGAGACGTGCTCTCTCCTATTATAAGGAGTGGACTGCGGAAATTTGCGGAGAGGTTCACCAGCTGTTTGTCACCTACGCTGAAGCCGCTTCTGGCAGACCTGAGGCCAAATGGACCATAGCAAGATGGATTACATCATGCATAGGTCTGTGCTACGAGTTGGCGGGCAGGGAGCCCCCCAGAGGGATAAGAGCTTATTCTATCCACCATACTGCTGCATCGGTGGCTGCTTCCAAGGACATCCCTATCCAGGAAATCTATCGGGCTGCCACCTGGAAGTCAACAAATGCCTTCATTACCCACTACCACATCGACCTTGAGTCACGCCAGGATGCTGGTTTTGGGGCCTCGGTTCTCCAATCTCTGTTCCCTAAGTAGGGGGTGTGCGCCTTGCCTCCCTCATCCCGGAGAACTGCTAGGAGTCTGCCAAACAGTGTGGATGAACAACATATCCACAATCCTAGAAAAACAGGTTACTCACCTGTAACCGTAGTTCTAGGAGTGGTATATGTTGTTCATCCACACAGACCCACCCGACCTCCCTGGCTGTGGACACACAGAACCTGGCTTTCACTGGGCTAAGATCTGGCATCATGGGGCAGAGCCGAGGTATATACCACCCGGGTGGGTGGGAGGAGCTAGCTTGAAGACTTCTGGCTGATCTTAAAGGGAAAGAGACATACCAAACAGTGTGGATGAACAACATATACCACTCCTAGAACTACTGTCACAGGTGAGTAACCTGTTTTTTTAAATCATCCTCAAATGCAGAGAGAAAACTCTGAAAACAGAGGTCCAAAAACTGCTTCTGTCACAAGCAGTGGAACTAGTATCCATCCACTTAAAGGGAAAGGGATTTTACTCAAGATACTTCCTTACTACAAAGAAAAATGGGGAGTGGCGTCCCATCTTAGACCTCAGGGTCTTAAACAGATACCTAACAAAACCAAAGTTCAGAATGGTAACACTGGCACGGATTTTGCCATCCCTCCACAAAGGAGACTGGTTGGCTTCATTGGACCTAAAAGATGCCTATTTCCACATCCCCATAAGGGAGTCTCACAGAAAACACTTTGGGTTCAGACTCCATTCAGGTCACCATCTGTTCTCAACCCTGCCATTCAGTCTCCCTTCAGTAACAAGGGTGTTCACAAAGTGTCTGGCAATGGCAGTATCACACTTTCGAAAGCAAGGTGTCACAGTCTTCCCGTACCTAGACGATTGGCTGGTGGTGGGAAAATCCCCTCCAGCACGTTGGGGAGCAGTTGCAGCTCACCCAAGAGTTCTTGGTGTCTCTAGGATTCCTGATAAACCTTAAAAAGTCAGTCCTTCAGCCTGCTCAGGTTTTGCAGTTCATAGGAGCCAAGTCAAATATCCTGCAAGGCATACCTGCCTCTGGACAGGGTAAGGAGCATCCAACAGATAGGTTAATTCATCCTGAACAAACCAGAAACTGCATGACAGTTTCTTCAGCTGCTGGGCCACATGGCAGTTGCTACTGGCACAGTGCTGGTATCCAGATTCTGGATGAGGGACATCCAGTTTCACCTAAGGGCTCACTGGTGCCAGACAAGAGACCCTCTTTCAAAGCTGATTCCAGTAACAGGCCCTCTGTTACAGGCCCTAAAATGGTGGAAAGAGGAAACCTATTTGAGAGAAGCGGTTTCTTTCAACAGGCGCCCCCATCAGTAGTTCTCTCAACGAATGCATCACTATTGGGTGCCCACCTGGGAGATCACATCACCCAAGGCACATGGTCAAGTGCAGTCACTCCTGCACATAAACCTGCTAGAGCTCAGAGCAGTATTGTTGGCACTAAAGGCTTTCAGTCCACTGCTACGGGGAATGGTGGTACAGATAAGAACAAACAATACCACCATCATGTACTACATAAATAAGCAGGGAGGGGCAAGGTCAAACCCTGTCTGCACTGAAACCATGAAAATATGGAGTCTGGCATACTCCTTGGGAGTTTCTCTCTAGGCCATTCATCTGCCTGGCAAGGACGGTACCTTGGCAGACACCTTGAGTCGGATCAACCAGGCCCATCACGAATGGACTCTGAACAGGCAAGTGGTGGAAGTGATTTTCAGGAGGTGGGGCTCTCCAGAGGTAGACTTGTTTGCGTCCCACCAGAACCACCAGCTGCCAAATTACTGTTGCAGACCACCAGAGCGGGGAACAGTCCCCCTGGATGCTCTTAATTGTAGATTGGTCAGGGAAACATCTGTATACTTTTCCTCCCTTCCCCTTGGTGTACATGGCTTTGCTCAAGCCCAGGTCCCAGTCAGCATCCATGATCTTAATAGCTTCAGATTAGCCCAGCAGCCATGGTACTCTCTACTACCCTCTATGTCTGTGGTCGAGCCAATCACCTTCCCACGAGGCACAACCCGTTAACCTCCGATCAGGGGAGGCTTCTGTACCCAAACCTCAGATCCCTCAGACTCAAGGCCTGTCTTTTGAGGACCTAGAATATGCAGACCTAAACCTTTCTGAAGGTATCCTGAATATTTTGAGGGGTTACAGGAAGCCCTCCACTAAGAAAACCTATGCTGCAAAATGGAACAGGTTTTCTGTTTGGTGTTCCACCCAAAATATTGTGCCAGCACAGGCTGGGGTGCCAGCCGTGCTGGATTATCTTACTGATTTGCATAGCTTTCTGGACATAAAGTCTCCACCACTCATTCACACTAATGGGATCTATGCCGGAGGCGCTAGGGCCCAGCGGGAGCAAACTTTTTGCAGAGGGCCAGCGCCAGAGATGAACTTGAGCCTCGGCACAAATGCGGCGGTGACTATCTCGGCATCGACCCTCCAACCGCCTCAGTTCCTTTTTCATGTGTGCCGTTGAGTGCGCTTCAGTGACGACGTCGCTCGCCCGCCGGGAGTCGAATTTCAAACTAGCAGCATAGTTTTCAATTTATTATTTAGTAGTATTTTCCGAATAAAGTACCGCTTACGATAATTTATTCTTATTAAAGAAAGGAGTCTCTGCCTACATTGATGGAGTCAACCATGAGCGGGGTCAGGTGACAGTAGGGAGACTTCGTATGAAAGCACTTCAGTCAGCTGGGCTGGGTCCGGTCCGCCGCCTTCTCCGGAGGGGGGAGGTCTGACAACGAACGGTCCAATGCCCGAGGGAGGGAAGTCCCAGAGCATAAAAGGAAGCGGTCGCATTCTCGGCACCATTCAGCCTCGAGCTCTTCTTCGACCCGTAGGTCAAAAAAGAGAAGGCATCACTCAAGGTCGGTCATTGGGGTCCGTTGCCGGTCTCCTTATTCGGAGTCACTGGCTTCAGGTTCTGGTCATCGGCCTCTTCGACATCGGAGCCCTTCACTGCCTTCTGATAGGGCTTCCGATGAGCAGTTTCATCAGTGGGCCACTCTGATGGAGCAATGGGCTCAGAGGTTGGTCCAGCTGCCGGGCCCGGTCACTCTGGGGCCCTTTGGCTCTTCGGGGGATTGGGCAAGGTGATTGGGCGCCCTAGTCACGCAGCACCCTCTTCGGTGCCGTCGACTCCACGCTCAGGTGTCCCCCCCCCCACATGACTGCAGCGCAGGGGGCCACACCGATGCTTCTATCTCCTGGTATTCTTCCTCCTTTTCCTTCAAATCCTAATTTTCGGGGCCCTGGGTTTGTTTCGGTGCTGTTGGTGCGGCTTTTGGCGCCATTGAGTATTTCGGCGCCATGTGGCTTTTTGCCGCCGTGCGGCTTTTCAGGGCTGTGTTCTTCTTCGACGCCATCTGCTTTGTTTGGCGTCATGTTCTTTGGCACAGAGGCCTGGCTTTTCATCTGCCAATCTTCAGGGCTTCTCTCTGAATTCCTTTCCTTCCTGTTTTCCTGCTGATTTTCATTCCTTTCCTGTCCATACAGTCCCTCCTGGGCTGTCAAGAAATGATATTGAGCCTGACCCAGATCTTAGACTGGGTGATGATGTGGAAGGAGCAGGACCTAATCCTGTTGCAGAGACTGTGGTCGAGGACCTGTCATTTAAGTCTCTGCTGAAAAATTTGAATTCCACTCTTTCTGTCCGGACATCGATCCTGGAAAGCTTTTAAGACTCCAGTACCTTCATGTTCCAGACATCCCTATGGATTTACCTCCCCCGGTACAACCCTCCTTTGAGACGCTTTCTCAAATAGTATGGAATAATCCTGCTCTCATTCCTTCTGTGGCTAAGTCCATAGATAGGAAGTATGCTGATCCCAGGGATCGACCTATTTGGGCCTCTCAAGCCTTTGCGGATCCTATTGTAGTCTTTGCAGAGAATGATAAGGTCGTCCTTCCTCAGACCACTACAGCTCTCCCTATAAATAAAGAGTCTCGTAAGATAGATACTTTAGGTAAGAGAGTCTTTGCTGCATCTGCCCTGGGTATGCGTATCGCCAGCTACCAGGGCTATTTCTCTCAATATGAGTATGTTCTTTGGCATTCGCTTAAACAAATGGTTGAAGCTCTACTGGAGTCGGACACTAATTCAGAGCTTCTCTAAACCATAACCAGGGGTATTGAGTCCAACAACCAGCAGGTTAAAGCAGCTATGGACACCTTAGATACTGCCTCCCAAGCGGCGGCGGGCATTTGTAGCATACGCCATTCTATTTGAGACTTCAGGTTTCACTTAATGATGCCCAGTAACAGGTCATGGCGTTGCCTCTTCGATGGTATACATCTCTTCAGTCCTCAAGTAGAACAAGCTCTAGAGACCACACAAAAGACTAGGTCAGCCATTAAATTGGCTCGACCTCCTCCCGCCTCTTCTTGGGGGTGTTAACAAACACCAGTTTCATAAGTCACATAAGTCAGTCCTTTTGAGGCAAAGGCAGGGGAGGTTTTAATAATCAAGTCCCTTGGCCTCAAAAGAAAATGCAACAGAAAGCGCAAGGACCCAGTGCGCCCAGTGCTGCCTTCTCAGTTTCTGGACCAAGTCCCACCTCAGCTGCCTGAGGGGGACTCTTCCTCAGCAGTGGGAGGTCGTCTGACTCAGTTCTACAACCAGTGAAAGTCCATAACATTGGACAAATGAGTCCTCTGGATAATCCATGAGGGATATTCCCTCAATCTTTCAGAGACCCCTCCGGATTGTCCCCCAAAACTACAGCCAAAACTGTCAGTACTTCAGTCAGAACTTCTCACCTCCGAGATACAAGGCCTTCTGAACAACATTGCAGTAGAAGTAGTTCCACTGGATCAACGGAACTCAGGGTTCTACTCCCATTACTTTCTAGTTCCAAAGGATACCGGGGGCATGCGCCATATTTTGGACCTCAGAAAATTAAACAAATTTCTTCCCAAAGAGAAATTCAAAATGATATCACTAGGAACCCTGTTACCTTTGCTTCATCAACACGACTGGTTAGCCTCCCTGGACATGCAGGATGCTTACCAACATATTCCTATTCACCCAAAGAATCACAAATGCCTAAGGTTCGTGGCTTTGGGACAGCATTATCAGTTCAGAGTCCTGCCCTTTGGGCTATCCTCAGCGCCGCGAGTGTTTGCAAAGTGTTGTGCAATTCTCACAGCGCATCTCAGAAAAATTGGAATACAAGTGTTTCCACATCTGGACAACTGGCTTCTAGCAAGCCCTTCCAGGCAAGGAACCCTCGACGCCATAGCCACGGCCTCGGACTTTCTCACGTCCATGGGAGTCCTGCTAATTCTCAAATTGCAGTTGCAGCCCTCTCAGAGGCTCCTTTTCATAGGAACTCTTCTGGACACCTCCTGTACGAAAGCTTTTCTACCAGAGGACAGAAGTAGTGATATCCTACAGATGGCCCGATACATCAGAGAGAATCCTCTGTGTTCACTGTACCCCTAGCGTGCCTTCACATGAGAACCTCTCAGTGGATGCTCAGTATTCAGTGATCCCCAACCACTCACCCTCAGTCCTTTCTCATCAAGGGACAGGACCTCTGAAGAAGGCACTTACCTGGTGGTCGCAAGAGGACAATCTTCTTGACGGGTATTCCTTTACTCCCCTAGATCATCAGATTTCCATTACCACGGACGTGTCCCTGATAGGGTGGGGAGCTCACTGTCAGACTCTCCACTCTCAAGGTACGTGGACTCGGGATGAGTCCCAGCTTCATGTAAATGTCTTAGAAATGAATGCCGTCCTTTATGCAGTCCAGGCTTTGAAGAACATTATCTGTCACAAGAACATTCTCCTTCAAACGGACAACAAAGCAGTGTTATATCAGCAAGCAGAGCGGTGCTCACTCTTACCCTTTATGCAGGGAGGCGATGAGAGTGTGGGAATGGTGCTTGGAGCACAAGGCTCCAATTCAAGCGGTCTACCTGCTGGGAGTGCAGAACGAACTGGCAGACTGTCTCAGCAGAACAGAAACAGATCCTCACGAATGGTCTCTCGACTCGACCATAGTTCATTCACTATTTGCAGAGTGGGGAACTCCAGACCTGAACCCCTTTGCATCCCCACTCAACACAAAACTGCCTCTCTTCTGCTCCAGAAATCCAGGGCCTGGCATTTTCTGTCAGGATGCGTTCAGGCTGCAGTTGACAAAACACTTTCTATACGTCTTCCCGCCTCTTCCTCTAATTCAGAGGGTACTTCTCAAGTTCGAGTCCCAGAGGGACAAAATGATCCACATTGCTTCCTTCTGGCCTCGACAAATATAGTTTCCGTTACTCAACAGTATATCGAAAACCTGTCCGAAAGCGCTTCCCCTTCAGATGAACCTTCTGACTCAGGGGCCTGTGGTACATCCCAATCTGAGATCGCTTCACCTTCACGCTTTGCTCCTGAAGAGATAAAAGTGAACAGGTTCAGTGTCTCTCGCAGAGTTTGATATTCTTCTGGCTGCGCACAAGCCAGCCACTAGAAAGACTTACACAGCCAAATGGAAGCATCTTTCGCTCTGGAGTGCAAAATCCTCTTTGAATCCTTTTTCCTGTCTATGCCCACCCGATAAAGTTCTAGAGTACCTTTTAGATCTCTCAAATTCAGGTCTGCAATACTCTACAGTCAAGGTTCATCTTTGTGCCATTTCAGCTTATCATGAGCCAGTACTTTCCTTGTCACTGGCCCAGTTACCTATGGTTAAGAGGTTTCTTAAGGGAATTCTGCATACCAGACCTCCTATCAGACGTCCAGTCACAGCCTGGGACATTAATCTTGTTCTAGACATGCTCTCTCGAAAGCCCTTCTAGTCTCTAGCTACATGTGAGCTGAAATTTCTCATTTGGAAACCGGCCTTCAAACAACATGAAGTCTTGCTATATTATGACAATTGCAGTATGACCGCAGGTTAGAACTGCTCCGGAGGTGAAATAGTTAGCTTCCATGCAAGGCATGGAATCTTGAGCGCGAGCTCGGTTAAGGAAGCTCTGTCTGCTTGCTTTCAAACCGAAACCGTCCGATTCTTTACTCCGCCTCACTGAACAGTCGCTCCGGAGATTTCTCCTTTTGCTCGGTTTATTTCACGGTTTAAAACAGTTTAAAAAATATTAAATTTCATCTGAATTTAACCGCAACCGTTCGGTTCAAGCTCTGTCTGTGGTAACGTAAGTAATAGATAGTTTTTACATACGAATTCTGTGTGGAACTTGTAAAACATTTATCGGTTCGGTTTGAACCGATTAGGTTGCATTTTCAATTGCTAGTCCTCTTTTAGAGTGCGGTTCCGGTTCCTGTCGGTTCTAAAAAAAAAAGCAGTTTCGTTCGTTTTTTCCGTCTGTTGCGGTTGGGAACCGATAGGAGAGTCTTGTGCTTGGATTGCCACAATGGGCCAGTTTTGGTTAGGCTGGCATGATGTCTGAGAAACCCTAAAGAAAAACCAGGCCCACTGGGTTTCAGCACTGCGATGTCTGTGGGGAAGCCTTTGCCAAGGCTGACCCTTACACCACCTGTGTTTATTGCCTGGGGTTTGACCACCTCGATTCAGACTGCCAGATTTGCAAGAATTTCCCTGCTGCCACTGTGGAAAAGAGAGTTGGTAGGCTCAGGGAAAGAGAGGCCAAAAAGTCCGCTGACCCGGATGGCCGGCCCGGTTCGGTGCCAACCGAACCTGAGGGAGTGCCCTCTGACCAGGGCGATACTTCCTCGGGCAAACGAAGAGCTGGCTCCGAGGAGCCAGTTCCTGCAAAAAGGACTAGAAAGTCTGCTGCTGTGGAAAAAGTCCTTTCCCCAACAGCTGAAGAGATAGCCAAAGCAATCCAAATTGTCCAGTCTCTTTCCCCGGTTCCTGAACCGATTCCATCTAGAGGCGTTTGGTTCACCAGGCCCACGGTTCAGGATTATGATTTTGAGAATTTTACTGAACCGTGGGGGAAGGAGAGTATGAAGAGTGATTATGGTCTGGAAGATCTGGGCGCTCCTATTGAGCCAGATACCTCCCAAACAGACCTTTAGGGGTTCCCCCTAGGCTTTCTGAGTCCCCTGCTCATTTCATCTTTTACAAGAAGGTTGCTGAAACTCTTCAGCTTCCTGTTGAGGAAGCTGTGGATGATCAGGAAGAACCTGATTATGTAGAAATGATGGATATTCCAGAATCTGAGACTGTCTATTCCCCTTCATAAATCTTTCAGGAAACCGACAGTAAAAGTTTTAAAAACTCCTTATTCTATACCTCCTGTGGATAAAAGGATGGACAGAAGGTTCTGACATAGAATTTCTCACACAGCAATGCAGCCATGTGGGTGTAGTGCAGGCTGCAGCCTGTGACAAGGCAAATATCCCCCTAGCTTCACATCCTCCTGAAATGGACTCCAGGAAGATTGATGCTATGGCAAACGAACAGTACATGGCAGCATCCTTGGGGCTCAGACAAGCATATTACATGGCTTATGCTGCCAGATACCAGAAATCCAGATGGGATACTGTGCTGGCTCTAGTCAAACAACTCCCTGACAAGTTTGCAAGGGATCTGGAACAGGTGGCTTTAGATGGTATCGAGGCATCAAAAATGCAATTTCATGCTGCGGTGGACTCTAATGATGTATCTTCTAGAGTTATGGCTACTTCTGTGGCACTTCGCAGAATGGCCTGGCTCAGATGCACCACATTGTCACAGGATACCCAGTCAAAAGCCATTGATTTTCCTGTGATTGGCAATTCTTTGTTTGGGGAGCAAACAGAGAATTATATGAAGAAAATGGATGAATACAGGACCACTTATCGGAGTGCACAAGCCAAGGAAAGGCAGGCCACTCCTCAGAAGCTGCCTCCCAGGGGCAGAGGCAGGCCTTTTCATAGGCCTTTTTATCAGGCTCAAGCCTCCTCTTCCTCCTATGCCCAGAGGGGATTCTGTAGAGGAAGGGGGCAGGAGGGGTTCAAGCAGGCCTGCTTCCACTCCTCAGCCCAAAGCCCCTGCCAAGCAGGCACCCTGATGGGGTAGCCAGGGCCGCTTCTCCTCTACCGGTAGGGGGCAGGCTGGCTTACTTTGTCCAGGACTGGAAGTCTCTACATCAGACAAGTGGGTCCTAGAAGTAGTAGTTAGGACTGGTCCTCAGCTTCAAAAAATTTCCGGAGCTGAGGACCAGATCTTTTCCTCCAGTATCTCCATCGGAGGCACTCGCCTTAGAGTCAGAGGTATCCACCCACCTCGCTCTCAGAGCCGTGGAAAGGGTTCCATCCCTACACCAGGGCAAAGGGTTGTACTCCAGGTACTTCCTTACCCCAGAAAAGACAGGAGAATGGCGGCCCATCCTGGATCTCAGATACCTAAACAAGCACCTTTTAAAACCAAAATTCAAAATGGTGACTCTGGAATCATTTTACCTTCCTAAGGCCAGGGACTGGCTAGCATCCCTGGACCTCAAGGATGTCTATTTCATATTCTCATCAGAAGCTCCCACGAAAGTACCTCAGGTTCGAGCTACCCTCAGGCCATTACCAGTTCAGAGCAATGCCCTTTGGACTCACCTCTGCTCCAAGGGTATTTACCAAGTGCCTGGCAGTAGCAGTAGCTTGCCTAAGAAGGCAAAAGATTGCCATCTTTCCTTATTTGGATGATTGGCTCATAGTAGGACAATCCCCAGATCAGGTCAACCTACATCTTCAGATAACCCAGCAACTGCTTTCATCACTAGGTTTCCTTCTGAATCTCTCAAAGTCAATACTGGAGCCTGTCCAGCTCCTAACCTTCATAGGCAGAGCTGAACACCCAGGAAGCCAGGGCCTTCTCCTCTAGACAGGGCAAACACCCTAGTCTCCTGGCTCTCTTCATTCACCCTGCAGGTCTCGACCAGCAAGGCATTTTCTGCCCTAGGGCACATGGCTGCTTCCACAGCAGTAGTGGAAGGAGCAAGGTTTCAGATGAGGGACATTCAGTTCCATCTGAGGGCCTTTGGTCACAAAGAAAGGATCCTCTTAGCAAACTGATCCTAGTAATCTCAACCCTGATCCAAGCCCTTCAGTGGTGGCAGGATCAGAGCAACCTGAGACAAGGAGTTCCCTTGTCACCAGCCTCACTCATTAATTCTTACTACAGATGCATCCCTCTTGGGGTGGGGGCCCACATGGGCAATCTCACTACCCAGGGACTGTGGTCCCCATAGGAATCTCTGCTCCACATCAACCTGTTGGAGCTCAGAGCAGTTTTCTAGCACTTCAAGCTTTCTCAAAATCTGTTCAGAACAAGACTGTGCAGGTCAGAATAGACAACACCCTACAATGTGGTACATCAACAAGTGGGGGCGCTCGTCTCTGCCTTGTGCACACAGGCCATGAAGTTGTGGTCTCTGGGCGTGCACTCCTGAACACCTCCTTTATGGCAGTTCACCTCCCAGGCAAAGACAATGTCCTGGCAGATGCTCCCAGCAGGATCTCTTAGGGCCATCACGAGTGGTCCCTGGATCCCCTGGTTCTGGGAGTGGTATTTGCCAAATGGGGCACCCCGCAAATAGATCTCTTTGCAGCTCCAGACAAACATCAACTTCCTCTCTTTTGCTGCAGACCCCCAGTCTTGGGCTCAGTCCCTCTGGACGCCTTAGCCCTCAGCTGGGAAGGGAAGTTTCTCTATGCCTTCCCTCCTTTCCCTCTCCTGTTCAAAGTGCTAGTCAAAATCAGAGCCCAATCCTGCAGGGTCATTCTGATTGCCCCAGATTGGGCCAGGCAACCCTGGTATACTCTCCTCCTGTCCTTAGTAGTCCATCCTCCCCTGTGCCTTCCCAAGAATCACAATCTGTTAACATGTGCCCAGGGAAGAGTTTGGTACCCGAGTCTCAAGTCTCTCAATCTCAAGGCCTGGTTCTTGAAGAGCTAGAGTTTGCTGGCCTACATCTCTCTCAAGGTGTAATGGATATACTCAAGGCTTCTAGGAAGCCTTCTACCAGGGCTACTTATAACTCCAAATGGAAAAGATTTTCCATATGGTGCTCGGAAAAGAATATTTCCCCAGACACTGCTGATTTACCCACAGTTCTAGATTATATGGTCCATCCACTTTAGGGCTGAGACCAGCTACCCTGAAGGTACATTTGGCAGCTGTCTCTGCTTTTCTTTCAGCAGGTAAACCCTCTCCTCTTTCATCTCACCCTGTGTTTGCCAAGTTTTTTAAGGGTTTGCTTCACACTAACCCTCCATTCAGGGACCCTGCCCCTGCCTGGGATCTCAATGTTTGCATTGCTCAGCTCATGCAACCTCCTTTCGAGCCCTTGTCTTCAGCTGAGCTTAAGTTCCTGACTTGGAAAACTGTGTTTTTGGTAGTTCTCACCTCTGCCAGACGCATGAGTGAATTACAAGCATTGTCAGTGGAGCCAGACTTTATCTCCTTTCACAGAGATAAGGTAGTCCTTCGGACTAATAGGAAGTTCCTGCCTAAGGTGGTTTCGGATTTCCACCTTAATCAATCTATTTCTCTCCCTGTTTACTTCACTGACCATTCTTCCTCTGGTGAGAGGAAGCTGCACAGCTTAGATGTGAAGAGGGCCCTTAGCTACTACATAGGCGTGCCAAGGGTCACAGGTTTGACTCCCTCCAACTGTTCCTCACTTATGGTGAGGTTGGAAAGGGGAAACCTGCCACTAAAAGATCCATTGCCAGGTGGATTGTCTCTTGTATCCAATTCTGTTATAAAAAGTTGGGTAAGATTCCCCTCCTCAGGCCTGAGAGCTCACTCTACCAGAGGTACAGCTGCTTCTCTGGCTGCTGCCAGAGACATCCCCATTCTAGAGATATGTCAAACAGCTACCTGGAAAACGGTTCACACTTTTACCAAGCATTATTCCCTGGACATTCAAGCTAGGAGTGATGCTCGGTTTGGCACAGCTGTCCTTCAGAGCCTATTCCCTAAGTAGGTTCTGTCCCTCCTCCATGGGGGTACTGCTGTGTAATCTTCAATTGTCATAATATAGCAAGACTTCATGTTGTTTGAAGAAAAAATTACTCACCTTAGTAATGTTGTTTCTTCTAATGGAGTCTTGCTATATTATGACCTCCCTCCCTGCCCCTCTCAGAACCTCGTTTTTGTGCTGTGGGTGGGCATCACAGTGTTGGCACTCTGTTTTTCTTGCCACTTTGTTGTTTTGTTTCGCCCTCCCTAGGGTGAGTGTGTTTTTATTTCATTATTGGGCCTCTTGACTTGAGTCTTTTTTCGAGACCAGCAAGTGTGGTTGTTAGGGTAGTAGCCAGTTGGCTAGTGTAGGTTTACAGCTTCCACACAGAACATTAGTGAGTTTTAGCTCGTAAAGATCTGACGGTTTCGGTTTGAAAGCAAGCAGACAGAGCTTCCTTAACCGAGCTCGCGCTCAAGATTCCATGCCTTGCATGGAAGTTAACTATTTCACCTCCGGAGCAGTTCTAACCTGCGGTCATACTGCAATTGTCATAATATAGCAAGACTCCATTAGAAGAAACAACATTACTAAGGTGAGTAATTTTTTTCTTCCTGGTGGCCATTACCTCGGCCCGCAGGGTCGCTGAGATGCACGCCTTGGTCACAGACATTCCGTATACTGTGTTTCATAAAGATAAAATAGTTCTTAGGACCCATCCTAAGTTTATTCCTAAGGTTGATTCAGAGTTCCATCTAAACCAACCTTCTGTCCTTCCTACTTACTTTGTGAACTTCCAAAATGACGGAGAGCGTTCCCTTCATACTTTGGACATCAAAAGAGCTCTGCGTTTCTATTTAGATAGAACAAAGGAGATTTGCAAAGCTCAACAACTGTGTGTTTCCTTGAGCGAGACCTGGCTGGGTCAGCCTGTCGCTATCAGATGCCTTTCAGCATGGCTGTTATTCCATGGCGCAGGTTAAGCTGGAGGGCAGAGTGTACACTCACTCTTCTAGAGCAGTCGCGGCATCCCTGGCGGAAATCCGCAACGTGCCTGTGCAGATATTTGCAGTGCGGCTACCTGAGCTCAGTGCATGCTTTTCATCAAGCACTGTGCCCTGATGTCCATGCCAGGCTATTATATTTCGTTTGGCAGAACCATCCTTAATGGACTTCTGTCCTAAATTTGTGAGCTGTTGGTCTCTCCAGCTGCCCTTTTGGGGGATTATTAGCTCTGTACTCTCCCATTAGTGTAAATGAGTGGTGAAGACATTATGTCCAGGGAGATATGGAAATTACGTACTTACCGTAATTCTTGATCTTCTTGGACGAAGTCTCCACCACTCTTTCACACGCCCACCCACCATGCCCCGAGCTCACCTCTTTTGTTGGTCTTCACCCCCTCAATCTTTAGGCTGTATGGACATCTTTCTTGACCCTTCTTATACGGTCTCCCGGACTATCTTATGTCTGTTTTTTTATTGGGCTATCCTTCTAGGTTAGTTTTGCTGCACCTCCTCGGGGGCGGGGGGGGGAGAGATGCTGTGGCTGTTGGAGGGTCGATGCCGAGATAGTCACTGCCGCAGGAGCTGAGGCTCGCAATGCCGTTCCTCGCAGCTCCATCTCTGGCGCTGGCCCTCTTGCAAAGAAACTTCGTCCAAGAAGATCAAGAATTACGGTAGGTACGTAATTTCCATTTTTGGGGCCTTCAGCCCAGTACCCTGAAGGTATATTTGGCTGCAGTATCTGCTTACATTTCAGCCAGGCAAATGATTTCTCTTGCTTCAGACACTATCTTTAAGAGGCTCTTTAAGGGCCGTACCATTTACAACCCCGAGCCAGTGCGGCATGGGACCTCAATATGTATATGTAGCAAGTCATGGGGTCTCCTTTTGAGCCCATGTCTTCAGATCATCTAAAATATGTTACATGGAAAAGTTTTCCTAGTGGCAAGGACTTCTGCTAGAAGCATCAGCAAGCTCCAGGCTCTCTGCATAGACCAGGACTATATTTTCTTTCCACAAGGACAAAGTGGTCCTGAGATCAAACAGGAAATTTCTCCCTAAAGTGGTTTCTGATTTCCACTTGAACTAAACCATTATCCTACATGTCTTTTTCACTGAGCGCTCTACTTCTGGTGAAAGGAGGCTCCACAGTCTGGATTTTGAGAGCTCTTAATTACTACATGACAGCCCCTAAGGACCATAGGCAGGAAAGGAAACAGCTGATCTTACTTCGAGAGGGTTCCTTCAGTAGGTCATTACATATAGGACTGACGCCACCTGGCGTCAGGCCGCATGGCAGACTTTTCTAGCAATCCCCGATGGGGGACTGCCCACCCAACGTCATATGACCGACATCAGCGTGGCCGTATATAGTGGGCGGCCCCCACGCCCACCCTCCAGTGCTTTCCCACCGTCGTCTCGTATCAGTCGCATTGCGGACTTCCATACAGCGATCGTTGTGTTAGTTCTTGCATTTCTCCTCCACTAAATCCTTATTTTTCAGTATTATACTACTTGTTGTCTTCACCCAAGAAGAAGTGCTCATCTTGTGGCATGCAGATCTCGCATAAGGACGGTCACCTGAAGTGCGTGATCTGTTTGGGCCCAGACCACCCTGTCTCCTCCTGCTCGGAATGCCAAACTTTTAATCATGCCACCAAAAAGTGGAGAAGACAGGCTTTGGAGGCCCACCTTCTAAATGTCCGTTTAGCTTCTTTAGAGAAGCAAATGGACTGCATTAGAGAATCCTCTTCTGAGAAATCTTCTCCCTCCATGAAGCACCATAAGGAGAAATCTCTGGAGCACTCCACGGACCAACGTTAGACCTCGCGGCCCTTGACGAGCAAGGTCCAGCATCCGCCTAAGAAGACCCTGAATGGTAAGTCGGGCATATCTTCAGCGGATCAGTCGACCATCAGCTCCTCAGACGGCCACACTGGTACAGCCGCTAAATTGGCCCCGGCTGCTCCGAGGACCGCACGGCCTCCAGTAAGACGGCTCCCCAGCCTTCAGGGTCCTGCCCGGCACCAGTCGATAAGTCGTCTGGGGGCTTCTCCGATGTCCGCTGAGGCGTGGTTCTCCTGTCGGGGTCTAGTGACACCTCACCCAACGACCAGCAGAACCGGGGGGAGAACACCCCTCTCCCCCCTCTTCCTTCGCCTTTAACCTCCCCTTCTCAGGCGGGTACTTCAAGCGAAGACAGCGCAGAACCCCTCTGTAGTAGATTCCTCGGGGTCTGTCCCGCGCTCTCCTGACTGGGTCATGTGGAAGGAGGCTCCTCCTCGGCTGTATGGCCTTCCAGCGGAGGCCCCCTCCTCCTCCAGGTGGGATCATTTTGGAGCAGATGAATATCCTGGCCCCAATCCCACTGTCTGATCCAGCAAATCCCAATCAGATGCCGGATATTCCGATGACTCTTCCACAGCCAGGGCCCTGTGGTCTGCCCCAGCCTTCAGCTCCGGCGCCAGACCCGGTCCCGCCGTCGGGCCCCCTTCGTCTGGCCCCGACGCCAGCCCCTCCGATACCAGATCCCCTTCCTGCGCCGGATCAGGTAGTGCTGGTCCCAACATCGGTCCCCCTGACGTTGGCTATCCCGATGCTTGACCCCCTGCCAATTTATACTACAGCGGGTCCGACTTGGGTACCCCCTCTGTCAGATCTGACGACAGAGATTTATACCAGACCCTGGACTGTCCCACATTACCCTTTTGGGTATCCTGGGGACCATTTCCCGGCTGGTCCGCCTCCTGAATGGTGTTCATTTGGGCAGTACTACCCTGGTTATAACCCCTACCACCATTATCAGGAGTACCAGGGTTATCATTACCCATCCCCACCAGTTATGCCTCCTCCTCCTCCCAGCCACAACCTCCTCCTCCATCTCCTCCGGCTACGCCGGATTTTAAGACCGTCATCCAGTCTTGGTGGCAGGGCGCGCACTCGGAGTTGATCTCAGACCTTTAGACAAGACTCCCTCTTTCACGGTCTCCTAGGTCTGCGTCCATGGTACATGTCTCGGTGGCGGTTCATCAGGACATTACCCCTCCCAACATCCGTAATCTTCCTAACGAGGGGGCAGATGAGGAGGAGGATGCCTTGGAGGAATCTGAGGGTCCGAAAGGCAAGGTTTCTTCCAAGTCCCCCAACAAGAGAATCGTGCCTTCTCAGATCTTCTGAGGTCCATGAAGGATTTCTTCGACTGGGAGTCAGTGGAACAAGACCCAATGAGACGGAGGCTAGCCAAACACCTGGACTTAGAGTCTCTGTCTCCGTTCCCCATTCCTCCTTGGATCGGATCTCACCTCTACGGTCTGGTAGATGCCTCATTCTCTCCCGGCTGTCCCCAAGAGGGAGGACAGGATTTACCGGGTGCCGATGGACGCTCCGTTCCTGAAGTCGCATCTTAAGGTGGACTCTGTTGTCATTTCAGCTGCTCATGACCGCTCCGCTACACCCAAGCACATGAGTGCCTCTCCTCCAGACAAAAAGTCGAGACAGATGGATCAGTTCAGTAGAAAAGTTTATGCCTCGGCCACATGTTCGCTTTGATCCCTCAACTATGTGGCCCACATGGTGTCCCACCAAAAGGCTACCCTGGCCAGGTTAGAGGCCCGTGTCCAATCTATGGAACCCTCGAGCCTCAAAGAGGAACTTTCCAAGGACCTTCGCCTCTCTTGCTTTTCCTGTAAGCATGCTTTGCAGGCTACATACGAGACTGTCGACTCTGTAGCTGGCACCTAGGCACCTGCTGTTGCCCTAAGACAGCATTCCTGGCTTCGCATCTCTGGCCTCGCCAACGAGGTACAGTTGGCGATTCAGGATGCTCCCTTCCGGGGCTTGTTGCTTTTTGGTGGGGACACCAAGGATATCATCACTGATCTCCAGAACAGAGGCCTTGCCCTCCGATCAGTGAGGTCCATGTACTGATTGGGCACTCAACAGCAGCAGCCATTTTGGAAAAGGACCTGGAAGCAGAGGAAGCAGGCCCCGGCTCAGCACCTGGGCAAACGCAAGTCCACAGGTTCCACCACTCCTCCAGCCTCCAAGAACTAGAGACGCACAGGGGGCCCTCCCCCTGAATGTCCTGCCACTTCCTGACTCACTGTCCTCACTGTCTCCTCAGTCTCACGATGAGGAGCAACTGGGGGGAGGTTCTTCTGCCATGCGCAGGAATGGAAGGCAGTAACCTCCATGGGACACATGGGTTCTGCAACTGGTGTCTGTCGGACACATCATAGAGTTTCTGGAACTTCTTCCAGAATGTCCCCCAGAAAGGTCTTCTTACTCCAGGGATCAGGCTCTTCTTGTACCAGAGAAGACGTTGAAAGCCTCTTGCTCAAGGAAGCAATAGAGTGCATTCCCCTCCGGCAAAGGGGCAAGGGGTTTTACTACCATTTTTTCCATTTTCTGAAAAAGATGGGAGACTTCAGACCCATTCTCGACTTACGCAACCTCAATCAGTTTGTCGGAGTACAAGAAGTTTCGAATGTTGATGCCCAGAGTCTCCTCCCACTCCTGGAGAATCATTGGTTGTGCGCTCTGAACATGCAGGATGCTTACCTGCACATCCCAATCTTCCCTAGCCACCGCCGTTTCCTGCAGTTCCAATTCCAAGGTGAGCATTTCCAGTTTCGGGCGCTCCCTTTTGGTCTGTCCTCGGCACCCCCGTGTTTACTAAATGCCTAGCGGTGGTAGCGGCTTCTTTACGCCACCAGGGTATTGCAGTTTTCCCTTATCTGGACGACTGGCTGATCTCAGCCCCATCCAGGGACTCCTTACTGGAGGCTCTCTGTTTCACTTTGGACCTCTTTGGCAGACTGGGAATTACAATCACTATTCCCAAGTCAGCCATAATCCCATCCCCGAGACTACAGTTCATTGGGGCAGTCTTGGATACGGTCCGATGCAGAGCCTTCCTTCCTCCAGACAGGGTGGAGACTCTGATCCATCAGGCTTCACGAGTGGCTTCTTCCAGGACCATCCCGGCCCGGGAGATCCTCCACCTTCTTGGCCTGATGGCAGCCTCCATCACTACCGTTCCCCTGGCGAGGCTACACATGAGAATTACTTAGTGGTCCTTTGTGCGTGCAGCGGGACCAACTCCTGGACCATCTGGTACTGGGCTCCTCTGTGGTTCAGAAAGAATTGCTTTGGTGCAGGGACCCTTGCAACCTTTCCTTAGGTCTCCATTTCAGGAGCCCTGCTCCTCTGGCATCCCTAACTACAGACGCTTCAAACATGGGACGAGGAGTGCATCTGGGGAGCACCAAGCTCAAGGACTGTGGTCTAGGTTGGAAGCACCTTTGCCCATCAACTTTCTGGAGATGAGAGCAGTCTTGTATACCTTACAAGCCTTCCAGACCCTCCTTCCCAAGGGATCACTGCTGGTCCAAACCAACAATATGTCAGTAGTCTGGTACCTCAGCAAACAAGGAGGAACTTGATTGTACCCCCTGTGCAGGGAGGCGATGCAGGTGTGGAACTGGGCGGTCCAGCACAATCTGGCTCTTGTGGTCGTGCACGTTCCAGGTGTTCTAAGTGTCCTGGCGAACAGTATGAGCAGGTCTCGGACCCTATCTCACGAATGGGAATTAAATCAGGAAGTGGCAGACTCTCTCTTCCTAAATTGGGGGCATCTGGAAATCGACCTTTTCACCTCCCAATACAATGCAAAACTTCCCAGTTTTTGCTTGCTCGTTCTAGGGCATGGTGCTTTCTGGCACAACGCAGTGTCTCTCTCCTGGACAGGGAAATTTTCGTACGCCTTCCCTCCGTTTCCCATTCTCCAGAGGGTCCTTCTCAAGCTTCAGGCAGAGAAGGCTAGGATGATTCTCATTGCTCCTCTTTAGCCGAGACAGATTTGTTTTCTGCTGTTACAACAGCCATCCAGGAAACCACTGGTTCCACTTCCAGTGACCCACTACCTCTTGACCTAGGATCGAGGTTGTCTTGTACATCCGGGGCTCAGGACACTGAATCTTCATGCATGGCTCCTGCAGACATAGCGATTTCTCGCTTCGGGGTCTCCTTCTGAGTCGCTCAAGTCCTTAGAGACTAGAAAAACCTCTACTCGTTCCACTTATGCCATGAAGTGAAAACGTTTTTCCATCTGGGCGACATCCAAGAATTGGATCCCCTTTTCTTGTTCTGCCCCTCAAATCGTGGAATACCTCCTTCATCTGTCAGACTCTGGTCTGTCATATTCTTCCTTGAATGTCTGCCTTTCTGTGGTTTCGGCGTACCGCGAGCTGGTGGCTGGCAAACCCGTGGCTCAGTTGGAAGTCTCAAAAACCTTTCTGAAAGGGATCCTCCATCTGAAACACCCACCATCTGCAGCCCAACTCCACCTTGGGATTTGAACTTTGTGTTGGAGAAGCTCACTCTTCCCCCATTTGAGCCGGCCATGAGCTGTGATTTGTTTTTTCTTTCCTGGAAGATGTTATTTTTAGTTGCCATTACATCACCCAGAAGGATTTCGGAGCTTCATGCTCTGGTTTTTAAAGAGCATTATCTTATTTTCCAAAAGGACCGGGTGGTCCTCAGGACAAATCCTAAGTTTCTACCCAAGGCGGTGTCAGAAGCTACACTGAACCAATCAGTAGAGCTTCCAGTTTACTTTCCATCCCCTTTGAACAGAGGTGAGGTACTCCTGCACACCATGGATGTCCATCGGATCCTTCTGTGCTACACTCACCGGAGAAAGGATTTCCGTAGCTGCGATCAGCTTTTTGTTTCTTTTGCCCCAGATCTAAGGGCAAAGCGGTTTCCAAGCAGTGCCTTTCCAAATGGTTAGGCAACTGTATTCGGTATTGTTACCAAAAGTACGAAAAACCTCTGCCGGGGACTATCAGAGGTCATTCTACAAGGGGCATGGCTGCTTCCACTGCCTTTTTGCGGAACGTCTCTGTGGCTGATATCTGTGCCGCAGCCACTTGGAGTTCTGTTCACACCTTTATTAAACACCACAGTCTGGACATTGCTTCTAGGTGGAGGGCTGGCTTTAGCCTAGCTGTCTTGCAGGGCCTTCTGTCGTAGGCTGGGTTCATTCTGGTTCCCACTTTCTGTTGGAGCTATTTTCTCCTCCTCCTCCCTGGTTTCTTTCGGTCTCTCTTTGGAGGGACTGCTTGGGACTCTGTCCTATATGTAATGACCTACTGAAGGAGCCCTCTCGAAGTAAGAAAGTACAGTTACGTAGGAACCTATGTAACAGTAGATCTTCGAGAGAGGTTCCTTCAGTGGGTCTATATTTCCCTCCCTCTCTCCCCTCATTTTATTTCTTACACAGGGACTCTAAATCCTGTTTGCTCCTGCTGTCAGGCCTCTTCCTGGCTCCAGCGGAGAACTGGGCCGGAATGGGGACCACCACTATATACACCACGGACGCCACCACGGACGCTAGTGGCAGTCCCCCATCAAGGATTGCTAGAAAGTCTGCCATCCGGACCGACGCCAGGTGGCGCCAGTCCTATATGTAATGACCTACTGAAGGAACCTCTCTTGAAGATCTACTGTTGCGGTAAGTTCCTACGTAACTGTACTTTTCCAACTTATGGGGATGTGGGAAAGGGTAACCCAGCATCTAAAAGGTTAATTTCTCGCTGGATAGTGCAGTGCATCCAGTTTTGTTGTTCTAAGGCAGGAAGGGAACTCCAACAGGATTGCGGGCCCATTCCACAAGGGGCACAGCTACTACCATAGCATAGTTAGTGGACATCTGTAAAGCAGCTACCTGGAAAACAGTACACACCTTTATAAAGCATTGCAGTTTGGGCATCCTGTCCAGGAGTGATGCCAGGTTTGGCACAGCAGTCCTGCAGAGTCTGTTTCCAAAGTAGGTTCTGTGCCCACCTCCAAAGGTACTGCTTCTTAGTCTTCAGAAGTTATGAATACCTGAGTATTATTGGGGTTATAAAAAAAAAATCATTTACCATAGTAATCTTGTTCCTTCCCAGGGATACTCAGGTATTCAGAACTTCCCACTCTGCCTCCCCTTCAAGAACCAGTAGCCTCTGCGTTCCTGGGAATGTTTTTGTGACCTACTATATAGGTGCCACAATCAGGCACTATTGTTTGTGATTTGGGTTCATTTTGTTCTTTTTTTCCCCTTCAGGTGATTTCTGACATTCAGTGGTACTGTGACATTTTATGACCTCTAGTTTTAGAGTTCCCCCTTTTGAAACATAGAAGCTGACGGCAGATAAGGACCATAAGGCCCATCCAGTCTGCCCATTTTTTCTACCTTATGAATGTACCATAGGCCTGTACTCTGTCAATGGCCTATATATTCATACTCATCTTTATTGCTCCCTTATGCCTGCCCCATGCCTGTTTGAAGCCTTGCACTGCATTCATATCCACCACTTCCTGAGGTAGTCTGTTCCATGCGTTCACCACTCTTTCTGTGAAAAAGAACTTCCTTACATTCCCCCTTAATTGGTCTCCCTCTAATCTCATGCTATGTCCTCTTGTTCTGCTATTTTTCTTATATTGAAACGTGTTAGATTCTTTCACCTTGTTAATGCCCTTAAGATGTTTGAATGTTTCATGTCACCTCTCTCCCTCCTTTGTTCTAGGGTATACATGTTGAGCTCCGTTAATCTGTCCTCATACGTTTTCTGATGCAGTCCCTGCACCATTTTGGTTGCTCTTATCTGGACTGCCTCCATTTTGTTAATGTCCTTGTGCAGGTGCGGCCTCCAGTACTGCTCGCAGTACTCCAGATGGGGCCTAACCAGTGTCTTGTTAAAGAGGGATTATTACCTCCCTCTTCTGACTTGATACCCCTACTAATTCACCCCAACATCCCTTTAGCCTTGCCTACTGCTTTAGTGGTCTACTTGGATGATTTCAGGTCATCTGTGATGATGATGCCTAAGGCTCTTTCTAGGAGCGTGGATTTGTTGTTCATCCACACTGTTTGGCATTGTCCCCTTCCACTTTAAATCTGCCGGAAGTCTTCAAGCTGGCTCCTCCCACCCACGCGGGTGGTATATACCTTGGCTCCGCCCCCATGACGCCAGATCTTCCTTTCTGCTGGAAGATACAGTTTGCCTCCCTCGTGCTCTCGCATTTCGTAGGTTCTGGCTTTCAAGTTATCGGTTTTACCGAAGCTCAAAACTCATTTGAGTTAGCGATCGTGCTTTTATAGCATCGATCGCGGGAAAATCTTCCCGTGATTTACGCGGTGTCCCTCTTGACAGAAGATGTCACACCGATCCCCACCTCATATGCATCTACTGCCTAGGTGTCGGCCATGACACCTCGTTGTGTAGCTTTTGCTTGGCCTTCCATCCCAACATCCTGAGCGACCGCCAGAGGCACGCCTGAAGCTGGGAGAATGGAAAAAAGGAACCCTCCGGTGAAGTCGAAGGAGGCTAGGTGGGCGGTTTCCGCGGCCACGGTTTTCCTATTCTGGTCTCCCCACCCATTCGGGTGGAACCGCCACCTAAGCAGCCTGTGGGAGGAGCTCCCTTGAAAGAAGACCGACTGGACACCGGGCTTCCTCGACGTCTGTTGGTTACTGTCACCCTTGATTGCCCTCGTCGGATCGAGGGTGATTTCGGCGGTAGACTGCTGTGTCACGACTTCTCAGACTCTGATGTCACCGTGTTCCACACTCATCCTGGGGATGATGAGTCATCTGTTGGCACAGGGATGGAGGAAGGCCCTTTCTCCTTCCAAGGGATTCTCCATCTCATTTCTGACTCCACCGGAATGCCCCTGGAACCTACCCAGAAAAAGGCGGAGTACCCTCTCACAGACATTCTAAAGAGAGGGAATACACTGACGGAGGCCCTTCCAGTGGGCCATTGTTGTCCCGTCCCTTGAACTTTGGCAGTGCCCTGTCTCATGCCCAGCATGTGCCCTTAGTACATAATTGCCATAGGAATCACTGGGGTTCTCAGAGTACCCTTCGGCCAACAGCCTGGTGACCGCCTCTGTGTTCAGGCGTACTGGCAGTTCAGCCGACACTGACCGACCTCCGGACAAGGAGTCCAAAAATATGGACCACACTGCCTGAAAGGTCTATGTAACCTCTTCCTTGGGCCTTCGTCAGGCCAGCTCAGCAGTCATGACACACTTCTCTCATGCCCTTCTCAGGTCATTAGAAGTCCTCCTTCATCTCCCCGCGGATATACAGACCACAGTCAAACAAGTCCGTGACCAGGGCCGTGCTGTTGCCAAACAGCAGCTCCAGACGTCCCTGGGCTTTGGCGATTCCTGTGCCCGCTCGATGGCCGCCGCAGTGGCCTCTTGCCGCAGGGCTTGGCTGAGGCTTTCCTCCTTCCCGGTGGATACTTCACATAAGCTGTCTGACATGCCTTTCCTGAGGACCGACTTGTTCGTTTCTGGAGTGGCCGGTCACGTACAGCGTATAGAGCAGTCCAGTGCCGCCTTGGACGCCACTTCTGCAAAAGGTTCTTTGGGCAAGAACCAGCAGAAGAAGAAGTCGTTTCGGCAGTCTTCACCTGCAGTGCGGCAGCCCTCCTACCAAGGACGACAGCAACATCAGCAGCAGGCTCAAGCTTGGCGCCCTCGGCCCAAGTCTTGTCCCCAACAGGGTCGCAAAGGAGTCTGGGGCTCAGGTCCCAGAGCCTCCTCCTGCTCTAAGCCTGCTCAGTGACTGGATAGGGGTTGCCACCCCTATCTCCATCATGCCAGCTCTGGGCCCTCCCGTGGGGTGTCTGCACTGCCACTTCCTTTCTGCCTGGTCCGCTATCACTTTGGACAGGTGGGTTGTCGAAGTAGTCTTTCAGGGACTGCCTCTGGAATTCGAGTAGTACCCTCCAAGCCGAGCCCGTGCCTCTTGGGAGGAATGGATTTCCGCATGCACCCAGTCGGCTCTTTGAGATGACGTGGCTCAGCTCCTCCACAAGGAGGCAGTAGCCCCTGTGGCTGAACCTCCAGCAGACCCAGGCTTTGTCTCCAGTACTTCCTGATGCCCAAGCGGATGGGGTGCTGGTGCCCCATTCTATATCTCCAAGACCTAAATCAGTTTCTCAGGTGTTGCACCTTCCGGATGGTCACTCTGTCCCAGATCATACTATCCGTGGAGCGAAACATGTGGTTTTGTTCACTGGATCTGCAGGACGCATTCTTTCATGTCCCAATCCGTCCGTCCCATCAGCAGTTCCTCTGCTTCAAGGTCGATGGGACCCTGTACGAGTTCCAAGCCATGCCGTTCGGCCTGCCATCGGCCCCACAGGTCTTCACCAAATGCATTACAGTGGTGAGGGCCCATCTTTGGCATAGAGGAGTCCGAATCTACCCTTATCTCGACAGTTGGCTCCTGGCAGGTCCCACCTAACAGGAGGTGGAGAGGTCCAGGGATCTGGCCTTCCAGACCTGCTCCCAACTCTGCCTCCTGATCAACGAGGTCAAGTCGGAACTCATGCCTTCCCAGGTGATGGGCTTCATCGGGGCAGAGCTTGACTCTCATCAAGCCAGAGCTCGACTCCCGGCGGACAGGGCGGAGGTTCTCTCCTCCTTTGCCCAGTCACTTCTGGTTGGGCACTTGCGCCCTGCCCAGGACTTTCTGCGCCTTCTGGGTTACATGGCGGCATGCACCACGGTGGTCCTTTGGTCCCAGTTGCACATGCACCCTCTTCAATGGGAGCTGGCCACCCAGTGGACTTGGCGATATGGTCATTTCAACCAGCTGATCACTGTAACCCAAAAGATGTGGGACGCTGTCCGGTGGTGGACTGCCCCAGACCAATTGCAAGAAGGGATCCTGTTCGTCCGCCCCGAGCCGACGGTCGTCCTCAAGACCGATGCCTCTCTCATGGACTGGGGAGCCCACATGGGGCACAACAGGACCCACAGGTTCTGAACCCCCGAGGAGTCCTGGTGCCACATCAACTTATTGGAGCTCAGAGCAGTCAGACTGGCACTGTCAGCTTTCGCTCCTCCTCTCCGGGGTCAAGTGGTTCATGTCCAGATGGACAATACCACTACCATGTACTGCCTCAACAAACAGGGCGGAATGCATGCCTATCTGCTGTGCAAGGAGGCGCTAAGCATCTGGACCTTCGTAAGCTGGTTGGAAGCAGATCTCCTAGCCATCCATGTGGCAGGAGCCTCGAACCAGCTGGCGGATGCTCTCAGCCGCCTAGGCCAGACATCACACGAGTGGTCTCTCCATCCAGAGGTAGCTTACAGCCTGTTCTCCCATTGGGGCAAACCGATGGTGGACCTGTTTGCCTCCAGGAAAAACACCAAGCTGAGGCTGTATCATGCCTGCCGCCTCATCAGGGCTCGCTGTAAGGGGATGCCTCCTCGAGGCCGTGGACCCCAGGCCTCCTCTATACCTTCTCTCCATTTCCCTTGATCCACAAGGTGTTAATCACGGTGAGGAGGGACAAGGCGAAGGCGATTCTGGTAGCCCCAGACTGGCCGTGCCAGTTCTGGTACCCAGATCTCCTCACCCTCAGCTTCAGCTGCAGGCCCCCGGAACGGCTTTGTACACGCCCGGACCTGATATCTCTGAACCAGGGGAAGGTCTTCCATCCGGACCTTCAATCCCTGCACCTCACAGCCTTGTACCTGAGCGGCTAGAGTTCCAGGCTTTGGGTCTTTCCGAAGATGTCTACACCGTGGTGAGGCATCTAGAAAGGAATCGACCAGGAAATGTTATGCCTTCAAATAGAAAAGGTTTTCCATTTGGTGTGAGGTAAGGGTCTGGACCCCTTATCCTGATCTGTGGGTAACATTCTCGACTACCTTTGGTCTCTCTCTCTCTCCAAACGGGGTCTACAGTCATCGACCCTTAGAGTGCACCTGGCAGCCATTTCTGCTTACCGGGCGCGGGCTGGTCAGCCAACATTGGCGCAGAAGACAGTGGTCAGGCACTTTTTTAAAGGCCTGGACCACATATCCCCTCCGGTGCGTAAGCCTCCACCTCCGTGGGATCTACTGCTGGTTCTAGCAAAGCTCATGGGCAAGCCATTCAAACCCGTGCACAAGTGTGAGCTGTCACACTTGTCGTGGAAGACTGCCTTCCTGCTGGCTGTCACATCAGCCAGCAGGACAGGGGAGCTCCAGGCGCTTTCTGTGGACTCCCCTTGACTGGTCTTTCACAGGACAAAGTTGTCCTGTGCACCCACCCGAAATTCCTTCCGAAAGTGGTGTCAGAGTTTCACCTTAAGCAGGTGTTCACTCTGCCTGTATACTACCTTAATTACACCTCGGATGCTGAGTACAGGCTCCATACCTTGGGCCTGAGACGTGCACGCTCCTGTTATAAGGAGCGGGCGGCGGAAATTCGTGGAGATGTTCGCCAGCTGTTTGTCACCTGCGCTGAAGCCGCTTCTGGCAGACCTGCAGCCAAACAAACCATAGCAAGATGGATTACATCATGTATAGGTCTGTGCTATGAGTCGGAGGCTCCTTGCCCACCTAGAGGGATAAGAGCTCATTCTACCCGCCATACTGCTGCTTCCAGGGACATCCCTATCCAGGAAATCTGTCGGGCTGCTACCTGGAAGTCGGCAAACACCTTCATTACCCACTACCACATCGACCTTGAGTCACGCTGGGATGCTGGTTTTGGGGCCTCGGTTCTCCAATCTCCGTTTCCTAAGTAGAGGGTGTGCGCCTTGCCTTCCTTCTCCTGGAGAACTGCTTGTTGTCTGCCAAACAGTGTAGATGAACAACATATCCATACTCTTAGAACAGGTTACTCACCTGTAACAATAGTTCTAGGAGTGGTGTATGTTCATCCACACAAACCCACCCTACCTCCCCTGCTGCGGATGCACACAACCTGGCTTCCAGCGGGCTAAGATCTGGCATCATGGGGCGGAGCCGAGGTATATACCACCCGGGTGGGTGGAAGGAGCCAGCTTGAAGACTTCCGTCAGATTGAAAGTGGAAGGGGACAATGCCAAACAGTGTGAATGAACAACATATACCACTCCTGGAACTACTGTTACAGGTGAGTAACCTGTTCTTCTTCCCTTGTGATTGCCAGCAACTCCCCTCCCAACCTGTAGGTGGCTTCATGGTCCCTATGTGCATGATCTTGCACTTCTTTTTGTTAAACCCCAGTTGCCACTCTTCCAATCATTTTTCCAGTTTATCCAGATCTCTTCTCATTCTGCCTACCCCATCTGGATCATCTACTCTGTTGCAGATCTTGGTGTCAGCTGCAAACAGACAAGCCTTGCCCTTCAGTCCATCTGCAATGTTACTGATGAAGATATCTAAGAGGACGGGCCCCAGGACTGATCCCTGAGGTACCCCACTTGTGACTTGCATCTCTTCTGACTATACCGTTTACCACCACTCTCTGTTTCTAACCCAAGGAATCCACTCATATTGTTACTCTTTGCAGTGCTCCCTTAAGCCAGCACTGCCCCAGAGCCAAATAGAATGCTATGCTAATAATGGAATTTTTAGCTCGTGTATTCATTTTCAGACTGCCCTATTCTAACTGCCTGCATTCTACCTCAGATTTCTCATCTCTGCTGCAAAGTTCAGACGCCCTGGAGATCTGTCTGTATCAAGATTGTCTAAATTGTGCATAAGATCATGAAAGCTTAAGTGTTTTGTTTTATTTTTCATTACTGCCTTATTCTTATAGTTAGTGTTTTTACCTCATAGTTTAAATTCTTTAGTTTTTTTTATCGGTTCCTTGGAACCGAGGGGTGACCTACTCCTTTAATTTCACAGAAAAGCTTTTCTTATATTTCCGATTGTTTTTCTTTTAAAACTTACTTAGTTTAACCGCTGTTGAGCTGAGGTGTTCCGGTTCACCTAACGGTTTTCTCGGTTCCGGAACCGAAGTTCTGTTCAAATTTATCATGACCTTTGTCTGCTCTGCCTTGGTGTGAAACATTTCATTGAGGATTATGAGATTTGCAAATCTTTCCCTGAAAAAATTGTGGAGAAGAGCAGGGAGAAACATAAGAGAAGACTTGAAGAGGGGTCCCTGGGCTCTGACCAGTCCACCCCCTCTAAAAATGTGGCAATTCCTTCTAGAGCCTCCAAATCCACCCCGATACGGGTGAGGGCTCTAGTGAGAGAGACAATCGGCCGACTGACTCTCCGGTGCCTGCCACAAAACTAAGAAAAAGTAAGCACACTGACACCCTGGCTGAAACACATCAAGGGTCCCCCAGGTGCCTACACATACTCTCTCTCCTGCTGATATTACACAAGCTCTGGCTTTGTTGCAGATGCTGCAGGGTCTGCCTCCCCCAGCAGCCTGTAACTGTTTCAGCTGATGAAACAGCTGCTGCTACCCCTCCTGTGCCTGTTCCCACAATGGCTGGTAGTGATGATTATGAGGAGGAGGCGGAGGAAGGAATAGAGCCTGAGGTGTCACCCCTATGCCCTCATAGGATTTTCCCCACATTTTTCTTTCATTAAGAAAATGGTGGAAACACTGGACCTCTAAACAATTGAGGAAGTGCAGGATGAAGAAGAGGCTCAATATATGGAACTAATGGGGCTAACACCCTCAAAATAACTTCTCCTTCCTCTTTACAAATTTTCAGTAAAGACATTCTGGAAATTTTAAAAGCTCCTCAAACTGTCACACCTATTGATAAAAAATGTGACAAAAAGTACAAATTGGAGAGGTCTGATGCTGAGTTTTTATTCAGTCACCCAGATCATCAGGGCATTGTACAGGAATCAGCCTGTGAGAAGGCCAAACCCCCCTTGTCTTCTCATCCACCTGAAAGTCTCCAGAAGGGTGAACAGTATGGCTAAGAGGGGGTACCTCTCAGCATCGGCCACTTACCAGGCGTTTGCTGCTCTTTACCAAAAGGCTTTATGGCAGTCTGTGGTGGATAATGCAGAGGCAAATCCATCCCTCACTGTTTCGGAGTTACTAGAGACAGCCAAATTGGGTTTGGAGGCTTCCAAATACCAATTCCAGATGGCAGCAGACACGAACGACACTGCTGCCAGATGGATGGCTGGTACTATAGTTATGAGAAGGTTTGCCTGGCTGAGGGCTACCAACCTCACCCAGGACACCCAAAACAAAGCAATGGATTTCCCAGTTGAGGGCCAATCCCTTTTTTGTGCACAAACTGAAGCTTACTTGAAGAAAGTAGAGAGTACAAGGCTACTTTCAGAAGTAATTCCTCCAGGGACAAACCTTCTCCTTCCACTTCTTATTCTAGAGGAGGCAGGGGCAGGTCTACTTTTAGGAGACCGTTCTTTCAGGTGCAAGCTGCTTCTCAGATACAGTACCAACCTCAGCAGACGGGTTTTTATAGGGCCGGGGCAGAAGAAGCTCCCACAGGGGGTCTCATTCTACCCAACCTCAGCAGCAACAAAAGTAGAACCCCTAAATCTTCCCTTCAGGCTGCCTCTACACATCCAATAGGGGCATACTTTCCCACTATTTCCAGGAATGGTCAAAAGTCACATCAGACAGGAGGATCCTGGAAATAGTGGGTCTGGATCTCTCCCTTTGTTTCAAGTCCCTTCCCCTTCCAAGGGTAAAATGTTTTGCATCAGTTCCTCCCTCACAAAGAAAACTGCTGGAGCAAGAAGTAAAAAAATCTATTACTGGCAGAAGCGGTCGAGCCGGTCCCACACAATCAAAGAGGGCAAGGGTTCTACTCCAGGTATTTCCTAACAACAAAAAAGACTGGAGAGTGGCGGCCTATACTAGACCTCAGACATCTAAACAAGTACTTCATGAAACCGAAGTTCAAAATGGTTACAATGGCAATAATCCTGCCAACACTACAAAAAGGGGACTGGCTAGCCTCTTTGGATTTAAGATGCATATTTTCACATCCCTGTCAGAGAATCACACAGAAGATATCTCAGGTTCACTCTCCCCTCAGGCCTCTACCAGTTCTCAGTACTTCCTTTCACCCTTACCTCTGCACCAAAGGTGTTCACCAAATGCATAGTAGTAGTGGCACATCTCAGAAAGCTGGGTGTCACAGTTTTCTCATATCTGGACGACTGGCTGGTTCTTGGAAAATCCCAACAAGTAGTGTCAGAAGGCTTACTGCTAGCTCAACGTGTTCTCTTCTCCCTGGGGTTTCTTCTAAATGCCAAAAAATCAGATCTTACTTCGAGAGGGTTCCTTCAGTGGGTTATCACTTATAGGACTGGCGCCACCTGGCGTCGGGCCGCACGGCAAACTTTCCTAGCAATCCCTGATAGGGGACCGCCCACCTGTCACATGACTGACGTCAGCGTGACTATATAGTGGGCAGTCTCCACGCCCGCCGTCCAGTTCTTTCCCGCCGTCGACTCATTGCAGACTTCCATATAGTGATCGTCATGAAAGTGTCTTGCATCGGATTTTTTTCCTTCACCAAAATTTTACATTTTTGTATCATGTTCATTGATATCTTTGCCCAAGAAGAAATGCTCGTCCTATGGTACGCAGATTCCGCACAAGGACGGTCATCTCAAGTGTGTCCTTTGTCTAGGCCCAGACCACCCTTTCTCCTCCTGCCCGGAGTGCCAGAACTTTAACTAGGCCACTAAGAAAAGGAGACAGCATGCTTTGGAGGCCCATCTTTTGAAAGCCCACCTGGCTTCCCTAGAGAAGATGGATCGTTTGAGAGTCTTCAGCAGATGAATCATCTCCATCGAAGAAGCACAAGGAGAAGTCTCGGGAACGGGAGCACGCCGCGGACGACACCCGGCCCTCGACGAGCAAGGCCCAGCTGCCGCCCAGGAAATCGGACGGTAAGTCCGTAGCGGGTCAGTTGATCATCTGCTCCTCAGACGACTGCACCATGCAAGCAGATAAGTTGGTCCCCGGCTCCTTCGGGGATCACGCGGCAGACGGTAAGCCGGCTCCCCAGCCTGTGGGGACCCGCCTGGCACCCGTCAATAAGTCGGCCGGGGGCTCCTCCACCGCACAATGCCACCTGCTAAGACGCCCGTCCCTGATGGCCGCTCAGTTGTGGTTCTCCAGTCGGGGCCTAATGGCATCTTACCCGACCTCTGGCAGAACCAGGGGGAGAAGGCCACTCTTCCTTCACCCATACCCTCCCCTTCACCAGCGAGTACGTGCAGCGAAGACAGCGGAGAACCCCTCGACCTTGTCGATTCTGCGGGATCTACTCCATGCTCTCCCCTTGGGGTCAAGGGAAAGGAGGCTCCTCCTCGGCCGGCTGGCCTACCAGTGGAGGCCCCTCCTCCTCCAGGTGGGATTCCTATAGAGCTGGCTCCGGCCAAGATCCCGCCAGTGGACCCGGTGAACCCTGTGCTTACTCCGGATGTCCCAACTACTGTTCCTCAGCCGGGACCCAGCGATTGGCCTCAGCTGTTGACTCAGACGCCGGATGTCCCAACGATGGTTGCTCAGCCAGGACCTAGCGATCAGCTGCAGCCATTGGTCCTGATGCCAGATCCGGTCCTGCCATCAGGGCCCCTTCATCCAGTTCCGACGTCGGACCCATTCCCGGTGCCGGATCGGGTGGTGCAGGTTCTGACGTCTGTTCCCCTGATGTGGGCTGTCCCGACGTCGGACCCCCAGCCTATTTATACAGTGGTGGATCCGACGTGGGTTTCCCCGCCGCCAGACCTAATGACAGGGATCTATTCTAGACCCTGAACTGTCCCCATTACTCGTTGGGTTTCCCTCGGGACCATTACCCAGCTGGCCCCCCCCTTCGGATTGGAGCCACTATGAGCAGTTCTACCCTGGGTTCAATCCCTACCCTCATTACTAGGGTTATCATTACCCACTTCTGCCTTCTCCTGCACCCCGTCAGCCCCAACCTCCTCCGCCTCCACTGGACTTCAAGACTCTGATTCAGTCTTGGTGGCAGAGGGCTCGGTCGGAGTTGGTGTCGGACCTGGAGATGATTCTCTCTCTCTCTCCCACAGTCTCCGAGGTCCCTGTCCCCGAGTCACTCTTCCGGATATCTGTCACCATCCTGACGAAGGGACAGACTTCGATGATAAGGGGGGGCGACTATTTTGCAGAGTATGTCTTTGGAGGAGCCTGAGGGTCCATCAGGCAAGGTTTCCCTGAAATCCTCACCAGAGGACCCTGCTATTTCAGACCTTCTGAGGTCTATGAAGGATTTCTTTGACTGGGAGTCAGAGGATCAGGACCCTATGATACAGAGACTCACAGAACATCTGGACTTAAGAGTCTCCGTCTCTGGTCCCCATTCCTCCATGGATTGGATCTCATCAGGACCTCACCTCTACCATCTGACAGATGCCTCATTCCCTCCCGGCTGTCCCCAAGTGGGCAGACAGACTCTACTGGGTGCCAAAGGATGCCCATTTTTGAAAACACATCCTAAGGCCGACTCTGTTGTCATTTCTGCTGCTCGTGAACACTTCGCTGCACCCAAGCACATGATCACCTCTCCTCCGGACAAAGAGTCGAGGTAAATGGACCAGTTCGGGAGAAGAATGTCTGCTCCGGCCACATGCGCTCTCCAGTCCCTTAACTATGTGGCCCATATGGCGTCTCACCAGACAGCTACCTTGGCCAGGTTAGAAGTTCGGATCCAGGCCATGGATCCCTCGACTTTAAAAGAGGATCTTGTTAAGGATCTTCGCCTCTCCAAATTCTCTTGTAAGCATGGTTTGTGAGCCACGTACACTCTGTTGATTCTGTGACTCGCACCTCTGCAACTGCCGTTACCCTGCGATGGCACTCCTGGCTTCGCCTCTCTGGACTTGCTACCGAAGTTCAGTCAGCGATTTAAGATGCCCCCTTTAGGGGCTCGGTACCCTTTGTTGGGGACACCAAGGACATTTTCACTGACCTGCAGGACAGAGGTCTTGCCCTCAGGTCATTGAGGTCCATGTACCGATCGGGCAACCAACAACAGCAGCCCTTTCGGAAAAGGACCTGGAGGCAGAGAAAGCAAGCCCCAGCATGTCGCCAGGGAAAGCGTAAGGCCACGGGTACAAGCCACCCTTCCTGCCTCCAAGAACCAGAGACGTGCAGAGGGGTCCTCCTTGTGAACGTCCGGCCACTTCCTGATTTCCCATCCCCACTGCCTCCTCAGTCTCCCGACAGGGAGCAGGTGGGGGAGGTTTGCCCACCACGTGCAGGAGTGGAGGGCGATAAACTCCGACGAATGATAGTTTCTCGATCTTCCTCCAGAAACTCCATCAAAAAGATCCTCCTATTCAAGGGATCAGGCTGTTCTCGTCCGAGAAGTGAACAGTCTCTTGCTCAAGGAAGCAATAGAGCATGTTCCCCTCCGGCAAAAGGGAAGGGGGTTTTACTCCCATTTTTTCCTGGTTCCAAAAAAGATGGGGGATTTCAGACCCATACTCGACTTAAGCAAGCAAATTAGTTTGTCGAGTACAAAACATTTTTGATGCTAACTCTCCAGAGCCTCCTTCCGCTCCTTCTGGAGAATCATTGGTTGTGCACTCTGGACATGCAGGATGCTTACCTGCATATCCCCATCTTCCCCAGCCACCGCCAGTTCCTGCGGTTTCAGTTCAAGGGGAACACTTCCAATTCCAGGCACACCCCTTTGGTCTGTCTTCGGCACGCCTCTCTCTCTTGCTGTCTCTTGGACAGGGAAATTTTTTTTTATGCCGTCCCTCCATTTCCCGTTCTCTAGAGGGTCCTCTTCAAGCAGAGAAGGCAAAGATGATTCTCTTCACTCCTCTCTGGACGAGACAGATTTGGTTCCTGCTGCTACAACAGCTTTCCAGGGAACCACCAGTTCCGCTTCCAGTGACCCACAACCTCCTGACTCAGGATCAAGGTTAGCTACTACATCCGGGGCTCAGGACTCTGCACCTTCATACATGGCTACTGCAGACATGGTGATCTCTCGCTTTGGGGTCTCCTCCCAGGTCATTCAAGTCCTCATTGGGGCCAGAAAACCCTCTATTCATTCCACTAATGCCATGAAGTGGAAACGGTTTTCCATCTGGGCAACAGCCAAGGGATAGAACCCCTTCTCATGTTCTGCCCCTCAAGTCATGGAATATCTCCTTCATCTGTCAAACTCCAGTCTTTTATATTCATCGCTGAAGGTCCACCTTTTGGCAATTTCGGCGTACCACGAGCTGGTGGATGGTAAACCCGTGGCTCAGTTGGAAGTCTCTAATCCCTTTCTGAAAGGATTCTATATCTGAACCCCCCCATCCGAGCCCAACTCCTCCTTGGGATTTGAACTTCGTTTGGAAAAGTTCACCCTCCTTCCTTTTGAACTGGCTATGAGCTGTCTCTTGCGCTTCCTTTCCTGGAAGGCGTTGTTCCTGGTTGTCATCACGTCAGCCCGGAGGATTTCGGAACTTCACTGTCTGGTTTGCAAGGAGCCCTATCTGATTTTCCATAGGGACCGGATGGTCCTCAGAACGAATCCGAAGTTTCTTCCCAAGGTGGTGTAAGTAGCAACGCTGAACCAATCAGTAGAGCTTTCTGTGTGCTATCCGTTCCCCTCTAATAGAGGTGAGGCACTCTTCCATACCATGGACGTACATCGGATTCTTCGGTGCTACACTCATCAGACTGAAGAATTCTGTACCTGTGATCAGCTTTTTGTCTCTTTTGCCCCCAGATCGAAGGGCAAACCGGTTTCTAAGCAGGGCCTTTCCAAATGGTTAGGCAGCTGCATTAGGTGATGTTACCAGATGTGTGAAAACCTCTGCCGGGTACCATAAGAGGTCATTCTACTAGGGGCATTGCGGCTTCTGCTGCCTTTTTGCGAAATTTCTCTGCAGTCAATATCTGTGCTGCAGCTACTTGGAGTTCTGTCCATACCTTTACCAAACATTACAGTCTGGACATTGCTCTAGGCGGAGGGCTGGTTTCGGCCTAGCTGTGTTACAGGGCCTTCTGTCCTAGGCTGGGTCCATTCTGGATTCCAGTTTGTTTCTGTTGGAGTTATTTCTCCTCCTCCCTAGTTTATCTCTGTCTCTCCTTAGAGGGACTGCTTGGTACTGTGTCCTACAAGTGATGACCTACTGAAGGAACCCACTGGAAGTAAGTGCATACAGTTACATAGGAACTTACCATAACAGTAGATCTTCGAGAGAGGTTCCTTCAGTAGGTCATATTTTTCCCCCTCTCCTTCCCCTCATTTTGTGTTTTACAGGGGCTCCAAATCCTGTTTGCTCCTGCTGTCTGGCCTCTTCCTGGCTCCGGCTGGGGACTGAAGGGCGGGCGTTGGGACCGCCGACTGTATACATTAATGCTAACATCAGTCATGTGACTTCGGGTGGGTGGTCCCCCGTCAGGCATTGCTAGAAAAGTCTGCCGTCCATCCCGACGCTAGGTGGCACCAGTCCTATAAGTGATGACATACTGAAGGAACCTCTCTCGAAGATCTACCGTTACGGTAAGTTCCTGTGTAACTGTACTTTCTCACCCCAGTCCAAGTATTGCAGTTCATAGGGGCAGAACTCAATACAGTTCTGGTAAAGGCTTTTCTACCCTTGGAAAGGGTACAGGCTATCCAGCTTCTGGCAAACTCATTCGTCCTGGGCAGGCCAAAACCAGCAATGGTTTCTACATCTTTTAGGCCACATGGCTTCAGCAACAAGCACATTCATGGGTGCCAGATTCCAAGTGAGGGACATTACGTTTCACCTGAGGGCCCATTGGTCCCAGAGTCGAGATCTACTTTCAAAACTAGTCCCTGTAACAAAAACTCTTCTACAGGCCCTCCAGTGGTGGACGGATCCAGACAATCTAAGGGAAGGGGGGTGCCTTTCCAGCAGGAGTCCCCCTCCTTATTGCTCACAACAGATGCCTCCCTTCTAGGGTGGGGTGCCCACCTAGGAGACCACACAGTTCACGGCTCCTGAAACAGTGCAGAGTCCCTTCTGCACATAAATCTCTAAGAGCAGTTTACCTGGCCCTTCAGGCCTTCACTCCTCTTATAAGGGGAAAAGTGTTTCCGATGAGAACAGAGAATACCACCACAATGTACTATATCAACAAACAAGGAGGGACAAGATCCACTTCACTGTGCACAGAAGCAATGAAAATATGGAGCCTGGTTTACTCTTTAAATGGCTCCATACAAGCAATTTGTCTGCCAGGAAAGGACAATACCCTGGCAGATGCTTTGAGCAGGATAAACCAGGCCCATCGCGAATGGGCACCGAACAGCCAAGTGGTGCAGGTCCTATTCAGATGATGGGGAACCCCAGAAATAGATCTGTTTGTTTCCCACCAGGATCACCCCTTATCTCTCTATTGCTGCAGGGCTACAGTGAAAGGGACTTTTCCCGTGGACACCCTGATTCTTGATTGGACAGGCAAATACCTTTATGCCTTCCCTCCTTTTCCTCTGATTCTCAGAGTACTCATCAAGCTCAAGTCACAGCCAGCTTTGATGATTCTGATAGCCCCAGACTGGCCAAGACAGCCATGGTACTCCCTGTTGCTCTCAATGTCAGTGAGCAAACCGATCTACCTACTTCAGAGGTACAATCTACGGACTTCCTTTCAAGGCAGGGTGGTGTATCCCAATCTCAGGTCTCTAACACCCAAAACTTGGCTCTTGAGGACTTAGAGTATTCAGATTCCCAATACTCCCAAGCAGTTTTAGAAGTCCTTAAGAGTTACAGAAAACCTTCTACTAAGAAAACTTATTCTTCAAAATGGTATACAGACAAGGGCATAATCCCAACATAGGCTGGCATTCCAACCCTCCAAGATTATTTGTTTTCTCTGCATTCCTTGGGATTGCAGCACTCAACTCTGAAGGTTCATCTGGCTTCACTTTCAGCTTACCTCTCTGTAGGGAAAGAGGTATCCCTAGCTTCAAATCCCATGTTTTTTAAGGGCCTTTTACATCCGTTTCCCCTGATAGGGAACTAGTGCCAGTTTGGGACCTCAACATTTGTATTGCCTAGCTTATGCTTCCACCATTTGAACCCTTAGCTTCTGCAGAGCTCAAATTTCTTGCCTGGAAAGTAGTTTTCCTAGTGGCACTTAACCTCTGCTAGGAGGATAAGTGAGTTACAAGCCCTACGTGTTGTAAAGGACTATATTTCTTTCCACATTGATAAGGTAGTGTTGAGAACTAATAGAAAGTTCCTTCCCAAAGTAGTTTCTGACTTTAATCTGAACCAGTCCATTACCCTACCAGTATATTTTGCTGCACACACTTAGGTCTGGTGAGCGTAGGCTGCATAGCTTGGATGTGAAAAGAGCATTGAGCTATTATATAGCCAATACCAAGGATCATGGGCAGGACAGACAGCAACTGTTCCTCACCTATGGGGAAGTAGGTAAGGGAACTCCTGCTTCAAAGAAGACTATATCTCGGTGGATAGTCCAGTGTATTCATAGGTTTCATAGGTTTTCAGAGTTTATAAAGACTATAGTCCATATATTCGCCATTGATTTATGTATATCCCAGAATATTATTTTTGATCATATATTGATCAATTAGCTACTTAAAGGATTCCATTGTTCTGCTAACTATTATTTCAATTGGAAGCCTATTCCAGATCTTAACCACTCTCACCGTTAACCAGTACTTTCTTCTGAGGGTTTTAAACCTATCTAATTTAATCTGCAATGGATGAGCTCTAGTGCCATAGGGTTTATCCTTTAATACCAAATTTAGCTGTTCCCAAAGTGCGGGGTCATTTAGTGCCCTATATATTAAACATAGGTCACCACGCATTCTTCGATATTCCAAGGTATACAGGCCCAAAGCTGTCAGTCTCTGTTCATACTCCTGCCCCTGGACCCCAGCTATCCTCTTTGTGGCTCTCCTTTGTACCCTCTCCAAAGATCTTATATCGCCCCTGCCCCCTGGTGCCCAAAACTGGGCACAGTATTCCATATGAGGGCGCACCAAAGATGTGTAGAGTGGTAAGAGAACTTCTTTATTATTGCTCTTTATGTGTTTGTTTATGCAATATTGTATGTTGCTAGCCTTTTTTATTATTTGATTGTAATGTGGCCTGAAGCTTAGGTTATTTCATATTTTAACTCCCAGGTCACTTTCTTCGGTGACAACCTTTAATAATTCATTTCCCAACCTGTACTGATGATGCATATTATTTTTGCCAATATGCATAACTGTACATTTCATTACATTGAAAGTTGACCCTTGCTTTTGTGCCCATTCTTCCAAGCTGTTTAGGGTGGTTTGGAGAATATTAGCATCTTCTATACCATTTATCACCTTGCCCACTCTGGTATCATGGCAAATTTTGATAGCCATACCTTCGGTGCAGAATGCATAGACCCTATATAAATGCTAAACAGACATGGCCCCAACACGGAGCGCTGTGGGACACCACTAGTCACATCTATCCATTCAGAATATTCTCCCTTTACGCAAACCGTCTGCTGTCTTCCGATAAGCCATGACCTAATCCAATGAATAATATCAGACTGTATCTCCATATTACTAAGTGCATCAATCAGTTTGTCATGTGGCACTTTATCAAAGGCCTTCAGAAGTCCAGGAAAACCACATCCACAGATCTCCCATCGTCCAGGCCTTGTTTACTTTACCATAAAATTCAAGGAGATTTGTCTGACATGATCTGCTCTTCTGAAGCCATGTTGTGTATTATCTGTTTTTCCAGTTTGCTGTTGAAAGTCCATAATGTAATCTTTAATAATACCCTCCAGTACTTTACCCAAGACCGAAGTCAGGCTAATTAGCCTGTAATTTTCCACATTCTGTGTAGATTCCTTTTTATGTATAGGGACAACCTCTGCCTGTTTCCATGCTTCTGGTACAACTCCCTCTCTTATGGATTGTTGAAACAGACAAGTGATAGGACCTGCCAGTTCCTTTAATACCCTGGGATGCAATTTATCGGGACCTTTGGCTTTGTTCTGGTTCAGTGACTTTAGTCTTTTTTGTACATCACATTCCATAAGGGTAATAGTTGGCTTCCTAGATGCCGTACTAATATGGGGTGTAGTAATTATAGGATGATTAAAAACTGAAGCAAAGTAGTTATTATAGTGTTCTGCCATCTCCTGGTTATCCATTATAACAGTTCCATCTTGCTTTCTTAAGGGGCCAATGTTCTTTATATTACCCCTTTTATTGTTAATGTAGGAATAAAAGGATTTATAATTATCCTTTACCCTGGTAGCCAATCTGTATTCATAATTCTTTTTTGCTTGTTCGATGTGCATTTTAGTGACCCTTAGACATTCTTTATATTTTGCCCAACTACCCTCATCCCCACTTAATTTAGCTGTTCTAAACCTTCTATTTTTTTTATTTATTTCCTTTTGTAATTTTTGCAGTCATCCATACAGGGAGAGATTTCTTTACTGCATCGTATTTATTTGAGGATGGAACATGAGACTTAACTAGGCCCTGCAGTTTATTTTGTAATTTGTCCCACATTACTGAAAGTGAGGCATCCTTAAATTCGTTCTTCCAGTTCCATTTTAGCAAATCCGTTTTCATGCCCCCAAAATTTGCTCTATCGTACCTACAAATGGATGTTTTGTATTCAGTTCTGCTATTGAAAGGTGGGCAAGGTCCCTCCTTCGGGCCCATTCCACAAAAGGCACAGCTGCCACCATTGCAGCTGCCAGAGAGGTCCCTCTGTTGGAGATTTGTAAAGCAGCTACCTGGAGGTAAGTCCACACCTTTACTAAACACTACAGCCTGGATACTCGGGCCAGGAGTGATGCCACTTTTGGAAAAGCTGTTTTGCAGAGTTTTTCTCTAAATAGATTCTGCCCACCTCCTAGTGGTACTGCTACGTAGTCTGTAATTAGTAATAATATTAGAGGATTCCTGGGGTTAGAAGAAAAAATTACTCACCTGTAGTAATCTTGTTTCTTCTCAGGGATCCACTAATATTACTCCTCCCTGGTCTTCCCCTTAGAATCACAGAAAAATACTCTATACAGCTGAGATGCTTCTCAGTATGATGGGTATGTCACCTGCTGGCACATTTCGGTAATGCTTAGCTGGTAGGTTCTTTTCTAAGGGTATATGGCTCAGAAAAGAGGACTCATCCTATTACTGTGTTTTTGTTGGCCCTTTCTTAGCCTATTACTACTTTTTACACGGCCCTGTTGGGCATTAGCATTCTAAATTGTTTATTGTTCTATATATTATGGCCTCTTTGCAGGCTTCAAAGAACTCTGTGGTAGAATGCAGGCAGTTTGAAAATTAATGCACAAGCTAAACATTCCATAATTAGCATAGCATTCTATTTGTCTCCGGGGCAGTACTGGCTTAAGGGAGCATTGCAAAGAGTAATAATATTAGTGGATCCCTGGGAAGAAACAAGATTACTACAGGTGAGTAATTTTTTCTTTCTGCCCGACACCCAGTTGACCAACTTCTGACCCAGCCCGAGCCTACTCATCTTATTAATCAGTCTTCTATGTGGAACAGTATTGAAAGCTTTGCTGAAGTCAAGGTTGGTGACATCCACTGCTACCCCTTGGTCCACCACTCTGGTTACCCAGTCAAAGAAATCTATGAGATTAGATAGAACCTTCCTGTTGTAAACCCGTGCTCTTTTAGATCCTGTGCTCCTATGGATTCCAGGTGTTGCACTATCCTTTCCTTAAGGAGTGCCTCCATAATCTTGCCCACTACTGAGGTAAGACTGACTGGTCTGTAGTTCCCTGCCTGCTACCACTCTTGTGGAGCAGGATCACATGAGCCCTTCTCCAGTCTTCTGGAACCTCTCCTTTGCTCAGAGACTTACTAAACACTTCTGATAATGGCTCTGCTGATTCAACCCTTAGCTCCTTTAGTACCCTGGGATGTATGCCATCAGGTCCCATTGCCTTGTCCACCCTTGTAGGACCCTTTCTTTTGTGAAGGGACTAGTGCACACCTCCCTCCTCCCTGTGTCCATGGTGCTGAGCTGTGGGCCCTGCCCTATCTTTTCCTCAGTAAATACTGAGCAGAAGTATCTATTTAGGATAGATGATTTTCCTTGGTCCTCCTCCTCACACTACCCCTTATCCCCTGTAATCTTGGCAATACCCTCTCTGGACTTTCTTTCACTAATGTTTCTATAGAAAGTCTTGTCACCTTCTTTTACTGTTCGTGCTAGTGTTTCCTCGGTTTGGGCCTTTCCCTGCTTCTCTTAGGAAAGTTTGATATGCCTCCCTATCTTCATCCCGCTGCGTTCCCTTATATTTCCTGAAGGCCAGCCTTTTGGCTCTGACCTTTTCTGCTACTGTTCTTGAGAACCAAAGTGGTTTCCTTCTTCTTTTGCTCTTGCTTTTCTCTAACACAATGGGACGTTGCTTCAAGTATTGCATCCTTAATGCTTGCCCACTTTGCCTGTACCCCCTCACTTGTATTTTTTCTTGTCAGAGCTAACTTAACTCTGTTGGCCATCTTATTAAAGTCAGCTCCACTGAAGTCCCATATTTTTGCCTTGGAATGGGATGATTTAGTTCTAGTGGCCAAATTGAACCATATCATGTGATGGTCACTGGCCCCCCAGGTGACCACCTATCTGGAGATCTGTGATCATTTTCCCGTTAGTCAGTACTAGATCTAGGATAGCCCTGTCTCTTGTGGGTTGTTCTACCAGTTGTTTAACGCTGTTCCAGTGCAGGGGGGGCGTTCGGGTGTTTGGGTGTTTTTTTTCTATTATATTTCTATTTATTAAGGTTTCTATATATTGTTGTTTAGTTTTTGAGGCCTGTCTTTCCAGGCTCCAAGGAAATCTAAGGGTTTAGAACCTAGGCAGTTAGTTCAAGGCAGCATTTGAAAATAGCACGCGCAAAGATTCCATCATTTGGATACCATATCAAATTCTCCCCGGGCAGTTCAGTCTTAAAAGGAGACTGCAGAAGTTGTGAATAGCCGAGTATCACTGGGAAGAAACAAGATTACTGTGGTAAGCAATTTTTTCTTCCTGTCCTGTACCTCGACGATAGATGGTGTCAGCCTAAGTAGGATTTACACTGTGCGTACTCTAAGACAGGCGTTTTGTCCATGGGTACTGGACCTAGTACCAGGGAAGCATAGAGAAAGGTAAGGATTCTGCAGCAGCAAGTCCAGGAGTGGTTACCAGGAGAATGACAGCCAAAGTAGCAGAGACAGAAGTCTAAGATGAGACTGTACAGCCAGCAGCACCAGTTATGGAAAAAGAACAGGCAGTGACAGAACCTGAAAGCCTTATGGACTTTTTCAAATGGTGGACTATACAACAACAAGAGACAGAGAAGCAGAGAAGAGATGCAGCGACAGGAGCAACAAAGAAAAGAAGAGATGCAGTGACAGGAGCAGCGCTGGCTGGATGCCTTGCAAACTATCAAAGCAGAAGGATCTGGCACGGGTCCAGGAGAGCAACAAGGTGCAAGCAACTTAAAAGACATTAAACTTACAAAGTTGTGTCCCTCGAATGATTTTGAGGCATACCTGAGAACTTTTGAAAGAGTTGGCACAGTCTGCCAATGGCCAAAGCAGCAATGGACAATCAGACTGGTACCCTACCTGACAGGTAAAGCCCAACTTGCCTACAGCAATATTGACACTGCACAGTCAGAAAACTGTGACCTGGTGAACGGCGAAATCCTGAAAGTATGACATCTCTGGAGAGACCTACAGGCAGAAATTTCAATCTCTGAAGTACAACTCTGTTGACAATCCTTGAGAAACCTTCACCTGACTGAGAACTCCTGATAAAATGGCTCCAACCAGAGAGCAAAATAGTCCCACAGATCATCGATACATTTGCAATGGAGCAATTCATCAACATCTAGCCTACAGATGCGCAGCTTTGGACAAAGAAACACCAACCAGAAAGTGAGGAAAAAGCAGTTTCTTTGGTCGAAGACTACCAAATGGCCAGACAAACGCCACAGCAGTGAGATAACAGCCAAGCACCGGTAAGACACTCCCCCCCCCCCTTTAAACTCAAAGTCTGATGAGAACTCTGGTGTGGGTAACAAATCTGCCCCCAAAGACTTTATTTGTTTTAACTATAACTAGTCATCCTATATTGCAAGAAACTGCCGTAGTAAGGAGAGTGGCACAGGAGCAGATTTGTCCTTAGCAAATTAGGGGAAGTACTTAACAGATGTGAAGGTGGGGATAAGACTGTAAAGTAACTCACTGATTCGGGAAGCAGACAGACCCTAGTGCACGTTGAAGTGCTGGGAAAACACTGTGGAAAAGGACCAGGTACTGGTATTATCTGCATCCAGGTGGAAACTCTATACTATCCCAGCACCCAAGAGATTTGGATCATTATGGGTGTGTCGCACCAAATGAAAGTGGGGGTAGTACCTAAGTTACTTGTACCCGTGATTATTGGAAGTGACTCTCCAGGATTTACTGAATTAATCTTAGAGGAACTGAACCCTGCAGTTTCAGCAGCAGTGGTAACAAGAGGTCAGGCAAAGAAAATCTCAAATGGTGGGGTCACTTTTCCTTTCAGTGACTTTGATTCAGACTTGTTTGAGCACAGCTCCAAGATCCAGAAATCCAGGAAAGAAAGACGATGCTTGAAGAAACTGTGGCAACGAATGACTGATGGACATAAGGGGTTAACATATGAAAATGCTGAAACTATACTGATCACTGATTGGGATTTTCTTTCTGAACAAGCTAGCAATGTTTTCTCTAGGGTTATTTTAAGCAGCTGGGGGTGAAACCAAAGCAGAGTGGACCAATGTTTAAAAAATGTTATGGGTTACTGTATAGAGTCTGGGTTAAACCTCAGACACAGGAACAGACAGAACAATTGCCTATACCACAGAAGTATAGAACAGAGTTGTTACAGATAGCACATGATCGTCCTATGGCTGGTCACTCTGGGAGGGATCGTACCCATGCCAGATCGCTGAATAGATTTAACTGGCCTGTAATTCATGAAGATGTTGCTACGTATTGTAATTCCTGTGCTGAGTGTCAGAAAGTAGCCCAAGTCACTACAAAAGACGAGATGTCCCTACCCTTGATAGATGTGCCTTTTGAGAGAATTGGAATGGATGTGGTTGGTCCTTTAGACAAAAGTAAAAAAGGTAATAGAGTTATCCTGATAGTATGCAACTATGCTGCTTGATACCCAGAAGCAGTTCCAATGCATACTGTCACAGCTTCAAAAGTGGCAGCAGAGCTTGCAAACATTTTGAGCGAAGTGGGCATACGTAAAGAAATTATTACTGGTCAGGGTAGTAATTTTGGTGCTGCATTACTTAAGGAGCTGTACAGACTACTAGGTATCACTGCCATAAGAACCTCCCCCTATCACCCTCAGACAGATGGTTTTGTTGAGCGTTTTAACCAAACCCTAAAACTCATGTTAAGAAGGTTTGTAATAGGGGAAGGGAAAGATAGGAAGCAATACTTGCCTTACCTACTTTTTACTTACAGAGAAGTGTCACGGGTATCAACAGGGTTTTCACCATTTGAAATGCTGTATGGTAGGCAGCCAAGTGGGCCACTGGATGTGATAAAAGGAATGTGGGAAGATAACTTCACTCAGAAACAATCTACAACATCTTGTATGTGTGCGCTAAGATAGAAGCTGGCAAAATATGTTGATATTGCCCGTAGTAATCAGGAAGAGGCCCAAAACCAGCAGAAGGTATATTATGACCATGGGGTAAAAGAAAATGTTTTTGAGCCAGGTGAAAAGGTTTCAAACAACATGAAGTCTTGCTGTATTCTGACAATTGCAGTGATTCCCAACCTTTGAACTGCCCCTGAGAACGAAGAGTTAACATTCTATGCAGGGCATAGAATGCTGAGCTCGAGCTCAAGTTGAAGTCCCTGTCTGGAGCGATTCAAACCTAAACCATCAGATTCTTTACTCCACCTCACTGAACGGTCACTCCAGAGATTTCTCCTTCAGCTCGGTTCGAAAGTCAGTTAAAGTTTTAGTTTTCCTCGGTTTTTAAACCGAAAAAGTATCCTCATAGTTGGTTCAGTCTCTGTCTGTGGTGCTGTGAGTACTAGATAGAAATTTTCTGTGTGGAACTTGTAAAAGTACGGCTCGGTTTGGCTGAACCGGCCATTTGATAGTGAAATTTGTGTGTTTTACTTAGTGTGTGGTTACCAGTTCTTATCGGTTCTAAAAAAAAAAAAAAAAAAAAAAAAAAACGTGTTTTGAAACTTTTTTTTCCAACACCCGTGACACGTTTAGGAACCGATAAGGCAGTCTTGCCTGGCGGTTGCCAAAAAAGGGTAAGTTTGGCTAGATTGGCCATGTCTGAGAAACCCAAGAAAAAAACGGGCCCACTGGGTTTCAGTACTGCAGTGAGTGTGGGGAGGTCTTTGCTAAGGCCGATCCCCACACCACCTGTGTTGATTGTTTGGGGTTTCATCACCTCGATTCAGACTGCCAAATATGTAAAAACTTTCCCAAATCTACCCTTGAGAAGAGATTAGGTAGACTGAGGGAAAAGGAGGACGAGAAGTCCACTGACCCTGGATGGCCAGTCCGGTTCGGTTTCAACCGAACCAGAAGGAGTGCCCTCTGACCAGGGCGATACTTCTTCGGGCAAAAGGAGAGCCGATTTTGAGGTATCAGTTCCGACAAAAGCATAAAGACAAATCGACTGGTTCGGATCCAGAGGTTCATGTTCCACCACAAGAGGTAGCCAGAGCTATCTCAGATTGTGGAATCGCCCGTCTCAGTTCCGACTCCATCCGCTCCCTTCTAGCAGGGGTTCGGTTTGGTTGGTTCCCCCCGCTCAAGATGATACCCTTGAAGATTTTTATGAACCGAAATTTGAAGAGGAAGGGGAATTTGAGGATGATGATGTAAGTGAGGGTCTGGATGTGCCTGTGGAACCGGACATCTCCCCAGACAGACCTTCAGGTGTTTCCCCTCCTCAGTGTTCTGAGTCCCCTTCTCACTTTATGTTTTACAGAAAGGTGGCTGAAACCCTCCAGCTTCCTATGGAGGAGGCTGTGGAAGATCAAGAGGAGCCTGGTTATGTAGAGATGATGGACATCCCAGAATCCAGGAGACTGTCTATTCCCCTCCATAAATCTTTTGGGAAACGGACACAAAAAAATCCTAAAGTCTCTTAACACTATACCTCCTGTGGATAGAAGAATGTACAAGAGGTATACACTTTCAGGCTCAGACACGGAGTTCTTATATCAGCAATGCAGCCATGTTGGGGTAGTGCAGGCTGCTGCCTGTGACAAGGCAAATATTCCCCTGGCTTCACACCCCCCAGAGAAGGACTCCAGGAAGACTGATGCCATGGCAAAGAAGCAGTACATGGCATCTTCTTTGGGACTCAGGCAGGTAAATTACCTGGCCTATACAGCCAGGTGCCAGAAGTCCAGGTGGGACACTGTACTGGCACTGGCTAAACAGGCCTCCCCCCAGCTAGCCAGGGAGCTGGAGGCAGTGGCTGCAGATGGGATTGAGGCATCGAAGGTTCAGTTTCATGCTGATGTGAACTCTAATGATGTGTCATCAAGAGTCATGGGTACATCTGTGGCTCTTCGGAGGATGGCTTGGCTCAGATGTACTAGCCTCTCGCAGGATACCCAGGCTAAGGCCATGGATTTTCCTGTAGTGGGTAATTCTCTGGAGAGCAGACAGAGAATTATATGAAGAAAATGGATGAGTACAGGACCACTTACAGGAGTGCTCAGGCCAAGGAAAGGCAGGCAACTCCTCAAAGGCAGCAGTCTAGGGGCAGGGGCAGGCCTTTTCAAAGGCCTTTTTATCAAGCACAGGCCTCTTCTTCCTTTTCTCAGAGGGGATTCTTCAGAGGGAGAGGCAGAAGGGGGATGAGCAGGGCTGCATCCACTCCTCAGCCTAAAGCCCCTGCCAAGCAGACACCCAGATGGGCCTGCCCGGGTCGACTCTCCTATTCCAGTAGGGGGCAGGCTGGCTTACTTTGTCCAGGACTGGATGTCTCTGACATCAGACAAGTGGGTCCTGGAAGTAGTAAGCCAGGGACTGATTCTCAGCTTCAAAAAATTTCCAAAGATGAGAGCCAGATCTTTTCCACCTGCAAATTTCTCGGAAACCCTTGCCCTAGAGGCAGAGGTTTCTTCTCTCCTAGCTTTAAGAGCCATAGAGAGAGTACCTACTCTACACTGGGGCAAAGGACTGTACTCCAGGTACTTCCTGACCTCCAAAAAGACAGGGGAGTGGCGACCCTTCCTAGACCTAAGACATCTAAACAAACATCTTTTAAAACCAAAGTTCAAGATAACTCTGGGAATAATCCTTCCCTCTCTAAGGCCAGGGGACTGGCTAGCCTCCCTGGACCTCAAAGATGCCTACTTTCACATTCCCATCAGGTGCTCCCACAGAAAGTACCTCAGGTTCGAGTTGCCCTCAGGCCATTATCAGTTCAGAGCAATGCCCTTTGGCCTAACCTCAACCCCAAGGGTTTTCACAAAGTGCCTGGCAGTAGTTGCCTTTCTAAGAAGGCAAAATATTTCCATTTTTCCATATGTGGACGATTGGCTAATAGTGGGTCAGTCTCCAGACCAAGTCAAGTCTCACCTGCAAGTGACCCAGCAGGTGCTCACTTCTCTAGGATTTCTTCTCAACCTTCTCAAGTCAGTTCTCGAACCAGTCCAGCTTCTTACCTTTATAGGGGCAGAACTGGACACACTCTGAGCAAGAGCCTTTCTTCCTCTAGTAAGGGCAAGGGTTCTTATGGAACTAGCTTCTTCCTTCAGCCTTCGGGTATCTCGACCAGCAAGGCATTTCCTCCAGCTCTTGGGCAACATGGCAACTTCAACAGCAGTGGTCCAAGGTGCAAGATTCCAGATGAGGGATATTCAGTTCCACCTGAGAGCTTTCTGGTCTCAGAGGAAGGATTCCATTACCAAACTGATCCCAGTGACACTGACCTTGATCCAAGCCCTCCAATGGTGGCAGGATCAGGACAATTTAAGACAAGGTGTTCCTTTTGTTACTCAGCCTTGTTCAGTGGTCCTTACCACGGATGCTTCTCTCCTGGGCTGGGGAGCCCATCTGGGGTCCCTCACTGCCCGGGGCCTGTGGTCCCCCCAATAATCCCTTCTCCACATCAATCTTCCAGAGCTCAGAGCAGTTTTTCTGGCTCTAAAAGCTTTCTTACAGTCAGTACAGAACAAGGTGGTTCAAGTCAGAACAGACAACACCACCACCATGTGGTACATCAACAAGCAGGGAGGCACTCGATCCACGGCCTTGTGCACAGAAGCCATGAAGTTGTGGTCCCTGGCTTATTCCCTGCAAACCTCTCTTGTAGCAGTTCACCTTCCAGGCAATGACAATGTGCTAGCAGATGCAGTGAGCAGGATTTCTCAGGGCCATCATGAATGGTCCCTGGACCCTCAGGTGTTGAAAGTGATTTTTTCAAGGTGGGGCACTCCAGAGATAGATCTCTTTGCAGTCCCAGACAATCACCAACTCCCTCTCTTTTGTTGCAGACCTCCAGTCTTGGGCTCAGTCCCTCTGGACTCCCTGATCCTGAATTGGGAAGGGAAGTTCAAACAACATGAAGTCTTGCTGTATTCTGACTATTGCAGTGATCACCAAGCTTTGAACTGCCCCGGAGAACAAAGAGTTAACTTTCCATGCAGGGTATGGAACGCTGAGCTCGAGCTCGGTTGAAGCCTCTGTCTGCTGTTGTTTAAACTCCAACCATCAGATTCTTTTCTCTGCCTCACTGAACAGTCGCTCCGGAGATTTCTCCTTCGCTCGGTTCAAAAAAGTCTGTTAAAGTGTCATTTTTTCACTCAGTTTCTACTGAATTTCTGATACTGAACCTGTCGGTTTAAGTCTCTGTCTGTTGTACCGTGAGTACTAGATAGGTTTTGTATTAGTTTCTGTGTGGAACTTGTAAACATTGGATCGGTTTGGTTTGAACCAATCAGGTTTGTGTTAAAAAAAACTTCTGTCTTTATTAGTGTGTGGTAACCGGTCCGTATCGGTTCTAAAAAAAGATTTAATTACGTTTTTTTCCAAGACCCGTAACACAGTCAGGAACCGATAGGAGTGTCTTGCCTGGTGGATTGCCAAAAAAAGGGTAAGTTGTGGTTAGGATTGGCCATGTCTGAGAAACCCAAGAAAAAAATCGGGCCCACTGGGTTTCAACACTGCAGTGTGTGTGGGGAGGGCTTTGCTAAGGCTGATCCCCACACCACCTGTGTTTATTGTCTGGGGTTTGACCACCTCGATTCAGACTGCCAAATTTGCAAAAATATTCCCAAATCTACCCTGGAAAAGAGATTAAGTAGACTGAGGGAAAGGGAGGTCGAGAAGTCCGCTGACCCGGATGGCCAGCTCGGTTCGGTTCTGACCGAACCAGGAGGAGTGCCCTCTGACCAGAGCAATACTTTTTCAGGCAGAAGGAGAGCCGATTCCAAGGAATTGGTTCTGACAAAAAGAAAACTAAAAGACAAGTCGACCGGTTCGGATTCAGAATCTCATACTCAGACCGCCGATGAAATAGCCAAGGCAATTCGTATTGTGGAATCGCTTCGCTCGGTTCTGACTGATTCAGCACCTTTTGGCAGGGGTTCAGTTCGGTCGGTTCCCCCAGTTCCGGATTATACCCTGGAAGAATTTTATGAACTGGAGTTTGAGGTGGAAGGAGAGTTGGAAGATGATTATGGTGATGGTAAAAGTCTGGATGTGCCTGTTGACCTGGACATCTTCCCAGAAAGACCTTCAGGTGTTTGTCCTCCTAGGATTTCTGAGTCCCCTTCACACTGCATGTTTTACAGAAAGGTGGCTGATACCCTCCAGCTTCCTGTGGAGGAGGCAGTGGAGGATCAGGTAGAGCCTGACTATGTAGAGATGATGGACATCCCAGAGTCCAGGAGACTGTCTATTTCCCTCCACAAATCTTTTGGGAATCAGACACAATAAATTCTTAAGTCTCCCCAATTCCATACTTCCTGTGGATAGAAGAATGGACAAGAGGTATACTCTTTCAGGCTCAGATACGGAGTTCCTTTATCAGCAATGCAGCCATGTTGGGGTTGTACAGGCTGCTGCCTGTGATAAGGCAAGCATTCCCTTGTCATCACTCCCCCCAGACAATGACTCCAGGAAGATTGATGTGATGGCAAAGAAGCAGTACATGGCATCATCTTTGGGACTCAGGCAGGCTAATTATACGGCCTATGCAGCCAGGTACCAGAAGTCCAGGTGGGACACTGTACTGGCACTGGCTAAACAGGCTTCCCCCCAGCGTGCCAAGGAGCTGGAGGAGGTGGCTGCAGATGGGATTGAGGCATCGAAAGTTCAGTTTCATGTTGCTGTAGACTCCAATGATGTCTCATCAAGAGTCATGGCTACATCTGTGGCTCTTTGGAGAATGGCTTGACTCAGATGTACTAGCCTCTCTCAGGATACCCAGGCTAAGGCCATGGATTTTCCTGTAGTGGGTAATTGTCTGTTTGGGGAGCAGACAGAGAATTACATGAAGAAAATGGATGAATACAGGACCACTTACAGGAGTGCTCAGGCCAAGGAAAGGCAGGCAGCTCCTCAAAGGCAGCAGTCCAGGGGCAGGGGCACGCCTTTCCAAAGGCCTTTATACCAAGCACATGCCTCCTCCTCTTCTTTTTCACAGAAGGGGTCCTTCAGAGGGAGAGGAAGAAGGGGGATGAGCAGGCCTGCATCCACCCCTCAGCCTAAAGCCCCTGCCAAGCAGACACCCTGATGGGTCTGCCCGGGTCGATTATCCTATCTCAGTAGGAGGCAGGCTGGCTTACTTTGTCCAGGACTGGATGTCTGTTACGTCAGACAAGTGGGTTCTGGAAGTAGTAAGCCAGAGACTGGTTCTCAGTTTCTAAAAATTTCCCAAGATGAGAGCCAGATCTTTTCCTCCTGCAAATCTCTCAGAAACCCTTGCCTTAGGTGCAGAGGTTTCTTCTCTCCTAGCTCTAAGAGCTATAGAGAGAGTACCTGCCCTGCACTGGGGCAAAGGATTGTACTCCAGGTACTTCCTATACCCCCAAAAAGACAGGAGAGTGGCGACCCATCCTGGACCTAAAATACCTGAACAAACATCTTTTAAAGCCAAAGTTCGAGATGATAACTGGGGAAATTATCCTTCCCTCTCTAAGGCCAGTGGACTGGCTAGCCTCCCTGGACCTCAAAGATGCCTACTTTCACATTCCCATCAGGTGCTCCCACAGAAAGTACCTCAGGTTGAAGTTGCCCTCAGGCCACTGTCAGTTCAGAGCAGTGCCCTTTGGCCTAACATCAGCCCAAGGGTCTTCACAAAGTGCCTGGCAGTAGTCGTTGCCTTCCTAAGAAGACAAAAGATTTCCATTTTTCCATATTTGGACGACTGGCTCATAGTGGGCCAGTCCCCAGACCAAGTCAAGTCACACCTGCAAGTGACCCAGCAGGTGCTCACTTCTTTAGGATTTCTTTTCAACCTACCAAAGTCGGTTCTCGAACCATTGCAGCTCCTCACCTTCATAGGGGTAGAGCTGGATACGGTAAAAGCAAGAGCCTTCCTTCCCCTGGACAGGACAAGGGCTCTCATGGAGCTGGCCTCTTCATTCAGCCTTCAGGTATCTCGACAAACAAGGCACTTCCTTCAGCTATTGGGCCACATGGCAGCTTCTGCAATAGTGGTCCAAGGCGCAAGATTCCAAATGAGTGACATTCAGTTCCACTTAAGAGCTTTTTGGTCCCAAAGGAAGGATTCCCTTGCCAAACTATTACAGTGACTCAAACTCTGATCCAAGCCATGCAATGGTGGCAGGGATCAGGACAGTTTGAGAGAAGGGGTTCCATTTGCCACTCAGTCTCTTTCAGTGGTCCTCACCACAGATGCTTCCCTGTTGGGCCGGGGAGCTCATTTGGGGAAGCTTACCACCCAGGGACTGTGGTCACCTCAGGAATCTCTTCTACACATCAGTCTCTTGGAACTCAGGGCAGTGTTTCTGGCACTGCAAGCTTTTTCCAAATCGGTACAGAACAAGGTGGTTTAGGTCAGAACAGACACCACCACCACCATGTCGTACATCAACAATCAAGGAGGCAGTCTGTCTACGGCCTTGTGCACAGAAGCAATGAAGTTGTGGTCCCTGGCTTATTCCCTGCAAACCTCTCTGATAGTAGTTCACCTTCCAGGAAAGGACAATGTTCTAGCAGATGCACTGAGCAGAATATCCCAGGGCCATCACGAATGGGCCCTAGATCCTCTGGTGTTGAAGGTGATTTTCTCAAGATGTGGCACTCCAGAGATAGATCTTTCTGCAGCCCCAGACAATCACCAACTTCCTCTTTTTTTGTTGCAGACCCCCAGTCTTGGGCTCAGTCCCCCTGCATGCTCTGATTCTGAACTGGGAAGGGAAATTTCTGTATGCTTCCCCCGTTCCCTCTCCTGTTCAAATTGTTAGTCAAGTTGAGGTCACAACCATGCAAAGTGATTCTGATTGCTCCAGACTGGGCCAGGCAGCCATGGTATCCCTTGTTGCTGTCCCTAGCAGTCCATCTTCCCCTGTCTCTTCCCAGGAATTACAACCTGTTAACATCCTCCCAGGGGAGGATTTGGTACCCCAATCTTCAGTCTCTCAATCTCAAGGCTTGGCTCTTGAAGAGTTAGAGTTTGCAGATCTGCATCTTTCCCAAGGGGTTCTGGATATCCTTAAGGCTTCTCGAAAGCCCTCCACCAGAAAGACTTTCAACTCCAAATGGAAAAGATTCAGCATTTGGTGTTCTTAGAAGAATATTTCTCCAGACTCTGCTGAATTGCCTATGGTTTTGGGTTACATGGTCCATCTCAATGGCCTAGGTCTCAGACCAGCTACTCTCAAGGTACACTTGTCAGCTGTTTCTGCTTTCCTGTCAGTAGGTAAGTCTTCCTCACTGTCATCCCATTCTACTGTATTCTGTAAGTTTCTCAAGGGATTGCTTCACACCAATCCCCCCTTTAGGGATCCTGCTCCTGCTTGGGACCTTAATGTTTGCATTGCTCAGCTTTTGCAACCCCCTTTTGAACCTTTGTCCTCAGCAGAGCTTAAGTACTTGACTTGGAAAACTGTGTTTTTGGTAGCCATTACTTCTGCTAGACGTATCAGTGAATTAATTGCAAGCCCTGTCAGTGGAATCTGATTTCATCTCTTTTCACAGAAATAAAGTGGTCCTTAGAACTAACAGAAAGTTCTTGCCTAAAGTGGTTTCAGTTTTCCACCTGAATCAGTCTATATCTCTCCCTGTTTTCTTCACTGATCATTCTTCCTCGGGAGAGAGGAGGCTAAACAGTTTGGATGTTAAAAGAGCCCTTAGTTACCACATAGAGCGTACCAAGGGTCAGAGGTTTGACTCCCTGCAGATGTTCATCACTTATGGAGAAGTTGGGAAGGGCAAACCTGCCACCAAGAGACCTGTTGCCAGGTGGATTGTTTCTTGTATACAATTCTGCTATGAAAAGCGTGAAAACTCCACCCTCAGGCCTGAGGGCTCATTCCAAGAGGTACAGCTGCTTCCCTGGCTGCTGCCAGGGATATCCCTCTTTTAGAAATTTGTCAAGCAGCCATCTGGAAAAGAGTCCATACTTTTACCAAGCATTACTCTCTGGATATCCAGGCTAGGAGTGATGCTCGGTTTGGCACAGCAGTACTTCAGAGCCTATTCCCAAACTAGGTTCTGTCCCTCCTCCATGGAGGTACTGCTTGGTAGTCTGCAATTGTCAGAATACAGCAAGTCTTCATGTTTGAAGAAAAAATTACTCACCTTAGTAATTATATTTCTTCTAGTGGAGTCTTGCTGTATTCTGATCTTCTCCCACCTCCCTCTCAGAACCTAGATTTTGGGATGTGGGTAGGCAGGCGCAGTGTTGGCACTCTATAGGTGCCCCCTTTTACACCCTCTGTTCTCTTTGGGTGGAATGTTATTTCAATTGATTGGTTTTTGTTTTTGGGTTTCCTGACTTGAGTCTTCCTTGGAGGACCCAAAATATCATTTTTCTGCCAGTTGGCTAGTTAAAAATGTTACAGTTTCCACACAGAACACCTAGTGAGTTTTGTTTGTAAAGATCTGACGGTTGCAGCTCGAATAACAGGCAGAGGCTTCAACCAAGCTCGAGATGAACATTCTATGCCATGCATAGAAAAGTTAACCCTTTGTATCCGGGGCAGTTTAAAGGCTGGGGCTAACTGCAATTGTCAGAATACTGCAAGACTCCACTAGAAGAAACATAATTACCAAGGTGAGTAATTTTTTCTTCTTTACTCTGCCTAACAGTGAAGTCTATCCGGAGATTTCTTCTGCTCGGTTCGGTAAAAGTAAAGCGTTCGGTTTAAACCATATAATTTTTGTAATTTTTGGATTTCCAGCCTCTGTCTATGGTGCAGGTAGTGTGTAGACAGGTAGTGACTGTTTTTTATTCTGTGAAAAAGTTGGAAATTGTTCTTTTCTTCGGTTTCTTTGTGGTCGGTCCGGTTTGGAACTGACTCATTCTGTTTAAATTTATTTCTGGGTTTAGAGTGGTGTTCCGGTACTGATCGATTTCAAAAGAAGCGAGGTTTTTTGCCAGTTCTTTTAAAAAGCCCGTGACACGGTTTGTAACCAATCGGTTATTGCATTACCTGGCTTGAAAGCTGCAATAGGGTAATTTGTTAGATTGGCCATGTCTGAGAAACCCAAGAAGAAAACCGGTCCCACTGGGTTTCAACACTGTACTGAGTGTGGGAAGGCCTTTGCTAAGGCTGACCCCCACCTCATCTATGTTTATTGTCTGGGGTTTGACCTCCTCAAGTCAGACTGCCAAATCTAAAAACTTTCCTAAATCCGCTCTAGATAAAAGACTGAGTAGGCTGAGAAGTCTGTAGATCTGGATGGCCAGCCCGGTTCGGTTGCAGCCGAACCTGAGGAGGTGCCTACTGACCTAGGCGATACCTCCTCAGGCGAAAGGAGAGCCGATCCCAAGGGGTCAGTTCCATCAAAAAAGAAGCATAATCTGCCAGTTTGGATCTGTTATCGCACTCTCCAACATCGGACGAAATTGCCAAAGCGATTAGCATTGTTCAGTCGCTTAGACCGGTTCCGTCCGAACCGGTACCGCCGGTTAGGTCAGATCCTTCTCCTCCAGATTATGATCCAGACTCTTTTTATGAGGAGTGGAAGTGAGGCGAAGACTATCCAGAGGATGATGACGATGACCGGGGGTTTTCTGGATGTGCCCATTGAAACAGACATCTCTCCAGACAGGCCCTCAGGTGTCTCTCCTTCCAGGCTCTCCGAGTCCCCTTCACATTTTTTGTTCTACAAAAAGGTGGCAGAAATCCTACAGCTCCCATTGGTTGAAGCTGCAGAGGAGGATGAAGAGCCTGATTTTGTGGAAATGGACATCCCAGAATCCAAAAGACTGTCTGTCCCTCTTCATAAATCCTTGGGGAAACAGACACACAAGATTTTACAAACCACTAATTCAATACCTCCTGTGGATAAGAGAATGGACAGGAGGTATTTGTTATCAGGCTCAGCTGCGGAGTTCCTTTATAGTCGTTGCAGCCATGTTGGGGTAGTGCAGGCTGCAGCCTGTGACAGGAGCTAACATTCCTTTGGCGTCCACCCCGGATAAGGACTCCAGGAAAGTGGATGCCATGGCCAAAAACAGTATTTGACATCCTCTTTGGGACTCAGGCAGGCTACTTATATGGCCTACATAGCTAGGTACCAGAAATCCAGATGGGATACGGTTCTGGAACTGGCTAAACGGGCCTCTCCCCAGCATGGCAAGGAGCTGGAGGAGGTGGCTGCTGATGGAATTGAGGCATCTAGAGTCATGGCTACATCTGTGTCTCTCAGTAGACATGCTTGGCTCAGGTGTACTAGCCTTTCACAGGATACCCAGACTAAGGCTATGGATTTTCCTGTAGTAGGTAACTCTTTGTTTGGGGAGCAGACAGAGGCTTACATGAAGAAAATGGATAAATACAGGACTGCGTACAGGAGTGCACAGGCCAATAAAAGGCAAGCCACTCCGCTCAAGCAGCAGTCTAGGGTCAGGGCAGGCCCTTTCAAAGGCCTTTTTACCAAGCCCAGGCCTCCTCTCCCTTCCCACAGAGGGGGGGTTCTTTAGAGGGAGGGGTATGAGGGGGATGAGTAGAGCTGCTCCCTCCTCCTCTCAGTCTAAGGCTCCTGCCAAGCAGACACCCTGATGTGTCAGCCCGGGTTGACTCCCCATTTCTAGTAGGAGGCAGGCTGGTTACTACTTCCAGGCCTGGAAGTCTGTGACCTCAGACAAGTGGGTCCTGGAAGTAGTAAGCCAGGGACTGGCCCTCAGCTGAAAAAAATTTCGAAAAAAGAGGGCCACGTCTTTTCCACCTGCATCACTCTCAGAAACCATTGACCTAGAGTTAGAGGTTTCCTCTCTTCTAGCTCTCAGAGCTATAGAGAAAGTTCCTACTCAGCACAGGGGAAAAGGACTGTACTCCAGGTACTTCCTTACCCCAAAGAAAACAGGGGAGTGGCGACCCATCCTAGACCTAAGGTATGTAAACAAACTCATTTCAAAGCCCAAATTCAAAATGATAACTCTGGGAATAATCCTTCCCTCTCTAAGGCCAGGGGATTGGCTAGCATCTCTGGACCTCAAGGATGCCTACTTCCATATTCCTTTTAGGTGCTCCCACAAAAAATACCTCTGGTTCGAGTTGCCTTCAGGCCATTACCAATTCAGAGCTATGCCATTCAGCCTAACATCAGCTCCAAGGGTGTTCTCAAAGTGCCTTGCAGTAGTGGTGGCTTACCTCAGAAGATAGGGTATCAACATCTTCCAGTATCTGGACGACTGGCTTTTACTGGTTCAGTCACCTTTACAGGTCAAGTCAGCTCTTCAAACTACCCAGGACCTACTCAGCTCCTTGGGGTTTCTTCTCAGTCTTCCAAAGTCTGTCCTCGAACCAGTTCAACTTCTCACCTTTATAGGCATAGAGTTGGACACTGTACAAGCAAAAGCCTTCCTTCCCCTGGCACGGGTAAAGACCCTAGTGGATCTCGCTTCCTCCTTTCGACCTCAGGTGTCTTGCCCAGCAAGACAGTTCCTCCAGCTCCTGGGCCACCTGGCAGCTTCCACGGCAGTGGTGCAGGGAGCAAGGTTACGGATGAGGGACAGTCAGTTTCATCTAAGGTCGTTTTGGTCTCAAAAGAAGGATTCACTTACCAAACCGATCCCAGTGACTCAGACTCTGGTCCAAGCTCTCCAGTGGTGGCTGGACCAGGACAACCTCAGACAAAGGGTTCCATTTCTGCCTCAAGTCCCATCAGTAGTTCTAACTACGGATGCATCTCTCCTAGGATGGGAGAGCCACCTGGGAGCCCTGACAGCTCAAGGAGTCTGGTCCCCACAAGAGTCTCTCCTTCATATCAATCTGCTGGAGCTCAGGGCAGTTTTCCTAGCCCTGCTGAGTTTCTCGGATTCAGTCAAGGGCAAGGTGGTCCAGGTCAGAATGGACACCACCACCGCAATGTGGTACATCAGCAAGCAGGGAGGCACTCGGTCCTCTGCCTTGTGCACAAAAGCCATGAAGCTATGTTCTCTGGACGATTCTCTTCAGACTTCTCTGGTAGCAGTTCACCTTCTTGGGAAGGACAACATACTAGCAGATGCTCTGAGCAGAATATCACAGGGACACCACGAATCGTCCCTGGATCCTCACACACTGAAGGTCATCTTCTCCAGGTGGGGCACTCCAGAGATGGATCTCTTTGCAACACTGGACAATCATCAACTTCCTCTGTTTTGTTGAAGACCTCCAGTCCTGGGGACGTTTCCCCTGGATGCTCTCATTTTGGACTGGAAGGGCAGGTTTCTCTATGCCTTCCATCTGCTGTTCAGAGTTCCGATCAAGATCAGGACTCAACCCTGCACAGTGATGCTGGTGGCTCCAGATTGGGCCAGACAGCCGTGGTATCCTCTACTGCTGTCCTTGTCAGTGTCACGTACCCTATCTCTGCCCAGGGCATACAATCTCCTGTCCTCCTCCCAGGGGGCGGATCTAGTACCCCAGTCTCGAGTCTCTCAATCTGAAAGCCTGGCTCTTGAAGAGTTAGAATATGCAGCATTACATCTTTCTCTGGGAGTTCTGGATATTCTTAAAGTCTCCATGAAAACTTCCACTAGAGAAACTTACAACTCCAAATGGAAAAGTTTCAGTATTTGGTGCTCTCAGAAAGGCATCCTGCCTGATTTTGCAGACATTTCCACAACCTTAGACTATCTAGTTCATCTGAATGGTCTAGGCCTTAGGCCTGCCATTCTGAAAGTTCATCTAGCAGCTGTCTCTGCATTCCTCTCAGCAGGGAAGGGCTCTTCCCTGGCATCTCATCCTGTTTTCAGAAAGTTTTTCAAGGGCCTGGTTCACATTAACCCTCCCTTTAGGGAGCCCACTCTGCCTTGGGATCTTAATGTCTGCATTGCTCAGCTTATGCAGCCACTCTTTGAACCTCTGACTTCAGTCAAATTGAAGTACTTGACCTGGAAAACTGTGTTCCTGGTAGCTATTACTTCTGCCAGGTGGATTAGTGAGTTACAGGCTCTGTCAGTTGAACCTGACTTCATCTCCTTCCGTAGGGAAAAAGTGGTCCTAAGAACCAATAGCAGGTTCTTGCCCAAAGTGGTATCGGATTTTTATCTGAACCAGTCTATATCTCTCCCTGTATTTTTCACTGATCATTCTTCTTCACGTGAAAGAAGGTTACACAGTCTGGACGTTAAGAGGGCCCTTAGCTACTACACTGAGCATACTAAGGCACATGGAAATGACTGTCTTCAATTGTTTCTCACTTATGGTGAAGTGGGGAAAGGTAAACCTGCCACTAAAAGATCTATTACCAGGTGGATTGTTTCTTGTACAGTATACAGTTCTGTTATGACAAGTTGGGTAGAACACCCCCTTCAGGCCTGAGGGCTCATTCGACCAGAGGTACAGCTGCTTCTCTAGCTGCAGCTAGAGATATACCTTTGTTAGAGATCTGTAAAGCAGCCACCTGGAAAACAGTACGTACTTTTACCAAGCATTACTCCTTGGACATACAGGCTAGGGCTGATGCTAGGTTTGGCAAAGCAGTACTGCAGAGCCTCTTCCCAAAGTAGTTTCTGCATTCCCTCCTCCATAGGGAACTGCTTGGTAGTCTGCATTATGTCTGAATACAGCAAGACTTCATGTTGTTTAAAGAAAAAATTACTCACCATAGTAATATTATTTCTTCTAATGGAGTCTTTCTGTATTCAGACCCCGCCTCCCCTCTCAGAACCTTGGTTTTTGGGAAGTGGGCTGGCAGGTACAGTGTTGCACCTCATGGGTGTACCTTGTACTCTCACTCTTGGGTGGGGTGGATTTAATTATTTTTTCTGTTTTTTTTATACTTAAATATTGTGACTACCTTTCCTTCTTGGGTTCTCGACTTGAGTCTTTTGGGACCAAAAATAATTTTTTACCCTTTTGCTATATGTTGAACAATTTCTATACTATAGTATGTTAGTGTGCTCATTAGAATCTGACGGTTACACTGAGTAGTACCACAGACAGAGGTTTGAAAACTGAGCTCAAGCTCAACGTTCTGTGCTTCTGCATAGAGTTAACTCTTTCCTCTCTGGGGCAGTTCAAGTGCTGGGGCTAACTGCATTATGTCTGAATATAGCAGACTCCGTTAGAAAAAACAACATTACTATGGTGAGTCATTTTTTCTTTTTCACAAGAACATTGTCCTTCAAATAGCAAAGCAGTGATGTATTACATCAACAAGCAAGGTGGAGCTGACTCTTGCCCCTTATGCAGGGAAGCGATGAGAGTGTGGGAATGGTGCTTGGAGCACAAGGCTCTAGTTCGAGCGGCGTACCTACCAGGAGTGCAGAATGAACTGGCAGACCATCTCAGCAGAAGAGAGACGGATCTTACTTCGAGACCTCTTGCAGCAGGTTACACCATTAGGACTGAAGCTGGAAGGCGCCAGGACCCCACGGAAATTTTCTAGCTAGCAGTCTTCATCGGGGACCGCATCCGATGTCAGGCATAGTACATAAGGAAGCGGTCCTCCCATAATCCTCAGTTCTTTTTCCGCCATCGACATCGCCAGTATCGGCCTCTCGGTCTCTTTTCTAGCGTGCGACGACCTTTAGAACTACGACGATTTCGTCTTTCTTCACGACTTTGGATTCAACTGATGTCCTCTCCAACTACTTCTCTAGAGGGTCACCACTCGAAGTGTGCCTGCGGCAAACAGATCCCCTTCAAGGATCCACATTTGGCCTGCGTGCGCTGCCTAGGCCTGCTCCTTCTGCCTGAGCTTCAACAGTCGCACCAAGATCCGCCGCCAGAAGGCCCTTCAAGCGTTTCTCTTGGAGTAGAAACTGAAAACCATGGATAAAGAACCTTCCTCCAGGGGGGAGTTGTCTGGTAAAACCCACAAGCACCTGGAAAAGGAAAGGCCCAGGTCCCCTGCGAGGACTTCGGACTCCCGAAGCGCCGGCTGTCGATCGGACTGCTCTCCCTCCAGGGCTCAATCGCAGCCTCCCCCAGTTCAGGTCAAATCCTCCAGCGGTTTCTCTTCTTTGCAGCCCCTGAAGACTTTCAGGCCGTCGGCCTCTTCCACTCCATCTAAGGCCTCGTCGAAGTCCGGGGAGCGCCATAAATCTTCTACCCGCCAGCGGGACTCCGACGCCAGGTCAGTTTCCCAGCCTCTGCGTAGGTCGGATCCAGTTTCTCGCAAGACCAAGGACCTGACGTCCCTCAAACAGACATCGGACCCAACGTCGGCCAGGCATCACCGGCACTCCCAGGAGCCGGCGACACCTAAACACTCGTCGTCAGCCAGGCGTTCGCCTCCGAGAGCGTCGCCCAGTGGACCGACGTCGGCTACCCCAGAGAAGAGGACCGCACCACCATCGCCGGCGGACGCCTGTCTGAAGGACTCGTCGCAGGAGTATTCCACACAGCCTGAGGACCAGGCGGGCGACACCGGAGACGCCAGGCTCCCACGGGGACCCGACCCCGGCAACAGGCCACCGGCGCCAGGCCCATCATTGGGCATGAATTTGGCAGAGGTAAAGGAACTCTCTTACTTTCTGGTGAGACACCAGCAGAAAAGATGTGGTCGCCACAAGTCCTCCTCCTGCTCTGACTCCGCCTCCTCCTACTCCTTCACCGCCTACGCCCCCCTCCTCCGCCCAAGGGGCCTGTAGGACCGTCGCCAACCCCCAAGGAGCAGACGCCACCTCCTCGGGGCAGATCCTCAGAAAGGAGAAGACCTCCCTCCAAATCCACCTCAGGGTCACCCAGTCCCAAGAGACCCAGACGACGCCGGTACACCCCGACGGGGGAGGATTCCAGATCGGACACCTCAGAGCACTCCAGATCTCCTTCTCCCATCAGCATTCCCTCTCCGCACCCACACGACCTACCTAGGTCTCCTCCGGATGATCCCTCTTTCGCGGAGATCATGAGGCACATCCAGGAGAATATGGGGTGGGATGCTGAAGAACTTGACCCCGAGAGACAACGCCTTGCTCGCTACCTTCGGCAGAAAGACCCGAAGCCTGTGGTAGTGCCGCCCTTGGTGGATACCTTTGCGGACAGCACCAGGGCCGCCTGGAAACATCCGCATTCCACTCCAGCAGTGCCGAAGAAGGCTGGCCGCCTATATAAGGCCCTTAGGGAGGACCAGTATCTGGCGAACCATACTCTGGCCGACTCCCTGGTCATGACTGCTTCGCATGACCGGTCTCAGAGACCTCAGCATTTGAGCACACAGCCACCGGACCAGGAATCCAAGCAATTGGATGTCCTGGGTAGGCGCACGTACACGGCTGTGACTTGCGCCATCTGGTCACTGAATTACCTCACCCACATGGTTCAATTCCAGAACGCACTGTGGGAAAAGGGACAGGACCTGGTTGAGAAGATGCCCGATGGCGACCAAAAGGAGGAGCTCTTGAACCTCTTCCGCGCGGGTTCGGATGTGGGGTCCCAGGTGCTCAGAGCCGCATATGATTCTGCGGACTCGTCAGCCAGAGCTGCAGCCTCAGGTGTGTGTCTCCGGAGACACTCTTGGCTCCGTGTCGCCGGTTTTACCCTGGACGTCCAGAAGAACATCTTAGCTGTCCCTTATAACGGCGAGGTCCTATTTGGTGAAGCCTCCGAGAGAGTAATCACCAAACTTGAGGATGCAGGGAAGGCCGTCCGATCTGTACAGGCCATGTACAGGTCTCGGCCCAGTTCCTTTCATAGGAACTAAAGCCACTTCCATGGCCAGCTACAAAGGCAACAGCCACGTTCCGGCCAACAGCAGAGGGGCACTTTCACCCGCAAAGCCCAGGCCAAGTCATCCCAAGGCAGAGGCCAACGATTTGCAAAGTCATCACAGCCTGCCAGATCAAACGCTGCCACAGCATGACTCCTTCCCAGCCCCTGCCCCTCATTAGGATCAACGGGAAAAGAAAGTCGGGGGTCAAATCGTATGCCACTTGCTAGGGTGGCAGTCGATCACCACTGACAGATGGGTTCTGCAACTGGTTAAAAAGGACCACTATATAGAATTTGTAGGCAGTCTACCGACAAGACCTCCCCCGCTCTCCCGATATTCGGGTCAGCATGTCTTGCTTATACAGCAGGAGGTGCTCGCGCTTCTGCAAAAGGAAGCCTTAGAGCACGTTCCAGAGAACCAGCGAGGACTAGGGTACTATTCTCACTTCTTCCTGGTTCCAAAGAATACAGGGGACCTCCGTCCAATACTGGACCTCAGCAACCTCAACATTTCGGTCCTTTACTAATGCTTCCGCATGGTGACCCTTCCAGGCCTAATTCCCCTGCTGAAGCAAGACGCCTTTCTGGCGTCTTTGGACGTGCAGGACGCCTACCTGCATATTCCGATTGCTCAAGCGGATAGGAGGTTCCTGCGCTGCGAGTTTCAGAGCCGCCATTATTAGTTCCGAGCTCTTCCGTTCGGGCTGTCATCGGCACCTCGCGTATTCACGAAGTGCATGGCGGTCGTAGCGGCATCTCTGAGAAGACAAGGCCACTACGTGTTCCCATACCTGGACGACTGGCTTCTCATGGCGCCTTCCAGGGAGACACTGATGACGGCCATTCACTGCACCCAGTCCCTTTTTCAATCACTGGGTATTCTCATCAACTACAAGAAGTCACTCCTGTTTATAGGAGCCGTTCTGGACACCGTCAGAGGGAAAGCTTTTCTTCCCTCGGACAGAGCGGAACACATCAGATCCCTCATCAGGGACTTGTCGGTGAAGAAGACTGTCCCGGCCAGATCGGTCCTTCACCTGCTCGGATACATGGCTGCGGCCGTTGCAGCAGTCCCGCTGGCATGTCTCCACATGCGGGTAACCCAGTGGATGCTAAGGGTGCAATGGGACCAAAGGCAAGGCCATCTGCAGCATCCAATCCGAATCACGAATGCCGTAATTCGGGATTGGCAATGGTGGCTAAATCCTGGGAACCTCTCTGCGGGGGTTCTCTTCGCAGCGCTGTCTCTGACTGTGACCCTCTCCACAGACACCTCAGGGCTCGGGTGGGGAGCGCACCTCGACGGGGTTCGGTCTCAGTGCCGGTGGACAGCTCAGGAGTCTCCTCTCCACATCAACATTTTGGAAATGAGGGCAGTCCTTTACGCTCTACAAGCCTTCCAGTCGGAGATTCCACCGGGTACACTCCTGTTACAAACAGACAATACCCCAGTGATGTATTACCTCAACAAACGAGGCACTCGCTCCTACCCACTTTGCAGGGAGGCCATGAGAGTGTGGGAGTGGATATTGCATCGCGACGCAAACGTAATTGCAGTACATGTCCCGGGAGTGGACAACACCATCGCAGACAGTCTGAGCCGCTCTCAGGCCAGAGTCCATGAGTGGGAACTTCTACAGGAGGTGGCAGAGGATCTGTTTCACAGATGGGGCACTCCAGAGTTGGACCTTTACGCGTCCCCGTCCAATGCAAAACTGCCCAATTTTTGCTCGCTAGATCCAGGGCCTAGTGTTTTCTGGCAAGATGCGTTGTCCCTCTCCTGGGTGGGTGGATTCCTCTATGCCTTCCCTCCTTTCCCCTTGATCCAGAGTGTTCTCTTAAAACTTCGCAGGGAGCAAGCGACGCTCATTTTGATCGCGCCCTTCTGGCCCAGACAGATTTGGTTCCCTCTTCTGCACCAGCTATCCCGGCAACCTCTAGTTCCTTTGCCAATCAGCTCCATCTTTTGTTTCAGGAGGCGGGTTCATTGGTCCACCCAGACTTACGTTCATTGAACCTGCATGCTTGGCTCCTAGAGATAGCCATGATGCGATATGGGGTCTCGGAAGAAGTGGCAGACGTACTCTCTGCCGCCAGAAAACCGGCAACGTACGCCATGAAATGGCGTAGATTCTGTTTGTGGGCTCAAGCGCGCAGTTTTTCATCGTTAGACTGTCCTGAAAAGCTGGTTCTGGACTTCCTGCTTTCCCTCTTCCACTCCGGACTGGCTTACTCCTCGATTAAAGTGCACCTTTGTGCAATTTCTGCCTACAATGCCCCCGTTGACCATCGGACGGTGGCCCAGCTACACACTACTCATGCCTTCTTAAGGGGAGTCCTCCACCTTAGGCCGCCCATCAAAGATCCAGTCCCTCCTTGGGACTTACTTTTCGTCCTGGAGCAGCTTACGCTGCCACCTTTTGAACCAGCCGCTGATTGCGAGCTACGTTTTCTCTCTTGGAAAACGTTATTTTTAGTTGCTGTTACTCCGGCTAGAAGGACCTCGGAATTGCATGCTCTTATGTGCAAAGAGTCTTATTTGGTTTTCCATCAGGACAGGGTATCCCTAAGGACAAACCCAAAGTTTTTGCCTAAGGTGGTTTCAGCCCTCACCCTTAACCAGGATATTGATCTACCAGTGTATTTCCCAAGGTACACTAATTGAGGAAAAGCCCTTCTGCACACCCTCGACGTGCATCGGTGCCTCAGATACTATCTGACCAGAACCAAACAGCTCCGAAAGTTGGACCAACTTTTCGACTCCTTTGCTCACAGGATGAAAGGAGCTCCTGTCTCCAAACAGTCACTCTCGAGGTGGCTCATTCAGTGCATCACTTTCTGTTATGACAAGTGCAATAAACCCTTACCGGGTGCGGTCAAGGGTCATTCCACAAGAGGGGTGGCTACTTCTTTTGCGGCGTTTAAGAACGTCTCCACCTCAGCTATTTGCGCTGCAGCTACTTGGAGCTCTGTGCATACCTTTATCAGGCATTACAGTCTGGACATTGCATCAAGGTGAAGAGCTGGGTTCGGTCTAGCCGTCCTTCAGGGACTTCTGTCCTAGGCTTGAGTGATATCGAGATCTCTACCTTTCCTCCTCCCAGTGGTGCATGATTGCCACCATTGCTTGGAAATCAGTCCTAATGGTGTAACCTGCTGCAAGAGCTGTATCTCGAAGTAAGATAGTACAGTTACGTAAGAACTTACCGTAACAGTAAATCTTAGAGAACAACTCTTGCAGCAGGTACCTTCCCGCCCACCATCCCCCTTTTTTTGGAGGTAGGTCGTAGTCAAGCACCCATCTTATGGGATGGGACATTCCTTTTCTGTAGTCTTTGCCATCTGGTGGCGGATCCTCGGTCTCCTCTTCTGATGTCATCCAGCGGCCGGGAGTCTCTGGCGGGAGAACTGAGGATTATGGGGGGACCGCCTCCTTATGTACTGCGCCTGATGTCGGGGTGGGACCAACGTCTGAGGCGGCCCCAGCTGAAGACTGCTAGCTAGAAAATTTCCGTGGGGTCCTGGCGCCTGCCGGCTTCAGTCCTAATGGTGTAACCTGCTGCAAGAGCTGTTCTCGAAGATCTACTGTTACGATAAGTTCTTACGTAACTGTACTATCCTCACGAATGGTCTCTCAACTCAACCGTAGTTCAGTCACTATTCGCAGAGTGGGTAACCCCAGACCTGGACCTTTTTGCATTCCCACTCAACACAAAACTGACTCTCTTTTGCTCCAGAAATCCAGGGCCTGGCATTTTCTGTCGGGATGCGTTCAGGCTGCAGTAGACAAAGCGCTTTCTATACGCCTTTCTGCCTCTTCTAATTCAGAGGGTACTTCTCAAGTTCAAGTCGCAGGGGAGCAAAATGATTCTCATTGCTCCCTTCTGACCTCGGCAGATATGGTTTCCGTTACTCAATAGTATGTCTGAAATCCCTCCGAAACCGCTTCCCCTTCAGATGAACCTTCTGACTTGGGGGCCTGTTGTCCATCCCAATCTGAAATCGCTTCACCTTCAAGCTTGGCTCCTGAAGAGATAGATGTGAACAGGTTCATTGTCTCCCACATAGTTTCAGATATTCTTCTGGCTGCGCGCAAGCCAGCCACTAGGAAAACTTATACAGCCAAATGGAAGCTTTTTACGCTCTGGTGTGCAAAATCCTCTTTGAATCCTTTTTCCTGCCCACCAAATAAGGTTCTAGAGTACCTTTTGGACCTCTCAAATTCAGGTCTGCAATACTCTACAGTCCAGGTTCACATTTGTGCCATTTCAGTTTATCATGAGCCAGTACTTTCATTGTCACTGTCTCTGTTACCCGTGATTAAGTTTCCTTAAAGGGAATTCTGCATACCAGACTTCCTATCAGATGTCCGGTCGCAGCCTGGGACATTAATCTGGTGCTAGACATGCTCACTCGAAAACCTTTTGAGCCTCTAGTTACCTGTGAGTTGAAATTCCTCACTTGGAAAACGGCCTTCCTGGTGGCCATTACCTCGGCCCATCAGGGTCTCTGAGATACATGCCTTGGTCGCAGACACTCCATATACTGTGTTTCTTAAAGACAAAGTAGTTCTTAGGAGCCATCCTAAGTTTCTCACTATGTTTTTTTCAGAATTCCATCTGAACCAGCCTTTGATCCTTCCTACTTACTTTGCGAACTTCCAAAATGAAGGGGAGCGTTCTCTTCATTCTTTAGACATCAAAAGAGTTTTGCATTTCTATTTAGATAGGACAAAAGATTTTCGCAAAGCTCAGCAACTGTTTGTTTCCTTCAGCGAGACCTGGCTGGGTCAACCTGTTGCTATCAGATGTATTTCAGCATGGACTGGTGGCATGCCTTCACCACTGTTATTCCATTGCGCAGGTTAAGCAGGAAGGCAGAGTGTAAGCTCACTCTGCTAGAGCATTCGTGGCATCCCTGGCGGAAATCCGCAATATGCCCATTGCAGATATTTGCAATGTGGCCACCTGGAGCTCAGTGCATACTTTCGTCAAACACTATACACTGGATGTCCATGCCAGACGACGTTTCGTTTGGCAGAACCATCCTTAATGGACTTCTGTCCTAAATCTGTGAGCTCTTGGTCTCTCCTGCCGCCCTCTTGGGGGATTATTAGCTCGGTACTCTCCCATTAGTGTGAATAAGTTGTGGAGACTTTATGTCCAGGAAGATATGGAAATTACTTACCTACCGTAATTCTTGATCTTCTTGGACGAAGTCTCTACCACTCATTCACACGCCCACCCACCATCCCCCGAGCTCACCTCTGTTGTTGATCTTCACTCCCTCAACTTTTACGCTGTGAAGATTTCTTTACATAGCAACATAGAATTTGACGGCAGATAAGGACCTCTTGGCCAACCCAGTCTGCCCATTTCCCTACCTAATGGATAAGCTGCAGATCCTAGTTAACCAGCAGCCTACTTCTTTCTACCCCAACCCCCTAGAATTGACTTATGACTGTCCCATGCATGCTTGAATTCAACCACTGTTTTTGACTCCACAACCTCCTCCGGAAGGCCGTTCCATGCATTCGCAACCCTCTCTGTGAAAACATACTTCCTTGCATTACCTCTGAGCCGCCCCCCCATCTTCAAATTGTGCCCCCTTGTTCTTGCACACCTCTTTTTTTGAAAGATGCTATCCTCTTGGACTTTGTTGATTCCCTTGAGGTACTTGAAAGTTTATATCATGTCTCCCCTCTCCCTCCTTTCCTCGAGGCTATACATATTAAGCTTGTTTAGTATCTCTTCATATGTCTTCCGCTACAGGCCTTGCACCATTTTAGTTGCCCTCATCTGGACAGCTTCCATCCTGTCTGTCCTTTCGGAGACTGGGTCTCCAGAACTGCACGCAGTACTCCAGATGGGGTCTCACCAGCTGTCTACAGAGGGATAACAACTTCCTGTTTTCTGCTGGTGATGCCTCTCCCTATGCTTCCGAGTATCCCCCAGCCCTACTTACTGGCCTTTCACATTGCTTTCTTGACCCTTCTTATACGTTTTTTCCAGACTACCTTATGTCCGATTTTTAGTTAGGCTATCCTTCTAGGTTAGTTACGCTGCACCTCCTCGGGGTGGGGGAGAAGGTACTGATGCAGGTGGAGGGTCGACGCTGAGATGGTCATTGCCGCATAAGCAGAGGCTCGCGGCTCCATCATTGGTACCGGCCCTACTGCAAAAAAGTTTGCTCCCACTGGGTCCTAGTGCCTCCGGCATAGTTCCCATTAGTGTGAATGAGTGGTGGAGACTTCGTCCAAAAAGATCAAGAATTGCGGTAGGTACGTGATTTCCATTTCTGTCAGTGGGGTTGTGTCCAGTCCACCGTCCTTTATGGAGGGGTGAGGGTCTGACCACTGGCAGTCTGTTGCTTGGGAGGGAGGACAATCTTCCCGAATGACGAAAAAGTAGGCCCAGTCTCAGTCGGGGACCTGGTGCCGTTTGGCCTAGAGTTCTTCTCCTTCCCATCGGAAGAAATGGTACCGCTTGAGGTCGTCCTCTGGTAGGTCTGCGAGAGAGTCTTTGCTAGTCGAGAGCGGTAGACCCACTCCAACCCCTCTAAGGTCCCTAGTGGTCTCCCCCCATAATGGTTGGGATTCCTGACACAGGAGCCCCTCTCTGTCCTCTGGGGTTTCCGTCGAGCAGTTTCATCACTGGGACCCACTTATGAGGCAGTGGGTACGACGTCTGTTTCGGTTGCCCTTGCCTGTGGACCCGGGGCCTCGGGTCTTGGGACCACAGCTGGGACTTGGGGACAGGATGTGTATTCAGTGCCAACGACAAATTTTACCCTCTCCGTTATCGGTGCCACAGATGTCAGTTCCATGTGCCTTACCCCCTCACTATATTTCCACGCAGGGGCCGGCACAGGTACTACTTTCCGCACCCCTTTTTCCTAGATCTGACTGGGGTGCTTATGGTTTGGTGCCATGACAGGCGCTGTGTTATTTGGTGCCATGTTCATCGCCGTGTTCTTTGGTCCCGTGCTTGGTGCTGGGTTCTTCTATGCCTGCTCAGCGCTGGGTTCCTTGATGCCGTGTGCAGCGTTGGGTGCTTCGGGGCTGTGTGCGGTGCCAGGTTCCTCGGTACAGTGCCTGGAACCTTGACGCTGATAGGAGTGGAGGTAGAACATGATGAGTCTTCTCCTGATCTAATTTTGTCTGATGATGCCGAAGATGACTCAGTTTATGACTTGAAAGGCAAGTCTTCTATCTCTGCTGAATCCTTGGTCGAGGACCTTTCTTTCCAGTTCCTCCTCAAGAACATGGAATCAACTTCCATTGGCACCACAGAGCAAGTAGCAGCACATTGAGACGAGCTCCCTGTCCCAAGAGCCTATAAAACTATTTTTTTCTGAAGCCGAGCTTTTAAAATGGTCAAAATAGTAAAAATGAAAAGAAATAATGAAAAGCAGCACAAGTCCAAAGGAAACTTGCATCTAGGGGACAGGATACAGTCGGATTAACAACCCAAGAGCGAGACAGCAGGTGAAGCCCTTCCCTTTCGAGCATGGCCAACACCGAGGAGGAGGAGAACGACCACTTGTCTAGAAAGAGATTTGAGCAGCTCTTCAAAGAATTTAGAGATGCGTGCTGAAAATAAAGCTGAATTTAGACAACTTAACCAAACACTGACTGGCTTAGAAAAAAGGATTGAGGAAGCAAATAACAGAATTGGCGCCATGGAAGAGAATGCTACAAAAACAGGCCTCATCATCCAAGCCCTCATCAATCATACCGAGAGATTGCAGAGGTGCACGGATCTTGAGGGCCGTTCACAGAGGGAAAGTATTCATGTCTACAGACTTCCTGAAGGCACCAAACTATGGCAGATTTGTTGGCAGACATTTTACAGTTGCCAGATGGTTTTCAGCTTGGAATCGAGCACGCACATTGGGCGCTCCAGCTTAAACCACCCTCTCCTAATAGCAGACCTCATTCGATAAAAATTTAATAGCTACAAGATCAAGGAGGAGATTTTGTCAAAAGTCTGGCAACAAAAGGAAGTCAAATACCTCACTTCAAGACTTTTTTTTGACCATGATTACCCAGTAGAGGTTCAGAGGCAAAAGATGAGGTACCTGGACTTGTTGAGGGTATTGAAAGCAGAGGGGGTCCATTTCCACACGCTGTTCCTGGCTCGTTTGAGGGTTTTTTGGCCTGTTGGGGTAAAAGTGTGTAACTCCTTTGAAAATGCGAAGAGGGCCTGCATTGAAAGGGGCCTCAATGGAGTTCAGGAGTTTCCCACTAGGGACTCCAGTTCCCAGCAGGACTTTGGAGACCTCACTGATTGGATGGTTGCATTGGCAAAGTGGAAGAGGGGTCATGGATCACCAGCATCAACAATTGCGCCCTTTCAAGTGCCTCGATCACTCGTGCAGAATGTCCAAGAAATCGAGAAAGAATGACTCCCAAGACTGAGAGGGACGTTTTTGTACCAGTGAACAGCAAACAGCTTACTTTGTTGAACAAGCGAGACAGACTGGCTGTACTTTTTGACTGTTTAGATGATCAGCTGTACTGTTTACAGACTTGTCCATGTAGTCCTCCTCAGGGCTAAATATGATCCCAGCTCACATGGACATGTGGATTGTGATGTTCTCTCTGTTATATTTGACATATACCTTCTCATATAATGTTTATACTGCATTGATTTATGAGCTCTTTTGTTTCTAATATTTAAGGCTCTTTTGAGTGTGCAGTTATATCATTTCAGGAGAACATTACTACTATAGAGACTAGCATTTTGACATCTGTGCTAGCTACCTCAGCTTAAAGTTCTCAGAGTTTGCTGATTTACTACATGAGCTATGAGCTAAATAATACATGTACTAAAGGGAGCGGGGTCTAAAATAATTGACCCTCCTTTCTCTTTCTCATTAGTGCCTTTTCTGCTTGCTTGATCGCCCCGGGGCTGCGAACTGTTACAGCCTTGGTGCTCTGGGGATGCCACATGTTCACTGTTTTTTTTTTTCAGCCAGAGAGACCCTCTTTTTACAACCTCTGGGCTCTGGAGGGGAGCGATTTGTTTTAAGTGGCAATAGCCCCATCCCCTCAATAGTTTTAAAAGGGAGGGGTTTGGACACTTACAGATCTTTCCATAATTTGATGAGATCTCCACTAATGGAAGCCTACTCGTTTGGTTGGCAAGTTTACAAGTTATCTGTATTTATTACAATGTTGCTATTGTTTTTTTTTATTTATATGGGGAATTCTTGTTTTGACCATGCTGGGGGGAGGAATGCTTTTGGACAAGGGAGTGGGGAACCTCAGGAATGTCTGTATGGGAATATGTCTGTCTGTTTGTAGTGATTAGTAATTTAGGGTGCCTAGATACTGTTCTATAAAAAGAAAGAGAAAACAAAAACTCAGATACAGGAGCAGGTAAGAAGTCTCATAAAAGCTCAGAAATTAATAAAGGTAAAATGGCAACTGTCATACGTGCGACAGATGGGAGGGCAGGTACGATGTGCAGGCTATGTAGTATGTTTGATTTTTGAACTGAAACAGCAGAATAATGAGCCTTATATATGTAATAAGTGTATTAAGGTTCAAGAATTAGAAGCAGAAATAACGTTGTTAGATTGTAGATTAAGGGCATTGGAACTCTGTCAATTAGAGACTGCAAAAAGACTGCACATAACAGATGAACATAATTCATCCTTACAGATATGTGAACCTTCTGGCCTTATGTCTAAAGCATAGTGATGTGGTGACAAGAAAGAGGCATAGACAAGAGGGAGACAGTTCTGATTCTGAGAATGATTGATTACTGTGCAATATAACAAAGCTCCAAAAAGAGGCAGGAAAGCCAATGATTTTCACTTACCAATATATAACAAATTTGATCCTTTATTAATTAATTTTGAAGAGATTGCTGAATCTATTACCCTCAAACAACTGAGTTCACAACAACCTAATAATGAATCTAATTTGATGGTTAATCCTGAAAATAGTGAAGTTACAAATGAGCAGTCCAATCTTTTAAGCTTTTCAGGGACTAACAGTATACAGTGTGAGCATACTGATAATAGGCAAATGGTTTCTGCACATAATTTTCCACAACAGATTTTTGTGTTGGGTGACTCTGTTATCAAATCTCGATAGACAAATATGTAATCCTAATAAAGCCACTCGTACATTATCTTGTTTTCGTGGAGCAAAAATTCTGAATATAACCAAAATGAGTAGACAGATTCTACATAACTGTGGTAAAAATGATTTTGTGTTGATCCATGCGGGTGTATGCAATATTTGGCATCAGAATGTTCAACAAATTAGAGGTCTATGTTGGGCTGTGTAACATTCTTGCTGACATAGGAATTAATACCGTAATATCTGAGATTCTACCTGTACCTAGAGCAGATCAATTCATTACTGATAAAACATTTAAATGACTGGCTCCGAGGTTGGTGTCTAAAGCAAAACATAAAGTATCTAACAGATTGGGAACATTTTCATCAAAATTGCAATTACTACGCAAAAGATGGTTTACACCTAAACAAAAGGGGTACAGAAGTTTTGGGAAAAGAAATTAACACACAGATAAATGCTTTTTTATCCAGAGTATGCAGTGGGGAGAGTAAATATCAATTCTGAAACAAGTTTAACATCTGGTATTTTCACCGGAAAACAGGATCCAGTTTTGAATCAGGTTAATTCTACTGAGTTACCTAAATTAAGTAAACAAGTACCAAAACTTAACATATTACTTTCAAATGCTGGGAGTTTGCTCAACAAAATTAATGAACTGCAAATTATCCTAAATACAGAAAACATTGATATTTGTGGTGTAACAGAGACCTGGTTCACCAACGAACAGTGGGGACAAGATATTCCTGGTTATACACTTTTTTAAGAAAAATTGTACTCATGCTAGAGGAGGAGGTGTAGCATATTATGTTAAGGATGGAATTGAATGTACAGAAGTTAATATGGACACCCTATCACCACCAGGAACTGAAATTCTATGGGTTAAACTTAATACCTTCCATGGACTCATTTAATAATGATCTTTTCTGTAATTATCTTGAAAGCATCAAACAGCTTGAAAATATTGTATTGATAGGTGATTTTAATTATCCAGGTATAAATTGGATATGTTGTGAAGGATCAAACACACAGGAAACTAAATTCTTAGGTACAACAGCACACTTAGGATTAGATCAAATAGTGTTTATACCCACACGACTCAGTAATATTCTGGAACTAACATTAACTAATATCAGGGAAGGTATAGAAACACCTATTATAATGGCTCCATTAGGTGACAGCGATCACTCCGTGATCAAATGGTCTATAAATTATTATAAAAAAGATTCCAGTGGCATAACTAAATTCAGAAACTTTAATAGAGCAAATTATGAGGCTATCAAAGCATATTTAATGAAATGGAATTGGAAAGATCTATATGGTTTATCGGTTAATGAGATTTGGAATAGTGTAAAAGAAAAAATTGAGTATTCTATCAGAGTGGGTTCCCATTAGAACAAAATACATTCATAAGAAAAGGCTGCCACTCTGGTATCCCATATCTATTAAAAGATTAGTATTGGCTAAAAAAAAAAGCCTTCAATAAATATAATAAAAATAAAACTGATCATGATTGGTCAAAATTTACACAAAAGGCAAAAAAAGCTAAATGTGCCATAAGGAAGGCTAAAAGATTGAGTATAAATTAGCAAGGACTCAGACTGATAAAAATAAGTTTTTCAATTACATTGGTTCTCTTAAATCTATAGCAACTACAGTTGGACCACTAAAAATTAATGGTGAAATAATAAGTGATGAGCAGTTAATGGCAAACAACTGTAATCAATATTTTGCTAGTATTTTCAAAAAAAGGGATATACTATCTATTAATAATTGCTCTCCCTTTGATCCTGTAGTTACTTGCACTGTTGCGGGCACCTATTTAACTATTAATTCATTCAAATCTTCTACGTTGGTTGGACCTGATAATATTCCCTCTGTTTTTTTAAAAAAAAAAGGTTTCTTATGAAATAATGGTGTATTGACATTACTCTTTAATGAATCAATAGCTAAAGGGATTGTCATCAAAGAATGGAAAGATGCCCTAGTTATTCCAATCCACAAGAGTGGTTCTAAGCAAGAACTGAACCATTACAGGCCTACAAGCTTGACTTCTTCTGTGTGTAAAATAATGGAAAAATTAATATCTCACAAGATCAGTGCGCATATTTTGGATAAAGGGCTCTGATATCTCACAGTATGGTTTTCAATTGGGTAGCTCATGTCATACTAACTTGATTAATTTATTTGAACCTATTAGTGAGGCATTGGACCAGGGTTTTCCAGTGGATGTCGTTTATCTGGATTTTGAGAAAGCTTTCGATTCTGTATCGCTTACAATCTTAATTAAATGTATGATAAAGATGGATTTTAATAAACATATAGTTGATTGGATTTTGCAATGGTTAACTGACAGAAGACAGCAGTTTCCCCTGCGTGGGTATACATCTACATAGACTGAGATTACAAGTGGTGTACCTCAGGGCTCGGTCCTGGGTCTAATCTTATTTAACATCTTAATAGCTAGTATGAGCTCTAAGGATGGAATCTGGCTAACAAAGTATGTTGATGATGCGAAGTTGGGAGGTATCGCAAATAATATGACCTCTGCTCAAAATTTACAGGATAATCTGAAATTAATCTCAGACTGGGCTGCCTCGCATAAATTAAATTTCAATTATGCAAAATGCAAAATTATGCATTTTGGGAAAAATAATGTGTCAATTATACTATTAATGATCAACTATTAAGTAAAACCAGCTCTGAAAAAGATCTGGGGGTAATTATTTCGAATAACTTAAAATTCTCTGAACATTTAAATAATACGGTTAAAAAGTGTACCCGTTTGACTAGTTACATACTAAAAAATATAAAAAGTAGGGAGCCAGCTGTATTAATTCCATTATACACCAGCATTGTGAGATTAAATTTTGATTATTGTTCCTCATTTAGTGCTCCCACTTTAATTCGAGACAGACTATCGAGGGAAAGAATTCAAAGAAGATTTACTAAGCACATCACTGGTATGTGCCCCCTATCTTATAATGAAAGATTAAAACAATTAAATCTCTACACTATGGAATATCGCTCCTTAAGAGGAGACCTTTGCTTACTCTTCAGCGCTATGAAGGATGAATTTTTGTTTGAAGCCATTTATCTGAATTGGCATCCTTCGGCTTGTCTTACTAGATCACATAATCTGAAATTAAAGGCCAAAACAAATAGGAACTCAAAGAGAAATAACTTTTTTACACAGTGGATAATCCCGATATGGAATTCCCTCCTACATGAAGTTGTGTATAGTGATAATTTAACTCAAGTTAAATTAAAGCTTGATTCGTACATGGATGAATTAAAATATGAAGTCCACCTATTGTAGGTGGCGTGATCAAAATGGGCTTGTCCTTTGATCATGTATTCTACCTGTGAATCTATGTTATAAATTCCATAATTCATGGAAGAGTCAGATATAGTAATTCTATCTTATAACGTTAATGGTTTATCCCACCCCATTAAGTGCAGCAGGGTAATGTCCTTTCTTCCGAAATCCCAGGCAGTGTTTATTATGTTACAAGAAACTCACATGAATCTCACCGAACATGAAAAGTTATTGAAATTTGGATATAGGGATGGAGTTTTCTCCTCTTATGGCAAGGGCTGAAGAAGAGGAACAGCGATCTTGCTCCCAAGTAGGACACAGTTTATTTTGAAAGACACCATACAGGATAAGGAGGGTAGATACGTTGGCTTGAAGGGAACTTATACTGGGTCCTTAATTACTCTGGTCTCTGTTTATTTGCCATCAGGGCCAAATTTTCAGTTTTTTCAAGACATTTTTTATTAAAATGGCAGGATGGGCAGAGGAGACATATGGTTATCGGTTGGGGGGGGGGGGTTTGAACCTATGACTTAACCCTAGCCTTGATTCTTCAGTACAGCTCCCGAGAAACCACAATATTGTATCAAAGAAAGTGGCTCGGATTATGGGGGACCTAGGACTGATTGATGCTTGGCGTCAATTGAATAAGGGAACACGACAATATACTTTATTTTCACACCCACAGCAGTCCTATTCTTGATTATATTATTTTCTAGTGACTAGAGAATCCAGGGGAGTCTGTAGGGACTCATGGATGGGTAATATGGACCTCTCGGACCATTCCCCCATCTTCCTGAAGCTTGTATTGGGGCCTCCAAGGCGATCCACATTTTGGAGACTAAATCTCGACCTCCTCCAGGATAAAAAAATTCAAGATACAATTAAAACCACCATAGAACAAGCAGTGCAGCAGAATCAACACCCAGATATTAACCCTGGGATTCTCTGGGACACTTAAAGGTGATATTAAGGGGTTGTTTTATTGAAATTTCTGGTAGGCTCAAGAAACAAAGGGAGGCTAGAAGGCTTATGCTGCAGGAACAAATTACAAAGCTGAAACTGTTGCAACAGCAAAAGCTGAACAAGGAGTGAGGTAGGCAGTTTGTAAAATTAAAGGCAGAGCTGCTTACAATAATAGACTACCAGATAGAACAGCAACTTATGTTTTTAAGACAAATATTTTATTGGTGGGGAACTAGGGCCCTCAAGTTACTAACCTGCCATTTAAAACCACAAAAAGCAAAAGCCAGTTTCCCCAAAATTAAGTCCCCATTTTCAGCAGAAGAAACACAAAGGGAGATTAGTAGGCTTAAGTCTGGGAAATGCCCAGGTACCCGTGGGTTACCTAATGAGTTTTATAAGCAGTTTAAGCAGGAGGTTACCCCTTTGCTCTGTCAAGCATAAAATTATATTCATTCTGAGAAGGGACCCATGCCACTGAATAGTTCAAATCCTATCTGTCAGGTAGAACACAATCTCTTCGCATAGCTGATGCCATCTCGTCTCCCTTCCCCATTACCACGGGAGTTCCCCAGGGATCGGTATTGGTCCTCTCCTTTTTTAAATTTTCCTCAACGACCTCCCTCAGTTCTGCATATCATCATGTTTGCAGACGACACTGTATTGTTCGCAACTGGCAATTCGGTCCCTGATGTCACTGGCAGGCTCCAGCTGGATTTCGAAAAGGTACAACGCTGGCTAAGCAAGCACCACCTCTTCGTAAACTCAAAGAAAACATTCTCCATGACTTTGGGTACCAGGCAGAGGTTGTCAAGGCTTCCCTCCTTGCCCACCTATTTCACCACAGATGGGACTGTACTAGAAGACACCTCTTCCTTCCGCTACTTTGGAAATTTGGCTGGATAGGAACCTAAACTTCTCCACCCACATTGATGCTATTCTAAAGAAACTCCAGCCTAAGCCAGGGGCCCTCTATCGTAATAAGGGTAGTATCCCACATCCGGCTCGGGCGGAACTGGTACATAAAATGATACTGCCAACCTTCAACTATTGTGATGTTTGTATACGGAGCTGCCCGTCAATCCTCTTTATCCAGGCTTGAACCTCTCTTCAACTCCTTCCGTCGGTTTGCCCTGGATGCACCTGCTCTGACACATCACTGCACTCTATACTGCTCTCTAAATTTTCCATATCTTGTTGACAGGAGAACACTGCACGTGGCAAAGTTTACCTCTAAATTCTGGCTAGGCTCGCTCCATTCTTACCTGGCAGCCTCCTTATCCGCCCCTCACCCATCCAAATACACCCTTCTGACCTGATGACTCTCGCTCACTAAATATACCTTACAGAAATACTACATCCGGCCAATTTTCATTCTTCTATCACCTACCTAAACTCTGGAGCCAACTACCGACCCAAATCCGCCACTCCTCATCAGCCTACTGTCTCTCTACATCCCTAGCAAACTACCTAGTGACAAACTGCAACTGCACCTAGGCCCACGCGGCGCCCTGCCTAACTACTGGTCTATACCTCCCCTTTCCTTCAGCTGGGCCAAATATGCCCCCATCCCAGACCCCTATTGCAAGCCTAGCACTTTCTGCAGCTTGGTGCTTTCTATCACCTCTAACTCCACCCCCGTGTACCTTCTGCTATCCCCTGTCAGTCTCTCTCAAATGTACCCTAGTCTGGAAATGTTGTTAGCTATTCTTTGGTTGTAAACTGATCAGTCTGTCTATATGCTGTTAATCTAGTTACTGATGTATGTACCCTGTTCTACTACTCATTGTTCCACTCCCCTTCTCCCAGGACATGCCGTGAGACAAGCTTGTTGCTCAGTGTAACCTTCCTGGTGAAACATTTCAATAAATAAATTGACTCAAGCAGTTATATCTATTATTCCGAAGCTGGCCAGCGACCCCACAATCTGCTCTTCTTACCGTCCCATATTGACTTTAAACACAGACTATAAAATCATGACTGGAATATTGGCTAGAAGATTAGAGAGTATATTGCCGGATCTTATCCACATCGATCAAACTGGCTTTGTCCCAGGTAGAAAACTATGGACAATATCCAGAGATTGGTAATTATGATAGAACATCTACAAAAAACTTCACAACCTGCTTATATAATTAGTTTAGACGATGAAAAGGCATTTGACCAGGTCTCCTGGGACTGTCTTATGGGTACCGTGGTAGGCTTCGGATTTTCCCAGTCTTTTTGTTGAATAGTAACTAAAATCTATACTAACTCGGTGGCCTATGTCAGATCAAACAGGTTTATCTCTCAGTCTTTTCAATTGGCTCGGGGAACCAGACAGGGTTGTCCTCTGTCCCCTCTCTTCTTCGCACTCTATATCGAGCCCTTTGTTCAGTCCATAAGATTGAATCCCACAATACAGGGAGTTACAGTGGGGAACACGCATCATAAAATTGCGTTATAAGCAGACGATGTGTTGCTATATCTCACAGATCCAGAAAAATCTCTGGTTGAAGTTTTTAAACAAATAGAAACATTTTCACAAATATCAGGATATAAATTAAATTGGACAAAGACTGAAGTTTTGTCAACGGTCCCTCGTGTGCCAACAGAAATAAAGGAAAAATACCCAATGAAATGGAACTGTGAGACTCTGAAATACCTTGGTATTTATTTAAGCAAGAACCCTCTTACATTATTCAAAGATGACTATCCTCCCTTATTGAAACAAATTTGGTCCGACTTGAGGAGATGGGACTTAATTCTCCTCCCATTCTATTCTGTATTACAAGCCCTTAAAACAAATATTTTACCCCAGCTGCTTTATCTGTTTCAGGCAGTTCCCTGTCTGGTTCCCCCGCGTCAGATAGCAAATTGGCTGAGGAGGGCGATGACTTTCCTCTGGGCTAATCTTAGGCTGAGAATCTCTAAGAAGACACTTTATTTGCCCCACCATGATGGTGGGAGGGCCTGTCCTGACTTTCAGGCTTATTGGTTAGCTGCCCAAATGAAGATTGCTCTACTTTGGGCCCACCCACAGTATACTTCCCACTGGAAAGAGTTGGAGACTGACACGGAAGGGCATGCACCCCTAGCTGCTGCTTTGTTCAGCCCCCCCGCTCAGATCTAACTGTATACCCCTATCTCACCATACGGACTACGCTTCAGGGATGGCTTCAGGGTACCAGAAGGGGTTTTACTCCTAAAAATTTTTGGAGGTACAGATGGTGGTTATATGATGTCGTTTTTACCAGCAAGTCACTCTAAATAGTATGGGAAACAAATTAGAAGGGGTTTATATGCTCACTGGCAGTTATTACAGGGAAATTCAATTCTTTCTTTCGAGGCTATTAAGGTAAGAACTAAGTGGGGCTCAGGGGATTTACTATATTTTTACCAAATTCAGGACCATGTAAACAGTTGCCTTCGTTCCACTTCCACATGGGTGGGTGGTCGGTCCTTTCCGCTGGCCTTCGAGACAGTTTGGAGGGGTACCCATGGATAGGGGGCTAGCACTATCTTATATTAGATTCTAATTGCAGATAGTACACATAACATACAAGCTATACATCAGAAATGGGAGAGAGAGTTAGGATTGAGGTTGGACTCCAGTTTATGGGATAAAATCTTTAGAAACTGCTGGCGTACTACTTCATCTCCTGCTTTGTGAGAGTTAGCTTGGAAGATCAGAATCCATTATTTTCTTACTCCAAGCAGATTAGTTAAGATTGGCACTCGGAGGGAGGCAATCTGTTGGAGACAATGTGGAAATGAGGAGGCAGACCAAGCACACATACTTTGGTTTTGTCCGTTACCAAAGGATTATTGGAAACAGGTGGGAGAGTACTTGGCGGACTTGTTTGGCTTAAATGGGGAATTGAGTCCAGAGTACCTAATACCTGGACTATGTCCACCTGAAATTAAGGCATGGAAACAAAGAGAAGTGCATATGGACACCCAGAGACTTTATTTTGACCAGGACTTCTCTAATTACTTAAACACTCATAGGAAACAAGTGAAAGAGGTGATAAAGCTAGGCAGAGAAAAGGGGATTAAAATACAACTGCAATACCCGGCTCGCATGTGCGTCTTCACAGAGAAAGGCCCTCAACCGTTTGACTCATTGTATGACAGTCTCGACATTGCATAACCTGAGAGTGAGGATACCAGATCTCCTTTCAGCCGCACTGGAACGAGAGATAAGTAAGGTGACATGGCGCAGAGCGGGAAGACCCAAAAGAGCCCTGCCATCAGCGATTTCATTGCCTTCACACTTGAGTGCAGACCTTCAAGACCTCCTGGCGAGAGAATTGGTCGCACTTATTATGGAGACCAAGATGCAGGACCGTGGATCCGAATCCCATACCTGAATGTATAGTAAGACATTCCTGAGGCAATTGCTTCACTTTGATTAGTTTTAAGTGCCCCCGTGTTGGCTATATCTGAGAATAGTCACCCATGTGGCAGGGAGTAAACATGAGATTATAACTAAGATCATATGGAAACATTTTTAAGAGGTTTTTCTCCTGCGAGATAGGGGAAGAGGGAGGGAATTCAAAGGGGGGGATCGCCAATGATGAGGGAACTGCGGGCGGGATGGAGTCAGAAACACTCTTCCTGCAACTAAATTGATAGACTTGCTCCCGCTACTCTAATTGAAGCAAGGGTACTATGAATAGAAATAGAGGAAGTGATATTTATCACTTCCCCAAGAGTAATTGGGCCAAGCATGATACAGAAGGTTGCGGTGACCCAAGATGCTTGCCCTCAGCCCAAGGCCTTACCACACCAAAGGCCTAGTTCCCCACGCTCGTTAGGTGGGGGATTAAGGTGATGTCTTCATTTAATTACTGACTTTTTATAGTCAGGTCTGTCATTCCATACACAGGCAAATTAGCGCTAGCTAATAGTGCTCTAGAACTTTAAGGAGCAGCACCTAAGAAGTACAAAATGAAAATAGTTGAATAGTATTGCTCAAAGTTGTATTTTTGTTATCACAATTTATATCAGTTAATGGCACCTGTTGTGCCTAATGGTTACTCTTATAGGCGGGTATTTATTATAAGTCTTACAAATTCTACATATGTGCAGAAGAAAAAGAAAGATTGCGGGAGAGCTAAAGAGAGAAAAAATAGAAAGAATAGGAGAGGCAGTCGGGGATCACTTTTAAGAAACAAACACAAAAAAATGGGTACGCTAAACATTACGTCCTTGAATATGCAGGCGATTAACTCCCCTGCAGAAAGGACAAAGATTGTCTTCTGTCTTAGAAAAGCGCCACACAGATATAGGTTTTATTCAAGAAACATGACTGCCCCAGGAACATCAGAAGTGCAAGATCTTGGGTGGGAAGGGTAGTGGGGGCATCGCACTCAACTGGGAAAAAAACTGGAGTGGCTATCTTAATAGGGAAACATGTTCCACTTGAGATGGAAAGGAAGATCAATCTCTGGAGGGGAGATTTGTTTCTGTATCAGAGCAGCTAATTCATTTGATAAATGTATACAGCCCCAACAGGGATGTCCCCCACTTTTTTAAACAAGTGTTCCAAAGAACAGTAGGACTGGGAGAAGACATGGTGCTAGTAGGAGGGGACGTCAACTGTGTAATCTCCCCGAGCTTAGACCGCTCCTCACAGAAGTCCACTACGAATAAAAACATGACAAGGGCGTTAAAGGCGGGTATTAGGAAATTGGCGCTTACTGATGTATGGTGGGTTGTCCATCCCAAACAGAAAGATTACACTTTCTACTACAACCCTAATAAGTCCTACTCACACATAGATTACTTTCTGTGTAGGGGACTTACATAAAGTCACAGATTGCACTATTCACACCAAAATAATTCGAACACGAAGTCTTGCTATATTCAGACATAATGCAGTTAGCCCCAGCACTTGAACTGCCCCGGAGAGGAAAGTGTTAACTCTAAGCAGAAGCATAGAACGTTGAGCTCAAGCTCGGTTTTCAAACCTCTGTCTGTGGTACTTCCCAGTGTAACCATCAGATTCTTAACTCCGCCTAACAGTGAAGTCGCTCCGGAGATTTCCTCTGCTCGGTTCGATAAAAGAAAAGCTTCCAGTTTAAACTGTATATTTTTTGTTATTTTCGGATTTCCAGCCTCTGTATGGTATAGGTAGTGTGTAGATAGGCAGTGACTGTGTTTTATTTTGGTGAAAAAGTGGAAATTGTCTTTTCTTAGGTTTCTTCCTGGTCGGTCCGGTTTGGAACCGACTTTGTTAAATTTAATTCCTCTCTTTTTCTGGGATTAGTGTGGTGTTCCGGTACCGATCGGTTTCAAAAGAACCAGACTTTTTGCTGGTTCTTTTAAAAAGCCCGTGACACGGTTTGTAACCAATCAGTTGTTTTATTACCTGGCTTGAAAGCTGCAGTAGGGTAATTTGTTAGGTTGGCCTTGTCTGAGAAACCCAAGAAGAAAACCGATCCCCCACCTCATCTGTGTTTATTGTCTGGGGTTTGACCACCTCAAGTCAGACTGCCAAATCTGTAAAAACTTTCCCAAATCCACTCTAGATAAAAGACTGAGTAGGCTGAAGGAAAGGTAGGCCGAGAAGTCCATAGATCCGAATGGCCAGCCTGGTTCGGTTGCAGCCAAACCTGAGGAGGTGCCTACTGACCTAGGCGATACCTCCTTGTGCAAAAGGAGAGCCGACCCAGAGGGGCTGGTTCCATCAAAGAAAAAGCGCAAGTCTGCCGGTTCGGATCCTGTATCCCACTCTCCAACCGCGGACAAAATAGCAAAAGTATTAATATTGTCCAATCGCTTTGACCGGTTCTGTCCGAACCGATACCGCCTGTTCGGTCGGATCTGTCTCCTCTGGATTATGACTCAGATGCTTATTATGAGGAGCGGGAGGGAGACGAAGACTATCCCGGTGATGATGATGAAGGGGGTCTGGATGTGCCCATTGAACCAGACATCTCCCCAGACAGGCCCTCAGGTGTCTCTCCTCCCAGGCTCTCTGAGTCCCCTTCACACTTTTTGTTCTACGAAAAGGTGGCAGAAACCCTGCAGCTTCCCTTGGTTGAAGCCGCAGAGGAGGATGAAGAGCCTGATTTTGTGGAAATGATGGACATCCCAGAGTCCAAAAAGCTGTCTATCCCTCTTCATAAATCCTTGGGGAAACAGTGTGACATAGACAGTCAGCGCTGAGTGCTCGAGTGCTGTATTAATTTTTTTATTACATATAAAATATTTGATAGGAAAACTCAGTTTGAGGAAACTAGTGTCTTACTGGAACCAACACATCAAGACCCCCCATGGATAAGTTCAAAGGACAGGAGGTATTTTAAACTGCAGAGATCTGGGGTGCAATTACCTTGTCAATTTGCTTTCCTCCCAGGAAATAAGATTAGCCATTCATAATGCCCTCAGGGAGATCCTTTAACTTGCATAGTTGCCAGGGAAGGACTTGTGGGGAGGGGTGTCGAAGAGAGGCCAGAATGGACATTGAAGAGGTTTGATGTCTGAGCCAGGGAGGAACCAGACGATTCTGGAAGGTCCAATATACATTTCCAGGGAACCCTTGAATTACATCAGAAAGACCTGAGGTGTTGATTCCAAGGTCCAGATGGGATTAAAGAGGCCAATACGCTTTTGTTTTGAATACAGTGACTTAGATCAAAGAAAACTTTTGAGATGTATGTGTAGCAGAGCAAAAACTTGTTCTGACCAGTTAACCTGTGGAGAGGAAAGTCAGTGAGGTCATCTCATATGTTTTTTTAAATATTTTATTGGGCGACCCTGTATTGTAAAATATGGAGTTTGATACACCTAGGCAGAGTTAGTGACCTCATGAGAAGGCCGGCTCAGAAATGTATTTAACTGCTGAGAGAATCTGACAGAGACGCACAAGAAAATATTTCTGACTGACGTAAGAGAATATTATCTGACTGAGGGAGAATCATCACAGCACTGAAAGAGTAAGATTAGACCAGTCTAAATGTATGTATTGTAGGAACTGTACCTTTTCCTGTTTGTTTTAAGGCTGTATGTGTTGGGATATATATATTTTGTTCTGTAATTGTTGTTCTGTTTTGATATTTTTAAAGTAAAGATATTTTTTTACAAACAAAACTGCTGGGGTGCCTGGATATTTCTTTTTATTTTAAGTGGTGCTTTTAAAGGTTATAGTAACACTGTGTATGGGCTTATTGTATACCAAACTGGGAAATGGATAGAGTTCTCTAAAGTCTTGCATAGAGTTCTAAGGGTTCATTTGAAAGACATGTTTGGGTGCCCGTAGGCAAAGATATCTGGCCCCCCGAAGACAGAATTATCTGAGCCTGAAAATTGGGTACGCTAACATGAGGTTATCAGTTTGAATCCCTTCAGAGCTTGAGACTAAGGTGACTTGAACCCACAAAACAGACAAGAGGGTTACCTTGTCTGTTCACTCTACACAAATCATACACTCAGAGGTTGGCACTTTGGGAGTAGAGGGTTGACTGGCTGAGCGAGATTGTGACAACAGACACAACATTTTACAAACCCCTAATTCAGTACCTCATGTGGATAAAAGAATGGACAGGAGGTATTCATTATCAGGCTCAGCTGTGGAGTTCTTTTATAGTCATTGCAGCCATGTTGGGGTAGTGCAAGCTACAGCCTGTGACAGGGCTAACATTCCTTTGGCTTCACACACTCCGGATAAGGACTCCAGGAAAGTGGATGCCATGGCCAAAAAACAGTATTTGGCATCCTCTTTGGGACTCAGGCAGGCTACTTATATGGCTTACACAGCCAGGTACCAGAAATCCAGATGGGATACAGTTCTGGAACTGGCTAAGCAGGCCTCTCCCCAGCTGGCCAAGGAGCTGGAGGTGTTGGCTGCTGATGGAATTGAGGCATCCAAAATGCAATTTCATGCTGCTGTGGACTACAATTATGTGACATCTAGAGTCATGGCTACATCTGTGTCTCTCAGAAGACATGCTTGGCTCAGATGTACTAGCCTTTCACAGGATACCCAGACTAAGGCCGTGGATTTTCCTGTAGTAGGTAACCCTCTGTTTGGGGAGCAGACAGAGGCTTACATGAAGAAACTGGATGAATACAGGACCACGTACAGGAGTGCACAGGCCAAGGAAAGGCAGGCCACTCCACACAAGCAGCAGTCCAGGGGCATGCCCTTTCAAAGGCCTTTTTACCAAGCCCAGGCCTCCTCTCCCTTACCACAGAGGGGGTTCTTCAGAAGGAGGGGTAGAAGGGGGATGAGCAAGGCTGCTTCCTCCTCCTCTGTCTCAGGGTCCTGCCAAGCAGACACCCTGATGTGTCAGCCCGGGTTGACTCCCCATTTCCAGTAGGAGGCAGGCTGGCTTACTACTTCAGGCCTGGAAGTCTGTGACCTCAGACAAGGGGTCCTGGAGTAAGTAAGCCCAGACACAACCCTCAGCTTCAAAAATTTCCAAAGAAGGGCCAAGTCTTTTCCGTCTGCATCAGTCTCAGAAACCCTTGCCCTAGAGGCAGAGGTTTCCTCTCTTCTAGCTCTCAGAGCTATAGAGAAAGTTCCTATTCGGCACAAGGGAAAAGGACTGTATTCTAGGTATTTTCTTACCCCAAAAGAAAACAGGGGAGTGACGACCCATCCTAGACCTAAGGTATCTGAACAAACACATTTCAAAGCCCAAATTCAAAATGGTAACTCTGGGAATAATCCTTCCCTCTCTAAGGCCGGGGATTGGCTAGCATCTCTGGACCTCAAGGTTGCCTACTTCCATATTCCTATCAGGTGTTCCCACAGAAAATAGCTCAGGTTCGAGTTGCCTTCAGGCCATTACCAATTCAGAGCCATGCCATTTGGCCTAACATCAGCTCCAAGGGTGTTCCACCACCACAAGTGCCTTGCAGTAGTGGTGGCTTACCTTAGAAGACAGGGTATCACCATCTTCCCGTATCTGGACGACTGGCTTTTAGTGGGTCAGTCACCTTTACAGGTCAGGTCAGCTCAGCTCTTCAAACTACCCAGGACCTACTCAGCTCCCTGGGGTTTCTTCTCAATCTTCCAAAGTATGTCCTCAAACCAGTTCAACTTCTCACCTTTATAGGCACAGAGTTGGACACTGTACGAGCAAAAGCCTTCCTTCCCCTAGCAAGGGTAAAGGCCCTAGTGGGTCTCGCTTCCTCCTTTCGACCTCAGGTCTCCCGCCCAGCAAGACAGTTCCTGGGCCACATGGCAGCTTCCACGGCGGTGGTGCAGGGAGCAGGGTTTCAGATGAGGGACATTCAGTTTCATCTGAGGTCTTTTTGGTCTCAAAAGAAGGATTCACTTTACAGACTGATTCTAGTGACTCAGACTCTGGTCCAAGCTCTCCAGTGGTGGCTGGACCAGGACAACCTCAGACAAGGGGTTCCATTTCTCCCTCAAGTCCCATCAGTAGTTCTAACTATGGATGCTTCTCTCCTAGGGTGGGGAGCCCACCTGGGAGCCCTGACAGCTCAAGGGCTCTGGTCTCCACAAGAATCTCTCCTTCATATCAATCTGCTGGAACTCAGGGCAGTTTTCCTAGCCCTGCAGAGCTTCTCTGATTCAGTCAAGGGCAAGGTGGTCTAAGTCAGAACAGACAACACCACCACTATGTGGCACATCAACAAGCAGTGAGGCACTCGGTCCTCAGCCTTGTGCACAGAAGCCATGAAGCTGTGGTCTCTGGCCTATTCTCTTCAGACTTCTCTGGTAGCAGTTCACCTTCCAGGGAAGGACAACATACTAGCAGATGCTCTGAGCAGAATTTCACAGAGACACCACGAATGGTCCCTGTATCCTCACATCCTGAAGGTCATCTTCTCCAGGTGGGGCACTCCAGAGATAGATCTCTTTGCAGCACTGGACAATCATCAACTTCTTCTGTTTTGTTGTAGACCTCCAGTCCTGGAGACGGTTCCCCAGGATGCTCTCTTTTTGGACTGGAAGGGCAGGTTTCTCTATTCCTTCCCTCTGCTGTTCAGAGTTCAGATCAAGATCAGGACTCAACCCTGCACAGTGATACGGGTGGCTCCAGATTGGGCCAGACAGCCTTGGTATCCTCTACTGCTGTCCTTGTCAGTGTCACGTCCCCTGCCTCTGCCCAGGATATACAATCTCCTGTCCTCCTCCCAGCGGCAGATCTGGTACCCCAATCTCAAGGATTGGCTCTTGAAGAGTTGGAATATGCAGCTCTACAACTTTCTCAGGGAGTTATGGATATTCTGAAGGTTTCCAGGAAACCTTCCACTAGAAAAACTTACAACTCCAAATGGAAAAGGTTCAGTATTTGGTGCTCTCAGAAAGGCAACCTACCCGATTCTGCAGACATTTCCACAACCTTAGACTATCTAGTTCATCTGAATGGTTTAGGCCTTAGGCCTGCCACTCTGAAGGTTCATCTAGCAGCTGTCGCTGCATTCCTCTGAGCAGGGAAGGGCTCTTCCCTGGCATCTCATCCTGTTTTCAGAAAGTTTTCCAAAGGTCAGGTTCACATTAACCCTCCCTTTAGGGAGCCCACTCTGCCTTGGGATCTTAATGTCTGCATAGTACTTGACCTGGAAAACTGTGATCTTACTTTGAGAGGGCTCTTGCAGTAGGTAATTACATATAGGACTGACGCCGGTAGGCGGCAGGACCCCACAGAAAAATTTCTAGCTAGCGGTCCCTGGCGGGACCGCCCCTCGTCAGGTAACGGCGTCAGGAGGCGTTGGTATAAAGGCGGTCCGGACGCCCGCTTCCTGTTCTTTCCCACCGTTAGCTCCGTGCAGCTCTCGCGGAAAAGTTAGGTGCCCGATCAGCCCTACCTTTGTCTTTTTACCGAAATAGTTTTTTGACTAACGTTAGTACAATCAGCTAGTGTATGTCATCCCTACACTCTCCAAGCACAAGAATAAGTGCGATCGTGACAGCCCAATTACGCTAGGACTGCCACTCCTGTGCCTGTTCTGCCTAGGCCCCGATCACCCGGTTGAGAAGTGCCAGCACTGCCTCAGTTTCAACGCGGCTACTTGGAAAAGGCAGCAGCAATCCCTGGAAGCCCATATTCTGAAGAAGAAAATGAGTTATATGGAGAAGGAGCTAAAAAAACTGAGGCAGGCGTCCACTTCCCCCGAAGGCCATCGGAAGAAGGAGAAGGAGAGGCACCGGGACAAGGGCTCCTCCACCGCGTCTCCCTCGGGAGTTACGGGGACTCAGGTAACATCTTCGGGGGATCGCTCCTCGACGGCCGCCTCAGAGGTTTCTGAGAGGGCATCGGCCCACCCGTCTGGCTTGCGCTCGGGCCTTGCGGGTGCCTCTGGGCAGTTGGAGGCCTCCGGCCCTGGTCAGCCACAGGCTCGCGTCCTACCACTGTGGGCGACTCCGGTAGGCAGGCGTCGGCTCCTCTGACGTCTGACCAGAGGGCTGGTAGAGGCGTCCGACCCTCGAGGCGGCGCCTCCACTCCACTGGACCAAGCCGATCACTCTACGGCCTGCCTCCGGTGATAGCTCTCACAAGTACGCTTGGCTCCTCCAGGCGCCGCTGGGAGCTCACCCCTAAGCCTCACGTCGGCTCCTCCGACGTCCGGCTGGCGACGGAACCGATGGCGGACCCCCACTCCCGTCGTACCTGGTTCTCTGCAGCCTTCACTGCGTCTGGGGAACCAGTCTCCCCAAATCAACCCCGGGGACTCCCCCCATCCCCAGGCGAAGCTGGGGATCTTTTGCCTCCATCGGTCCTTCCTCCACCTGGTGCGCCGGACCTGACCTCGGCTCCCTGGACGCAGGTTCCGACGCCGGCCCCTCCGACGCCAGGGCCTCCGCCGTCAGCCTTACCGACTCCGGGAGACATTCCGCTCCCATCGGGCCCTCCGGGCTGTCCACTATGGACCCGCCCGCGTGGCCACCGGCCGGGCCGTCTGCTCCGGCAGCCCTCCCAGGTACCCTCCATCCTATCTGACACCAATGTTCCCGGGACTTCAGTATCAGGCGCCACAGTACCCGACGCCAGGCTTCCCGATGCCGCAGTACTCGACGCTACAATACCCGACTCCGGGCTACCCGCAGCCGGGTTTTGGATACGCTCCATACGGTTACAACCCATATCCTTCTCCCTGCCTCCTCCTCCACCGCCCTCGCGGCCGCCAGTGGACCTGGAGGAGACTCTGGCCTCCTGGTGGGCTGAGGCCAAGGCTCAGCTCACCAAAGAGGTCGAGAGCCGCCTTCCGGCGACGGTGCCGTCCTGTGTTCCCGTACATCTGAGGCGGCACACTCCCTCACCACCTCCGGACTCCAGGGTTCTTCCGTCTGGATCCAGAGAGGTGCAGGACACGCTTCCCCGGGGACTTCCCAAGGGTTCCGTTCCTCCCCCGAGTTGGGCAAGGGAGTCTTTCTCCTCTTCACCCTCGGACTCTTCCGACGGTTGTTCCGAGAGAGACAACGAGCCACGCTCTCCGAAGCCCAGGCCAAGGACTCTTCCGGATGATCCTTCTTTTACGGAGTTGCTCAGGAAAATCCAGGAGGTTCATCAGTGGCACTCCCTGGAACAAGATCCTCAGCATCTGAAACTCGCTGTACATCTGGATCTGCCCGTGACAGCTCCTACCTTGGTGCCACCGTGGACAGAGCCTCACGTCGGCCTTAGCCCCACTTCCTAGCAAGTCGAATAGGCTATATCAGGCTCCAGAGGGTGTTGATTTTCTGGATTCTCACCCTCGTGCCGACTCGGTTGTGATTAGCGCCGTTCACGGCCGGTCGGCGAACCCCAAACATCTTAGCTCGTCACCACCTGATAAGGAATCACGCCTTCTGGACCAGTATGGGAGGAAGATTTACGCTTCCTCCATGCTGGGGATCAGGGCCCTGAACTATGTCGGCCTTATGGGGCACTACCAGAAGACCATCCTGACTCAGACAGAAGCCAAATTGGACTCCTCACCTGACTCCCAAGTCAAGCAGGAGTTGGCTGATCTCGTCCGCTCTGCTTGTTCAGCCAGTCGACACATGCGACATACGACGCAGTGGACACTGCTGGGCGGAGCTCAACTTTCGCTGTAGGCCTACAGCGTCATGCTTAGCTCCGTGTGTCAGGGTTGGTCCCGGAGGTGCAATCTGCTATCCAGGAAGCACCTTTCCGGGGGTAGGTGCTTTTCGGGGGTGATGTCAAGGACATCATCACCGATTTGCAAGGGAAGGGGATGGCACTCAAGTCAGTTGATTCCATGTACCGTCACCATCAGCAGCAGCGCTGTCCCTTCCAGAGCGGAATAGGCCAAGAGCGAGCAAACCCCAGGAAGGCGGGCCACAAACGCGGGCCCGCATAGCTGCCAAGCCCCGCCAAAAAGCAGCGGTACTTCAGCTGCGGCGCTGCCCCACCACCTGACTCCTTTCCTCTCCCACTGCCTCTGGACTCCCGGAGGAACCAGTAGGAGGGTTTTCCTCCGCCTTCTAGATGGGAGAGGATAACCACAGATCTTACCGAGACACAGCTCTTGCAGCAGGTTACACCATTGGGACCCGAAACCGCCCGAAGCTAAGACCCCGGAAAAAATTCAACTAGCTAACTACAGCGGGGACATCCCCAGCGTCGGTCCAGCGTCCGGCGTCAGGCGTGGTACAAAAGGGGGCGGTCCCGCCAGATTCCCCAGTTCTTTTCCCGCCGTCGACTTAGCTACCTGACCCCTTCGGTTACCAGTCTAGCGCGCGACGCGTGAATAGTTCTTTTTTCAATAAAATTTTCGAAAATCTTCAGAATCCTCTTCAAGCAAGATCTTGATGTCATCACCAACTTCGGGCCATCCTTCGAAGTGCGCTTGTGGAAAGCAGATCCCGTTCAAGGACCCCCACACGGCCTGCGTCCGGTGCCTAGGCCCAGACCACGATACCCTGTCCTTCTTGCCAAGGGTTCAATAGCCGTACCCGGATCCGGCGTCAGAAGGCTTTGCAGGCGTTTCTTCTGGAGGAACAACTGAAGACCATGTCCTCCAAGGGGGAAAGCTCCAGGGTCCACAAGCACGCAGAGAAGAAGAAGGAGAAGCCCCTTCAGGTCCCCTTCAGGGTTGAGTCCAGTAGCTCGGTTGAAATCTCCCGGCTGCAATCAAGAAACCTTCATCTCAGGAGAAATCAGCCAGGCCTTCCTCCCCTTCCAGGGCCTTGGCGAAGTCCGAAGGCGACACCATCAGCACCGCAAGTCGGGTTCCTCCTCGGTACCCGGCGTCAGGTCTTCGTCGGTGCCTCCCGCAAAACGTTAGAGCTCACGCCTTTAAAAGGCCTGTAGCCCAGGCGCGGCTCGACAGCCGTCAGGCCGTGGCGCCTTCTTCCCTGGTAGCCGTCGGCCCGACGTCCGACGCCGCCATTACATCTCAGCGGATGCCGGAGGGGACCGGCGCCCGCCCCTCCTGAAAGAAGAGGCCCTGTTGCCTCCGACCGACATCGGTCAGGAGCCTCTATCGGAGGAGGACCTAGAGCAGCCCGAGGACCAGGCAGGCGACCCGGTCCAGTAGGTACTCCCAGGAACCCTCGCCATTACCAGAGCCCCTGTGGAGCCGGCGCGGGACCGATGACCGCCCACCGGCACCGGGCGTCGTCGGGCCTCTCTCTAGTGGAGGTGAAGATCTGTTCACCTACTGGTGGGATACCATTAAAAGACATGGTTCCCCCTCCTCCTACTCCTCCTCCTCCTACTCCGGTTCCTGCCCCCCTCGCCATCGGGTCGGCAGGCCGTGTTCCTCCCCCCGGGAGCCTGGGAGCCCCTCAGGGGAGACCTGATAACGGAGACCTCCGTCGAAATCCTCTTCTGGATCACCCAGCCCCAGAGATCCAGGAGACGCCGACATTCGCCTTCAACGGAGGACACGGGATCAGACTACTCCACCTCTAGATCCCCATCTCCACTCTCCATCCCTTCTCCGGACCCACGTGAGATGCCTAGATCTCCTCCGGATGATCTCTCGTTCCTTGATATTATGAGACATATACAAGAGAACATGGGATGGGATGCTGAAGACTTACACCCGAAAATGCGACTAGCAAATATCTTCGACAAAGGACCCCAAGCCTGTGGTGGTACCACCCTTGGTTGACACTTTCGTGGGCGTCACCAAGGCTGCGTGGAAGCGTCACGCAGCTCAGCGAGACCGAAGAAAGCTGATCGCTTGTACAAGGCTCCCAGGGGCGACCAGTACTGACGCAGCATCCTCAGGCCGATTCTCTGGTCATCACAGCCTCACATGACCCGGTCACAGAGGCCACAACATTTGAGCACCCTGCCACGGACCCAGAGTCCAAACAACTGGGCGCATTGGGTGGCGCCGTGTCATTCCGCTACCTGCGCCATCAGATCCCTGAACTATTTAACCCACATGGTTCAGTTCCAGAGCGCTTTGTGGAACAGGATCTGAAGCGGCTGAAAAGATGCCGAGGTGAGCAGAAGGAGGAGATGCTTCAGGCTCCTCCGTGCGGGTTCAGCGTGGGGACCCAAGTGCTAAACACGCGTATGACTCAGCGGACTCATCGGCCCAGCAGCAACTTCTAGCGTTTGCCTCCGGAGACACTCTTGGTTGCGTCTCTGGTTTTACCCGGACGTCCAAGAGAACATCTTGGGCGCCCGCACGAGGGAGAAGTATTGTTTGGTAATCCTACAGAAAAGATCCTTACCAAACTCCAAGAGGCCGGGAAAGCGGTAAGGTCGGTTCAGGCCATGTACCGACCTAAGCTTGGTTCCTTTAGTAGGAACCAAAGACACGTTGCGGCTGGACGCAGAGGCAACAGACCCACTCCGCTGCACCTCAGAGGGGCTCTGGTTTCGAGAGCCCAGGGCAAACACCCGCCAGCCGAGGCCAGCGTTCTCAGGCAGGCCCAGCCAGCGGGTCCATCTGCCACCACAGCCTGACTCCTTCTCCGCCCCGCCCCTCAGGATCAACGGGAGTTTATAGTCGGGGTCGTGATTGCGAACTTCCTGCCGGGATGGCAGGCCATTACCACCGACAGGTGGGTTCTTCAGTTGGTCAGTCTAGGCCACTTTATAGAATTCAGGAAGCCACCCTCGAGGCCTCCTTTGCTCTCCCGGTATCAGGGTCAGCACATAGCCTTGATCTGGCAAGAAGTACTCGCTACTACGAAGGGAGGCGATGAAGTCGTCCAGAGAACCAGAGAGACTGGATACTATTCCCACTTCTTCCTGGTTCCCAAGAAAACAGGGGACCTCCGTCCAATCTTGGACCTCAGCGACCTCAATGTGCGGTCCTTACAAGAGATTCGCATGGTGACCCTTCGGGTCTTATCCCCATGCTCAAACAGGACGCTTTTTAGCGTCTCTAGACATACAGGATGCCTACCTGCACATCCCTATGGCTCAGGCGCACAGGAGGTTCCTGCGCTTCGAGTTTCTCGACCACCACCTTCAGTTCCGAGCCCTTCCTTTCGGACTGTCTTCCGCACCGAGGGTCTTTACCAAGTGCATGGCAGTCGTGGCAGCGTCTCTGAGGAGACAGGGCCACTCGTGTTCCGTACCTGGACGACTGGCTTCTCATGGCCGCCTCCAGAGGCGTTGCTTCTGCAATCAAGAGCACCCAGGATCTGTTCCGATCCTGGGCATCCTCATAAATTACAGAAGTCTCCTGGTACCGTCAGCAGAAACTGCAGTTCATAGGAGCAGTTCTGGACACTGTTCGGGAAGAGCCTTTCTTCCGGCCGACAGAGCGGAGCGCATCAGATCCCTCATAAGGGACCTATCATTAAGCAAGGTTGTACCTGCCAGGTCGGTCCTTTGCTTGCTCGGACACATGGCTGCGGCCATTCCTACTGTCCCTTGCAAGACTCCACATCGCATTACTCAGTGGATGCTCAAAGTGCAATGGGACCAAGGAAGACCACTTGCAGCATCCGGTCAGATTCTCAAATTCAGTGATTCAAGACTGGCAGTGGTGCTAGCCCAGGGTGCTCTCATCAGGCGTCCCGTTCATTGCGCCGCTCCCGGAGGTCACCCTCACCACAGGCGCTTCCGGTCTTGGGTGGGGGCACACCTGGACAGGGTAAAGTCCCAGAATACGTGGACCCAGATGGAGCTCACCTTCATCAACGTGCTGGAAATGAAGGCGGTCCTCTATGCCTGCAGGCCTTTCAGTCAGTTATCCCACCGTGTACTCTTCTACTTCAGACAGACAACACGGTGATGTATTACCTCAACAAACAGAGGCGACACTTTACCCCTTTGCAGGAGGCCATGAGGTGTGGGATTGGGTAATCAGACACGGCGCGAATCTGATCACTGTGCACGTCCCGGAGTGGACAACACGGTTGCAGACGGCCTGAGTCGTTTCCTCAGGCCAGAGTCCACGAATGGGAACTCCTTCAAGAGGTAGCAGAGGATCTGTTTCTTCGATGGAACCCAGATCTAGACTTGTTCGCCTCTCCAACGCATAAAACTGCCCAATTTTGCTCGCTAGATCCAGGGCCTGGTGTTTTCTGGCGAGACGCGTTATCCTCTCCTGGGCCAACAGATTCCTCTCGCTTTCCCTCCTTTCCCGTTGATCCAGAGTTCTTCTCAAACTGCGCAGGAACGCAATAATGATCCTTGTGGCCCCATTTGGCCCAGACAGATTTGGTTCCCTTTGTTGATTCAACTATCTGGGAACCCCGCTCCCGTGCAGCTCAGCTCCACTTACTGTCTCAGGAGAAGGGTTCACTTGTCCATCGGACCTCGTTCCTTGAACCTGCATGTTGGCTCCTAGAGACATAGCCATTTTGATCACGGGGTCTCGCAAGAGGTTGCAGAAGTCCTTTCTGCAGCCAGAAGTGACTAGCGCTTGTCGACGTCTACGCCATGAAATGGCGCCGTTTTGTTTATGAGTGAGGACACGGACCTTCCCCTTTAGGTTGTCCTGTGGGAGTAATATTAGAATATTTGCTCTCCCTCTTTCATTGGGTCTGCCTACTCCTCTATTAAAGTGCACCTCTGTGCCATTCCGACTTACCACCTCCCGGTGGGAAATCGTACAGTGGCTCAGGTGGGTCCTCTCGAAATTTCTTGGGAGTGTTGCACCTTAGACCTCCTATTAGAGACCCTGTGCCTCCATGGGATTTGCTTTTGTCCTTGAACAGCTCACGCTTCCCCTTTGAACCTGCAGCGGATTGCAGCTACGTTTTCTGTCGTGGAAACGTTGTTTTAGTGCTGTTACCTCGGCAAGAAGAAATTTCTGAACTTCACGCTCTCATGTGCAAGAGCCTTATTTAGTTTTCCACGGGACAGAGTATCCTGAGCAGACCCTAAATTCTTGCCTAAGGTGGTTTCTTCACTCACTCTGAACCAGGATATCGACCTTCCGGTCTACTTCCGAACTACTCTAATAGAGGAGGGCTCTGCTCCATACCCTGGATGTTCACACCAGCCTGAGGTTTTACCTCAACAGAACTCAGTCCTTTCGTAGTTCTGAGCAGCTTTTCATTTCCTTCTCTGAGAGAATGATGGGCCAATCAGTATCCAAACAGTCCTTTCTCGCTGGCTTGTCCAGTGTATTTCTCACTGTTATGGTATCAAACAAAGCCCCTCCGGGTACAGTCCGGGGTCATTCCACTAGAGGGTGGCTACTTCCTTTGCAGCGCTCAAAAATGTTTCCACTTCTGCTATATGCGCTGCATCACTTGGAGTTCTGTGCATACCTTTATCAGGCATTATAGCCTGGACTCGCCTCTCGTGAAGGGCTGGTTTTGGTTTGGCCGTGCTTCAGGGTCTCCTGTCCTAGGTTCAGGACCTGGTTTTTATCCTTTATTTTCCTCCACCGGATTTTCTGACAGCGTTACTGCTTGGGAATCAGTCCTAATGGTGTAACCTGCTGCAAGAGCTGTGTCTCGAGTAAGATAGTACAGTTACGTAAGAACTTACCGTACAGTAGATCTTCGAGAACAGCTCTTGAGCAGGTACCTTCCTCGCCCACCTTCCCCCTTGGAGGAAGCATGGCTCAGTCTTTCTGAGCAGGAATTGTTATCTTTCTGTCTTCTGACGGCGAATCCTAGGTCTCCCATTTTGATGTCAGCCTGCGGCAAGAAGTCTCCGGCGGGAGAACTGGGGAATCTGGCGGGACCGCCCCCTTTTGTACCACGCCTGACGTCGGAGGCGGGACCGACGTCGGGGGCGGTCCCCGCTGTAGTTAGCTAGCTAGAATTTTTCCGTGGGGTCCTAGCGCCTGGCGGCTTCGGTCCTAATGGTGTAACCTGCTGCAAGAGCTGTTCTCGAAGATCTACTGTTACGGTAAGTTCTTACGTAACTGTACTATTCTTGGGTGCTCCAACTCATAGCAGAAGGACACTCGATAGAGTTTCTTCAGAAACCACCCTGCCACCCACCTCTGAAGTCGTCGTATTCAAGGGAACATCTTCTCTTGGTCCAGGAGGAAATTTCGTCTCTTCTGCTGAAACAAGCAGTAGAGCCCATCCCCCTTCATCTGCGAGTGACTGGTTACTATTCTCATTTCTTCCTGGTCCCAAAGAAGACAGGAGATCTCAGACCAATTTTGGTTCTCAGTTCCCCGAATCTTTACGTAGAATACAAAAGGTTCAGGATGCTCTCTTTGTAGAGCCTTCTGCCCCTCATCCAGCTGGGTCAATGGCTTTGTGCTCTGGATATGCAGGATGCTTATCTGCACATTCCCATTTGCCCATCTCATATCAAATACCTTTGTTTTGCATTCCAGGGGGACCACTACCAGTTCAAGGCGCTACCGTTTGATCTATCCTCGGCCCCCAGAGTATTTACCAAATGCCTGGCAGTGGTGGCGGCCCACCTGCGTACCAGGGGAGTGCAGGTTTTCCCGTACCTGGATGACTGGCTCCTGGCGGCCTCGTCCAGGGAGGATCTCCTGCGTTACCTCTCCATTACCCAGCAGGTTTTTGCCTGCCTGGGTATTACCATCAACCATTCCAAGTGTCATCTGGACCCATCCCAGAGGCTACAGTTTATTGGGGCGATTCTCGATACGACCACGGGCAAGGCCTTCCTGCCTCCGGACAGGGCGTCTACCCTTCAGACCCAAATAACTCTGTTGTCCGACCACAGGATGGTCTCTGCGAGGTCGGTCCTTCACCTTCTCGGGCTCATGGCGGCTGCTATCCTGACGGTGCCTCGTGCTCAACTCCACATGAGGATTTCTCAGTGGACTCTACGCTCTCAACGGGATCAGCTAGTGGACGATCTAGATCACCCAGTTCTGATTTCCTCACCGATGATTCGAGACTTGCAATGGTGGATGGTTCAAGAGAACCTGTTTCGGGGAGTTCCTATCTTTCATCCTCCCCCCTCCCAGACTCTAACCACAGACGCCTCAGGCGAAGGTTGGGGAGCCCATCTAGGCCCTCATCGGACCCAGGGCTCCTGGTTCAAGCTAGAGCAAGCTCTCCATATCAGTGTGCTCAAGCTTCGGGCAGTGTTGTACGCTCTCCAAGCCCTTCACCAATACATCCTTCCCGGCCACCTAGCCGTCCAGACGGACAACATGTGCGTGGTGTGGTACGTCAACAAACAGGGAGGGACTTGGTCCTACCCTCTATGCAGGGAGGCAATGAGGGTTTGGGATTGGGCAACACAACACGACCTTCAACTCACGGCAGTTCATGTTCCAGAGTCGACAACACTCTGGCAGACAAGCTAAGTCGCTCTTCTGCCCTGACTCATGAGTGGGAACTGGACCAAGGGGTCCTAGACAATATCTTCCAACTTTGGGGAACACCACAGGTCGACCTGTTCGCATCCCCCCCTAACGCAAAACTTCCCGTCTTTTGCTCGCTCGTTCCAGAGCAAGGCGCTTTTTGGAGCGACGCTCTGTCTCTAAACTGGAGAGACAGATTCATCTATGCCTTTCCCCCCAATTCCACTTATCCCACGAGTCTTGCAGAAACTAGATTCAGAAGGAGCGCAAATGATTCTGATCGCTCCTTTCTGGCCCAGGCAAGTTTGGTTCTCTCTCCTACAACAATACTCAGAGGATCCTCCTCTTCCTCTTCCTCTATCTCTAGGTTTGTTGACCCAGGATCAGGGGACCCTGGTCCATCCAGGCCTCAAATCCCTTCAACTGCATGCATGGCTCCTGCAGACTTAGCCCAATCCCGTTTTGGAGTGTCTCCCAAAGTGGCGGAGATTTTGGTGGAGGCCAGAAAACCCTTCACCAGATCCACTTATGTCATGAAGTGGAAAAGATTCACTATCTGGGCCGCTTCCAAGAACGTGGAACCTTTCTCCTGTTCAGCGGGGCTTCTGCTGGAGTATCTACGTCATCTGTTTGACCTGGGTCTCAGCCATTCTTCTCTGAAGGTACACATGGCGGCCATTTTGGCCTATCATGTTCCCTTCGCAGACAAGGCTTTCGCTCAACTGGAGGTCTCTAAGACCTTTCTCAGAGGGGTCCTCCATCTGAGGCTACCCATCCGTACTCCTGCTCCCTCTTGGGACTTGAATTTTGTTCCCGAGAGCTTGAATCTGTTTGGCAGTTGATCGAGGTGCTTTCTCCACCATTCGAACAATCCCACGCTGCAATCTTTGATCACGTTTTCTATTGTGGCCATGTCCAGGGAGGTTGGCTACAGTGCCATGGGCCTTAAACATCCTGATAACATTATGTATGGTGGAAACAGGAACATCAAGGTCTCTGGAGATGGATTTGTAGCCTTGAGATTGTCCATGCTTTGCTACAATCTTCTGTCTGACCTCCTCAGACAATTCTCTGGCTGTCTTTCTTTTCTCCATGCTCATTGTGGTACACACAGTGACACAAAACAGGAGAATGAGTCCTTTTCTCTTTTCAAACTGGTTGAATGAGTGATTTTTATATTGCAGGCACCTGCAACTCACCACAGGTGAGCTCAATTCCAAAGTGAAGGAGAGTCACCTGCTTGAAATCTAATTATTTCTAACTACTTCTAAAAGGTGCCAATAATTTTGTCCAGGCCATTTTAGGATTTCTGTGTGGAATAAGCTAAGACTTAGTAAATTTTTCTGCTTTTTGTGTTTTATTCCACTGCAAACCAAAGAAATACATATGTGGATACCAAAATATTTTTTTAATTTCAACAATTTTCTGGAAGGAATGGTGCATTATTAGAAAAAACTGCAAGGGTGCCACTATTTTTGGCCACGACTGTAACCTGAATATAAGATGTGGATATAGATCTGTAACCAGTGATGTATGAATTTGTGCAATATGATGATAAAGCAAGTTTTAAAAAAAAAGAAAGCCCTAACCAAGAAGTAGCTTCAGCGATCTCCTCCTCCTCCTTTGGAGGATTGGCTTTTGCTAATAACTAAAAGTAATGCTATGGAACGAATAACTTTTGCTGCCAATCATAAAAAAGATCTCTTTAACAATAGATAGGAACTATATAAGGGTAATAACTACTTTAAACCAAGAGTGATGGGATATGTCCTAGATCTTTTACTCCTGTCGATTTGTCTCCCCCTTTTAAATTTCTGAGATCAGGCCTTTTTATTGTAAAACTTTGTAGGCAGGATGTGTTCTTAGCTCCTGGTGACTGTGTGGAACCCTGAACTGTACTAACTATACGATTTTCATCTTTTATAATGTACTGTATGCCCCCCATAGCATGGTCTGTAGTTGAAAATTGTTTGAACGGAATTCCCTATTATTGGTTTAGGTCATAAAACCTTGTGCTTTTGTATTCCTTATCTGATTGTGAAAAATGTTATGTATTTGGAATATTATATTGACTGGATACACTGGAATATTTTTAATGAAGAGTACAATGTTTTAAAAGAACATCAATAAACAAGTATAAAAAAAAAGAACATGGAATCAACCCTGGCCCTACAGATCTCCTCAGTAGACCCAGCTAGACTTATATGCCTCGAGTTCCTTCATGTTCCCAACATTCCTACGAACTTTATGCGTCCTGTGCCTCCCTCTTTTGAGACCCTCTCACAAGCAGTGTGGGACAGGCCGGTGCTAATCCCTTCTGTGGCTAAGGCTATAGATCGGAAATATGCCCCAGCCAAGGAAAGATCCTTCCTAGCATCACAACTTATTGCAGATGCTTTAGTGGTATTTGCAGAGAACGACAAGGCTGTCCTCCCCCAGGAGGCTTCGGCACGGCCTATCAATAAGGAATCTCTCAAGTTTGACACTTTGAGGGAAACGAGCCTTTGCAGCTGCAACATTGGGCATGCGTGTTGCCAGTTTATCAGGGCCATTTCTCTCAATATGAGTACACCCTTTGGAATTCTCTTAAGTCAGTAGTAGAGGACCTCCCAGAATCTGACGTTCACATGGAGCCTCCCTAGACTGTCACCAGGGGCATAGAGTCCATTAGTCAGTCATAAGCTGAAAGCTTCTGTGGATGCTTATGACACTGCAACTAGGGCGACTGCCGCTGGCATCTGTATCAGACGGCACTCCTGGCTCAGAACATAAAGTTTCTCACCCGATGCTCAGCATCAGGTTACGAGTGTCCCCTTTGACGGTGCTTGTCTGTTCAGCCCTCAAATTGAGCAAGTGCTTGAGGCCGCCCAGAAATCCAGGACTGCCATTAAAACAGCCAGGCTGGCTCCTTCTGCCCCTCAAATGGGCGGGAACCATCGATAATTTCATAACAGGCAGTCTTTTCGAGGTAAAGGCCAAGGAGTCTTTAACAGAAACCAGACTCCTCAGCCACAAAAGAAAATGCAGCAAAAGGCACAGAGCCTGAAAGCGCCCAGTGCCACCCTCTGAAATTCTGGCCTTGGTCTCACCTTAGCTGCCCGAGGTGGACACTTCCACGGCAGTGGAAGGTCATCTGACTCAGTTTTGCAACCAGTGGAGGTCCATCACCACTGACAAATGGGTCCTCAGGATTATTCGAGAGGGTTACTCTCTCAATTTCACAGAGATCCCCCAGATCTTCCACCCAAGCGGCAGCACAGTCTGTCCACCACGCAGTCAGGCCTTCTCAGAAACAGGGCAGTAGAAGGTGTTCCCTGGGCAGAAAGGAATACCGGTTTCTATTCCCATTACTTTATGGTTCCAAAGAAAACAGGCAGCATGCACCCAATTCTCGACCTCAGAAAGTTAAACAAGTATCTGTTCAGGGAGTTCAAGATGATTTCCATGGGAAACCTTACTTCCACTTCTCCATCAGTACAACTGGCTAGCATCCCTGGATATGCAGGATGCTTAACAGCATGTCCTGGTACACCCAAGTCACCACAAGTATCTCCGCTTCATGGCCTTGGGTCAGCAGTACCAGTTCAGAGTCCTGCCCTTTGGGTTGTCCTTGGCGCCTCGAGTCTTTACGAAGTGTTTCGCAGTTCTCGTGACACAGCTTCAAAAACTCTGCATCCAAGTCTTCCCCTACCTGGACGATTGGCTTCTAGCAAGTTCATCTAGTCAAGAGACAAAGGAAGCAGTCTCCACAGCTTCTCAGTTTCTCACCTCCATGGGGGTTCTACTGAATCTAGAAAATCCCAGTTTCGACTCTCTCAGCAGCTCCTCTTCATAGGAGCCCTCCTGGATACATCAAGGGCGAGGGCTTTCCTTCCAGAGCACAGGGTGAACAACATTCTCCAGATGGCTTGATACATCACAGAGAACACCTCTGTTCGAGCTCTCTCCATGCAGTGGATGTTGGGTCTCCTGGCCTCGTCCGTGTTCACGGTACCTCTAGCCTGTTTACACATGAGGACCACCCAATGGATGCTGAGCAAACAGTGGTCACCGAACACACATCTGCAGTCTTACCATATAAAAGTGACAGGCCCTCTGACGAGATCACTTGCATTGTGGACTCAGAAAGACAAGCTCCTTCAGTATCTTCCCTTTTCCCCACCGGAGTCTCAGATCACCATCATCACGAATGCACCCCTGATCAGTTGGGGAGCTCGCTGTCAAGATCCCCACACTCAAGGGGTGTGGAACCAGGAGGAGCCTCATCTACACACAAATGTTCTAGAGATGAGAGCTGATCTTATCTGTTTCAGTCTTCACCATTCATCATAGATGGGTATGTGGCCAGAGGTCACTACCCCACAGGACCTTTTTTTTTTGGATGTGCGGAGCCCATGCAGTGACTATGCCACCCTCGAGGCCGATGCATTGCGTGGTGCTCGCAGGTTGGCCGTTAGCTGTCTGCCCCACCCTCCCTCCAGTTCACCTCCCACAGTAGAGTTCGCACCTCGTGAGGAGCTCTTCTTAAAGAAACTATGCAGCAGCTTTGGCCTAGTTTCATTCGGCCTGTTCGTCGGCATAACCTTACCCATCGGTTCTGTTTCGCCACCTACTCGACTTCGCTGACGGGTAAGACCGTTCTTTATTGTTTTTTTACAGCGACATTGAGTCTGTTTGTACTTTATTTGCCGTAGATTGTCTTATTCGGGGGCCAAAAAGTCGCAGAAAACGGGGTGGCCTCCCATGCATCGGTGCCCGTGTGGCTGCAAGTACTCTGTTACCGACCAACATGATTGTTGTTTGATGTGTCTTGGCTCACTTCACAACATGGATTCATGCGATGCCTGTTTTTCTATGAATCGCCGAGTTATTGAGCAGCGCGTGGAAAGTTGGACAAGCTCCGTCAACTTTCGGGGGATGAGCGAGCACTTGGGCCAAGCCGCAGTTTCTCGGCCTTTCCTCCAGGTCCCCCTCCTGGTTCTATATGGACCGCAGAGGAGGGGGGCTTCCACCTCTATTAGCCTCGCCATGGCAGAAGCCTCTTCAGCGGTGCAGGAGCCCAATCACGTTCCCAGGGGAGGCGAGTGGGAGGCACTGCTCCTGTGTCGCCCCTTCTGGGCGAAGGCTCCCAGTGTCGTGTACTCGAGAGCCTGAGCATGCAACGTCCTCAACGCCATCCGGTGCTGTTTTGGGCCTTGGTGCCATTCGCGGCACCGTGGGCTCTGGTGATGCCGTGGTCAGCGCCAGTCCACCACTCAGCGCCGTTTCTGCTGTCGGCACTGTTCGCTGTGCCAGTAGCGCTGATGGCGCCGTGGGAAGTACTACGACTCTATCTTTGACTGTTTCTGGACTCGGCACTGGGACCGGAGACAGCGCTGTGTCTAGCTCTGGCGTCGTGGGGGGTGTTATTCTTGCTCTCTGGGCAGTTCGCAGTGCCGAGGGGACTGTCGGCGCCGTGTCGGGAGTCGACTCTGGTTCTGCTGCCATGGTCTGGCCATCTCTTCGAGTGCCGTTTGCGGTGCTGAGGAGGAGATCGGTGCCGATTCTGTTGCAGGACCCTAGATTGGCACATCCCTCAGTCCAGACAGGAGCAGGCACCTGCGGGTGGTCTGGCACTGTGCCTCTGTCTCCACTTCTTCGGAGGTGGACTCCTGGTCTGGTTTGGACTCGTTGTCCGATTCTTTGGCATTGGCAGAACCCGTAGGCACCTCAGTAATTTCTTCAGTGGCCCGGACCCAGCCTCCCTCTGGGGAGCGGGCAATGGTTCCCGAGTCCAGGCGGTGGTCCAGGCCACTGTTGCTCTGCAACTTGGACTTGGAGGATTTTCTGACACCCCCTCCTGTGGTGTGCCTGGATCACCCAACTTTAGGGTCGACCAGGGCACCGACGGTAGGGGAGGGTGCTACTCCCTGGGTGGTCTCGGGGACCACCCAGGGTTGTCAGCTGCCTAGGCTGGTGTTCTTGAGGTGGAGGGCTCTCTCTGAGTTCGACGGGTTGAGGGCCAGCGTTCGAGATGGCGGCCCTTCACTGGGACCCACCTGGGTTCGGGGAGGAGTCGCAGCACGGCCCCCCCGCCCTTCTCAGTCTCCTTGAGAGTGCCCTTGTCTTTGGAGGGACAGGACAGTCCTTTTGGGCTCACACAGTCCCGGTCACCTCACAGAGGGGATTCTTCAGGGCACAGTCTAGGCAGTTCCACTGTGGTTGATCAGCTGTTGGGCTCTCCGGAACTCCTCCTCCACTGGGGACTTCCGGGGGCTCTCTTGGCCGGACAGAGAACGTTCCTCTTCTGTGGTGGATCTGGCCCCCATTCATATGTCACCATCTGCTCTCCCAGGTATTCCTGGTCCTAGGGGGCCTCTTACCTGGGAACAGTTCAGGGGTGCGGCTGCTCATTTCCCTACTTATGTGAGGGCCATGGACAAGTGGGTGTTCCACCCTACCCCAGAGCAGCCAGCCCCTGGATCTCAGAGGTCTTCTGCTTCCTCATCCTCCTCTTCTGGAGGAGAGGAGTCTTCTGTCCACATTTCCCCTGCCGCTGATCTAGCTGAGTATCAGCGTTTTCTCGGGAGGATGTTAGAGGACCTTCGTATCACTCCACCTCCTTCTCAGCACAATCCGGAGCATTTGACGTGTGCCTTTTTAGGCGATTTCAGTGTGGCCACCCTTGTGGTGCCCTCCTGGCCCACTCCTTTTCAGGAGGCGTCATTGCGCTTCTGGCAACGACCCTTTTCTGGAGTCCCAGCCCCTAGGGATCTGAACCAGAGGTATTGTGCCCCCGTCAGAGTCTCCAGGTCATATGCCTCACCCTCAGTCAGGGTTGACACAACTGGACACTCCTGATGGGCTTTGCGCCCTTCACCATGACCAGCCCCCAGATCAAGACTCTGCAGATTTTGACTTCTGAGGGAGGAGGACCTTCTACTCGGCACGGTTGTTGTTGTCGATTGCTGCTTATCAGGCCCACTATGCTTCCTGTGATAGGTTCTTGTGGTCCAGGCTAGGTCAGCTCCTAGCCTCCCTGCCTGATTTGGAGGTGACCAGACAAGCCATTGCACACACTGCACAAAGCCTGGAGCTAGCAAGGCACCAAGCGAGGGCATCTTATGACTCCAACGAAGTAGCTTCCAGGGTTGTAGGGACAGCGATCTGCATTAGCAGACGGCATGGCTGCTTATTTCACGGTTGTTACCCTTGGCCCGGTGTAAGGTGATTTCCTCCGCCTACCGGAGAACCCACCTTTTCTTCCGTCGGGTGAGACAGCGTCTGTTAGGGCAAATTCCTACCCCTTCCAGGGGTTCCCCGTCTCACTCTTGCCAGTCTCAGGCCTCACCTGGCCCATAGAAGTACTCCCCCTCAGTGTCTCACCATCTGGGGGCTAATGGCTTGGTCCCTTAGGGTCTTTGGGGGGCCTTCAGGGGGGCTCGGTACTAGCCCATCTCTGATGAATGAAGATTGACACAGATCAGATATGAAAATTACATACCTACCGTAATTCTTGATCTTTCTCTGTATCTTCACCATTCATCACAATTCCAACCCTCCATCCCCCTGGGGCCTCAGTCTTTGGGTCCTCCTCCCTCTGTGTGCCCTCTCCCCTTCCTGTTGGGTCAGGAGTGGTGGAGACCCTTGGGTTCACAGAGGTTGTTTTTCCTGCAGCCTTTGCTGGGGGCTGTTTTCTTCATTGCCTTTGGCTTTCACCCCTTTTAGGTGTGGGATGTTGGTGACTGCCCCCTCTGTCCTCCCTTTAACCCTTGTCCTTTGGGACTAATCCTTTTACTTCTTTCAGAGGTGGGGTTTTACTCCCCTTATTTTGTTTTTCTTGGATAGAAAAGAGGACATCCCTTAGCTCCTTGTCCATCTTCTCACTTTATTCCACGACTCTAGGAAGTCGTTCTTGCTGGAGTATCTCTTGGTCAAAATTCTGTGCCTTGAATCTTGCCAGCCTTGCCAGGCTCCTAGCTACTCCTTTGCAGTAATCCATCTAAAAAGTCAGGGGAGCAGACTGCGATCTCTGGATTGTCCTCTCCCCTCCCACTTAATTCTCCTTGCCTTTCCCTCTCCCTCTCTTTCCTTTTCCTCTTCCAGAGATTCGGGCCCCTCCCAATCCCCTCGGGCCCCTCCCAATCCCCTTTAGCTTCTGCTTCTCCCTCATCTGTCCTCGTGGTCGTTTATTTCTCGTTTTATTGTATACTTTCCTTTATCTGTCCCTTGGAGACTCTTGTCCCACTCTCCCACCCTGTTTTTCTTACTCTATGGGATCTCAGAACTGGCGGGAAGGCAGGGCCGACGACAGCTAATGGCCAACCCGTGAGAGCCACGCAGTGCTTCAGCCTCAAGGGTGGTGCCGTCGCTGCATCTGCTCCGCCCATCCAACAAAAAAAAAAGCTCCCACGGGGTCGTGACCTCCGACCACATACCCATCTGTGATGAATGGTGAAGATGCACAGAAAGATCAAGAATTATGATAGGTACGTAATTTTCATTTCTCTGCGCTCTCCGAGCCTTGAAGGATGTTGACTGCCGCAAGGTAATTTTTCAGACGGACAACATGGCTGTGATGTGCTACATCAACAAACAGGGTAGCGCACACTTCTACCCTCTGTGGAGGGGGGCCATGAGGGTGTGGGAGTGGTGCCTCGATCAAGATGCTATGATTCAGGCAGTCTGCCTGCTGGGAACTCTGAACGACGTGGCGGATCGCCTCAGTAGGACAGAGGCAGATCCTCATGAATGGTCGCTCGCACCAGATGTCATGCAATCACTATTCGACGAGTGGGGCAGTCCAGACCTGGACCTTTTTGCATTCCAACTCAATGCAAAACTGCCTCTATTTTGCTCCAGAAATTCAGAACCTGGCGTTTTCTGTTGGGATGCATTCAGACTGCAGTGTACAAGATGCTTTCTGTGCACATTTCCTCCTCTTCCGTTAATTCAGAGGGTGTTGTTCAGATTGGAGGCTCAAGGGGGCAGAATGATTCTAATTGCCCCATACTGGCTTCAACAGATATGGTTCCCATTGATCAATAGGTTGTTGGACGTCCCTCTGAGACAGCTTCCTCTGCGAACATATCTCCTGACTCAGGCCCCTGGTCCATCCCAACCTGTGCTCCCTTCATCTCCATGCCTGACTTCTGAGGAGATAGAAGTGAGCAGGTTTAAAGTTTCTCAGAGAATCTCAGAGATCCTCTTGGCAGCGTTTAAGTCCTGCAGTAGGAAGACTTGCTCGGCCAAATGGAAGTGCTTCTTGATTTGGTGTGCAGAGTCCTATCTGGACCAATTCCATTGCCCACCAAATAAGGTGTTGGAGTACCTCCTAGACCTGTCAAATGCAGGACTGCAATACTCGACAGTGAAGGTACACCGCTGCGCTATTTCGGACTATCATGAGCCAGTTCCGAACATGATGCTGACTCAGTTGCCGCTAGTCAGGAGATTCCTCAAGGGTATCCTGCACACTAAACCCCTAGTCAGGAAACTGGTGGTTGCGTAGGATACGTGCTAGACATGCTCACTCATAAACCCTGAGCCTCTAGCCACCTGTGACTTAGTTTCTGACCTGGAAGGCCACCTTCCTGGTGGCTATCACTTCCACTCACAGGGTCTCTGAAATACATGCCTTGATCACAGACCCTCCGTATACTGTCTTTCACAAGGATAAGGTGGTTTCTAGGATCGTGGATATGTTGTTCATCCACACTTATTGGCATGTCCTCTTTCCCTTTAAGGATCACCAGAAGTCTTCAAGTTGGCTCCTCCCACCCACCCAGGTGGTATAACCCTCGGCTGTGCCCCATTATGCCAGATCTTCTTTTCCGCTGGAAGATTCAGATTGCCTCCTACGTGTTCCTGCATTTTGTAGGCCCTGGTTTCTAAACCTTCAGTTATTCCAAAACTTCTAGTTCGCATAAGCGACCGCAACTCTTCTGCTTTGATTACGGAAGACAAGTCTTCCCCTGGATTTTGCCGGTGTTCATGCGTCCAGAAAATGTTGCGCACTGATCCCCACATGGCGTGCGTATACTGCTTGGGTGTCGGCCATGACACCTCTAAGTGTGCCTTCTGCCTTGCATTTTACCCTAACGTCGACAACTGTCTCGCACGCCTGAAGTTGGGGAGGCCGGAAAAACTGAACCCTCCGGTGAAATCAAAGGAAGCTTGGTGGGTTGTTTCCACGGCCACAGGATCCGTCAAGCAATTGTTACGTATGCAAGCCTTTGAGGAGGAAGTGGCTCGGGCCACAGAATCTTCCTCTCGGAGCTTCTTCGTTCCGCTCAATCTGGGCTCCACCTTCTTGGGTTCTTTCCGAGAGTTGTGTCAGTCTCTCCCAACTAAGGGGGAGGGTCCTGCAGGCACGCACTCCTCTCAGTCCCATAAGTGGGAAAAGGACCCAGGATCGTCTTCATCTCGGCGAAGATGTTCTTGGGATCGGGAGAGATCTCGGTCCCAGGAACCAGCAGTCTCAACTTTGGTCGAAATTGTGTCTTCGGCCGCTGACTTCTCAGCCTTGCCGTCTGGCCAGCCGACCGAAGTGTCAATCGACCAGGTCAGAATAGTCATCGACCCATTGTCACCGACTCCAGTGGACGACTTTCTTAATCGGGCTCCGGTCCTTTCTTTCCCCCGACGAGGAGATCAAGCCTGCTGGGAATCCTGTCTAGGATGTGGTCTCTGACCCCAGGAAATCACCGGTCCTGCCAGTGTCTCCAGAGCAACTGAATTGGCCCATCCAATCTCTGTCGAGGACCCCCTCGACCAAGAGGCCGAGGAAGAGCCACAAGCACTCGAAAAAGAGGCGACGCCATCGGTTGTCCTCGGATGAGGAGAGGCAGCGTATTGAGCAGTCCATTGCCACCTTGGACGCTACTTCTGCTAACGGTTCTTCAAGTAAGAAGCAGCAGCAGAAGAAGCCTTTTCCGCACTCTTCCCTTGCTGCCCAGCATCCCTCCTTTCAAGGGGGGCAGCAGTAGCAGTCTCAAGCTTGGCACTCCTGGGCCCGAGGTTCAGGTCATGGATCCTCCTCCTCCTCCTCCAAGCCTGCTCAGTGATGTGGCGGGGGCTGCCACCCCCTCTCCCATCACGCCAGCTCTGGGTTCTCCCATGGGGGGCCCACTCTGCCACTTTCTTTCCGCTTGGTCCGCTATCACCATGGACAGGTGGGTTTTGGAGGTGGTCGGTCAGAGACTGCCTCTGGAATTCGAGCAGTGCCCTCCAAGCTGAGCCCGTGCCCCTCAGGAGGAAAGGGTATCCATCCATACTCAGTTGGCCCTCTGAGACGACATTGCTCAGCTCCTCCTCAAGGAGGCAGTAGCTCCAGTGGCAGATTGCCCAGCAAACCCAGGCTTTGTCTCCAGGTACTTCCTGGTGCCCAAGTGGACAGGGGGCTGACGCCCCATTCTAGATCTGCACGACCTGAATCAGTAACTCAAGTCACGCACCTTTCAGGTGATCACTCTGTCCTAGATCATACCATCCTTGGAGCGAAACATGTGGTTCTAACCCCAGTAATACTCAGGTATTTATAACTTTCTGCAGTAAGCCTGGGGGTCTGGACTGCCCGGAGAGAATGAAGAAATTTATAAAAAAACATATAAGTATTGCTTTATTTTTTCAATTGCTGCCTTACATTGATTATTTTATTTAGCTAAACTTGTTTTTGTAGTAATTTAGTTATTTTGGCCGGTTTCTCTCAGTTCAGAATAACCAGGAGGGAACCGGGTTAGTTTTTATAGTCTAGGGGGTTTTCTAACATAAAACCTGCTTTATTTTTGTTTAAAATATTGTTTAAAGGTGTTTTTTGTAACCAAAGTTATCGGTTACTGAACCTCTAGTACCGGTTCCAGAATTTTTATCGGTTTGGTTACTCTGGTTCCGAAACTGAACACAACCGCATTGTGTTTTTTTTGGGGGTTTGTTTTTTTTATACTTCAGTTTTATTTTCTTCAACTGTGGGTAATCATACATTTCATCTCCATTAAACATTTACATTTCAATATTTCCACATTTCCAATATTCAATCATTAATTTATCTTGTACATCAACCTTTTCAGTACAATAAACTATAGCCTAAATTCTATTTACTTGATCATATTTCTTATCTTGGTTATGCTTACTCATCTATAAAAATCTGAATGCATTGTACTTTTATCAAAACCATATGTATTTCTCTTATATTCTGCTACCTATAATCTATCATTCATTTCTTTCTTACAGGTATTAATACAGCTAACGATAAAAGAAGAGAAGAATAAGGAAGAGGGGGAAGAAGGGGAGCATCTCATCCCCTCACAACTTGCTCATCCTCACTCCACCTCCTTTCTCGATTTCTCACCCATCTTCACTCAGGCTCCTGACTCCCCTTTCACTATCAATAAATCAATCATTATATTCTATTCCCTATGTTTCTGGTTTTTATTTCCATCTCCTCCTTTATTTTTAATTTGCTTATATCCGGTGCTATCTGATTTTATAGAAGGAAGGGGAAGCAATGACATCATCTCAATTATCTCTACTAAGAACATCACTTTTCTATATCAACTTTTCTTATATATCTTCAATTCGATTTTGTTTTCCTTTTATGTTTTAAGTTCCTACCCTTTAATTTTTTTTTTTTTTGTGTGTGTGTCCCGTCCCCGCTCTCCTATCCCAAACAATTCCATCTTGTCCATCTAGTTTGATACTGCAGTAGATTTCGTCTCAGGGAGTAGCTGATTCTTTCGAATGTTTTTATCTTTTCCACCACCTCCTTCTATTCCTCTACTGTAGGGGCAGTTGGCGTGAGCCATTTTCTGGTAATTGCCTTACCAGCTGCAGCTATCAATATATTCCAAAGATATCTTGTCTCTCTCCCTCTAAGCTCCGTTGGACATAATCCCAATATCATATGATCTTACTTCGAGACACAGCTCTTGCAGCAGGTTACACCATTAGGACTGAAGCTGTCAGGCGTCAGGACCCCACGGAAAAATTCTAGCTAGCTATCTTCAGCGGGGACCGCCCCCGATGTCGGTCCTGCCTCCGACGTCAGACATAGTACATAAGGGGGCGGTCCCGCCCGATTCCCCAGTTCTTTCCGCCCGATAGAAGCTTGCATGTCTCGACCCTTGGTTCAGTCTCTAGCCAGCGCGGTGACAGCGTGGTTAAGTTCTTTCCTCACAGGAAATTCGATTTTCTTCAATCAAGTTTTCTCTGATGTCCTCTCCGACCTCCGGTCACTCCTCGAAGTGTGCTTGTGGGAAGCAGATCCCTTCACGGACCCTCCACTCGGCCTGCATCGGTGCCTAGGCCCAGACCACGACACCGGGCCTGCTCCTTTTGCCAGGGGTTTAATAGCAGAACCGGATCCGTGCAGAAGGCCCTTCAGGCATTTTGCTGGAAGAAAAGCTCAAGACCATATCTTCCAGGGGACTCTTGAAGAAGGCCCATGCACCTGAAAGCGTGGGAGGAGGCCCTTCCAGGTCCCGTCAGGGCCTCAGACTCGCGCAGCTCTGGTTCCAGGTCCGACCGCTCCCCTTCCCGGGCCAGCTCTCAGCCTCCCCCTGCTGCGGTCAAGAAGTCTTCATCCTCTTCTCAGGCCAAGACTGCCAGACCTTCCTCATCCTCCAGGGCCCTGGTCAAGTCTGGAGATCGCCACCATCACCATAGGTCAGGTTCCCGCCTTTCTGAACCCGACATCAGGTCGGCTTCCTTGCCTCCTCGCAAGACTATGGAGCTTACCTCTCTGAAGAGGCCGCAGGACCCGGCGTAGTCGCCCGTTGTAGTCCTCCTGCGCCACAGATCCCGGACCGCCGTCGGCCAGGCGGCCGTCGCCCGGTCAGGCCAACGCATCATCGGACACGGTAGGGGACGGCGCCCGCTCTTATTGAGAAGAACCCGGCGCCTCCGACCGGCGTCGGTCAGGAGACCATCACTGAGGAGAATTGACTCAGCCAGTACCAGGCAGGCGGCCCGGTCCTGTCGAGACACCCAGGGAACCCTCGCCCATTACCCAAGCCCCTGTGGAGCCGACGCCGGGACCCGACGACCGTCCACCGGCGCCCGGACCGTCGTCGGGCCTTTCCATGGTAGAAGTGAAGGAGCTGTTCACTTACTGGTGGGACACCATAAAGAAGGACGTGGTTCCCACTCCATCTCCTCTTCCTCCTCCTCCTCCTCTTCCTCCTACACTGATTACTCCTCCGGTTCCTGCGCCCCCCCCCTCTCCATCGGGGTCGGCAGGCCGTCTACCTCCTCCCCGGGAGCACGGAACTCCTCCAAAGGGGAGACCAGACAAACGGAGACCTCCGTCCAAATCCTCTTCAGGTCACCCAGCCCTAAGAGACCCAGAAGACGCGCCGGCGATCGCCCGACGGAGGACACGGGATCAAGTTCTCAACATCCAGATCCCCATCTGCCCTCTCATCCTTTCTCCGGACCCACTGAGATGCCAAAGTCTCCTCCGGATGACCCTTCGTTCTCGGATATTATGAGACACATCCAAGAGAACATGGGATGGGATGCGGAAGAGCTAGACCCGAGCTCGCCTTGCAAAGTATCTTGACAGAAGGACCCCAAGCCTGTGGTGGTGCCACCCTTGGTAGACACTTCGTGGGCGTCACCAAGGCAAGCGTGGAAGCGTCCACATTTGCTCCCAGCGATGCCGAAGAAAGCTGATCGCTTGTACAAGGCTCCCAGGGAAGACCAGTACTTGACTCAGCATCCTCAGGCCGACTCTCTGGTCATAACAGCCTCACATGACCGGTCCCAGAGACCGCAACATCTGAGCACCCTGCCACCGGACCCAGAGTCCAAACAGCTGGACGCTATGGGTAGGCGCACGTATGCTTCCGCTACCTGCGCCATCAGATCCCTGAATTACTTGACCCACATAGTGCAGTTCCAAAATGCCTTGTGGGAACAGGGTCTGGATGCGGCTGAGAAACTGCCGGACGGTGAGCAGAAGGAGGAGATGGTTCAGCTCCTTCGTACGGGTTCGGACGTGGGAACCCAAGTGCTACGAGCCGCGTATGACTCCGCGGACTCCTCAGCCCGAGCAGCAGCTTCAGGCATATGCATCCGGAGACACTCTTGGTTACGCGTCTCCGGCTTTATCCCGGACGTCCAGAAGAATATCATGGACGCCCCATTCGAGGGAGAAGTCTTGTTTGGTAAACCCTCAGAGAAGATTATTACCAAACTCCAAGAGGCCGGGAAGGTGGTGAGGTCGGTTCAGGCCATGTGCCGACCAAGCTTAGTTCCTTTCATAGGAACCAAAGCCGATTCGTGGGCAGACTGAAGAGCAACAGTCCCACCCTCCACAACAGAGGGCTCTGGCTGCCCAGAACCCGGAAAACAACCGCAGGCCGTCCGTGAGGCGTACTTCCAAGCGGTCCAGCCAGCGGGACCCTCAGCCGCCACAGCCTGACTCCTTTCGGGCCCCCGCCCCTCAGGATCAACGGGAAATCATGGTCAGGGGTCGCATTGCGAACTTCCTGCCGGGATGGCAGGCTATAACCACCGACAGGTGGGTTCTTCAGTTGGTCGGAAGAGGCCACTTTATAGAATTCGCAGAAAAGCCACCCTCGAGGCCTCCTTTGCTCTCCCGGTACCCGGTTTAGCACAAGTCACTGATTTGGCAAGAAATACTCGCGCTCTTGCAAAAGGGAGCGATAGAGTATGTCCCGGAGAACCAGAGAGGACAAGGATACTATTCCCACTTTTTCCTGGTTCCAAAAACAGGGACCTCCGTCCGATTCTGGACTTCAGCGACCTCAACGTGTTGGTAGCCTACAAGAAATTCGCATGGTGACTCTTCCGGGTCTCATTCCCATGCTGAAGCAAGACGCCTTCTTAGCGTCTCTAGACATGCAGGACGCATACCTGCACATCCCTATAGCTCAGGCGCACAAGAGGTTCCTGCGCTTCGAGTTCCTTGACCACCACCTGCAGTTCCGAGCCCTTCCATTCGGACTGTCATCCACACCCAGGGTCTTTACCAAATGCATGGCAGTCGTGGCAGCGTCTCTAAGGAGACAGGGCCATATGTGTCCCCGTACCTGGACGATTGGCTTCTCATGGCCGCCTCCAGAGAGGCGTTGTTACGAGCGATCCAGAGCACTCAGGACCTCTTCCGATCTCTGGGCATCCTAATCAACCACGAGAAGTCTCTCCTGGTACCGTCGCAGAAGCTGCAATTTATAGGCGCAGTACTGGACACCGTTCAGGGAAGAGCATTTCTTCCAGACGACAGGCGGGCGCATCAGATCCCTCATCAGGGAGTTGTCGTCGAACAAGACCGTCCCTGCCAGGTCGGTCCTTAGTTTGCTCGGACACATGGCTGCGGCCATTCCTACCATCCCTTTCGCAAGGCTCCACATGCGGGTAACTCAGTGGATGCTCAAGGTGCAATGGGATCAAAGGCAAGACCACATGCAGCATCCGGTCAGAATCACGAACACCGTGATTCGAGATTGGCAGTGGTGGCTAGACCCAGGGTCACTCTCCACGGGCGTCGCGTTCATAGCTCCGTCCCCGGAGGTAATCCTCACCAGAGACGCCTCAGGTCTAGGGTGGGGAGCACACCTGGACAGGGTGAAGTCCCAGGGTACGTGGACCCCTCTGGAGGCTCATCTCCATATCAGTGTCCTAAAGATGAGGGCGGTCCTTTATGCCCTGCAGGCCTTTCAGTCAGAAATCCCGCCGAGTACTCTCCTGCTTCAGACAGACAACACGGCGGTGATGTATTACCTCAACAAACAGGCGCACACTCTTACCCCTTTGCAGGAGGCCATGAGGGTGTGGGATTGGAATAATCCGACAGGCCTTGAATCTGATCACAGTACATGTTCGAAGGGTGGACAACACGATTCAGCAGGCGGCCTGAGTCGCTCCCAGGCCAGAGTCCACGAGTGGGAACTTCTTCAAGAGGTAGCAGAGGATCTGTTTCTTGATGGGGACCTCCAGAGTTGGACTTGTTTGCATCCCCATCCAACACAAAACTGCCCAATTTTTGCTCGCTAGATCCAGGGCCTGGTGTTTTCTGGTGAGATCGTTGTCCCTCTCCTGGGGACAGATTCTCTCCGCTTTCCCTCCCTTCCCATTGATCCAGAGTTCTTCTCTCAAACTGCGCGAGAGCAAGCAATCATGATTCTTGTGGCCCCCTTTTGGCCCAGACAAATATGGTTCCCTTTACTGATTCAACTATCCCGGGAACCTCCGCTCCCGTTGCCGTTCAGCTCCCATCTCTTGTCTCAGGAGGAAGGTTCACTGGTCCACCCGGACTTAAGCTCACTGAACCTGCATGCATGGCTCCTAGAGACATAGCCATCTTGCGTCACAGGGTCTCGCAAGAGGTTGCGGAAGTTCTTTCTGCAGCCAGAGCCGGACAACGCATCGGCGTGCACGTGAAATGGCGCCGTTTTGTTTATGGTGCAAAGCACGCGATTTTTCCCCTCTAGGTTGCCCGGTGAGAGTGGTGTTGGACTACCTGCTCTCCCTTTTCCGTTCGGGCCTAGCCTACTCCTCTATCAAGGTGCACCTTTGTGCCACCTCTGCCTACCACCTTCCGGTGGGACATCGCACAGTGGCACAATTAGGCGCCTCCGAGAATTTTTGAGAGGGTGTTACACCTTAGGCCACCCATTAAGGACCCAGTGCCTCCATGGGATTTGCTCTTTGTCCTGGAACAACTCACGCTCCCCCTTGAACCCGCCCGGATTGCGACTGCGTTTTCTGTAAGTGAAACTGTTTTTGGTTGCTGTTACTTCAGCGAGAAGAGTTTCTGAGCTTCACGCTCTCGTGCAAAGAGCCTTATTTAGTTTTCCACAGGACAGAGTATCCCTGAGGACCGAATCCTAAATTTTTGCCTAAGGTGGTTTCTCGCTCGCTCTCAATCAGGATATTGACCTGCCGGTCTACTTCGGAATTACTCTAATAGAGGAGAGGCACTGCTCCACACCCTGGATGTTCACGCGAGCTTGAGGTATTACCTCAACAGAACTAAACAACCGTAGTTCAGAGCAACTTTTCGTTTCCTTTTCTGAAAGGATGATGGGCCAACCAGTATCCAAACAGTCCCTGTCTAGCTGGCTTGTCCAGTGTATTTCATACTGTTATGATATCAAACAAAGCCCCTCCCAGGAACAGTCCGGGTCATTCCACTAGGGTGTGGCCACCTCCTTTGCAGCACTCGAAGCGTCTCCACCTCTGCCATATATTGCTGCAGCCACTTGGAGCTCTGTGCATACTTTTATCAGGCATTATAGCCTGGACATTGCCTCTCGGCGAAGAGCCGGCTTCGGCCTGGCGGTGCTACAGGGTCTCCTGTCCTAGATTCAGGACCTGGAATGTTATTCCTGGTTTCCTCCTCCCAGAATGTTGGCAGCGTTACTGCTTGGGAATCAGTCCTAATGGTGTAACCTGCTGCAAGAACTGTGTCTCAAAGTAAGATAGTACAGTTACGTAAGAACTTACCGTAACAGTAGATCTTCGAGAACAGCTCTTGCAGCAGGTACCTTCCCGCCCACCTTCCCCCTTAGAGGAGGCATGGCTTAGGCCTTTACTATCAGGGATTTTTCCCTTTTGACTTCTGACGGTGGATCCTCGGTCTTCCATTTCGATGTCAGCCTGCGAGACGATCTCCGTCCGGAAGAACTGGGGAATCGGCGGACCGCCCCTTGTACTACGTCTGCGCCGGAGGTGGGACCGATCGGGGGCGGTCCCCGCTGAAGATAGCTAGCTAGAATTTTTCCGTGGGGTCCTGACGCCTGACGGCTTCAGTCCTAGTGGTGTAACCTGCTGCAAGAGCTGTTCTCGAAGATCTACTGTTACGGTAAGTTCTTACGTAACTATACTTTCTGGCCCCAATGGTGTCATTATACTGAATATTGCCTTCATACATCTCTGTATTCCTTCCCAGAATTCCTTTAGATCAGGGCACCCCCAGAAGACATGTGCTTGGTTTGCTGTTTGTACTCTGCACTTTCTCCAGCAACATCCAGTTATTTCTTTATGCCATTTAGTCATCTGCACTGGCACTCTGAAATACCTAGATCTTACTTTCCATGTAAATTCCCTCCATTCTGGGGACGATGTGGTACTCCAGGTGTTTTGTCAAACTGTCATCCGCTCCATCATTTAACTTAATTTGTAATTCTTGTTCCCATTTTAATTTTATATAATTTGTTGTATTTTGAAGATCTTCTATATAATTCTGATATAAAATTGAGATAGCCCCTTCCCCTCTGCTCGAATTCCAAATTGTCTCGAATACATTTGGAGCTAAATAGCCTCTAGCTCTTTGGATTGAGTTATTCATCTGTGCCCCTATGAAATCTCTAATCTGATAGTAACAGAGGAGCTCTCTCCCTGTCCACTTAAATTTGGTTCTAGGAGCGTGGATATGTTGTTCATCCACACTGTCTGGCATTGTCCCTTTCCCCTTTAAATCTTGCCGGAAGTCTTCAAGCTGGCTCTTCCAGCCCACCTGGGTAGTAAATTCCTCGGCTCCGCCCCATGGCAGCAGATCTTCCTTTCTGCTGGAAGATACAGGTTCCCTCGTGCTACTTTGCAGTACCATAGGCCCTGGAGTCAAATCGACGGTTTTCACCGCACTTACTCGCCTTAAAACTCGTCAGAGTTAACGATTCGGATCTGAACGCTTCGGATATGGAGGACAAGTCGTCCCCCGAGTTTCGCCGGTGTCCTTGTGGACAAAAAATGTCTTGCACCGATTCCCACCTCTCGTCCGTCTACTGTCTAGGCGCCGTACATGATACTTCGGCTTGCACCATCTGTTCGGCCTTCCATCCCACCGTTCTGGAGGACCACAAGGCATGCCTTAAGTTGGGGACACTGGAGCTTCGCAGTCCACCGGTGAAATCGAAGGAGGCCAGGTGGGCGGTTTCCGCGGTTGCGGGATCCGCCGAGCAGCTCGAGCAGATGGCGGCCTTCGAGGAAGCTGCCCAAGCTTCAGCCAACCGAAGCCTCTTCATGCCGCTCAACCTGGGCTCCACCTTCACGGGATCCTTCCGGTAGGTGTGCCAGTCTCTCCCTACTGAGGGTGAGGCGCCTTTGGGCTTGTGTTCCTCCCGATCCAAGAAGGAGGATAAGGATCCAAAATCATCATCTTCTACCCGAAGAAGATGTTCCTGGGACCGAGAGCAGTCCGACACTCAGGAGCAGGCGGTCTCGGCCACGGTCGAGATCGCTTCCTCGGCTGCCGGCTTTTCGGACCTTCCGTCAGGCCAGGGCACGGAAGCCGAGGATACGGCAGAACCGGCCAAGATTTCTCTCAACCCGATCTAGCCGTTGTCGCCGACGCCTGTCAACGACTCTTTGGAGAGGACTCCCATTCTCTCCTTCCCCGACGAGGAGACCCGTCCGGGCATCCCGATCGAGGGACAAGAGCCGGAACCTCGGTTCTCACCGAATCCAGCTTCTCCTGACCGACGGAGCCGACGCCGTCGGTCTCAATTGAGGAGTAGGACACCGTCAGTCGGTAAACCGAGAAAGGGTCACAAACACTTCAGGAAGAGGCACAGCCACCGTTCCTCATCCTGCTCGGACGAGGAGAGACTTAGACGGAAGCTCCGTCGACGTTATGAGGATCTCATGTGGCAGCAACTTCTTTTGACGGGTCAAAAGTCGTCTGCTCCGGCTGTACCAGCCATTACTTGGCCCCAGCCTCTTCGGCCGACACCGACTCCCTCGGTTCCGAGGACTCCGGTTCTCCCTCCGGTGGGACCGGTGCGTATTTTGGCTCAACCTGTTATGGGCTCCCCACCAATTTTGGTAGAACCACCACCCTAACAGCCTCAGGGAGGGGCTCCCTCTAAGGAGGACCGACCAACTACGGGCTTGCTCCATAGGTTGACCATTACGGTCACTCCTGATCGCCCTAGGTGCATTGAGGGGGACTTAGGTGGGAGACCCTTGTATCCGGATTTCTTGGATTCGGATACTACCGCCCTTCACTCACATGATGAGCTGTAAGTGACAGGCCTGGAGGAAGGCTCTTCTTCCTTCCAGGGCATCCTTCGACTCATTTCGGAGTCCACAGGTATGCCTTTGCAGCCCATACAAAAAAAGGCGGAATATCCTCTCACGGATATTCTCAAGAGGGGGGATACCCCGACAGGGGCCTTCCCAGTGGCGGAAGCCATAGTTGGCCCGGCACTGGAACTTTGGCAGCGTCCTGCCTGTTGCCCGGCTCCATCTGCCCGCATGGCCCGCAAGTGCGCGGTGCCCATGGGGTCCTTGGCGGCTTCACTGAGCATCCCTCGGCCGAGAGCCTTGTGACTGCCTCAGTGTTTAGGCGCACAGGCAGCTCTGCGGATACTGACCGCCCTCCGGACAAGGAGTCCAAAAATATGGACCACTCGGCCCTGAAGGTTTACATGGCATCATCCCTAGGCCTTCGTCAGGCTAGCTCAGCAGTGATCATAGCACACTTCTCTCACGCCCTTCTGGGGTCACTTGATGAAGTTCTCCCTCATCTTCCAGCAGACATGCAGACCACAGTCAAGCAGATCCGGGACCAGGGCCGTGCTGTTGCTAAACAGCAGCTCCAGACGGCTCTGGACATTGGTGATTCCTGTGCCCGTTCGCTAGCTGCCACGGTAGCCACTCGCCGCAGGGCTTGGCTGAGGCTATCCTCCTTTCCCGCGGATACTTCACACAAGCTAGCTGACGTGCCCTTCCTTGGCACCGACCTCTTCGGTCCGGGAGTGGTAGGTCATCTACAGCGCATTGAGCAGTCTAATGCCACCTTAGATGCCACCTCTGCTAATGATTCTTTGGGTAAGAACCAGCAGAAGCACAAGAAGTCCTTTTGGCATTCTTCCCCTGTGGTTAGACAGCCCTCCTTCCAGGGAGGTCAGCAACAGCAGCAGGCTCCAGCTTGGCGCCCTAGGCCCAAGCAAGGTCCCCAACAGCCCTGCAAAGGAGGCCAAGGTGCTGGTCCAGGTGCCTCCTCCTCCTCCTCCTCCTCCAACCCAGCACAGTAACAGGTCGGGGGTGGCCTCCCCTACACCCGTCACACCAGTTCTGGGTCCTCCTGTGGGGGCTCGGCTCGCCACTTTCTTTCCACCTGGTCCGGTATCACTTCAGACAGGTGGGTCCTGGAAGTGGTCGGGCAGGGACTGCCTCTAGAGTTCGAGCAGTACCCCCCCCAGCCCAGCCCGTGCCCCACGGGAGGAAAGGATCTCATTTGGCGCTCAGTCGGCCCTTCGGGACGACATTGCTCAGCTCCTCCTGAAGGAGGCGGTAGCTCCAGTGCCGGATCCTCCTTCAGACCCAGGCTTCGTCTCCAGATATTTCCTGGTGCCCAAGCGGACGGGGGGTTGGTGCCCCATCCTAGATCTCCACCACCTGAATCGATATCTCAGGTCTCGCACCTTCCGGATGGTAACTCTGAACCAGATCATACCATCTCTGGAGCGAAACATGTGGTTCTATACACTGGATCTTCAGGACGTGTTCTACCACTTCCCAATCCGTCCATCCCATCAGTGGTTCCTCCGCTTCAGGGTCGAAGGGACCCTGTACGAGTTCAGAGCCATGCCGTTCGGCCTGTCATCGGCCCCATGGTCTTCGACCAAATGCACTGCAGTGGTGGCAGCCATCTCACGGCATCAAGGGGTTCGATTTACCCGTATCTAGACGATTGGCTCCTGGCAGGTTCCTCCCTACAGGAGGTGGAGAGGTCCAGGGACCTGAGCCTCCGAACCTGCTCCCACCTGGGCCTCCTAATCAACGAGGCCAAATCAGAACTCGTGCCTTTTCAGGTGATGGGCTTCATTGGGGCAGAGCTCGGCTCCCAGCGGACAGGGCGGAGGTTCTTTCCTCCTTTGCCCAATCATTTCTGGTTGGGCACTTGTGCCCTGCCCGGGACTTCCTGCGCCTCCTGGGTTACATGGCGGCGTGCACCTCAGTGGTCCGTTGGGCCAGATTGCACATGCGCCCCCTTCAATGGGAGCTGGCCGCCCAGTGGTCCCAGTGTCGGGGTCTCTTCGACCAGCTGGTCTCTGTCACCCAGAGGATGTGGGATGCTCTCCAATGGTGGACCGTCCCGAGTCATTTGCGGGAAGAAATCCCGTTTGTCCGCCCGAGCCAACAGTCATCCTTACGACCGATGCCTCTCTCATGGGCTAGGAAGCCCACATGAGGGACAACAGAGCTCACGGGTTCTGGACCCCCGAGGAGTCCCGATGCCACATCAACCTGTTGGAGGTCAGAGCAGTCAGACTGGCACTGTCAGCTCTCACTCCTCAGCTCTGGGGTCAAGTGGTTCAAGTCCAGGTGGACAATACCACGACAGTGTACTACCTCAACAAACAGGGCGGCATGCACTCCCGTCTGCTATGCAAGGAGGCGCTCCGGATCTGGACCTTCGCCAGCTGGCTGGAGGCGGATCTCCTAGCCATTCATGTGGCAGGAGTCTCGAACCAACTGGCGGATGCTCTCAGCCGCATAGGCCAGACATCCCACGAGTGGTCTCTCCATCCAGAGGTAACTTACGATCTACTCTCCCATTGGGGCAAGCCGTTAGTGGACCTGTTCGCCTCCATGGAGAACACCAAGCTAAGGCTGTACCATGCCCGCCCCCCTCAGCAGGGCTCGCTGCAGGGGGATGCCTTCTCGAGGGCGTGGACCCCAGGCCTCCTCTACGCCTTCCCTCCATTTCCCTTGATCCACAAGGTGTTACTCAAGGTGAGGAGGGACAAGGTGAAGGTGATCCTGGTAGCCCCAGATTGGTCACGCCAGTTCTGGTATCCAGATTTCCTCAGCCTCAGCTGCAGGCACCCAGAGCGGCTTTGTACACGCCCGGACCTGATATCGTTGAACCAGGGGAAGGTCTTCCACTCGGACCTTCAATCCCTGCACCTCACAGCCTGGTTCCTGAGCGGCTAGAGTTCCAGGCTCTGGGTCTTTCCGTGGATGTCTACACTGTGGTGGAAGCATCTCGAAAGGAATCGACCAGGAAATGTTATGCCTTCAAATGGAAAAGGTTTTCCATTTGGTGTCAGGGAAAAAGCCCGGACCCCTTATCCTGCTCTGTGGCTAACATTCTAGACTACCTTTGGTTCCTCTCCAAAGGGGGGTCTTCAGTCGTCGACCCTTAGGGTGCACCTGGCAGCCATCTCTGCTTACCGGGCGCGGGCCGGTCAGCCGACATTGGCACAGGAGACAGTGGTCTGGCACTTTTTCAAAGGCCTGGATCACATATCCCCTCCAGTGCGTGAACCTCTACCTCCGTGGGATCTCTTGCTGGTTTTGGCAAACCATTCGAACCCATGCACAAGTGTGAGCTTTCGCATTTGTTGTGGAAGACTGCCTTCCTGGTAGCTATCACGTCAGCCAGAAGGACAGGGGAGCTCCAGGCGCTTTCGGTGGACTCCCCTTATCTGGTCTTTCACAGGGACAAAGTTGTCCTGCGCCCCCACCTGAAATTCCTTCCAAAGGTGGTGTCAGAGTTTCACCTTAACCAGGTGTTGACTCTCCCAGTATATTACCCTAGCTACACCTCGGATGCCGAGTACAGGCTCCTTACTCTGGACCTCAGACGTGCTCTCTCCTACTATGAGGAGAGGACGGAGGAAATTCGGGGAGAGGTTCGCCAGCTGTTTGTCACCTACGCTGAAGCTGCTTCTGGCAGAGCTGCAGCCAAGCGGACTGTTGCAAGATGGATCACATCATGCATAAGTCTGTGTTATGAATTGGCAGGCAAGGAGCCTCCCAGAGGGATAAGAGCTCATTCTACCCACCATACTGCTGCTTCGGTGGCTGCTTCCAGGGACATCCCTATCCAGGAAATCTTTCGGGCTGCTACCTGGAAGTCAGCGAACACCTTTATCACCCATTACCACATCGACCTTGACCTTGACTCATGACGTGATGCTGGTTTTGGGCAGATAACAATGGGGAAAGCTGGCATCCCTGTCTAGTTCCCCTCTCTAGATCAAATACATTTGAGTGATGTCCGTTTGCTCTTATGTAAGCTTTGGGGGCCTCATAGATTTTTCCTAATAAGATTAATAAATTGCTCCGGAAATCCAAACCTCCCTAATACCACCCTTAGAAATGTCCAAGAGACTTTAGCAAAAGCCTTCTCGGCATCTAAACTGAGAAGGACTGCAGGCTGCTTAGTACGGTTTAAGTGATCTAATATATGTGTGGTCCGTCTTAGGTTATCCTGCGCCTGTCTACCTGGGATAAATCCTTTTTGATCCGCTTGTACCAACAGTGGTGGAGCTTGTTGTAGTCTACGTGACAAAACTGCCATAAATAGCTTGTAATCTGTATTAAGGAGGGAGATTGGTCGGTAAGAGGGGTACAATTTTGGGTCTTTACCTCCCTTGGGAATTACAGAGATAACCACCTGTGCCCATGATTCTGGGGGGGCATCCCTCTAATGTGAGGGTTTCATTGAAAACTTTTAAAGCAGCTGTGCAACAAACTGGTGAAAATTTTGACCTGTGCTTTTTTAGATTGCCATTTACCTCCTGACTTGTATGATACCCTTCTTTCCACAATTTGAGTATACTTTAGTACTTTTTTTTTCCATGCCTGAAATAATAAAAGGAGCGCTCCTTTTAATACAGTGTGGACCCGGTCTTCATCCGTATTTTCAGCTGTTTTTATCCATCAGTTGTTTATATATCACTTCTATTGTGACTAAAATTAACTATTATGTAACAGGCAGTGCTCTCTGACCTTACAGAACAATAGTTGTTCAGAAACAGCTGCAAATACTGATGAAAACTTGGTCTGAACCATATTAAAAGGTGCGCTCCTTTTATTATTTTGGACATGAAAAAAAGTACTAATTCAGACTCAAATTCTGGAAAGAAGGTATCATACAAGTCAGGAGGTAAGTGGCAATCTAAAATAGCAGAAAAAAGTATAGGTCAACATTTTCACCAGATTGTTGCACTGCTGCTTTAATAATAAAGGGATAAGCTGTTTCTGAAAAAGTTTGTACATTTTGGCTGGATATCCATCCATTCCGGGACATTTATTTGTTTTAAGTCTGGAAATCTCTTCTACCAGTTCCTCTCTAGACACAGGTTTCACAAGCTGCCTTTTTGCCAATTCTGGGACTTTGGGTAGTGGGATATCTCGTAAATATTGTTCCATGTCCACCTCATCTCGGGTTGGGGGGGGGGCATATATAATTCTTTATAACGTGTTCTAAAGGCTTCTACAATCTCTGGTGTACATTGTAAAATTTCTTTGTTCTGGGAATATATTATCCTAGCTATATGGGCTTTCGCCCTCTGGATACGTAATCTGGGTGCTAACAACCTGGTGGCTCTTGGCCCTCCTTCATAATATCTCTGCTTAATGAATAATATTTTTTGTTCAGTATAGTAATCCAATTCTCCATTTAGCTCTTGTTTAATTTTATTTAACGTTTTGAAAATCTCTTTGTTATATTTCTTTTTAAGTTGGGTCTCCAAATTGTCTGTTTCTCCCCTTAAAGCTTCTATTTTCTTTTCCCATTGCGTTTTCTTGTATACCGCTATAGATATCAACCTCCCTCCCTCCCTCTCAGTATAGCTTTTAACGTGTCCCATAGTAGAGACGGTGTTCCATCTGGTGTCGCGTTTTCATCTATAGCCTGTTTAATGGCATCCATCACTTGTTGTTTGATTTCCTTATTATGGAGCAATGAAACATTCAGTCTCGAGAATGTTCTCTTCTGGAAGTCTCCTCAGTCTGTTTGGAGAAATATCGGCGCATGGTCAGACAGTACGGTATTGCCTATCCAACTATCTTTCACCTTTATCACCGTTTCTTTTGGTAAAAGAAAATAATCTAATGTCGAATAACTTTTATATGGCTGAGAAAAAAAAAGTATAATTTCTTTGTTTAGGGGACCCATTCTCCATGCATCCACATATCCTATTTCCCCCCAACAGTTTCACAAATTTTTTCAATCCCCCCCCTCCTTCCGTCGCCCCCAATGCTGTACTATCCATATGAGGGTCTATGGTTATATTTAAATCCCCCAAAGTATAACTTGTCCTTACACCCATTTCTGTAATTTCAACAATATTGTTCTATATACAGTATCTGGTAGTTTGAACCAGGGGGTATATATACCGATGCCAGCGTTAGAAGTTTCCCTTGAAATTTGCCCTTAAGAAATACATATCTCCCCTCTCTGTCAATTTTTTATCTATTACTTTGAATACTGTTTTATTTGGTACTAATGTAGAAACCTCTCACCTTCTGCCCCGCCCATAGGAGGCACTGACTTCATAATTAAAGCCCATTTCCCCATATTTATTGTGTTCTATAGGGGTAAGGTGTGTCTCTTGCAGTAAAATAAAATCAGGACCCTCTTTTCTCATTGCTGCCAAAACCTTACTCCTCTTAATCTGGTCCGTCAGACCATTGACATTAAATGAGCAAATTAATGTTGTTTTAACCATTTTCATCTTTCTTCTTGCCCCTCCACGTCCCATCAGTCCATCTCCAGTCCTTCATACAGGTCATCACAAAAATAGTTAATCTTGGGTAGCTTTGATAATATGCATTCACTCTCCTATCAATTCCAAGTAATTTAGGCTTTTTTAACTTTTGAACAAACATTAAACTACTTTCAAGACTACCGGGGAATCTTAACATCCGAATCCCCCAGCACTTTGATATCCCAACAGGTGCTTCTATAAGCATACAAAAAAATAACATTTAAAACCATTTGATGAACAAAACTTTTTTTTTTTAAACTATGATTGCTTCCAAGGTAGGGGATCCCAGCTCAGTGGCTCCCTATCTCTGCCCTCCAGAAATGGTATTGAGGACAATTAAGAGTAGAAATATCCCCGTATTCATGGGGGGGGGGTCTCCTCGATAAAACTCCTTATATAGAGTAGCTTTTAGGTCTATTGTCGCCTTCAAACTGCTTAGTAGCGCAGCAACGATGTTTTATTGTAGTTAGCCCCAATTTCTTTCCCTCCCTCCCTCGCCAAATCCTCCTGTACTCGTCTCTTTCACCCATGTTCCCTAATATTTAATATATATAGAGACAGAGGCCCATATGTGGGAGTTGGATCGAGGTAAATCTTTGGCCCCTTTTTCAACTACTCGTGGCTCCAATCATAGGCCCAGGTGGAGTCTTTTCTTTTACTCCTCTGTGTCATTCCTCCCCCTTTTCCATCCAGCCAGGAGAAGGCTCCAAAAGGACGCTATTCCCCCCTCCGGAAAAGAGTATCTGTTTTTCTGTGGCAGATCTTAAACATCTTCCACGAACACCCCCATGCGATCTTTTCAAATATTGCTGTTTGGTTAGTCTAAGCTTCTTTATTTCTTTACTATGCTTTTAATTTCCCCAGAGATCTACCTCAATCCAAAACTAGCCATTGATTCAGCAGCTTTTCAGCGAGCGGGGTCTTTAACATATCATCAGGCCTGCTTAATTTCACCCCTTAAACTGCCACCGACCCCTTGCTTCACTAATAATGACATATAATTTCTCCAATTACTATTATATATCGTTTGTTTTATTTCTTTAAATATGACCCAGTTTTCAGTCTACACATGCTTCTTATTTCTGGGCGCACATTCTATTCTCCCCATAGGGCAGTTCTCAAGATCCTGGCTACCTGATGTGTTAACAGTTATTTCGTTTGTGATCAAGCCTCCAGAAAAAGCCAACGGAAAGTACCTATGAGTACTTTCTTCTTTGCCTATATTTCAGCCTTCCACCTCAGATTCTGCTCAAGCTTCCTCCTGCATGTTACTGTTTGCCATCTTGTTCAGCTTCTCGAGTGCTTCTCGTAGTGTCTTCATTGGAGACGTTCCTCTGCGCTGGGTTGCCACCTGGAAAACGTCCGATGGGAACTTCTGGCTTCTGGTAATTCGTTCCCGTTCCTCCATAGGTAGGGATATTCCTTTTTGTTGTAGTGCTTCCAACGCTTTTCTCGGGGACCAATACAGTTGTGTGCCCTCCGGCCACAGGATCCTCAGCTTCGCTGGGAACGGTGTCTGGAATCTGATTCCCTTTTCTTTCAACGCCCTCAGAATCAAGGAATACTGTTGCCGAGCCTGCTGGATTTCCACCGGATAGTCATGATCCATCGTGAGGTTGGACATTAGGTAGGTTATCTCTTTTTTTTTTTTTTTTTTTTTGACCATGCCCTGCGAAGTAAGTCCTTGGTTTGGTAACTAGATACCAGGAATATGATGGAGCAAGGGCGTGCCTTCGGGTCCTGGGGTTTCTGTCTGAGTGATCGGTGGGCCCATTCTATTCTGGTATTGTAATTTGGAGGGAGTTCTAATATATCTCGAAGCAAATTTTCTATGAATGCAGCCATCGGGGCTGTCTCTGCACCCTCTGCCAGCCCATACAATTTCAAATTATTACGGCAAGATCTGCTTTCCAAATCTATGCTTTTCATCTGTAGTAGGATCGTTTGTTGGATCAATGCCCCCACCGCTTGATTGAGATAAGCTGAGATGTCCTCTATCGCTGAAATCCTGGACTCCGCCTCCTCCAGTCTGTTGTCAAGCTCCGCTATCTGCTGTGAGAGCCCTTGCAGGTCTTTTTTCGTTTCAAGCCTTGAGCTGCAAATTTCCCTCAAAATCGTCTCAAAGCATGTCCTTGATAGCTTATCTTGTTCCCCCTCTGTGTCATAATCAGAGCCACGGGTGCTGCTTGGCGAGCGGCTGTGGCTTTGTGGCCTATGTTCTGTCTCCAATCGATCTGCATCTCTTGCTTTAGATATACGTCTGATCTTTGGCGTACCTCCCTTATCTTTCTTTCTAGCATCCTTGGACATTCTGTACAATATTTTAGGTTTTTGAGACTCTCAATATAGTTTGATTAGTTTTAGTTTTATATAGCGAGGGAGGGAGCTCCTTTGCTGTGCTGTCCGTAGCGGAACCGGAAGTCTCACAACTGCATTGTTTCAGTTTTTGCCTTTTGCGGTTCTCTTTTTATCGGTTTAATTGGCAGAAAAACCAAAGAAAAAGACCAGCGAGCCCGGTTTTAAAAAGTGTACTCAATGTGGGGACGTTTTTGCAAAGGCTGATAAGCACACTATGTGTGTCGCTTGTCTGGGATATGAGTATCTTAAAGAGGATTGTCAAATCTGCCCGACTTTCCCTGAAAAAACAATTGAAAAATTGCTAAGAGGACTTCTGAATCAGCTAGCTCCCCGGCTCCCTCTAAAAAAAGCACACACGCTGAAGCATCCAGAACCCCAAAATGTTAACCAAGGGACCTCTGTATCTGCTAATGTTATGCCAACTTCTCTGGAAATTGCACAGGCTTTTAAAGTTATTCAGGCTTTGCAGGGTTTGGTGCCCCCTGCACAGCAGCCAACTGTCACGGCAGGACAGCTTAGCATTATTCCCCCTATTGAAGAGGAGGAATGCAGCGATTATGTGGATGATGAAGGGGAACCCATCTTGCCTAAGGTCTCCCCTGAACAGGAATTTGGATCACCCCCCCAGGACATCTGAAGATTTTTCTTCTCACTTTACCTTTGTGAGAAAGATGGCGGATGCCCTTGACATCGCCACAAGGGAAAAAGTGGAGGATGAGGAAGAAATAGAATATCTGGAGATGATGGATTTAACTCCCACCAAAGCCCTCCTCCTCTCAGTCAATAATTTTTTAAGAAAGATGCTCTAAAGTTGTTGCAGACCCCAAATTCTGTCCCCCCTCTGGATAAGAGTTTGGACAAGAAATATCAGTTGGAGAGGGAAGGGGCAGAGTTCCTTTTTTCCCATCCGGATCACCATGGGGTCATCCAACAGGCAGCTTGTGATGAGGCTAGAGTCCCTCTGGTATCCCACCCACCAGATAAGGACTCTAGGAAAATAGCATGACAAGGAAAGGATACCTGTTAGCCTCCCTAGCCATGCGGCAGGCTAACTTCTAGGCCTGTGTTGCCCAGTACCAAAAGTCCCACTGGCCAATTCACAGAAAGCTCCCTCACCCTTGTCTGATGACCTAGCGGAAACAGCTAGGTTTGGGCTAGAGGCAGCTAAGTACCAGTTCCAGATGGCTGCTGATACCAATGATACTGCAGCCAGATAGGTGGATGGCAAAAACGGTAGCCCAGAGGAGATTTGCTTGGCTGAGGGCCACAAATCTCACTGCTGATACAGTCTAAGGCCCTGGATTTTCCTTTACAGGGAAATGCTCTTTTCTGAGAATCCACTGTGACATACATGAAGAAGGTGAATAAGTACAAGGCCACCTATAGGAGCAACTCTAGTAGAGAGAGACCTTCTCCATCCAACAGGCCTTATGGAAGGGGAGGCCGGGGCAGGTCCTTCCACATCAGGCCCTTTTTCCAGCCTGTGGCCATACCCCCACAGCAGGGGCACTTTAGGAGCAGGGGTCGAAGGGGATCTAAGCATGGAACTCAAGCACAGCCCCCACCCCAAGCTAAGCAGACTCCCTGAAGTACAGGCCGCCGCCTCACTCCCTGTCAGAGGCAGACTTTCCCACTTCCTCCAAGCTTGGCTGACCATCACCACAGACAAGTGGGTTCTGGAGGTAGTCGGTCAGGGTCTGTCTCTGGGCTTCAAATCCCTTCCTCCTTTAACAGCCAAGGGTTTCAGTGCACCTTCCCTGGCAGAAAAGATTCTGCTGGAGGCAGAGGTCCACAAACTGCTACTTTTAAAAGCAGTAGAACCTGTCCCAGGCCCATTGAGAGGAAGTTGGTTTTACTCCAGATACTTCCTCTCCACAAAGAAAAGCAGGGAGTGGCAGCCTATTTTGGATCTCAGAGAAATCTAAACAGGCATCTAAAAAAGCCAACATTCAAAATGGTAACTTTAGCATTGATTCTGCCAACAATCCAAAAAGGGTATTGGTTGGCATCACTGGACTTGAAAGACGACTATTTCCACATTCCCATAAAGGAGTCTCAAAGGAAATACCTCAGATTCAAACTCCCTTCAGGTTATTACCAATTCAAACAACATGTAGTCTTGCTATATTATGACATATGCAGTGAGTCCCAACCTTCGAACTGCTCCGGAGGTGAAAAAGTTAACTTTCCATGCCAGGCATGGAATGCAGAGCTCGAGCTCGGTTGAAACTCTTGTCTGTTGTTCTTCAAACTCAAACCGTCAGATTCTTTACTCCGCCTCACTGAACAGTCGCTCCGGAGATTTCTCCTTCTGCTCGGTTCATTTTGTCGGTTAAAGTATTGTTTTTCTCGGTTTTCGACCGAAATTAAACCGCAACCGGTCGGTTCAGACTCTGTCTGTGGTATTGTGAGTACTAGATAGGTTTTACATTGATTTCTATTCTGTGTGGAACTTGTAAACGGTTTATCGGTTCGGTTTGAACCGATCAGGTTGTTTAAAATATATTAATCTGTCATTTAGAGTGTGGTTACCGGTTCTTATCGGTTCTAAAAAAAACGGATTTTATTACGGTTTTTTTCCACGACCCGTGACACGGTTGGGAACCGATAAGAGGGTCTTACCTGCGGATTGCCATAAACGGGTAAGTTTGGTTAGGACTGGCACTATGTCTGAGAAACCCAAAAGAAAAACCGGGCCCACTGGGTTTCAACACTGCAGTGTTTGTGTGGAAGTCTTTGCCAAGGCTGACCCCCACACCACCTGTGTTTATTGTCTGGGGTTTGCCCACCTCAATGCAGACTGCCAGGTTTGTAAAAAATTTTCCTGCAGCTACCCTAGAAAAGAGAGTTGGTAGGCTCAGGGAAAGGGAGGCCAAAAAGTCCGCTGAACCGTATGGCCAGCCCGGTTCGGTTCCAGCTGAACCGGAGGGAGTGCCCTCTGACCAGGGCGAGACTTCCTCGGCCAAAAGGAGATCCGACTCAGAGGAGTCGGTTCCAGCAAAAAGGACTAGGAAATCAGCTGGTGTGGAGCCAAAACTTTCCTCTCCAACCACTGAAGAAATAGCCAAAGCGATTAAAATTGTCCAGTCGCTTTCCCTGGTTCCGACCGAACCAGCACCATCAGGTAAGCATCCGGTTCGGCCTGTTCCACCGGTTCAAGAGTATGATGTAGAGGAATATTATGAACCGGAGGAGGGGGAAGAGGAGTATGAGGAGAGTGAATGTGGATTTGAAAGTCTGGATGTGCCCATGGACCCGGACATCTCCCCAGACAGACCTTCAGGAGTGTCTCCTCCTAGGCTTTCTGAGTCCCCTTCTCATTTTATGTTTTATAAGAAAGTGGCTGAAACCCTTCAGCTCCCTATGGAGGAAGCTGTGGATGATCAAGAGGAGCCTGACTATGTGGAAATGATGGATATCCCAGAGTCAAGGAGGCTATCTATTCCTTTGCATAAATCTTTTGGGAAACAGACATTTAAAATTCTAAAAACTCCTCACACTATACCTCCTGTTGATAAGAGAATGGACAAGAGGTACACATTGTCAGGCTCTGATACGGAGTTCCTTACACAACAATGCAGCCATGTTGGGGTAGTACAGGCTGCAGCCTGTGACAAGGCAAATATTCCCTTGGCTTCACACCCCCCTGACAAGGACTCCAGGAGGATTGATGCCATGGCAAAGAAACAGTACATGGCAGCATCCTTGGACTCAGACAGGCAAATTATATGGCTTATGTTGCTAGATATCAGAAATCCAGATGGGATACTGTTATGGCTCTAGCAAAACAGGTCCCTGGCCAGCTTGCCAAGAGCTGGAGCAGGTGGCTGCTGATGGTATTGAGGCATCCAGGTGCAATTCCATGCTGCAGTGGACTCTAATGATGTGTCATCAAGAGTCATGGCTACATCTGTGGCACTACGCAGAATGGCTTGCCTCAGATGTACTAGCCTGTCACAGAATACCCAGACTAAGGCCATGGATTTTCCTGTTGTGGGTAATTCTCTGTTTGGGGAGCAGACAGAGAATTACATGAAGAAAATGGATGAGTATAGGACCACCTATAGGAGTGCACAGGCCAAGGAAAGGCAGGCCACTCCTCAAAGGCAGCTTTCCAGGGGCAGGGGCAGGCCTTTTCATAGGCCTTTTTACCAAGCCCAGGCCTCCTCTTCTACTTATGCCCAGAGGGGGTTCTTTAGAGGGAGAGGCAGACGGGGTACAAGCAGGCCTGCTTCCACCCCTCAGCCCAAAGCCCCTGCCAAGCAGGCACCCTGATGGGGTTGCCAGGGCCGATTCTCAGCTACCCGTAGGCGGCAGGCTGGCTTACTTTGTCCAGGACTGGAAGTCTCTAACATCAGACAAGTGGGTCCTAGAAGTAGTAAGCCAGGGACTGGTTCTCAGCTTCAAAAATTTCCAAAGATGAGAACCAGATCCTTTCCACCTGCAAATCCATCAGAGGCACTTGCCCTAGAGGCAGAGGTCTCTTCCCTCCTGGCTCTCAGAGCTGTGGAAAGGTTCCACCTCTACACCAGGGCAAAGGGTTGTACTCCAGGTACTTCCTTACCCCAAAAAAGACAGGAGAATGGCGGCCCATCCTGGATCTCAGATATTTTAACAAGCACCTTTTAAAACCAAAATTCAAAATGGTGACAAGGAGTTATTCTACCCTCTCTAAGGCCAGGGGACTGGCTAGCGTCCCTGGACCTCAAGGATGCCTACTTCCATATTCTCATCAGAAGCTCCCATCGAAAGTACCTCAGTTTCGAGCTGCCCTCAGGCCATTACCAGTTCAGAGCAATGCCCTTTGGCCTCACCTCTGCTCCTAGGGTATTCACAAAATGCCTGGCAGTAGCAGTTGCTGCCCTAAGAAGGCAAAAAATTGCCATCTTCCCTTATCTGGACGACTGGCTCATAGTAGGGCAGTCTCCAGACCAAGTCAAGTTACATCTACAGATAACTCAGCAACTGCTCACCTCTTTAGGTTTCCTTCTGAATCTTTCAAAGTCAGTTCTAGAACCTGTCCAGCTCCTCACCTTCATAGGTGCAGAGCTGAACACAGAGGAAGCCAGAGCCTTCCTTCCTTTGGACAAGGCAAGGACCCTGGTCTCCTCCTTCACCCTGCAGGTCTCTCGTCCAGCAAGGCATTTTCTACAGCTCCTGGGGCACATGGCTGCTTCTACAGCAGTAGTGCAGGGAGCAAGATTTCAGATGAGGGACATCCAGTTCCATTTGAGAGCCTTTTGGTCTCAAAGGAAAGACCCTCTAACCAAATTGATCCCAGTAACTCGAACCCTGATCCAGGCCCTACAGTGGTGGCAGGATCAAAGCAATCTGAGACAAGGGGTTCCTTTTGTCATCAGTCTCACTCCTTAATCCTTACTACAGATGCATCCCTCTTGGGGTGGGGAGCTCACATGGGCGACCTCACTGCCCAAGATTGTGGTCCCCTCAGGAATCTCTTCTCCACATCAATCTGTTGGAACTCAGAGCAGTTTTTCTAGCACTTCAAGTTTTTTCCAAATCTGTTCAGAACAAAGTTGTACAGGTCAGAACAGACACCACCACCACAATGTGGTACATCAACAAGCAAGGGGGCACTCGGTCTATAGCCTTGAGCACCGAAGCAATGAAGTTGTGGTCTCTGACTTACTCCCTGAACACCTCCCTTACGGCAGTTCACCTCCCAGGCAAGGACAATGTCCTAGCAGATGCTCTCAGCAGATTTCCCAGGGCCACCACGAATGGTCACTGGACCCCGGTCCTGGAGGTGATATTTGCCAGATGGGGCACCCCGCAGATAGATCTTTTTGCAGCCCCAGACAATCACCAACTTCCACTTTTTTGCTGCAGGCCCCCAGTGTTGGGCTCAGTCCCTCTGGATGCCTTAGTTCTCAATTGGGAAGGGAAGTTTCTCTATGCTTCCCCCACCTTCCCTCTCCTGTTCAAAGTGTTAGTCAAAATCAGATCTCAATCCTGCCAGTGATCCTGATTGCTCCAGATTGGGCCAGACAACCCTGGTATCCTCCCACTGTCTTAGCAGTCCATCTTCCCTGTGTCTTCCCAGGAATCACAACCAGTTAACCTGTGCTCAGGGGAGGGTTTGGTACCTGAACCTCAAATCTCTCAATCTCAAGGCCTGGCTCTTGAAGAGTTAGAGTTTGCTGATCTACACCTCTCCCAAGGTGTAATGGATATACTAAAGGCTTCTAGGAAGCCTTCCACCAGGGCTACCTATAATTCCAAATGGAAGAGGTTTTCCATATGGTGCTCTGGGAAGCATATTTCCACATAATCTGCTGATTTACCCACAGTCCTGGATTATATGGTCAATTTAAATACCTTTGGGCTGAGACCAGCTACCTAAAAGTACATTTGGCAGCTGTGTCTGCTTTATTTCAGCAGGTAAACCCTCTTCTCTTTCAGCTCATCCTGTATTCTCCAAGTTTTTAGGGATTGCTTCACACCAACCCTCCATTCAGGGCCCTGCTTGGGATCTTAATGTTTGCATTGCTCAGCTTATGCAACCCCTTTGAGCCTTTGTCTTCAGCAGAGCTTAAGTACTTGACTTGAAGACTATGTTTCTGGTAGCCATCACTTCTGCCAGGCGCATAAGTGAATTACAAGCTTTGTCAGTGGAGCCTGATTTTATCTCCTTTCATAGAGATAAGGTGGTCCTCAGGACTAACAGGAAGTTCTTGTGTATGTGTTTCAGATTTCCACCTTAATCTATATCTCTTCCAGTGTACTTCACTGACCATTCCTCCTCTGGCAAGAGGAGGCTACAGCTTAGATGTGAAGAGAGCCCTTAGTTACTACATAGAGCGTACCAAGGGTCACAGGTTTGACCTCCAACTGTTCCTTACTTATGGTGAGGTTGGTAAAGGGAAACCTGCCACTAAAAGATCCATTGCCAGGTGGATTGTCTCTTGTATCCAATTCTGTTATGAAAAGCTGGGTAAGGTTCCTCCCTCAGGCCTGAGGGCTCACTCTACCAGAGGTACAGCTGCTTCCCTGGCTGCTGCCAGGAACATCCCTATTCTAGAGATATGTCAAGCAGCTACCTGGAAAACAGTTCACACTTTTACCAAGCATTACTCCCTGGACATCCAGGCTAGGAGTGATGCTCGGTTTGGCACAGCTGTGCTTCAGAGCCTATTTCCTAAGTAGGTTCTGTCCCTCCTCCATGGAGGTACTGCTGTGTAGTCTGCATATGTCATAATATAGCAAGACTTCATGTTGTATGAAGAAAAAATTACTCACCTTAGTAATGTTGTTTCTTCTAATGGAGTCTTGCTATATTATGACCTCCCCCCCTGCCTGCCCCTCTCAGAACCTCTGTTTTTGGGATGTGGGTGGGCAGTGCAGTGTTGGCACTTAGTAGATGTTGTTTTCATCCCCTTTTTTTGGGGGGTGACTTGGTGTTGTGTTTTATTTTTTGGGTCTCCTGACTTGAGTCTTTGTTTTGGGACCAAAAATTGTGTTTTTATGTTTAGTAGCCAGTTGGCTAGTGTAGGTTTACAGCTTCCACACAGGACCTCAGTGAGTTTAGCTTGTAAAGATCTGACGGTTTGAGTTTGAAGAACAACAGACAGAGTTTCAACCGAGCTCGAGCTCTGCGTTCCATGCCTGGCATGGAAAGTTAACTCTTTCACCTCCGGAGCAGTTCGAAGGTTGGGACTCACTGCATATGTCATAATATAGCAAGACTCCATTAGAAGAAACATTACTAAGGTGAGTAATTTTTTCTTTTCAACCCTGCCTTTTGGCATTTCTTTGGCCCCAAGGGTGTTTACAAAGTGCCTAGCACCAGTGGTAGCACACCTTGGAAGGCAAGGTGTGACAGTTTTTCCGTATTTGGACGACTGGCTGTTGGTGGGCAAGTCACCACAACAGGTCATTCAGTACTTAAGCCTTTCTCAAGGCCTCCTGGAATCCTTGGGATTCATTATCAGTCTCGAAAAGTCAGTCCTCACCCCTGCACAAAGGTTGCAGTTAATAGAGGCAGAGATAAACACCCTGCAGGGCAGGGCCTACCTCCCTCTGAACAGGGTCAGAAATCTTCAAGACATAGCAAATTCCGTCACCTTTAACACAAGCAAGCCTGCAAGACAGTTCTTCCAACTTCTGGGACATATGGCTGCATCCACAGTCACAGTGCCGAGTTCAGGGTTTCAAATGAGGGACATCCACTTCCACCTCAGGGCTCACTAGAGTCAAAGAAAAGATCCTCTGTCAAAACCCATTCCGGTCACAAGAACCCTGCTGCAAGCTTTGCAGTGGTGGAAGGAAGTACCCAATCTAAGGGAATGTGTTACCTTTCAGAAAGATAACCCCTCAGTTGTTCTCACAACAGATGTATCCCTTTTGGGCTGGGGTGCCCATTTGGGAAATCATACAGTACAGGGTACCTGGTCAGCTTCAGAGTCCCTCCAGCACATAAACCTGTTAGAACTCGGGGCTGTTTTTCTGGTTCTAAAAACTTTTTCAGAACTTGTGCATTCAAAGGCGGTACTGGTCAGAACAGACAATACCACCATAGTGTACTACATCAACAAACAGGGAGGCACCAGGTCAGGGCCCCTTTGCACAGAGGCCATGAAAATTTGGACCCTGGCATATTCTCTGGGAGTCTCCCTGCAGGCAATACATCTACCAGGGAAGGACAATACCCTGGCAGATGCCTTAAGTCGAATCAACCAGGCCCATCACGAATGGACTCAGAACAAACAGGTGGTGGATATCATTTTCCAAAGGTGGGGTACTCCAGAGGTGGACTTGTTTGCATCCCACCAGAACCACCACTTGCCTCAGTATTGCTGCAGGCCACCAGATCAGGGCACTTGGCCCCTGGATACCCTGACTCTAGATTGGTCAGGGAAGTTCCTCTACGCTTGCCCTCCTTTTCCCCTGGTCTTCAGAGTGTTACTCAAGTTCAGGTCCCATTCAGCATCCCTGATCCTAATAGCCCCGGAGTGGCACAGGCAGCCATGGTACTCTCTAATGCTCTTAATGTCTACGGCCAAACTGATAAGACTCCCTCTGAGGCACAATCTATTGACCTCCAACCAGGGGACCCTATTATACCGGAACCTCAAAGCTTGGCTCTTGAGGAGCTAGAATATACTGATTTGCAACTCTCTGAATTGGTGCTTCACATTCTGAGGGGCTATAGGAAACCCTCTACTAAGAAAACTTATTCTTCCAAGTGGAAAAGGTTTTCAATCTGGTGTTCTGCTATGGATTTGATCCCAATGCAGGCTTGGGTCCCAGCTGTTTTGGATTACTTCTCTCATTTACATTCTTTGGGCTTACAACCCAATTCACTCAAGGTACACCTTGCAGCACTGTCTGCTAATGTTTCCGCTGATGCCACAGTGTCACTAGCTTCAGATCCCATTTTTAAAAGATTTTTCAAGGGCTTGGCCCAGTTGCACCCTCCCCACAGGGCACCTGTGCCAGCATGGGACCTTAATGTTTGTATAACCAAGCTCATGGGTCACTACTCTGAGCCTATGGCTATGGCTCATCTCAAATATGTCACTTGGAAAGCAGTCTTTCTAGTGGCAATTACTTCTGCAAGAAGAATAAGTGAACTACTAGCTCTCTCTGTCTCTGTGGAGCAGGATTATATCTCTTTTCACAGAGATATGGTAGTTTTGAGAACAAGTAGAAAATTCCTGCCAAAGGTAGTCTCTGATTTTCACATCAACCAATCCATTACCCTACCTGTCTTTTTCACTGAGCATTCTACTTCTGGTGAAAGAAGACTTCATAGTCTGGATGTGAAGAGAGCTCTTATTTACTATGTTACAGCCACTGAGGACCTTAGGCAGGACAGAAAACAGCTGTTTCTGACCTTTGGGGATGTGGGGAAAGGTAATCCAGCTTCTAAAAGATCTATTTCTCATTGGATCGTCCAGTGTATTCAATTCTGCTGCACAAAAGCTGGTAGGGAGCCCCCAACAGCGTTGAGGGCACATTATCCACCAGAGGGACAGCTGCTACGCTCGCAGCTGCAAAGGATGTTACTCTAGTAGATATCTGTAAAGCAGCTACCTGGAACACAGTAACACACCTTTACAAAGCATTACATTCTAGACATCCTGTCTAGAAGTGATGCTAGGTTTGGCGCAATAGTCCTGCAGTCTATTTCCCCAAGTAAATGTTCAGTGCCCATCTCCAGTGGTACTGCTTTGTAGTCTGCAGAAAGTTATGAAAACCTGAGTATTACTGGGGTTGGAAGAAAAAATTACTCACCTTAGTAATTATGTTTCTTCCCAGTGATAGTCAGGTATTCATAACTTCCCATCCTACCTCCCCTTCCAGAACTCAAGCCTCTGCGCTCCCGCATGCTGCACTACCACAAAAGGGTACACCACAATGTGTATGTATGTTGCCACATAGTGGTACAAGTTGTAAACAGGGATTATGGTCTTATTTATTTATTTATTTATTTGCATGTTTTGCTGGCATACTGACTTTTCAGTAATGTTTGTGTTTTTTCCAGTTGGAGTTTTTCTCTTATGACCAAATTGGGGTCATTTTGGATTATCTTTCTCTTTTTGAATACTTTTCATTTTTTTACTGGGTTGCTTGTCTATTCAGGCTCTTAGGAAATCTGAGGAGGTTTAGAACACTGGCGATTAATATAGGGCAGCATTTGAAAAGTTATCACGTGTAGATGATTCCATCATTTGCATACGTTCCATTCTCTCCGGGCAGTCCAACTCTCCAGGCTTACTGCAGAAAGTTGTGAATACCTGAGTATCACTGGGAAGAAACAGAATTACTAAGGTGAATATTTTTTTCTTCGGTTCACTGGATCTGCAGGACGTGTTCTTTCACATCCCAATCCATCCATCTCATTGGCGGTTCCTCCTCTTCAGAGCTGAAGGGACCCTATACGAGTTCGAAGCCATGCCGTTCGGCCTGTCATCGGCCCCACGGGTCTTCACCAAATGCATCGCAGTGGTGGCAGTCCATCTCGGGTGGGGGGGGGTCGAAATTTACACCTACCTCGACGATTGGCTCTTAGCAGGTCCCAGTCAGCAGGAGGTGGAGAGGTCCAGGGACCTGGCCTTCCAGACCTGCTCCCAACTCGGCCTCTTGAGCAACGAGGCCAAGTCTGAACTCATGCCTTCTCAGGTGATGTGCTTCATCGGGGCGCAGAGCTAGACTCTTGTCAAGCCAGAGCTCATCTCCCGGCGGACAGGGCGGAGGTTCTCTCGTCCTTTGCCCAATCATTTGTGGTTGGGCAATTGCGCCCTGCTTGGGACTTTCTGTGCCTTCTGGGTTACATGGCGGTGTGCACCTCTGTGGTCCGCTGTGCCCGGTGGCACATGCGCCCCCTCCAGTGGGAGCTGGCCGCCCAGTGGACTCAGTGCCACGGTCATTTCGACCAGCTGATCACTGTAACGCAGAAGATGTGGGACGCTCTCAAATGGTAGGCCGCCCCAGACGGGTTGCAGGAAGGGATCCCGATTGTCCGCCTGATCTGACGGCCGTCCTCACGACCGATGCCTCTCTCATGGGCTGGGGAGCCCACATGGGGGACAAAAGGGCCCATGGGTTCTGGCCCCCCCCCCGGATACCACATCAACCTGTTGGAGTGCAGAGCAGTCAGACTGGCACTGTCAGCTTTCGCTCCTCAGCTCTGGGGTCAAGAGGTTCAAGTCCAGACACACAATACCACGACCATGTACTACCTCAACAAACAGGGTGGCACGCACTCCCGTCTGCTTTGCAGGGAGGCGCTCTGCATCTGTACCCTCATCAGCCGTCTGGAGGCAGAAGTCTCAAACCATCTGGCTGATGCTCTCAGCCACTTAGGCGAGACATCCCACGAGTGGTCTCCCCATCCTGAGATAGCTTTTACAGCCTGTTCTGCCACTGGGGCAAATCGATGGTGGACCTGTTTGTCTTCAGGGAAAGCACCAAGCTGAGGCTGATTCATGCCCGCCCCCTCAGCAGGGCTCACTGCAGGGGGATACCTTCTTGAGGCCGTGGACCCCAGGCCTCCTGTTCGCCTTCCCTCCATTTCCCTTGATCCACAAGGTGCTCCTCAAGGTGAAGAGGGACAAGGCGAAGGTGATTCTGGTAGCCCCAGACTGGTCGCTCCAGTTCTGGTATCCAGATCTCCTCCGCCTAAGCTGCAGGCCCCCGGAGCGGCTTCCAGCATGCCTGGACCTGATCTCTCTCAATCAGGGGAAGATATACCATCCAGACCTTCAATCCCTGCACCTCACAACCTGGTTTCTGAGTGGCTAGAGTTCCAGGCAATGGGTCTTTCCGAGGATGTCCTCACTGTGGTGGAGACATCCAGAAAGGAATCATCCAGGAAATGTTATGCCTTCAAATGGAAAAGATTTTCCATTTGGTGTCAGGTCAAGGGCCTGGACCTTCTGTCCTGTCCAGTGGATAACATTCTCTACTACCTTTAGTCTTTGTTCTAAGGGGGTCTTTGGTCATGGACCCTTAGGCTGCACCTGGCAGCCATCTCTGCTTACTGGGCGTGGGCCGGTCAGTTGACGTTGGTGCAGGAGACAATGGTTGGGTGCTTTTTCAAAGGCCTGGATCACATATCCCCTCGATGCGTGAACCTCTGCCTCGGTGGGATCTGCTGCTGGTACTGGCAAAGCTCATGGGCAAGCCATTCAAACTAACGCACAAGTGTGCATTGTCACACTTGTGGAAGACGGCTTTCCTGGTGGTTATCACGTCTCTGCCAGAAGGACAGGGGAGCTCCAGGCACTTTCGGTGGACTCCCCTTATCTGGTGTTCCAAAGGGACAAGGTTGTCCTATGCCTCCACCCCAAATTCCTTCCGAAGGTAGTGTCAGAGTTTAACTTTAACTAGGTATTAACTCTGCCATTATACTACCCTAACTACACCTCAGAGGCAGAATACAGGCTCCATACCTTGGACCTGAGATGAACCCTCTCCTATTACAAGGAGAGGACGGCGGAAATTCGAGGAGAGGTTCGCCAGCTGTTTGTCACCTACGCTGAAGCCGCTTTTGGCAGACCTGCAGCAAAACAGACTATTGGAAGGTGGATTACATCTTGCATAAGTCTTTGCTATGGGTTGGCAGGCATGGAACCTCCCAGAGGGATAAGTGCTTATTCTACCTGCCAGATCACTGCATCGGTGGGTGCTTCCGAGGACATCCCTATCCAGGAAATCTGTCAGGCTGCTACCTGGAAGTCAGCAAACACCTTCATTTCCCATTACCACATCGACCTTGAGTCACGCCAGGATGCTGGTTTTGGGGCCTCAGTTCTCCAATTTCTATTTCCCAAGTGAGTATGTTGTGGGGGTGTGCGCCTTGCCTCCCTCCTCCCAGAGAACTGCTAGGAGTCTGCCAATAAGTGTGGATGAACAACATATCCACGATCCTAGAAAAACAGGTTGCTTACCTGTAACAATAGTTATAGGAGTATATGTTGTTCATCCACACGGACCCACCCGACCTCCCCGGCTGTGGACGCACAAACCTGGCTTCCAGCGGGCTAAGATCTGGCGTCATTGGGTGGAGCCGAGGGTTATACTACCCGGGTGGGTGGGAGGAGCCAGCTTGAAGACATATGGCGATCCTTAAAGGGAAAGGGGACATGCCAGTAAGTGTGGATGAACAACATATACCACTCCTAGAACTACTTTTTACAGGTGAGTAACCTGTTTTCCTCATACTCACCCTAAGTGGTTTTGGAATGTCACCTCAATCAGCCCTTGGTTCTCCCCACTTGTTTTGCTAACTTCCAAAATAAAGGGGAATGCACCCTTCACTTTCTGGATGTCAAGAGGGCTCTATGATTCTACATTCATATAACAGGGAGATATAAAACCAAGCAACTCTTTGCATCATTCAGTATGGCCCGACTGGGCCAGCCAGTGGCCATCAGATACATTTCTTCTTTGATAGTGGCATGCCTTTGCCATTGCTACTTGATGGCGTAGGTCAAGTTGGAAGGCCTGGTGTATGCCCACTCTGCCAGAGTGGTGGCGGCGTCCCTGGCGGAGATCCGTTTAGTACCGATTGCGGAAATTTGCAAAGCGGCTACTTGGAGCTTGGTGCATACTTTAGTGAAGCTCTGCTCTCTAGATGTACATGCCAGACAGCACACTTCCTTTGGCAGGACAGTCCTTCATGGACTTTTGTCCTGAGTGAGCTCCGTCTCCTGCCGTCCTGCTCAGGGGATTGGTTTTTAGCTTGGTACTCACCCAGCCATATGAATGAATAGTGAAGACTTTAAGTACAGGAAGATATGAAAATTACGTACCTACCATAATTGTTGATGTTCTTGAACAAGTCTTCGCCATTCATTCATACTCCCACCCACCATCCACCGAGCTCACTCATCCTATTTCTGGTCTTCACTCCCTTGTGTGTTGGGCTGTGAAGGCTTTGTTTTCCGGACTCTTCTTATATGGGTCAGCCGGGCTATCTGATACGCGGATTAGATTAGGTGTTAATTAGTTTACAGTGCACCTCCTTGGTCAAAAAGGTACTAAGGCGGTTGGAGGGTCGACGCTGAGATAGCCTACACAGGCGCAAGCCATTCTTGCAGTACTGCGCATGCACAGTCCCACCACGGTGCTGACCCTCCTAAAGATTTTTGGCTCCCGCTGGGTCCTATCATCTCTGGTGTAGTACCCAGCAGTATGAATGAATGGTGAAGATTCGTCCAAGAAGATCAAGAATTACGGTAGGTACGTTAGTTTTCATTTTCTGTACATTTCCCCCGTTCTCTCTGATACAGAGGGCTCTGGTCAAGCTCCAGGCCAAACTGGCTTCCTTAATTCTGGTGGCCTCTTACTGGTATGAAACATTTGGTTCCCTGTGCTCCAGCAGCTGGCAGTGGAACCCCTGTCCCACTCCATCTGCGAGCAGGATTTCTGACACAGAAGCAGGGTGCTTTAGTCGCCCAGCTCTGCAGTCCCTTCACCTCTACGCATGGGTTCTGAGGACATTAGAGCTCTCCTGCTTCAGGGTCTCCTCTGTGTTTGCTGCTGATCTACTGGCAGCTAGAAAGCCATCTGTACACATACTCGGAAAAATGGAAACATTTTACAGTTTGGTGCACTCCCTATGCCCTGGATCCATTTGTGTCCAGTGCCTACTGTGTTGAACTACCTCTTGTCCCTTAAGGACTGGGGTATTTCTCCAAGGTCCACCTTGCCACAGTGTCAGCTTTTCATGCCCTCAAAAAGGATAAGATGATTGACCAGACGAAGGTTCCCTATAACTTCCTAAGGTATTCCACTGTTTCACACACACACACACACACACACACACACACACACAATCTGGTTCTGATGAGGGACTTTGGTTCTAGAGACCCTGACTGCACCTCCCTTTGAGCCTGCCACCACTTGTGAGCTGCGCTTCTTGTCTTGGAAGACACTCTTTCTAGTGGCTGTGATGTCTGCTAGATGCATTTCGGAGTACAGGCTCTGGTTGCAGACCCTCCTTTTATTATTTTTATAGGGTTACATTGACGTACTGATCCTTGTTTCTTCCCAGAGGTTGTGTTTGGGAGAACACTAAATCGGACAAGTTGTTTTATTTCTCGATTCCTACAGTTAGCGGGGAACGTTGTTTGCATATGCTGAATGTCTGCAGGACACTGTGTGGATTGTAGAAAACCTTAACTGTTTATGTTTGCCCCCAGGATGGTGGGCTCCCTGATTTCAAAACTGGGCCTGTCCAAAGGGCTAGCCAATTGTATTATGTTTTGTTACCAGAAGAGTGGTAAGTAGTTTCCTAGTCTTGCTCATTCCACCTGCGGGGTGCCTACTTCCAGTGGCTTGTTTCCAAAAATTTGTCCGCTGCTGACATTTGTGCTGCTACCACTTGCAGTACTGTTCATACATTTACTAAACACTACAGTCTGGACATAGTCTCTTGCAGATGAACCGGCTGTGGTCTCAGTACTCTGAAAAGCTTCCTTACTCAGAATCATTAGGTCCTGCCATCCTCCCTTTGTCCTTGGTACTGCTTGGGAATTGTTCCTGTTCCATGCTGTGGCTCAATGGAAGGAGATATCCTTGAAGAATAATTCTAACGGTGTGGATATGGTGCATTATCCACACTCTGGCAGTCTTCCTTTCTCTTTAATTCCAGTTGGAACATCTTCAAGCTAAGCTCCTTCTACCCACCCGGGTGGTATACTCCTCAGTACTGCCCTGTGAGACCAGATCTTCCTTTCTGCTGGAAAGTTAGGTCTCTTCCTTCGCAGCTTCATATGCGATGTGGGCCTCTTATTCCAGAGTGTGCCATAGATGTTTTCGCTTCCTCTTTGCAATCGTTTTTCGGTTACAGTTTACACTATGGATCAAAAAGAAGCCTGGTCCCAGTTTCAAACACTGAATTTGGTGCAACCAGAAAATGTCCTTAACAGACCCACATTTGTTTGGCATCTACTGCATCGGGGTAGAGCATGCTCTTTGGTCTCTTGCCCTCGTCCATCTAGGACTGCTGTGTGTGCCTCCTCGGTTGGCTGGATGACCAGGACCACCAGTCCTCTCGAAAGGTGCCTGTAAGGTGGTGTTTGCGATGGGCTTGATGGCTTAGCATATGGATATGGAAGTGGTACAGCCCAGGCTGTGGCAGGCGCTTTGTCAGCGTCACGTTATGTAGGCACCAACGAGGCACGTCGTTGTGGGCAGCACCGGCCAGGAAAAATGTGTGTTGCTGACGCCGATTGCTTACAGTTCCATGATGTGACTCAATGGAGGAGATTCTCTCGAAGACCCACTGTTCCGGTAGGTAACTATTCTTTAGCATGGAATGGCAAGCTGAATTAATTGAACCAGATTGCTGTGTTACGGTAGAGCCGAAACTGTGGAGAGGATTGTTTTTGCCTATAAAGACAAAACCTTGAATGTTGGTGCTTTTTCGTAAATGTAATGAACTTCTATAATGTTTTCAAATACTGCAGGCTAGTTTTCTGCATCAGCTGTTAATAGTCTTGTTTCATTAATGGAGGTGGCTCTATTTCTTTTGTCGCTTTCCAGGTGAGTGATATGTATTTGAAGTATAACTTCCCTTTGGTGCTGTTGCCTCCTGCCGGAGTGTTTTACCCAGCATTACTCAGCACTGAGTGTGTCAGTGTGAACCAGCTCTGCTTCATCATGTGCAGGTAAGAGAACAAATAAACCGGGTGCTAGATCTTAGTTATTTCAGTATTTCGTCAACTATGTAATTTAAATGTATGTTTGCCAATACTATATGATGTTTTACTGTATCCATAAGTTCCTAAGTTGTTGTACTTCATTGTTTGTCTGTATCCATGAGGGCCTTAATTGTTATACCACTCTGATTATTGTAAATCCCTTTACCTTCTCCCACGGGTTGCACCTGGAAACAAGCCTCGGCTCAGTTTGCCTCTTCCGGTTACCAAATTTTAAATAAAGGAATGAATTTCCTTTTATGAGGAGAGTTAGTGAAACGGGGAAGTGATTCCATTTAGAAAGCTAACTGTACTTGTTTATCAGCATATGCTTGTGTAACCCCTAGATGGCGCTATCCCAGGGGCTACTACCCCTGCCTGATTTGCCACTAACAGGTTGAGGGGCCTGGATCCAATGGCGGGTGCCTCCACCCAGAGGTCAGGGTTTGCAATAGTTAAACTTACTTGGTCACAGCCCTCTGGGACACTGCAACCCCCCTTTCTTCCCACTAGTGGCCCACACAATATAGCAGAATTACCTTCACAGTATACACTTACCCCAAGGCTGGTTCAGGCACCGGGACATCCTGTAAAATAAGATACAGTGCAACAATCACAGTACAGTACTTTAACATGAACAAATACCTCCAGGCAGTATAACTTTGTTGAAACAAACAGCTCTGATTTATTTGGGGGATATAACAAGACAGGGAAATCAGGTTAATTAGCTTATCACTTTACTATCTACCTATGGCTCTGTGACAGGCCTATCCCTACCAGTTACTGTCCCTGGGTACCCAGGCCCCTAGTGGCTAGTCCAAACCGTGGCAGCTGGTGGGGCCCTTTCACACAGAGAAAAGGAAAATTAAACAGTCAGCAGTACAGTAATTCCATTTGGATAATGTGGCAATTCAACAGGGAGCGACCCGAATTAGTACTCACGACCTCCAAAGAAGATATGGTCCTTCAATGTCAGCAGGGCTACTTTTGATCTCAAGAGACTCCTCACACATTTATATGGTAAAAGAAAGCACTATACCAGGCAGGCTGCATCTGTATCCCAATCGTAATTCTGCACAATAACCAGGAGAACACACAGCAGATTCAGTTCTGACAGACGAGTGTAATTCAACAATTTCTTCAGTCTTCTACAGGGTGAGCCTGGTTTCTACTCTTCAGAGATCCTTTGATTCTTTTCACAGGGCCAGTTCAGTCTAACAAGCAGTTACACAAGTTGTGGAGCCGGAACTCTGGGCCTTGCACGCGTTTTTGACTGAAACTGTGCACTGAAGGAGCACAGGGTTTCTTTCCCCTTCACTTTCAGATCTCAAACTGAAACTCCCAACAGACAAAAACCGGGCACTTCCTTTGAGTTCCTCCCAGTTCTTGACTGGATTGGCTGTCACTCACAATAGACTGCTGCTGTTGGTCCAAAAGGCACCGAAGTCAAACTACATCTCCCAGAGTCACTGCCCATACAATCCTCTTGTGGCTGGCTCAGATTATGAGTCCCAAGTTCTGATTACGTCCAAGGCATCATTTTAGAGCTAGTTTACCCACACTGATTGGTCCAGTTCAGCAGTTCAAAAACCAGAATGGGGAACTAGGCAGACAGTTCTGACTGCAAAGAAAGCAGGTTAGACAAACTGTAATTTTATTATTACTGTAAATGATTTCTGGCAATCAGTTACATCTTTCAGACAGGTTCCCTTTGCACTCTAGTGACTGCAAAATGGGGTGAATTGGCAGCAGCATGGTGGTACTCAATCAAAGAAACACACAGTCCCCATACAAACTAATTATGTCTGCAAGCAGACAGCTCTTAAAGACAGTACCAGAGGTTCTAAAACACTCACTGATAAATGGCTTAAGCGCCAAACACCATTCAGGCTTGGAGCATTCAAGCAAGCTCCTGAAGTCTTTTGGGAACCCCATTTGCAGGGGTTACACCCTTCTAGCCTGGAAAAAGCGGCGTCCAGCGTCAAGCAAGTACCATAAGTTTCAACTGCAACCATATACATTTGCATTAGGCTCACACATGTAATCATCAGTCAATACATCATTTACCAAGAACCATTTCTGAAACATTGCAGTCGTCCTCTTTACACGGTATAACACACATTGGCACCCATAACTCAAGTTATTACCTCTTGTACATGAAACCTGAAGAGAGGGACCCTTCCTATCAGTTACCTTGGGGCTGGGAGGGGCAAGGGCACCATACTAGAGGAGCAACACAAGTAACTTGGGTTAGCACTAGCAGCTCAGTTTGGGCAATGAGCTCGGGGACACATACACTCCTTTATGGACAACATTGAAGGCAGGTCCACTGGCGGGCCAAGGAATCATAACTGAGGTGCACCACAGGCTTTACAGCTCGACCAGTCTTTCTAGGGGGCTGTTACAGTCTCTGCACTCTGAGCCTCATTTTTCAGCATTGTTCTCACTTGTCAGGGGAGTCTCCATGGGGGTAGAGAGGCTAGAACTTGGGGCACTTTCAGCTCCAGGAGTTACAGTTTCTGAGTCCACAACATTTGGCTGCATGGAGAGCTTTCAGACACTGGCAGTGGACTGTCAGGGCACTCAAATACTCTTCTTGTTAGGTGTATCACCAGTCTGCCCCAATCTATCATTTTCCTCCCCTGAAAGCTCAAACAGTTCAACCATACACAATGATTCCATTTCATCTGATCTGATGCTTTGCACTTCACTTTCTGGGAGCATTGGCTCCAGGGATGAAGCTGGGGGGCATAGACAGTCAGAAGGCCCAGCTTTGTCTCAGTATTGACTAGGGGATTGCCCGAAACAATTGACTCAGTTAAGTAGAAGGATAGTATTCAAAGTCACTCTCACTTTCTTCTGATATGGACCGACAGTCATGCTCAACTGGGACTTGTGCAGGGAACACTTTAACTCTGCTTCTGTAGGTGCAGACTTCCTTGATCTTTTCTTAGCAGCAGCTCTAGTCACTGGTCCAGAGGGGGCATCTTCTGGGGGCTCAGACTCAATCAGGATTTGTCCAATGGGTAGTAAATGATTTCTATGCATTGTTTTACATCTTTTGAATTGTTCTCAGGCCTTACTTTGTACACTGGCAGATCATCTAGTTTGCCCACTACAATGTGAGGGAGATGGTGCCATCTGTCAGCAATCTTGTGTTTGCCATGCAGTCCCAGATTTCTTAGCAATACCGATCTCCCTCCTGGAGTTCCTGTGCTTTCACCTTTTATCATACCTTTCTTTGTTAGGCCAGATTTCTTTTGGCAGCCATGGTTTGAGCCAGTTAGTTACACTTGAGGTTAGCTGGGCCTTTAACTTTGCACATACTGTAAATAGTTGTCAGCTTGAACCCCATCTAGAGAGACCCCAAAACACACATCTACTGTAGTCGAGCTTCTCTTCCAAACATTCAGGCGGTAGGGGAGAACAGTGGCATCACTTTTGGTGCAGTTATAAGCATGTACCAGGGTGCTAATTTGTTAGCTCCATCTAGGCTTGTCCTTTGGGTGCAGGGTGCCTAGCATATCCAGCAAAGTCGCGGTTGAAGCGTTCAGGCTGTGGGTCCCCTGAGGTGGTAAGGAGTGGTTCTGGACTTTCTCACTCCCCACAGAGAAAGCATCTCTTTGATCAGGCGACTCTCAAAGTCTCTCCCTTGATCAGAATGGATTCTTTTGTGGAGCCCCATAGTGAACAAAAAGTTTTTCTCGAGTACTTTGGCTACAGTGGATGCTTTCTGGTCTTTGGTGGGAAGCTTGGGCATATCTCGTGAAATGGTCAGTGACCACCAGCACATTACTGATATTTCTTTGATCTGACTCCAAACTCAGAAAATCAATACAGACCAGCTCCATGGGTGCACTGGTGGTTATGTTAACAAGGGGGCAGCCCTCTGGGTGTAGCTTTCCTCTGTAGCTTGTGACTACAAGTTCAGTATGTGTTTCCATCAGCCCCATCTTAGGCCAATAGAATCTGGATCTCACCAAGTCAAGTGTTCTGTCTATACCAAGGTGCCCCATGTGGTTGTGCAAGGACCTCAATACTGAGTCTCGAGGCAGTGGGCAGCACCAGTTGTTGTTTGTCTACTTGTCCCCTCTGTCTACTGTTTCTCTATATAACAGTTTATTGATCCAGTTTCAACTTAGGACCTTCTTTGTATAACATGCAGTTCTCAAATCAGTGGAGCGTAATTTGGACACATCTTTTCCTGCATAGAGGGCTTCTAAAGCTGATTTGATCATAGGATGCTCGGGATTGAGCCCCGTCCGTACTGTCATTGTCCAGCTGAGGCAGTGCACCAATGTCTGGCCAGAAAAGTGGCAATAAGCAGCAGGTATGCAATTCTCAGAGGGTCCCAAGCAATCCACCATGCAGTCCACTCGTCCGTGGACATTTGTCCTCCTGTCAAACTTCGGCCAGAGTGCCGAATGTCAGGTTCTGATCGGACCCAATCATTCTGGGGAACAGGCCTCCGGAGAGAGCATCAGCATCTATGTGGTTCAGACCTGCTCGGTATTCGAGAGCATAGTCATATGTAGATATGCAGAAAGCCACCTGTGGCAGTGGCATCAACTTAGCTGAGGTCTGCAATGAGGTCAAGGATTATTGTCAGTTTTACTGATATTTTTAGCCCCATACAAGTACTCATGGAATTGGTCAACAATAGCCCACTTCAAAGCTAGGAACTCTAACTTATGTAGCAGGATAGTTCTTTTTCGGATGGGGTCAGGCTTCTACTGCAAAGGCCACTGGTCTCAGGCCATTCTCGTGCTCTTGGTACAACACAGCCCCAACCCTTGCAAGCTAGCATCAGTGTGCAGGACGTGAGGTTTTCTTGGATCGGCATAGGCCAGCACTGAGCATGGGTAAGTTGATATATGATCTCATGAAAAGCAGTCTCACAATCAGGAGTCCAGCGGGCCCCAAATACTTCTTCCGGATGAAAATACACTCTTTCAGTCTTGAGGGACGCTGACTTTTGGTATTTTTGTGGGTTGGGGATACCCTTGAGTAAGGGTTAAGTAAGGGGGATCACTCTTGAATAGTCCTTGATGAACGCCGATAATAAATCCACAGAATCCCAGGAATCTTTGCAGTTCTTTTTAGATTTTTGGGCTGTGGCCAGGTGGTCAAGGCCTCAACTTTACTTGGGTGGTCTCTATTCCCTGTGGATACTATGTGTCCCACATACTTTACTGATGTTTGAAAGAATTGACACTTATCAATGGACAGTTTAAGGCCAAAGTCCTCCAGTCGATCCAATACCTTAAATAATCTGCTCTTCATGTTCCTCCAGTGAGCTGCCAAACACAATAACATCATCTAGGTATACCAGGCACTCTAGTAAGTTCATGTGCCCCCACTGCGCGCTCCATCAATCGTTGAAAGTGGCTGGGGCACCTGAAAATCCTTGAGGCATCCTCATGAATTCATAGAAGCCAAGCGGACAGATAAGGCTGTCTTCTCACCGGTCCTCTGGGGCCATCCGGGATCTGTTGGTACACCCACTGCGGGAGATCCAGCACAGAGAGAACCACTTGCTCCCGCTTAGGCAGCGTTCAAAGCATCCTGAATGCGGCATTGTGTACTGATCTAGATAGTCCGCTGTTTACAAAAGTATAATCCACGACATCCTTACCTGTCCCATTCTTTCCTCACTACCACAATGGGGAAGCATAAGGGCTTCTGGATTCTTGTATTACACCAGCCGCTAACATCTCTTGCAGATGTCGTCTCACATCATCTATATCAGCAGGTGCCAGGCGTCGAGACCTCTCACCCCAATGGTCTTTAGTCATGCGGCCGGATATTGTGCTCAGCTCACGTTACCCATCGTCCCATTCCTTTAAAGAAAACACCTGGTCTCTCTGGGCAAGCTTCCACTGATCCTCACTTTCCATTCAGCTGGCAGCGGGGGTTGCGAAATCAAACAAGCAGTCGTTACTCTGTCATTCTTCCTTGAACTCTTGCTGCTGGTAGCACTGCAGTGTCTGCACAATGCATTAGCCAGGATGCAACCTCTATTTATCGAATGTCTCTTTCAGACACATTATGAACTTGGACCATTACCCTTCTGGCACTAAGCATGGGCTCTAGCGGGCAAAATACTAGGCTTGACCAGCAGTCCCTCTGGCAATTTTCCATGCCTGGTGCATCCAACGACTATATTTTATTCTTAACATCCTTTCTGATCACGGACCTCTCCCTGTAAGGTACACTGGGCATTTGTGCCAGGATCAGAGACTCAGGATCCTTCTTCCATACAATTCCGACCGGTTCCTCTGGTTCTATATTTTCAGCATTCTCTGTGCCTCATAGGCCTTCTTAATTAAAGCTGAACTCTTAAAGCTCTACTAGTCTTGACCCTGTTTTCATAACACAAATGTGCCAGCCTTCTGAACATATGAGCATTTGTTCCAATCAACAAAGGGACACCATCATACAGTCCAGTGGGGGACACACTAGGTTAGGGTCTCTACTTGTTGGCCACTCCAGCCACGGAGGTGGGGGAAAGATAGCCAATTCGGATATACCCAGAATAGGGTAGGCCTTCTCACTTAACCCCATACATGCAGTCTTTTCTAATGGTTGGGCGGTAATGGGTCTGACAAATGCTTCTGATACCAATCTTGAAACATAATTGTCACTTGGGAGCCACTGTCTAATACAGCTCTTGTAGACACTCCATTTACCTCTTACAGTGGTTCCATGAGGGACCCACTATTCTGGACCAGTCTGGAGAGGCGGTAGTGGGGGCCTGGGCAACTGACCTGCCACAAAGGACGATGAATTAGCATTTTGGTGCCCTCACTGGGATCATTTCGCGGCACCTCTTAACCACTGATTTGTTCTCAAGCTCTCCTTGTAGCCTATATGCAACTTTGTCCGGTGTCTTTTGAGGTTGGCGTTCCCTTTTCATGTGCCCATCCTTCCCACAATTATAGCAAAACATACTTTTTGGAGTTTGAGCTGGCGAGGTGCCACACTGGGGAGCTGTGAGTGGGTATTACTAACTGGAAAACCTTGGTGCCATCTCTGTCTGTTGGCGTGATAAGCATTTGGAGACATCTCGTCAGTTTCTCCACTTCCATGGTCAAGGAATCCGAGTTCGGAGCTGTTATCAGCAGGAGATACATGGGTGGGTATCCCCACCCCATAGTAGATGCAGTCGGATATAGGTGGGCCCGTACTTGCAGGGCGTGGCCTTCATAAAGGACTGTTTTTGAATTCCGGATCTCTCAACAGTTCACCCCATTGTGGCATATCTTTTCCTTATCAGAGCACTCATTGACTGCCAACCTCTGCCCCTGAACTTCGTCTGATGGGCCACCCTCAGTCACTCGGTCATAGCCACAGCTATTGGTGCAGGTCCCTCCCGTTGCGCCTTTTTCCAACTCCTCAATTTCTCTCATTAACTCATCATAGGAGGTGCAGAGTTCCAGTCGATTTGCCAGAGGCGTAACTTGAAGCAACAGCAGTTCTGAAGAAGGGGCAGACTTAAGGATTCTGTCCAGTCTGGTTGGGTCCAGTTCAATCAGCTGGCAAACTACCCTTTCTGGAGGCATTCTTGCAACAATTTTTCCAGCCGAGAGACATACACAGACAACAACTCCCTTGGTACTGTTGTTGCATTTCTTACTCTCCACCATAGGTCCTCATCAGAATCTGGGCTCCCATACACATTCTCCAAGGCCTCAAGATAGGCTTGTGCAGTCGCTTCAGGGTTACTGGCCGTTTGCTTACGGATGGTAGCCAGGGCCAGCAGGACCTGGGCTCTCACTAACCCTCTTTTCGCTTTTGGCTTCGAGGCAGTGCCATTCTAGCACTTGGGGGCAACATAGTCTATCAGGTCTCTCAGTCATCCTCCCCTTGGGGGTGGGGAGGGTGCCAGAGAAGATCCTCAACCTTGGGTGGAGTTTGACTAATGGCAGGTGCAGAAATAAGGAGTCTGCATTGGTTCAGCCACCATGTGGTACTGGAGCAGGAGAGGGTGTTGGGGAGGAACACCCCAGGTGGCAAGAATAGTTTCTTCAAGTCCTCCACAGTTTTCCCTTCTCCCAGCAACCATTTTGTAATTTCTCCTCAAAAGTTTCAGATAGTGGTGGGGGCTCATTCCCCAGGTCTTTACTGTCCTTAGTTATCACTCTCCAAGCAGTGAGGGCTCCCTCTGGGTAATGGTCTGTGGTACTTTGGAGCTATCTATGGGATCCTTAAACTCTACTAGGGCCAGGAAAGTGTGGGTGAGCAGATTAGCGTGCCGACCCACCACCACAGGATTTGTAAACCTTCCCACCTTGGAAAGTACTCCTCACAGTGTCCGTGATTGATACCCAGGGGATGTCCAGGATAAGCATAGCATTTGTGGGTCGATCTCCTCCCCAGTACACCCTCCAGCGGTGCACAGCCACTTCTGTCCCGGGGTACCCATTTATTTATTTATTTATTTTTTTTTTCCCTTAACAGTGGTTTTGTAAATATGGCCACTAGAGGACACACAATCCCAGCGGTGAGCCTCAAAATGTAACTAGATGGCGCTTATCCCTGGGCTACTACCCTGCCTGATTTGCCACTAACAGGTTGAGGGGCCTGGATCCAATGGCGGGTGCCTCCACCCAGAGGTCAGGGTTTGCAATAGTTAAACTTACTTGGTCACAGCCCTCTGGGACACTGCAACCCCTTTCTTCCCACTAGTAGGCCCACACAATATAGCAGAATTACCTTCACAGTATACTTACCCCAAAGGCTGGTTCAGGCACCGGGACATCCTGTAAAATAAGATACAGTGCACAATCACAGTACAGTACTTTAACATAGACAAATACCTCAAGGCAGTTTCTTTGTTGAAACAAACAGCTCTGATTTATTTAGGGGATATAACAGGACAGGGGAAATTGAGTTAATTAGCTTATCACTTTACTATCTTTCTATGGCTCTCAGGCACAGGCTTCATCCCTACCAGTTACTGTCCCTGGGTACCCAGGCCCTAGTGGCTAGTCCAAACTGTGGCAGCTGGTAGCTCTTCACACAGAAAATGGAAAATTAAACAGTCAGCAGTACAGTAATTCCATTTGGATTTAATGTGGCAATTCAACAGGGAGCTTAATTTTAATTAGTACTCATGAACTCCAAAGAAGATATGGTCCTTCAATGTCAGCAGGGCTACTTTTGATCTCCAAGAGACTCCTCACACATTTATATGGTAAAAAGAAAGCACTATACCAGGCAGGCTGCATCTGTATCCCAATCGCAATTACTGCATCATACCAGGAGAACACACAGCAGTTCAGTTCCTGACAGACCGAGTGTAATTCAACAATTTCTTCAGTGCTTCTACAGGGGTGAGCCTGGTTTCTACTCATCAGAGATCCTTTGATTCTTTTCACAGGAGTCTGATTCAGTCTCAACAAGCAGTTGCACACGTTGTAGACCGGAACTCTGGGCCTTGCACACGTTTTTGACTGAAACTGTGCACTGAAGGAGCACAGGGTTTCTTTCCCTTCACTTTCAGATCTCAAACTGAAACTCCCAACAGACAAAAACTGGCACTTCCTTTGAGTTCCTCCCAGTTCTTGACTGGATTGGCTGTCACTCACAATAGACTGCTGCTGTTGGTCCAAAAAGGCACTCAAGTCTAAACTACATCTCCCAGAGTCACTGCCCTACACAATCCTCTTGTGGCTGGCTCAGATTATGAGTCCCAAGTTCTGATTCAGTCAAAGGCATCATTTTAGAGCTAGTTTACCCCACATGATTGGTCCAGTTCAGCAGTTCAAAACCAGAATGGGAACTAGGCAGACAGTTCTGACTGCAAAGAAAGCAGGTTAGACAAACTGTAATTTTATTATTACTGTAAATGATTTCTGGCAATCAGTTACATCTTTCAGACAGGTTCCTTTACACTCCTAGTGACTGCAAAAATGGGGTGAATTGGCAGCAACTTGGTGGTACTCAAATCAAAGAAACACACAGTCCCCCATACAAACTAATTATGTCTGCAAGCAGACAGCTCTTAAAGAGACAGTACCAGAGGTTCTAAAAAACACTCACTGATAAATGGCTTAAACGCCAAACACCATTCAGGCTTGGAGCATTCAAGCAAGCTCCTGGAAGTCTTTTGGGAACCCCCATTTGCAGGGGGGTTACACTTGTTTTAGGCAGGAGACTGTTTTCTCAAACATCTCGGAACTTCCTCGCAGTAAGACACACCAGGAAGTCCTCCTTCCATCATACACCCAGCAGTGCTTATAACAAAATGATCCACTCACTTTAGCCACACTCTGCAGCTTTTTTTGCACTGTCAGGCTAGTTTGTTTAAAACATCTGCTTTATTCCTTCTGGTGCAGGGATGAGGTTTGTGGCTGCAGTTCGTGCATTTTTGCTCCTTTGTTCCTTCTTGGTAGCATTTTACTTTTAATACCTTCAGCAACCCCAGGTTTTTAGTTTGGTTTCACTGAATGTGTTATCCAAAGCAGTGTCTTTGGCCTATGAGTCTGTTAGCGAAAAATAAGAAATTCAGGACTAGTGCTGAACCCCACCCCAATACATGTTAATCTGCAGCTTGTGCATAAGTGGGGTTGAAAAGTTTCTCTACACTCTCTGTAGGTCATTCATCCCAGTTTTAGTTAGCCAGCTCTCTGAACACCACTATAAACTGTTACTCAAGCAAGGTCAGCAAGAAACACCTGCGAGCTTCTGTCTTGGGGTTCTCTTTGCTCCTTTTTTCACACAGAGCAGGTCAGCTGGGACACGGGCACTACCGTCAGAGCAGAAAAGCTCAAAGTGAAGTAGAAAATGGCCTATCCAGGTTTTCCAGCATGGAGGAGGAAGTGGAGCCATGTAGCTTTGTAAAGTCCAGGCCCTGCTCTCTCTGTCTCAACCTTGTTTTGGTTTTAGAGTTGTTCCCTGATGCCTTTAAAACCAAAGAACCCTGTCCAGATAAGTGTACTTTTGCAACCAATAAAGGTGTACTTATGAAACTGAGTATAGGCCTGTGCCTTAGATGTTAGAGATAGTAGAACCAAAAATAGCAGACAAGGAAAGTTTCTGAGGTATTTTTCTTGCTCGGTTTGCTCATTAGAAAGTTTTCTGTGTGACAGTGTTGTGCTGGATGTGTGGAACCGGCACTCTGCCTGGCACAGGAGGGTAGCATATTCCACAGAAAAAGATGCTCAAGGACAAGGGGGCATGATATAAAGCTGGAAAGGGGGGAGACTAAGAGGAGATGTGAGGAAATACCACTTTATGGAAAGGGTGGTGGACGACTAGAACAGCCCCCAGCAGAGGTGGTTGGTACAGAAACGGTAACAGGTTTTAAACACGCTTGGGATAGGCACCAGGGGACCTTAGTAATGAGGTGGGGGGGTAATGCTGTAGATCAGTTAGGTTCTGCGGTAGCTCAATAGGCAGGGACTTAAGGTAGACTGGGTGGGCCATGAGGTCCTTTTCTGCCAACAACTTCTATTTTTCTTTGTTTCTGGCATCTGACGTATCTACTTCAGTGCCCCCCACTATGTCATCAGTACTGTGACATCACAGGTGACCGATCTGGCAGCTACTGAGTGACTCTTCCTGAGTAGCTGTGATGTTACAAACAGTGAGGAGGTCACAATGCTGAGGATATAGTGGGAAGGGGGATAGAACTAGGTATGTTAGCTGCCAGGCAGAGTGCTGTTCGAGAGATCACACCTACTAACGTGAAGTAAAACAATCTTCTAATCTTCCAAAGGGAAAATGAAAAGCACCTCAGATATAAAAGGTAATAGCTGACTGCTTTTAAAAACTAATTAATTTTAGGCACTACACTAGCTCTTTAAACAGAACCATTCCTGAAAATGTTTAACCTCCCCCAAAATAAAAGGAAACTCCCTTACCTCCACCGGAGCTCCTCTGTAGCAAAATCAGCTTTTATAATTACAACCCTGAAGGACTAGCGATGCACATAGGCGCCGGGTTGTATGGGCCCATGGGGCATTGGCCCCAGCAATATTTTTTGACCTGGGCTGAGCTCCAGCGATATCTTGCCACATGATCATCTACTGCCTTTTTATGATTTTTTCTCCCTGGTTGGTTTCTCTATGCATGGGTGCCCCCCCTCTGCTGACTGTGACCATTTCGTGCCTCCATCGCTCGCTGCCCACTGTTTAGTGCGCTGGCGGAACATTGTTGGACTGAAGTAGCGGCTGTCATTATGTAAAATTACGCCTTCTTTGCTGTGCCCGCATTACCTTTGTTTGTCGTCCTTTCCGAATCATTGTCTGTCAGTGTCACTGACTGGTTGGTTGGCATTTTCAACTTGCCACATTGTGATTGGCTGGGGGAGAGAAGAGCTTATATTGGGCACGATACACGTGCGTCAGGGCTGTATGTGAGAGGACTCGGGAGACAGAGGACAGTTCTAGGGACATGGATATGTTGTTCATCCACACTCATTGGCAGTATCCTTGCCGCTTTAAATCTTGCCGGAAGGTCTTCAAGCTTGCTCCTCCCACCCACCGGTGGTATAACTCGGCTCGCCCCATGCGCCAGATCTTCCTACCGCTTGGAAGCTCAGGTTCCCTCCTTAACGCTCTGCGTTGTGACTGGTTCCTATTTCTCCGTTTGCGGATTTAAAATAATATTTTGCAAAAGACTTCAGTCTTCGATCCCTACAGCTGCGATGGACCATCGACTCCAGTTTGGAGATGCCCATGCGACAGAAGATGTCTCAGACGGATCCACACTCCCGTGTGTCTACTGCTTAGGCCTTGAGCACGACCCGCGGGCTTGCGACCTGTGCTCATCTTTCTCGGCCCTCGTCCTCGAGACCGTGCTGCCCGATTGCAACTGGGCCGTCGAGCGTTTCCCTCCGGTGAAGTCCAAGGGCCAGTTGGCGGTGTCCGGTAGTAGGACTCGGCGGATCAGCTCGGCGGATGGTACGCCCCTCGAAGAGAGGCGGCAGACGTATCTTCCTCGACGGCATTTATCCCTCTCTCTGGGTTCTTCCTACGACTTCCTTTAAGGAGCTTTGTCTGTCCCTCTCCACTAAGGAAAGGGCCTGCGTCTGCTGGACCTTTTCCGGTCCAAAAGAGGACAAGGGTAAGTCCCTCCGTCGGCGGCTCTTGGGAGGCGGAAAGTCCCTCTCCGGGCCGTCGACCGTCCGGCTTGATCGACCGCTTCAACCCGGCCACTGGCCTCCACGGTGTCCCGTCAGGTCAGTTGACCGAGACTCCCACTGATAAATCGAGATTTTTCGACCCATTGGCAGGCTATCGCCTTTAGCAGCCAGATTCCCCTCTCCCGGTTCCCCGGGAGGATTGAGATCCCGTGGGCTCGCCTGTGCCTCCGGTTCCGAACCCTGGCGGATGGACCTTCCAGGCTGAAGGGGTGTGGGTTCGGCCGACACCTCCTGCCTCGACCGAAATTCCGGGACTCTCGGTCCTCTCGGACCTCTTCCAGGATCCAGCCGTTCCCACCGTCATAAGCGGTCCTCGGTCTCGGCTTTTACCCGCGGTAAAAGCGTCGCCCGTCCTGCGTCTCCTCACCGGATGAGGGAAGCCCCGGCGTAAGTGCGTCGGCAGTGCGAAGAACCTTATGTTGCTGCCAGCTTCCTCCTGGCGGGAATAAGCCGACTCGAGCGCTTCCCGACCATTGAGTAACTGTCGCAGGAGCGGCCGACACAACCCTCGACTTGCCGAGGCCTATACAGGACGGTTGTTCGGCCAAAACCAGACTGCTCCACCGATTGCGGTGGAACCTCCGCCTCCACAGCCACCAATTGGGGCTCCGACCAAGATTCTCGGTCGGCTAAGGGTTTACCCCATCGGCTGTCAGTTACCCTCACTCCCGACCCGACCTCGGCAGGTGGAAGGGTGGTTCAGGCCAGAGGCAGCTCTTGAGGACTCTTCCAGTCCGAAGTGATTCTCCTTCTTCTCAAGCGACTGGACTTGGGTCTTCAGGAGGTCAGCCAATGGGCGTGGCCGTCGTCCTTCCTAGGACTGCTTGACTCATCTCCAGTCTACCGGGATGGAGCTCGAACCCGTTCCAAGCGGGCCAGGTATCCCCCTCACGGAGATTCTGGACGAGGGATTCTCCGACGGAGGCCTTTCCGGTGGCGAGGCCATAGTGGGTCCAGCACTGGAACTTTGGCAGCGCCCTGCTTCCTGCCCTGCGCCCGGCCAGGATGGCCAGGAAGTATCGCGGTCCCACGGTTCCTTGTCCGGTTTTGGAACACCCCTCTGCTGAGGGGTTGGTTACCGACAGCGTTTTCGGCAGCGCCCGCTGCGCCAGGGATGTGGACAAACCTCCTGACAAGGAGTCCAGGAAAGTGGACTATGTCGGGCGAAAAGTCCGCTGCGTCTCTCTCGACTCCGTCAGGCCAGTTCGGCCGTCCTCATGGCACATTTTTCATGCCCTGTTGGGCTCCCTGGATGAGGTCATCCCTCATCTTCCCGCCCGATCTGCAGACTACGGTTAAGCAGAGTGCGGGACCAGGGAGCAGGGCAGTGGCCAAACAGCAGCTCAGACTGCTTTGGATGTAGGGGACTCATGTGCCAGATCGGTGGCGGCCGCGGTGGCTATCGTCGGCGGGCTTGGCTGAGGATATCCACCTTTACTTCCGGATACCCAGCACAAGTTGGCGGATGTTCCCTTTTGGGGACTGACCTCTCTTGACCCTGGGGTGGAAGGTCACCTGCAGAGGATCGAGGAAGTCAGCGCACCTTGGACTCGGTCTCTTCCGCTCAGAAGGACAAGGCGCGCCCAAACCACAGCCCTAAGCCGCTATGGGTCCTTCTGTGCCCCGGCGCCCAGTCCGTAGCGTCAGGGCCAGCAGCAGGCTCAGCCTTGGCATCCCAAACCCAAGCCATGGCTTCCTCTAACAGCCAGGCAGGGAGGGAAGAAAGGGCCCAGGAGGTCCCTCGGCCGGTCCCTCTCTCAAGCCTGCCCAGTGAGCCGGGCTGAGGGGTGTCGCCCCCATCCCCGTCACCTTACCCCTAGGTCCCCGTGAGAGACGGCTCCAGCACTTCATTCAGCCTGGTCCGCTGTTACCCACGGACAGGTGGGTCTTGGAGGTGGTGGGAAGAGAGCCCTGCCTCTGGAGATTCGAGGCAGGCACCACCCTTCAGAGCCGTAAGCCCCTCGGGGGCACCGGGATCCCCAGCCTCACTGGCTCGTCGAGCGAGCCCGACATCGCTCTCCTCCTCCAGAAGGAGAGGTGGTAAGAGGTGGTGGACCCTCCTTCAGACCCAGGGTTTGTGTCCAGGTACTTCCTGGTTTCCGAAAGCAGACGGGGGCTGGCGCCCCATTCTCGACCTACGACCTAAACAAGTTCCTAAGGTCTCGAACCTTTCGGGATGGTCACTCTGGCTCAGAATAATACCATCCTTGGGCAGCGGCGTGTAGTTCTGCTCTCTGGACTTGCAGGGCCGCGTTTTTCCGTCCCTATCCGTCCGTCTCACCAGAGATTCCTTAGCTTCCGGCGGAGGATCTCTCTTGATTCAAGCCATGCCCTTGGCTTGTCTCCAGCTCCCAGGGTCTTCACCAAATGCATGGCAGTGGTGACAGCATTCCCTTGCGCGCGAGGGAGTCGGAGTGTACCCTTACCTGGGCGACTGGCTGATAGCAGCTCCCTCCAGGAAGGGCCCGGGTGGTCCAGGGTCTGGCCCTCAGGTCTGCTCTCAACTGGGCCTCCTTGTCTAGCGAGGCCAAGTGAGACCGAGCGAAGCAGGTGATTTTATTCATCAGGCTGGCTCGACTCTCTTCGAGCCAGGCGCGGCTCCCGGCGGACAGGGCAGCGGGTTCTTTCCTCCTTTGCCCGATCATTTCCTGGTTGGAGCAATTGCGCCCTGCCGGGACTTCCTGCGCCTCCTGGGTCTCATGGCGGCCTGTACCAGCGTGGTCCGTTGGGCCCGCTGGAACATCACGTCCCCTTCAGTAGGGGACTGGCCAGCCAGTGGTCCTGGCCTTCACGATCCCTTGGACCAGCTTGTGCCGGTGACACAGGGATGTGGAGCAGCTCTCCAGTGGTGGACCGTTCCAGATCATTTGCAGGAGGAGCATCCGTTCGTCCATGCCCAGGCAGCGGTCTCTCTGTCGACGATGCCTCTCTGATGGGTTGGGGTGCCCATCTGGGGGGAACACGGGCTCATGGCCTCTGGTCCCCGGCAGGTCGATGCCACATCAACCTGCTGGAGCTCGACGTCCGCTAGCTCTCACCGCCTTTGCTCCGTTCCTCCGGGGGTCAAGTGGTCGAGTCCAGGCGGACAATACCACCGACCATGTACTATCTAAACCGCCCGAGGCGGGGCGGCGCTCATGCTTCTATGCAAGGGAAGCTCTCCGCATTTGGTCCTGCATCGCAGCCTGGCGAGGATCTCCTGGCCATTCGCGTGGCAGGAGCCTCCCAACACCTAGCGATGCCCTGAGCAGGATGGGGCTGCATCCCCAGTGGTCTCTCCTGCAGGAGGTACAGCATCTGTTCTCCTTTGGGGCACACCTCAGGTGGACCTGTTTGCCTCCATGGAGAGCAGAAGCTGAGTCTGTTTCATGCCGCGCCCCTCAGCAGGGCTCGCTGCAGGGGTGCCTCGAGGCAATGGACCCGGGCCTCTTTCATGCTTCCCCATTTCCCTTGATCCACAAAGGTGCTTCTCAAAGCGAGGAGGGACAAAGCGCAGGTGATTCTGATAGCCCCAGACTGGCCTCCGCCAATTCTGGTACCCAGATCTCCTCCAGTCTCAGCTCCAGGACTCCACGGCAGCTTCCAGCTCGCCGGACCTGCTCTCAGTCAATCAGGGAAGGTGTTCCATCCGGACCTTCAATCCCTGCACCTGACGGCCCTGGTTCCTGGCTAGAGTTCCAGGCTTTGGGTCTTTCCGACGGGTCCTCAATGTAGTTGAGGCGTCCGTCGAAAGTCGACCAGAAAATACTATGCCTTCAAATGGAAAAGGTTTTCCATTTGGTATCACAGACCAAGAGGCAGGACCCTTCCTCCTGTTCCTTGGCAAGCATCTTGGACTATTTATGGTCCCTTTCTAGTCAAGGGCTTGGTCGTCGACCCTAAGGGTGCCTGGCAGCCATCTCTGCTTACGGTAGCGGGCGGGAAGCAGTCGAGTGGAGCAGGGAGAAGGTGGTCTGGCGCTTTTTCAAAGCCCTTGATCACATTCCCCTCCAGTCAGGAACCCCCACCTCCGTGGGATCTACTGCTGGTACTGGCAAAGCTCATGGGCAAGCCATTCGAACCTATGCACAGGTGTGCTCTCTCTCACCTGTCGTGGAAGACCCGCCTTCTTGGTGGCTATCCGTAAGCCAAAGGATGGGAGCTCCAGGCGCTTTCCATGAGTCTCCTTACCTGGTCTTCCACAGGGACAAGGTTGTCCTGCCCCCACCAGAGAATTCCTTCCGAAGGTGGTGCCAGAGTTTCACCTTAACCAGTGTTGGCTCTGCGGTGTTCTACCCCAATCACACCTCGGAGGCGAATATAGGCTCCATACTCTGGATCCCCTGAAGAGCTCGCTTATTATAAGGAGGCGCCACGGCTGAAATTCGGGGAGAGGTTACACCAGCTGTTTGTCACCTACGCTTGAAGCCGCATCTGGCAGACCTGCAGCCAAGCGGACGATAAGCAGGTGGGTAACCTCCTGCATAGATCTCTGCTATAAGTTAGCGGGCATGGAGCCTCCCAGAGGATAAGGCTCATTCTACCCGCCATACTGCTGCAGGCGTGGCTGCTTCCAGGGACGTCCCTATCAGGAAATCTGCAGGGCTGCTACCTGGAAGTCAGCAAACACCTTCATTACCACTACCATCGGCCTTGAGTCACCCGGGATGCTGGTTTGGGGCCTCAGTTCTCAGTCTCTCTGGCAGGGTGGCACCACCACAGAGCAGCAGACCAAGTGGAGGAGACATTAGCAGCCGCAACCAGCATCATCTCCAGCAAGGCAGGCAGCTGCCAGCAGCAACAGAACTACGAATCAAATAATGTCCTGCCAGTGTGTGTAAGCTAACATCCCCACAGACTCTACTGATTTTGTATGAGATTTCAGCCCATCTTAAATTGATAGTCTAAATTTTGAAACGGTTCATCATCTGATAACTGATCAATTTCAGCTATGGTTCCTAGCCACCTTAGTGGCCCAGCTCTTACTTGAGGGATGCTTAACTTCATTTTTTGATTCCAAATTATTTGATGTACCTAACCTAACTGGATGACCTAAACGTATTGCAATTATTCTTATGTCATGTTGCCTCTCTTCCGCCTGGCCCAATGAAGGGGTCAAAGTTTTGAATGCCTTGAGCACAGTGTGTTGTTGTTGCTCAAGTCTCAACACCAAGTTGTAACAGCATCATATAAATCATTGGCGGTATTGACCTTAGCTTGCTTGTTGGGCTTCTTTCTATCGCCAGGTGTCCCAACAATTGGTCTTCAGATAATTGGCAGAGGATATGGATGGATCTGTCTTAAGTACATAAACAGGACACATCTCATTTATCATGCAATTCAAAATTTCTACATAATTTGTATTTTACCCTCATTGAGATAGTTTCGTATTCATAGGTCTCCACTGCACCTGTACAAGATGTGGGAATTTAAGATCCTTGTTATAGTGTTTGAGAGAGTGTGAAGAGTTGTACTTTTGGGCCAGAATTAAATCATATTTAGATCCATGTTGAGTTGACTGATAGATTTTTTCACTGGGGGTTGTATCATTGGGCAATATTTGTGGCTGTGGAAGGGGTATGTTGACTTTATTGCAGCTGCTGCTAAAATGTTTTATTATGTCATTGGCTAGATAATAAAGTCCCAACCTGGATGGAATGGCATACTCTTGGATACTCTTAATATAGAGAAGTCTATAGCAGATGTAACTCATCAGCATGAATCTTTTTGGAGATGATGGGGATCTTTATGTGTGTATGTATGTGTGTGTGTATATATATATTTTCAAACAACATGAAGTCTTGATGTATTCTGACTATTGCAGTGATCTCCAAACTTTGAACTGCCCCGGAGAACAAAGAGTTAACTTTCCATGCAAGGCATGGAATGCTGCGCTCGAGCTCGGTTGAAGCCTCTGTCTGCTGTTGTTTGAACCCCAACCGTCAGATTCTTTACTCCGCCTCACTGAACAGTCGCTCCAGAGATTTCTCCTTCGCTCGGTTCAAAAAAGTCGGTTAAAGTGTCTTTTTTTCACTCGGTTTCAACCGAATTTCTGCTTCTAACCTGTCGGTTTAAGTCTCTGCCTGTGGTACCATGAGTACTAGATAGGTTTTCTATATTAGTTTTCTGTGTGGAACTTGTATACATTGGATCGGTTCAGTTTGAACTGATCAGGTTTTTGTATAAAAACTTCTGTCTTTATTAGAGTGTGGTAACCGGTCCGTATCGGTTCTAAAAAAACACGGTCAAGAACCGATAGGGGTGTCTTGCCTGGCGGATTGCCGAAAAAAGGGTAAGTTTTGGTTAGGATTGGCCATGTCTGAGAAACCCAAGAAAAAAAACGGGCCCACTGGGTTTCAACACTGTAGTGTGTGTGTGGGGAAGCCTTTGCTAAGGCTGACCCCCACACCACCTGTGTCTATTGTCTGGGGTTTGACCACCTCAATTCAGACTTAAAAATTTGTAAAAGTTTTCCCAAAGCTACCCTGGATAAGAGAGTAGGTAGACTGAGGGAAAGGAAGGCCGATAAGTCCGCTGACCCGGATGGCCAGCCCGGTTCGGTTCCGACCGAACCAGGAGGAGTGCCCTCTGACCAGGGCGAAACTTCTTCGGCCAAAAGGAGAACCGACTCTGAGGAGTCGGTTCCGGTTAAAAGAAAAAGAAGTGATAAATCGTCCGGTTCGGATCCACAAGTTCTTTCTCCAACCGCTGATATGATAGCCAAAGCGATAAGGGTAGTTCAGTCATTAACTTCGGTTCCGGCCGAACCGGTACCATCGGTCAGGGGCTCGGTTCAGTTGGTTCCCCCGGTTCCGGATTATACTTTAGAAGAATTTTATGAACCGGAGGAGGAGGAGGGAGAATATGAAGATAATGATGATGATGGTGATTATGAAAGTCTGGATGTGCCTATTGACCCGGACATCTCCTCAGACAGACCTTCAGGCGTTTCTCCTCCTAGGCTTTCTGAGTCCCCTTCCCACTTCGTTTTACAAGAAAATGGCTGAAACCCTCCAGCTTCCTATGGAAGAAGCAGTAGAGGATTAGGAGGAGCCTGATTTTGTTGAGACAATGGACATCCCAGAGTCCAGGAGATTGTCTATTCCCCTCCATAAATCTTTTGGGAAACAGACATTTAGAAAATTCTAAAAACTCCTAATTCCATACCTCCTGTGGACAGAAGAATGGACAAGAGGTATACTCTTTCAGGCTCAGACACGGAGTTCCTTTCCCAGCAACGCAGCTATGTTGGGGTAGTGCAGGCTGCTGCCTGTGATAAGGCAAATATTCCCTTGGCTTCACACACACACCCCCCAGACAAGGACTCCAGGAGGATTGATGCCATGGCAAAGAAACAGTACATGGCAGCATCTTTGGGACTTAGGCAGGCTAACTATATGGCCTACACAGCTAGATACCAGACAGGCTCCTGACCAGCTTGCCAAGGAGCTGGAGCAGGTGGCTGCGATGGATGGGATTGAGGCATCCAAGGTGCAATTTCATGCTGCTGTGGACTCCAGTGATGTTTCATCTAGAGCCATGGCTACATCTGTGGGTCCTCTCGGAGGATGGCTTGGCTCAGATGTACTAGCCTGTCACAGGATACCCAGGCTAAGGCCATGGATTTTCCTGTCATTGGTAGTTCTCTGTTTGGGGAGCAGACAGAGAATTACATGAAGAAAATGGACGAGTACAGGATCACCTACAGGAGTGCTCAGGCCAAAGAAAAGCAAGCCACTCCTCAGAGACAGCATTCCAGGGGCAGGGGCAGGCCTTTTCATAGGCCTTTACCAAGCCCAGGCCTCCTCTTCTGCTTTTGCTCAGAAGGGTTCTTTAGAGGGAGAGGCAGGCCGGGGTATGAGCAGGCCTGCTTCCACCCCTCAGCCTAAAGCCCCTGCCAAGCAGACACCCTGATGGGTCTGCCCGGGCAGATTATCCACTACCTGTAGGGGGCAGGCTGGCTTACTTTGTCCAGGACTGGAAGTCTTTAACATCAGACAAGTGGGCCCTAGAAGTAGTAAGCCAGGGACTGGTTCTCAGCTTCAGAAAATTCCCCAAGATGAGAACCAGATCCTTTCCACCTGCAAATCCTTCAGAGGCCCTTGCCCTAGAGGCAGAGGTTTCTTCCCTCTTGGCTCTCAGAGCCATATAAAGGGTTGCTACCTTACACAGAGGCAAAGAATTGTACTCCAGGTACTTCCTAACCCCCCAAAAGACAGGAGAATGGCAGCCTATCCTGGATCTGAGATACCTAAACAAGCACCTTTTAAAGCCAAAATTCAAAATGGTGACTCTGGGAATAATTCTGCTCTCTCTAAGGCCAGGGGACTGGCTAGCCTCCCTGGACCTCAAGGATGCCTGTTTTCACACTCCCATCAGGTGCTCCCACAGAAAGTACCTCAGGTTCGAGTTGCCCTCAGGCCACTATCAATTCAGAGCAATGCCCTTTGGTCTAACATCAGCCCCAAGGGTGTTCACAAAGTGCCTGGCAGTAGTGGTTGCTTTCCTAAGGAGAAAAAAGATCTCCATCTTTCCATACCTGGACGACTGGCTCATAGTAGGTCAGTCTCCAGACCAAGTCAAGTCACATCTTCAGATAACTCAGCAACTGCTCACTTCCTTAGGGTTCCTCCTAAACCTTCCAAAGTCAGTTCTAGAGCCAGTGCAGCTCCTCACCTTTATAGGAGCGGAGCTGGATACAATAAGAGCAAAGGCCTTCCTTCCCCTGGACTGGGCAAGGACACTAATGGAACTGGCCTCTTCTTTCACCCTTCAGGTGTCTTGATCAGCAAGGCACTTCTTGCAGCTCCTGGGCCACATGGCAGCCTCTATAGCAGTGGTCCAGGGGGCAATATTTCAGATGAGGGACATTCAGTTCCACTTGAGAGCCTTCTGGTCCCAGAGAAAGGAATCCTTGACCAAACTAGTCTTAGTGACGCGAACCCTGATCCAGGCTTTGCAATGGTGGCAGGATCAGGACAATTTAAGGCAAGGAGTTCCTTTTGTCACTCAGTCTCATTCTCTAATCCTCACCACAGACACCTCCCTCTTGGGCTGGGGAGCCCACTTGGAGGATCTTACCACCCAAGGGCTGTGGTCACCTCAGGAATCTCTGCTTCACATCAATCTCTTGGAACTCAGAGCAGTGTTTCTGGCACTACAAGCTTTTTCCAAGTCTGTTCAGAACAAAGTAGTCCAGATCAGAACAGACAATACCACCACAATATGGTACATCAACAAGCAAGGGGACACTCGGTCTATGGCCTTGTGCACAGAAGCAATGAAGTTGTGGTCTCTGGCCTATTCCCTGCAAACTTCTCTCACAGCAGTTCACCTCCCAGGGAAGGACAATGTCCTGGCAGATGCTCTCAGCAGGATATCTCAGGGCCACCGCGAATGGTCCTTGGATCGCCTGGTTTTGAAGGTGATCTTCTCCAGATGGGGCACTCCTCAGATAGATCTTTTTGCAGCCCCAGACAATCACCAACGTCCTCTTATTTGCTGCAGCCCCCCAGTATTGGGCTCAGTCCCCCTGGATGCTCTGGTACTCAATTGGGAAGGGAAGTTCCTGTATGCTTTCCCCTCCTTCCCTCTCCTGTTCAAGGTACTAGTCAAGATCAGGTCTCAACCTTGCAAAGTGATTCTGATCACTCCAGACTAGGCCAGACAGCCCTGGTACCCACTGTTGCTGTCCTTAGCAATCCACCTTCCCCTGTCTCTTCCCAGGAATTACAACCTGTTGACATCCTCTCAGGGGAGGGTTTGGTATCCGAATCTCAAATCTCGGCTCTTGAAGAGTTAGAGTTTGCTGATCTGCACCTCTCTTAAGGTGTCCTGGATATTCTAAAGGCTTCTTGAAAGCCTTCCACCAGAAAGACTTACAACTCCAAATGGAAAAGGTTCACTATTTGGTGCTCTGGTAAGCATATTTCTCCAGAATCTGCTGGGTTGCCTATAGTCCTGGAATATATGGTTCATCTCAATGTCTTGGGACTCAGACCAGCTACACTCAAAGTACATTTGGCAGCTGTTTCTGATTTTTTGCCAGTAGACAAGCCCTCTTCTCTTTCAGTCCATCCTGTATTTTGCAAATTCTTCAAGGGATTGTTGCACACCAATCCTCGCTTCAGTGACCCTGCTCCTGCTTGGGACCTTAATGTTTGCATTGCTCAACTTATGGAACCCTCTTTTGAGCCTTTGTCCTCTGCAGAGCTTAAGTACTTGACTTGGAAAACTGTGTTTTTGGTAGCCATTACCTCTGCCAGGCGCATCAGTGAATTGCAAGCCCTGCCAGTGGAGCCTGATTTCATCTCTTTCCATAGAGATAAAGTGGTCCTAAGAACTAACAGGAAGTTTTTGCCTAAGGTGGTTTCAGATTTCCACCTTAATCAGTCTATGTCTCTTCCTGTTTTCTTCACTGACCATTCCTCCTCTGGAGAGAGGAGGCTGCACAGCCTGGACGTAAAAAGGTCCCTTAGCTACTATATAGAGCGCACCAAGGGTCACAGGTTTGACTCCTTCCAGTTGTTCCTCACTTATGGAGAGGTTGGTAAGGGAAAACCTGCCACTAAAATATCTATTGCCAGGTAGATTGTCTCTTGTATACAATTCTGCTACGAAAAATTGGGTAGAATCCCACCCTCAGGCCTGAGGGCTCACTCTACTAGAGGTACAGCTGCTTCCCTGGCTGCTGCCAGGGATATTCCTATCTTAGAGATTTGTCAAGCAGCCACCTGGAAAACAGTCCATACTTTCACCAAGCATTACTCTCTGGATATCCAGGCTAGGAGTGATGCTCGGTTTAACACAGCAGTACTTCAGAGCCTATTCCCAAAGTAGGTTCTGTCCCTCCTCCATGGAGGTACTGCTTGGTAGTCTGCAATAGTCAGAATACATCAAGACTTCATGTTGTTTGAAGAAAAAATTACTCACCTTAGTAATGTTGTTTCTTCTAATGGAGTCTTGATGTATTCTGACCTCCCCCCCTGCCTCCCCTCTCAGAACCTGTTTTTTGGGATGTGGGTGGGCAGGAGCAGTGTTGGCACCTAGAGGTGCCCCTTTTTTCTCACCCTCCTTTATTTTGGGTGTGTGTTGTATTTTGTTTTTTGTGTTTCCTGACTTCAGTCTTTGCTTTGAAACCGAAAAAAAACAACTTTTTTTTTTTAATCAAATTTAGTTGCCAGTTGGCTAGTGTGAGTTTACAGTTTCCACACAGAATTCCCAGTGAGTATAGCTCGTAAAGATCTGACAATTGGGGTTCAAACAACAGCAGACAGAGGCTTCAACCGAGCTCGAGCTCAGCGTTCCATGCCTTGCAATAGTCAGAATACATCAAGACCCCATTAGAAGAAAGAACATTACTGAGGTGAGTAATTTTTTCTTCTCAGTTGCCTTGGTCTCCGACAAAGCCCCAGGCCCAGACTGTATAGTGGGAGACATTTATAAGACTTTTGTAGACTGGTGGCTACCTATTTTGGGGGTTTTGTTTAATGCACTTCTCCAGGGCCAGGATATACCCCATAATTGGCTGGGGAGCATAGTGTATCCCATACTTAAATAAGCATTTGTCAGTGCTGAATGTTTGCTTGCTGGCATTGGTTGTGTAGGAGTTAGAGAGATGCATAATAGGAATGGCAGCGAAGTATCGTGCCTATTTTCAGGCATGACCCAGAGGAGGGAGATACAGATGAATGCCAACTGACCTTGAACCAGATTAAGCTGTTGGTGGTATTTTTAGTGAATGAGGGAGATTTGGCCAGGACACCGGGGAAATTCCCCTACTCTTTTCGAGAAGTGCCATGGGATCTTTAACCTTCACCTGAACTACCACCAATCCAGGCAGATGGGACCTCGGTTTAACGTCTCATCCGAAGGACGGCACCTCAGAAGTGCAACACCCCTCTCTTGCTGCACTACAGTGTCAGTACTGGGATATTAACCCAAGTGCCAGATGTGGGAACTGAACCCACAGCCCTCTTATCTCCCAGCCTCAGAGGCGAGTGTGCTACCTACTAAGCCACTGACACTGCCTAAGTATCAGTGGGACTTTATTTTGGGGCAGATTGGAAGAATACGGGATGGACAATGCTTTGGTGTATGTTATCAGATTACATAATGAGACATGGATCCACTGGTGGGGCGTGCAAGTGCAGTACAGAAGTGATGCAATAGGGTTTTTTTGTCTTGTCATTAAAAATTGACTCTGTGAGCACAGGAAGGTTAATTGACTTGCTCAAGTTTTCACAGATTGCAAGTGGAGATTGTGAGAAGCAAAGAGAGGCCTGCTGGATGTACCAAGGTCATTCACATGTTATTGTTGTAACCTTTAGGCTACACTGCCAGCCTTAATTAAATCCTGCTGTAAAGGACTGTGTGTGTGTGTGTGTGTGTGTGTATGAATGTATATATTTATATAACACTAGTGGTGAATACATTTGGTAAATAACATGATTTATTTTAGGATAAATATTTATCTTCACTTAACGTAACTTAGAACACCATTCTTGAAATGGAACACAGAGAGCAATGGGCCAGATAGGGAACTTTCAAAGGAAAGAAAGGCAGTTTTAAGCTAAAACAAAGTAAAACACCAGTAACTACAAATGGTGTATATATCAAACGCATAATGGATTGCAGTAGAACAACACATTTATCTCCACATATGAGTGGTAAGACTTTTATAACTAACTCGTGGCTTCGCCACTCATGAGTTTTGGGTATTACCACTCACTGGTGGAGATACATGTGTTATTCCACTGCAGTTCGTTGTGAGTTCCATACAGATATATTGTATTTATGCATAGTGTGTGTGGCGGAATGCTGTTACACATGGAATTCCATGCCTGGAATATGCTTGTTCTGCTGCAGAAGTGACATCATCATTATGCTGTTCTGCTGCAGTACTGATGTCACTACTGCAGCAGAACAACTTGGAATGCTGCCACATACTTAATTTCCCCTAGCCAAGTTAAGCTGGAAGTTTTTGATTTTTAAACTTGAACTTGCAGAAACATCTGCAGCACACTGTCAGTAATTTGAACCTACCACCAACCCTCAAGTGCCCCCCAACCTCCAGTTCACTGAAACAAAGGGCAGTGTCCGAAATAGGCATAGATGCCCATACACTATATAGAATAGTGGATGGGCAACTTTATGCACAAACAGTGTGTTGTGCCACCTTGAAGAACCAATTCCCATTGACCTCTCAAGCTTCACTCTCGAGGTCACAGGGAATCAGTACTCCTCGGTGGCACAACACACTGGTTGTACATAGTTGCCCATCCATTATCCTATATACTGTATAATGTGTGTGTTTGTGTGTGTGTATGTGTATATATATATATATATATGTTTTTCTCTTCCTGTGGTGGCACTGTGCAGTCCAGTCAGCTCCTAGCACCCAACATTGCCACCTTCCAGACTGGTTCCTCCACAGCTTACTCCCACAAGGAGCAGTTGGCAGGGTTCCTGATTGCCCCACTGAGGAGTACATCTGATAGGCTGAAGGCTGCATGTCATGGACCATAGACCCCTGTTGGTGGTGGGTTGACCTCTGACCCTAGCCTATGGGACGGGGCTTTGACTGCTAGAACCAGGTGGTTCACCTCTGACCCCTGGGTCAGGGGGTGGGGTTTTGACCCCTGTGTCAGTGGGTGGGGCTTGACCCCTGACCCCAGGGCCCCACCAAAAATTTTACAGACCCAGCTCCTATGGCGATGCAATCCCTTTCCACTTCCCTGTTGCTTGCCACGCCCCATTTTATGACGTGGCAATAGGGAGAATGCAGGGGGTGCACTGCATTGAAGTGTTTAAGTGTCCATTTGGTAAAATCGAGCCCTTGGTTCAACTCACAAGTCGTGTTAGTTGAACCATGGCTCCAGTTTTACCACATGGCTGTCTGAAAAACTGTATTATAAAATCACACTCATACACTTGAGATGAGCCCCCATGATTTTCCATTATGCAAGGCCATAAATGTCAGAGCGCAGGGGCGTGGCTAGCAAGAGGGAAGTGAAAGGATCGCACTGCTAACCCCTCGGGGGCAATTTACAATCCGTTCCCTCGGGGTGCAATTATAAAAGCTGATTTTGCTATAGAGGAGCTCCCACGGAGGTAACGGAGCTGCTTCTTATTTTGTTGCAGAACCAAGAAAGGTTCTCTTTAAGGTTGTTTTGTCCCAATACATGATGGTTATCCAGGTAAGTTAAAAGGTATGCTCACATACAGAAGATGCACATTTTGTGACCAGGAGTTCCTCATTAGCAAAATCTTCCTTAAAAATGTTTTCGTTGATCCAGCACCAGTCACTTACTCACTTGTACTTGCCAGCATGAACACGCTATAGTACTGGACACCTTGGGTATGATGGCAGCTCGTGCTGAGGGTACAGAGGAAGCGGTGGTGACCTGTACTAGGAGCCGTCGGTATGGCCTTCGACCTGGTAGCACCAGTTTGTGTTCGCCCACTGGTTTCATACCTTGGCTCGCCGTGGTTTGATGGTGAGCTGAGGGCAATGAAAGCAAAGGGGCGGAAGTTGGAGCGGCATTGGAGGATATCTGGGGCCCAGGAGGACAAACTGACTTTGAATACTCACTACAGTGAGTATCAAAGGGCAATCTCTTGTAAGAAGGTGGAATTTCTGTCCAGGTAGATTGCGGCTGGGAGGAACCGACCATCTCAGCTTTTTCAGGCGGTGGACAGGCTTTTACATCACGCCTGTTTAGAGCCTGTGAAGGCTACTTCATTCACAAAATGTGAGGAGTTTGCGTGATCTTCCCTTGTCAGTCTTCACCATTCATTACTGCTGGGTGAAGCCGGAGGCACACTACGGGAGTCATTTTTTTTCTTTTGAAGGAGGAGGAGTCTTCACCACCCTCGTGGCATATGTGGATTGGCTGTTAGGTGCTGCAGACTCCTCCATCCCAGTTCTGTTTCTCCCGCCATCGAGGTAGCACCTGCTGCGTAAGTCAGTTTTTTTTCCTGTGCCATCGGGCCTAGCCATCAACTCAATCTCCCTCCATCCTGATCTTCCTGGACATAAAGTCTCCACCACTCATTTACACTAATGGGATCTATGCCAGAGGCGCTAGGACCCAGCGAGAGCAAACCTTTTGTAGGAGGGCCGGCGCCAGAGATGGAGCAGCGAGGAGCTTCGCCGCGAGCCTCTGCTCGTGCGGCAATGACTGTCTCGGCGTCAACCCTCCAACCACCTCAGTTCCTTTTTTCCCTGCCTTCGAGTACACTTCAGTGACGACGTTGCTCGCCCGCCAGGAGTCAAACTTCAAACTAGCAGCATAGTTTTCAGTTTTTTATTTTGTAGTATTTTTCAAATAAAGTACTGCTTATGATAATTATTCTTATTAAAGAAAGAAATCTCAGCCTACATTGAGGAAGTCGACCATGAGCAGATCAGGTGATGGTAGGGAGACTTTGTATGAAAGCTCTTCAGTCAGCCAGGCTGGGTCCGGTCCGCTGCCTTCTCCGGAAGTGGGGTCTGACAACGGACAGTCCAGTGCCCGAGGGGAAGGACTGTCCCCCAAGAAGCATAAAAGACAACGGTCGCATTCTCGGCACTGTTCGGCCTCGAGCTCTTCTTCGACCTGTAGGTCAAGAAAGAGAAGGCATCACTCGAGGTCGCCTTCTGATATGTCTGCACGTCGATGGTCAGTCATTGGGGTCAGTTGCTGGTCTCCTCATTCGGAGTCGCCGGTTTCTGTTTCTGGTCACCGACCTCTTCGACATCTGAGCCCTTCCCCGCCTTCTGGTAGGGCTTCCGATGAGCAGTTTCATCAGTGGACTGCTCTTATGGAGCAATGGGCTCGGAGGTTGGTCCAGCTGCCTGGCCTGGTCGCTCCTGGACCTTCGAGTTTTTCAGGAGATGGGGCAGGGCAATTGGGCCTTCCTGATCGCGTGGCACCCTTTTCGGTGCCGTCGACCCCATGCTCAGGTGTTCTCTCCCCTCTCATGGCTGCAGCACAGGGGGCCACACCGATGCCTCTATCTCCTGGTATTCTTTCTTCTAGCCCCTCAAATCTGAATTTTCGGGGCCCTGGGTTGGTGTCGGCATCTGTGGGTCACTCGGCGCCGATTTCGGCGCTGCTGTGCCTGTCGGCGCCATCCTCGGCGCTGCTGCACCTGTCGGCGCTGTCTTTGGTGCCGTGTGGTTTTTCGGCGCTGTTGAGTTCTTGGCGCGTGTGGCTTTCGAGCGCCATGTTCTTCAGTGCTGTCTGCTTTGTCGGTGCCGTGTTCCTTTCGGCGCAGGCTGCTTTTGGCCGAGCGCTTTTCATCAGCCAATCTTCAGAGCTTCTCCTTTCCGAATTCTTTTCCTTCCTCTTTTCCTGCTGATTTTCATTCCTTTCCTTACCATACAGTCCCTCCTAGACTGTCAGGAGATGATATTGAGCCTGACCCAGATCTTAGACTGGGTGTTGATGTGAAAGGAGCAGGACCTAATCCTGTTACAGAGCCTGTGGTCGAGGATCTGTCTTTTAAGTCTCTGTTGAGAAATTTGATTTCAACTCTTTCTCTCCAGACTATGGACATCGATCCTGGGAAAGCTTTTAAGACTCCAATACTTTCATGTTCCGGACATCCCTATGGATTTAACTCCCCCGGTACAACCCTCCTTTGAGACGCTGTCTCAAATGGTATGGAGTAATCCTGGTCTCATTCCTTCTGTGGCTAAGTCCATAGATAGGAAGTATGTTGCTCCCAAGGATCGACCTATTTTGTCCTCCCAAGCCTTTGCGGATCCTATTGTAGTCTTGGCAGAGAATGATAAGGTCGTCCTTCCTCAGACTACTGCAGCTCTATCTATAAACAAAGAATCTCGTAAGATAGATACTTTAGGTAAGAGAGTCTTTGCTGCATCCACCCTGGGTATGCGTATCGCCAGCTACCAGGGCTATTTCTCTCAATATGAGTATATTCTCTGGCATTCGCTCAAATAGTTGAAGCTCTACCGGTCTAGGACGCTAATTCAGAGCTTCTTCAAGCGATAACCAGGGGTATCGAGTCCAACAACCAGCAGGTTAAAGCAGCTATGGATGCCTTCGATACAGCCTCACGAGCGGCGGTGGGCATTTGTACCCGCCTCCATTCCTGGCTGTGCACTTCAGGTTTCGCGAATGATGCCCAGCAATAGGTCATGGCGTTGCCCTTCGATGGTGTGCATCTCTTCGGCCCTCAAGTAGAACAGGCTCTAGAAGCCACACAAAAGACTAGGTCAGTCATTAAATTGGCTCAACCTCCTCCCGCCCCCTCTTGAGGGGGAGTTAACAAATGCCAGTTTCATAACCGTCAGTCCTTTCAAGGCAAAGACGGGGGAGGGGGTTCAATAAAAACCAAGCCCCTCAGCCTCAAAAAAAAACGCTACAGAAGGCGCAAGGACCCAAAGCGCCCAGTGCCACCTTCTGAGTTGTTGGCCCAAGTCCCGCCTCAGCTGCCCGAGGGGGACTCTTCCTCAGCGGTGGAAGGTCGTCTGATTCAATTCTACAATCGGTGGAAGTCCATAACATCGGACAAATGGGTCCTTCGGATAATCCGCGAGGGGTATTCCCTCAATCTTTGAGACCCCTCCTTTATTGTCCTCCCAAACGACAGCCGAGGCTGTCAGTACTTCAGTCAGAACTTCTCGCCTCCGAGATACAAGGCCTTCTGAACAGCAGGGCAGTGGAAGTAGTCCCAGTAGCTCAACGGAACACAGGGTTCTACTTCCATTACTTTCTGGTTCCAAAGAAAACCGGGGGCGTACGCCCCATTTTAGACCTCAGAAAATTAAACAAATTTCTTCCCAAAGAGAAATTCAAAATGATATCGCTAGGAACTCTCTTAGCTTTGCTTCATCAACACGACTGGTTAGCTTCCCTGGACATGCAGGATGCTTACCAGCATATCCCTATTCACCCAAGGCATCACAAATACCTGAGGTTCGTCGCTTTGGGCCAGCATTATCAGTTCAGAGTCCTGCCCTCTGGACTGTCCTCGGCGGCGCAAGTTTTTACAAAGTGTTGAGCAATACTCACAGCACATCTCAGAAAAATCAGAATACAAGTGTTCCCATACCTGGACAAGTGACTTCTAGTAAGCCCTTCCACACAGGGAACCATCGACGCCATTGCCATGTCCTCAGACTTTCTCACATCCATGGGAGTCCTGCTACACCTCAAGAAATCACAGCTGCAGCCCTCCCAGAGGCTCCTTTTCATAGGAGCACTTCTGGACACCTCCTGTGCAAAAGCTTTTCTACCAGAGGACAGAAGGACCAATATGCTGCAGATGGCCCAATACATCAGAGAGAGAACAGCTCAGTAAGAGCTATCTCGATGCAGTGGATGCTAGGTTTCATGGCATCCTTAGTGTTCACTGTATGCCTAGCACGCCTGCGCATGAGAGCCTCTCAATGGATGCTCAGTACTCAGTGGTCTCCTACCACTCACCCTCATTCCTTTCTCATCAAGGTGACAGAACCTCTGAAGAAGTCACCCACCTGGTGGTTGCAAGAGGACAACCTTCTGTAAGGGTATTCCTTTGCTCCCCTCAAACATCAGATTTCCATTACCACAGATGCGTCCTTGATGGGGTGGGGAGCTCACTGTCGGACTACATGGACTCAGGAAGAGTCCCAGCTTCACATAAATGTCCTAGAAATGAGGGCCATCCTTTATGTAGTCCAAGCTTTGAAGGACATTCTCTGTCACAAGAACATTCTCCTTCAAACGGACAACAAAGCAGTGATGTATTACATTAACAAGCAGGGCGGTGCTCACTCTTACCCCTTATGCATGGAAGCGATGAGAATGTGGGAATGGTGCTTGGAGCACAAGGCTCTAATTCAAGCGGTCTACCTGCCGGGAGTGCAGAATGAATTGGCAGACCGTCTCAGCAGAACAGAGACAGATCCACACGAATGGTCTCTCGACTCGACCGTAGTTCAGTCACTATTCACAGAGTGGGGAACTCCAGACTTGGACCTTTTTGCATCCCCACTCAACACAAAACTGCCTTTCTTCTGCTCCAGAAATTCAGGGCCTGGCATTTTCTGTCAGGATGCGTTCAGGCTGTAGTGGATAAAACGCTTTCTCTACGCCTTTCCATCTCTTCCTCTAATTCAGAGGGTACTTCTCAAGTTCAAGTCCCAGGGAGAGAAAATGACCCTCATTGCTCCCTTCTGGCCTCGACAAATATGGTTTCCGTTACTCAACAGTATGTCGGTAACCCCCTTCAAAAGCGCTTCCCCTTCAAACAAACCTCCTGACTGGGGGGCCTGTGGTCCATCCCAATCTGAGATCGCTTCACCTTCACGCTTGGTTCCTGAAGAGATAGAAGTGAACAGGTTCAGTGTCTCTCACAGAGTTTCAGATATTCTGCTGGCTGCGCGCAAGCCAGCCACTAGAAAAACTTACACAGCCAAATGGAAGCGTTTTTCGCTCTGGTGTGCAAAATCCTCTTTGAATCCTTTTGCCTGCCCACCAAATAAATTCTAGAGTACCTTTTAGACCTCTCAAATTCGGGTCTGCAATACTCTACAGTCAAGGTTCACCTTTGTGCCGTTTCAGCTCATCATGAGCCAGTACTTTCGTTGTCACTGGCTCAGTTACCTGTGGTTAAGAGGTTTCTTAAGGGTATTCTGCATACCAGACCTCCTGTCAGATGTCCAGTAGCAGCCTAGGACATCAATCTTGTGCTAGACATGCTCACTCGAAAACCTTTCGAGCCTCTAGCTACATGTGAGTTGAAATTTCTCACTTGGAAAACGGCCTTCCTAGTGCCCATTACCTCGGCCCACAGGGTCTCTGAGATACATGCCTTGGTCACAGACCCTCCGTATACTGTGTTTCATAAAGACAAAGTAGTTCTTAGGACCCATCCTAAGTTTCTCCCTAAGGTTGTTTCAGAATTCCATCTAAACCAACCTTTGGTCCTTCCTACTTATTTTTGCGAACTTCCAAAATGAAGGGGAGCATTCTCTTCATTCCTTGGATGTCAAAAGAGCTTTGCGTTTTTATTTAGATAGAACAAAAGATTTTCTCAAAGCTCAACAAACTGTTTGTTTTCTTCAGCGAGACCCAGCTGGGTCAACCTGTCGCTATCAGATGTATTTCAGCATGGCTGGTGGCATGCCTTTGCCACTGTTATTCCATGGCACAGGTTAAGCTGGAAGGTAGAGTGTATGCTCACTCTACTATAGCGGTCGCGGCATCCCTGGTGGAAATCCACAACGTGCCCATTGGAGATATTTGCAATGCAGCTACTTGGAGCTCAGTGCATACTTTCGTCAAGCACTGTGCCCTGGATGTCCATGCTAGACGACATATTTCATTTGGCAGAACCATCCTTAATGGACTTCTGTTCTAAATTTGTGAGCTCTTGTCTCTCCTGCCGTCCTCTCGGGGGTTATTAGCTCGGTACTCTCCCATTAGTGTGAATGAGTGGTGGAGACTTTATGTCCAGGAAGATATAGAAATTACGTACCTACCGTAATTCTTGATCTTCTTGGATGAAGTCTCCACCACTCATTCACACATCCTCCCACCATCCCCCGAGCTCACCTCTGTTGTAGGTCTTCACTCCCTCAATCTTTAGGCTGTGAAGACTTCTTTCCTGACCCTTCTTATACGGGTCTTCCAGACTATCTTATGTCCGTTTTTTGGTTAGGCTATCCTTCTAGGTTAGTTACGCTATACCTCCTCAGAAAAAAGGTACTGGCGTGGTTGGAGTTCGGCCTTGAGATAGTCATTGCCACGAGCAGAGGCTCCGGCGGCTCCTCATGGCTCCATCTCTGGCGCCGGCCCTCCTGCAAAAAGTTTGCTCCCGCTGGGTCCTAGCGCCTCTGGCATAGATCCCATTAGTGTGAATGAGTGGTGGTGACTTCGTCCAAGTAGATCAAGAATTACGGTAGGTACATAATTTCCATTTCTTGTTCATTCAGTGCCGTTTATTGGATCTGGTAAGATCTTTCCTTATTTTTGATAAACAGTGCCAAATCTTTGCTTAAGTTTTACTTCTTATTTTGCATCATGTGAGGTCCAGGGGCTAGTAAGAAATCCAAAGCAGGCCACGCCCCCTTCTCTTACGGACCGGCATGACATTTGCCTGCGATGATTGGGACCCAATCATGACATGGACAGCTACGATGCCTGCTTGTCTGTGGACCGCCGTGTTATTGAAGTCCGCACATTTAAAGTTGGCAGGGCTCCGCTGACTTTCGGAGGACGATGTCGCTCGTAGGTCGCAAAGGCAAGAACTCTCGACCCTCCCTCCGGGTTCCCTTCCGGGTCTATACAGCCCGGTGAGGAGGAAGTCTCCTCTGATTCTAGCATTGCCGAGGAAGAGGCTTCTTCTGCGGTGCCGGAAGGCCGACTCGGTTCCCTGCAGAGCCAGGCCACTGGCACCGCCCCGGCAGTTGCCTCCATGGATGTGCAGGCTCCCCCAGTGTCACGGCCCACGGCTGCTGGACCTGTCACTGGTGGACCCTTGGCGCCACCTTGGTTCGCGTCACCGGTGATCCGGATGCTGCCGGAAGGCGGTGCTGCGTCTCGCAGCGATGCCGCTTGCTGCGCCATCGCCGGGTGCCCTTCCGGGGCCGCAAGCCAGGAGGTCTGCCTGGTCTCTTCCTCTTCAGAGGAGGATGACTCGCAGGCCAATTCAGACTGGCACCCCAAATTCTCAGAGTCGGAGAGTCCTCTGGGACACGGCACCAGGCAGCCAAGTGTTACCCTCCCGTAGTCCAGACATCCCCTGCTGCCTCGGTTGGCCATGGTGGGTCCGTTCGGGACAGTGGCCTAAGGGTGCCGAGTGGTGGGTCCTCTCCTGGGGTGGGCATGGCAGCCGCCATTTCTGGTGCTGCTATGTCCCTCCATGTAGGGTCCAGGACCCCCTCTTCTGTGGCCTTCCTCGGGAGGCCAGCGGGATTGGGGTGATCCTCATATGGGGCAGAGGAAGAGGACAGCTTCGAAGTCCGAAGGGTTGAGGGGACGGGGTGAGGCGCATGGGCCCCCCCTACACTACCCTGCGGGGAGTGGGGAGGAGTTGGAGCGCTGAACCCCACCTTTCCCATGAGGACTCTGAGGCTCCCTTTGTCGGCAGCACATAGAGTTGCCCTTCTGGGCCAGTGCAACCCAAGTCACGCCACAGGGGAGATTCTCCCTCAGGGCTCATCTGGGGTTTGTTTTCAGCTTTGCAGCTTTCGCTACCCTGATCGACCCCCGGCTCCACCCATGGGGCAGTGCCAGTGACTGGGTCTCGGAGCCCTGGCAGAGGCCGGGCACTGTCAGTTAGGTGCCCTTCTCCCATACCTCTCCAGACACCTCCCCCCTCCCAGGCCATGTGGGTCCTAAGGGTCCCTTAACCTGGGAGATGTTCAGGGCCACTGCGTCGCCTTCCCCAGCTATGTGAGAGCCATGAACGAACAGGTCTTCCGCCTGTCTCCCCGCCGCAGGAGGACCCTGATCATTCGAGCTCCTTGTCCTCCTCTTCTCCCTCCTCTGAAGAAGAGGAAAGTTCTCTCCACCTGTCAGCCGGTGCTGATTTAACTGAATATTAGCGGTTCCTCTCAAGGCTGGTTCAGGAGCTCCACATATCTCACGTGATCAGAATCAATACCAAGCGGGAGATGTGCTTGTTCCTGAGCGAGTTTAGTGCTCACCATCTGGTGGTGCCCTCCTGGCCTATTCCCTTCTAGGAGGCGTCTGTCCTTACCTGGCAGTCTCCAGCCACCTCTTCCCCAGCAGACTGCAGGAGATAGTATTGGGCCCCCCAAACCAGGAGTCTCTAGGTGCACTACCTCACCTGCCTTCGGGGCTGACTTTCTTGGATACTTCTGGGCTTCAGTACCTGGTGCCTGACAGACCCCCGGATCCGGATTCCGCAGAATTTGACTGGTGAGGCAGAAGGGTATTCTCTTCAACGCGTGCATTACTTTATATTGGTTCTCATCAGGCTCACCTCACTGCCTATAACAGGCACCTGTGGTCGATGCTAGCACAGGTGGTAGCATCGCTGCATGGTTCAGAGCAATCTAGACAGGCCATTGCCCTCTCTGCTCAGGGTTCAGAGCTTGCAAGGCACCAGGCAAGGGCATCATACGATGCCAGTGAGGTGGCGCCCATACTTAGAGGGACAGCGATCTGCTTTAGGTGGGCAGCATGGCTTCATCTATCCAGATTGTAGCCTGTTGCCTAGTGTAGGGTGTTCTCCTCCACCTTGCCGGGCACCCGTCTCTTTTCCCGTAGGGCAAGGAGGACTTTACGGGGGTGCCTCCCATCTCTCTGGCAACGGGCGACACCTCCTCATCCTGACCAGCCTTAGACCTTGCTGGTCTAGTATGGCTTTGGGTTTTCCCCTCCTGTGCCTCACCTGCAGGTGGCTGAGGGAATCTGTTTCTCAGGGCTGTGCCAGCTCCCCTCTGGAGGGCTTGGTACTCACCCAGCAATAATGAATGGTGAAGATTGACAAGGGAAGATAAGAAAATTACGTACCTACCGTAATTCTTGATCTTCTTTTATCTTCACCATTCATTACTGATTCCCGCCCTCCTTCCCCTCATGGGCCTCAGTTCTTGGGTGTCGCCTCCATCCTGCTTGCCTTTCCCCCTCTTCGAGGCCAATTGGGGACAGAGTCCCCCTGGTACCTCAGAGCTCTCTGTTTCTTTTTCAGAGCCACAGAGTGTTCAACCGGGAGGACGGCGAGTAGGATCTTCGCCGTAATCTCTGAGGGAACTCCCTGGGATTCTCTTCTCGATGCACTGAGGTGGCCCACTTTTTGTCTGGGATGATCCTCTGGATTATTCGTCTTCTGGTAATTAGCTACTACAGTGCATTCTTGGGAAAATTCATGGGATTTTCTGTCCTCTTTTTTTCCCTCGAGTCTGATGTCCTGTGATCCTGTTCTCCAGAAGTGGGGACTACGTCTATGCCCTCTTGGGAAAACATGTAGCTGGTTTTTCCCACCTCCTTCTCCTCCTTTCAGAGTCAAGCTGGACGCTCTCCTCCTGTAATCTGGACTGCTCTCCTATCCAAGGGACAGTCTGTGGAGGTACATGCTCCAGAATTTTCAAAACATGTACGGATAAAATGTAGGAAGAGAGAGATCAGTCTCCACTAATGCTTCCAAGGCCATCCCTATTTCCCTCAGGGCCTTGGTACAGTAGCCTCTGGAACTGGTGGGATTCTTGTTTTCATTTCCTCTAAATTTTGAAGGTATTCAAACAACATGAAGTCTTGCTGTATTCTGACAATTGCAGTGATTCCCAACCTTTGAACTGCCCCGGAGAACAGAGTTAACTTTCTATGCAGGATATAGAATGCTGAGCTCGAGCTCAGTTGAAGTCTCTGTCTAGAGTGTTTCAAACCTAAACCGTCAGATTCTTTACTCCGCCTCACTGAACGGTCGCTCCGGAGATTTCTCCTTCAGCTCGGTTCGAAAGTCGGTTAAAGTTTCAGTTTTCGTCGGTTTTTAAACCGAAAAAAGTATCCGCATAGTCAGTTCAGTCTCTGTCTGTGGTGCCGTGAGTACTAGATAGAATTGTTATGTTTTTTCTGTGTGAAACTTGTAAAAGTGCGTCTCTGTTCAGCTGAACCTACTATTTGATAGTGAAATATTGTGTTTTGTGTGTTTTACTTAGTGTGTGGTTACCGGTTATCATCGGTTCTAAAAAAAAACGTGATTGTGTGTTTTTTTTTTTTTTTCCAATACCCATGACACAGTTAGGAACCGATAAGGGAGTCTTGCCTGGCGGTTGCCATAAAAAGGGTAAGTTGGTTAGGTTGGCCATGTCTCAGAAACCCAAGAAGAAAACCGGGCCACTGGATTTCAACACTGCAGTGAGTGTGCGGAGGTCTTTGCTAAGGCTGATCCCCACACCACCTGTGTTTATTGTCTGGGGTTTGACCACCTCGATTCAGACTGCCAAATATGTAAAAACATTCCCAAATCTACCCTTGAGAAGAGATTAGGTAGACTGAGGGAAAAGGAGGCCGAGAAGTCCGCTGACCTGGATGGCCAGCCCGGTTCGGTTTCGACCAAACCAGAAGGAATGCCCTCTGACCAGGGTGATACTTCTTTGGGCAAAAGGAGAGCCGATTCCAAGTGATCGGTTCCGACAAAAAGAATGCGCAAAGATAAATCGACCAGGGTCGCGGATCCAGAATTCATGTTCTGACACTTGAAGAGTGGCCAAAGCGTTCAGATTGTGGAATACGCTCCGTCCGGTTCCTACCGATCCGGCTCCTTCTGGCAGGGGTTCGGTTCGGTTGGTTCCCCCCGTTCAAGATTATATCCTTGAAGATTTTTATGAACTGGCATTTGAAAAGGAAGGGGAATTTGAGGATGATGATGTAAGTGAGGGTCTGGATGTGCCTGTGGAACCGGACATCTCCCCAGAGAGACCTTCAGGCGTTACCCCTCCTAGGCTTTCTGAGTCCCTTTCTCACTTTATATTCTACAGAAAGGCAGCTGAAACCTTCCAGCTTCCTATGGAGGAGGCTGTGGAAGATCAAGAGGAGTCCTATTATGTAGAGATAATGGACATCCCAGAGTCCAGGAGACTGTCTATTCCACTCCACAAATCTTTTGGGAAACGGACACAAAAAATCCTAAAGTCTCAACACTATACCTCCTGTGGATAGAAGAATGTACAAGAGGTATACACTTTCAGTTCTTATATCAGCAATGCAGCCATGTAGGGGTAGTGCAGGCTGCTGCCTGTGACAATGCAAATATTCCCCTGGCTTCACACCCCCCAGAGAAGGACTCCAGGAAGACTGATGCCATGGCAAAGAAGCAGTACATGGCATCTTCTTTGGGACTCAAGCAGGTAAATTACCTGGCCTATACAGCCAGGTGCCAGAAGTCCAGGTGGGACACTGTACTGACACTGGCTAAACAGGCCTCCCCCCAGCTAGCCAAGGAGCTGGAGGCGATGGCTGCAGATGGGATTGAGGCGTCTAAGGTTCAGTTTCATGCTGCTGTGGACTCTGATGTGTCATCAAGAGTCCTGGCTACATCTGTGACCGGAGGATGGCTTGGCTCAGATGTACTAGCCTCTTGCAGGACACCCAGGCTATGGCCATGGATTTTGCTGTAGTGGGTAATTCTCTGTTTGGGGAGCAGACAGAGAATTACATGAAGAAAATGGATGAGTACAGGACCACTTACAGGAGTGCTCAGACCAAGGAAAGGCAGGCAACTCCTCAAAGGCAGCAGTCTAGGGGCAGGGGCAGGCCTTTTCAAAGGCCTATTTACCAAGCACAGGCCTCTTCTTCCTTTTCTCAGAGGGGTTCTTCAGAGGGAGCGGCAGAAGGGGGATCAGCAGGGCTGTATCCACTTCTCAGCCTAAAGCCCCTGCCAAGCAGACACCCTGATGGGCCTGCCCGGGTCGACTCTCCTATTCCTGTAGGGGGCAGGCTGGCTTACTTTGTCCAGGACTGGATGTCTATTACATCAGACAGGTGGGTCCCGGAAGTAGTAAGCCAGGAACTAGTTCTCACCTTCAAAAAATTTCCAAAGATGAGAGTCAGATCTTTTCCACAAAATCTCTCGGAAACCCTTGCCCTAGGGCAGAGGTTTCTTCTCCTAGCTTTAAGAGCCATAGAGAGAAGTGAGTACCCTACACTGGGGCAAAGGACTGTACTCCAGGTACTTCCTGACCCCCAAAAAGACAGGGGAGTGGCAACCCATCCTAGACCTAAGATATCTAAACAAACATCTCTTAAAACCAAAGTTCAAGATGGTAACTCTGGGAATAATCCTTCCCTCTCTAAGACCAGGGTACTGGCTAGCCTCCCTGGACCTCAAAGATGCCTACTTTCACATTCCCATCAGGTGCTCCCTCTGAAAGTACCTCAAGTTCGAGTTGCCCTCAGACCATTATCAGTTCAGAGCAATGCCCTTTGGCCTAACCTCAGCCCCAAGGGTTTTCGCAAAGTGCCTGGCAGTAGTAGTTTCCTTTCTAAGAAGGCAAAAGATTTCCATTTTTCCATATCTGGACGATTGGCTAATAGTGGGTCAGTCTCCAGACCAAGTCAAGTCTTACCTGCAAGTGACCCAGCAAGTGCTCACTTCTCTAGGGTTTATTCTCAACCTTCCCAAGTCAGTTCTCCAACCAGTTCAGCTTCTTACCTTTATAGGGGCAGAACTGGACACACTCAGAGCAAGAGCCTTTCTTCCTCTAGAAAGGGCAAGGGTTCTTATGGAAGTAGCTTCTTCTTTCAGCCTTCAGGTATCTCGGACAGCAAGGCATTTCCTCCAGCTCTTGGGTCACGTGGCAGCTTCAACAGCAGTGGTCTAAGGGGCAAGATTCCAGATGAGGGATATTCAGTTGCACCTGAGAGCTTTTTGGTCTCAGAGGAAGGATTCCCTTACCACACTGATCCCAGTGACTCTGACCTTGATCCAAGCCCTCCAGTGGTGGCAGGATCAGGACAATTTAAGACAATGTGTTCCTTTTGTTACTCAGTCTTGTTCAGTGGTCCTTACCACGGATGCTTCTCTTCTGGGCTGGGGAGCCCATCTGGGGTCCCTAACTGCCCAGGGGCTGTGGTCCCCCCAAGAATCCCTTCTCCATATCAATCTCCTAGAGCTCAGGGCGTTTTCTAGCCCTAAAAGCTTTATCTCAGTCAGTACAGAACATGGTGGTTCAAGTCAGAACAAACACCACCACCATGTGGTACATCAGCAAGCAGGGAGGCACTCGGTCCATGGCCTTCTGCAAAGAAGCCATGAAGTTGTGGTCCCTGGCTTATTCCCTGCAAACCTCTCTTGTAACAGTTCACCTTCCAGGCCAGGACAATGTGCTAGCAGATGCACTGAGCAGGATCTCTCAGGGCCATCACGAATGGTCCCTGGACCCTCAGATGTTGAAAGTGATTTTTTCAAGGTGGGGCACTCCAGAGATGAATCTCTTTGCAGCCACAGACAATCACCAGATCCCTCTCTTTTGTTGCAGACCTCCACTCTTGGGCTCAGTCCCTCTGGACACCCTGATTCTGAATTGGGAAAGGAAGTTTCTGTATGCTTTCCCCCCTTCCCACTCCTGTTCAAAAGTTTTAGTCAAAATAAGGTCTCAACCTTGCAAGGTGATTCTGATTGCTCCCGATTGGCCCAGACAGCCCTGGTACCCCTTTTGCTGTCCCTAGCAGTCCATCTTCCTAATCTCTTCCAGGAATTACAACCTGTTAACATCCTCTAAGGGAAGGATTTGGTACCCATCTTCAGTCTCTCAATCTCAAGGCATGGCTCTTGAAGAGTTAAATTTGCAGATCTGCATCTTTCCCAAGGGGTTCTGGATATTCTCAGGCTTCTCGAAAGCCCTCCACCAGAAAGACTTATAACTCCAAATGGAAAAGATTCAGCATTTGGTGTTCTAAGAAGCATATTTCTCCAGACACTGCTGGATTGCCTACGGTTCTGGATTATATGGTCCATCTTAATGGCCTTGGCCTGAGACCAGCTACTCTCAAGGTATACTTGTCAGCTGTTTCTGCGTTTTTGTCTGTGGGGAAGTCTTCCTCACTATCTTCCCATCCTGTGTTATGTAAATTTTTTAAAGGATTGCTTCACACCAATCCTCCTTGTAGAACCATGCCCGTGACTGGGATTTGAATATTTGCATTACTCAACATATAACCCTTGCAGACCTATGTCTTCAGCAGAGCTTAAGTACTTGACTTGGAAAACTCTGTTCCTGGTAGCCATTACCTCCGCCAGGCATATCAGTGAATTGCAAGCCCTGTCAGTGGAACCTGATTTTATCTCATTTCACAGGGATAGAGTGGTCCTTAGAGTCAATAGAAGGTTCTTGCCCAAAGTGGTTTCAGACGTCCATTTAAACCAGTCTGTGTCTCTTCCTGATCTTCTTCGAGGTACAGCTCTTGCAGCAGGGTACACCATTAGGACTGAAGCCGGCAGGCGTCAGGACCCCACGGGAATTTTCTAGCTAGCAGTCTTCAGCAGGGACCGCCTCCAGCCTCGTCCCGCCGGCGATCAGGCGTGAGTACATAAGGAGGCGGTCCTGCCAGAATCCCAGTTCTTTCCGCCGTCGACTTGCATGTCTCAACCCTTCGATTGATTCTGGCGGCGTGACGACCAGGAATTCCTTCCGAATCGATTTTGTAAGAATACCTTCTTCCAGATCCACTCTTCAATCTGATGTCCTCCCCAACTTCTGTGGAGGGCCATTCTTCCAAGTGCGCCTGTGGGAAGCAGATCCCGTTCAAAGACCCCCACTCGGCCTGCGTCCGGTGCCTGGGCCCGGATCACGACACCCAGGCTTGCTCCTTTTGCCAGGGCTTTAACAGCCTGACCTGGATCCGCCGACAGAAGGCTCTCCAGGCTTTCCTCTTTGAAGAAAAGCTCAAGGCCATGGATCCTTCCTCCAAGGGGGAATCTTCGGAGAAATCCCACGGGCACCATGAGAAGCATCGGGAGAAGGTGAGACCTAGATCCCCCTCTAGGGCATCAGACTCCTGCAGCTCTAGCTCCAGGTCCAACCGCTCCACGTCTCGGGCCCATTCTCAGCCTCCCCCGGTCATGGTCAAGTCAGCCAGCGGTTCTTCTACCCTGCGGCCTGCTAAGATCTCCAGGCCTACTTCTTCTTCCAAGGCCTCATCGAGGTCAGGGGAGCACCCCAAGTCCTCATCCCGGCACTCGGCCTTCGACGTCCGGTCAGTCTCCCTGCCGCCGCCTCCCCAATGTAAGACCAAGGAGCTGACCTCCCTGAAGTGGACGTCGGACTCGACGTCGGCCCACCCGACGTCGGTCAAACTTCACAAACAGTCCCGGGAACTGGCGGCAGCTCATCACCCGTCGCCGGCCAGGCACTCACCTCCCAGGACGCCGGCCGGGGGACCGACGTCCGACACAGCAGTTAGAAGAACCACACCTCCGCCTACCGACGTCGGCCAGGAGGCGTTGACGGAGGAGAGTCACTCAGCCCAAGGACCAGGCGGCGAGCCCAGACCCGCCAGGCTTCCGCGAGAACCCTCCCAGAACCGGAGACCCCCGAGGAACCGATGCCGGGACCCGACGACAGGCCACCGGCACCCAGTCCGTCGTCAGGCCTTAACTTGACAGAAGTGAAGGAGCTATTTACTTTCTGATGGGACACCATCAAAAAGGATGTGGTCACCACGCACCCCCCTCCCGCACCCGCGGCACCACCGACCCCTGCGCCCCCTCCTTCCCCAAAAGGGGCAGCAGGTCGAGTACCTTCCCCAGGAGCCAGTAGTACCTCCTGGGCAAGACCTGAGCAAAGAAGACCTCCGTCTAGATCCTCTTCAAGTCACCCAGCCCCAAGGACCCAGAAGAAGCCACTATTCACCGTCTACGGAGGACTCCAGGTCTGACATCTCGGCATGCTCCAGATCTCCTTCACCGATTAGCATCCCTTCTCCAGACCCACATGAACTTCCTAGGTCTCCTCCGGACAACCCCTCCTTCTCTGAGATCATGAGACACATCCAAGAGAACATGGGATGGGATGCAGAGGAACTCGACCCCGGAAGGCCACACCTTGCCCACTATCTTCGGCAGAAAGATCCTAAGCCTGTGGTAGTACACCACCCTTAAGTGAACACCTTAAAGGAAGCCACCAAGGCAACATGGAAACGCCCACATTCACTCTCCCAGCTATGCAGGAAGGCTGACCACCTGTACAGGGCTCCAAGGAAGACCAGTACTTGGCTAATCATCCTCTGGCCATTTCCCTGGTCATTACAGCTCTCATGACCGTCTCAGAGACCGCAACATCTGAACGCACAGCCACGGACCCGAGTCCAAGCAACTGGACGTGCTGGGTGGCACACTTACACACAGCTGCGACTGCGCCATCAGATCCTCGAACTACCTGACCCACATAGTTCAATTTCAGAACGCTTACTGTGAGGACAGGGACAGGAACTGCAGAGAAATTGCCAGGACGGTGACCAAAAGGAGGAACTTCTCCAGCTCCTCGCGCGGGTTCAGACGTGGGGACCCAGGTGCCAAACCCGCATGACTCCGGACTCCTCGGCCAGAGCAGCAGCCTCAAGGCGATGCCTCTGGAGACACTCATGGATCCAAGTGTCTCGGATTTACCCGGATGTCCAGAAGAACATTTTGGACGCCCCTTCATGGTAAGTTTTGTTCGGTGAGGCATCTGAGAAGGTCATCACCAAAACCACAAGAAGCTGGGAAGGCCTTGCTAGATCTGTCCAAGCCATGTACAGATCTGAGACTCAGTTCCTTTACGTAGGGGCAGAGTCGTTTTTGTAGCGGACTCAGAACAACAACCTCGTCCCATGCAACAACAGAGGGGCTCCTTCTCCGAAAAGCCCAGGTCAGGCGTCCCCAGGTAGAGACCAACGCCCTACCAAGTCGGCCCAACCTGCAGGACCCTGCTGCCACAACATGACTCTTCCCAGCCCCCACCCCTCAGGATCAATGGGAAACAAAGGTCGGGGGTCGCATCGCAGACCACCCTGCCAGGGTGGCAGCGATCACCACCGACAGGTGGGTGCTACGGTGAGGTCAAAAAAGCCACTATATATAGGAATTCTTAAACAAGCCTCCCACAAGGCCTCCTCTGCTCTCCGTCACTCGGGTCAACCGCATGCAACCATCAGGGAAGAAGTGCTCAAGCTACAGAAAAGAAGCTTTGGAGTCGTCCCAGGGAACCAGAGAGGAGCAGGATATTGTTCCACTTCTTCCTGGTTCCAAAGAAAACAGGGGACCTCCGTCAATCTTGGACCTCAGTGACCTCAATATAATAAATTAGTATACAACGCTTCCGCGGTAACATCCGGGTCTAATCCCCATGCTGAAGAAGGGCCGCATTCTTGGCGTCCTTGGACATGCAGGACGCCTACCTGCACATCCCCATCGCTCAAGTGCACAGGAGGTTCCTGCGCTTCGAGTTCCTTGGCCACCACTATCAGTTCCAAGCGCTCCCCTTCGGGCTGTCATCGGCCCCCAGGGTCTTTACCAAGTGCATGGCAGTCGTGGCAGCGTCTCTGAGGAGACAAGGCAACTATGTGTTCCCATACCTGGATGATTAGCTTCTTATGGCCTCCTCTAAGGAGGCGCTGTTGATAGCCATTCAGCACACCCAGGCCCTTTTTCAGCCTCTGGGCATCCTTATCAACTACGAGAAGTCTCTCCTGGTACCGTCTCAGAAACTGCAATTCATAGGGGCAGTTCTGGACACCATCAAAGGGAAAGCTTTTCTTCCCGAAGACAGAGCGGAAAGCATTCGATCCCTCATAAGGGACCTATCTGCGAAGGAGACCGTCCCAGCCAGACTGGTCCTTCGCCTGCTCGGACACATTGCTGCGGCCATTCCTACAGTCCCGATGGCAAGGCTCCACATGCGGGTAACCCAGTGGATGCTAAGAGTGCAATGGGACCAAAGGCAAGACCACATGCAGCATCCAGTAAGAATCACGAAGACCGTGGTTTGGGACTGGCAATGGTGGCTAGACCCGGGAACCCTCTCCTTGGACGTTCCATTCACAGCGCCGTCCCCGGTGATAACACTCTCCACAGATGCCTCAGGGCTGAGGTGGGGAGCACCCTTGAACGGGGTGAGGTCTCGGGGGACATGGCCCACTCAGGAATCTCATCTCCATATCAACATATTGGAGATGAGGGCAGTCCTTTATGCCCCGCAAGCCTTCCAGTCGGACATTCCACCGAGTACTCTCCTGTTACAAACAGACAATACAGCGGTGATGTATTACCTCAACAAACAGGAAGCAACACACTCCTACCCCCTCTGTAGGGAGGCCATGAGAGTGTGGGAATGGATAATACGGCACGGCGCAAACCTCATTGCAGTTCACGTCCCAGAGGGACAATACCGTCATGAGACAGCCTGAGTCATTCCCAGGCCAGAGTCCATGAGTGGGAACTTCTACAGGAGGTGGCAGAGGATCTGTTTCAAGATGGGGCACTCCAGAATTGGTTTATCGCAGTCCCATCCAGCGCAAAACTGTCCAATTTTTGCTCGCTAGATCCAGGGCCTGGTGTTTTCTGGCGAGACGCGTTGTCCCTCTCCTGGGCGGGCAGATTCCTCTACGCCTTCCCTCCCTTCCCCTTGATCCAGAGAGTTCTTCTCAAACTTCGCAGGGAGCATGCGACACTTATTTTGATAACGCCTTTTTGGCCCAGACAAATTTGGTTCCCGCTTCTGCATCAGCTATCCCGGGAACCTCCACTTCCTTAGCCAATCTGCTCCCGCCTGTTGTCTCAGGAGGAGGGTTCACTGGTCCATCCGGACTTGCTTTCTCTGAACCTGCACGCTTGGCTCCTAGAGACATAGCCATCTTGTGACACGGGTCTCGACTCAGGTGGCGGAAGTACTTTCTGCCGCCAGAAAACCGGGGACACACGCTACATACGCCATGAAATGGTGTAGGTTTTGCTTGTGGTCTCAGGCACACAGTTTCTCTCCCTTAGACTGCCCAGAGAAACTAGTTCTGGAATACCTGCTTTCCCTTTTTCAATCCGAGTTGGCTTATTCCTCAATCAAAGTTCACCTGTGTGCAATCTCAGCCTACCATGCCCCGATAGGCCAACGCACGGTGGCACAGCTGGATACTTCCCGTGCCTTCTTAAGAGGGGTCCTCCACCTTAGGCCACCCATTAGGGATCCCGTCCCTCCTTGGGATTTACCTTTTGTCCTGGAGCAGCTTATGCTGCCACCATTTGAACCTGCCGCAGATTGCAAGCTGCGTTTTCTGTCGTGGAAGACGTTGTTTTTAGTTGCTGTTACTTCGGCGAGAAGAATCTCCGAACTACATGCTCTCATGTGCAAGGAGCCTTATTTAATTTTTCATCAGGACAGGGTGTCCCTGAGGACGAATCCTAAGTTCCTGCCTAAGGTGGTCTCAGCCCTCACTCTTAACCAGGACATTGATCTACCAGTCTACTTCCCTAAGTACGCTAATCGAGGAGAAGCACTGCTTCACACCCTGGATGTTCACCAGTGTCTTAAATACTACTTGACCAGGACCAAACAGCACCGCAAGGTGGAATAGCTGTTCGTCTCATTCGCTGAGAGGATGATGGGGGTTCCAGTCTCGAAACAGACCCTTTCACGCTGGCTCATTCAGTGCATTTCCCTTTGCTACAACAAACGCCAGAAACTCTTACCAGGTGTGGTCAAGGGCCATTTGACAAGGGGAGTGGCTACATCCTTTGTGGCATTGAAGAATGTATCCACATCGGCCATATGTGCTGCAGCCACCTGGAGCTCGGTGCACACCTTTATCAGGCATTACAGCCTTGATATCGCTTCACGTCGAAGAGCGGGCTCTGGTCTTGCTGTCTTGCAAGGCCTCCTGTCCTAGGCTCAGGATGGGTTGGAACTTCAGTATTGCCTCCTCCCAATGGCTTTTCAAGGCGCCATTGCTTGGGAATCAGTCCTAATGGTGTTTACCTGCTGCAAGAGCTGTACCTTGAAGAAGATAGTACAGTTACGCAAGAACTTACCGTAACAGTAGATCTTCGAGAACAGCTCTTGCAGCAGATCCCTTCCCGCCCACCATTCCCCCTTGGAGGAAGTAGGTTCCAACCTACACTTGGAAAGGTCGGTTCTTAGTCTTGGCCATCTGATGGCGGGTCCTCGGTCTCCTTTTCTGATGTCATCCAGCGGCCGGGAGTCTCCGGCGGGAGAACTGGGGATTCTAGCGGGACCGCCTCCTTATGTACTACGCCTGATGGGGGCGGGACCGACGTCGGAGGCCGTCCCCGCTGAAGACTGCTAGCTAGAAAATTTCCGTGGGGTCCTGACGCCTGCCGGCTTCAGTCCTAATGGTGTAACCTGCTGCAAGAGCTGTTCTCGAAGATCTACTGTTATAGTAAGTTCTTACGTAACTGTACTTTCAAACACCATGAAGTCTTGCTATATTATGACTAATGCAGTTAGCCACTGCACTTGAACTGCCCCGGAGAGGAAAGAGTTAACTCCAGGGAGTCTGGAGTTCTACAGCGCGAGAGCGCTTATGCCAAAGCTCTATCTGGGCAGTTTCAAATGAAACTGTTAGATTCTTTACTCCGCTTCACTGAACAGTCGCTCCGGAGATCAGCTCCTTCAGCTCTGTTCATTTCTCGGTTCAACCGAGTATTTTCGGTTCATTTGAACCGGCAAAAAGTATTTATTTTACCGCATTTCGGTTAAAAGCTCTATCTGGTAAACCGTAAGTACAAAAATTAAAGTCTGTGTGGAATTCAATTATCGGTTCGGTTTTGAACCGATCGGTTTGCTTGAAATTAACGTTTTAAAGTGTTGGTTGGGCTTTTAGAGTGCGGTTCCCGGTTCTTATCGGTTCTAAAAACCTTGCTTTAAATTAGGTTTTTTCAAATACCCGTGACACGGTTAGGAACCGATAAGGGTGTCTTGCCTGGCAGTGCCATCAAAAGGGCAAGTTTTTGGTTAGGCTGGCATTATGTCTGAGAAACCCAAAAGAAAAAAGCGGGCCCTGGGTTTCAACACTGTGATGTCTGTGGGAAGCCTTTGCCAAGGCTGACCCACACACCACTGTGTTTATTGTCTGGGGCTGACCACCTCCTGTCAGACTGCCAGGTGTGTAAAAAAAAAAAAAAAAAATTCCCTGCAGCCACCCCTGGAAAGAGATTGGGCGGCTCCAGGGGCGAGAGCCAAAAGTCCGCTGACCGGATGGCCAGCCGGTCCAGTACCCACTGGACCAGAGGGAGTGCCCTCTGACCAGGCGAGACTTCCTCGGGCAAAAGGCTGGTTCAGAGGAACCAGTCCCAGTGAAAAGACAAAGAAATCAGTAGGTGTGGAGTCCAAAATTGTCTCTCCAACTGCTGCAGAAATAGCTAAAGCCATACAGATTGTCCAGTCACTGTCTCAGGGTCCTGTCGAACCACCAACAGTTGGTAAAAGGTTGGTTCGTTCAGTTCCAGTGGTTCAGGAGTATGATGTTGAGGAATTTTATGAACCACAGGAGGGAGGAGGAATTTGATCAATATATTGTGGCTGGGAGGGTCTGGACGTGCCCATTGAACCGGACATTTCTCCAGACAGACCTTTAGAATCTCCTCCTATTCTGTCTGAGTCCCCTTCTCATTTTATGTTTTACAAAAAGGTTGCAGAAACCCTCCAGCTTCCTTTAGAGGAGGCTGTGGATGACAAGAGGAGCCTGATTACGTAGAAATGATGGATATACCAGAGTCTAGGAGGTTGTCTATTCCTTTGCATAAGTCATTTAGGAAGCAAACAACAAAGATTTAAAAATCCTCATTCTGTCCCTCCTGTAGATAAAAATGGACAGAAGGTATACTTTGTCAGGCTCTGATACAGACTTCCTCACTGAGTAGTGTAGTCATGTAGGTGTGGTTCAAGCTGCAGCCTGTGACAAGGCTAATATTCCCCTGGCCTCACATCCTCCTAATAAGGATTCCAGGAGGATTGATGCCATGGCGAAAAAACAGTATATGGCAGCTTCTTTGGGACTCAGGCAGGCAAATTATATGGCTTATGTAGCTAGATATCCGAAATCTAGATGGGACACAGTATTGCAGTTAGCCAAGCAGGCACATGGCCAGCTGGCTAGTGAGTTGGAACAGGTGGCTGCTGATGGCATTGAAGCCTCTAAAGTTCAATTTCATACTGCTGTTGATGTTAATGATGTTTCCTCTAGGGTCATGGCCACTTCTGTAGCTTTCCAGTGAGGTTGGCATGGCTCAGATGCACTAATCTGTCCCAAGATACTCAGTCAAAGGCTATGGATTTTCCTGTAGTGGGTAATTCTCTGTTTGGGGAACAAACAGAAAACTATATGAAAAAGATGGATGAACACAGAACTACCTACAAAAGTGCCCAGGCTAAGGAGAGGCATGCCACTCCACAGAGGCACGCTCCCAGAGGTAGGGGCAGGCCTTTTTACCAATCTCAGGCCTCCTCTGCGTTTGCACAGAGGGGTTTCTTCAGAGGCAGAGGTAGACGGGGCACAAGTAAACCATCCCCCTCCCCTCAGCCTAAGGCTGCTGCCAAGCAGGCACCCTGATGGGGTGCCCAGGGCCGATTCTCCTGTACCAGTGGGGTCAGGTTGGTTTATTTCAGCCAGAACTGGGTGTCCCTAACTTCGGACAGATGGGTTCTGGAGGTAATAAGCCAGGGTCTGGTTCTCAGCTTCAAACAGTTTCCAAAGATGAGAGCCAGACATTTTCCACCTGCAAATCCTACAGAAGCCCTTGCTTGGAAGCAGAGGTTTCTTCTCTTCTGGACTGCAAAGCAGTAGAAAGGGTCCCTCCTTGCCATCAGGGCAAGGGGCTGTACTCAAGATACTTTCTTACCCCAAAAAAGACAGGAGAATGGCGGCCCATCCTAGATTTAAGGTACCTGAACAAGCATCTTTTGAAACCAAAGTTCAAAATGTTAACTCTGGCAATGATTTTGCCTTCCCTGAGGCCAGGGGACTGGCTGGCTTCCCTGGACATCAAGGATGCCTATTTTCATGTTCTGATCAGGCCTTCTCACCGAAAGTACCTCAGGTTCGAACTGCCCTCAGGCCACTACCAGTTCAGAGCAATGCTCTTCGGCCTTACCTCTGCGCCAAGGGTATTCACAAAATGTCTAGCTGTGGTAGTGGCTCATTTAAGAAGGCAAGGGATTGCTGTGTTTCCCTACCTGGACGACTGGCTCATAGTGGGTCAGTCCCAGATCAGGTAAAATCCCTCTTGCAAGTCACCCAGCAGCTTCTCACTTCCCTGGGATTCCTGCTGAATTTACCAAAGTCAGTTCTGGAACCAGTTCAGGTACTAACTTTCATAGGTGCAGAATTGAACACAAAGTTAGCCAGGGCATTTCTTCCCTCGGAAAGGGTAGACAGGCTCATTGCCCTGGCATCCTCCTTTACCCTCTGGGTTTCTCGACCAGCAAGGCATTTTCTGCAACTCCTAGGGCACATGGCTGCTTCCACAGCGGTAGTGCAAGGAGCAAGATTCCAGATGAGGGACATTCAGTTCCATTTGAGGGCCTATTGGTCTCAAGGAGGGACCCCTTCCAAATTGGTTCCAGTGACCCAAACTCTGATCCTGGCTCTACACTGGTGGCAGGATCAAAGCAATCTAAAACAAGGGGTTCCTTTCATTCCCGTCTCCCACTCCCTCACCCTCACCACGGATGCCTCCCTGTTAGGGTGGGGAGCTCACTTGGGCGACCTGTCCACTCAGAGAGTGTGGTCTCCTCAGGAATCTCTGCTCCACATCAACCTTTTGGAACTCAGAGCTGTCTTTCTAGCTCTTCAGGCGTTTTCAGCTTCTGTCCAGAACAAAACAGTTCAAGTCAGGACAGACAACACAACAATGTGGTACATCAACAAGCAAGGGGGCACTCGGTCATCAGCCTTGTGCACCGAAGCAATGAAGTTGTGGTCTCTGGCTTACTCCCTGAACACCTCCCTGATAGCAGTTCACCTTCCAGGGAAGGACAATGTCCTGGCGGATGCCCTCAGCAGGATTTCTCAGGGACATCACGAATGGGCTCTGAATCCTCAGGTGCTGGGGTCGGTCTTTACCAGATGGGGCACCCCTCAGATAGATCTTTACGCAGCCCCAGACAACCACCAACTTCCTCTGTTTTGTTGCAGGCCTCCAGTGCTGGGCTCAGTCCCCCTGGACGCCTTTCGGTTGGATTGGAAAGGGAAGTTCCTGTATGCCTTTTCCCCCTTTCCTCTTCTTTTCAGGGTACTAGTAAAAATCAGATCTCAGCCCTGCAAAGTGATTCTGATTGCCCCAGATTGGGCCAGACAGCCCTGGTACCCACTGCTTCTGTCCTTGACAGTCCACCCTGCCCTGAGCTTGCCCAGAGTCCACGACTTGCTGGCCTGTGCACAGGGGAGAGTGTGGTATCCGGACCTCAAATCCCTCTATCTCAAGGCATGGCTCTTGAGGAGTTAGAATTTGCTGACTTACACCTTTCTCAAGGTGTTCTGGATATTTTAAAGGCTTCAAGGAAACCTTCCACTAGGGCCACTTACAATTCTAAGTGGAAAAGGTTTTCCATCTGGTGCTCTGAGAAGCAGATTATCCCAGAATCTGCTGATCTGCCAATTCTAACTGACTATTTGGTCCATTTAAATTCCTTAGGCCTTAGGCCAGCTACCTTAAAGGTTCATCTGGCAGCTGTCTCTGTTTTTGTGTCAGCAGGAAGCCTGCTTCCTTTCTTCTCACCCTGTGTTTTCCAAGTTTTTAGGGGTTACTTCACACTAACCCTCCTTTTGAGAACCAGCTCCCGCCTGGGACCTGAATGTTTGCATTGCTCAGTTAATGCAACCTCCCTTTGAGCCTCTGTCCTCAGCAGAGCTCAAATTTCTAACTTGGAAAACTGTTTTCCTAGTGGCTATCACTTCGCAGACGCATAAGTGAACTACAGGCCCTGTCAGTGGAAGAAGATTTTATCTCTTTCCACAGAGATAAGGTAGTCCTCAGGACTAACAGAAAGTTTTTGCCTAAAGTGGTTTCAGATTTCCACCTGAACCAATCCATATCTTTTCAGTATTTTCACTGAGCATTCTTCCTCAGGTGAGAGGAGACTGCACAGCTTGGGCGTCAAAAGAGCCTTAAGCTACTATTTGGAGCACCCAAGGGTCACAGGTTGAATCCCTCCAACTCTTCCTTACCTATATGGCGAGGTTGGCAAGGAAACCTGCCACTAAGAGGACAATTGCAAGGTGGATTGTCTCTTGTATCCAATTTTGTTATCAAAAACTAGGTAGAGAACCCCCTCGGGACTGAGGGCTCACTCCACCAGGGTACAGCTGCATCTCTAGCGGCTGCTAGAGATATTCCCATTCTGGAAATCTGTCAAGCTGCTACTTGGAAAACAGTTCACACTTTTACCAAGCATTATTCGCTGATATTCAGTCCAGGAGAGATGCTCGCTTTGGCGCAGCTGTGCTTCAGAGCCTATTTCCTAAGTAGATTCTGACCCTCCTCCATGGAGGTACTGCTGTGTAATCTGCATTAGTCGTAATATAGCAAGACTTCATGGTATTTGAAGAAAAAATTACTCACCTTAGTAATTGCTTTTCTTCTCATGGAGACTTGCTATATTATGACCACCCTCCCTCCTGCCCCTCTCAGAACTTCTACTTGGGTAGGGGTGGCAAATTAGTGCAAGCACTGTGTCATGCCATTGTAGTTTTTTTCCCTTACCTTCTTTTATTTAGGGTTAGGGAACTAGGTTATTTTATTTAGGTATATATTGGCCCCCTTCCTGGACTTGAGTCTTTGGGGGAAGGGGGGGTCCTAATGGTGCTTGTCAGGGGGGTAACTAATAATACTATTATTCATTGTTATTATTGTTATTGTTGTTATTTCTACTAGTAGGTAGCCATTTGGCTAGTGTAGAGCTTTCCACACAGACTTGTTGCTTAGTATTAGCTTCGTAAAGATCTGACAGTTTCATTTGAAACTGCCCAGATAGAGCTTTGGCATAAGCGCTCTCGCGCTGTAGAACTCCAGACTCCCTGGAGTTAACTCTTTCCTCTCCGGGGCAGTTCAAGTGCAGTGGCTAACTGCATTAGTCATAATATAGCAAGACTCAATGAGAAGAAAAGCAATTACTAAGGTGAGTAATTTTTTCTTTTCTTCGCTGATCATTCTTCTTCAGGAGAGAGGAGGCTACACAGTTTAGGTGTCAAAAGAGCCCTTAGTTACTACATAGAGTGTACCAAGTTCACAGGTTTGACTCCCTCCAGTTGTTCCTCACTTATGGAGAAGTGAGAAAGGGCAAATCTGCCACGAAAAGTTCTATTGCCAGGCGGATTGTGTCTTGTATAGAATTCTGCTATGAAAAACTGGGTAAAACTCCACCCTCAGGCCTGAGGGCTCATTCCACAAGATGTACAGCTGCTTCCCTGGCTGCTGCCAGGGATATCCCTCTCTCAGAAATTTGTCCAGCAGCCACCTGGAAAACAGCCCATACCTTTACCAAGCATTACTTTCTGGATATCCAGGCTAGGAGTGATGCTCGGTTTGGCACAGCAGTACTTCAGAGCCTATTCCCAAAGTAGGTTCTGTTCCTCCTCTTTGGAGATACTGCTTGGTAGTCTGCAATTGTCAGAATACAGCAAGACTTCATGTTGTTTGAAGAAAAAATTACTCACCTTAGTAATTATGTTTCTTCTAATGGAGTTTTGCTGTATTCTGACCTCCTTCCCTGCCTCCCCTCTCAGAACCTGTTTTTGGGAAGTGGGTGGGAGGTGCAGTGTTGCACCCCAGGGGTGTTTTTTGCTTGCACCCTCCTCCTTTTTGTTTGGGTGCTGATTTATTGTTATTTGTAGTAGGTTGTTTTTTGGGTTTCCTAATTTGAGTCTTCCTTGGGAATCCAAAACTTTTTCACCCAGTTGGCTAGTAGGAATTTTTACAATTTCGACATAGAATGTTTAGTTAGTTGGGCTCGTAAGAATCTGATGGTTTAGGTTTGAAACACTCCAGACAGAGACTTCAACCGACCTCGAGCTCAGCATTCTATGCCCTGCATAGAAAGTGAACTCTTTGTTCTCCAGGGCAGTTCTAAGGTTGGGAATCACTGCAATTGTCAGAATACTGCAAGACTCCATTAGAAGAAACATAATTACTAAGGTGAGTAATTTTGTCTTACAAGCCAGTGGTCTTCCAGTTTAATGTGGTGGAGAGCCCTCCTCCTTCTACCTTTTATCCCTTACTCATATCTCTTCTTTCTTCTCGTATTTCTTTTCTCTCTTTCTCCTCTCTTCTTTCTGTGAGACCGCCCAAGGATTGGGGCCCTATGGCCACTTAGGATAGGAATCTTTTCCCTCTCTCCCCTAATCGGCTTATACCTTTTTCAGTTTATATCTTTTCTTATCCTGTTCCTCTGCTCTCTTACCTCGCCTTATTTTCCTCTATCTCCTGTTTCTTCCTCTCCGGCCAAACAGAAGTTGGATGAAGGAGGAGTCTGCGGCACCTAACGGCCAACCCGCATGCGCCACACAGTGCGTGTGAACAATTGTGCCGACTCCTCTCTCAAAAAAAAAACAAAATAACTCCCATAGCAGGTGCACGCCTCCAGCTTCACCCAGCAGTAATGAATGGTGACGATACAAGTGAAGATCAAGAATTACGGTAAGTACGTAATGTTAATTATTTTCTCTGACAGAGTGTCCTCTGTTAGGGCTGGGATCCCTTCTACTGTGCAGTCATTGCCTAGCAGTGTTGGGACTGGATGTTGCAACAGCAGTCAGTGTTCACGGGGCAAGTTTCACTCAGTGATGATTGAAGAGGTCATTGGTGTGATCTTAGGTTGCGACCAACGTACTGTAATCTTGACCCAGGACCAACTCACTCTTGGACTGCGCTAAGCAGCTGGGCCCAGTGTTTGCCGGGATTATTCAGTGTTCCTTATTTGAGGTGTCTTCCCTGCGGCACTGAAAAGTGTGTTGATGAGGCCCCTTTTGGAAAAGAAAAAGACTTTGAACTCAGATATCCTGGCGAGCTACAGGCCTGTCTCTAACTTGCCTTTTTAGGCAAGGTTATTAAAAAGGTTGTTGCATTGCAGCTGGAGAATCACTTCATGACCTTCAACATATTAGCCTCTCCAGTTGGGATTTTAGTCAAAGTACAGCACTGAGACTGCTGTGGTCAGGGTGCACAGTGACTTGCTCAGGGCGAGGGATAGAGAAGAGCAATCATAGAAACATAGACTTTGACGGCGGATAAGGACCACTTGGCCCACCCAGTCTGCCCATTTCCCTACCTATTGAATAAGCTGCAGATTCTAGTTAACCAACAGCCTACTTCCTGCAACCCCCCACTATAATTGCCTTATGTCTGTCCCATGCATGTTTGAATTCCCCTACTGTTTTAGGCCCCTCAACCTCTCCAGGAAGGTGGTTCCATGCGTCCACCACTGTCTCCATGAAAAAAAATTTCCTCACACCCCTGAGCCATCCCCCCTCTATCTTTAAATTGTGCCCCCTTGTTCTTACACATCTCTTTTTCTGAAAGATGCTACGCTCCTGGACTTTGTTGATTCCCGTGAGGTACTTAAAAGTTTCTATCATGTCCCCCCTGTCCCTCCTTTGCCAGTGAGTCCCATGTACACCCCAAGATGGTCCAATAAAAGTCCATGGTCAACGGTGCCAAATGCTGAGAAGAGTTAGAGACTGGCCTTTAGTTCGCCAGTCATTTCTTGTTCTTCTGGATCGCTTCTCAGCATTTGGCACCGCTGACCATGGATTTTTATTGGACCATCTCGGGGTGTGCATGGGACTCACTGGCAAAGTTATTAGTTGGTTTGAGTCCTACTTCAGGGGCTGGTCTCAGAGGGTTGTGATGGCTAATTTCTCATCGTGTCCAATGGACTTGTACTATGGTGCACCCCAAGGGTTTGGCTTCTCATCCATGTTGTTTTCAGTGTACATACTGCCCCTGGACTGGATCATTAGGCAGTATACAGTTGGGTTTCACTGCTGTGCTGATGACCCCCCAGCACTACCTGTCCTTTGCACCCTAGGACCGGGTAGCAGTTGATGTGATGAACAAGTGTTTGGCTGAGATCCAGGGCTGGATGTCATCGAACTGGCTGAGACTCAACCCGGACAAAACTGAAGTACTGGTGATTGAGCTGAGTGGGGTGGTGGTGGTGGGGACTGGCAGTGTCAGGGAGGAAAATGGGACTTTGCTTCGGTACCTCCAGGCTTGACGCTGCCAAAGAAAGTGAAGAATCAGGGTGTCTTCCGGACAAAGGGCTGACATTTGGGCTCAGGTGTCGGCAGTCATCCGGAATGGCTTTTGCTACCTCAGAAATATCAGCCAGATTCATTCCCTTATCCCCCCGAAGACTTGCCCTCTCTAGTACATGTTTTTGTGATGTCTAGCCTTGCTTACCGTAACACCCTCTGCCTTGTGGTCAGTGGAGGTATGCTGCGACACCTGCAGCTATTGCAGAATATGGCTGTGAGGCTGTTGATGGGCCTTCTGAGGTTGAATCACATTACCCCTGAGCTGTGGGAACTGCACTGGTTGTCAGATAAGATTTCCTATAAGGTTAGTTTCTAGAGACATGGATATGTTGTTCATCCACACTATCTGGCAGGTTCCTTGCCGCTTTAAATCTTGCCGGAAGGTCTTCAAGCTGGCTCCTCCCACCCACCCAGGTGGTAAAACTCTTGGCTCCGCCCCATGATGCAAGATCTTCCTTACCGCTTGGAAGCTCAGGTTCCCTCCTTAGCGCTCTGCGTTTTCGACTGGTTCCTGATTTTCCGGTTTCTCCAATTTAGTTCAAAGTTTCTAAAACTTGGTCTTCTTCCCTCACTGCTGCGATGGATATTTCGTTTCCGGCTCTCGGGCGCCCAGGAATACCTCCAGGAAGGACCGCACTCCACATGCATTTACTGCCTCAACTGGACCATGATCCATAGTCTGCGAATTTTGCTGTGCCCTTTCGACCAGCGTCCTGGAGGATCGTGCGGCCCGTTGGGGCTCGGCGACCTGGAATTTTTCCGCGCGGAAAAATCTTTAAAGCTCGTCGGGCAGTGTCGCGTCGGCTGTCTCAGCTGAGCAGCTCGATCCTCTCTTCCTCCATGGAGGAGGCGGCGACCAAGGCTGTCTCCAGTCGAGGCGCTTATCCTGCTCTTTTGGGTTCCTCTCATTCAGCTTCGTTCGAGCTTCGTCCAGTCCCTTTCCACGAAGGAGAGGGATTGAGACCCTGCCTCTCAGCCCAGGTCAAAGAGTCCATGAGTAAGTCCATCGTCGGCTGGCGGGAGAGGTCCCTTCCCTGTCTGCGACTTTCGACTTGGTCGAGGGTTGCGGCACAGGCCGCTGGCTTCACGGTGTCCCTGTCAGGTCAGCCGGCCATGACTCCCACGTCGGCGTTGGCGAGTCTTCTCTCGACCCGTCACCGGGCGGTCTCACCAAGAGCCGTCAACCCCTCGCCGGTGGAGGCCGGGGTTCTGCCTGCACCTTCGGGGCGACAGGCCTCTGTCTTTTTTCCGAGCCGAGGGAAGAGCGGGTGTCCCCTGCTCCTTCCCGGACCCACCCTTGGTTTCCCCGAGGATCTGGGTCTCGGTCTCGGTCCTCTTCTCGGTCAAGCTGCTCCCACCGACTTCGGCGGTCTCAGTCGGGGCACCGAGTTAAGTGGCATTACCGTTCCTCCTCGTCTCCCTCCTCGGATGAGGAGTGGCTTCGATGCAGATGGCGTCGACGTTACGAGGAGTTCATGTGGCAGCAGTTGCTATTGTCCAGGAATCAATCGACTCCGATTCATTCCCCGTCCAGCAAGCAGCTGCCGCCCGAACGGCCGACACAACTGCTCACTGCAGTCGAGGTGCCCACTTCAGGGCCGGTTGTTCATCCGAACCTTGCTGCCCCACCGACTTCGGTGGAACCTCGGTCGGGTCACGACCTGTCCCGCAGGTTGTCTGTCACCCTCATTTCCGCCCGCCCTCGGCGGGTGAAGAGTGGCTGAGGCCTGAGGCAGCTCTTTGCAGACCCTTCGGAGTCTGACTACGACTTCTTCTTGTTCCCCAGTCGGGAGGGCCCGGGGTCCTCTCCGGACTGCTCTGTGGACGACAGCCCATCGTCTTTTCTGGGTCTGCTTCAGCTCATCTCGGAGTTCACCGGGATGCAGCTTGAACCTGTTTCCAAATGGGTCGCTTATCCCCTGACGGACATTCTAGACTGAGGGTGTTCACCCTCGGAGGCCTTCCTGGTGGCCGAGGCCATTGTCGGCCCAGCCTTGGAGCTCTGGCAGCGGCCTACTTCCTGTCCTGCGCCCTCGGCCAGGATGGCCAGGAAGTACTCTGTCCCTGTCGGTTCTTTGCCCGGTTTTTCGGAGCACCCCTCCGCTGAGGGGTTAGTTACCCATTAATGTCTTCCAGCGTTCTGTGAACACTCGGGATGTGGATAGACCCCCCGACAAAGAGTCCAAAAGGATGGACTATGTCGGGCGCAGGGTTTACGCTGCGTCCTCCCTAGGCCTCCAACAGGCCAGCTCGGCCGCACTGATGGCACATTTTTCCCACGCCCTATTGGGCTCCCTGGATGAGGTGCTCCCTCATCTCCCGGCTGACCTGTGGACCATGGTCCAGCGGGTGCGGGACCAGGGTAGGGCGGTGGCGAAGCAGCAGCTTCAGACTGCTCTGGACTTAGGTGATTCCTGTGCCAGGTCGGTAGCGGCCGCGGTGGTCATGCACCGCAGAGCGTGGCTGAGGTTATCCTCTTTCTCAGCGGATACCCAGCACAAGTTGGCGGACATCCCCTTCTTGGGGACTGACCTCTTCGGCCCTGGAGTGGAGGGACACCTCCAGGGGACCGAGAAGTCCGTTGCCACTCTGGACTCGGTCACCCCCGCCCAGAGGGACAAGGGCCGCCGGCAGCCCCCTTGTCCCTCGGCCCCTGCGGCTCGACTGGCCCATCAACACCAGCATGAGGGCCAGCAGGCTTGTGCTGGGCATCCTGACACAAGCCAGCAGCTTCCTCAAAGGGAAGCAGGAGGTAAGGTCCAGGAGCTCCTCGGCCAGTCCTCCTCCATTCCTGCTCAGTGACGGGCTGAGGGCGCGTCCGGCCTCGTCACCCCTACCCGGGTCCCCCCGTGTGGGGAGACGGCTCCGCCCCTCCTCCGCCTGGTCTGCTTTCATGGACCGCTGGGTGTTGGAGGTGCTAGGGGAAGGTCCTGCCTCTGGATTGCGAGCAGGCCCCACCCTTTCGTGCCGTTGCCCCTCGGGGGGCCATGGGATCCGCCGCCTCGCTGAGCCCCACCGAGCCGACTTGCCCTGCCCCTCAAGATAGAGGTGATCAGGAAGGTGGCAGATCCTCCTCCAGACCCTGGGTTTGTGTCCAGGTATTCCTGGTCCCCAAACGGACGGGGGGGCTTGCACCCCATACTTGACCCGCATGACGGGATGGTCACTCTGACTCAGATATCCCATCCTCGGAACGAGGCGTGTGGCTCTGTTTCCTGGACCTCCAGGACGTACTTTACACTTCGATCCGTCTGTTTCTTGGGAGACTCCTCCGTTTCTAAAGCGGGGGATCTCTTTAAGAGTTCCAGGCCATGCCCTTCGGTCTCTTCTCAGCAGCATTCCTGCGGCACCGAAGGGTCCGAGCGTAACCCCACCCGGGTGGTGGCCTGACTGCAACCCCTCCAGGGCGACGGTCCAGAGTTCTGGCCCTCTAGGTTGCTCTCAGACTGGTCTCCTTTGTAATGGAGCCATGTAGGAACTTGTGTCTAAGCGGGTGATCCTTTCTTCTGGACGAAGCTTGACTCTTGAGTCTGAGCTCGGCTCCCGGCAGACAGGGCCGAGGTTCTTCCTCCCTTACCTAGTCATGTCTGACTGGACAGTTGCGCTCTGCCCGGGACTTCCTGCACCTCCTGGGCCTTGCGGTGGCCTGTACCAGCGTGGTCTGTTTGGACCCGCCGGTCCATGCGTCCCCTTAATGAGGGCTGGCCAGCCAGCGGTCACAACGCTGCGATCCTTTGGACCAGTCCATGACAACAGCTCAGGGGTTGGGGAACGCTCTCCTTCGGACCGTTCCAGCTCACCTGCAGGAGAACATCCCGTTCATCCGCCCCGAGTCGACAGTCTTCTCCGACCGATGCATCTCTGATGGGTGGGGGTGCCCATCAAGGGGAATACAGAGTGCACCGCCTCTGGTCCTCTCGGGAGTCCCGATGTCATTCCAACCTGCTGGAGCTCCAGGCAGTCCACTTAGCTCGCACTGTTCGCTCTGTCTGTGCAGAGTCTAGTGGTTTAGGTCCAGGCGGACAATACCATGACCATGTGCTACCTAACCCGCCAGGGTCGGAGGAGCCCCTTTCCATTGTGTAAGGAGGTTCTCCGCATTGGGTCTTATGCGCAGCCGGGAGGCGGTTTCCTAGCCATTTCGATGGCAGGAGCCTCCAGCACCCTGGCTGATGCCCTAAGCCGGATAAGGGCTGCGCCTCACGAGTGGTCTCGAGTGGTCTGTAGCACAAGATCTTTCTCCCTCTAGGTCACGCCTCGGGCGGACCTTTGTTTTTTCCCTTCAGGGAGAATACGAGGCCAAGACTGTCTCATGCCCGCCCCCTCAGCAAGGTTCGCCATAGGGGATGCCTTTGAGGCCGCGGACCCCGGGCCTCTTCTACGCCTCTCCCCCAATTTTCTTGACCCACAGGCAAGGCGAGGAGGGACTAGGCGCAGGTGATTCTGGTAGCCCCAGACTGGTTTTGCCAGCTCTGGTATCCAGCTCTCCTCAGTCTCAGGCCCAGGCTTCCGAGGCAGCTTCCAGCCCACCCGGTCCTGATCTCTGTTATTAGGGGAAGGTATTCCATCCGGACCTTCAATCCCTGCACCTGGTGGCCTGGTCCCTGTGCGGCTAGTGACCAGGCCTTGGGTCTTCCGGCAAGGTCCTCGACGTTGTTGAGGCGTCCTGCCAGGAGTCGACCAGATATGCTATGCCTTCAAATGGAGGAGTTCTCCATTTGGTGTAAGGATAGGGCCTGGTCCCCTCTCCTGTTCCTCGGTGAGCATTCCTTACCACCTGTGGTCTTCTTCTTCTTGAGCAAGGGCTTGTGGCGACCCTTAAGGTGCTCTGATAGCCACTCCTGTCTTCCGGTAGCGGGCCGGAAGGTAGTCGTGGTGCAGGAAAGGTGGTCTGGCGCTCCAAGGCCTTGATCACACTCCTCCGGGAGAATATCCCCATCTCTGTGGGATCTTACGCTGGTATGGGCTTATCTCACGGGCAAGCCGTTCGAACCTTTGCACAGGTACGATTTCCCCACCTGTTGTGGAAGAACACCTTCTTGGTGGCTACCACCAACCAGAAGGCTGGGAGAGCTCCAGGCGCTCCTTTGAGTCTCCCTATCTGGTCTTCCACAGGGACAAGGTTGTCCTGCACCCCACCCGAAGTTCCTTCCGTAGGCGGTGGTGGAGTTTTCCCTAACCGGGTATTGTCTCTGCCGGGGTTCATCCCCATTCACACCTCAGAGGCCGCATATAGGATCCATTGGGACCCTAATTTAGCACTCGCCTTCCCAGGGAGCGTAGGGCTGAAGTTCGGGAGGGTTCGCCAGCTGTTTGTCATCTCGCTGAAGCCGCAGCTGGCAGACCTGCAGCCAAGCGGCTGACAGCGCGGTGGTCACCTCCTGCATAGATCTCCGCTATAGGTGGGCGGGCATGGAGCCTCCAGAGGATAAGTGCTCATTTACCTGCCCTTCCGCTGCATCGGTGGCTGCTTCCGAGGATACCCTTGTCCAGGATATCCATAGGGCTCCTACCTGGAAGCTGGCATATACCGTTTTAACCCCCTTCCACATCGACCTTGGGTCACGCCGGGATGTTGGTCGGGGCCTCGGTTCTCCAGTCCTTATTCCCTAAGTAGGGGTGTGCGCCTTGCCTCCCTCCTCCTGGAGAACTCCTAGGAGTCTGCCAGTTAGTGTGGATGAACAACATATCCATGTCCCTAGAAATACAGGTTACTCACCTGTAACAGGAGTTCTAGGAATGGTATATGTTATTCATCTACACGACCCACCCGGCCTCCCCGGCTTCGACACACAACCTGGCTTCCAGCGAGCTAGATCTGGCATCATGGGGCGGAGCCGAGAGTTTTACCACCTGGGTGGGTGGGAGGAGCCAGCTTGAAGACTTTCCGACAAGATTTAAAGCGGCAAGGAACCTGCCAGATAGTGTGGATGAACAACATATGCCATTCCTAGAACTCCTATTACAGGTGAGTAACCTGTATTTGCTAACCTATAAGGCCCGACAATATCTGGGTCCGGGCTACCTGTGTGAAGTCCTGCATCCTTATCTTCCCAGTCATCCTCTCTGTTCTGCCGAGGAGGGCTTCCTGGTTGTCCCTAGGACCAGACTTAAAACGTCTGGGAAGCAGCCTTCAAAGTGGCTGGTTTGTTACTTAGGAATTTGTTACCAAAGGCCGTGAGGGAGGCCCCCTTGGTGGAAGTCTTTAAAAAAGGACTTAAAACTTTTTTGTTTGCTGAGGCATTTGGTGTTTCAATTGTTCGAGTGACTTGTTTATTTGGTATTCAATCCTGTTTTAGTTTTTATATTTTGGTGTAGGGTTTTTAATTTATATTACTATATTCTATTGTTAATTATTATGTATTGGGGTGATAATTTTGCTATTTCCTCTTTGTAATGGCGCCCTCTTCCTCTGGGAGCCCAGGGCACTACCACCACCACCACCCTCCAGTGTCTACAAGGGACTCCGCCACAGGGGAAATCAGAGGACTTGGAGGGAGAGCAGTACAGTGCACTCCACTTTAAATGAGTGCGGATTCAGCGGACAATCTTGTTTCGGCAGATGAAAATGCTCAGCCAAAACCACAGCCCCATAAACAACCATGCAAAAAAAAAAAAAATTTATGCGGACTATAGAAGCCACGTAGCGCGGGCATTAAATTATGGCCACCCTATCTTTCTGCTCGTATTTTCACCTCGTGTCAGGAGCTTGCAGTGCAGTTCAAAGGGAAGATCTTCTTGGACATAGTCTCCACCACTCATTTACATTATGGGAATTCACCGGAGGCCCTAGGACCCAGCGGGAGCAAACTTTTTTCAAGAGGGCCGGCGCCAGAAATGGAGCTGCGAGGAAGTGGCACCACAAGCCTCGGCTCATGCAGTAAAGACTGTCTTGCCGTTGACCCTCCAACCGCCTCAGTTCCTTTTTTCCCGCTGTCGAATGCACTTCGGTGACCATGTCGCTCGCCCGCCGGGAGTTGAACTTCACTAGCAGCAGTAGCTCAGTTTATTATTTTGTAGTTTTATTTAGAATCAGTACCGATTATATTTAAATTGTACATCAAGTCTTCAGCCCTCCATTGACGGAGTTGATCATGAGCGGGTCTGGTGACGGTAGGGAGACTTCATATGAAAGTTGTTCAGTCAGGCTGGGTCCGGTCTGCCGCCCTCCCCCGAAGGGGGGGGTCCAACAACGGACGGTCCAGTGCTCAGGAGGATGGGCGGTCCCTTCTAAAGCATAAATGGAAATGGTCTCATTCTCGGCGCCATTAGGCCTAGAGTTCCTCTTCGACACATAGGTCAAAGAGAAAAAGGCATCACTCAAGGTAGCCCTCTGGTATGTCTGCACGTAGATGGTCAGTTGTTGGGGCCAGGCTCCGTCTCCACCTCTGTCGGAGTTGCCGGTCTCTGTCTCTGATGGCCGACCTCTTCGGCATCAGAGCCCCTCTCCGCCTTCCCGGGAAGCTTCTGATGAGCAGTTTGACCAATGGGCTGCTCTTATGGAGCAATGGGCTCGGAGGTTGATCCAGTTGCCCATGCCGGTCACTCCGACGCCGGGGCCTTCAGCCCATGCGGCTCCGGGGGGGATGGGTATGGTAGTTGGACCTTCCTAGTCGTACGGCGCCACCTTCGGTGCCTTTGACTCCGGTGTCTATCCCCCTCACATGGCTGCAGCACAGGGGTCCACACAGATGCCTCTAATCTCCTGTCATTCTCCCTCTTTTTCATCCAATCGTGGTTTTTTCACCTCTGGGACACACTCTGGATTGGCGCAGGCTCTATCGGCGCCGTCCTTAGTGCTGTGTGGGCTGTCGGCGCCGTGTGGGGCACCACTTCGGGAGGTGCTGCCCTCCTTTTTCTCGGCACCATGGGCTAACGCAGTGCTGACAGGTCTTCAACTCCAATTCTTTCCTCTTCTGTTCTTGCTCCTAATTTTCACTCCTTTCCTGTCTATAGAGTCCCCCCGGACTGTCAGGAGATGATGCTGATACTGCCCTCTGAGCAGGAATCAATCCATCTTACTTCGAGAGGGCTCTTGCAGTAGGTAATTGCATATAGGACTGAAGCTGGCAGGCGTCAGGACCCCACGGAAAAATTTCTAGCTAGCAGTCTTTGGCGGGAAACCGCCCTCACATCAGGTGAGCGACGTCAGTGTAAGCGGAGGTCCCCCACGCCCACCTTCCAGTTCTTTCTCGCCGTTAGCGCCTCACGGTTAAGTTCACTGCTTCGCCAGTCAATCGTCTGTATTTATACCGTTAAATTTGTCGAATTTTATTCGATTTTTCATCAGTTTTTCTTCAGCTGCTGTGTATGTCATCCCCTACTCTATCCGAGCACAAGAACAAGTGCAATTCCTGCGACGTTTAGCTCCCGCACAAGGACGGACACTCCAGTGCCTTTTTTCCCTAGGCCCTGACCCCTGTGGAGAAGTGTCAGCAGTTCAACACCGCCACCTGCAAACGGCGGCAGCAGTCCCTGGAGGCCCACGTTTTGAAAACAGTAGATGTCCTCCATGGAAAAGGAGCTGAAAAACTTAGGCCACTACTTCACCTGAGAGCCATTGTAAGAAGAAGCATAGGAACCGGGAATCCTCTACTCTGGTCGCCGTGACTCCAGCTGGGGCCGTGGTGCTGAAGGTAACATACTCCCCGGGGGACCATTCTACTGCGGCTGTCTTGGAGGCTGCCACTCCCAGTAAGCCCGTCACCATGCGGCCTTCTGGTCCGAGCGGCTCCGATAAGCCAGACATCGGCTCCTCCGATGCCCTCCCGGGAAAGGCCGATAAGACGCTGACCCTTCGGGGCAGCGCACGGCCTGATAAGTCGGACTTCGGCTCCTCCGACGTCCGCCCGGATCCGCCGCAAGCCGGACGCCAGCCCCTCCGACGGCTGCAGGGCGTTAGAGCCGACACCGGACCCTTTGGGCCTGTCCGTTGTCCAGGGCTCACCGCTACGCTTGTTGCAGTCCAAGGCTCCAGCGTCTCCCTTACTGGATCCCGTGGAGGTTAGCCCCCATTCCCCAGGTGACACAGGATGTAGGCACGCTGCCGTCAGGTCTCCCTCACGCTGGGCCGGACGACCTGACATCGGACCCTCAGACGCATGCTCCGATGCCGGGCGACATCCCCTTTCCGGACGCTGTCCCTACACCAGGCCAATTTCCCACCGGGCCTCCCTTACCAGGCCTGCCCGCTGGGCCGTTCCCAGGGCCTTCTGCTCTGTCAGAGCCCCTGGTGCTTGGGTACCCAACTCCGTCGTATCTGAAGCCGTCCTACCCGGGACTGCAATACCCAACACCGGGCTTCCCGCCGTCAGGTTATGGATACTCGCTGTACGGATATCCCCTGTATCAGTACCGCCCCCTCAGCCACCGGTGGATCTGAAGGAGACTCTGGCTTCCTGGTGGGCTGAGGCCAAGGCTCAGCTCACCAAGGAAGTAGAGAGCCGTCTTCCAACGCCGGACCTGGTTCTGGACTCCCCATCGATGGCGAGACTCCCCCGACACCAGGCGAGCAGACCTCAGATTCCAGGGCAGGGAGATGACACGCTTCCCCAAGGGTTACCCAAGGGGTCTGTTCCTCCCTCGCGCCGCGAGGGGTCTTCCTCTTCTTCTTTATCCTCTTCAGAGACCTCTGACGACTCCAGCGGGCGCTCTGACCCAGACGACGACCCCTGCACTCCAGACAAGCCCAGGCCTAGGACTCCTCTGAAGTCCCCTCCAGAGGATCCTTCCTTCCTGGAGTTGCTGTGTAAGATCCAGGCTGTTTATCAGTGGCAATCTTTGGAGCCAGATCCACAGTGGAAAAAACTAGCTGCACACCTGGATCTGCCAGAGACCACTTCAACTCTGATTCCACCCTGGATCGAGCCTCATGCGGACCTTGTTTCTACTATTTGGAAACAACCATCGGCATTAGCCCCCCCCCCTTTCGAGGAAGGTGGATAGGCTATACCAGACTCCAGAGAGTGTAGATTCCCTGAATTCACACCCCAAAGCTGATTTGGTCGTGATTAGCACAGCTCACGGTCGTACGGCTAACCCCAAGCATTTGAGCTCGTCACCACCCGACAAGGAATCCCGCCTTCTGGACCAGTATGGAAGGTGGTCTATACTTCTTCCACTCTGGGAATCAGGGCCCTGAACTACGATTGCTCACATGGGGGATTACCAGAAGGCGATCCTTAGCAAGGAGGAAGCTAAAATGGACTCCCTCCCTGAGTCTCAGACTAAGCAGGAAGCGACAGATCTGGTCCGGTCTGCACATTCGGCCAGTCTGCACATGCTTCACGTCACGTACGACGCAGTGGATGCTGCTGGTCGGAGCTCTGCTTTCGCTGTGGGTTTGCGGCGTTATGCCTGGCTCCAGGTGTCAGGTTTGGTCCCGGAGGTGCAGTCTGCTATCCAGGACCCACCTTCAGGGGTTCGGTGCTGTTCGGTGGTGATGTCAAGGACATCAGCACCGATCTGCAAGAGAAGGGTAGTGCACTAAAGTCTGTTGACTTCATGTACAGGCCCCCTCAGGTTCAGCGTCGCCTCTTTGGCAGACGTTCTTGGACCGAAGCGAAACTTCAATGAAAGTGGACCAAAAAACGCCTGGCTGTCTGCTGCCAAGCTCACTGTAGCGGCAGGAGCTTCAGCCACCACGCTGCCCCACACCTCCTGACTCCTGTCCTCTCCTCTCCCACAGCCTCTGGGCCTCCCAGAGGAACCCCTAGGAGGGAGATTCTCCTTCCATCTACTGGGTTGGGCCGACACTTGGGTGCTTCAGTTGATAGCAGGACACTCAATAGAGTTTCTTCAGAAACCACCAAGAACCCCTCCCCGTCGTCTTACTCCCGGAACATCATCTTCTGGAGCGTGGATATGTTGTTCATCCACACTTCTTGGTGTCACAAACTCGGTCAGCCCTCTACTCCCAAAGTGTCAACCTCTGAGCATATGATTTGTGTACAGTGAACAGAACAAGGTAACCCTCTTGTCTGTTTTGTGGGTTCAAGTCACCTTAGTCTCAAGCTCCGGAGGGATTCAAACTGATAGCCTCTCGTTAGTATACCCAATTATCAGGCTCAGATAATTATGTTTCCGGGGGGCCAGATATCTTTGCTTTCGGACACCAAACCAGGTCTTTCAAATGAACCCTTAGAACTCTATGCAAGACTTTAGAGAACTCTCTCTATTTCCCAGTTTGGTATACAATAAGCTCATACACAGTGTTACTTATAACCTTTTAAAAGCTCCACTTAAAATAAAAAGAAATGTCCAGGCACTCCAGATAGTTTCCATTGTAAAATATAACTTTACTTTAAAAATATCAAAACAGAACAATAATTACAGAACAAAATATATCCCAACACATACAGCCTTAAAACAAACAGGTGCAGTTCCTACAATACATACATTTAGACTGGTATAATCTAATGCTTACTTTATTTCAGTGCTTTGAGGGTCTCTCTTCTCTCAGTCAGAAATATTGTCTTGTGTCTCTCTGTCAAGGTTCTTTCAGCAATTAAACACAGTTCTGAGACTGCCTTTTCTGAGGTCACATAACTCCGCCTAGGTGTAACAACATCTATATTTTATCTCACAGGATGTCCAAATAAAATATTTAAAAAAACATAATAGGTGACCTCACTGCCTTTCCTCCCTCAGGTTAACCAGACCAAACCGGTTTGTGCTCTGCTACACATGCATCTCAAGAGTTTCTTTGATCTAAGTCACTTTATTCAAAGCAAAAGTGTATTTGCCTCTTTAATCCCGTCTGGGCCTTGGAATCTACACCTCAAAGGTGTCTCTGTAATTCAGGGGTTCCCAGGGAAAGTATATTGGACCTTCCAAATTCGTCTGGGTCCTCCCTGGCCCAGACATCAACCTCTCTTCAATGTCCATTCTGACTTCTCTCTGACACCCTTCCCTCTCAAGTTCTTCCTGACAATTATTGTGAGTCAAAGGATTTTCTCCGAGGGAATTGTGAATGGCTAATCTTATTTCCTGGGATGAAAGCAAATTGACAAGGTAATTGCACCCCAGATATCTGCAGTTTAGCTATGTCCTGTCCTTTGATCTTATTCCTGGGGGGTCTTGATGTGTCAGTTCCAGTAAGACAGTAGTTTCCTCAAACTGACCTTCCCATCACATATTTTATATGTAATAAAAAAATTTGATACAGCACTTGGATCTGGCTGTCTACGTCACACTTGGCATATCCCCTTCCACTTTAAATCTTGCCGGAAGTCTTCAAGCTGGCTCCTCCCACCCACCTGGGTGGTATATACCTCGGCTCCGCCCAATGATGCCAAATCTTCTTTTCTGCTGGAAGATGCAGGTTCCCTCGTGCTCTCAGCATATCGTAGGCCCTGAATTCTAACGGTCAGTTTTTACTGATAATTAAACTCGATCAAGTTAGCGATTGCGCTTTCGTCGCATCTACCATGGAGGAAAAATCTTCCCCTGGATTTCATTGGTACCCCTGCGGCCAGAAGATGTCGTGCACCGATCCTCACCTCACGTGCGTCTACTGCCTAGGTGTCGGCCATGACACCTCATCCTGCAGTTTTTGCCTGGCTTTCCATCCCAATGTCCTGGACGACCACAAGGCACACTTGAAGCTGGGGAGACCGGAGAAAAGGAACCCGGTGGTGAAATCGAAGGAGGCGAGGTGGGCGATTTCCATGGCTGCGGGATCCGCCGAACAGCTGGAACAGATGAAGGCATTAGAGGAGGAAGCAGCTCGCGCTCCGGCCAGTCGAAGCTTTTTTGTTCCTCTGAACCTTGGCTCCACCTTTTTGGGCTCCTTCAAGGAGTTGTGCCAGTGTCTTCCCACCCGGGGTGAGGCGCCCTCGGGCTCGCACTCCTCCCACTCTCTGAAGAGAGAGAAGGACCCCGTGACTTCATCTTGGCAAAGATGTTCCTGGGGCCAAGAGAGGTCCAAGTCCCAGGAACACGCGGTCTCGACTTTTGTCAATCACAGCCTCGGCCGCCGGCTTCACGGATCTTCCTTCTGGCCAGGGGACCGAGTAAGTGGCCGATGAGGGCAAAATTATCCTCGACCCAATAGACCCTTTGTTGCTGGCCGTGGCCTATGCCTCTTTGAAAAGAACTCCGGTCCTTGTCTTCCCTGATGGAGCCCCAGCCCACTGGTGTCCCCGTCAAGGACCCGCTTCTGGACCCTCTGCTTTCACCGGCCCCGGTATCCCTGATCAACTGAGTCAGCCTCTCTGATCTCGGTCAAGGTCCAGAACCCCCTCGGCTGAATGGCCGAGAAAGAGCTATAAGCGATCTAAGAAGGGGCGTCGCCACAGGTCCTTATCCTCCTCGTATGAGGAGAGGCTGCAGCGGAAACTCCGGCGCTATGAAGACCTCATGTGGCAACAGCTGATTCTGACTGGGCAGAAGCCGGCTCCGCTGTCCACCCCAGCCATAACTTGGCTCCTGCCTACTTGGCCGACGCCGACCCCTCCGGAACCGAAGCAACCAGTTCCTCCGCCCGTAGGGCCGGCCCATCTCCCGGTTTGGCCTATTCCTGTCTCTCCACCGATTCTGGTGGAACCACTGCCTAAACAGCCTGAGGGAGGGGCATCCTCGAAAGAGGACTGACAAGTCACCAGGCTTCCCCATCGTCTGTTGATAAGTCACCCCGGACCACCCTCAGCACATTGAGGGTGACTTGGGCGATAGACCGCTCTACCATGACTCCTCAGTCTCGTACGTCACCGGCCTGCACTCACAACCCAGGGGATAATGAGTCGACGGTCAGCGCAGGGTTGGAGGAAGGCCCTTCCTCCTTCCAGGGCATTCTCTGCCTCATCTCCGACTCCACCGGAATGCCCTTGGAGCCCATCCAGAAAAAGGCAGAGTACTCTCTCACTGGCATCCTCAAGAGAGGGGATATCCCAAGAGAGGTCTTTCCAGTGGCCGAGGCCATTGTTGGCCCGGCCCTTGAACTTTGTCAGCGTCCTGCCTCCTGCCCAGCACCATTTGCCTGCATGGCCCACAAGTACACAATGCCCATGGGGTGCCTTGCGGGACTCACTGAACACCCTTTGACTGAGAGCCTGGTGACTGCCTCAGGGGTTCAGGTGCACGGGTAGTTCGGCTGATACTGACCGACCCCCGGACAAGGAGTCCAAAAATATGGACCACTGTGCTCGCAAGGTCTACGCGGCCTCTTCTCTGGGCCTTTGTCAGGCCAGCTCGGCTGTTGTTATGGCACACTTCTCCCATGCCTTCCTGGGGTCAGTGGACGAGGTCCTCCCTCATCTCCCACCAGACATGCAGACTACTGTCAACCAGGTCCGTGACCAAGGTCATGCTGTCGTAAAACAGCAGCTCCAGACAGCCTTGGATATAGGAGATTCTTGTGCCCGCTCATTGGCAGCCTCAGTGGCCACTCGCCGCAGGGCTTGGCTGAGGCTTTCCTCCTTCCCGGCGGATACTCAGAATGAGCTTGCTGATGTGCCCTTCCTGGGGACCGACTTGTTGGGTCCAGGAGTGGCCATAACCTTCAGCGTATAGAGCAGTCAAATGCCACCTTGGACGCTACTACTGCCAAGGGTTCTTCGGGCAAGGACCAGCAGAAGAGGAAGAAGAAGCCATTTCGGCACTCTTCCCCTTCAGTCAGGCAGCCCTCCTATCAAGGAGGTCAGCAACAACAGCAGCAGCAGGCTCAAGCTTGATGCCCGCGGCCCAAGCAGGGCCCTCAACAGCCCCGTAAGGGAGGCCGAGGCGCAGGTCCTGGAGCTGCCGCCGCCTCTTCCAAGCCTGCTCAGTGACGGGTTGGGAGTTGCCACCCCTACACCCGTCATGCCAGCTCTGGGTCCTCCCGTGGGGGGTCAGCTCCGCCACTTCCTTGCCACCTGGTTCGCTATCACTTTGGACAGGTGGGTCCTCGAAGTGGTTGGTTAGGGACTGCCTCTGGAATTTGAGCAGTACCCTCCCAGCCGAATCTGCGCCCCTCAGGAGGAAAGGATCTCTGCATGCACCCAGTTGGCTCTTCGAGACGATGTGGCTCAGCGCCTCCGCAAGGAGGCAGTAAACCCAGTGCCAGATACTCCGACAGACCCAGGCTTTGTTTCTAGGTACTTCCTGGTGCCCAAGCAGACAGGGTTGGCACCTCATCCTATATCTCCACGACCTGAATCAATATCTCAGGTCCCGCGCCTTTCGGATGGTCACTCTGAACCAGATCATACCATCCCAGGAGCGAAACGTGGTTCTGTTCACTGGATCTACAGAACACATTCTTTCACATCCCTATCCATCCGTCCCATCAGCGGTTCCTCCGCTTCAGGGCCAAAGGGACCATGTAAGAGTTCCAAGCCATGTTGTTCGGCCTGTCATCGGCCCCTCAGGTCTGCACCAAATGCATTGCAGTGGTGGCAGCCCACCTTCGGCATCAAGGAGTCAGAATCTACCCTTATCTCGACGACTGGCTCTTGGCAGGTTCCTCTCTTCAGGAGGTTTAGAGGTCCAGGCATCTGGCCCTCCAAACCTGCTCCCAACTCGGCCCCTGATCAACGAGGCCAAGTCGGAACTTGTGCCCTCTCAGGTGATGGGCTTCACTGGGGCAGAGCTCGATTCTTGTCAAGCCAGAGCTAGACTCCCGGAGGACATGGCGGAGGTTCTCTCCTCCTTTGCCCAATCATTTCTGGTTGGGCACTTGCGCCCTGCCCGGGACTTTCAGCGTCTTCTAGGTTACATGGCGGTGTGTACCTCAGTGGTCCGTTGGGCCCAGAAACACATGCGTGCCCCCCCCCCCAATGGGAGCTGGTCGCCCAGTGGACTCAGCGATATGGTCACTTCGACCAGCTGAACACTGTAACCCAGAAGATGTGGTGTCCAGTGGTGGACCGCCCCAGACCGGTTGCAGGAAGGGATCCCATTTGTCCACCCCGAGCCGACGGTCATCCTCACGACTGATGCCTCTCTCATGGGCTGGGGAGCCCACTGCCGGGATCTTCACACTCAGGGTACGTGGACTCAGGACCCAACTCCACATAAATGTCCTGGAAATGACAGCCGTCCTCTGTGCAGTTCAAGCTTTGAAGGACATACTGTCTCATAAGAACATTCTCCTTCAAATGGACAACAAAGCCATGATGTACTACATCAACAAACAGGGCGGAGCACGCCCTTACCCTTTGTGCAGGGAAGCAGTGAAAGTGTGGGAATGGCACCTGGAGCACATCTTGATTCAGGCGGTTTGCCTGCCAGGAGTGCAAAATGAACTGGCAGACCGTCTCAGCAGGACAGAGATGGATCCTCACGAGTGGTCTCTCGACTCAACCGTCGTTCACTCACTCTTCAAAGAATGGGGAACTCCAGACCTGGACCTTTTTGCGTCCCCACTCAGCACAAAACAACTTCTCTTCTGCTACAGAAATCCAGAACCTGACATTTTTTGTCAGGATGTGTTCGGGCTGCGGTGAACAAGACGCTTTCTGTACGCTTTTCCGCCGATTCCTCTAATTCAGAGGGTATTTCTCAAATTGGAGTCTCAGGTGGGCAGAATGATTGTCATTGCCCCGTTCTGTCCTCGGCAAATATGGTTTCTGCTACTCAACAGTCTATCGGAAACTCCCCCAAGGACGCTTCCCCCTCCAGATGAACCTCCTGACCCAGGGTCCCGTGGTCCATCCCAACCTGAGGTCGCTTTACCTGCATGCTTATCTCCTAAAGAGATAGAGGTGAATAGGTTCAGTCTCTCTCTGAGTTTCTGATATCCTTTTGGCTGCGCACAAACCAGCCACTAGAAAAACCTACACAGTCAAATGGAAGCGTTTCTCTATCTGGTGTGCAAAATCCTCTTGGAATCCTTTTTCCTGCCCACCGGATAAAGTTTTGGAGTACCTCTTAGACCTCTCAAATTCAGGTCTGCAGTACTCTACAGTCAAGGTTCATCTTTGTGCCGTTTTGGCGTATCATGAGCCGGTACTTTCCATGTCACTGGCTCAGTTGCCTGTAGTTAAAAGGTTTCTTAGGGGTATTCTGCATACTAGACCTCCTGTCAGACGCCCAGTCGCAGCCTGGGACATTAATCTTGTGCTTAGATATGCTCACTTGTAAACCTTTCGAGCCTCTAGCTACTTGCAAATTGAAGTTCCTCACTTGGAAAACGGTCTTCCTGGTGGCCATCACCTCGGTTCGTAGAGTTTCTAAAATATATGCATTGGTCACTGACCCCCCCCCCCCCATATACTGTATTTCATAGGGACAGGGTGGTTCTTAGTACTCATCCTAAGTTTCTCCCCAAGATTGTCTCAGAATTCCATCTAAATTGACCTTTAGTCCTTCCTACCTACTTTGCAAATTTCCAGAATGAAGGGGAGCGTACCCTGCATTCACTGGATGTTTAAAGGGTATTGCGTTTCTGTCTAGATAGAACAAAAGAAATTCGCAAAACTCAACAACTAGTTGTCTTCAGCGAGACCCAGCTGGGTCAACCTGTTGCTATCAGATGTATTTCAGCATGGCTGGTGGCTTGCCTTCGCCACTGCTATTCTGTGGCACAGGTCATGATCAAAGGCGGAGTGCACGCTTACTCTACCAGAGCAGTTGCGGCATCTCTGTTGGAAATCCGCAACATGCCCATCGCAGATATTTGCAATGTGGCTACTTGAAGCTCAGTGCATACTTTCGTCAAGCACTACACCTTGGATGTCCATGCCAGATGACATCTGTCGTTTGGCAGGGCTATCCTTATTGGACTTCTGTCCTAAGTATGTGAGCTCCTTATCTCCTGCCGCCCGTCTCGGGGGATTATTTAGCTCGGTACTCTCCGATTAGTGTGAAAGAGTTGTGACTTTATGTCCAGGAAGATATGGAAATCATGTACCTACCGTAATTCTTGATCTTCTTGGATGAAATCTCCCACCACTCATTCACACGCCCACCCACCATTCCCCGAGCTCATTTTTCTGTTTTTGGTCTTCACTCCCTCAATGGCTGGGTTATAAAGACTTTGTTGACCCGTCTTACACGGGTCATTCGGACTATCTTATATCCAATTTTTACATTAGTCCTTCTAGGTTAGTTATGCTGCACCTCCTTGGGGGGAAAAAGGTACTCGGGCGGTTGGTGGGTCGACGCCAAGAAAGTCTTTACTGCACAAGCCGAGGTTCACGGTGCAGCTTCCTCACGGCTCCATCTCTGGCACCAGCCCTCTTGAAAAAAGTTTGCTCCCGCTGGGTCCGAGCGCCTCTGGCAAACTCCCATTAGTGTGAATGAGTGGTGGAGACTTCGTTCAAGAAGATCAAGAATTAAGGTAGGTACGTAATTTCCTTTACTTACATAGTGCAGGAATGTCCACATCAACAGCAGGTAAGAGGATGTTCGTGCCATGCAGTACATTATGTGTTGGAAGATGTAGATGGAGAGATGTGCAGCCCATATAACACAGCAGCTGGTGAAAGTGGAGTGGGAATGGTCCCAACACTTCACCAGATAGAGCCTTATCGGTGATGACATTACTTTGTTGTACTCGCTGTAGTGTACTGTGCTGTGCTACGGTATCGAGAATGCACTTCTCATCAATTTTCACTAACTGTGGCTTTCCTGGACATAGGTTTTGGCAGATGTACCTGAACAGCACAGATTAGTCCGCCACAACTGGCTTACAATGTACCTGTAGTATCGGCAGCATTCAGCACTGAACTATGCTCTCATCCCAGGCACAGCTGATTTCAACTATTGCAGTCCCTCACTGATTTTGGCTGGTAGGGAAACCTGGGATAATATTTATATCAGGATAGTGGGCAGGGTGTCGGAACATGAGCTTAGATATACTGGTAAACTAAGGTTCCATCTTTTGTGATGATTTGATTCTTCTGTTGAATCATTTAAGATCCATTATGGCTTAGAGGTCCCCTGTCTTCATGGGAACTATGAAGGAGAGAGTAAAGGCCACATCATCTTTGTGGAGCTGGAACGGGTTATAATGTACTGATCACTATGAAATGTGCTGAGCTATTTGTTAAGCCAGTGAGCTCTTCTTGATTAAGAGCACAGAGTGAATTTTGCCCGAAAACTAGAACTTCGTAGGACTTGTCTGCCAGGGAAGCTGTCCTCATGGTTAAAAGTGACATGGCCAGTGTCGCCCTGAAGTCATGCAGAAGGTCGAAGGAAACATCCACTAGCAGATAAGCCATGGCCCTGGAAATCTAAGCCTAGACGAGAACAGCCTGCCTGGTGGCTCCTGCCAACTCTTACACCCTCTTCATAAAAATCTCTAATTTTCATCCTACATAGATCCTGTCGGCAGATAAGAGCCACCAGGTTCCATCTAGTCTGCCCGTTTATGTTACTTGACGAAGCGGCCAGTGACCCTGTCTCGTCATTGGTTTTAGCATTTTCATCATCCAGAGGACTTCCACACCTCTCACCAAGGAGGTACTTAATGGCTACTGCCCTGATATCATAATGGTACTTTTTTTTTTTTATAGCAGCAGAGATTGATGTGTCTACCTTCATACATGCATGCCAGAGTTTAGCATCTTTGCTGTTCACTGTGTAGGTCTGGGTGTGCTGCATAGCAGGTGTCCTGCGATCTGTGTGCTTATTCAGAGTCCTTTTTCTGTGTTGCATACTGGAAGTACTTGGTCCTTTTTTACTGCAGTTTTCAAGGGGTCTGCTTTCTTTTTCAGATGCTTTCTGTGGGTCATCTTCCAAATTCAGGGTGATGCAGACTTGCTTCATTAATGTAGTCTGGTGCTCACAGTGAAAGGCTTTGCCTGATCTAGCCTCACCCTGGTCTTCATTTGTGGAGTGGTATGCTCCTGTATTTTTCACATCTGATTCTGGGTCAGTCTCCTTAGAGGGTGTTAAAGAACCCTCCCAGGATCATGGAACATCTCTGTGACATGGCCTGTCAAACTCTGACGACCGGGGGGAGGGGTGCTGCTTTTGAGGGCCTCTTCCTCTTGTTGGAGTGGGCCTCCCTCAGTGCCCCTGATAGAATGTCCACTGCTTTAGTGAGCTTTGCCATTGTGGGTAGAAAGTCTTGTAGGACGCTTCGTAGATGGCACTAGTGAGAGGTGTGGAAGTCCTTTGGATGATAATGCTCTGGATCTGGGCTCTGCTTTGCTGCCCCCCTTGGAAGTGCAGGAGGAGTCCTGTGCTTTGCTCTGCTTGGAGGAAGAAGCCTTGTCACAAGTTTGGACAATAAGAGTCTGCCACTGTGTACCAGAGCTTGCCCAAGATGTTTTACACCTAAGGGCCTTAGATCTTATTTCCATTGGTGTGGGTTCTGAAGAGGCCCTTCTTGGGGGGCAATTTACTGAGTATCTGTAGCACTGATTTTGTGCTGAAATCCAATTAAAGATGGCTGATTTAGTGCTCCAGTGCTCATACATGGACTGTACCAAGATGGCCTTTGACTTTGTTAAATGCACCTTAGGCTCCCAAGATGACAGCCTTGCAACTTGCGTGGACGATGGCATGGGAAACCACTGGATCGTGTGCATTCTTGCGACACTCCAGAATATCCCACTGATACTCCCTTAGCCGTTACACACCAGCTCCTACCTTATCTTTCGTGGGGCAAGGTAAAAATCAGCCCCACCAGGAGGAGAGTGTTGGCTATAGCAGCTTGACCTGGCACTGCAGCTCTGGGTCCCCACCCTGCAGACTGAGCCCTTATTCTGATTGCAGCAGTCCTGACAAAAATGATCTTTCATAGCTGCTGCTAATGGATCGGTTGCTGAAGTGACTAAGATTACTGAACGATTGATGTGTAAAGAAAAAAAATATCCCTGCAGAGGAAGGACCAGTCTACCATCTATAACAGACTGTTGACTAAGAGAGTCTCTGGGAAGGGCTGTGTACTAAAAGTTCGCTCACACTGCTGCAGTTTGTCCCAGCTAGCAGGAGAGGATAGCCCATACTAACTGACTTACCTATAGGAGCTGACACAAAATAAGAAATGTCTTCCCAATGTGGTTTCAGAATTTCATTTGAGCCAGTCCTTGGAGCTGGTGGTGTGTTTTCCCTGTCCACATGCTAGGCTTGCTGAGAAGCATAGAAACATAAAATTTGTCAGCAGAAATGTACTGCTTGGCCCACCCAGTCTGCCCAGATGTTTTCTGCCTATTCTGTCTTCGCAGACCCTAGCTGCTCTCAGACGACCACCCCCTTGCTTATTTACAGTTATTCCCCCTATGCCTATCCCATGCACCTTTCAATTCCCCCACACACACTGCTTTCACCCCACTACCTCTTGTAGCAGGATGTTCCAGGTATCTGCCACTCCTTTTCAGCAAAGTAGTATTTCCTCCTGCCCTCCTAAACAACCCCCTTTATAGCTTCATTACATGCTTCTTGTTCTGTTGCACTGGCTCATTTAAAACAGGCTCTCCACCTGTATCCTGTTCACCCCCATGAGGTATTTCATGCCCCTTTCTCCCCCCCCCCAAAGTGTACATGTTCAGATCCCTTAGTCTCTTCTCATATAGTACCTTCTTGGACATAAAGTCTCCACCACTTGTTCACACTGATGGGATCTACGCCGGAGGCGCTAGGACCCAGCTGGAGCAAACATTTTGCAGGAGGACTGGCGCCAGAGATGGAGCCTCGAGGAGTGGCGCCACGAGGTTCGGCTCGTGCGGCAAAAACTGTCTCGGCGTCGACCCTCCAACCACCTCAGTTCCTTTTTTCTGTCGTTGAGTGCTCTTCAGTGACGACGTCGCTCACCCACCGGGAGTCAAACTTCAAACTAGCAACATAGTTTTCAGATTATTATTTTGTAATTTATCTTTGAAATAAGTACCGATTATATTTAATTTTACTTATTGTAAGAAAGAAGTCTTCAGCCCTCCATTGACGGAGTCGACCATAAGCGGGTCAGGTGTTGGTAGGGAGACTTCATATGAAAACTGTTCAGTTAGCCAGGCTGGGTCCGGTCCGTGGCTCTCTCCGGAGGGAGGGTCTGACAACGGACGGTCTGATGCTTGGGGAAAGGGCGGTGCCCCCGGAAGCATAAAAGGAAAGGGTCACACTCTTGGCACCGTTCAGCCTCGAGCTCTTCCTCGGCCCACAGGTCAAAAAAGAGAAGGCATCACTTGAGGTCGCCTTCTGGTATGTCTGCGCGTCAGCGGTCGGTCATTGGGGTCAGATGCTGGTCTCCTTCTCCAGAGTCGCCAGTTTCTGTCTCCGGTGACAGACCTCTTTGACATCGGAGCGCTTCCCTGCCTCTTGAAAAGGCTTCTGATGAGCAGTTTCAACAGTGGGCCTCTCGTATGGAGCAATGGGCTCGGAAGTTGGTCCATTTGCCGGGTCTGCTCTCTCCGAGGCCCTCGGGCCTTTCGAGGGAATGGGTAGGGCGGTTGAACCTTCCTAGTCGTGCGGCACCCTCTTCAGTGCCATTGACTAAGAGTTCAGGTGTCCCCCCGTGGCTGTGGAGCAGGGGGCCACACCGATGCCTTTATATACTGGTATTCTTCCTTCTTTTTCATCAAATTGAAGTTTTTGGGGTCCTGGATTGCTTTCAGCACTGTTGGGGACTCCCTCTGCGTCGATGGCACTCTCGGCACCGTCGCACCTGTCGGCTCCCTCCTCGGTGCCACTGCGCCTGTCGGCGCCACTGGGGTTGTCGGTGCCGATGCGTCTGTAGCGTGGTCTCTGTCTGCGCCGTCTGCTGGGTTGTTTCCGACGGCGCAGTCTCCCTTACCCTCGGTGCCATGTTCTTTGGTACCGAGGCTTGGTGTAGTGCTGTCCAGCCTTCAGGGGTTTTCAACTCCGAATCCTTTCTCGTCTTCATTTCCTTCTGATTTTCACCCCTTTCCTGTCCATACAGTCCCTCCTGGACTGTCAGGAGATGATATTGAGCCTGTCCCAGATCTTCGACTGGGTGATGATGTTGAAGGAGCAGGGATCAATCCTGCTGCAGACCCTGTGGTTGAAGACCTGTCATTTAAGTCTCTCCTGAAAAATTTAAATTCTACTCTTTCTCTCCAGACTACAGATATCGATCCTGGGAAGCTCTTAAGACTCCAATACCTTCGTTTCCTGCAGATCCCTATGGATTTAACTCCCCCGGTACAACCATCCTTTGAGACGCTGTCTCAGAAGGTATAGAATAATTCTACTCTCATTCCTTCTGTGGTTAAGTCCATAGACAGGAAGTATGCTGCTTCCAAGGATCAACCCATTTTGGCCTCCCAGGCCTTTTCGGACCCTATTGTAGTCCTGGCAGAGAATGATAAGCCCGTTCTTCCTCAGGTAGCTACAGCCCAGCCTATAAACAAAGAATCTCGTAAGATAGATACCTTAGGTAAGAGAGTCTTTGCTGCCTCCACCTTGGGTGTGCGTATTGTCAGCTACCAGGGCTACTTTTTTCCATATGAGTATGTTCTTTGGCATTCGCTCAAACAGATCGTAGAAGCTCTGCCAGAGTCGGGCAGTAGTTCAGAGCTACTTCAGACCATAGCCAGAGATATCGAGTCCCAACAACCAGCAGGTTAAAGCAGCTATGGACGCTTTTGATACTGCTTCCTGAGTGACAACGGGCATTTGTACCCATCGTCAATTCGGGCTTCACGAATGATGCCCAACAGCAGGTCATGGCATTACCCTTTGATGGTATGTATCTGTTGGACCTCAAGTAGAGCAAGCTCTGGAGGCCACACAGAAGACTAGGTTGGCCATTAAAATGGCTCAACCTGCTCCCACCCCTTCTTGGGGGGGGGGTGTTAAGCGTCAATTTCAGAACAGTCAGTCCTTTCGCGGCAAGGGCAGGGGAGATTTTAACAAAAACCAGGGCCCCCCCAGCCTCAGAAGAAAACGGAACAGAAGGCACAAGGGCCCAAAGCGCCCGGTGCTGCCTTCTGAGTTTCTCGTCCAGGTTCCACCTCAACTGCCCGAGGGGACTCTTCCTCAGCAGTGGGAGGTCATCTGACTCAGTTCTACAACCAGTGGAAGTCCATAACATCATACAAATGGGTCCTCCGGATCATCCCCCCAAATGACAACCCAGACTGTCAACAATACAGTCAGACCTTCTTGCCTCTGAAATACAGGGCCTTCTGAACAACAGGGCAGTAGAAATAGTTCTGCCAGATCAAAGAAATACAGGTTTCTACTCCCACTACTTCCTGGTCTTGAAAAAGACCGGTGGCATGCGCCGCATTCTGGACCTCAGAAAGTTAAACGTGTTTCTTCCCACGGAAAAGTTCAAGATGATATTGCTAAGTACCCAGTTACCCTTGCTTCATCAACATGATTGGCTAGCTTCCCTGGACATGCAGGATGCTTACCAACATATTCCTATACACCCAAAGCACCACAAATACCTATGGTTTGTTGAACTGGTTCAACATTATCCATTCAGAGTCCTGCCCTTTGTGCTGTCCTCGGCACCACTAGTTTTTACAAAATGTTGTGCAGTTCTCGCAGCGCATCTCAGAAAAATCGGAATTCAAGTGTTCCCATATCTGGAAGATTGACTTCTAGCAAGTCCTTCCAGGCAAGGAACTCTCGACGCCGTAGCCACGGCCTCCAACTTTCTCACGTCCATGGGAGTCCTGCTAAATCTCAAATCACAGTTGCAGCCCTCCCAGCAGCTCCTTTTTATAGGAACTCTTCTGGACACCTCCTGTGCGAAAGCTTTTCTTCCAGAGGATAGGAGGCGTGATATCCTACAGATTGCCCGATACATCAGAGAGAACAGCTCAGTTCAAGCTATCTCGATGCAATGGATGCTGGATCTTATGGCATCCTCGGTGTTCACTCTACCCCTAGCACATCTCCACATGAGAACCTCTCAGTGGATGCTCAGTACTCAGTGGTCCCCAACCACTCACCCTCAGTCCTTTCTCATCAAGGTGACAGAACCTCTGAAGAGGTCACTCACCTGGTGGTTGCAAGAGGACAACCTTCTGGAAGGGTATCCCTTTGGTCCCCTGGATCATCAGCTTTTCATAAACACGGATGCGTCCCTGCCTGGGTGGGGAGCTCACTGCTAGAATCTCCACACCCAAGGTACATAGACTCAGGACGAGTCCCAGCTTCACATAAATGTCCTAGAAATGAGAGCTGTCCTTTATGCAGTCCGGGCTTTGAAGTACATTCTCTGTTTCAAGAACATTCTCCTTCAAACGGACAACAAAGCAGTGATGTATTACGTCAACAAGCAGGGCGGTGCACACTCTTACCCTTTATGCAGGGAAGCGATGAGAGTGTGGGAATGGTTCCTAGAGTACAAGGCTCTAATTCACTCAGTCTACCTGCTGGCAGTGCAGAATGAACTGGCAGACCGTCTCAGCAGAACAGAGAAAGATCCTCACGCATGGTCTCTCGACTCAACCGTAGTTCAGTCACTATTCTCAGAGTGGGGAACTCCAGACCTGGACCTTTTTGCATCCCCACTCAACACAAAACTGCCTCTCTTCTGTTTCAGAAATCCAGGGTCTGGCATTTTCTGTCAGGATGCATTCAGGGTGCAGTGAACAAAACACTTTCTATACGCCTTTCCTCCTCTTCCTGTAATTCAGAGGGTACTTCTCAAATTCGAGTCCCAGGGTGACAAAATGATCCTCATTGCTCTTTCTGGCCTCAACAGATATGGTTTCCGTTACTCAACAGTATATCAGAAACCCCTCCGAAGGCACTTCCCCTTCAGACGAACCTTCTGACACAGGAGCCTGTAGTCCATCCCAATCTGAAGTCATTTCACCTTCATGCTTGTCTCCTGAAGAGATAGAGGTGAACAGGTTCAATGTCTCTCGGAGAGTTTCAGCTATTCTTTTGGCTGCGCGCAAGAAAAACTTACACAGCCAAATGGAAGCATTTTTCTCTCTGGTGTGCAAAATCCTCTTTGAATCCTTTTTCCTGCCCACCAAATAAAGTTCTAGAGTACCTTTTAGACCTCTTAAATTCAGGTCTACAATACTCTACAGTCAAAGTTCACCTTTGTGTCATTTCAGCTTATCATGAGCCAGTACTGTCCTTGTCACTGGCTCAGTTACCTGAGTTAAGCAGTTTCTTAAGGGTATTCTACATTCCAGACCTCCTATGAGACGTTCAGTCGCAGTCTGGGATATTAATCTTGTGCTAGACATGCTCATTCGAAAGTCTTTCGAGCCTCTAGCTACCCGTGAGCTGAAATTTCTCACTTAGAAAACGGCCTTCCTGGTGGCCATTACCTTGGCCCGCAGGGTTTCTGAAATACATGCCTTGGTCACAGACCCTCTTTATACTGTATTTCATAAGGACAAAGTAGTTCTTAGGACCCATCGTAAGTTTCTCCCTAAGGTTGTTTCAGAATTCCATCGGAACCAACCTTTGGTCCTACCTACCTACCTACCTACCTACTTTGCGAACTTCCAAAATGAAGGAGAGCGTACCCTTCATTCTTTAGATGTCAAAAGAGCTCTGCGTTTCTATTTGGATAGAACAAAAGAAATTTGCAAAGCTCAACAACTCTTTGTTTCCTTCAGCGAGACCCGGCTGGGTCAACCTGTCGCTGTCAGATGCATTTTGGCATGGCTGATGGCATGCCTTCGCCACTGTTATTCCATGGCGCAGGTTAAGCTGGAGGGCAGAGTGTACACTCACTCTACTAGAGCAGTCGCGACATACCTAGCGGAAATCCGCAACATGCTCATTGCAGACATTTGCAATGCAGCTACCTGGAGCTCAGTGCATACTGTCGTCAAGCACCATGCCCTGGATGTCCATGCCAGGCGACATCTTTCGTTTGGCAGGACTATCCTTAACGGACTTCTGTCCTAAAATTGTGAGCTCTTGGTTTCTCCTGCTGCCCTCTCGGAGGGTTTATTAGCTCGGCACTCTCCCATCAGTGTGAATGAGTGGTGGAGACTTTATGTTCAGGAAGATATGGAAATTACATACTTACCGTAATTATTGATCTTCTTGGACGAAGTCTCCACCACTAATCACACGCGCCCACCCACCATCCCCCGAGCTCACCTTTGTTGTTGGTCTTCACTCCCTTAATCTTTAGGCTGTGAAGACTTCTTTGTTGACCCTTCTTAAACAGGTTGTTCGGACCATCTTATGTCCGATTTTTTTTAGGCTATCCTTCTAGGTTAGTTACGCTGCACCTCCTTGGAAAAAAAAGGTGCTGAGGCGGTTGGAGGGTTGACGCCGAGATAATCTTTGCCACACAAGCTGAAGCTTGCGGTGCCGCTCCTCACGGCTCCATCTCTGGCGCTGGCCCTCTTGCAAAAAGTTTGCTCTCGCTGGGTCCTAGCGCCTCCAGCATAGATCCCATCAGTGTGAATGAGTGGTGGCGACTTCGTCCAAGAAGATCAAGAATTATGGTAAGTACGTAATTTTCATTTCTTGTGCACACTTTCATCATTTTAATTGCCCTCTTCTAGACTGCCTTCACCCTGTCTATATCCTTTCTGAAATGCAGCCTCCAGAACTGGACACGGTACTCTAGGTATGGTCTTACTAATGACTTGTACAGTTGTATTACTTCCTCTGTCCTCCTGCTGCTGATACCCCTCCATGTGCACTCCAGCGTCCCACTTGCCCTACCCACTGCCTTGTCACATTGCCCTGCTACCTTGAGGTCATCAGATACTATAACCCCAAGGTCCCTTTCTGCTTAGTGACCAGCAATACTTCCCCATTTTGTACCTGGTTTCTGGGTGGAGGAAGATTGTTCCCCTAAGACCTGGTCTGGGACCAGTTTCTACTTTTAGCAGCAGAAGTGATTTCACTGTGATCATGCATGTCAGGGATTTAATCCTGATTCCACTAATATTATTTTTACCTCAGATTTCACTGGAGTGGTGATCCATGGCAGAGTACTGTTATAATAGTAAATCTACACTTAAGGGTAAAGCATAAGACAAAAACTATGTGCAGGAAAAAAACTAGTCTGAGACCAGGTCTTATGGGAACAGTCTACATGCAGTTGGGTTTGTATGCCTCAGGTGCATGATTTTGCACTTTTTGGCACTGAACCCCGGTTTCCATACCCTTGACCACTACTCAAGTTTTCTAAGGTATCATTTAATTTTCTCCACCCCTTCTGAGTATTTACCCTATTACAGATCTTGGTGTCATGTGCAAAATGGTATACTTTCCCTTCCAGTTCTTCTGTGCTGTCAACTATGAAGGCATTGAAAAGGACTAGTCCCAGTACTGAGCCCTACAGCACCCTGCTGGTCACTCTTCCCTCATTAGAGTGCCATGTACCACCACCCTCTGTTGCCTATCCATTAACCATGTTTTACCTGTTTTACCACTTGAGATGCTACCTCTAGACTGTCCAATTTTTTTATCAGTCTCCTATGCGGTGATCACTGTGTTGAAGTCCACATCAGCCACGTTCACTGCCCTTCTTGGGTCTCTTGCCCTTGACACACAGTAGAAGAAGTTGATCGGATTATTCTGGCATGACCTCCACCTCGTGAATCCATGCTGTCTTTGGTCTTGCAATCCACTGGATTCAAGATATTCCACTAGCCTTAGTTTTAAGAGAGTTTACATTAATGTCCCCACCACTGATGTGAGACTTACCAATCTATAGATCTTACTTCGAGTGGGAGCTCTTGCAGCAGGCTATAACAATAAGGACTATGCCGCAGGCACTAGGACCCTCCAGTGAAAACTTCAGCCAACAGTACACATGAGGACACGCCCCAATGCAGGCCCACCCGACCCGGTCTGGAGTACAAAGAGACCAACTCCACCTCAGTTCTTTTCGCATCCCACGTGAACAAGAGAAGAACAGCTTCTGCTTGCCAGTTCAGCAAAACTCTTCAATCAAGGAAAAACCCATGTTTAAACTGTTTTTTTCGTTGGTTTTTCTTTGATTCTACACCGACGTCAGACCGCTGTCTGACTTTTTACCGTTTTTGACGGTTTTTCTTCTGGTTACCGATGTTAGGCCGTTGCTCGACGGTTTTTGTGAACTCCGACGGATGTCTTCTCAGGCGTCAGCCTTTCTGGAACAGCTGAATAAGTGTGAGTGTGGGAGGCAGATCCCGGCCAAGGATGGCCATTGTCGCTGTGTCTTTTACCTAGGACCGGACCACAACACCGTGAACTGCTCCACTTGCCAGGCCTTCACCAGCAGGACCCGCATCCACCGCCTTAAGGCCCTGAAAGCCTTTCTCTTGGAGCCGAAGATGGATGTGCACCCCTCAGAGGGGAAACAGAAAGAGTAGAAGTGGCACAGTAAAGACCGTAGTCGGTCCCGGTCGTGGTCCTGCTGTCACTCGCGGTCCTCTCCAAAGAAGGCCCATCCCTCGGGAGAGCACCCCAAATCCGCTCAGGCCAAGGTCGGCCCTACAGGGGAGAAGCCGGCTAAGCCTAAGGTGACCCTGCTAAGGGTCACCACGAAGCCCTTGGAGGTGCATGCTTCGGCCCCACCTCTCAAGGCACCGGCGCCGCCTGCTAAAGGCATGCCTCCGGAGCCAGAGGACTCTCCGGAGCCCCCCAGCGGCACCCCATCATCGGTACCAACACCGGCGCCGGTTGAAGGGGCGAAGGGCGAGGGATTGGCTGTGGAAGAGCCGACGTCCCCGTTGCCCAAGTCCTCCTCCTCCCCCTGGGCCCCCAGGAGGGCTCTCCTTCGTGCCCCGACTTCCTGGAGACTTCTTTTCCAAGCTGGGCGGCAGAGATTTTCATGAAGGGCGAGCTGCAGGAACTTTTTTCCTTTTGGTGAGGGCAGGTCCACAAGCGGTCCTCCCCGTCATCGGCCCAGACACCAGTACCGGACCCAGCGGAAAAGCCACAGCCGGGAGGTGAGCCTTCCCCGTGGAAGTCGCCGGGGCACCTGCCTACACCTCCTTCTAGGGCTCGTTCCCGCACCAGGTCCGGGGACCACCGACAACGCTCCAGGGACTCTGGTGACTGTCGGTCCAGGTCATGCTCTAGAAGCCTTTCTCGGTTCTCTAGGCAAGAACACTCCCGACATTGGTCCTCTGACCGACGTCGGTCTCTGCTCTGTCGCTGGTCTAGGGACCGGAGTCGGTCTTCGGGCCGACGTCGGTCCCCTAGCTATCGACGACAGTGGGAGTCTGGTCACATAGAGAGGTCAGACTATTCAAAATCCTATAGTCTATCTTCCTCATCATCGTCATCTTCCTCGACTTCCTCTCTGTCTGCAGTGCTCCCCGGGAGAGAAGGACCAGCCTCGCTCACCTCCAGACGATCCTACCTTTATGGACGTCATGAGGCACATCCAGGCCTCCAGTGAGTGGGAGACGGTGGACCTGGACCCAGAACACCGGAGGCTAGCAAAGTACCTGAGGCAAAAGGAGCCTAAACCTTTGGTAATCCCTCCTTTGGTGGATACGTTCCAGGACCTCACTCGAACTACCTGGAAGCATCCGGCTTCAGTCCCGGCTGTTCCGAAGAAGTCGGATAGGCTGTATAAGACCCCGAGGGCAGAAGCTTTCCTCGCTGAACACCCTCAGGCGGACTCCTCGGTGATCACGGCTGCCCATGATGAGTCCAGGCAGCCGAAGCACCTCAGCTCTCAGCGTCCCGATCCGGAGTCTCGCTGTTTGGACCAGGTGGGCAAGAAGGTGTATGCTGCTTCCACCTGTTCCATATGTTCCCTCAACTTCTTAATGCATATGGTTCAGTACCAGAATGCGCTTTGGGAGAGCCGACAAGAGCTGCTGAAGGCCCTTCCAGACTCTGTCCAGAAGACAGAGCTCCTGGACGTCCTAAAATCGGGCTCAGACGTAGGCTCCCATGTCCTGAGAGCCTCGTATGACATGGCAGATACAGCAGCCAGGGCAGCCGCTTCCGGGGTGTGCCTGTGGTGCCACGCCTGGTGGAGAGTCTCTGGCTTTCACCAGGATCTGCAGGCCGGTATCAAGGATTTGCCCTTCCAGGGTACAGTGCTGTTTGGGCAGGAGACGGAAGCCTTGATTTCACGTCTCCAGGAGTCGGGCAAGTCTGTCTGGTCGATCCGCCAGATGTACCACAGTGACCAGCGAAGACATCAAAAACAGCCTTTTCATAAGTCCTCAGGCAGTCATGGTCATGCGTCTAGCAACCAACAGGGGCAGAGAGGAGGCTCTCGCAGGAGATCCGGGAACCGGCAGCCTGGTGGAGCTCCTGCCCGTGGGCCCAAGTCCTCCCAGGCCTCTCTGCCTACACACGGCTCAGCCCAGTGACTCCCTTCCAGGCCCCCCCCCCCTTCTGCGGGAAGATCAGGGAGCTGGTTGGGGCCGCTTCTCCCTTTATTTCGAAGGGTGGAAGTCAATAACTGCGGACCAGTGGGTCTTGGACATCATCAGGAGGGGACACACGCTGGAGTTCACGGAGTTTCCCCCGAACACTCCACCAAAGCTCTCCCGTTATCCTCCTTCTCACATCCCACTAATAGAAGGAGAGATCCAGACCCTCTTGCAAAAAAGGGCAATAGAGATAGTCCCCTTGCAACAGCGAGGACAAGGGTTTTATTCACATTTTTTCCTGGTTCCAAAAAAGACACGGGACCTTCGTCCCATTCTGGACCTCAGCCCTCTAAATCTCTTTATCAAGTACAAAAGGTTCAGGATGGTGACCCTCCAAGGACTTCTTCCTCTGCTGCACCAAGGAGACTGGCTCTGCTCCCTGTACATGCAAGATGCGTACATGCACATCGGGGTCTACCCTCCCCACCGGAAGTTTCTTAGGTTCCACTTCCAAGGGGAGCGCTACCAGTTTCGAGTGCTTCCGTTCGGCCTCTCTTCCGCTTCGCAAGTCTTCACCAAATGCTTAGCAGTGGTGGCTGCAGATCTAAGGCGCATGGGGCACTACACGTTCCCCTACCTCGACAATTGGCTGCTTACGGCCCCGTCGAGGGTAGGCCTTCTTGGCCCTCGAAGACACCTATATTCTGTTCCAAGGGCTGGGGATCACCCTGAATCTGTGAAAATCATCCCCGGAGCCCAGTCAAAAGCTCGTCTTCATTGGAGCGGTCCTGGATTCCATCCAGGGCATGGCCTTCCTCCCCCAGGACAGCGGAGATCGCCTGCGAGAGAATGCAGAACGGATCTCAATAACTCCTCAAGTTCCAGCTCGGAACTTCCTCAGGCTACTGGGGCACATGACAGCAGCCATCTCTGTCACTTCCTTGGCCTGCCTCCATATGAGGGTCCCACAGTGGATGCTCAGGGTGCAGTGGGACCAAGGCTACGATGATCTAGACTCCACAGTCAAGATCTCTGGGCCAGTCAGGAGAACTTTGCTTTGGTGGATGGACCCCAGGAATTTGGAGAAAGCGGTCAGCTTTCATCTGGAGCCACCAGGTCAGACCCTGACAACAGATGCATCGGACCTGGGGTGAGGAGTGCACCTGGGTGCTCGTTGAATGCAAGGGGTTTGGTCACCCGAGGAGCGGTCCCTTCACATCAATGTACTGGAAATGCGAGCAGTTCTCTACGCCTTTCAGGAGGACCTGGTGCCAGGCGGTCGTCCTCTACATCAACAAGCAGGGAGGTACTCATTCGTATCCCCTTTGCATGGAAGCACTGAGAGTCTGGTACTGGGCGCTGGAGCGGGGCATTCTGCTGTCCGCAGTGCACGTTCCAGGCATCCTCAATGATCTGGCCGACAGCCTTAGCAGATCGCGATCCAGAGCGCACGAGTGGGAGCTGCTACAGTCCGTAGCAGACCAGCTCTTCCACAGGTGGGGTCTTCCAGAGCTAGACCTTTGCGTCACCACACAGCGCCAAACTGCCAGTGTTCCGCTCACAAGAGCATGCGCCTGGAGTTTTCTGGTCAGACGCGTTATCCCTTTGCTGGGCAGGGAGGTTTCTCTATGCCTCTCCACCCTTCCCTTTCATTCAGAGAGTGCTGCTCAAGTTACAGGTGGAAGGGGCCCGAATGATCCTCGTAGTCCCCAGATGGCCTCGGCAGATTTGGTTCCCACTTCTGCAGCGGTCATCAGTGGAACCTCCAATTCCGCTGCCCACATACTCGCAGTTACTGTCCCAGGATCAAGGGTCGCTGGTCCACCCGGACCTTCGGTTCTTACACCTGCATGCTTGGCTCCTTCAGACATAGCTCAACACAGATACGGGGTTTCCCTGGAAGTGGCGGCAGTCCTAGCTTCAGCGAGAAAGCCCTCTACCCGCTCCGCCTACGCTATGAAGTGGAAGTGTTTTTGTCTTTGGGCATCGTCACAGTGTTTGGATCCCGTCACCTGCCCAGTGAACTCAGCGTTGCAGTATCTCCTCTCCTTATACCAAAAGGACCTGAGTTACTCCTCTATCAAGGTGCATATGTGGGCTATCTCCGCCTATCATCCTCTTGTTGGAGATAGGGCATTGGCGCAATTGGATGTCGCCCGCACCTTTCTTAGAGGAATTCTGCATATGAGACGTCCCATTCAGGACCCTATCTCACCCTGGGGCCTCCTTTTTGTGTTGGAGAAACTCACCCTCCCTCCTTTTGAACCGGCAGCAGATTGTGAGCTGCGTTACCTTTCTTGGAAGGTTTGTTTTTTAGTTTCTGTTACCTCAGCTCTAAGGGTTTCCGAGCTTCAGGCTCTGATGTGTAAAGAACAGTATTTAGTTTTCCACAGGGAAAGGGTTTCCCTCGGAACGAATCCTAAGTTTCTTCCAAAAGTGGTCTCAGAGTTGACCCTCAACCAGTCGGTTGAGCTTCCTGTTTATTTTCCTTCCCCTTCCAATAGAGGGGAAGCTCTCCTCCACTCACTGGATGTCCACAGGACTTTGAGGTATTACCTCAAGAGGACGGCTACGCACCGTCAATCGGAGCAACTTTTTGTGGCCTTTGCACCACAATGCTTGGGTCGACCGTTGACCAAGCAGACTATCTCAAAGTGGATAGTTCACTGCAGTTCCTTTTGTTACAAGAAACACAATAAGCCCCTACCGGGCCCTGTGAGGGGTCACTCCACCAGAGGAATGTCTGTTTCATTCGCCGCCCTGAGAAATGTCTCTATAAGGGACATTTGTGTGGCAATCACCTGGAACTCTGTGCATACCTTCGTCAAGCATTACAGCTTGGATATCGTCTCCAGACGCCGAGCTGGCTTCGGCCTAGCTGTTTTGCAAGAGCTTCTGTCTTGAGGCCTCTGAAGTCAGCATATTCCACCTCCCGGGGTCCTCTACCTCTTTGATGTGGGACTGCTTGGTATTCAGTCCTTATTGTTATAGCCTGCTGCAAGAGCTTCCACTCGAAGTAAGATAGTACAGTTACACAAGAACTTACCGTAACAGTAGATCTTCTAGGGGAGCTCTTTCAGCAGGCGTTACTTTCCACCCGCCTTCCCCTTCGAGGTGTGCAGATCCATATTCATTTACATCTCCATTTTATCTTCTATAGTCACTTCGTCTCCTTCTCTTGTCAGGCCTTGTTGCGGGCCTTGGCGGGAGAACTAATGTGGAGCTGGGTCCGCCCCCTTTTGTACCCAGACCGACGTCGGGGCGGGGCTGTCGTCGGGGGCGGTCCCTGCTGTGTACTGCTGGCTGAAGTTTTCATCGGAGGGTCCTAGTGTCTGCCGCATAGTCCTTATTGTTATAGCCTGCTGCAAGAGCTCCTCTCGAAGATCTACTGTTACGGTACGTTCTTACGTAACTGTACTTTGCTAGCCTCCTCCCTATTGCTGCTCTTATAGAGCGGGACTACTTCAGCTCCCCTCCAGTCCATTGAAATCATTCCTGTTTCCTGTGATATGTTGAATAAGGCTGTTAAGCATTGAAGCAAGCTCCTCCCAAGTTCCCTCAGCAACCCTGGATGGTATCTCGTCCAGTCCCATGGCCTTGTCCACTTCCTATGTAAATCTTCACACACACACACACACACCCCCGTTCCTGTTGCTCCTTTTTACTCCATCCCTCTGTTCTTCCATTGTGAAGACTGAGCAGAAGTACTCGTTCAGTATGTCAGATTTTTCTCGAGTCTTTTTTTTTTTTTTTTTTCCGCTGCTTCCCAGCCGGCCACTTCTTTGGGCTGCCTAGGCCCATCGCCACCACTCCACTCCGTAGTTCTACAGCCCCGGGTAACCCTTCGGGTGGGTATGCCCTTCCAAGGGAGAACCGCCTTATGGGTGCAGATACATATTCTGGGTGCTGCTGGGTCTGACCAATGGCCATCATCCGGTCAACCAGGGGCAGTTTTTCTGCTTTTCTACCCCTCCCCACTCCCATCCTCCTGGAATGGGCCTGGTTAAGACGAAGACCTGGGGCAGGACATGCAGCAGCATGTCATGGCATCACGCCTTTTAGTACGTCACCCAAGCCACAGCCAGGTGTGGAAGATGCACACACACATATACACCCCGGAAGCGTCCAAAGGATGCTCTGAACTTCCTCCCTGCCGGTCTTCACTCCTGGTACCCGGGCTCAGGGCATGAACCCAGGTCGCCAGTGTACCAAGTGAACCCTTTCGCTCGTTGCCATGGAGCCGGCAGCCTAATTCTCTTCTACACAGAATGGCTAGATTTATTTATTGAAAGAGATTTAGTAGGTAATACATACTGAGCTATAAAACTCATTTTCAGATGTTTCCTGGGAGAACGGAGATGGGAATAAATACATAGTATAAGCAAAGTGCAGTAATCTGATAAGCAAAAGACACAGTTATGTACAGTATATACAGTAATGTAAATCACAAATTGATAAACAAGAAAGATAGATAGGAAAGGAGGAGAAAATTGGGGGAGGAGGGAGCGGATGAAAGACTGGCTGCATTTTTATTTAGTTTTTGTTTACCGGGTAAGTGCTCTAGCCATAGCAATGACTATTTTCAGGCACGACCTGGGAGGGTACAGTACAACAATACAGGCAAACATTCCAGTACAGGTTCAAACAGAGCTGACAATACTCAATACAGGCAGACATTCCAGTACAGGTTCAAACAGGGCTGACAATACTCAGTACAGGCAAACATTCCAGTACAAGTTCAAACATAGTAGATAGTAGAAAAAAGTAGCTACCGACAAGGTAGTTTCAGTAACATTGTAGACAATTCTATAACAAGTTATGTCATCAATTTTTGAGAAAAATCAAGAAAGATTGTAGATATGTTAGTGCTAACTGTGATTGCACATAGGTAACTCAGGGTAAGGATAGTAGTGAGTGCCAGGAGTAGGAGGCCAGAATAAGGGGTTGAGGACAGGGCAAGGTGGGACAGAAAGATAGAAAAGTGCTTTGCATTAGAGGGGCAAATCAGAAATGGTAAGGAGAGAAGAGGCAAGGAAGGAAGAATGAGCTGGGGGGTTTGAAACAGGACCACTTGTGGAAGGTAACAAGGTAATTACGCAATCCTTTCTTAAATGATGCGTGGGATGGTGATTGGCGCAAGGCTAGTGGGAGGGAGTTCCAGTATTTGGGGGCATAGCAGGCGAAAGCACTAGCGCCTTTAGTAGTGTTATGTCTGAGAATGAGGACAGGAGCATAGTCAGCAGACCGTAACCCATAGCAAGGTGTCAGATATTGGAAAAGGCCTGCCAGAGGTTTGGGAATTTGTAGTCGGACAGTGAGCTATAAGCATGAAGTCTTAGCTCAGGAAGAGGAAGCAATCCCAGGTCAGAATAGAGGAGAGAGTGGTGTTTTAGCTGGCGAGAGGAGGACGCATAGCGACAGATGGTGTTATATGTGACATCCCATTTCCTAAGACTCTGTTGGCAAGCTGAGGTGTAAGTAGCAGCACCATAGGTGAGTGATGGAAGGAGTGTGCCACTGGCAATGGCAAGCCTTGCTGAGGGAGTGAGCACATAACTGGTCCGGTAGGCTATGCCAAGTTTGGAGTTGACCAGTTTACAAGTCTGTTGGATGTGTAGGTCGAAGTTTAGTGATGGATCAAGTGTGATGCCCAGATATTTAAATGAGTTTGCTACCCCAACTGTTGAACCATTTAAGGAGGAGACTTTGAAATTAGGCTGGACATGTTTAAGCTTGGCATTTGATCCAAAGAGCATAGTTTGGGTTTTGGACTCATTTAGCACAAGTTTGTGAGTTGACAACCACTGTTGCATTACCTGAAAGTCTAGAGAGAGTAGATTGTTTATGTCATCAGTGCTTTTTGCGCTAGCATACAGAACAATGTCCGCATAAATCAAGGAGGCAGTCCTTTGGAGGCTGGTGAGAATGTTACTTATGAAAATAGAGAAAAGCAGGGGGTCCAAGGATGGACCCTTGCGGCACCCCAATGTTTATAGTTGCTACGTCCGAGAGGGTAGAGTTATATTTCACAGTTTGAGTCCTTTTAGATAGGTAGTTCCCAAACCACCTTACAACGTTAATAGAGAAACCCAATGATGCAAGAGTGGCTAGGAGGATGGAGTGATTAACTAAGTTGAAAGCCTTAAACATGTGAATGAAAATGGCCCCAGTGAGAAGACCAGAGTCCATAGCCACTAGTGCATCCAATGTAAATTTGAGAAGGGCAGCAGGCTATGGCCCTTGCGATAGCCATGCTGGGCAGAGGTAAGTAGATCATGTTTCTGCAGGAAGTCAATTGTCTGTGTGGCTACAAGTTTCTCAAGAATTGTATTGAGGACTGATAGGATGGCAATGGGCCTGTAGTTTGATGAATCTTTACGATCTCCTTTTTGAAAATGGGTATTCAGACAACTTGAAGTCTTGCTGTATTCTGACAATTGCAGTGATTCCCAACCTTTGAACTGCCTCGGAGAACTAAGGGTTAACTTTCCATGCCGGGCATGGAACGCTGAGCTCGAGCTCAGTTGAAGTCTCTGGAGTGTTTTGAACTCAAACCGTCAGATTCTTTACTCTGCCTCACTGAACGGTCGCTCCGGAGATTTCTCATTCAACTCGGTTCGAAGTCGGCTGAAGTTTTCAGTTTTTAGTCAGTTTAAACCGAAAAAAAGTATCCCGTAGTCAGTTTCAGTCTCTGTCTGTGGTGCCGTGGTACTGGATAGGAATTGTTCTATATTTCTGTAGAATTAGAAAAGAATGGGTTCGGTTGAACCACTCATTTGATTGTGAATTTTGCTATATTTAGTGTGTGGTTACCGTTCTTATCAGTTAAAACGTGTTTCAAACTGCTTTTTCCAATACCCGTGACATAGTTAGGAACCGATAAGGAGTCTTCGCCTGGCGGTTGCCGAAAAGGGTAAGTTTGGTTAGGTTGGCCATGTCTGAGAAACCCAAGAAAAAACAGGCTCACTGGGTTTCAACACTTGCAGTGAGTGTGGGAGGTCTTTGCAGGCCGATCCCCACCACCTGTGTTTATTGTCTGGGTTTGACCACCTCATCTAGACTGCCAAATATGTAAAAATTTTCCAAAATCTACCCTTGAGAAGAGGTTAGGTAGACTGAGGGAAAGGAGGCTGAGAAGTCCGCTGACCCGGATGGCCAGCCCGGTTTGGTTTCGACTGAACCAGAAGGAGTGCCCTCTGACCAGGGTGGTACTTCTTCGGCCAAAAGGAGAGCCGATTCTGAGAGATCGGTTTCGACATAAAGAAAGTGCAAAGATAAATCGACCGGTTCGGATCCAGAGGTTCATGTTCCGACCGCCGAAGGCCTGGTTCAAGAGTATACCCTTGAAGATTTTTATGAACCAGAGTTTGAAAAGGAAGGGGAATTTGAGGATTATAATGTAAGTGAAGGTCTGGATGTGCCTGTGGAACCGGACATCTCCCCAGACAGACCATCAGGTGTTTCCCCTCCTAGGCTTTCTGAGTCCCCTTCCCATTTTATTTTTTACAGGAAAGTGGCTGAATCCCTCCAGCTTCCTATGGAGGAGGCTGTGGAAGATCAAGAGGAGCCTGATTATGTAGAGATGATGGATATCCCAGAGTCCAGGAGACTGTCTATTCCCCTCCATGAATCTTTTGGGAAACAGACACAAAAAATCTTAGTCTCCTAACACTATACCTCCTGTGGATAGAAGAATGGACAAGAGGTATACACTCTCAGGCTCAGACACTGAGTTCTTATATCAGCAATGCAGCCATGTTGGGGTAGTGCAGGCTGCTGCCTGTGACAAGGCAGATATTCCCTTTGCTTCACACCCCCCTAAGAAGGCCTCCAGGAAGATTGATGCCATGGCAAAGAAACAGTACATGGCATCTTCTTTGGTACTCAGGCAGGCGAATTACATAGCCTATACAGCCAGGTACCAGAAGTCCAGCTGGGACACTGTACTGGCACTGGCTAAACAGGCCTCCCCCCAGCTAGCCAAGGAGCTGGAGGCGGTGGCTGCAGATGGGATTGAGGCATCTAAGGTTCAGTTTCATGCTGCTGTGGGCTCTAATGATGTCTCATCAAGAGTCATGGCTACATCTGTGGCACATCGGAGGATGGCTTGGCTCAGATGTACCAGCCTCTCGCAGGACATCCAGGCTAAGGCTATGGATTTTCCTGTAGTGGGTAATTCTCTGTTTGGGGAGCAGACAGAGAATTACGCAAAGAAAATGGATGAGTACAGGACCACTTACAGGAGTGCTCAGACCAAGGAAAGGCAGGCAACTCCTCAAAGGCAGCAGTCTAGGGGCAGACCTTTTCAAAGGCCTTTTTACCAAGCACAGGCCTCTTCTTCTTCCTTTTCTTAGAGGGGGTTCTTCAGAGAGAGAGAGAGGCAGAAGGGGGATGAGCAGGCCTGCATCCACCCCTCAGCCTAAAGCCCCTGCCAAGCAGACACCCTGATGGGTCTGCCCGGGTCGACTCTCCTATTCCAATAGGGGGCAGGTTGGCTTACTTTGTCCAGGACTGTATGTCTGTTACATCAGACAAGTGGGTCCTGGAAGTAGTAAGCCAGGGACTGGTTTTCAGCTTCAAAAAATTTCCAAAGATGAGAGCCAGATCTTTTCCACCTGCAAATCTTTTGGAAACCCTTGCCCTAGAGGCAGAGGTTTCTTCTCTCCTAGCTTTAAGAGCTATAGAGAGAGTACCTACCCTACACTGGGGCAAAGGACTGTACTCTAGGTACTTCCTGACCCCCAAAAAGACAGGGGAGTGGTGACCCATCCTGGACCTAAGATATCTAAACAAACATCTTTTAAAACCAAAGTTCAAGATGATAACTCTGGGAATAATCCTTCCCTCTCTAAGGCCAGGGGACTGGCTAGCCTCCCTGGACCTCAAAGATGCCTACTTTCACATGCCCATCAGATGCTCCCACAGAAAGTACCTCAGGTTTGAGTTGCGCTCAGGCCACTATCAGTTCAGAGCAATGCCCTTTGGCCTAACTTCAGCTCCAAGGGTTTTCACAAAGTGCCTGGCAGTAGTAGTTGCCTTTGTAAGAAGGCAAAAAGATTTCCATATTTCCTTTTCTGGATGATTGGCTATTAGTGGGTCAGTCTCCAGACCAAGTCAAGTCTCACCTGCAAGTGACCCAGCAAGTGCTCACTTCCCTAGGATTTCTTCTCAACCTTCCCAAGTCAGTTCTCGAACCAGTCCAGCTCCTTACCTTTATAGGGGCAGAGCTGGACGCACTCAGAGCAAGAGCCTTTCTTCCTCTAGAAAGGGTAATGGCTCTTATGGAACTAGCTTCTTCTTTCAGCCTTCAGGTATCTCGACCAGCAAGGCATTTCCTCCAGCTCTTGGGCCACATAGCATCTTCAGCAGCAGTGGTCCAAGGGGCAAGATTCCAGATAAGGGATATTCCGTTCCACCTGAGAGCTTTCTGGTCTCGGAGAAAGGACTCCCTTATCAAACTGATTCCAGTGACTCCGACCTTGATCCAGGCCCTCCAGTGGTGGCAGGATCAGGACAATCAAGGCAAGGTGTTCCTTTTGTTGCTCAGCCTTGTTCAGTGGTCCTTACCATGGATGCTTCTCTTCTGGGCTGGGGAGCCCACCTGAGGTCCCTTACTGCCCAGGGCCTTTGGTCCCCCCAAGAATCCCTTCTCCACATCAGTCTTCTAGTTTTTCTAGCTCTAAAAGCGTTCTCACAGTCAGTTCAGAACAAGGTGGTTCAAGTCAGAACAAACAACACTACCACCATGTGGTACATCATCAAGCAGGGAGGCCCTTGGTCCACGGCCTCGTGCACAGAAGCCATGAAGTTGTGGTCCTTGGCTTATTCCCTGCAAGCCTCTCTTGTAGCAGTTCATCTTCCAGTCAAGGACAATGTGCTAGCAGATGCACTGAGCAGGATTTCTTAGGGCCATCACGAATGGTCCCTGGACCCTCAGGTGTTGAAAGTGATTTTTTCAAGGTGGGGCACTCCAGAAATGGATCTCTTTGCAGCCCCAGACACTCACCAACTCCCTCTCTTTTGTTGCAGACCTCCAGTCTTGGGCTCAGTCCCCCTGGACGCCCTGATTCTGAATTGGGAAGGGAAGTTTCTGTATGCCTTTCCCCCCTTCTCACTCCCGTTCAAAGTTTTAGTCAAAATAAGGTCTCAACCTTGCAAGGTGATTCTGGTTGCTCCAGATTGGGCCAGACAGCCCTGGTACCCCCTGTTGCTGTCCCTAGCAGTCCATCTTCTCCTGTCTCTTCCCAGGAATTACAACCTGTTAACATCCTCTCAGGGGAGGATTTGGTACCCTAATCTTCAGTCTCTCAATCTCAAGGCATGGCTCTTGAAGAGTTAAAAGTTTGCAGATCTGCATCTTTCCCAAGGGGTTCTGGACATCCTCAAGGCTTCTCGAAAGCCCTCCACCATAAAGACTTACAACTCCAAATGGAAAAGATTCAGCATTTGGTGTTCTAAGAAGAATATTTCTCCAGACATTGCTGAATTGCCTACGGTTCTGGATTATATGGTCCATCTTAATGGCCTAGGCCTCAGACCAGCTGCTCTCAAGGTACACTTGTCAGCTGTTTCTGCATTTTTGTCTGTGGGGAAGTCTTCCTCACTATCTTCCCATCCTATGTTCTGTAAATTTTTTTAAGGATTGCTTCACACCAATCCTCCTTTTAGAGACCCTGTCCCTGCCTGGGATTTGAATGTTTGCATTGCTCAGCTTATGCAACCCCCCTTTGAGCCTATGTCTTCAGCAGAGCTTAAGTACTTGACTTGGAAAACTGTGTTCTTGGTAGCCATTACCTCTGCCAGGCGTATCAGTGAATTGCAAGCCCTGTCAGTGGAACCTGATTTTATCTCCTTTCATAGGTATAAAGTGGTCCTTAGAACCAATAGAAGGTTCTTGCCCAAAGTGGTTTCAGACTTCCATTTAAACCAGTCTGTCTCTCCCTGTTTTCTTCACTGATCATTCTTCCTCCGGAGAGAGAGGAGGCTACACAGTTTAGATGTCTAAAGAGCCCTTAGTTACTACATAGAGCTTAACAGGGGTCACAGGTTTGACTCCCTTCAGTTGTCCCTCACTTATGGAAAAGTGGGAAAGGACAAACCTGCCACCATAAGATCTATTGCCAGGTGGATTGTGTCTTGTATACAATTCTGCTATGAAAAACTGGGAAATACTCCACCCTCAGGCCTGAGGGCTCATTCCACAAGAGGTACAGCTGCTTCCCTGGCTGCGGCCAGGGATGTCCCTCTCCTAGAGATTTGTTAAGCAGCCACCTGGAAAACAGTCCATACCTTTACCAAGCATTACTCTCTGGATACCCAGGCTAGGAGTGTTGCTCGGTTTGGCACAGCAGTACTTCAGAGCCTATTCCCAAAGTAGGTTCTGTTCCTCCTCCTTGGAGGTACTGCTTGGTAGTCTGCAATTGTCAGAATACAGCAAGACTTCATGTTGTTTGAAGAAAAAATTGCTCACCTTAGTAATTATATTTTTTCTAATGGAGTCTTGCTGTATTCTGACCTCCCTCCCTGCCTCCCCTCTCAGAACCTGGTTTTGGGAAGTGGGTGGGCAAGTGCAGTGTTGCACCCCAGGGGTGTATTTGCTGGCACCCTCCTCCCTTTTGTTTGAGTGCTTATTTATTATTGTTGTTTTTGAGTACGTTGGGTTTAGTTTTTGGGTTTCCTGACTTGAGTCTTCCTTGGGAATCCAAAACTTTTCAGCCAGTTGGCTAGTAGAATTTTTACAATTTCCACATAGAATTTTTAGTTTAGTTGGGCTCGTAAGAATCTGACAGTTTGAGTTCAAAACTGTCCAGACAGAGACTTCAACCGAGCTCGAGCTCAGCGTTCCATGCTTGCATGGAAAGTTAACCCTTAGATCTCCGGGGCAGTTCAAAGGTTGGGAATCACTGCAATTGTCAGAATACAGCAAGACTCCATTAGAAGAAATATAACTACTAAGGTGAGTATTTTTTTCATCCTAGCTACCTTCCATATATCAGGGATATAGCTCTGGCACAGGGAGAGCGTGAAAATCCTGGCTAAGGGAGCAGCAATGTAGGGGGCAGCTAACTTTAGGAGCTTTGGTTCTAGATTGTCAGAGCCAGCAGCAGTGTAATCCGACATGTTGTTTAGCAATTTGAGCCCCTCAGATCTTGAGACTGCCTTGAAAAAGAAATGAGGACCATCTACAACTGGCAAGGTGGGTATGTGAGATTGGGCAGGAAAAGCAGAGGTGTAGTTAGTTAGGTCAGAGAATTTGTCGTTGAAAAAGTTGGCAATGGTACTGGGATTGGTACAGTGAACCCCATTAAGTGTCATGTCATTTGGGATGGATGCTGGATTCAAACCAAGGAAGAATTTAATATGTGACCAGAACTTTTTTAAGTCACCATAGAAATTGGTTAAAAGATCTTTGCAGTAGGTGCTCTTGGCTTTTTTGATGTACCTTTTACACGAATTGGGCAGAGCCCTATACGTATTAAGGTCAGAGGATAGTCCTGAGCTTTTGTAACGCAGCCAGCTTTTGTCCCTTTGCTTAAATTTGGATAGGCGGTCAGATTTTGGCCAGCATGTTTGCTTATTTTTAGCCCGACGTGTTAAAAGTTTGCAGTGTTTATCCTGCATCTCTAGGAAGTGTGCCATGAACAGATTGAGGGCAGTCTGAGCATCATTGGATATGAGAAGGGTGGACCAATCAGTAGAGGCAATGTCATGCAGAAAGAGCTGAGAGTCAAAGTTCGCATAGTTGCAGAAGGTAATGAAACGAGGCCCCGATGGGGTAGGCCTGTTTTTGCCCCAGATACAGTATGTTGGTGAGTGATCAGTGATGGCATTAGGCAGTATGCCAGAAGCAGTTACATTTTCAGGGTGACTGGTCATTATCCAGTCTAGCAGTGTGTTCGTGTTTGAGTGAGGGGAGGTTCTGGTAGGTTCATGAATCAACTGGTGTAGGTTATAACTGTGCAGTTTGGTCATTAGCGTGGACTGGTTGCTGTCAAGCCACTTAATATTTAGGTCCCCACGTATAAGGACCTAATTTCTCCTAGCAAGGCATGAGATCTGTTCCATTAATTCACTCAGCCCTTTTAGTCCGCTGGATGGGGGGATTGTAGGTTCACACAATGTGTAGATCTTCCCTTGTCAATCTTCACCATTCGTTACTGCTTGAGTTAGTGCCGGAGGCGCGCACCCGCTACGGGAGTTTTTTTTTTTGTTTGTTTGTTTTTTGAGTCGGCTCCAACGGCGCCGTCCTCGAGAGCGACGCACTGCGTCATGCGCGAGAGGCGGCCGTTAGGTGCCGCAGACGACTCCTCCATCTCAGTTCCGTTTCTCCCGCCATCGAGGCTGCACCTGCTGCGCGGTAGTTGAAGTTAGGCCTTCTGCGTCACTCAAGCCAGAGTCCTTTTTGTACTTCTCTTGATGCCGTCACCCAGTAAGACTGTTCTGTTTATTTCTACTTTCAACGGCGCCGAGAGCTTTTTGCTATTTTTAGTCTAATTTTTTCACATCATGTCAGGTTCGGGGTAAACGAGTCGCGTATGGCCGTACCCCTATGCATCTGTGCTCCAATGGCCGCATTTTTTCCGCCACGGATTGGCATGATGTTTGTCTTCGCTGCTAGGACCCAACCATGATATGGATAGTGCGACGCTTGTTTCTCCATGGACCGTTGCGTCCTAGAAGTCCGTGTGTTCAAAATCGGCAAGGCCCCGCCGACTTTCGAGGGACGGCGTCGCTCCAGGGATTCCCAGGTAAGGTCTCTAGGCCTTTCCTCCGGGTCCCCTCTCGGGCCTATACGGTCCGTAGAGGAGGAGGCTTCCTCATCTTCTCTTGCCAAAGAGGAAGCTTCTTTTGCGGTGTCGGAGGAACGTCGAGGTCCCTCCCGGGGCCGCGGCGGGGACACCACCTCGGCAGTCACCTCCTCGGAGATGCGGGCTCCCCCAGTGTCAAGGCCCATTCCTGCTGGGCCCGGTATCGGTGGACCCTCGACACTGCCTTCCGGCGCCGTCTCGGATCCCGGCACCGCTCGTGGTGCCAGTGATCGAGATGGCGCCGATGGCGGTGCCGTTTTGGCCTTCAGCGCTCCTGGTTCGCTTTCCTAGTGGCGCCGAGTGGGGTCTTGGCGCCGACGGCGGTGCTGGCTGGTCTGGCCGCGCTCTGGGAGCCGGGCCGGGCTTAGCTGTCGCGGGGGTCCAAGGTCGTCCGCGATCAGCGCTGATGCCACGGGGACCCTTGGGGTTGCTAGTATTGTGGTCCAGCTGATCTCTTCCTCTTCGGAGGCTGATGATTCAGACGTGGACCCATCCTGGCAACCTGACTCTTCGGAGTCAGGGTCCCCGGTGGCATGAGGTGCTAGGCGGCCCAGCACACCTATTCCTCTGTCTCCGCTGCCGTCTTCCCCTGAGGCCCCCCAGGCAGTGGGTGGTCTGGGGTTCCTGGGGGGCGATGGAGGGAGGGGCTCTCCCTCCTGGGGGGCTCGTGGCAGCTACTGACCCTGGTGGTGCTGCTGCTGCACCCCCTCGGGGTGGGAGGTCGCTGGGGTCGAGGAAGAGGGCGTTCTTTGAGTCCGAGGGGTCGAGGGGCAGGGTTCAGGCGTCCCGGTTCTCGCCTGCCACCCTCGGGTGTAGCTCAGAGCCTGTGCTCTGGGCCCCGCTCTTTCCTTTGGACCCCGGGTTCCCCTCTAGTGGCGTTGCTGTGGGCTGCCCTTCTGGATCCATGCGGTCCCAGGTTCACCATAGGGGAGGATCCCCTTCAAACAACATGAAGTCTTGCTATATTATGACATATGCAGTTTGACCCAGCCTTCGAACTGCTCCGGAGGTGAAAGAGTTAACTTTCCATGCCAGGCATGGAATCTTGAGCGTGAGCTCGGTTGAGAACTCTGTCTGTTGTTCTTCAAACTGAAACTGTCAGATTCTTTACTCCGCCTCACTGAACAGTCGCTCCGGAGATTTCTCCTGCTGCTCGGTTCACTTTCTCGGTTAAAAAGTGTAAATTCTCGTTTTTTAAACCGCATTTTGTCTAAGATTTAACCGCAACCGGTCGGTTCAAGCTCTGTCTGTGGTATCGTAATTAATAGATAGGTTTTGCATTATTTCTGTGTGGAACTTGTAAACGATATTATCGGTTCAGTTTGAACCGATCAGGTTGTTGATAAACTTCATTGAATTGTATTTAGAGTGCGGTTCCCGGTTCTTATCGGTTCTAAAAAAAATGGATTTCATTAAATTTTTTTCCACGACCCGTGACACGGTTGGGAACCGATAAGGGTGTCTTGCTTGGCAGATTGCCGTAAACGGGCAAGTTTTTGTTAGGCTGGCACTATGTCTGAAAACCCAAAGAAAACCGGCCCACTGGTTTCAGCACTGTGGTGTCTGTGGGGAAGCCTTTGCCAAGGCTGACCCACACACCACATGTGTTTATTGTCTGGGGTTTGACCACCTCAATGCAGACTGCCAGATTTGCAAGAATTTTCCTGCAGCTACCCTGGATAAGAGAGTTGGTAGGCTCAGAGAACAAGAGGCCAAAAAGTCAGCTGACCCGGATGGCCAGCCCGGTTCGGTGCCAACCGAACCAGAGGGAGTGCCCTCTGACCAGGGCGAGACTTCCTCGGCCAAACGGAGGGCTGACTCGGAGGAGTCAGTCTCAGCAAAAAGGACTAGAAAATCAGCAGGTGTGGAGCCAAAATTCCCTTCTCCAACCGCTGCAGAGATAGTCAAAGCGATCAAAATTGTCCAGTCGCTTTCTCCGGTTCCAACCAAACCGCACCATCAGGTAAGCGGTCGTGTTCGGTCGGTGCCACCGGTTCAAGAATATGATATAGAGGAATTTTATGAATCGGAGGAGGGGAAGGAAGATTATGAAGAGAGTGAATGTGATTTTGAAAGTCTGGAAGTGCCTATTGAACCGGACATCTCCCCAGACAGACCTTCAGGAGTGTCTCCCCCTAGGTTTTCTGAGTCCCCTTCTCATTTTATTTTTTATAAGAAAGTGGCTGAAACCCTCCAGCTCCCTTTGGAAGAAGCTGTGGATGAACAAGAGGAGCCTGACTATGTAGAAATGATGGATATCCCAGAGTCTAGGAGATTGTCTATTCCTTTACATAAATCTTTTAGGAAACCGACAATAAAAATTTTGAAAGTTCCTCACACTATATCTCCTGTGGATAAAAAAAAAATGGACAAGAGGTACACATTGTCGGGCCCTGAGACGGAGTTCCTTTCACAGCAATGCAGCCATGTAGGGGTAGTGCAGGCTGCAGCCTGTGATAAGGCAAATATTCCCTTGGCTTCACACCCCTCGGACAAGGACTCCAGGAGGATTGATGCCATGGCAAAGAAACAGTACATGGCAGCATCCTTGGGACTCAGACAGGCAAATTGTATGGCCTATGTGGCAAGATACCAGAAATCCAGGTGGGATACTGTTATGGCTCTGGTGAAACAGGTCCCTGGCCAGCTTGCCAAGGAGTTGGAGCAAGTGGCTGCTGATGGTATTGAGGCATCCAAGGTGCAATTCCATGCTGCAGTGGACTCTAATGATGTATCTTCAAGAGTCATGGCTACCTCTGTGGCCTTTCACAGAATGGCTTGGCTCAGGTATACTAGCCTGTCACAGGATACTCAGGCTAAGGCCATGGATTTTCCTATTGTGGGTAGGTCTCTGTTTGGGGAGCAGACAGAGAATTACATGAAGAAAATGGATGAGTATAGGACCACTTATAGGAGTGCACAGGCCAAGGAAAGGCAGGCCACTCCTCAGAGGCAGCTTTCCAGGGGCAGGGGCAGGCCTTATCACAGACCTTTTTACCAAGCCCAGGCCTCCTCTTCAGCCTATGCCCAGAGGGGGTTCTTCAGAGGGAGAGGCAGACGGGGTACGAGCAGGCCTGCTCCCACCCCTCAGCCTAAAGCCCCTGCCAAACAGGCACCCTGATGGGAAGGCCAGGGCCGATTCTCCATTACCTGTAGGGGGCAGGCTGGCTTACTTCGTCCAGGACTGGGAGTCTTTAACATCAGACAAGTGGGTCCTAGAAGTAGTAAGCCAGGGACTGGTTCTCAGCTTCACAAAATTTCCAAAGATGAGAACCAGATCCTTTCCACCTGCAAATCCATCAGAGGCTCTCACTCTGGAACAAGAAGTTCTACCCTCCTGGCCTCCCGAGCTGCAGAAAGGGTACCTCCTCACACCAGGCAAAGGACTGTACTCCAGGTACTTCCTTGTCCCAAAAAGACAGGAGAATGGCGGTCCATCCTGGACCTCAGATACTTAAAACAAGCACCTTTAAAACCAAAATTCAAAATGGTGACTCTGGGATTTATTTTACCTCTCTAAGGCCAGGGACTGGCTAGCCCTGGACCTCAAGGATGCCTACTTCCATGTTCTCATCAGAAGCTCCATCGAAGTACTCAGATTCAACTGCCCCTCAGGCCATTACCAGTTCAGAGCAATGCCCTTGGCCTCACCTCTGCCCCAATGGTATTCACCAAATGCCTGGCAGTAGCAGTTGCTCATTTAAGAAGGCAACAGATTGCCATCTTTTTCATCCTGGACGACTGGCTCATAGTGGCCAGTCTCCAGACCAAGTCAAATTACACCTTCAGGTTACCCAGCAGCTGCTACATCCCTAGGTTTCCTCTCAATCTCCCAAAGTCAGTTCTAGAGCCTGTTCAGCTACTCACCTTCATAGGCGCAGAACTGGACACAAAGCAGGCCAGAGCTTTCCTCCCTCTAGAAAGAGCAAAGACCTTGGTGGCTCTGGCCTCCTCCTTCACTCTGCAGGTCTCTCGACCAGCAAGGCATTTTCTGCAGCTACTAGGGCACATGGCTGCCTCCACAGCAGTAGTGCAGGGAGCAAGATTTCAGATGAGGGACATTCAGTTCCATTTGAGAGCCTTCTGGTCTCAAAGGAGAGATCCTCTAACCAAATTGATCCCAGTAACTCGAACCCTGATCCAGGCCCTTCAGTGGTGGCAGGATCAGAGCAATCTGAGACGAGGGGTTCCTTTCATCCCTCAATCTCACTCCTTGACCCTTACTACAGATGCGTCCCTCTTGGGGTGGGGAGCTCACATGGGCAACCTTACCACCCAGGGATTGTGGTCCCCTCAGGAGTCTCTGCTCCACATCAATCTGTTGGAACTCAGAGCAGTTTTTCTAGCACTTCAGGTTTTTTCTGCATCTGGTCAGAACAAAGTGGTACAGGTCAGAACAGACAACACCACTACAATGTGGTACATCAGCAAGCAAGGGGGCACTCGGTCTTCGGCCTTGTGCGTCGAGGCAATGAAGTTGTGGTCTCTGGCTTATTCCCTGAACACCTCCCTCATGGCAGTTCACCTCCCAGGCAAGGACAATGTCCCTGCAGATGCTCTCAGCAGGATTTCCCAGGGCCATCTGCAATGGGCTCTGGATCCCTAGTACTGGAGGTAGTATTTGCCAGGTGGGGCACCCCTCAGATAGATCTTTTGCAGCCACAGACAATCACCAGCTTCCACTTTTTGCTGCAGGCCCCAGTGTTGGGCTCAGTCCTCTGGATGCCTTCCTTCTCAACTGGGAAGGAATGCCTTTCCCCTTTCCCCTCTCTTGTTCAAGGTGCTAGTAAAAATCAGATCTCAACCTTGCAAGATGATTCTGATTGCTCCAGATTGGGCCAGACAGCCCTGGTATCCACTCCTTCTGTCCTTAGCAGTCCACCTTCCCCTGTGTCTTCCCAGGAATCAATCTGTTAACCTGTGCCCAGGGGAGAGTTTGGTACCCGAATCTCAAATCCCTCAACCTCAAGGCCTGGCTCTTGAAGAGTTAGAGTTTGCTGACCTACACCTTTCTCAAGGTGTACTCGACATCTTAAAAGCTTCTAGGAAGCCTTCCACCAGGGCTACTTATAATTCTAAAGGGAAAAGGTTTTCCATATGGTGCTCTGGAAAACATATTTCCCCAGAATCTGCTGATTTGCTCACAGTCCTGGATTGTATGGTCCCTTAAATACTTTGGGGCTGGGCCAGCTACCCTGAAGTGCACTTGGCAGCTGTCTCGGCTTTTTATCATCAGGAAAGCCCTTCTCTTTCTGCTCACCCTGTTTTCTCCAAGTTTTTCAAGGGATTGCTTCACACCAACCCTCCATTCAGGGACCCTGCTCCCGCCTGGGATCTTAATGTTTGCATTGCTCAGCTTATGCAACCCCCATTCGAGCCTTTGTCTTCAGCAGAGCTTAAGTACTTGACTTGGAAAACTGTGTTTCTGGTAGCCATCACTTCTGACAGACGCATAAGTGAGTTACAAGCTTTGTCAGTGGAGTCTGATTTTATCTCCTTTCACAGAGATAAGGTGGTCCTCAGGACTAACAGGAAGTTCTTGCCTAAGGTGGTTTCAGATTTCCACCTTAATCAATCTGTATCCCTTCCAGTGTACTTCACTGACCATTCCTCCTCTGGTGAGAGGAGGTTGCACAGTTTAGATGTGAAGAGCCCTTTAGTTACTACATAGAGCTGACTCAAGGGTCACAGGTTTGACTTCCTCCAACTATTCCTCACTTATGGTGAGGTTGGTAAAGGGAAACCTGCCACTAAAAGATCCATTGCCAGGTGGATTGTCTCTTGTATCCAATTTTGTTATCAAAAACTGGGTAAGGTTCCCCCTTCAGGCCTGAGGGCTCACTCTACCAGAGGTACAGCTGCGTCCCTGGCTGCAGCCAGTGACATCCCTATTATAGAGATCTGTCAAGCAGCTACCTGGAAAACAGTTCACACTTTCACCAAGCATTACTCTCTGGACATCCAGGCTAGGAGTGATGCTCGGTTTGGCACAGCTGTGCTTCAGATCCTATTTCCTAAGTAGGTTCTGTCCCTCCTCCATGGAGGTACTGCTGTGTAGTCTGCATATGTCATAATATAGCAAGACTTCATGTTGTTTGAAGAAAATTGCTCACCTTAGTAATGTTGTTTCTTCTAGTGGAGTCCTGCTATATTATGACCTCCCCCGCCCGCCCCTCTCAGAACCTCTACTTTTGGGATGTGGTGGGCAGCATTGGTATTCCCTAGTAGATGCCCACCTTGTTTTTCACTCCTTTTTTTTTTTTTTTTGGGGTGTTTGGGTGTTGTGTTTTTATTTTTTTTTGGCTCCTCTGACTTGAGTCTTTGTTTTGGGACCAAAAATGTTAATATCTTAGTAGCCAGTTGGCTATTAGTGTGGCTTTACAGTTTCCACAGAACCTTAGTGAGTTTTGCTCAAAGATCTGATAGTTTCAAGTTTGAAGAACAACAGACAGAGTTCTCAACCGAGTCACGCGCTCAAGATTCCATGCCTGGCATGGAAAGTTAACTCTTTCACCTCCGGAGCAGTTCGAAGGCTGGGTCAAACTGCATATGTCATAATATAGCAAGACTCCATTAGAAGAAACAACATTACTAAGCTGAGTAATTTTTTCTTCTGGGCTCTTCCAGGCTTCGCATCCCCAGGGTTCCGTTTTGCAACCTGGTCTGTTGTCCGGGATCCCGCCAGCTCGGGCTCCATTCCCTGGATTCCATAGCCCTAGCAGAGGACAGTTGCCTCTCCGTAGGTGCCCATCTCCCATTCCTCTACAGCCACCCGCCGCTCTCCCAGGCCATGTCGGTCCACGGGCCCGTTATCCTGGGAGTATGCTCAGAGGTTCTGCGTGGCCTTCCCTCATATGTTAGGGTGCATGAATGGCGGTTTTTCGCCTATCCCCACCGGCGCAAGAGTCCTCCTCTGACACCTCAAGCTCTCCATCATCCTCGTCTCCTCCTCTGAGGGAGAGGAACCCTACGCTCATCTCTCTCTCTCCGATGCTGATTTCACTGAATATCAGCGATTCCTTTCGAGGATGGTGAGGATCTCGAATTTCCTATATATGAGACAATACTGAACGGGAGACACATGAATTCCTTGGCTGACCTGCGGCTCCAGCACTCTGGTGGCACTATCCTTGCTGCTCATTCCCTCCAGGAGAGGCGCCCATCCTGCTCCTGGCAGCTCCAGTCATTTCTTTTCCAGCCCCGCAGACTGCCAACGAGGTATTGGTGCCCCTCGGAATCTTAGGTACTTTCCCAACCCAGCCTCAGGTTTGCATAATGAGACTCCCAGGTGCCGCCACCTGGTGCACGCATCGTCCTGACTCTGATTCTCCTGGCAGTTCGACCGGTGGGAAGTCGAGAGTTTTCTCTCTCATGCGATGTTTTGTATTGCATCCCATCAGGCCCATCACGCTTGCTTCGCAGTAGTCATTCCGTGGCTGATGCTTTCCCAAATTTTTAGCATCAATGCCTGATACGGAGCAAACTAGACAAGCTACGTTCTCTCTCTGCTATAGGCCTGAGCTGGCAGGACACCGTTAGCATGTATCTTATGACGCCAGTGAGCTGGCTTCAGGCTTGCAGGACAGCGATCTGTATTAGGACGGACGGCATGGCTTCGCCTATCATGTCACCCCTGGCCCAGCTTAGTGACTACCGCCTGGGGACCCGCTTTCTTTCTCCAGAGCTAGGAGACTTCTGCAGGGGCTTCCTCCGCCTCCCATCCCTCTGAGGGCAATATCCAGCTCTTCTCCCAGGCTTCTCTCTTGATTAGCCCAGGGTCTTCCTTCTGTTCCTCACCAACAGGAGGCTGGGGGTCTTGCCCTCAGGGTTTCTACCCCCCTTTTTTGTGTTAGAGGTGAGCTTTATCACTACAGTAATGAATGGTGAAGATTGACAAGGAAGATATGAAAATTGATGTACCTACCGTAATTTTGATCTTCTCTGTATCTTTACCATTCATTACTGATACCCGCCCACCTTTCCCTCAGTGGCCTCCTTCTGTGGCATCTCCTCCCATCTCGTTACTCTCCCTCCCTTTGGCCTTTATGCCAAGAGAAAAAAATTCTATTTTCCGTTCTTTTAGAATGGATCTTTTTTCCTCAAGGTAAAGAGGAACGAGCAGGGCTGTGTTTCATTTATTCTGAGGGAACTCTTTCTAACTGTCCCTAGAGTGTGACCTCTGGGCACCTTAATCACATTACGCAGTTCACAGTTAAGACACCGTGCCTGGCTTGGCCTCAAAGAAATTTAGATTACCCCCTGGCAGGTGTTATTATTCAGCTCATTCTGGCTGGTGCATTGCACTTTATCTTTGAGCGGTTGTCTTGCCTTTGCCTTTAAGGGAGTCTGATTGAGTTCCCACTCTCATCCTTCCCCATACACTTCTGTGTTAGTACTTAATAGGTGTTAAGGCATTCTCCTAGGTGGGTGCTCTTCCGGAACAGATTTTCTGCCTGGGTGTCTGTGAGTTTCTCAGCTAGGATGTAGGGACTTGGGCATGTTGAGAGATTAGAGAATCCATTTACGCCCCGATTCAGTAGGCGTGTTCAGTCGAACTCCTCTTCAGTCCCATCAGTAGGGATTCTTGTTGCCTGGTTTTTAGTCTCGAGCTTTATACGTTCCTCAACCACGCCTCTATGGGCACTGTTCTCCCCTCTCAACATGCCTTCTTTTCTTCTCCTTCTTCTTCTTCTTCTTCTTCTCCTTCTTCTGCTTTTCTCTTTTTCTCTATCTGTTCCTCCTCTAGAGCCGCCTTGAAAGGAGGCCCCGCGGTCCCTTAGGGTAGGAATTCTCTCTCCTCTGTCTGTCCTCTACCGCTTATTCCTTTTCAGTTTATATCCTTTCCTTTTTCTGTCCCTCGGCTCTCTTGCCTCGCTCCCCTTTTTTCCTTATCCTTTGTTTCAAGCAACATGAAGTCTTGCTATATTATGACAATTGCAGTGAGTCCCCATCTTCGAACTGCCCCGGAGGTGAAATAGTTAACTTTTCCATGAAGCATGGAACTCTGAGCGCGAGCTCGGTTAGAAAGCTCTGTCTGTTGTGCTTCAAACATAAAATACAGGTTACTCACCTGTAACAGGAGTTCTAGGAATGGTATATGTTGTTCATCCACACTCATTGGCAGTATCCTTGCCGCTTTAAATCTTGCCGGAAGGTCTTCAAGTTTTGCTCCTCCCACCCACCCGGTGGTATAACTCGCCTCCATGACGCCAGATCTGCTGGAAGCTCAGGTTGTGCGTCCGGCCGAGAATGTTTGGAATGTGGATGAAACAACATACCATTCCTAGAAATTCCTGTTACAGGTGTGAGTAACCTGTATTTCTAGGGACATGGATATGTTGTCTATCCACACTCATTGGCAGACTCCTAGCAGTTCTCCGGAGGAGGGAGGCAAGACTCGACACCCACATACTTACTTGGGAAAGAGAGACTGAGAACCGAGGCCCCAAACCAGCATCCCGGGCGTGACTCAAGGTCGATGTGGTAGTGGGTAATGAAGGTGTTTGTTGACTTCCTGTGTATAGCCCTGCAGATTTCCTGATAGGGACGCCCCTGAAGCAGCCATTGCTGTAGCAGTATGGCGGGTAGAATGAGCCTTATCCCTCTGGGAGGCTCCATTCTGCCAACTTATAGCAGAGATCTATGTGGTGAGGTTACCCACCTGCTTATCGTCCGCGGCTGTAGGTCTCCAGATGCTCAGCGTAGGGTGCAAACAGCTGCTAACCTCTCTCTGACTTCAGCCGTGTGGCCCTTATAATAAGCGTAACAGGGTCCAGAGTATGGAGCCTATTCCTCCTGCGGGTGTGATTGGGGTAGAAGACCGCAGAGTCACCCTGGAGTGAAACTCCGACATCACCTTCGAAGGAATTTCGGTGGGGGCGAGGACAACCTTGTCCCTGTGGGACCAGGTAAGGAGACTGATGGAAAGCGCCTGAGCTCTCCATCCTTCTGGCTGACGGATAGCCACCAAGAAGGCGGTCTCCACCTATAAGGTAGAGAGAGTACACCTTGCATAGGTTCGAATGTTTTGCCCATGAGCTTTGCCAGTACCAGCAGCAGATCCACGGAGGTGGGGGTTCCCGACTGGAGGAAATGTGATCAAGGCCTTGAAAAGCGCCCAGACCACCTTCCCCTCGTCACCGACTGCTTCCCGCCCGCCTGGAAGCAGAGATGGCCCAGTGCACCCTTAGGGCTGCCGACCAAGCCCTGACTAGAAAGGGACTATAATATCCAAGATGCTTGCCAAGGAACAGGAGGAAGGGTCCAAGCCCTTGTCCTGACACCAAATGGGAAACCTTTCCATTTGAAGGTAGCTTTTCTGGTCACCCACGGGACGCCTAACACATTGAGGACTCCGTCAAGATCCAAGGCCTGGAACTCTGTGCCTCAGGAACCAGGCCGCCAGGGTGTGATTAAGGTCCGATGGAACACCTCTCTGATTGACTGAGAGGTCCGGGGTAGCTGGAAGCTGCCGCGTGAGTCCTGGAGCGAGACTGAGGAGACGGTACTAATTACAGGCCAGTCTGGGGCTATCAGAGAATACCTGCGCCTTTTGTCCCTCCTCGCTTTGAGAAGCAATCTTCAGGATCAAGGGAAATGGGAGGCGAAAGAGGCCCGGGTCCACTGCCTCGAAGGCATCCCCTGCAGCGAGCCTGCGGGGGGGGCATGGAACAGACTAGCTTTATGCTCTCCTGAGCAAACAGGTCCACCTGAGGTGTGGCCCAATGGGAGAACAGATGCCACCTCCGGAGAGACCACTGTGGGATGCCCTATCCGGCTCAGGCATCGGCCAGGTGTTGAGGCTCCTGCCACGTGAATGGCCAGGAGATCCGCCCAGGCGCAGACGAGTGACCAAATGCGGAGAGCTTCCTTTGCATATAGTATGGAGCGCCTCTCCGCCTGGCGGTTCGTGTGTAGATAGTACATGTCGGGTATTGTCCGCCTGACCGACCATTTTGATCCGGAGGAACGAGCAAAGGCGGAGAGCTTGGCGGACCGCTCGAGCTCCAGCAGGCTTGATGTGGCATCGACTCTCTGGGACCAGAGTCTGAGCCCGTGTTCCCAGATGGGCACCCCAACCCATCAGAGAGGCATCGCTCGATAGAGAGCGACTCGTTCACGTGACGAACGGGATGCCTCCTCAAGAAATGATCTGGAACGGTCCACCACTGAGAGCTGCTCCACATCCCCTGTGTCACCGACACTGTTGTCCAAGGATCGTAGCTGCTAGACCACTGGCTGGCCAGTCCTCACTGAAGGACGATGTTCCAGTGGGCCCAACGACCACGCTGGTGCAGGCCGCCATGAGACCCAGGAGGCGAGGAGTCCCGGGTAGGCTTAATTGCCCAACCAGAATTGATCGGGCAAAGGAGGAAGAACCTCGCCCTGTCCGCCTGAGCCGCGCCTGGCTCAAGAGAGTCGAGCTGCGCCCGGCTGAATAGAATCACCTGCTTCGCTCGAGTCTCGACTTGGCCTCGCTTGATAAGGAGGCCCAGTTGAGAGCAGACCTGAGGCCAGATCTCTGACCACTCCGCCTCCTTTCCTGGAGGGAGCTATCAGCCAGTCGCCCAGGTAAGGGTGGTCTACCCTGACCCTCGGCCAAGAGGGAATGCTGTCACCACTGCCATGGCATTTGGTGAAGACCCTGGAGCTGGAGACAATCAAGGGCATGGCTTTGAACTGAGGGATCCTCCGCTGAAGCGTATGAATCTCTGGTGAGACGGATTGATAGATTTGAAAACGCTGGGCCCCAAGTCCAGAGAGTAGAACTACATGCCGCTCCAAGGATGGTATTATCTGAGCCAGAGTGACCATCCTGAAGGTTCGAGACCTTAGGAACTTGTTTAGGTCGTAGGTTGTAGAATGGGGCCAGCCCCCGTCCGCTTCGAACCAGGAAGTACCTGGACACAAACCCTGGTCTGAAGGAGGGTCCACCACCTTCTACCACCTCCTTCTGGAGGAGGAGAGCGCGTCGGCTCACCCAGCGCCAGTGAGGCTGGGGATCCCAAGTTCTTTAGGGGCGACTGCTCAAGGTGGTGCCTGCTCAATTCCGAGGTAGAATCTTCCCACCATCTTCCAAGACCTACCTGTCCTGTGGTAACAGCGGACCAGGCGGAACGGAAGTGCCGGAGCCGCTCCCCCACTTTGGGACCTAGGGGTAAGGTGTGACGGGATGGGGGTGCACACCTCAGCCCGGCCACTTGGCAGGTTGGAGGAGGGACCGCCAGGACCTCCTGGCCCTTTCTCCTGCCTCCTGTTAGAGGAAGCCGGCGTTTGGGTTTGGGCCAAGGTCTGAGCCCGCTGGCTCCTGACGCTGCTGGGCCGGGCGCTGCTGTGCAGAAGCGACCAAAGGGCTTAGCTGTGGTTTGGCGCCTTGTCCTTCTGAGCGAAGAGAGCCAGTCCAAGGTGGCATTGGACTTCTCGATCCTCTGCAGGTGACCTTCCACCCCAGGGTCGAGAGGTCAGTCCCCAAAAGGGAACATCCGGCCAACTTGTGCTGGGATCCGGGCAAAGGTGGATATCCTCAGCTAGCCTCGCTGACGACGATAGCCACTGCGGGTCGCCACCGATCTGCGTCGCTTGTCCTCTAGTATCCAAAGCAGTCTGGAGCTGCTGTTTGGCCACTGCTTGCTCCTGGTCCCGCACTCTGCTAACCGTAGTCTGCAGATCGGGCGGAAGATGAGGGATGACTCATCCAGGAGCCCAACAGGCATGAGAAAATGTGCTGAGGCGGCCGAACTGGCCTGACTAAGGCCGAGAGGACACAGCGTGACTTTTCGCCTGACATAGTCCACCTTCTGGACCCTTGTCAGGAGGTTTGTCCACATCCCATGCGCGGGCGCGCCGGAAAACGCTGTCGGTAACCAACCCTCAGCAGAGGGTGTTCCAAACCGGACAAGGAACCTGGGATCTGTGATACTTTCCTGGCCATCCTGGCCGGCGCAGGGCAGGAAGCAGGGCGCTGCCAAAGTTCCAGTGCCGGACCCACTATGGCCTCGGCCACCGGAAAGGCCTCCGCTGAGAACTCTCGTCCAGAATCTCGTGAGGGGATACTCTGGCCTGCTTTGGAAACGGGTTCAGCCCATCCCGTAGACTTCTGAGATGAGCCAAGAAACTTGGAAGGACGTTACGGGCTATCGTCCATTGACTGACCTCCTGAAGACTCCAAGTCCAGTCGCTTGGAGAAGAAGAGAATCATCTTCGGACTCGAAGAGTCCTCAAGAGCTGCCTCTGGCCTGAGCCACCTTCACCTGCCGAGGTCGGTCGGGAGTGAGGGTAACTGACAGCCGATGGGTAGACCTCACGACCGAGACTCTGGTCGGAGCCCCAATTGCGGCTGTGGGGTGGAGGTTCCACCGAATCGGTGGAGCAGTTGGTTTTGCCAACAACCGGCCTGTATAGCTCCTCGGATAAGCTTAGGGTTGTGTCGGGCTGCTCCGTGATTAGACTTTGAATGGCTGGGAAGGCGACGAGTCGGCTTATTCCCCGCCAGGAGGAGCTGCTGCAACATAAGGTCCCCTCGGATCACGCTGACTTACGCCAAGCTTCCTCATCCGGGGAGGAGGACGATGAGGATGGCGACGCGCCGCATCATGGGTGTTTAGACCGAGACCGCCTATGATGGTGGGATCGGTTGGACTCACAAGAGGTCCGAGACCGAGTCCTGAATTTCCAGGTCGGGTGCGGGAGGTGTCCGGCTGAACCGCACTCTTTCGCTCGGATGGTCCATCCGAGGGCTCCGGAACCGAGGCACAGGCGAGCCCACGGGATCCTCAACTCCTACCGGGAGGGGAATTCTGTGCTTAAAGGCTACAGCCCGCCATATGTGTCGAGAAAATCTGACTCATCGGTGGGAGTCTCGGTCAACTGACCTGACAGGGACACTGCGGAGGCCAGTGGTCGGCCGAGCGGTCGACCTGGCCGACGGTCGACACGGGCCGGGAGAGGGACCTTTCCCGCCCCAAGAGCGCCGACGGGAGGGATTACCCCCCGTCCTCTTTTTGGACCGAGAATAAGGTCCAGCAGACGAGGCCCTTCTCCTTATGTGGAGAGGGACAGACAAAGCTCCTTAAAGAAGCCGTAGAAGAACCCAGAGAGAGCGGGATAAAATGCCGCGCCGAGGAAGATACGGCTCGGCTACCGCCTTCCCCTCTTCGAGGGCTTACCATCCGCCGAGCTGATCCGCCGAGTTCGCCGCCAGCGGACACCGGGCCAAACCGGGCCTCCTTGACTTCACACGGAGTGGGAAACGCTTGGGACGTGCCGCCCAGTTGCATCGGGCAGCACGGTCTTCGAGGACGAGGTCGAGAAAGGTGAGCACAGGTCGCAAGCCCGCGGGTCGCTCAAGGCCTACAATATACACACGTGAGTGTGGATCCGTCTGAGACATCTTCTGCCCGCATGGGCATCTCCGAAATCGAGATCGATTTGTCCGCCATGACAGGGATAGAAGACTGAGAGTCTTTTTGCAAATTTTTTTTTAAATCCGCAAGCGGAGAAATAGGAATTCAGCCACAAACGCAGAGCGTTATGAGGGAACCTGAGCTCCAAGCGGTAAGGAAGATTCTAGCGCCATGGGGCGGAGCTTGAGCGATACCACCCGGGTGGGTGGGAGGAGCAAGCTTGAAGACCTTCCGGCAAGATTTAAAGCGGCAAGGATACTGCCAATGAGTGTGGATGAACAACATATCCATGTCCCTAGAACTGTCAGATTCTTTACTCCGCCTCACTGAACAGTCGCTCTGGAGATTTCTCCTTCTGCTCGGTTCATTTGTCGGTTTAAAAAGTGTTATTTTCTCAGTTTTCAGTGAAAATTAACCGAAATTAAACCGCAGCCGGTCAGTTCAAGCTCTGTGCGGTTCCCGGTTCTTATCGGTTCTAAAAAAACGGATTTCATTACGGTTTTTTCCACGACCCGTGACACAGTTGGGAACCGATAAGGATGTCTTGCTTGGTGGATTGCCATAAATGGGCAAGTTTGGTTAGGCTGGCATTATGTCTGGAGAAACCCAAAGAAAACCGGACCCACTGGGTTTCCAGCACTGTGTGTTTGTGGAGAAGCTTTTGCTAGCTGACCCACACACCACATGTGTCTATTGCCTGGGGTTTGACCACCTCAGTTCAGATTGCCAGATTTGTAAGAATTTCCCTGCTGCCACCATAGAAAAGAGAGTTGGTAGGCTCAGGGAAAGGGAGGCCAAAAAGTCCGCTGACCCGGATGGCCAGCCCGGTTCGGTACCAACCGAACCGGAGGGAGTGCCCTCTGACCAGGGCGATACTTCCTCGGGCAAACGTGGAGCCGGTTCCAGCAAAAAGGACTAGAAAGTCAGCTAGCATAGAGCCAAAAGTTCTCTCCTCAACTGCTGAAGAAATAGCTAAAGCAATTCAAATTGTCCAGTCTCTTTCCCATCCGACCGAACCGTCCCCATCAGATAGGCGTTCGGTTCGGCCGGTTCCACCGGTTCAAGTTTATGATTGTGAGGATTTTTATGAACCGGAGGAGGGGGAAGGGGAATATGAGGTGAGTGAATATGGTTTTGAAGATCTGGATGTGCCCATTGAACGGACACTCTCCAGATAGACCTTAGGGTTTCTCCTCCCAGGCTTTCTGAGTCCCCTTCTCATTTCATTTTTTATAAGAAAGTTGCTGATACTCTGCAGCTTCCTGTTGAGGAAGCTGTAGATGACCAAGAGGAGCCTGACTATGTAGAAATGATGGATATTCCAGAGTCTAGGAGACTGTCTATTCCTTTGCACAAATCTTTTCGGAAACAGACAGTAAAAGTTTTAAAAACTCCTCACACTATACCTCCTGTGGATAAAAGGATGGACAAGAGGTATACTTTATCAGGTTCCGACACTGATTTCCTCACTCAGCAATGCAGCCATGTGGAGGTAGTGCAGGCTGCAGCCTGTGACAAGGCTAATATTCCCCTAGCTTCACACCCCCCTGAGAAGGACTCCAGGAAGATTGATGCTATGGCAAAGAAACAGTACATGGCAGCATCTTTGTGACTCAGACAGGCAAATTATGTGTCTTATGCTGCTAGGTACCAGAAATCCAGATGGGATACTGTGCTGGCTCTAGCAAAACAAGTCCTTGACCAGTTTGCCAGGGAACTGGAACAGGTGGCTATGGATGGTATTGAGGCATCCAAGGTGCAATTTCATGCTGCAGTGGACTCTAATGATGTTTCATCAAGAGTCATGGCTACATCTGTGGCTCTTCGCAGGATGGCCTGGCTCAGATGTACTGCCCTGTCTCAGGATACCCAGTCTAAGGCCGTGATTTTCCTTGTTAGGCAATTCTTTTTGTGGAGCAAACAGAGAATTACATGAAGAAAATGGATGAATATAGGACCACGATAGGAGTGCACAGGCCAAGGAAAGGAGGCCACCTCAAAAGCAGCTTCCTAAAGGCAGGGGCAGGCCTTTTGACCAAACCCAAGCTTCCTCTTCCGCCTATGCCCAGAGGGGATTCTTTAGAGGGAGAGGCAGATGGGGTACAAGCAGGCCTGCTCCCACCCCTCAGCCCAAAGCCCCTGCCAAGCAGGCACCCTGATGGGGTTGCCAGGGCCGATTCTTCTCTACCTGTAGGGGGCAGACTGGCTTACTTTGTCCATTACTGGAAGTCTCTAACATCAGACAAGTGGGTCCTGAAGTAGTAAGCTATGGACTGGTTCTCGCTTCAAAAATTTCCAAAGCTGAGAGCCAGATCTTTTCCACCTGCATCTCCATCAGAGGCACTCGCCCCTATAGGCAGAGGTCTCTACCCTCCTGGCTCTCAGAGCCGTGGAAAGGGTTCCTCCCTCACCAGGGCAAAGGTTTGTACTCCAGGTACTTCTCACCCCAAAAGACAGGAGAATGGCGGCCCATCCTGGATCTCAGATACTTAAAGAAGCACCTTTAAAGCCAAGGTTCAAAATGGTGACTCTGGGAATTATCTTACCCTCTCTAAGGCCAGGGACTGGTAGCTTCCTGGACCTCAAGGATGCTCTACTTCCATATTCCCATCAGAAGCTCCCGAGAAAGTACCTCAGGTTCGTGAGGCTGCCCTCAGGCCATTACCAGTTCAGAGCAATGCCCTTCGGCCTCACTTCTGCTCAAGGGTATTCACCAAATGCCTGGCAGTAGCAGTTGCTCACTCTAAGAAGGTAAAAGATTGCCATCTTTTCCTTACCTGGACGATTGGCTCATAGTAGGCCAGTCCCCAGAACAGGTCATTTTACATCTTCAGATAACGCAGCAACTGCTTACCTCTCTAGGTTTCCTTCTTAATCTCTAAAGTCAGTTCTAGAGCCTGTCCAGCTTCTTACCTTCAAAAGCGCAGAACTGAACACACAGGAGGCCAGGGCCTTCCTTCCTCTGGACAGGGCAAAGACCCTAGTCTCCCTGGCCTCCTCATTCACCCTGCAGGTCTCTCGACCAGCAAGGTATTTTCTGCAGCTCCTAGGACACATGGCTGCTTCCACAGCAGTTGTGCAGGGAGCAAGATTTCAGATGAGGGACATCCAATTCCATTTGAGAGCTTTTTGGTCCCAAAGGAAGGATCCTCTGACCAAGTTGATCCCAGTAACTCGAACCCTGATCCAAGCCCTACAGTGGTGGCAGGATCAGAGCAACCTGAGACAAGGGGTTCCTTTTGTCACTCAGTCTCACTTCCCTAATCCTTACTACAGATGCATCCCTCTTGGGTTGGTGAGCTCACATGGGCGACCTCACCACCCAGGGTCTGTGGTCTCCCCAGGAATCTCTGCTTCACATCAACCTGTTGGAGCTCAGAGCAGTTTTTCTAGCACTTCAAGTTTTTTCCAAGTCTGTTCAGAACAAGATTGTACAGGTCAGAACAGACAACACCACTACAATGTGGTATATCAACAAGCAAGGGGGCACTCGGTCTATGGCCTTGTGCACCGAAGCGATGAAGTTGTGGTCTCTGGCTTACTCCCTGAATACCTCCCTTACGGCAGTCCACCTTCCAGGCAAGGACAATGTCCTGGCAGATGCTCTCAGCAGGATTTCTCAGGGCCATCACGAATGGTCACTGGATCCCCTGGTCTTGGGAGTAGTATTTGCCAGATGGGGCACTCCGCAGATAGATCTTTCTGCAGCCCCAGACAATCACCAACTTCCCCTTTTTTGCTGCAGGCCCCCAGTGTTGGGCTCTCTCCCCCTGGATGCCTTAGCCCTCAGTTGGGAAGGGAAGTTCCTCTATGCCTTCCCTCCCTTTGCTCTCCTGTTCAAAGTATTAGTCAAAATCAGATCCCAATCCTGCAAAGTCATTCTGATAGCTCCGGATTGGAGCAGACAACCCTGGTGTCCACTCCTACTGTCCTTAGCAGTCCATCCTCCCCTGTGCCTTCCCAGGAATCACAATCTGTTAACCTGTGCCGAGGGACGGGTTTGGTATCCGAATCTCAAATCTCTCAATCTCAAGGCTTGGTTCTTGAAGAGTTAGAGTTTGCTGATTTACACCTTTCCCAAGGTGTAATGGATATATTGAAGGCCTCAAGGAAGCCTTCCACCAGGGCTACTTACAATTCCAAATGGAAAAGGTTTTCCATATGGTGCTTGAAAAAGCATATTTCCCCAGACTCTGCTGATCTACCCACAGTCCTGGATTATATGGTCCATCTGAATTCTCTGGGGCTCAGACCATCTACCCTGAAGGTGCATTTGGCAGCTGTCTGCTTTTATTTCAGCAGGTAAGTCCTCTTCTCTTTCAGCTCATCCCTGTATTTTCCAAGTTTTTTTAAAGGGTTGCTTCACACCAACCCTCCATTCAGGGACCCTGCCCCTGCCTGGGATCTTAATATTTGCATTGCTCAGCTTATGCAACCCCCATTCGAGCCCTTGTCTTCAGCTGAGCTTAAGTACTTGACTTGGACGACTACGTTTCTGGTAGCCATCACCTCTGCCAGACGCATAAGTGAATTACAAGCGTTGTCAGTGGAGCCGGATTTGATCTCCTTTCACAGAGATGAGGTGGTCCTCCCGGACTAACAGGAAGTTCCTTCCTAAGGTGGTTTCATATTTCCACCTTAATCAATCTATTTCTCTTCCAGTGTACTTCACTGACCACTCCTCCTATGGTGAGAGGAGGCTGCACAGCTTAGATGTGAAGAGAGCCCTTAGTTACTACATAGAGCGTACCAAGGGTCACAGGTTTGACTCCCTCCAACTGTTCCTCACTTACAGCGAGGTTGGTAAAGGGAAGCCAGCCACTAAAAGATCCATTGCCAGGTGGATTGTCTCTTGTATCCAGTTCTGCTACGAAAAGTTGGGTAAAGTTCCCCCCTCAGGCCTGAGGGCTCACTCTAACAGAGGAACAGCTGCTTCTCTGGCTGCTGCCAGAGACATTCCTATTCTAGAAATATGTCAAGCTGCTACCTGGAAAACAGTTCAAACTTTTACTAAGCATTACTCCCTGGACATCCAGGCTAGGAGTGATGCTCGGTTTAGCACAGCTGTTCTTCAGAGCCTGTTCCCTAAGTAGGTTCTGTCCCTCCTCCATGGGGGTACTACTGTGTAGTCTGCAATTGTCATAATATAGCAAGACTTCATGTTGTTTGAAGAAAAAATTACTCACCTTAGTAATGTTGTTTCTTCTAATGGAGTCTTGCTATATTATGACCTCCTTCCCTGCCTGCCCCTCTCAGAACCTCCGTTTTGGGGCTGTGACTGGGCCTTACAGGGTTGGCACTCATTTATGCCCACCTTGTTGTTTTTTTACACCCTCTTTTTGGGGTGAATTGGTGTTGTGTTTTTCTTTTTCTAGGTCTCTTGACTTGAGTCTTTGTTTGAGACTGGGAAATGTGTGTTTAGGTTAGTAGCCAGTTGGCTAGTGTAGGTTTACAACTTCCACACAGAACCTTAGTGAGTTTTAGCTCGTAAAGATCTGACAGTTTATGTTTGAAAACACAACAGACAGAGCTTTCTAACAGAACTCGCTCAAAGTTCCATGCTTCATGGAAAGTTAACTCATTTCACCTCCGGGCAGTTCAAGATGGGGACTCACTGCAATTGTCATAATATAGCAAGACTCCATTAGAAGAAACAACATTACTAAGGTGAGTAATTTTTCTTTAGCCTCTCAGCTGCCAGAACTGAGATGGAGGAGGAGTCTCTGACACCTACATGCCGCCGCCCTGGCGCAGGTGCATCGCTTTCTTGAGGGCGGGCGTCATGGAGCCGACTCAAAAACCTCCCAGAAGCGGGTGCACGCCTGGCACTAACCCAATCAGTAATGAATGGTGAAGATACAAGAGAAGATCAAGAATTACGGTAGGTACGTAATTTTCATTTTTTTGGTACCAAGGGTGAGAAGGACATGAAATGTCTCACAGTGGAGCGTGTTGGATGATTTGACAACAGAGACATGGAGATGATCTCTGAAGTAGACAGCTGTACCTCCCCCTTTTGGGTGCAGCTCTTTCAAGTCTCAAGAGAGTAAAGGATGAGAGGGAACACAGAGTATCAGGTGTGGAAGGTTTTAGCCAGGTTTCAGTTAAGCATATGATATCAGGCTTGTAGAGGGAGGTCCATGATTCCAGTTCAGCTAGATTGTGTGCAAGGCTCCTGATATTGTGTTGTAGTATAATAAGGCCTTTAGCATTACTTACAGAGTCGGGTAAAACAGTAGTCGGGCCTGGATTTAGTTGAACATCGCCAGAGAGCAGAATGGCAAGTAGGAGGAGGTACCAGAGCTGGCGACGCAGGAAGGGGCGTAGGGCATGAAAGTGGCATTTATTTCGGGCATGAGCTACCACGTGGATCCAGACCCTATATAGTAGTGTTGGGGAGGTGTCATGGCGAGGGATAGGAAGAAGTAGGAGATTTGAGAAACAGTAATCTTGTGGCATGTAGTTAGGGGGAGTAACTTCAGTATGAGGTATTGCAGGCAAAGACAGGTGGAGTAGGGGTATAGAGAGCAAGAAGAGATAGAATCACCTGTTGGCTCATTCTTAACTGTCTTTTAGTTAGAAAGCGTTGATGAGTATTCCTGTAGGCAAACCAATGGAAGCCGCATCACTGAGACTTGAGTAGCCAGGGTCATAAGAGGTGGGATTAACAGCCATATAGGGTACCCTTAGTAAGGGTCAAGCAGCCACACTGAGTATGTGTGGTGGGCCAAATAGTCCACAAGAGTAGTAGCCTGAGAGTGTAATCAAGATAATGTAAGGAACTGACGGGCAGTGTTATACAAATAGATCACCTAACTAAGGAGGGTTGACTGGCAGGCAGTCTGAGTGCTTTGACAGACTTGGATAGTGGTATAGATATAGGTTTGAATGAGTAGGAACTGGCAGGGCAAGTAACCCTGTTAATACTGAGAGCTAAGAGGCAGGTAATTAGATCATGAAGTGATGGGGGGAGAGAGACCACAGCAGTTTTATGGTAGCTTGTACCACAAATGCTAATGAAGTTTCAGGAACAGACAGAGGTAGGCCAATAAGGAGAGCGCACACCAAGGAGGGAGGAGCTATTGTGTATTTAATGGCGGCCTGGGAGGGGGTGGGGGGAGGAAGAAAATACTCAGCAGTAGTAGGTGGTAAAGGCAACTAAGAATTGAAAAAAAAAGGCACTGAAAGTGCTGCAGTCTGTAAGCTGAAAGGCGCACCAATCAACACGGTAGCTGGCAGCAGGCGGACCAATCAGCGATTCAGCACAAGGTCGCCGCACCAATCAGAAATTTTCCAGCGAACAAGGTAGGGAGCAAGTAGAAGCGGCAGGTACCTGAAATCAGCACCAAACTTGGGGACCAGGAGGGCGGCCTTGGATGCGGATTCCAGGCGGCCAGTGGCCAGCGTGGGGCGCTACTCGGGTGGTGAAGTCCTAGGAAGGAAAGGAGACAGCAAGAATAAATACCTGATGCAGAGAGACTTCGGGGGGGCTGGCAGCAGACCGTCACCAGGGGGTTGGGGTGATCAGAGCTTAGACAAAGGACCAGGAGCTATAGATAGCCAAGGGTGGGGTTATACAGATAAAAGAAAGAGCAGGTAATTAACAGTGAGTGGGCCAAAAGCCGAGAGGGGATAGGGAGTTTGTCAGAGTACACAGATAGAGCAATTATTGGCAAGCGAGCATTAATGCAGGATTACAGAATGAAGAGAAATAGGCAGGTCTGAGAAGGGAGTAGGTTGGTAGAGGGTTTTTTTTTGTTTTTTTTTAAAGAAAAGATAGGGAGAGGACAGTTTTAGACTATCAGCAAATAAGTTTACCACTTCAACACAGCAGTACTATGAGCAGACCAAGCAGGCTGGTAGTCAACATTCAATCTGCTTAATACTTTTTAGTTAATGTTCCTCACACAGTTTTGGCTATGACTGGCACATACAGCTTAAAAGTTAAAGAAAGCAAAGACTATCCGTTAAAAGATCCATGTAAATACAATACTCAGCAGCAGTAGTAGGTGGTAAAGGCAGCTAAGAATTAAAAAAAAGGCGCTGAAAGCGCTGCAGTCTGTAAGCTGAAAGGTGCACCAATCAACAGGGTAGCTGGCAGCAAGTGGACCAGTCAGCGATTCAGCACAAGGTCGCCGCACCAATCAGAAATTCTCCAGCGAACAAGGTAGGGAGCGAGTAGAAGCGGCAGGTACCTGAAATCAGTGCCGAACTTGGGGACCAGGAGGGCGGCCCTGGATGCGGATTACAGGCGGGCAGCAGCCGGCGTGACGGCCGTCTTGCTCTGCCTCAGGTCGTGGGGTGCCGCTCGGGCAGTGAAGTCCTGAAATCAGCGCTGAACTTGGGGACCAGGAGGGGGCAGCCTTGGATGCGGATTCCAGGCAGGCAGCGGCCAGCGTGACGGCCATCTTGCTCCACCTCAGGTCATGGGGTGCCACTCGGACAGTGAAGTCCTGCAGGTCTTCCTTTAATACTGTGAGAGAGGAAGAATTCCAGGATACCACTTCTCAATTTTTCGTGACCTGTGCTGCACAGTTCTTAGACCATCCTGCTGTCAAGCAGACCATTACTTGAGGGATTTCATTATATATGTATATATGAGATCTACTAAAAATCAGATGGAATACGATAATGTTGATCCCACATTTAAATCTAGCAATTCAAGAGTTTACTACTCAATTTAAGGGGATAATTGATCTGCATGCTCCTAAGGTGTTAAAAAGTAGAAAAGGGAGGGATGTGGATTCGATAGATGAGAAGTTGAAAACAAGAATTAGAGCACAAAATTGGCTGTGGAAAAATGCAAAAAAAAAAAAATAAACAAAAGTGGAGGAGGATTGGAATAAATTTAAATTATGGAGAAATAAGTGTAAAAAGGAAATAAATCCGTCAAAAAATAGACACTATTTGAACTGTATAAATAAAGCTGTAGGAACTAGACAGTTTTGGGATGCATTAGGGATATACAAAATCCTACTAGTGGCAATACATTAATCAAATTATTAGAGACAGATGGGTTAGTAGATAATCAAGTTGAAGTAGCTAAGATCTTTAATCATTATTTTGTTGATTTACCCTATATAAAGATTAAGCAACTAGATTTAAAAACCTCTGAGATTTCTGTAAATGTAGTGGTAGATAAGGTGAAAGATAGGTTTGAAGAAAATTTGGAAAGTTCCTTGGGGCCAAAATTCAGGTTTATGAAGATTAAGGTCAATAGTGTAGAGAAGGAATTAAGGAATTTAGATGCATATAAGGCAGGGGGGGATGGATGAAATTGATTCAAGGTTTTTGAAAGTTGGTGCAGATCTATTGGCTCATATGGTGACATTTATTTAATTGGAACCTATGCTCCTCTGTTTTTTCCTGATTGGTGGAAAATAGGGAGGATAATCCCAGTATATAAGGGTGGCAATAACTTTATTCCATCAAATTATAGGCCCATAGCTCTCTTGCCAATTTTATCTAAGGTTCTGGAAAAATGAGTCCATGGACAAGTAAGTCAGCACTTGGAACAACATAGTTTGTTGACTAATTACCAACATGGTTTTAGAGCTGGACGATCCACAAACACCGACCTAGTAGACTTTAATAATCTTGTTGTAATATCTTTAGATTTGGGTCTAAAGACTGGTGCGGTGTTCGTGGATCTAAGTAAAGCTTTTGATTTGATGGATTGTTATGAGATGTTGGAAATATTATGTATAGTAGGAGTTTTGGAAGAACCTTTGCACTGGTTTAAATCATACCTACCTGATTGATATCACTGTGTCTCCATAGGAACAGTGGTTTCAGATTTGGTATGTGTTAGGAGAGGGGTACCCCAAGGATCAATTTTGGGTCCCCTATTGTTCAACATTTATGTTAATGATATTGTATCTACAATGTCCAAAAGTGAAATCCGGCTATATGCCGATGACACCATATTAGTGTCGTTGGCTGATAGCTATGATCTGTTGGAAAAGCTGTTACAGAATGATTTGTCTCATATGGAGGAGTGGTTTGTTAACTCTGCTTTGCAAATAAGTGTTAAAAAAACTCAGTGTATGATATTTACATCAGGTGTCTGTAAGTCTGAAATTCCTGTTTTACAGTTAAGATTGATGGTACTCGACTAGGAAATGTAAAGTCTTATAGATATTTAGTGGTGTTAGATTTGAGACTAAAATATTCTGAGCATATTTGTCACCAAGTAAGTAAAGTTAATCAAAGATTAGGAACCCTGAGGAGGTTGTCTGGGTGTTTCACAACCAAAACGAGGGAAAGGTTGGTGAATCAATTGTTAATCCCTGTCCTGGAATATGGGTCTAGCCTATATATAAATTCTCCCCAGATTTATTTAAATAGAATAAACCAGGCTTATTATAGGCTTGGCTGATTTGTGATTAAAATTAAATTTGGAACTCACCACTGTAAAATTTATGGAAATCTTGGATGGTTGAATTTATCTTCAAAACGATTATTATACTGGTTGATTTGGTGTCATAAATTGATTTATAACATATATATGCATCCCCTAAATCAGTATATCTCATTAGGACCCTCACGATTGTTAACCACTTCCTTAAGGTTTTCAGAGTAAGATCTAGGAGCAGAATAGGGGATACTACCCTGCAAAATAACCTTGCGGTCCATTGGAATAAATTACCTAGAGAGCTAAAATTAATACAGGGACACTTAAAGTTTGAGAGCTTTGAAAAGCTATTTGTATGAGAACTGTACTTGCTTTAGCTAGTAGATTGGTATTGAGGGATTAGATGATAGATTATTTTAATTTATATGTGCAATATGATTAATAGTGAGAGTGAAGTGATGATGTATGTATAATGTGTATTGGTGGATGATTGTTTAAAATGGGTGGGTGAATCCACAGGACATTGTTGAAAATGGGCCACAAACCCAACAATTTGTGTCCTGTTTAAAAATAAAATTGTTATCATCATCATATTGAACGGTGCTATCTTTTAGTCTCAGACGTTGCCTGAGGGCATCCATGCCCAGTATACTGGCATATGGCACCTGGCCAGCGGTACACACTTTCATGGCCCATTTTAGCCTCAACCTCTAGGCTCACAGGGATACTGTGTTTGGGTTCTCTGTTATATGGTTTCTCTTCAGTTGAACTGAGAGCTTAGTCCCCCTCCAGCCCAGGTACTGCTAGTAGCCTTCAGAAGTGTGACTACATGGAAGGAATCCTGTTAGTCCTAATACAGGCACTCACCTGCAATTTTATTTTTAGTGTTATTCTTTGGTAATTGGGTAAGGCCCACTAGGCCCAAGGCCCGTTTTCAGCGGTGACCTGGGAGCACTGGGAGGTTAGAAGACTTGCTTAGGGTTACATAGTATGCAGGTGGAGGCTGTGATACTCAAAACCAGGTCTGCTGGATGTATTGAGCTCATTCACAGCTTGTTACCCTAACTTCCAGTATATAATGCCACCTTACTGCTGGTTTCCTTCTAAAGTCACACTAACCCGCCCAGCCTCCCCTGACTAATGGCCCTCATTAATGTTCTGTTGGCACAGCTTCGCATTTCTTGCATTTCCTGTCTAAGAATCTGAGGTGTGGAGGGATAAGGATGTGAGGTAGCAGGGAGGAGCCCAATCTCTAGCCAGTGGACTTTCTGAGGACTCTGTGCATGCTGGGTATACTGCACTAATGTGACTGAGGAAGGAATACTAGTAGTAAAACAATATTTACAGGAGAGTAAGCTTGTCCTCTCTTCTTCCCCCACCCTAAGCCAAAATTGGGAATTTATACTGTTGCTTTAACATACAGATCAAGTTTGTGTATCTTTAACTTTTTTTATATATTTACATATTTTAGGTATCGAGCAAACTTAATAGCTGCAAAAGAGACCGAGCTAAACAAAAAGGTACTGATACACAGAATGTTAGCAGTTTATATTTTTAAGGATCAAGAAATGTAATAACTCTTCATTGCTCCTCTGCCCTTGTTTATTTACATTCTCTATGTGTTTTTATTCTACTTCATTAATGCAATATTTCTTAACACTTACTTTCTCCTGGAGCTGAAACCTCTGCTCAGCCTTACTCAAAATAGCCACCTCAAGCTGAATGAATTAATGTGCAGTGGTGAAACAGTTGGCATACTGTCATCCGATGTCGGGTAAGGTGTGAACCCAATCGGTGATGTTGACAAATACTGATGCACTGCAGGGCATACCATTTAAAGTATTAAAAGCCTACATGTGGAAACAAAGAAAGCAGTGGGGGAGGAGATGAGCCTGTACAGAGAAAGTGAGAGAAAGAAGAGTAGGGGTCAAAACTTTGTGCTTGCTATTGGTGGCTGAGAACAGCTACTGGTCCAACTGGTGTATTTATTTAAATGTTAAACCTCATCTAGTGAAAGCTGTCGGTGCTTATGAATGAACAAATTTTTCATGGCCGAATGAAAAGTCTGCCACTATTTGACCAGTAAACCTGTGCGAGTTTGGACAGAATTTTATGGATAAAAAGTTTAGCGAGAATTCAGCACAGGGAAGAGACTGGTCTTATTTTAACTGCTTTGGTACAGATCTGTCAAGAATCCATTTTCTCCATAGAGCCCTGCTTTTTGGTATAAGGGCTGGAGGCACTACGACCTCATGCGAGTTAGAACTTTATGGGTGGGTATTCATATGCACATGGCTCTAAGTATCTTTCCACTTGCACTGACAACGTAAATGGTGGTGCTAGACCCATCCATCTTGGGTTTTTTTTTCCCTGTTGTCTAGAGTACACCTTGTCCGGGAACCAACAGAACTTCAGGTTTTGTTCATGTTTATTTTTACAGTATGCCCTTTTCTCTGCAGAGTTCATTATTTAGTTATTCTTGGCACCGTCACTGTTTTCTTTGCAGAACTACAAGTTTACCTTGGTCCTACCTCTACGATCTAGCAGAGTTATTATTCCTCTTTACAAATCATATGTACAACCACACCTGGAATATTCATGTCAGGTTTGGAACCTTTATAAAGTGTCAGAAAGAATGAAACTTGAACAGGTCCAAAAACATTTCACTAAAACAATTGAGGGATGGGGGCGCTAGAGAGCCGATCTACCAGCAGGACTTCTAGATCCGCTCTGCTTTATAGCAAGGAGGAAACCCTATTTTATTATTTTAAAGTCAAAAAGAGACGATAAAAAGTTTACAAATCATATTTCTGAAGTCCTCAGCGTCCCAACAAACCCTAACACACTATGGGGAAAACGAAACCAGTGGGTTCAGGAGCGTCTAAAATTACCCAGAGCCAAACAAGGGCAGGCCTGAGAAGAAACAGCAACCCACAAGGTAGGGCCTGAAGCAGATGGATCACAAGCCCCTCCATGGCGACAGTAAAATCCATGGATAGTAAAATTGAGCGCACATTAACAAAACTGGGGATGCATGAGGTAGCCATAAAAGACCTCAGTGGTACTGTTGCTGAAGCGGAGAAGAGCTCTATTTCCACGCAGGCAGCTGTTTCCTCCCTGACTAAAGACAACACTCAATTGCGGGGTTGACTAGAGGCCCTAGAGAACGAGACTCGTGCTGGCAACCTAAGATTGGTCAGTGTTCCAGAGGGGGTCGAAGGAGCTAACCTTCTGAACTTCTTGATTAACTGGATGAAGGATACTATCTCGGCCCTGGAAACTTTTGCATGGAGTGCCCTTAGGAGGGCATACAGAGTTAATCCAAGGGTTAGGCCCACAGCCACGGATCAACCACGCACTCTCCTAGTGCACATGATGGGAGTGGAGATTTGGGACCAGTTGCTAGCAGCAGCTAGATCGGTGTACTCCCTCACCATAAGTCTCATTCTATCATGGGGATATGGATACACACTGAACTGCATATATCCGCAACTTCCAGGTTCGTTGGAAGTAGCACAGCAAGGACCTTTCCTCTTCAGAGTGTACCTTGGGCAAGGCAGTGTTAGTACCCTATCCTAGGGGCTCATAATGCTGCACAGTAAAAACATTTATAAATACAAAAGGAAACACAATAAACAGACAATTCTCAGTGTCATGTGCATGGTGTGTGCTGGCATCAAAACTTCTAACTCCTGTAGGGTCTTGGTGCCTCCAGCTTCAAGATCAAAATGTGATTCTGGAGAAGATATCCTTGAATATGTAGAGTTATATTAATTAACTTTCTATCTTCATTGAGGATATCTCCTCCATTGGGCCACAGCTTTGGAACTGTAAGTAGTCAGCATCAGAACCACTTGGAAACTTCTGCTAGCTGGAGCTCACCCGCAATGCCGCATATAGCATGTGATTTTAATTCAAGAGTGCTCTTGCAGTAGGTAATAACTGTTAGGACTAAGCCACCAGGCGCTAGGACCACACAGAAAACTTTAGCAGTGTATAGTGGGGGACTACCCCCGAAGTCATGTGACTGGAGTCAGCCAGATGCTATATAAGGGGTGGTCCCCACGCCCGCCCTCCTGCGCATGTCGGACCTCGCAGAATACTGCTGCAGTTCGACTGCCATCTTGATAAGCATTTCTTACGATATTTGTTTATTTTTCTTAAAATAGAAAAATTTATCATTGGATTGTATGTCTTCTCAAACTTGTTTGGAATTGCACCAGAACAAGTGCGCCTGCGGCAAGCAGCTCCCAGAGGGCACCCATACTTTGTGTCTCTTGTGTCTGGGACTCGACCACGACACCGAGGCCTGTGCGGCCTGCCAGAAGTTTAACCAGGCCACATGGAAACATAGGCAGCAGACACCAGAAGCCCACCTTTTGAAAACCAAACTCACTTCTGTGGAAAAAAAGCTGCATCAGATGCAAAGTGCTTCCACGTCTCCGGGAGGTTCTTCTGACTCCCACAAGCAGACGAAGAAGGAGGACAAGGAGAAACACCGGGACTGGGATCGGTCTCCCTCCCAGCCGCAGTTTCCTCTGGGAACCGTGACCGACGAGAGGCCTTCCTCCAGCAAGGGAAGCGCCCCTTAGGCTAAGTCTGTTCTCTCCTCTATTGAGCAGACTGAGGCCACCCCGCCTGAGCTGGTTATGGTTCAAGCGGGCACCTCCAGGGACTGAGGCTTCTGCCACTCTTAGACACCTAAAAACTCCCGAGTCTAAGCAGTCTGGCTCAGCTGGTATGCTCTGGTAAGTCGCACATCGGACCTTCTGATGACCGCACAGCCCCAGCTGATAAGTTGGGCTTCGGTCCTTCCGATGAACGCCCAGCCGCGGCTCTTCCATCAGACCTCGATAACTGGTCTGATGCAAGTCTTCCTGATGAGCATCCACTGCCGCTTCAGCCACAGCCTCCCCGAGAGGAGTCCCCCCTCCGGGCCCCTCTTCACCACCTCCGGTCTTCCTGACCAGCACCCGCTGCCGCTTCAGCCACAGCCTTCCCAAGAGGAGTCCCACTCCGGAGCCCCTCCGGAGCCACCTCCAGTGGTACCTCTGGACTCCCCAATCCTGCCGGAGGAGGAGGAGATGCAGTCACCCGCTGGTCCTGGCTGATATACCAGCACCAGACCGCCCGCCGCCAGACCTCCCTTCGGGGACCCCGGCGCACACACCTGTGGACCCTCCGTCTAGGCCTTTTCTTCTTCCGCAGACTCCAGGGTGGGTCCCTCCAGCCATTTGGGGACCAATGCTGGGCCTCCCTCCCGCAGGCCCACAGCCTGACCTGACACTACCGGGGCCCTCTAATATTCCTTCCAGGCCACCGTCGGGTTCTTTAGGCACTGCCATGGGGGCCTACTCTTGTCTACGCGAAGCCGGTTATCTGGCACCACAGTACCCTACCCTAGGGTATCCGATGCCACAATACCAGATGCCAGGGTACCCAATGCCGGGTTTTCATGCACCCAGCTATCCAACATTGAGTTATCCAATGCCTGGCTACCCGACACCGCAGTACACGGCACCAGGCTATCCGCCAGGCTAGATGCCACTGTACCAGCTGCCTCCACCTCCCCCGCAACCACAGGTGAATTTTAAGGCCTTTTTTGACTCTTGGTGGGCTAAAACCAGGTCTCAGCTGGTAACCGAGTTGGACCAACGTCAGCCAGTGGCGGTCTCCACGTCAGTCCGCCCCACTCCACTCCACAGTCTCTTTCGCTGGTGGGTACACACCCCTCCATGTCGGATCGGACGCTAGGTGCCTCCTTGGTGGAGGGACGTGGCAGTGGGTTGAAGGAACCTTGCAAGGAGGTTCCCCTTCCCAGGTCTGTGTCCCCAGAAGAGAGCCGCTTGTTGGACTCTTACTCTGCCTCAGGGTACAAGACTTCTCCTCCAGAGACTCCCAGATCTGTTCCAGAGGACCCATCCTTTACGGAAATCTTCAAGAATATCCAGGAGGCTAATGGGTGGAAGACTGAGGACAAGGATCCTCAGCAGAAGAGATTGGCGGAGCACCTCGATCTTCCTGAGCTGTCTCCCCTTCTCTCCCCAGATTGGACCTCACGAAGACTTGGCTGCCACTATCTGGCAACAGCCGTTGTTGGTCCCCGCCGGCTCCAGAAAGGCACACGGGTTATATCATGCCCCGGAGGACAAGGACTACCTTACTTCTCACCCCAAGGCAGATTCAGTGGTCATCAACACCGCTCATGACCACACCACTAAGCCCAAACATATGAGTACCTCGCTTCCAAATAAAGAGTCAAGGCAGCTGGACCAGTTCGGACTCGGGCTTTACTTGTCCTCTACTTTGCCTATGCAGGCTCTGAATTATCTGCGCTATATGATTCTTTACCAAAAGACTATGCTCTCAAGTCTAAGTTTGAGGCCTTGCCTGCTTCGGAAGCCAGGACTGACATTGAACAGACACTCAGAATGGCAGACATTACCTGCCGCCGTGTGTTGCGAGCCATCTACGATTCTTCAGCTCGGAACACTGCCACGGCTGTTTGCCTTCGAAGGTACTCCTGGTTGCAGGTCTCTGGATTTGCCCAGGATGTTCAGAACTCTATCTTGGATGCCTCTTTCCGGGGTTCTGCCCTCTTTGGGGGAAATGTCAAGCACATTCTGACTGAATTGCAAGACAGTGGCAAAGCCTTACACTCTTTGCGATCTCTGTACCAGTCTAATGCTAGGCCTAAGCCGCCTTTTCATCGCCAGCAACGGCGCCAAAACAGGCAGCAGCAGGCCAGACGTCAGACCAAGTGTCTGGCCACTCCTTCAGCCTCCACCCCTCCAACCAAGTCTGAGAGCTTCGGGGGTGTCACACACCAACCCTCCCACTGCCTCCTGACTCGCAGCTTGCCTGTCCCATCCTCCACTGAGTCCGGAGGAGCCAGTAGGGGGCAGGTTCTCCAGCCATCTAGAAGGATGGTAGGCGATCATGACAGACTCGTGGGTCTTTCAGCTCATAGCTCAAGGTCACACACTAAAATTTCTAGAGAGGCCTCCAGAAAATCTCCCAGGCCACTCTCGTTGCCCAGAAGGTCACACTCCGCTCATTCGAGAGGAAATCAAGGCTGTGCTGAGGAAATCCACTATAGAGCCCGTTCCTCAGGACCAGATTGGAAGGGGAAATTATTCCCATTTCTTCCTGGTCCCCAAAAAGACGGTGGGCCTTCGGCCAATATCAGACCTCGCACGCTCAGACTGTACATAGAGTGCAAAAGATTTCACATGTTGACTCTCCCAGGTGTGTTGCCACTGCTCCACTAGGGACAGTGGCTCTGTGTGCTGGACATGCAGGATGCCTACCTGCATATCTCAGTCTTCCCTGCCCACCGCCACTTTCTCAGGTTTGCCTTCCAGTGGAGCACTTCCAGTTCAAGGCTCTCCCCTTTGGCCTGTCTTCAGCATACAAGGTCTTTATCAAGTGCCTAGCAGTAGTGGCAGTGGCTTTGCGTCATCAGAGCCATTGTGTGTTCCCACACCTCGATGACTGGCTTCTGTCAGCCCCATCGAGGGACAGCTTGGTAGCCTCTCTGTCCGCTACCCTGGACCTGTTCTTTCAGTTGGGTATCACGATGAACTACCCCAAGTCTCACCTTTTCCCTTCTCTGTGCCTTTAATGTATTGGGGTGGTGCTGGATACAACCCAAAGTCACACATTCCTCCCTTTGGACAGGGCGAAAACACTGCAGCAGCCTGTTCAGTGGGATCAGATGACCTGGACAGTAGAGTGCTGGCATCCAGTCCTATACGGCAGGAACTCCTCTGGTGGCAGGACCTGAAAAACCTCTACCCAGGCGTTCCACTCCAGCCCTCCACTCCGAACCAGACCATGACCACTGATGGCTCCAGTCAGGGCTGGGGAGCCCATATGAGAGACTGAAGGACTCTGGGATCTTGGTCTCAGAGAGAGCTCTCTCTACACATCAGCGTGCTAGAAATGAGGGCAGTGTTGTACACCCTTCAGGCATTCCAGTCTCTTCTCCTCCCACACACACTTCTTGTCCAGTCAGACAACATGTGCTTGGTATAGTACATCAACAAACAAGGAGGCACATGTTCATATCCCCTATGTAGGGAAGTGATGTATGTATGGAACTGGGCAGTCCAGCACCACCTCCAGCTCACGGCAGTGCACGTCCTGGGCGTTCAAAATGTCCTAGTGGACAATCTCAGCCAAACTCAAGCAAGAGCCCACGAGTGGGAACTGAGTCAGTCGGTGGCCGAAGACATTTTCAACCTATGGGGTCACCTGAATCTGGATCAGTTTGTATCCCCATACAACTCAATACTACCCAGTTTCTGCTTGCTCGTTTATGGGCGTAGTGTTTTCTGGCGAGACGTGCTGTCTCTGTTGGACAGGAAGGTTCTTGTACGCCTTCCCTCCTTTCCTGCTCCTACAGAGGGTACTGCTGAAGTTACGGGCGGAAGGGGCTCACATAATTCTGATTGCCCCTTTATTGGCCTCACCAAATTTGGTTCCCTCTGCTCCAGCAGTTAGCGGTGGAGCCTCCGGTTCCTCTGCCAGGACCTTCTGACCCAGGAGCAGGGCAGGCTGGTTCATCCAAGACTCTAGTCCCTTCAACTTCACACGTGGCACCTTCTGACATAGCTGCCTTGCGTTTTGGAGTCTCTTCCAGAGTTGCTCAAGTCCTTGTGGAGACCCCAAAGCCATCCACGAGAACTACTTACGCTATGAAGTGGAAACTTTTTCCATTTGGGCAACCTCTAAGGGCCGGGACCCATTCTCCTTCCCTGTCCCACAGGTCATGGAGTACTTGTTGCACCTTTCAGACCTTGGGCTCAACTATTCTTCGCTGAAAGTCCATTTGTCTGCCATTTCTGCCCATCACATCCCTGTGGACGGCAAAACTTAGGCTCAGTTGGCGGTCTCCCAAACCTTTCTGAAGGGGATACTTCATTTGAAACCTCCGGTGCGGAATCCTGTCTTCCATAGGATCTGAACTTTGTTCTCGAGAAACTGTCTGCCTCCCTTTGAATTAGCCATGAGTTGCGACCTGTGTTATTTGTCTTGGAAAGTGCTCTTTTTAGTTGCTATTACTTCTGCTCAAAGGTTTTCCGGGCCCTTATGTGTAAGGAGACCTATTTGATTTTTTGCAGAGACTGGGTGGCTCTGCATACAAATCTTAAGTTTCTACCGAAGGTAGTTTCTGAGTTTGCTTTACAGCTTTTCATTTCCTTTGTGCCCAAAAGAGAGGGCACGGCAGTTTACAGACCGTGTCTGTCCAAATGGTTAGCAAACTGCATTCTAGGGACTTGGATATGGTGCACTATCCACACTCTCTGGCAGTGTCCTTTCCCTTTAAGAGGTGCCAGAAAGTCTTTAAACTGGCTCCTCCCACCCACCCTGGTGGTAACTCCATCGGCTCCGCCCCATGACACCAGAGCTTCCTTTCCGCCGGAAGAACCATATTCCATCCTTACCGCTTCAACGTTGAGTAGAAATTGTCAGCAGATAAGGACCGCCAATAGAGCTGTGCGGAATGGAAAATTCTGAATCAGTTAAATTTCGCAAAATTTCCTGAACTTTCGCATAATTTTTTAAACTTATTAATGTGGTTATAACTCAAGTCGTCTTTCAAGATAGAACTCTGAAATTTGAAATGTATACTCTTTGCGTCAGTGGCCACTAATGTGGTAAGTATCATAAAATCTAGATGGATAGTTTCAAAATTATAGGTGCTCAAATATTGTCATTTTATTGTTTGAGCGAAATTTCATAAACATCTTTATTTGCATATACCTTAACGTCTATTGAGTCAGGGATCTTAAATATGGCATGGTTTCTTGATAAGTGTTCTAACAACTTGCCAGATTTCACGACAACATGATGCATCATCTCAAAATCTGTAATTTTAATTTTCCTGGATATTTCATGAAAAAAGTCATCTGCATATAACTGTCACCTTTGGAGCTAGGCATGTGTAAATAAGTACGGTTAACCTTTTTGTACTGCTTATAGAATGATCTAAATATGGACAGAATTGGATAAGAAATTTTTAAGTTACAGGGGTTCAAAACTTTACTGTGTAAATATCTGCAAAACTTTGTGAAAACTATCAAAAATGTGGATGTTTGTAACTTCTCTGCTCTTGCATGCATATCCATAGTCATGGTGTCTAACACAACTGGATAAATTGATTAAGCAGTTTTAATTTTGCAGAAAAAAAAAATGATTAGTAATATTTTCTTACATATTTATGATAGCATATACTGTAGATGAAGCATCCAGAATTTTTTTGTGAAATTTAACATTAACAGTGCACATATCACTGCTTCATTTGATAAGCTGGGCTGATCTTCCTGGACATAAAGTCTCCACCACTCATTCACCCTAATGGGAGTATGCCGGAGGCGCTAGGACCCAGCGGGAGCCAAACTTTTTCAGGAGGGCTGGTGTCAAGATGGAGCCGTGAGGAAGCGGCACCGCGAGCCAGGCTCATGCGGTATAGACTATCTCTGCGTCGACCCTCCAACAGCCTCAGTTCCCTTTTTCCCACTGTCGAGTGCGCTTCAGTGACGACGATGCTCGCCTGCCGGGAGCCAAACTTCAAACTAGCAGCTTAGTTTTCAGTTTTATTATTTTGTATGTTATCACAAAAAGTACTGATTACATTTTAATAAATTACTTACTTGTACAAGAAAGACGTCTTCAGCCCTCCATTGATGGAGTCGACCATGAGTGGGGCAGGTGACAGTAGGTAGACTTCGTATGAAAGGTGTTCAGTCAGCCCGGTCTGGTACGCCACCCTCTCTGGAGGGGGGGGGTCTGACAATGGACGGTCCAGTGCTTGGAGGGATGGGTGGTCCCAGCGAAAGCATAAAAATAAACTGTCCCATTCACAGGCACCATTCGACCTCGAGCTCTTCTTCAGCCCACCGGTCGAAGAAGAAATGGCATCACTCGAGGTCGCCCTCAGGCACGTCTGCGCATAGACTGTCTGTTGTTAGGGTCAGGAACTGGTCTCTGCTTCTTTCGGAGTCGCTGGTTTCTGTCTCTGGTAGCCGGCCTCTTCGACATCGGAGCTCCTCTCCGCCTATTGGAGGGGCTTCCGATGAGTAGTTTCGCCATTGGGCCGCTCTTATGGAGCAGTGGGCTCGGAGGTTGTCCCGACTGCCTGAACCAGCCAGTCCATCGTCTGGGTCTTCAGGCCTGTCAGATTCGGATGGGCAAGCGGGGTGGCTAGGACTTCCTAGTCACGCGGTGCCGTCAACTCAGTGCTCCAGTATCTATCCCCCTCACATGGCTGCGGCGCAGGGGTCCACACTAATGCCTTTTATCTCCTGCCATTTTTCATCCTTTACCTTCAAATTGCAGTTTTTAGACTTCTGCGAGGGTGGCGTCACCTGCGGTGCCAGCTTCTCTGGTGCCGAGGTCCTCTTCGGTGCCGCGGGTGGTGTCGGTGCCGTCCTCAATGCCAGGGTTGGTGTCTGCGACCATGTGCGGCGCCGTCTCTGTACTCGGCGCCATTCTTCTCGACAACACCGAGGATGTGTATGGTCTCGCCTAGTTTCCAGAGGTTTTCGACTCCAATTCTTTCTCCTCCTCCTCTTCTTCCTCCTCCTGGTTTTCCTTCCTTTCCTGTCTATGCAGTCCCCCCTGAACTGTCAAGAGATGATTTTGAGCCCGATCCGGTTCTTCGGCTCGGTGATGATGCCGATTCTGCCCTGGGGCAGGAATCAATCCTCCTGCAGAGCCTGTTGTTGAAGACCTTTCCTTTAAGTCTCTGCTTAAGAATTTAAATTCTGCTCTTTCTCTCCAGTCCACGGAAATCGATCCTGGGAGGCTTCTGTGTCTCAAATATCTACATGTTCCGGAAATCCCTATAGATTTAACCCCTCCGGTACTGCCCTCTTCGAGAGACTTTCCCAGATGGTGTGGAAGAATCTGGCTCTTATTCCTTCTGTGACCAAGTTCATAGACAGGAAGTATGCCCCTCCCAAGAATTGCCCCATCCTGGCCTCACAAGCCTTTGCTGATGTCATAGTGGTCCTGGCAGAGAATAAGGCTGTCCTCCCTCAGGAATCTACAGCCCGTCCTATAAACAACCACTATGTATTCTTGAATTGCACCTGCACTGCTCTATGTAACCACCATGTACACTGTGACTGTACGTGCACTGCTTTTTGTATGTAACTAACTCTGGGTCGCCCCTGAAAAAGGGACCTCCAGGGCCCAGCGGGCTTACCTGGTTAACAAAATTTTATAAATAAATAAAGAATCTCACAAGATCGACACCTTGGGTAAGCGAGTCTTTGCTGCCTCAACCCTGGGGATGCGTATTGCCAGCTACAGTAGTAGCCAGAGACATTGCCAGCTATTTCCAGATATTTCGCGAAATTTCTAAAGAGTTTCTCTCTGCTGCCCCTACTGTAGAAATGGAGAAAGCATTAGATATATCTGGAAATATCACAGAAATTTCGGGAAAAAGCTGGCAGTGTCTGTGGCTGCTACTGTACCAGGGCTATTTTTCTCAATACGAATATGTTCTTTGGCATTCACTCAAAGCAACGGTAGAAGCTCTGCCTGAGTCGGAGGTTAACTCGAAGCTATTACAGACCATAACTAAAGGTATCGAGTCCAATAGTCAACAAATTAAAGCTGCAGTGGATACTTTCGATACTGCTTGCTGGGCGGCGGCAGCATTGCCGTCGCCATTTCACTGGCACTAAATGCCGGGCTTGTACAAATGACGCTCAACAAAAAGTCATGTCCTTACCTTTCGACGGTATGTATTTGTTCGGGCCTCAGGTAGAACAAGCACTAGAGGCCAGACAGAAGACTAGGTCTGCCATTAAGACAGCTAGACCTCCGCCCGCTCCCTCTCGAGGAGGTGGGAAAAAACGTCAGTTTCACAACCATCAGTCCTTTCGTGGCAAATTAACAGAAATCAAACCCCTCAGCCGCAAAAGAAAATGCTGCAGAAGGCGCAAGGCCCAAGAGCGTCCAGTGCCGCCTTCTGAGTTTCCGTCCCAGGTCCCACCTCAGCTGCCCAAGGGGGACTCTTCTTCGACAGTGGGAGGACGTCTGACTCAGTTCTATGACCAGTGGAAATCTATAACATCAGACAAATGGGTCCTCAGGATAATCCACGAGGGGTACTCTCTATCTGTCAGAAACCTCTCTGGATCATCCTTCCAAGCGACAACCCAGGCTGTCTGTGTTGCAGTCAGACCACCTTGCTTTCCAGGTAGAAGGTCTTCTGAACAGCTCAGTAGAAGTAGTTCTGCTGGACCAACGAAACACAGGTTCTGGGAGCATGGATATGTTGTTCATCCACACTTCTTGGCATTGTTCCCTTCCACTTTAAATCTGCCGGAAGTCTTCAAGCTAGCTCCTCCCACCCACCCGGGTGGTATATACCTCAGCTCTGCCCCATGATGCCAGATCTTCCTTTCCGCTGGAAGATACAGGTTGCCTCCCTCGTGCTCTCGCATTTTGTAGACCCTGGCTTTCAAATAGTTGGTTTTACCGAAATTGAAACTTGTTCGAGTTAGCGATCGTGCTTTTGCAGCATCAATCATATAGGAAAAATCTTCCCCGGGATTTCTCTGGTGACCCTGCGGCCAAAAGATGTCGTGCGCCGATCCCCACCTCATGTGCGTCTACTGCCTAGGTGTCGGCCATGACACCTCGTCCTGCAGTTATTGCTTGGCCTTCCATCCCAAAGTCCTGGACGACTGCAAGGCAAGCTTGAAGCTGGGGAGACCGGAAAAAAGGAACCCTCCGGTGAAGTCCAAGGAGGCTAGGTGGGTGGTTTCCGCGGCCGTGGGCTCCACCGAGCAGCTGGAACACATTCAGGTGTTCGCGGAGGAAGCCGCTCAAGCTTCGGCCAATCAAAGCTTTTTTGTTCCTCTCAACCTAGGCTTCACTTTTACTGGTTCTTTTAAAGAGTTTTGCCAGTCTCTCCCCGCCAGGGGTGAGGCGCCCTTGGGCTCGCACTCCTCTCGCTCTCGGAAGAGAGAAAAAGAACCTTCGACTTCATTTCGATGAAGACAATCTTGGGACCGAGAGAGGTCTGAGTCCCAAGAGCATGTGGTCTAGACCTCAGTCGAGATCGCCTCCTCGGCCTACAGCTTTTTGGATGTTCCATCTGGCCAGGGGACCGAGGCGGTGGCCGACAAGATCGAGATAATCCTAGACCCTTTTCAACGGCCGTGGCCGACTACTCCTTAGAACGAACTCTGGTCCTAGTATTTCCTGATGAGGAGACCCAGCCCGCTGGTGTGTCCCCCATCAAGGACCTGGTTCCAGACCCTCGAGGGTTTCATCGATTCCCACCGGTGTCTCCCCTTCGGCTGGCCGACCGAGGAAGAACCATAAGCGCTCGAAGAAGAGGCCATGCCACAGGTCGTCCTCATCCTCCTCAGATGAGGAGAGGCTCCAGCGGAAACTCCGGCTCTATGAGGACATTGTATGGCAACAGCTGATCCTGACAGGGCAGAAGCTGGCTCCGCCACCCACCCTGGCCATTACTTGGCTGTCTCCTCCCAGACTGAAGCCGACCCCTCTGAAACCAAAGTCTCTGGTTCCTCCGCCCGTGGGGCCGGTCCATCCACCGGTTCAGCCTATTCCGGCCTCTCCACTTATTCCAGTGGAACAGTCACCTAAGCAGCCTACGGGCGGGGCTCCCTCAAAAGAGGACCGACTAGACACGAGACTTCCCCGACGTCTGTCGGTTACAGTCACCCTGGATCTCCCTTGGCAGATCAAGGGTGATCTTCCCTTGTCAATCTTCACCGTTCATTACTGCTTGGGTTAGTGCCGGAGGCGCGCACCGCTCGGGGAGTTTTTTTTTTGTCGGCTCAATGCGCCGCCTCGAGCCGACGCACCGCGCCGCGCGAGGGTGGCCGCTAGGTGCCGTGAGACTCCTGCTCTATCTCAGTTCTGTTTCTCGCCTGTCGAGGCTGCACCTGCCGCGCGGTAGTTCCAGTGTTTCTCGTCAAGACTCCTCGTTTCTCTCCAGTGACTCTCGGCCGACGCTGTCTCCGGTAAGACCGCTTCTTTATTTCTGCCGATCGGCCTAGTACTTTATTGCTGTTTTTGCCTTATTTAGTTCGCATCATGTCAGGTTGGGGCAAAACGTAAGTTGAAGGCGGCTGTGCCCCCATGCCGGGGTGCTCTTGTACGGCATTTCTCTGTCTCGACCGGCCATGATGTCTGTCTCCGCTGCTCTGGGACCAACCACCATATGGATGCATGCGACGCCTGTTTTCCATGGACCGCCATGTCCTCGAAGTCCGTGACGTTCAAGATCGGTAAGGCCCCACGACCTTCGGGACAGCTGCTCCAGGATTCCCAGGTAAGGTCTCTAGGCCCTTCCTCCGGTCCCCTCCAGAGGGCCTATACGGTCCGTGGAGGAGGAGTGCTCCTCCTCTTCTCTAAGCGAAGGCTTTTGTGGTGTTGGAGAACATCGTGGTCCCTTCCGGGCCGCTGGGGTGGCACACCGACGCAGTCACCTCCCGGAGGTGCAGGCTCCCAGTGTCGAGGCCCGCGCCTGCTGGGCCCGGCACCGTGGACCCCTCGGCCGCCCCGACGCGCTGCTGGATCCCGCGCCAGTGATCGAGACAGCGCTGGCGGCACAGCCTGGCCTTCAAGGCCGCAGGCCTGGTTCGGGCTTCCTCTCGGCGGCGCTGGGTTGGGTTCCGATGCCAGGGCTGGGCGCCATGGGCTCAGCCGGCGCCCGCTGGGAGCCGGGCCGGCCTAGCGGGTGGGGCTGCTGTGGTCCAAGGCACCTTCACACCGGCGCTGTTCGCGGCGCCATTTCGCCGAGGACCCCGGGTTGCTAGTATTGTGGTCCAGCTGGTCTCTTCCTTCAGAGGTCAATGACCAGACGTGACTCGTCCTGGCAACCTGACTCTTGGAGTCGGGTCCCCAGTGGCACGTGGTGCTAGGCGGCACAGCTGGCTCTCCCACTGTCCCTGCTTGTCCTCCCTGAGGGGCCTCGTGCTAGGGTGGTCCTGGGTCCCTGGGGGCAGTGGAGTGGGGGCGGAGGAGGGCCTCTCCCTCCTGGGGCTCGTGACAGCCACCCTCACTGGTGCTGTTGCAGCCACTCGGGGTGGGAGAACGCTGGGGTCAGGAGGAGGCGCCTCGGAGTCCGGGTGTGAGAGGCAGGGTGCAGTCGTGCCTGGTCTCGGCCACCCCTCAGGGGTGGCTAGAGCCAGAGCGCTGGGCCCCGCTTTCCTCTCTGGACCCTGGGTCCTCCGTGGCATTGCTATGACTGCCTTCTGGATCCATGCAGTCCAGGTTCATCACAGGAGGATCCTTCTGGGCTCTTCCAGGTTTCGCTTCCCAGGGTTCCGCTTGCACTGGTCTGTTGTCCGGAATCCCGCCATCTCGGCCCTGTTCTCCGGATTTCAGAGCCCTAGCAGAGGACAGTTGCCTCTTCGTGAGGTGCCCATCTCCCGCTCCTGTGCAGCCACCCCCCGCTCTTCCAGGCCATGTCGGTTCTACGGGCCCGTTATCTTGGGAGCAGTTCAGAGGTTCCTGCGCGCCTTCCCTCATATGTCAGGTGTATGAATGAGCGGGTTTTCGCTTATCCCCACCGCCGTAAGAATCTTCTGGACACTCAAGCTCTCCATCATCCTCGTCTCCCTCCTCTGAGGGAGAGGAACCTTCTGCTCATATCTCCTCCGATACTGATTTCACTGAATATCAGCGATTCCTTTCGAGGATGGTGAGGGATCTTCGAATCTCCTACGTTAGGCGAGACAATACCGAACGGGAGACGCGTGAATTCCTTGGAGAATTCAGTGCCCAGGACCTGGTGGTACCTTCCTGGCCTATCCCCTTCCAGGAGGCGTCTATCCGTTCCTAGCAGTCGCCAGCCGCCCCTTCTCCAGCCCCAGCAGACTGTCGACATAGGTATTGTGCCCCTTCAGAATCCCTGGGTACTCTCCCCAACCCGCCCTCGGGTTTGGTATACCTGGAGACTCCCTCCGGGCGCCGCTGCCTGGCGCACGACCATCCACCGGATTCGGATTCCTACAGTTTGACCGGTGGGGGTAGTATGTTCCTTTCCTCTCGTGCGATGGCTTGCATTGCGTCACATCAGGCTCATCACGCTGCCTACAGTAGGCATTTGTGGTCGATGCTCTCTCAGCTCTTAGCATCAATGCCTGATACGGAGCAAACCAGACAAGCTATTGCCCTCTCTGCTATAGGCCTGGAGCTGGCAAGACACCAAGCAAGGGCATCTTATGACGCCAATGAGGTGGCTTCCAGGCTTGCGGGGACAGTGATCTGCATTAGGCGGACAGCATGGCTTCGTCTATCAAGGTTGTCACCCCTGGCCCGGCGTAGGGTGATTCGCTCCGCTTTCCAGGGGACCCGTCTCTTTTCCTCCAGAGCTAGGAGATTACTGTAGGGGCTTCCTCTGTCTCCCCATCCTCGGGGGCACCTCCTAGCTCGTCTCTCCCATAGGCTTCTCTTTTGATTAGCCCAGGGTCTTCCCCTTCTGTTTCTCACCAGCAGGAGGCTGGGGGTCTTGTTCCCTCAGGGTTCTACCCCCCTTTTTCTAGGGGGGGGCTTGGTACTCACCCAAGCAGTAATGAATGGTGAAGATTGACAAGGGAAGATATGAAAATTACGTACCTACCGTAATTCTTGATCTTCTCTTGTATCTTCACCATTCATTACTGATACCCTCCCACCTTCCCCTCAGTGGCCTCCTTCTGTGGCGTCTCTCCCTCCCATCTCGTTCCTCTTCCTTCCCTTGGCCTTTATGCCAAAAAAAAAAAAAAAACAACAACTTTGTTTTCCATTCTTTTGACTGGTTCCTTTTTACCTCAAGGTAAAGAGGAACGAGTACGATTGTACTTTTCTCTAATTCTGAGGGAACTCTTTCTGACCGCCCTTAGGGTGCGATTCCTAAATACCTTCTTCAGGTTCTGCAGTTTCATAGCCCAAGAGGCCATGCTCTGACTTGGCCTCGGCAAAGTCTAGAATCCTCCTGGCAGGTATTATTTGAGCTCTTCTAGCTGCTGATTGAACATGTCAGCTCTGAGCGTCTGCTTGCCTTGCCTTAGGCAGTCTGATTGAGTTCCAGTCTATCTTTCATATAAAACTGCCTTCAAGAAGGCATAGTCTTTCCCATACACCGCTGTGTTAGCACTTAACAAGGTGCCAAGGGACTTAGTCCCCTTCCTGGGTGGGCGCTCTACCCGGAACAGGTTCTGCCCGGGCAGTCTAGGAGCCCTCAGCTAGGATGACGGGACTTGGCATGTTGAGAGTTCCGAGAATCTGCCCTCATTCGGATCTGTTCAGGTGGTTTGGTTGAACCTCCCCTCAGTCCTAGCAACTGGGATTCTTGCTCCCTTGCTACTTTCGAGCCTATAAGCCTCTCAACCAATGCTCAATGGGCACTGTTCTCCCTCTCAACATGCCTCTTTTTCTTCTTCTACTTTCTCTTCCTTCTCTCTGTTCCTCCCCTAGAGCCGCCCCGGAAAGGAGGCCCTTCGGTCCCTTAGGGTAGGAATGCTCTCTCCTCTGTCTATTCTCTACCGGCTTATTCCTTTATCAGTTTATATCCTTTCCTTTTTCTGTCCCTCGGCTCTCTTGCCTCGCTTTCCTTTTTCTTACCCTTTATTTTAGCCTCTCCGCTACCAGAACTGAGATAGAGGAGGAGTCTCACGCACCTAACGCGCCCCTCACGGATGACGCAGCACGTCACTGAGGCGCGCCCCTTGAGCCAACTCCAAAAAAAACCTCCCAGAGCGGGTGCCGCCTCCAGCACCAACCCAAGCAGTAATGAATGGTGAAGATACAAGAGAAGATCAAGAATTACGGTAGGTACGTAATTTTCATATTTAGGTGGTAGACCGCTGTATCACGACTCTTCGGACTCTGATGTCACCGGGCTCCACTCTCATCCTGGAGATGAGTCATCCGTTGGAACAGAGATGGAGGAAGGCCCTTCCTCCTTCCAAGGGATTCTCTGTCTCATTTCAGACTCCACTGGAATGCCCCTGGAATCTAGCCAGAAAAAGGCGGAGTACCCTCTGACAGATATTCTAAAGAGAGGGGATACCCCGACGGAGCCTTTTCCAGTGGCCGAAGCCATTGTTGGCCCGGCCCTTGAACTGTGGCAGCGCCCTGCCTCATGCCCAGCACCGACTGCCCGCATGGCCCGCAAGTAGGCGGTGCCCATGGGGTCCCTTGCGGGTTTCACAGAGCACTCTTCGGCCGAGAGCCCTGTGACCACCTCTGTGTTCAGGCATTCTGGTAGTTCGGCCGACACTGACCGACCTCCTGACAGAGTCCAAAAATATGGACCACACTACCCAAAAGGTCTAGGCAGCCTATTCTTTGGGCCTTTGTCAGGCCAGCTCGGCTGTCATTATGGCACACTTCTCCCATGCCCTTCTCGGGTCATTAGACAAAGTCCTCCCTCAGCTCCCCGCGGACATGCAGACCATAGTCAAGCAGGTCTGTGACCAGGGCCATGCTTTTGCCAAACAGCAGCTCCTAATGGCCCTGGATATCGGGGATTCTTGTGCCCGCTCAATGGCCACCGCAGTGGCCTCTCACCGCAGGGCTTGGCTGAGGCTTTCCTCCTCCTTCCTGGCGGATACTCAGCATAAGTTGTCTGATGTGCCTTTCCTAGGGATCGACTTGTTCGGTCCAGGTGTGACCGGTCACCTACAGCGCATAGAGCAGTCCAGTGCCACCTTGGATGCCACTTCTGCCAAGGGTTCTTCAGGCAAGAACCAGCAGAAGAAGAAGAAGAAGCCCTTTCGTCACTCTTCCCCTGCTGTCCGGCAGCCCTCCTATCAAGGAGGACATCAGCAGCAGGCTCAGGTCCTGGAGCCTCCTCCTCCTCCAAGCCTGCCCAGTGACGAGATGGGGGCTGCCACCCCTATCTCTGTCGCGCCAGCTCTGGGTCCTCCCAGGAGGGTTGGTTCTGCCACTTCCTTTCCGCCTGGTCCGCTATCACTTCGGACAGGTGGGTTCTCAACGTGGTCGGTCAGGGACTGCCTCTGGAATTCGAGCAGTACTCTCCCAGCCGAGCCCACGCCCCTCGGGAGGGACGGATTTCCGCGTGCACCCAGTCTGCTCTTCGAGACAACGTAGCTCAGCTCCTCCGCAAGGAGGCAGTAGCTTCTGTGCCAGATCCTCCAGCAGACCCAGGCTTTGTCTCCAGGTACTTCCTGATGCCCAAGCAGATAGGGGTTGGCGCCCCATTCTAGATCTGCACGACCTGAATCAGTTTCTCAGGTCTCACACCTTCCGGTTGGTCACTCTGTCCCAGATCATACCATCCCTGGAGCGAAACATGTGGATCTTATCTGTGTCAGTCTTCACCATTCATCACCTTTGGGTACTTGGCTGGAGGTCATGACCCTGCGGAAGTGTTTTTTGGGGGGAGGATGGGCGGAGTCGACGTACCATCGGCGCCATCCTCAAGGCCGACGCACTGCATGGCTCTCGTGGGTTGGCCGTTAGTTGTTGTCGACTCCGCCCTCCTGCCAGTTCTTCGTCTCCCACCATCGAGATCACCTCGTGGGATGCTTTGCAGAAGAATAGTTTGAGGCCTACCTCTCTATGCAGTTTGAATTTTTCACCTTCTCGACTCCGTGTCGACTCCATCAGCTCCCTGTCTCCTGCCGATTCTGTTAGCCTACTCGACTTCGCCTGGTAAGATTGTTCCATTATTTTATTTTATTTCGCAACGTCGAGTCTAGTTTGGTGTTTCTTTCTCATAGGTCATGTCTAGGTCAGAGAGCAAGAAGACTTCCAAGACGGGACGGCCCTCCCATGCGACGGTGCCCTTGCGGCCGTAGGTACTCCGTCACCAACCAGCATGACCGTTGCCTGGCGTGTCTTGGCTTTCGCATGACATGGATTCTTGCGACGCCTCTTTCTCCATGGACCGCGGTCATCGAAAGCAACGCACGGAAAGTGGGGCTAACTCCACCACTTTTGGTCGGACACACTTGTCGGGCCAAGCCACGCTCGGCCTTCCTCCAGGTCCCTCCCAGTTCTATACAGAACGAAGAGGAGAGGGGCCTGCCTCTTGTAGCCCAGCTATGACTAGAGGCCCCTTCCGCAGTGCAGGAGGCCCGATCTGTCCCCGGGGACAGGCGGGAGGCACCACCTTGGCAATCAAGGCTCCCCACCGCACCAGCGGCCTGGAAGGCTTGGGTCAGCGCCTGTCTGTCGGCACCATCTTGGGCCTGCGCCATTCGGGTCACTGTGGGCCCTTATTGCAACGGTCGATCGCTCTGCGCCGTTGCTGCTGTCAGCGCAGTTCGCGGCACTGATGGTGCTGTCGGCACCATGGGAGGCTGTATGGCGCCATCCCTAACTGTGTCTCGTCTCAGCACCGTGTCCAGTTCAGGAGCCATTCACGGCCTGAACATGGACACACTACGCGTGTGGGTTTGGAGCGCGGCGCTGTTCGTGGCACCGAGATTGCTGTTGGGGCAGTTGTCAGCGCCGTCTCGCACCCTGGGGTGGGTTGACGCCATGGGGGTCTCAAGCCTCGGCACCAAGAGCACAGTCAGAGCCATCAGTACCATTGCTGGTCTCTACCCCGCTTTGGGTGCTGTGAGTCGGGACGGTGCCGTGACAGGCTGTGGCTCTGAGACTGCTGCCCTTGTTGGGGCCGTGTCCTCTTCTGGCACTGTTCGCAGTGCAGAGGAGGGCACCGGCGTCAACTCTGGTGCAGTCTCTTGTTCTGGTGCCCTGTTCAGTATGGATGGTAGCGGGTGTCCACGCACTGTTTGGCACAGGGCTTCGATCTCCACCTCTTTGGAGGAGGAGTCGGACTCTGAGTCAGACAGGCAGTCTGGCTCCCTGGAGTTGGCTGCTGGCGTGGACACCCTAGTAGTGTCCTCGACAGGCCAGAGTCAGCCCCCCTCTGAGGAGCGGACAGTGACTGCTAGGGCCAGGGTCAGGGAATCTGACCAGCAGGTAGTGGTGCAGGCCACCATTGCCCTTCAGCCTGGCCTCGGAGGGTTCTCTGACCCCTCTGCGGTGGTACCCCCTCAGGTGGTGTGACTGGATCACCCAATTTTGGGGCTGATCAGAGCACCCACGGAAGGGGAGGGTGCTGCTCCTTGGATAGCCCCTTCGGGGGCCGACCAGGGCTGCCAGGTTGCCTACGCTGGCTCTCTCGAGGAGGAGGGCGCACTCTGATTCCGAGGGGTCGAGGGGCATGGGGTCTGTGCGGCCGCCTTTTTCTGGAGCACACCAGGGCTCTGGGAGAAGCTATAGTGTGGATCTCCACCCATCCCTTTCAGTTTCATTGAGAGGGCCCCGTTCTTTGGAGGTAGGGGACCATCCTTTTGGACCTACACAGCCCCGGTCGCCTCAGAGAGGGGATTCTTTAGGGTGCAGCCTAGGCAGTTCCAGTTTGGTTGATCAGCTGTCGGCTGTGGAGTTTTCCGGAGCTCCTTCATTCCCTAGGGCTCCTGGTGCGCTCCCTAGCCCAGGCAGAGGTCAGCCGATTCCTGTTGTCGGCTCTGCCCCCATCCCTCTGCCACATTCTCCTGCACTCCCAGGTATTCTTGGTCCCAGCGGGCCTCTCTCCTGGGAGCAGTTCAGAGCAGTGGCTGCTCAGTTTCCCTCTTACGTTAGGGCTATGGGCAGACAGGTTTTTCAACCTCCCCCTGAACAGCCAGCTTCTGAATCTTCGCGGTCCTCTGACTCGTCACCCTTTTCTGGGGGAGAGGAGCCATCTGTCCACATCCCTCCAGCTGCTGATCTCACTGAGTATCAGCGATTCCTCGCGAGGATGTTAGAGGACCTGAATTTCACCCCTCCCACTTAACACAATCCAGAGCACTCGGCGCACGCCTTTCTAGGCGATTTCAGTGAGGACACCCTCATGGTGCCCTGCTGGCCTGCTCACTTTCGGGAGGCGTTGTTGTGTTTCTGGCAGAGACCCTTTTCCGGAGCTCCTGACCCTAGGGATTTCTTCCAGCGGTATTGTGCCCCCGAGTCTCCAGGTTCCGTGCCTCATCCTCAATCAGGATTGGCACAACTGGACACTCCTGATGGGCTTAGTGCCCCTCACCGTGACCGGCCCCCAGATCAAGACTCTTCGAATTTTGACTTCTGGAGGAGGAGAACGTTCTACTCGGCACGGTTACAGCTCTCTAGTGCAGCACAACAGGCCCACTGTGCAACCTATGACAGGTTCCTGTGGTCTAGGCTGGGTCAGCTCCTAGCCTCCATGCCTGACACGGAGCAAACCAGACAAGCCATTGCACTGTCTGCACGTAGCCTGGAGCAAGCAAGGGCATTGTATGATACCAATGAGGTAGCTACCAGGGTCGTAGGAACAGCGATCTGCACTAGGAAGACGGTATGGCTGCATCTTTCCCGGTTGTCACCCTTGGGCCGGCGTAGGGTGATTAACTCCGCCCACTAGAGAACCTTTCTCTTCTCCCGTAGAGTGAGGCGACATCTGACTGGGCAACTTCCTACCCCCTCTGGGGGGGGGGGTCTCCGTCTCATTCTCCCCACTCTCGGGCCTCTCCAGACCCGTCAGGGTTCTCTCTCTTGGTGTGTCACCCACTGAGAACTAAGGGACTTGGCCCCTTAGGGTTAAAAACCCCTGGGGTGGGGCTTGGCACTTGCCCCATAGGTGATAAATGGTGAAGATTGACACAGATAAGATATGGAAAGTACATACTTGCTGTAATTCTGATCTTTCTCTGTATCTTCACCATTCATCACAATCCCACCCTCCATCCTCCTGGGGCCTCAGTCTCTGGGTCCCCCTCCCTCTCTGTGCCTCCTCTCTTGCCCCCCCTCCTTTCTGTGAGTCAGGAGCGTGGTAAACTGGGGCACATAGAAGGATACCTCAATTAATTTAAGAAACTAGGTTTCTTGCATCAAAATCTCCTTTTTGGGGGGGAGATATCCCTGTTTTCAAACATCATGAAGTCTTGCTGTATTCTGACATATGCAGTTAGGTCCTGCGTTTCAACTGCCCCGGAGAACAAAGAGTTAAACTTTCCATGACCAGCATGGAATGTTCACCACGAGCTCAGTTGAAGCCCCTGTCTGCTGTTGTTTAAACTGCAAATGTCAGATTCTTTACTCCGCCTCGCTGAACAGTCGCTCCGGAGATTTCTCCTGCTGCTCGGTTCAAAAAGTCGGTTGAAGTGTCGGTTTTCGGTTGGTTTCTACCGAATTGCTGTTACCGTTTAGTCGGTTCAAGTCTCTGTCTGTGGTACCGTGTGTACTAGATAGGTTTTTTGTATTGTTTCTGTGTGGAACTTGTAAATTGTGGATCAGTTCGGCTGAACCGATCAGTTTGAGGTGAAAAAGCTTGTGCTTACTTTAGTGTGTGGTAACTGGTCCGTATCTGTTCTAAAAAAAAAAACAAACGAATTTAATTACGTTTTTTTCCAAGACCCATGACATGGTCAGGAACCGATAGGGGAGTCTTGCCTGGCGGATTGCCGAAAAAAGGGTACGTTTTTGGTTAGGATTGGCCATGTCTGAGAAACCCAAGAAAAAACGGGCCCACTGGGTTTCAACACTGCAGTGTGTGGGGAAGTCTTTGCCAAGGCTGATCCCCACACCACCTGTGTTTATTGTCTGGGGTTTGACCACCTCGATTCAGACTGCCAAATTTGCAAGAATTTTCCCAAATCTACCCTGGAAAAGAGATTAGGTAGACTGAGGGAAAGGGAGGCCGAGAAGTCCGATGACCCGGATGGCCAGCCCGGTTCAGTTCCAACCGAACCAGAAGGAGTGCCCTCTGACCAGGGCGATACTTCTTCGGCCAAAAGGAGAGACAATTCCGAGGAATCGGTTCCGGTAAAAAGAAAGAGAAAAGATAACTCGACCGGTTCGGACCCAGAATTTCGTACTCCGACCGCCGATGAGATAGCCAAAGCAATAAGGATTGTGCAATAGCTTAGTTTGGTTCCAACCAAACCGGCACCATCTGGCAGGGGCTCGGTTCGGTCGGTCCCCCCGGTTCCGGATTATGCTTTTGGAAGAATTTTATGAACCGGAGGAGGAGGAGGGAGAGTATGAGGATGATTATGGTGATAATGAAAGTCTTGATGTGCCTACTGACCCAGACAGACCTTCAGGTGTTTCTTCTCCTAGGCTTTCTGAGTTCCCTTCTCACTATATGTTTTACAAAAAAGTGGCAGAGACCCTCCAGCTTCCTGTGGAGGAAGCAGTAGAGGATCAGTAAGAGCCTGATTATGTTGAGATGATGGACATCCCAGAGTCCAGGAGACTGTTTATTCCCCTCCACAAATCCTTTGGGAAACAGACACATAAAATTCTTAAGTCTCCAAATTCTATACCTCCTGTGGACAGACGAATGGACAAGAGGTACACTCTCTCAGGCTCAGACACGGAGTTCCTTTTTCAGCAATGCAGCCATGTTGGGGTTGTGAAGGCTGCGGTCTGTGATAAGGCAAATATTCCCTTGGCATCACACCCCCCAGACAAGGACTCCAGGAAGATTGATGCCATGGCAAAGAAACAATATATGGCAGCATCTTTGGGACTCAGGCAAGCTAACTATATGGCCTATACAGCCAGATACCAGAAGTCCAGGTGGGACACTGTGCTGGCTCTGGCTAAACAGGCCCCTGACTAGCTTGCCAAGGAGCTGGAGCAGGTGGCTGCAGATGGGATTGAGGCATCGAAAGTACAGTTTCATGCTGCTGTAGACTCCAGTGATGCATCATCAAGAGTCATGGCTACATCTGTGGCTCTTCAGAGGATGGCTTGGCTCAGATGTACTAGCCTCTCACAGGATACCCAGGCTAAGGCCATGGATCTTCCTGTAATTGGTAATTCTCTGTTTGGGGAGCAGACAGAGAACTACATGAAAAAGATTGATGAGTACAGGACCACTTACAGGAGTGCTCAGGTCAAAGAAAGGCAAGCAACTCCTCAAAGGCAGCAGTCCAGGGGCAGGGGCAGGCCTTTCCAAAGGCCTTTTTACCAAGCTCAGGCCTCCTCTTCTTCTTCCTTTTCACAGAGGGGGTTCTTTAGAGGGAGAGGCAGAAGGGGGATGAGCAGGCCTGCATCCACCCCTCAGCCTAAAGCCCCTGCCAAGCAGACACCCTGATGGGTCTGCTAGGGCCGATTCTCCCATACCAGTGAGGGGCAGGCTGGCTTACTTTGTCCAGGACTTGAAGTCTCTTACATCAGACAAGTGGGTCCTGGAAGTAGTAAGCCAGGGACTGGTTCTCAGCTTCAAAACATTTTCCAAGATGAGAACCAGATCTTTTCCACCTGCAAATTCTCTGAGACCCTTGCCCTAGAGGCAGAGGTTTCTTCTCTCCTAGCTCTGAGCTATAAAGAGGGTTCCCACCCTACACAGGGGCAAAGGATTGTACTCCAGGTACTTCCTAACCCCCAAAAAGACAGGAGAATGGCGGCCCATCCTGGACCTAAGATATCTGAACAAACATCTTTTGAAGCCAAAGTTCAAAATGGTAACTCTGGGAATTATCCTTCCCTCTCTAAGGCCAGGGGATTGGCTAGCCTCTCTGGACCTCAAAGATGCCTACTTTCACATTCCCATCAGGTGCTCCCACAGAAAGTACCTCAGGTTCGAGTTACCCTCAGGCCACTATCAATTCAGAGCAATATCCTTTGGCCTAACATCAGCCCCAAGGGTTTTCACAAAGTGCCTGGCAGTAGTAGTTGCCTTCCTAAGAAGAAAAAAGATCTCCATCTTCCCATACTTGGACGACTGGCTCATAGTAGGTCAGTCTCCAGACCAAGTCAAGTCACATCTGCAAGTGACCCAGCAAGTGCTCACTTCCTTAGGATTCCTTCTCAACCTTCCGAGTTGGTTCTCGAACCAGTACATCTCCTCACCTTCATAGGTGCAGAACTGGATACAGTGAAGGCAAGAGCCTTCCTTCCCCTGGAAAGGGCAAGGAACCTTATGGAACCGGCCTCTTCATTCACCCTTCAGGCATCTCGACCAGCAAGGCATTTCCTTCAGCTTCTGGGCCACATGACAGCTTCCAGAGCAGTGGTCCAAGGGGCAAGATTCCAGATGAGGGACATTCAGTTCCACTTGAGGGCCTTCTGGTCCCAAAGAAAGGATTCCCTTACCAAACTAATACCAGAGACTCGAACCCTGATCCAAGCCTTGCAATGGTGGCAGGATCAGGACAATTTGAGACAAGGGGTTCCATTTGTCACTCAGTCTCATTCAGTGATACTCACCACAGATGCTTCCCTGTTGGGCTGGGGAGCCCATTTGGGGGATCTTACCACCCAAGGACTGTGGTCACCTCAGGAATCTCTGCTTCACATCAGTCTCTTGGAACTCAGAGCAGTGTTTCTGGCACTGCAAGCTTTTTCCAAATCTGTACAGAACAAGGTGGTTCAGGTCAGAACAGACACCACCACCATCACCATGTGGTACATCAGCAAGCAAGGAGGCACCTCCCGGGGAAGGACGATGTCCTAGCAGATGCACTGAGCAGAATATCCCAGGGCCATCACGAATGGGCCCTAGATCCTCTAGTTCTGAAAGTGATTTTCTCGAGATGGGGCACACCAGAGATCCATCTTTTTGCAGCCCCAGACAATCACCAACTTCTTCTCTTTTGTTGCAGTCCCCTAGTCTTGGGCTCAGTCCCACTGGATGCTCTGATTCTGAACTGGGAAGGGAAATTTCTGTATGCTTCCACCCTCCTTCCCTCTCCTGTTCAAAGTGTTAGTCAAGATAAGGTCACAACCATGCAAAGTGATTCTGATTGCTCCAGATTGGGCTAGGCAGCCATGGTATCCCTTGTTGCTGTCCCTAGCAGTCCACCTTCCCCAGTCTCTTCCCAGGAATTACAACCTGTTGACATCCTCTCAGGGGAGGATTTGGTACCCAAATCTTCAGTCTCTCAATCTCAAGGTTTGGCTCTTGAAGAGTTAGAGTTTGCAGATCTGCATCTTTCCCAAGGGGTTCTGGATATCCTTAAGGCTTTTTGAAAGTCTTCCACCAGAAAGACTTACAATTCCAAATGGAAAAGATTCAGCATTTGGTGTTCTAAGAAGAATATTTCTCCAGACTCTGCTGAATTGCCTACGGTTCTGGATTATATGGTCCATCTTAATGGCCTAGGCCTCAGGCCAGCTACCCTTAAAGTACACTTGGCAGCTGTTTCTGCTTTCTTGTCAGTAGGCAAGCTTTTCTCTCTATCATCTCATCCTGTATTTTGTAAGTTTTTCAAGGGATTGCTTCACACCAATCCCCCCTTTAGGGATCTTGCTCCTGCTTGGGACCTTAATGTTTGCATTGCTCAGCTTATGCAACCTCCCTTTGAGCCTTTGTCCTCAGCAGAACTTAAGTACTTGACTTGGAAAACTGTGTTTTTGGTAGCCATTACTTCTGCCAGACGGATCAGTGAATTGCAAGCCCTGTCAGTGGAATCTGATTTCATCTCTTTTCACAGAGATAAAGTGGTCCTTAGAACTAACAGAAAGTTCTTACCTAAAGTGGTTTGATTTCCACATCAATCAGTCTGTATCTCTCCCTGTTTTCTTCACTGACCATTCCTCCTCGGGAGAGAGGAGGCTACACAGCTTGGACGTTAAAAGAGCCCTTAGCTACTACATAGAGCGTACCAAGGGTCACATGTTCGAATCCCTCCAGTTCCTTACATATGGAGAAGTTGGTAAGGGCAAACCTGCCACTAAGAGATCTATTGCCAGGTGGATTGTTTCTTGTATACCATTTTGCTATGAAAAGCTGGGTAGAACTCCACCCTCAGGCCTGAGGGCTTATTCCACTAGAGGTACAGCTGCTTCCCTGGCTGCTGCCAGGGATATTCCTCTCTTAGAATTTGTCAAGCAGCCACCTGGAAAACAGTCCATACTGTCACTAAGCATTACTCTCTGGATATCCAGGCTTGGAGTGATGCTCGGTTTGGCACAGCAGTACTTCACAGCCTGTTTCCAAAGTAGGTTCTGTCCCTCCTCCATGGAGGTACCTCTTGGTAGTCTGCATATGTCAGAATACAGCAAGACTTGATGTTGTTTGAAGAAAAAATTACTCACCTTAGTAATGTTGTTTCTTCTAATGGAGTCTTGCTGTATTCTGACCTCCCCCCGCCTCCCCTCTCAGAACCTAGATTTTGGGATGTGGGTGGGCAGGAGCAGTGTTGGCACCCTAGGGGTGTCCTTTTTTCACCCTCTTTTTGGTTTGGGTGAGAGGTTGTGTTTTGGATGCGTTTTGTTTTTGGGTTTCCTGACTTGAGTCTTCCTTTGAAACCAAAAAGCCTTTTATATATATATTTGCCAGTTGGCTAGTAAGAATTTTACAGTTTCCACACAGAACATCTAGTGAGTCTTTGCTCGTAAAGATCTGACTGTTGCAGTTTAAACAACAGCAGACAGGGGCTTCAACTGAGCTCGTGGTGAACATTCCATGCTGGTCATGGAAAGTTTAACACTTTGTTCTCCGGGGCAGTTGAAAGGCAGGACTTAACTGCATATGTCAGAATACAGCAAGACTCCATTAGAAGAAACAACATTACTAAGGTGAGTAATTTTTTCTTCCTGTCTTTCTTCCAGAATAGCCGATTCTACTTATAGGAGTTTTGCCAGTAATTCTGTGCCTGCAGTTCTGGTGGTTAGCCTCTTGGCTACTCCTTCGCAGTTCCTATGTAAACTGGAGACGGGTCAAGGTCTCAGGGTATGATCTTCCCTTGTCAATCTTTTTTTTTTTTTTTAAAAGGAGTCGGCGCCGACCCAGAGAGTGACGTGATGCGCGGCCTTTAGGTGCCGCAGACTCCTCCTCCATCCCAGTTCTGTTTCTCCCGCCGTCGAGGCTGCACCTGCTGCATGGAGTAGTTTGTAGTACTCTGTCATAGGCAGCATTTTTCTTGATGTCGTCAAGCTCCTTCATCCCGTTTTTTCTCGGCGTTGTCGACCGGTAAGATCGTTCTGTTTTCTATTATATTCGACGCCGAGAGCTGTACTGTGTTTTTTCCTTAATTGTTTAGCATCATGTCAGGTTCGGGGGCAAAACGCAAGTCTAAGGCGGGCCATGCCCCTATGCATTGGTGCCCTTGTGGCCGGCAATTTTCCGTCATGGACCGTCATGATGTTTGTCTTCGGTGCCTGGGACCCTAACATGATATGGATCATTGCGATGCCTGCTTCTCCATGGATTGCCATGTGTTAGAAGTCCGCACGTTTAAAGTCTGAAGAGCTCCACCAACTTTCGGAGGATGGCATCGCCTTCGGGCCTCCCAGGCCAGATCTCTTGACCCTTTCTCCAGATCCCCTCCCGGGTCTATACGGCCCGGCGAGGAGGGAACCTCTTCCAGCCTTACCGAGGAGGAGGTTTCTTCTTCGGCATAGGAGGAATGGTGTGATCCCTCCCGGGGTCATGCCGTTGGCACCGTCCCGGCAGTCATCTCCATGGAGTTGCAGGCTCCCCTGGTGTCACGGCCCCCAGTTGCGGGACCCGGCTCTGGTGGACCCTCATTTTCATCTGCCCTTGTCGCCATGGAGTTTGGCGAGCACGCTGTGCCGGTGACTGGCGGGCCATTGGCGTGCTGCTCTGGGTCTCAGCGGCTGCTCACGGAACCAGTGACTCTGGCGGTGCCGCTTAGTGTCTGCGCCATCCGGGAGGCCTGGGACTCGGTGGCGGTGCGCCGTACTGGGTCTCAGTGCTGGGCTCAGCGCGCCTGCCGGCAGTGCCGCTCTCTGGATCTCAGTGACGCCTGTGGTGCCGGGACTTGGTCATGCTGCTGCTGTGCGGCCCAGGTTCCTGGCACCGACGGAGTGTGGCTGACTCTGCTGTGAAAGAGCACAAGGGCCTTGGCGGTACCAGGCCTGGTGGCCACTCTGGGAGTTCAGACGTTCTCATGGCGGAGTCTCCCTTGTTGTCTCCTCCTCGTCGGAAGATGATTCGGGTGAGACTGGGCCGCTTCGCATGAACTAAATTTCAATTATGCAAAATGCAAAATTATGCATTTTGGGAAAAATAATGTGTGTCAATTATTATATTAATGATCAACTATAAAGTAAAACCAGCTCTGAAAAAGATCTGGGGGTTATTATTTCGAATAACTTAAAATTCACTGAACATTTAAATAATACAGTTTTAAAAGTGTACTCGTTTGACTAGTTGCATACTGAAAAATATAAAAAGTAGGGAGCCAGCTGTATTAATTCCATTATACACCAGCATTGTGAGATCAGATTTTGTGTATTGTTCCTCATTTAGTGCTCTCACTTTAATTCGAGACAATCGAGGGAAAGAATTCAAAAAAGATTTACTAAGCACATCACTGGTATGTGCCCCCTATCTTATAATGAAAGATTAAAACAATTAAATCTCTACACTATGGAATATCGCTCCTTGAGAGGAGATCTTTGTTCACTCTTCAGAGCTATGAAGGATGAATTTTTGTTTCAAGCCATTTATCTGAATTGGCATCCTTCAGCTTGTCTTAATAGATCACATAATCTGAAATTAAAAGCCAATACAAATAGGACCTCAAAAAGAGATAACTTTTTTACACAGAGGATAATCCCGATATGGAACTCCCTCCCATATGACGTTATGCATGGTGATAATTTAACACAATTTAAATTGAAGCTTGATTCGTACATGGATGAACTAAAATATGAAGTCCACCTAGCGTAGGTGGCGTGATCAAAATGGGCTTGTCCTTCGATCACGTATTCCACCTATGAACCTATGTGAGGACCCAGACCAGCGACTGGAGTCCTCTGACTCGGAGCCTCCTGTAGGTTGCAGGGTTAGACATTTCAGTGTTCCTCTCCCTGAGTCCGCGGAGTTGGTTAAACCAGATGATTCCATGGTTAGGGGTGGCCTGGAGTTTTCTGTGGTGGACCCTTAGGGAGTTCCGGAGAGGATGCCCTCTTTTCGGATGTCCCAGGCAGCTACCGTCCCCGGTGCTGCTGAGGTCCTTTGGCAGAGGAGAGAGGACTCTGCCTCCACGAGTTCCCTTCGGGGGTCTCGCTCAGCAGGGACCTCCACCACTGGTTACGAGGAAGAGGGCTGCTCCGGAGTTTGAAGGATTGAGAGGTAGAGGTCAGGAGTGGCGACGATCTCCCACCACCCTGCGGGGTATGGGGAGGAGTTGCAGTGCCGATCCTCGCCTTTCTCTTATGGTCTCTACAGTGCCTTCTGGTGGTGGTTCTGAGGGTTGACCTTCTGGACTCATGCAATCCCAGGTACGTCACAGGGGAGAGTACCCTTCAGGGCTCTTCCCAGAGTTGCCTCTTTCCCTCTCTATTATGCAACCCGACATGCTGTCAGGGTCCCCAGTCTTGGCGGCATCGCTACCTGGATCCCAGAGGCCAGGCACATGTTATTTATTAGGTGCCACTCGCCCATCCCTCTGCAACCACCTCCCTCTCTCCCAGGTCATGTAGGGCCCACTGGGCCATTAACTTGGGAGACGTTGAGAGCTACTGTGGCGGCCTTCCCGTCCTATGTCAGGGCCATGGATGAACAGGTTTTCCGCCATTCCCCGCCGCCACAGGAGTCTTCTGGGAATTCGAGATCCACTTCCTCCTCGTCTTCCTCCTCTGAGAAAGAGGTACCTTCTGTCCACCTTTCCTCTGACGCTGATTTCACTGACTATCAGCGTTTCCTTTCGAAGATGGTTTCGGAGCGGCAGACACGTGCTTTCCTTAGTGAATTCAGTGCTCGCCATCTGGTGCTGCCTTCCTGGCCGATCCCTTTCCAGGAGGCGTCTATCCGCATCTGGCAGTCTCCAGCCCCGAGAGACTGCAGGAGACAGTATTGTGTCCCCCATGAGTCTCTAGGTTGTCTGCCTCACCCGCCTTTGGGTTTGACTTCCCTAGACACTCTTTCCAGGCCTCGGTGCCTGGTGCACGACAGGCCTCCAGATTCGGGTTCTGCTGAATTCGACCGATGGGGATGAAGGGTTTTCTCTTCTGGTCATGCGTTGTTATGCATCTCATCTCATCAGGCTTTCCACACTGCCTACAGCAGGCATCTGTGGTCGACACTGGCTCAGGTCTTAGCCTCTTTGCCTGACTCAGAGCAGTCTAGACAAGCCATTGCCCTCTCTGCGTAGGGTCTGGAGCTTGCAAGGCACCAAGCGAGGGCATCCTACAATGCTAACGAGGTGGCGTCCAGACTAGCAAGGACAGCAATCTGCATTAGGCGGACAGCATGGCTTCGTCTCTTCAGACTGTCACCCATTGCCCAGCGTAGGGTGGCTAACTCTGCCTTCCGGGGGACCCGCCTTTTTTCCCACAGGGTGAGGAGGCTTCTTCAGGGGCAACCTCCTTCCTCCAACCCACGGGGGACACCTCCTCCTCATCCACCTTAGACTTCTTAGTCTATTGGTTAGGGTCTCCCCCTTCCTACTTCTCACCAGTAGGAGGCTGAGGGATCTGTTCCCTCAGGATCCATCCACACCCCCTTCCGGGCCGGGGCTTGGTACTCACCCAGCAGTAATGAATGGTGAAGATTGATAAGGGAAGATATGAAAATTATGTACCTACCATAATTCTTGATCTTGTCTTGTATCTTCACCATTCATTACTGATTCCCGCCCACCTTCCCCTCACAGGCCTCTTTCTTCAGCGTCTCCCCCTCCCTGCTCGTTCCTCCTTCTTCTTCGTTGGCCTTTAAGCAAAAAAAAAAAATCTTGATTTTTCCATTCTTTTCTGAATGGATCCTATTTCCTGAAGGTAAAGGGGAACGAGTAGAATTTATTCTATCCTGAGGGAATTCTTTCTGATTGCCCTTAGGGGTGACCCCTTGGTTTTCTTAACCATGTTGTTCAATTCACAGTTACAGGACCATCCCTCTATGGCTCGGTTCCTCTTTGTCCTGGTCCCTCTGGCAGGTCTTAATCTTCTTTGTATCAGTTCTTCTGGTTGGTGCTTTCCTGACACTTCAATTACCTTGAGCTGATACTATTGCCTTGTGTTCAGGGACTCCGATTGAGTTCCCAGGCTATCCTTTTCGTAAAGGGGTGCCCTCTGTAGAGCTCACCCCCTCCCCTCACACATCTGTGTTAGTACTTAACAAGGTGCTAGAGGAGCTCTTCCTCTTCCTAGTTGGGTGCTCTCTTTCTGGAACAGAATTTCTGCCTCGGCAGTCTGTGAGCTCTCAACTAGAGTTTAGGGGGGTTGGGATGACGGGAGGATAGAGAATCTGCCCTTTGTGTCCAACCTGTGCAGGCAGTTCGGTTAAACTTTTTTTTCAGTCCTATCAAGCGGGATCCTTGCTCCCTTGTTTTGGTTCTGAACTTATAAGCCTTAAACCGATATATCAGTGGGCAGAGTTCTCTCCTCCCAACATCCCTTGTTTTCATCCCTCTCTTCTTCTTCCCTTTTCTCTTTTTCTCATCTTTTCCTCTCTTGAGCCGCCCAGAAGTGAGGCCCTGTGGTACCGTACTGTAGGCATTTTCTTCTTTTGTGTCCTCTTCCAGCTTATGCCTTTTTCAGTTTATATCTTTTCCTTTTTCTATCCCTCGGCTGTCTTGCCTCACTGTCATTTTCTTATCCTTATTTCATCTGTCCGGCTATCAGAACTGGGTTGGAGGAGGAGTTTGCAGCGCCTAACGGCTGCCCCTCACGCATCACGCAGCGTATCATTCTAAGGTGGCACCATCGCCTTAACTCCTCTACAAAAAAAAACTCCCATGGGAGTGGCTCACTGCTTCTCCAACAGTAATGAATGGGAAGATAACAAGAGAAGATCAGGAATTACGGTAGTATGTGATTTTCATTTTCTCCTGTCTCCCTAAATTTTCCTTGCTTCTAAACAAAATTAACCCTCCTCTCTCTCCCTCCTTTCTACTTCAAGAGATTGGGGCCCCTACTCAATCCCCTTAGTCTTCAACATTTTCTGTCCTCTTAGTCATTTTTTTCTCTTTAGTTTTATATCTTTTCCTTGTCTGTCCCTTGATTCCTTTGTCCCACCCTCCCATCCCTTTTTCTAACCTCTGTGGCGACTCAGAAGTGGCGGGTGGGCGGGAATCGACAACACCACCCACCAACCCGTGGGCGCCACGCAGTGCTTCTGCCTCGAGGGCACCGCCAATGGTACACCATCTCCATCCAAAAAAAATAAGCTGCCATGGAGTCATGACCCAAAGGTGACGAATGGTGAAGATACACAGAAAGATCAGAATTACGATAGGTACGTAATTTCCATTTCTGTTCACTGGATCTGCTGGACGCGTTCTTTCTCGTCCCAATCCGTCCGTCCCATCAGCGGTTCCTCCACTTCAGGGTTGAGGGGACCCTGTACGAGTTCCGAGCCATGCCGTTCGGCCTGTCATTGGCCCCACAGGTCTTCACCAAATGCATTGCAGTGGTGGTGGCCCATCTGCGGCCAGAATCTACCCTTACCTCGACAGTTGGCTCCTGGTAGGTTCCACCCAACAGGAGGTGGAGAGGTCCAGGGATCTAGCCCTCCAGACCTGCTCCCAACTCAGCCTCCTTATCAACGAGGCCAAGTCGTAAGTCATGCCTTACCAGGTGATGGGCTTCATCAGGGCAGAGCTCGACTCTTGTCAAGCCAGAGCTCGGCTCCCCACGGACAGGGCGGAGGTTCTCTCTTTTGCCCAGTCATTTCTGGTTGGGCACTTGCGCACTGCCCGGGACGTTCTGCGCCTTATGGTTTACACGGCGGCGTGCACCTCAGTGGTACGATGGGCCCAGTGGCACATGCCCCCCTCCAATGGGAGTTGGCTGTCCAGTGAACTCAGTGATATGATCATTTAGACCAGCTGATCACTGTAACCCAGAAGATGTGGGATGCTCTCCAGTGGTGGATCGCCCCACACCTGTTGCAGGAAGGGATCCCATTTGTCCGCCCTGAGCTGATGGTCATCCTTACGACTGATGCCTCTCTCATGGGCTGGGGAGCCCACATGCCAACAGGAACCATGTGTTCTGGACCCCTTAGGAGTCCCGATGCCACATCAGCCTGTTGGAGCTCAGAGCAGTCAGACTGGCACTGTCAGCCTTCGCTCCTCAGCTCCGAGGTGAAGTGGTTCAAGTCCAGACAGACAATACCATGTCCACGTACTACTTCAAACAGGGCGGCATGCACTCCCATCTGCTGTGCAAGGAGGCGCTCCACATCTGGACCCTTGTATGCCAGTTGGAGGCGGATCTCCTAGCCATCCATGTGGCAGGAGCCTCAAACCAGCTGGCAGATGCTCTCAGCTGCATAGGCCAGACATCCCACTAGTGGTCTCTCCATCCAGAGGTAGCTTTCAGCCTGATCTTATCTATGTCAGTCTTCACCATTCATCACATTTGGGTATATGGCCGGAGGTCATGACCCTGAGGGAGCTTTTCCTTTCCTTTTTTTTTTTTTTTGGATGGGCGGAATCGGCGCCGCCCTTGAGGCCGACGCACTGCATGGCGCTCGCGGGTTGGTCGTTAGGTGCTGTTGGCTCTGCCCTCCTGCCAGTTCTTTGTCTCCTGCCGTCGGTCACCTCGTGGGACACTACAGGAAAATTTTGAGGCCTACTCGCAGTTTCTCGACTACGCCATTTGCTTATTTCAGTGCCGAAGTCCGTCGGTTCCTCCTGCCGGTTCTGTTTTGCCATACTTGGCATCGCCCGATAAGACCTTTCCAATTATTCTATTTTCTGCGACGTCTAGTCTGTTTTTGGTGTTTTTTTCCTCCGTAGGTAATGTCTAGGTTGGAGGGCAAGAAAACTTCCAGGATGGGTCGGCCCTCCATGCGACGATGCCCATGCGACCGAAAATATTCCATCACCGACTAGCACGACCGTTGTCTTACGTGTCTTGGCCTGCTTCATGACATGGATTCATTCAACGCCTGTTTCTCCATGGATCGGAGAGTAATCGAACAAGCGCGTGGAAAGTGGGGCGGGCTCCGCCGACTTTCGGGGGTCGGGTTCCTCGTCAGGCCAAGCCACGATCTTACTCTCGAGGGCTCTGCAGTAGGTAATTACATATAGACTGGCGCCGGCAGGCGGCAGGACCCCACTGAAAAATTTCTAGCTAGCAGTCCCTGGTGGGGACCTCCCCCACGTCAGGTGACCGGCGTCAGACGACGTCGGTATAAAGGGGCTGTCCCAGACGCCCGCCTTCCAGTTCTTTCCCGCCATCCGCTTGTGCAGCGCCTCGCGGTGAAGTTCATATTGCTCAGTCCTGTTGCTTCGTCGGTTTTTCCGAAAAGTATCAGTATTTTGTTTTTTCTTCATCAGGTGAACGTCAGTATATGTCGTCCCCTTCAAAAAATAAGTGCGACTCGTGCGGCGCTCAACTGCCTCACAAGGACGGTCACTCCCTCTGCCTTTTCTGTTTAGGCCCCGACCACGTGGTCGACAAGTGCCCACACTGCCTTCATTTCAACGCGGCCACCCGCGGACGACGCCAGTAGTCTCTTGAAGCCCATCTCCTAAAAAAGATGATGTCTGCAATGGAGAAGGAGTTGAAGAAGCTTCGGCAGGCATCGACCTCCCCTGAAGGACACAAGAAGCAGGACAAAGAAAGGCACCGGGAGAAGGCCTTCTCCTTCATGACTCCGGCCGGAGCCGTGGCCAAGGTAACATCCCCTACAGGGGATCGCCAACGGCAGCTCAAGGCTTTGGAGGAGGCGCTGGCCCGCCTGCCGGGTTCATGGAGTCCGCCAGGTGCCTCCGGGCAAAAGGAGGTTTTTGCCCCCAGTACCGCCGTAGGCTTGCGGCCTACTGGCGCAGGCGCCTCCCATAAGTAGGACGTCAGCTCCTCCGACGTCCGCCGGGAGAAGACCGCTAAGACGTCCGACCCTGCAGTGCGGCGTACGGCAGTGTCCCCCTCGGACCAGGCCTTTTCCCATCCTCTGCCCGCCTCAGACGAGGGACCCCCGAAGTCTGACGCCCCTTCTGGCGTCCGACGCAGCCAGGCCTCGGAGCCTACAGCAGACCCTGCTGCGTCTGTCATCCCAGGTTCCCCGCAGCTCTCGCTGCCGTCCGGGGAGCCAGAGTCCCCCCTGCCTGACCCCGGAGACTTTTCCCCTCCGTCCCCAGGCGAGGCTCAGGACGCTGCTCTGCCATCGGATCCCCTTCCTACAGAGCTGGATCTGAAGCCAGCTCCGCCGACGCCGGGCCCGACACTGGCCCCGCTGACGCCGGTTCCGACGCCAGCGGGTGATACTCCTCTCCCATCGGGCCCTCCACCCCACGGGCCTATCACGGTTGATCCACCCATGGAGTTTCCTACTTGGCCGACTGCTCCGGCAGCTCCTCCGGTTCCTGGGTATCCGCTTTCTTATCCGACGCCGGTTTACCCAGGTCCACAGTATCCTGCGCCGCAGTACCCGGCGCCAACTCCACCGATGCCGCAGTACCCGACGCCGCAATACCCAACTCCAGTATTCCCGCAGCCGGGTTACGGATACTCTCCTTACGGATTTCATCCGTACAACTATCCCCTTTCTCCAGACTCTGGCTCCCTGGTGGGCTGAGGCCAAGGCTCAGCTCACCAAGGAAGTCGAGAGCCGTCTTACGGCGACGGTGCCACCTCCAACTCCGTGATGCCCCAGGACGGCACTCCCTCTCCGCCTCTGGATTCCCGGGCTCTACCCTTGAGATCCAGAGAGGGGCAGGACACGCGTCCAGGGATCCCCCCTAAGGAATCCGTTCCTCCCCCTAGACGAGCTAGGGAATCTTACTCTGCTTCAAATTCCTCCTCTTCTTCTCTCTCGGACTCCTCGGAATCCTCCGAGGGTTGTTCTGAGAAAGACGACGAGCCAAGGACTCCTCCGAGTTCTCTTCCGGAGGATCCTTCCTTCACGGAGTTGCTCAGGAAGATCCAGGAAGTCCATCAGTGGCGTTCCTTAGAGCCAGATCCTCAGCGGGTTAAACTCGCCGAACATCTGGACTTGCCCCTTACGGCCCCTACTCTAGTGCCACCCTGGATCAAGCCTCATGCCCACCTTGTTTCCACCATCTGGAAACAACCATCGGCTTTAGCCCCACTTCCTCGGAAGTCCAACAGGCTATACCAGGCCTGGAGGGTGTAGACATTTTAGACTCTCACCCCTGCAGACTCAGTTGTGATTAGCGCCGCCACGGGCCGGGTCAGCACACCCAGGCATTTGAGCTAGTCTCCGGATAAGGACTCTTGCTCTCTGGATCAAAAGGAAGGAAGATTTATGCTTCTTCCACACTGGGGATTAGGGCCCAAATTATGTAGCACATATGGGGGATTACCAGAAGGTTACGTCCTTATCCAGGCGGAATCCAAGATTGACTCTTTACCTGACTCCCAAGTCAGCAGGAGTTAGCCGACCTGGTCCGCTCTGCCTGCCTCGGCCAGTCGTCAATGCCTGAGGATCTCCTTCCACGATGCAGTGGACACCGTGAGGACAGAGCTCTGCATTCGCCATAAGTCTTCGGCGTCACGCATGGCTCCGTGTGTCAGGTCCGGTCCCGGAGGTGCAGTCAGCAATCCAAGAAGCACCTTGTAGAGGTTCTGTGCTTTTCGGTGGTGATGTCAAGGACATCATCACTGACTTGCAGGAGAAGGGGACAGCCCTTAAATCTGTTGATTCAATGTACCGTCCCTATCCCCCACAGCGACGTCCCTTTCACAGACGCAGCCGGCCTCAAGCGAAACCTCAGGGAAGGCGGGCCACTAAACGTCGGGCCCCCACAGCTGCCAGGCCTCAGCCACCAAAGCAGCTGGTGCTCCAGCTGCGGCGCTGCTCACACCACCTGACTCCTCTCTCTCCCATCGCTTCTCCGGCCACCCCGAGGAGCCGTAGGAGGGAGATTCTCCTCCACCTTCCGGTTGGGAAAGGATAACATCGGATTCATGGGTGCTTCAGATCATAGCAGAGGGCACGCCATAGAGTTTCTGCAGAAACCTCCACGCCACCCCTCTGAACCTCCTCTACTCAGGACCATCTTCCTTGGTCAAGGAAGAAATTTCTGCTCCTCGTGAAGCAGACCATAGAGCCTGTCCCCCTCACCTCACGGACGGGTTACTTATTCCCATTTCTTCCTTGTGCCAAAGGAGACTGGAGATCTCGGTGACCCATTCTCTCTATTCAGCCCCTGAACTCTATGTGGAATACAAGAGGTTCAGGATGCTCTCCTTCAAACCTCTTGCCCTGCTTCGCCGGGCCAATGGCTTATGACTGGATATGCAGGATGCGCACCTGCACGCCCCATTTTGCCCTTCGCACTGAAAGGCCTCAGGTTTGCGCTCCAGGGGACCACTACCAATTTGGGCACCCTTTTGGTCTTCCCAGCTTCCTGAGTTTTTACCAAATGCCTGGAGGTGGTAGCGCCCACCTGCATACTTTGGGAGTTCAGATTTTCCTTACCTGACGATGGCTCCTGTGGCCCCATCCAGGAGGAACTCCTGCATTTTCTCCCTCACCCAGCAGGTTTTCACTGGCCTGGGTATCACCATCAACCATTCCAAGTCTCACCTGATCCTCACAGAGGCTCCAGTTCATCGGGCAATCCTCGATCACTTACAATGTGCAGGGCCTTCCTGCCTGGACAGGGGCCTCCTCCAGTCCCAAATTTCCTCCTATCCGAACACAGGAGGGTTCCAGCGAGGTCGGTGTCTGCCTCCGGGGCTATGGCGGCTGCCATCCCGACGGTTCTGCCGCGGCCCACATGAGGATCTCTCAGTGGACCTCCGCCTCAGTGGGATCAACTGGTAGACGACCCAGATCATCTGGTACTGATCCTACCGACATGATACGAGGCTTGCAATGGTGGATGGCTCGAGAGAACCCATTCCGGGGGTCCCTTTTCATCCTCCCCGCTCAGACTCTGACCACGGACACTTCAGGCGAAGGTTGGGAGCCCATATGGGTCCTCACCAACCCAGGGCTTATGGTCAAAATTGAGTACTTTCACATCAGTGTGCTCGAAGCTCGAGCAGTGCTTATGCTTCCAGGCCCTTCACCAATACATCCTTCCCGGTCACCTAGCTGTCCAAACAGACATGTATGGTGTGGTACATCAACAAGCAGGCGGGACTCGGGTCCTACCCGCTATGCAGGGAAGCGATGAGGGTTTGGGAATGGGCAGCTCTTCACAACCTTCACCTCACGGAGATCCATGTTCCGGGAGTCGACAATGTCCTGGCAGACAAGCTAAGTCGTTCTTCGGCTCTACCACACGAGTGGGAACTAGACCAAAAGTTCTAAAAGCATCTTCCAGATTTGGGGGACTCCACAGATAGACCTGTTCGCCTCTCCCAAAACGCAAAGCTTCCAACCTTTGCTCGCCGCCTCCAGAGCGAGGCGCTTGAGCGACGCCTGTCTCTAAACTGAAGGACTGCTTGTTTATGCTTTTCCCCCAATTCCTCTGGTCCTCGTAGTTGCAGAACTCGCTTTGAAGGAGCGAAATGATACTGATCACTCCTTTCTGGCCCAGGCAAATCTGGTTCTTCTTAACACAATACTCAGAGGTTCCTCCTCTCTCTTCCTTTTATCTCGAGGATTGATGACCCAGGATCAGGGAGCCTGGTCCATCCGGGACTCAAGTCTCTTCAACTGCATGCATGGCCTTGTACAGACCTAGCCCAATCTCGTTTTGGCGTCTCTCCTAAGGTGGCCGAGATTCTGGTGGAGGCTAGAAAACCCTCCACTAGGTCCACCTACGCCATGAAATGGAAGATATTTTCCAGTTGGGTTGCTTCCAGGAACGTGGAGCCCTTCTCCTGTCCTGTAGCCATTCTGCTTGATTACCTGCGCCATCTTTCCGACTTGGGTCTCAGTCACTCCTCTTTGAAAGTCCATATGGCAGCTATTTCAACCTACCATGTCCCTTTCACTGACAAGGCATTTGCCCAACTGGAGGTGTCCAAGACTTTTCTCAGAGGGGTCCTCCATCTGAGGCCCGCTGTTCGGACTCCTGCTCCCCCTTGGGATTTGAACTTTGTCCACGAGAAACTTACCCTTCCTCCCTTTGAGCCTGCGGCTTCCGCAGACTTGAAGTTCTTATCATGGAAGACACTCTTCTTGGTGGCCATTACTTTCGCTTGCAGAATTTCCGAGCTCCAGGCCCTTATGTGCAAAATACCTTATCTGATCTTTCACAAAGAAAGAGTAGCTCTTCGCACGAATCCTAAGTTTCTCCCAAAAGTGGTAGCGGAGTCTACCTTTAATCAGTCTATTGAACTACTTACCTTTTTCACACAGTACTCCAATCAAGGAGAATACTTGCTCCATACCATGGATGTCCACAAGATTCTGAGATACTCACACCGATAGGACTTAAGGATCTCAGAAAGACTGATCAGTTGTTCGCCTCTTTGTCCAAAGGGAAGGCTATGCTGTCTCCAAGCAATGCCTATCAAAGTGGTTGGCTCATTGCATCACTTTCTGTTATGATTGAGCACAACAAGACCTTCCGGTTCAAGTCAGAGGCCACTCTACTCGAGGAACAGTAGCCGCTCATGTGTTTGTTTCAAGAATGTGTCTGCGGTAGACATCTAGTGCTGGCCGCCACTGACCTCTGTCCACATTTACTAAACATTACAGTGATTGCCTCGCCGCGAGAGCAGCCTGGGTTAGCTGTCTTGCAAGGCCTTCTTTGATGTTTGCAAGCTTGCTACTTACTTTTGGAGTAGTTCCTCCTCCCGTGTCTTTTCATTTGTTCCAGACTGTTTAGATTCTCAGTTCTATATATATTACTTACGCAAGAGCTCTTGAAGTAAGATAGCACAGTTACCGTAAGAACTTACCGGAATAGCAGATCTTACCGAGAGGGCTCTTGCAGCAGGTAATTACATATAGGACTGACGCCGCCGGGCGCAGGACCCCACGGAAACATTTCTAGCTAGCAGTCCTGGTGGGGACCGCCTCACGCCGCGTGACCGCGCCAAAAGATGTCGGTATAAAGGGCGGTCCCGGACGCCCGCTTCTTCCAGTTCTTTTGCCCAGCTCATGCAGCGCCATGTTAAGTTCTTACACTCAGTCCTGTTACTGCTGCTTTCCAACAAGTTTTCAGTATAGAATTTTATTATTCTTCGCTAGGTGAACGCCTGTTTATGTCTTCCCCTCAAAGAATAAGTGCGACCTGCTCACGCCTAACCGCCCTGCTAAAGACGGTCATTCCTCTGCCTTTTCTGTTTAGGCCCCGACCACGCCGGGTCGACAAGTGTCACTGCTCTTCGATTCAACCGCCACCCGCAGACGACGCCAGTAGTCCTCAAGCCCATCTCCTCAAAAAGAAGATGTCCGCGATGGAGAAGGAGTTGAAGAAACCTTCGGCAGGCGCCGACTTCCCTGAAGGGCATAAGAAACGGACAAGGAAAGGCACCGGAGAAGGCCTCCTCCTCCGTGACTCCGCCTGAGCGTCGCGGCAACATCCTCCTTGGATCGCCTGACTGCAGCCTCCAAGGCTTGGAGGAGGCGCCGCTCCCCTTTGTCTTCGTCGAGTCACTGGTGTCTCCGGCAAAGGAGACTTTAGCCCCTAGTATTGCCGAGGCCTGCGCTCACTGGCGCTGGCACCTCCTTTTGCCGTGGATCGCCGGGTTCTCCGACGCACGCCCGGAGAAGGCCGCTAAGACGCCGACCCTTCGGTGCGCGCACGGCAGTGTCCTCGGACCGGCCTCTCATTCTCGCCCCGCCTACCAAGGGACCCCGGTCGACGCCGGGCTCCCTCTGGCGTCCGCCGGATCGCCCATGTCATACATCAAGCCCGACGTGGCGCCGGGCCTCGAGCCTATGGCAGACCCGCTGCCTGTCGACCAGGCTCCTCCGAGTTCTTCGCTGCTGTCAGGAGCCCCAGTCCCCCCTGCCAGACACCGGATTTTCCTCCGTCCTCGGACAAGGCTCGGACCCTGGCTACCATCCGATCCTCTTCCTGAAGAGCTGGATCTGATGCTGACGCCGCCCCAGCACTGGCCTCCGATGCCGCCCCAACACTGCCCCTCCGATGCCGGCGGGGATATTCTCTCTCCATCGGGCCCTCCACCCCACGGGCCTATCCCGACTGATCCGCCCGCGGAGTACCCGGCTGGGCCGTCTGCTCCGGCAGCTCCTCCAGTGCCTGGCCATCCGCCGTCATATCCGACGCCGGTTTTCCCAGGTCCGCAGTACCCGGTGCCGACTCCTTCGACGCCGCAGTACCCAGCTCCGGTATACCCGCAGCTGGGTTACGGATACTCCCCCTACGGATTTCCTCCGTACACCTATCCCCCTCCTCCACCGCCCCCTAGGCCGCCAGTGGATCTTCAGGAGACTTGCCTCCTGGTGGGCTGAGGCCATGCCTCAGCTCACCAAGGAAGTCTAGAGCTGTCTTACAGCGACAGTGCCACCCCTGCTCCCCATACGCCCCAGACGGCACACTCCTCTCCTCCTCCGATTCCCGGCTTTACCTCGGATCCAAAGAGGGCAGGACACGTGCTCTGGGATCCCCCAAGGAACCTGCTCTCCTCCTAGTCGAAAGTTAGGAGTCCTTACTCTTCTTCAGATTCTTCTCCTCTCTCTCAGACTCCTTGGAGGCTTCCGATGGATGTTCCGAGAAAGACGACGAGCCACGCTCTCCGTCCAAGCCACGGCCGAGGACTCCTCCGGAGTATCCTTCCTTCACGGAGTTGCTCAGGAAGATCCAGGAGGTCCATCAGTGGCACTCCTTAGAGCCAGATCCTCAACGGGTTAAACTTGCCGAACATCTGGACTTACCCCTTAGCTCCTACCCTAGTGCCAACCTGGATCGAGCCTCACGCCCACCTTGTTTCCACGATTTGAAGCAAATCACGGCTTTTAGCCGCCTTCCCAGGAAGTCGAACAGGCTATACCAGGCTCCGGAGGGTGTAGACTTTAGACTCTCACCCCGCAGACTCGGTTGTGATTAGCGCCGCCACGGCCGGTCAGCACACCCGAAACACTTGAGCTCGTCTCCCCTGGATAAGGAATCTCGCCTTCTAGATCAGTATGGAAGGAAGATCTGCGCTTCTTCCACACTGGGGATTAAGGCCCTGAACTATGTAGCACATATGGGGGATTACCAGAAGGCCGCCCTTACCAGGCGGAATCTAAGATCGACTCTCGCCTGACTCTCAAGTCAAGCAGGAGTTGGCCGTCCTGGTCCATTCTGCCCTGCTCAGCCTGTCGTCATATTTTGAGGACGACCTATTTACGCAATGGACACTGTAAGAGGACTTGAGTTCTGCCTTTGCTGTGAGTCTTCGCATCATGCATGGCCTGCAGTCAGGGTCTGGTCCTGGAGGTGCAGTCACGATCCAAGAAGCACCTTTCAGGGTTCTGTAAGTTGTGGTGATGTCAAGGACATCATTACTTATTTGAGGGAAGGGACTGCCCTAAATCTGTTGATTCAATGTACCGTCCCATCCCCACAGCTCCTGCCCCTTTCGCAGGCTTAGTCGGCCTCAAGCTTAAACTCAGGGAATGCGGGCCACTAAATATCGGGCCCCCACAGCTGCCAGGCCCCGCCGCCTAAAAAGCAACGGTGCCCTGCTGCGGCGGCTTGCCCACACCACCTGATTCCCTTCCCTCTCCCACCGCCTCCGTAACCCCGGAGGAACCTGAGGGAGGTTCTCCTCCACCTTCCGGGTTGGGAGAGGATAACATCGGATTCATGGGTGCTTCAGATCAGAGCAGAGGGCACTCCATAGCTTTCTGCAGAAACCTCCTGATCACCCCCCGAACTCCGCTTACTCAAGGGACCATCTTCCTTGGTCAGGAAGAAATCTCAGCCTCCTTGCGAAACAGGCTTTAGAACCCGTCCCCTCACCTCTACGGGACGTGGTTACTATTCCACTTCTTCCTTGTACCAAAGAAGACAGGAGATCTCAGACCTATTCTCGATCTCAGCTCTCTGAACCTGTATGTGAATACAAGAGGTTCAGGATGCTTTCCTTCAAACCCTTTTGCCCCTGCTTCGCCGGCCAATGGCTTGTGCTAGATATGCAGGATGCCTACCTGCACATCCCCATCTGCCTTCTTGCACCGAAAGCAGTTTCAGGCTCGTGCGACGGGTCCACTCACCAATTGCACTCCTGCTTTGGTCTTTTCCCTCGCCCCGAGTTCTTACCAAAATGCCTGGCGGTGGTAGCGCCCACCCAAGGCGCTCTTGGGAGTCATGTTTTCTCTACCTGGACGACTGGCTCCTGGCAGCCCTGGCCCAGGAGGAACTCCGCATTTTCTCCCTCACCCAGCAGGTTTTCACTGGCCTGTATTACCATCAACCATTCCAGTCCCAACTGGAGCCTCGAGGCTCCAGTTCATCGGGCATTCCACATCACTGTGCAGGCCTTTCTGCCTCTCGACAGGGGCCTCCTCCAGTCACAGATTTCCCTCCTATCGGAACGCAAGAGGGTCCCGGCGAGGTCAGTGCTCCGTTTACTGGGGCTTATGGTGGCAGCCATTCCGACGGTTCCGTGCGCGCCTCCACATGAGAATCTCTCAGTGGACTCTCCTATCTCAGTGGGATCAATGGGTAGACGATCTAGATCATCTAGTTCTGATCTCCTCGCCGATGGTAAGAGACTTGCAATGGTGGATGGTTCGAGAGAACCTATTCTGGGGTCCCCTTTTTTCATCCTCCCCCCGATCAGACTCTGACCACGGACGCTTCAGGCGAAGGTTGGGGAGCCCATCTGGGTCCTCACCGAACCCAGGGCCTATGGTCAAAGATGGAGATAGTTCTCCATATAAACGTGCTTGAGCTTCGAGCAGTGCTGTATGCTCTCCAGGCCCTTCACCAATTCATCCTTCCCGGTCACCTAGCTGTCCAAACGGACAACATGTGCGTGGTGTAGTACATCAACAAGCAGGGAGGGACTCTGTCCTACCCGCTGTGCAGGGAAGTGATGAGGGTTTGGGATTGGGCAACGCTTCACAACCTTCACCTCACGGCGATCCATGTTCCGGGAGTCGACAATGTCCTGGCAGACAGACTAAGTCGCTGGTCGCCTCTACCTATACCAGTGGAATTGGGCTAAAAGTTCTAAAGCATCTTCCGGATTTGGGGACTCCTCAGATAGACCTGTTCGCTTCCTCCCAAAACGCAAAGCTTCCAATCTTTTGCTCGCTGCTCCAGAGTGAGGCGCTTTCGAACGACGCTCATTCTCTAAGCTGAAGGACAGATCTGCCTCATGCTTTTCCCAATCCTCTGGTCCTCGTGTGTTACGGAAGCTGGCTTTAGAAAGAGCGAGAATGATTCTGATCGCCCTTTCTGGCCCAGGCAAATCTGGTTCTCTTCTGCAACAATACTCAGAGGTTCCTCCTCCTCCTCTTCCTCTATCTCCAGGATTGCTGACCCAGGATTAGGGAACCCTGTCCATCGGGACCTGAGTCCTTCAACTTCATGCATGGCTCCTGCAGACCTAGCTCAACTGCTTGGCTGCAGCCTAAGGTGGCGAGATTCTGGTGGAGGCTAGAAAACCTCCACTAGGTCCACCCACACCATGAAATGGAAAAGATTTTCTATCTGGGCTGCGCCAGGAGCGTGAGCCCTTTCCTGCCCCAGACCATTCTGCTTGAGTATTACGTCATTTTTTGACCTGAGTCCCAGTCACTCCTCTTTGAAAGTCCATATATTTCAGCCTACCATGTCCCTTTCACTGACACGGCATTTGCCCAGCTGGAGGTATCCAAAACTTTCCTCAGAGGGGTCCTTCATCTCAGGCCCCCTGTCCGGACTCCAGCTCCGCTTTGGGACTTAAACTTTGTCCCCGAGAAAGTTACCCTTCCCCCCCTTTGAGCCTGCGTCTTCCGCAGACTTGAAGTTTTTATCGTAGAAGACGCTCTTCTTAGTGGCCATCATTTCTGCTCGCAGAATTTCCAAGCTCCAGGCCCTGATGTGCAAAATCCCTTATTTGATTTTTCACAAAGAACGAGTAGCTCTTCGCACGAATCCTAAGTTTCTTCCGAAGATAGTAGCGGAATCTACCTTAAATCAGTCTATTGAATTACCTGCTTTCTTCAGGCAGTACTCAATCAAGAGAATACCTGCTCCATACCATGGTTGTTCACAGGATTCTGAGATACTACACGATAGGGACTAAGGATCTCAGAAAGACTGATCAGTTGTTCATCTCTTGCTCACAAAAAGTGAAGGCAATGCTGTCTCTAAGCAATGCCTGTCAAAATGGTTAGCCCATTGTATCACTTTCTGTTATGACAGTACAACAAGACCCTCCCGGTCAAGTCAGAGGTCACTCCACTCGTGGAGTTGCCTGCCTGTGCTTGTTTCAAGAACGTGTCTGCGGCAGACATCTGTGCTGCCGCCACTTGGACTTCAGTCCATACCTTTACTAAACATTACAGTTTGGACATTGCCTCTCGCCGTAGAGCAGGCTTTGGGTTAGCTGTCTTGCAAGGCCTCCTTTCTTGAGACCTGCCAGATTATTTAATACTTTTTGGAGTAGTTCCTCCTCCCGGTGCCTTTCATTTGTTCCAGACTGCTTGGGATTCTGTCCTATATGATTACTTACTGCAAGAGCCCTCTCGAAGTAAGATAGTACAGTTACGTTAGAACTTACCGTAACAGTAGATCTTCGAGAGGCTCTGCGAGTAATACCTTCCGCCTCCATCCTCCTAGGCTTTTCAGCTCCTTTCCATTGAGGAAATGGCTACTTTCTTGTCCGGGCCTTCCGGCCTGTATTGGGAAAGAACTGGAAGAGGGCGTCCGGACCGCCTCTTTATACCGACGTCTTTTGGCGCGGTCACCTGATGTGGGGGCGGTCCTCGCCAGGGACTGCTAGCTAGAAATTTTCCGTGGTGTCCTGCCTGGCGACATCAGTCCTATATGCAATTATTTGCTGCAGAGCCTCTCTCGAAGATCTACTGTTACGGTAAGTTCTCACGTGGTACCATCTCGAGAGGCTCTTGCAGTAGGTAATACCTTCCCGCCCTCCATCCCCTTAGGCTTTTTCAGCTCCTTTTCCATTGAGGGAAATATCTGCTTCTCTCTCGTCCGGGCCTGTGGCGGGAAAGAACTGGAAGGCGGGCGTCTGGGACCGCCCCTTTATACCGACGTCGTCTGACGCCGGTCACCTGACGTGGGGGCGGTCCCCGCCAGGGACTACTAGCTAGAAATTTTTCCGTGGGGTCCTGCCGCTTGCCGACGTCAGTCCTATATGTAATTACCTACTGCAAGAGCCTCTCTCGAAGATCTACTGTTACGGTAAGTTCTTACGTAACTGTACTTTCTCTCTCTGCCTTTCTTCCTGGTCCCCACCTAGTTCCATACGAGCTGAGGAGGAGGGGGCCTCGGCTTTTCCCAGCCTAGCCGTGGCTGAGGCTCCTCCCTCGGTACAGGAGGCCCAGTCTGTTCCCCCCCAGGGGTCGGATGGGAGGCCCCGTTATGTCAATCGCCCCTTCGGGGATGAAGGCTCCCCCGGTGTTGGACCCACGGCTTGGATGGCCTCGGTTGGCACCATCCTCTACGCCGTCAGTCGGCGCCATTTTGGACCTCGGCACCGTTTGCGGTGCTGTGGGCCGTCGGTTTCTACGGCGCCATCTTCGTCTTTCTCTTAGACGGCACCTAGGTTGAGGATGGTGCCGTATCTTCCTCAGGAGTCGTTCGCGGCACCATTCGTGGCACTGAGACTGCTGTCTGCACTGTCATCGGCGCCGCTTCTGTCCTCTGCACCGCTTGTGGGGCCGGGCGGCACCGTGTCGGGTTCTGACACCAGGATTGCTTCCCTTGTTGGAGCTGTGCCTCCTTCTGCCACCGTTTGCAGTGCTGAGGGGGGCATTGGAACTGTCTCAGGTGCAGTCTCCTTTTCTGGTGCCCCATTTGGTCAAGATGGCGCGGAGCACCCACCCACTGTCTGGCACAGGACTTCGGTTTCCACTTCTTTGGAGGAAGACTCGGAATTCTGGGTCGTACAGGCAGTCTGGTTTCTCGGAGTTAGTTGCCCAGGTGGGCACTCAAGTAGTTTCCTCAACAGGCCACAATCAACCCCCCTCTGAGGACTGGACAGCAGCTACCGTGGCCAGGGTCAGGGGTGCTGACCAGCATGAAGTGGTGCAGGCCACTATTGCTCTGCAGCCTGGCCTCGGAGTGTTCGCTGACCCCTCAGTGGTAGTACCCCGTCGAGTGGTGTGCTTAGATCGCCCAACTTTGGGGCCAAGCGGAGCACCCACAGTAGGGGAGGGCAGTGCTCCTTGGATAGCTCCTTCAGAGACTGACCAGGGTTGCCAGCTGCCTAGGCTGACTCTTTCGGGGAGGAGGAGGGCACTGTCGGATTCCAAGGGGTCGAGGGGTGTGAGTTCTGTTCGGCAGCCTTTTTCCGGAACCCACCCGGGCTGTGGGAGGGGCCGTAGTGCGGATCTCCGCTCTTCCCCCTCCCTTTCTTTGAGAGGGCCCCATTCTTTGGAGGTAGGGGACTGTCCTTCTGGATCTACACGGCCCCGGTCACCTCACAGTGGGGATTCTTCCGGACGCAGCCAAGGCAGTTCCAAAATGGTTGTTCAGCTGTCGGCTGTGGAGTCTTCAGAGCTCCTTCTTCTTCTGGAGCTCGTGGTCCGCTCCCTAGCCCAGGCAGAGGTCACTCGACTTCTCTTCTCGGCTCTGTCGCCATCCCTCTGCCGTATTCTCCTGCGATTCCTGGTATACTTGGTCCTTCCGGGCCTCTCACCTGGGAGCAGTTCAGAGATGTGGCTGCTCAGTTCCCCGCTAATGTCAGGGCCATGGACTGACAGGTTTTCCGACCTCCCCCTGAGCAGCTACGCTCCGAACAGCCTATGTCCTCTGACTCCTCATCCCCCTCTTCTAGGGGAGTGGAGCCTTCTGTCCACATTTCTACAGCTGCTGATCTCGCAGAGTATCAGCGATTCCTTTTGAGGATGTTGGAGGACGTGTGTATTGTCCCTCCCACTCAAAGCAATCTGGAGCACTCGGCGCATGCCTTTTTAGACGATTTCGGTGAGGACACCCTTGTGGTGCCTCCCTTGTCTGCTCCCTTTCGAGAGGCGTCATTGCGTTCGTGGCAGAGACCTTTTTCCGGAGTTCCTGCCTCCAGGGATCTCTGCCAGCGGTATTGCCTCAGTCTCCAGGTTCCATGCCTCATCCCTAGTCAGGATTGACACAGCTGGACATTCCCAATGGGAATCATGCCCTTCACCGTGACTGGCCCCCAGATCAAGACTCCTCGGATTTTAACTTCTGGGGTAGGAGGACTTTATACTCCGCACAGTTGCTGCTCTCTATTGCAGCACATCAGGCCCGCTACGCAACCTACGGCAGGTTCCTGTGGTCTAGGCTCGGTCAACTCCTAGCCTCAATGCCTGACATGGAGCAAACCAGACAAGCCATAGGACTCTCTGCACGTGGCGTGGAGCTAGCGGCACCAAGTGAGGGCATCGTACGATGCCAACGGGGTAGCTACCAGGGTTGTAGGGACAGCGATCTGCACTTGGCAGACGGCATGGCTGCGTCTTTCCCGGTTGTCATCCTTGGCCCAGCGTAGGGTGATTAACTCGGCTCACCAGAGAACCTATCTCTTCTCCCGTTGAGTGAGACGGCGTTTGTTGGGGCAACTTCCTTCCCCCTCCGGGGGGTCCCCGTCTCACTCTAGGCCCAGATGGTTCTCCCTCTTAGTGTGTCACCCACTGAGAGCTAAGGGACTCTGTCCCTTAGGGTTAAAATAATAAACCCCTTCAGTGGGGGCTCTTCACTCACCCAAATGTGATGAATAGTGAAGATTGACACAGATAAGATATGAAAATTGTATTGTATTGTATTGAAACGTACTACTCCTGGTTAAACAACTAAAGAAAAAAAAAAGATTTACTTACCTACCGTAATTATGATCTTTTGTATCTTCACTATTCATCACAATCCCCCTGGGGCCTCAGTCTCTGGGTCCCCCTCCCTCCCTGTGCCCAGCCTCACCCCCCCCCCTTTTCTTGTTAGGAGTGGGGTAAAGAAGGGCACATAGGGGAATGTTGTTTGTAGAGGGAGAGTGGTTAGTGTGGGGAGCACTCCTTCTCCAGTGCTCTAACTCCACCCCTGTGGGGTGGGAGTTGGCAGTTGCCCTCCATTCTCTCCTCCTCCTCCTCGGTTCCCGTCCATCTTTATTTTTCCTCGTCCAGTGAACTTAATGTTTAAAAAAAACAAAAAAAAAAACTATATTTCTTTCACCAAAAATTCCTTTTTTTTCCCCCCTGAGAGGGGAAGAATTTCCTGTGTCCTGTCTTTCTTCCAGAATAGCCGTTTTCTGCTCTTGGAGTTTTTGCCAGTAATTCCGTGCCTTGAATTCAGACAATGAGTCCTTTGGGTACACCTTGCAGTTCCTGTACAATCTGGAGATAAGTCAAGGTCCGGGGTATGGTGTCACCTTTCTCCTCCCCCTGTCACGCTTATCCTAAATCCTTCCTCTTCCCTTTTTCCAGAGACTGGGGCCCCTACCCAGTTCCCTTAGACTTCCTTCTTATTCTGTCCTCTCAGTCGTTATTTCTCCTTTATGTTATTTATCTTTTCCTTTATCTGTCCCTTGACTCTTCTTGTCCCACCCTCCCAACCCTTTTCCTCACCTCTCTGGTGACTCAGAACTGGCGGGAGGGTGGAGCAACAAGCACCTAATGGCCAACCTGTGAGCACCACAGTTCGGCTACCCTCTGGGTTGCGATGGTGCGCCACCCATCCATCCAAAAAAAAAAAGGAAGGAAAAGCTCCCGCAGGGTCTTGACCTCCTGCCATATACCCAAATGTGATGAATGGTGAAGATACACAGAAAGATCATAATTACGGTAGGTACGTAATTTTCATTTCTCCAGTTGGGGCAAACCGTTGGTGGACCTGTTTGCCTCCACAAGAAAACACCAAGCTGAGGCTGTATCATGTCCGCCTCCCTCTGGAAGTCTCGCTGCAGGGGAATGCCTTCTTGAGGCCATGGACCCCAGGCCTTCTCTATGCCTTCCATCCATTTCCCTTGCTCCACAAGGTGTTACTCAAGGTGAGGAGGGACAAGTCGAAGGTGATTCTGGTAGCCCCAGAGTGGCCGCGCCAATTCTGGTATCCAGATCTCCTCAACCTCAGCTGCAGGCCCCCGGAGTGGCTTTGTACACGCCTGGACCTGATGTCTCTCAACCAGGGGAAGGTCTTCCATCCGGACCTTCAATCGTTGCACCTCACAACCTGGTACCTGAACGACTGGAGTTCCAGTCTTTGGGTCTTTCCGAAGATGTCTGCACTGTGGTAGAGGCATCTAGAAAGGAATCGACCTGGAAATGTTATGCCTTCAAATGGAAAAGATTTTCCATTTGGTGCCAGGGTAAGGGTCTGGACCCCTTAACCTGATCTTCCTGGAGGCGCTAGGACCCAGCAAGAGCAATCTTTTTTGCAGGAGGGCCGGCGCCAGCAATGGAGCCACGTGGAGCGGCGCTATGAGCCTAGGCTCATGCGGCAATGACTGTTTCAGCGTCAGTCTCAGTTCCTTTTTTCCCGCCATCGAGTACGCTTCAGTGACTACGTCACTCGCCCGCCGGGAGAAAAACTTTAAACTCGCAGCACGGTTTTCAGTTTTTTATTAGTAGTATATCTCGAATAAGTGCTGCTTACTATACTTTATTCTTATTAAAGAAAGAAGTCTCAGCCTACATTAATGGAGTCGACCACGAGCGGTCAGGTGACGGTGGGGAGACTTCATGTGAAAGCTGTTAAGTCAGCCGGCTGAGTCTGTTCCGCCGCCCTCTTCGGAGGAGGGGTCTGACAATGGATGGTCCAGTGCCCGAGGGAAGGGGCAGTCCCCCCGGAAGCATAAAAGAAAATAGTGGCATTCTCGGCACCGTTCGGCCTCAAGCTCTTCTTCGGCCCACAGGTCAAAGAAGAGAAGGCATCACTTGAGGTCGTCCTTGGAGTCAGTTGCCAGTCTCCTCCTTCGGAGTCGCCAGTTTCTGGTTCTGATCACCGACCTCTTCAACATCAGATCCCTTCCCCACCTTCTGGTAGGGCTTCAGATGAGCAGTTTCATCAGTGGGCTTGGAGGTTGGTCCAGTTGCCTGGCCCAGTCACTCCAGGGCCCTTGGGCTCTTCGGGCGATCGGGTAGGGTGTTTGGGCCTCCCTAGTCATGCGGCGCCTTCCTTAGTGCCGTCGAGACTGCGCTCAGGTGTTCCCCCCCTCCCCACATGGCTGCGGCGCAGGGGACCACATCAATGCCTCTATCTCTTGGTATTCTTCCTTCTTTCTCCTCAAATCCTAGTTTTCGGAGCCCTGTGTTGGTTTTGACTCCATCAGCATCGATGGGTAGCTCTGCGCTGTCCTCGGCACAGATGCGTCTGTCGGCGCCGTCCTCAGAGTTGTGCGGCTTTTCGGTGCCGTCCTCGTCACCGTTGGGTTTGTCAGCGCCAAGGTCTCTGTCTGCGCCATGCGCTGCACTGGGTCATGCAGCACTGTGCTCTTAGGTGCCAAGGCTTGGTGTGACATCTTCCAGTCTTCAGGGTTTCTCAACTCCAAACTCTTTTCTTTCTGATTTTCACTCTTTTTCCTGTCCATACAGTCCCTCCTGGGCTGTCAGGAGATGATATTGAGCCAGACCCATACCTTAGGCTGGGTGATGTCGTGGAAAAAACAGGATCTAATCCTATTGCAGAGCCTGTGGTATAGGACCTGTCATTTAAGTCTCTGCTGAAAAATTTGAATTCCACTCTTTATCTCCAGATTACAGATATCGATCCTGGGAAGCTTTTAAGGCTCCAATATCTTCATGTCCCAGAGATCCCTATGGATTTAACTCCCCCGGTACAGCCTTCCTTTGAGACGCTTTCTCAAATATGGTGGAATAATCCCTCTCTCATTCCTTCTCTGGCTAAGTCCACAGATAGAAAGTATGCTGCTCCCAAGGATCGACCCATTTGGCCTCCCAAGTCTTTGCGGACGCTGTTGTAGTCTTGGCAGAGAATGATAAGGTCGTCCTCCCTCAGGCTACTACAGCCCGACCTATAAACAAAAAATCTCCTAAGATAGATACTTTAGGTAAGAGAATCTTTGCTGCATCCACCCTGGGTATGCGTATTGTCAGCTACCAGGGTTATTTCTCTCAATAAGCCAGAAGGGGAAGGAAGGAAACATATTCAATTCAGTGCTTTAGAGTAACTGGTAATTGCTATTTTTCTTTTAAACTTAGATTGTGGGCTTTTAGTGACACTGTACTTTCTTTGTTGTCTTTACTTATAATTGTTTTTGGGCTGTTGAAAATTTAAAACATAGTGGTGGTGTAATTCTGTGCTGTCTTTAATTGCTGCAGATTTTATCTTGGCTTGTCTGACTGCCCTGTAGTTGGGTGAAGGGTGTTAATTGTCTGGCCTCTGACCTCAGCTACGTGATAACTGGAGGTGGGGCTTAGTCAGAGTTGAGGTAGCAAGTAGAGTTTTATTTTCTCAGAAGAAGCCGGAAGGGGAAGGAAGGAAACATATTCAATTCAGTGCTTTAGAGTAACTGGTAATTGCTATTTTTCTTTTAAACCTAGATTGTGGGCTTTTAGTGAAAATTTTCGCCCCCCTCCTCCCTTCCCCCAGCTCTTAATTATATGCCCTGTTAAATCTGATTGACAGGAGCTAAACACAGGGTATAATAAGGGATGTGAAGTAGGAGGAGCATAAGGGGGAAGAAGCCCACCCTCAGCACAAGTGCTTTGACTTATTTATTTATTGTTTTTTTTTTGTTTTTTTTTAAGAAAATTATCTGAGGATCAGTGGCAGGATTTTTAGGACAGTAAATTAATAAAAAGGGAACTAGGAGAGCTTCAGTAGCAGACAAGTAGTGAAATTGCAGTATAATGTGGGGAGTGGATGCAGTGGCTGTGGGCAGCCATTTCAGGCACCCCTTCTGGACACTGAGGTGCTGCCCTATCTGCATGCATCTCTCTGGACTGCGGGATGAGGTAGCCAGACTCAGAGCGGAAGTAAACTGGGTCAGGAGTACCATCACCCCTATCCAGAGACCACCCAGTCCAATGCAACTGCCTCAAAGGATGCCGAGAACGAGGAGCAGTTGGATGACAGTGGGCTCAGAGAGGGTTAGAGCGGTCAGGCAGAGGCACATCCCAGATCCTATTCCACTCAAGAACTCATATGCCACACTGGCAAATGAGGACAACCAAATAGAGGTACCCAGAGAAGTGAAGGAAAGGATGTGAGGTTAGCCAAGGAGGACCTCAAGGGAAAGCAGTGGATCCTAGAGGGAGGAGGAAGCTAATCCTGGTGGGGGACTCCATCATAAGAGGGATCCAGCTAGGAACACAGGAGGGGAGGACAGGGAGGTGAGGTGCCTCACCAGGTGCCACGGCATGGAGGGATGGAAGGAAGATCCTGGGATTACTGGAAGGCAAGACGGAGGTTGAGCTGGATGTCATTATCCACCTAGGTACTAATGACCTGGCAAATGGGGGGCCAAAGGAAGTTCAGGGAGAGTTTAGGAAATTGGGGAGGGTCTCAAGCAAGTAGCTACTTCTGTCACTTTCTCAGAAGTACTACCATGTAGAGGCAAGGGAGAGATAGGAGTGCATGCACCAGAACTTTAACTCATGGTTGAAGAACTGGTGCTGTGAGGAAGGGTTTGATCATTGGTGTCTCGGGACCCATCTGGAGGGATGGAGGTTTGTTCAAGCCTGATGGCCTGCATCCATCCTGGAGGGAATCCAAGCACTTAATGATAAGTTTAAATGCTACATTGACAAGCATTTAAACTAGCAAAGGGGGTGGCAGGCCAGCAAGGAGGGTACCTACTTGTTTCACCCCCACAGCTAGCAGTGGAACCATGTGAACCAGAGGAGTGGCTATCTCTGCAAAAGCAGTGTGCAAAGATGGAGTTTAGTGCCCAAGAGGTGGATAGGCAGAAAAGGGTCAAAATTCAGCAGAAGGACAGACAGCAAGGAGAACCAGGGATAAAGGACAACCAAGGAAGGGGCTGTAGAACAGTGAAACAGTCTAGGAGGTCAAATCATGGAAGCTATGTGTGCAAATGCCAGGGCCTTAGCAACAAGATGGAAGATCTGAGGCTGTCATGGTGCAGTCAGACTCTGGACATTGTGGCCATCACTGAAACCTGGTGTAATTATAACCATGACTGGGAGATGGCCATACCTGCAATACAACATATTCAGAAGAGACAGAGCAGGCAGGAAGGGAGGAGGAGTGACACTGTATGTGAAAAATGACATAGGCCACACAGATCCAGGAGGAACAAATGGGGAGAGATACTGTGGGTTGCTGGAAAGGAAAATGGGAACAGCTATCTCCACAGGTGTGGTCTATAGACCACCAGCCCAGGAGGAAGAAACAGATAGGGAGTTGATGCTAGCCATCCAAAGGATGGCAGACAAGGGTGAGGTAGTACTGGTTTGAGATTTCAATATTCCAGACGTGGACTGGAGCATCCCAGCAGCAGCATCAACTAGGAGCAGATTTATCCTGGACTCCCTTCAGGGTGCCTTCCTCGAGCAACTGGTCATGGAACCAACTCGGCAGAAGGCAATACTGGACCTTGTGCTCACAAACAGGGACAGTGTGACGGGGGTAACAGTGGGGGAGCACTTGGGGATCAGTGACCACCAGTCATTGTGGTTTGAAATCACAGAAAGAATAGAACCAAACCACACAAAAACACGTATCCTGGATTTTAGGAGGGCAGACTTTGGGAAAATGGGGAGATACTTGAAAGAGGCATTAAGGGGAATGGGACAGGAATCAGGGGTTGAGGAACAGTGGGCAGTATTTAAAATGGGGATTACAAGAACAACAGAATTATGTATTAAGCAAGTTAGCAAAAGGAAAAAGTAAGAGGAGACCATTATGGTTTTCCAAAGAGGTAGCAAAGAAAGTGAAAGCCAAAATGATTGCATTCAGGCAATACAAAAAGACACAGGCAGAAGGGGATAGGGAGAAGTACCAGGAGAAGCAAGGGAGGCAGGGAGGTCAGTAAGGGAAGCCAAAGCTCAGACAGAAGAACACATTGCAAAATCAGTGGGTAGAGGGGACAAACCTTTACAGGTACATAAGGAAAAAGAAAGTCAAAGGGAGGATAGTGAGACTGAAGGGGAAGATGGGGGCCGTGGAGGATGACAACAGTAAAGCTGACATATTGAACAGGTATTTCTGCTCAGTCTTTACTGAGGAAGAGGAGGGTAATGGGTCTGAAGGGAGTACAAGGGGTGAGAATGGTGCAGAAATAGACACAAGTCCCTTTACAGGAGAAAGAGTCCTGAAGGAACTGGAAGTAATAAGAGTTGATAAAGCAATGGGGCGCACCCCAGGGTCCTTAAAGAACTAAGAGAGGTGGTGGCTGAACCTCTGGCTATCCTGTTTAGCAGATCACTGGAAACAGGGGAGGTACCCAAAGACTGGAGGACAGCAGATGTAGTCCCCTTATACAAAAGCGGGAACAAAGAGGAAGCAGGGAACTACAGACCAGTCAGCCTCACCTTGGTAGTGGGAAGACATGGAAGCACTACTGAAGGAGAGATTGGTGGAACATCTGGTTGTCAATGGACCACAGGACCCAAGACAGCATGATTTCACCAGGGGAGGTCATGTCAGGCCAACCTCATTGAATTTTTGACTGGGTGACTAGACAGGTGGATCAGGGAGGGCAGTGGACATGGCCTATCTGGACTTCAGCAAGGCCTTTGACACTGTGCCACATAGAAGACTATTACACAAACTGGGGAATATGGGTGTGGGCAGGACAGTAGTGTGGTGGGTAGGTAACTGGCTGGGTGGCAGGACACAGAGGTGGTGGTAAATGGCTGTCACCCACAGAGGGAAGAGTGACCAGTGGGGTGCCACAGGGATCAGTGCTGGGACCGGTCCTATTCAACATCTTCATCAGTGACATTGCACAGGACCTAGAAGGCAGAATTTCACTGTTCGTTGATGACACAAAGCTCTGTAACAGAGTAGACACACCAGAGGGTGTAGACAGAATGAGAAGGACCTGCAGAAACTTGAAGAATGGTCAGGGTTTGGCAGTTGAAATTAATGCAAAGAAGTGCAAGATAATGCATATGGAGCACAAAAACCCTGGCACAATATATCAGTTGGGGGTGGGATATAGCATGCAACCGAGCAGGAAAGGGATCTTGGGGTTATCATCTCTGATGACCTCAAGGTAGGGAAACAGTGTGACAAGGCAGCAGGTAAAGCAAATAGGATGCTGGGATGTATAGGCAGGGGCATCACCAGCAGGAAAAGGGAGGTCATAATTCCGCTATACAAGACACTAGTGAGGCCCCACCTGGAGTACAGTGTACAGTTCTGGAGACCATACCTACGTAAGGACATAGACAGGGTAGAGAAGGTTCAGAGGAGGGCAACAAAGATGGTGCATGGATTGCATCACAAGTCCTGTGAAGACAGGTTGAAGGAACTGAACATGTACTCCCTGGAGGAGAGGAGGGAGAGAGGGGATATGATAGAGACATACAAGTATCTCACAGGGAGGAACAGGGTGCAGGAATACACTATTTTTAAGCGAAAAAGATGTTCCAGGACTAGAGGGCATGGGATGAAGTTGGAGGAGGACGATTCAAAGGAAACATGAGGAAGAATTCTTCACAGAACGGTGGTGGATAAGTGGAACACCCTGCCAGAGGAAGTGGTGGGGGCTGAAACAATCACGGGATTTAAGAATGCATGGGATAGACATAAAGGAATTCTGGAGGTCAGGGGTAAGGGGCAACAGACTTCTAGGAAAATATAAACTGAACTTACAAGCTCAAATGGGCAGACTGGGTGGGCCATAGGCCCTTATCTGCCGACACTGTCTATGTATCTATGTTCTTTGGCATTCACTCAAACAAATGGTAGAAGCTCTGCCAGAGTCTGACACTAATTCAGAGCTTCTTCAAACCATAATCAGGGGTATCGAGTCCAACAACCAGCAGGTTAAAGCAGCTATGGATGCTTTCAATACTGCCTCCCGAGCGGCGGTGTCGGGCATTTGTACCAGCTGTCACTCCTGGCTGTACACTTCAGGCTTCACAAATGATGCCCAGCAACAGGTCATGCCGTTACCTTCGACGGTATGTATCTCTTCAGTCCTCCAAGTAGAGCAAGCTCTAGAGGCCACACAAAGAGACTAGGTCTGCCATTAAATTAGCTCGACCTGCTCCCTCCTTCTCAAAAGTGATAGCGTCAATTTCACAACCATCATTCCTTCCGCAGCAAGGTTTTAATAAAAACCAAGCCCCCCAGCCTCAAAATAAAGCGCAACAGAAAGCGCAAGGGCCCAAAGTGCCAAGTGCCGCCTTCTGAGTTTCTGGCCCAAGTCCCACCTCAGCTGCCTGAGCGGTACTCTTTCTCTGTGGTGGGAGGTCGTCTGACTCAGTTCTACAACCGGTGAAAGTCCATAACATCGGACAAATGGGTCCTCCGGATAATCCACTAGAGGTATTCCCTCAATCTTTCAGAGACCCCTCCAGATTGTACCCCCAAACGACAGCCCAGGGTGTCAGTATTTCAGTCAGAGCGTCAGGCTTCTGAGATACGAGGCCTTCTGAACAACAGGGCAGTAGAAATAGTTCCGCTGGATCAACGGAACACAGGGTTTTACTCCCATTACTTTCTAGTTCCTAAGAAAACTGGGGGCATGCGTCCTATTTTGGACCTCAGAAAACTGAACAAATTTCTTCCGAAGGAAAAGTTCAAAATGATTTCACTAGGAACCCTGTTACCTTTGCTTCATCAACGCAACTGTCTAGCCTCCCTGTACATGCAGGATGCTTACCAGCATATTCCCATTCACCCAAAGCATCACAAATACCTACAGTTTGTGGCTTTGGGCCAGCATTATCAGTTCAGAGTCCTGCCCTTTGGGCTATCCTCGGCACCGCAAGTTTTTACAAAGTGTTGCACAATTCTCGCAGCGCACCTCAGGAAGATCGGAATACAAGTGTTCCCATATCTGGACAACTGGCTTCTAGCAAGCCCTTCCAGGCAAGGAACTCTTGACACCGTAGCCATAGCCTCAGACTTTCTCACGTCCATGAGAGTCCTGCTAAATCTCAAGAAATCTCAGTTGCAGCCCTCCCAGAAGCTCCTTTTCATAGGAACTCTTCTGGACACCTCCTGTGCGAAAGCTTTTCTACTAGAGGACAGAAGGAGCAATATCCTACAGATGGCCTGATACATCAGAGAGAACAGCTCGGTTCGAGCTATCTTGATGCAATGGATGCTGGGTCTCATGGCATCCTCGGTGTTCACTGTACCCCTAGCACGCCTCCACATGAGAACCTCTCAGTACTCAGTGGTCCCCAATCACTCACCCTCAGTCCTTTCTCATCAAGGTGACAGAACCTCTGAAGAAGTCACTCACTTGGTGGTCGCAAGAGGACAATCTTCTAGAAGGGTATCCCTTTGCTCCCCTGGATCATCAGATTTCCATTACCACGGACGTGTCCGAGATGGGGTGGGGAGATCACTGTCAGAATCTCTACACCCAAGGTACGTGGTCTCAACTTCACATAAATGTCTTAGAAATGAGAGCTGTCCTTTATGCAGTCCGGGCTTTGTAGGACATTCTCTGTCACAAGAACATTCTCCTTCAAACGGACAACAAAGCAATGATGTATTACATCAGCAAACAGGGCGGTGCACACTCTTACCCTTTATGCAGGGAAGCAATGAGAGTGTGGGAATGGTGTCTAGAGCACAAGGCTCTAATTCAGGCGGTCTACCTGCCGGGAGTGCATAACAAACTGGCAGACCGTCTCAGCAGAACAGAGACAGATCCTCACGAGTGGGCTCTAGACTCAACCGTAGTTCAGTCACTAAAACTCCAGACCTGGACCTTTTTGCATCCCCACTCAACACAAAACTGCCTCTCTTCTGCTCCAGAAATCCAGGGCCTGGCATTTTCTGTCAGGATACGTTCAGGCTGCAGTGGACAAGACACTTTCTATATGCCTTTCCTCCTCTTCCACTGATTCAGAGGGTACTTCTCAAATTCGAGTCCCAGGGGGACAAAATGATCCTCATTGTTCCCTTCTGGCCTCGACAGATATGGTTTCCATTACTCAGCAGTATGTCTGAAACCCATCCGAAAGAGCTTCCCCTTCAAACAAATCTTCTGACACAGGGGCCTGTTGTCCATCCCGATCTGACGTCTCTTCACCTTCACGCTTGTCTCCTGAAGAGACAGAAGTGAACAGTTTCAATGTCTCTCGTAGAATTTCAGATATTCTTTTGGCTGTGTGTAAGCCAGCCACTAGAAAAACTTACACAGGCAAATGGAAGCATTTTTCTCTCTGGTGTGCAAAATCCTCTTTGAATCCTTTTTCCTGCCCACCAGATGAAGTTCTACAGTACCTTTTAGACCTCTCAAATTCAAGTCTACAGTACTCTACAAAGTTCACCTTTGTGCCATTTCAGCTTATTATGAGACAGTACGTTCCTTATCACTGGCTTAGTTATCAGTAGTTAAGAGGTTTCTTAAGGGTACTCTGCATACCAGACCTCCTATCAGACGTCCAGTCACAGCCTGGGACATTAACCTTGTGTTAGGCATGCTCACTGGAAAGCCTTTCAAGCCTCTGGCTACCTGTAATCTGAAATTTCTCACTTGGAAAACAGCCTTCCTGGTAGCCATTACCTCAACCCGCATGGTCTCTGAAATACATGCCTTGGTCACAAACCCTCCATATACTGTTTCATAAGGACAAAGTAGTTCTTAGGACCCATCCTAAGTTTCTCCCTAAGGTTGTTTCAGAATTTTATCTAAACCAAACTTTGGTCCTACCTGCTTACTATGCAGACTTCCAAAATGGAGAGCGTACCCTTCATTCTTTAAATGTCAAAAGAGCTTTGCATTTCTATTTGAACAGAAGCAAAGAAATTCGCAAAGCTCAACAACTCTGTTTCCTTCAGCGAGGCCCAGCTGGGTCAACCTGTCGCTATCACATGCATTTCAGCATTGCTGGTGGCATGTCTTCGCCACTGGTATTCCATGGCGCCAGTTAAGCTGGAGGGCAGAGTATACACCCACTCTACTAGAGCAGTCGTGGCATCCCTGGTGGAAATCCGCAACGTGCCTGTTGCAGACATTTGCAATGTGGCTACCTGGAGCTCAGTTCATACTTTAGTTAAGCACTATGCCCTGCATGTCCATGCCAGGCAACATCTTTTGTTCGGCAGGACTATCCTTAACAGACTTCTGTCCTAAATTTGTGAGCTCTTGGTTTCTCCTGCTGCCCTCTCAGGGGATTATTAGCTCAGTACTCTTCCATCAGTGTAAATGAGTGGTGGAGACTTTGTGTCTTGGAAGATATGGAAATTACATACCTACCATAAATCTTGATCTTCTTGGACAAAGTCTCCACCACTCATTCACACGCCCACCCACCATCCCCCAAGCTCACCTCTGTTGTTGGTCTTCACTCCTTCAATGTTTAGGCTGTGAAGACTATCTTATGTCCGGTTTTTGTTCTGCTATCTTTCTAGGTTAGTTACGCTGCTCCTCCTCGGGAGGTACTGAGGCGGTTGGAGGGTCGACGTCGAGGTAGTCATTGTTGCACGAGCCAAGTCGTGCGGCGCCGCTCCTCGCAGCTCCATCTCTGGTGCCGGCCCTCCTGCAAAAATGTTTGCCCCCGCTGTGTCCTAGCACTTCCAGTGTAGATCCCATCAGTGTGAATGAGTGGTGGAGACTTTGTCCAAGATCATCAAGAATTACGGTAGGTACATCATTTTCATTTCTGTGGCTAACATTCTCGACTACCTTTGGTCTCTCTCCAAAAGGGGGTCTACGATCATCGACCCTTAGGGCGCACCTGGCAACCATTTCTGCTTACCGGGCATGGGCCGGTCAGCGGACATTGGCGTGGGAGATAGTGGTTAGCTGCTTTTTCAAATGCCTGGATTACATATCCCCTCCGGTGTGTGACCCTCCAGCTCTGTGAGATCTGCTGCTGGTTTTGGAAAAGCTCATGGGCAAGCCATTCGAACTCATGCACAAGTGTGAGCTGTCACACTTGTCATGGAGGAAGGCCTTCTTTGTGGCTATCACATCAGCCAGAAAGACAGGGGAGCTCCAGGCGCTTTCAGTGGAGTCCCCTTATCTGGTCTTTCACAGGGATAAAGTCCTGAGCCCCCACCCGAAATTCCTTCCGAAGGTGGTGTCAGAGTTTCACCTTTACCAGGTGTTGACCATGCCGGTGTGTTACACCTCGGACACTACATACAGGCACCATACCCTGGACCTGAGACGTGCTCTCTCCTATTATAAGGAGAGAATGGTGGAAATTCATGGAGAGGTTCGCCAGCTGTTTGTCACCTAAGCTGAAGCCGCGTCTGGCAAACCTGCAGCCAAACGGACTCTTGCAAGATGGATCACATCATGCCTAGGTCTGTGCTACGAGTTGCCGGGCAAGGAGCCTCCTAGATGGATAAGAGCTCATTCTACCTGCCATACCGCTGCATCGATGGCTGCTTCCAGGGACATCTCTATCCAGGAGATCTGCCGGGTTGCTACCTGGAAGTCAGCAAACACCTTTATCACCCACTACCACATCTACCTTGAGTCACACAGGGATGCTGGTTTGGGGGCTTCAGTCCTCCAGTCTCTCTTTCCTAAGCAGGGAGTGTGCGCCTTGCCTCCCTCCTTCCAGAGAACTGTTTGGAGTCTGCCAAGAAGTGTGGATGAACAACATATCCACGCTCCTAGAAGAACAGGTTACTCACCTGTAACAGTACTGCTAGGAGTGGTATATGTTGTTCATCCACATGGACTCACCCGACCTCCCCGGCTGGCGTCATGGGGTGGAGCCAAGGTATATACCACCTGGGTGGCTGGGAGGAGCCAGCTTGAAGACTTCCGGCAGATTTAAAGTGGAAGGGGACAATGCCAAGAAGTGTGGATGAACAACATATACCAGTACTGTTACAGGTGAGTAACCATTTCTTTCTACTCCCATTACTTTCAGGTTCCAAAGAAAACTGGTGGCATGCACCCTGTTCTGGATCTCAGAAAGTTCAAATTCCTTCACAAGGAAAAGTTAAAGATGATATCACTCGGTACCCTGCTACCTTTGATTCATCAACATGATTGACTAGCCTCCCTGGACATGCAGGACGCCTACCAGCACATTCTCATACACCTAAATCACCACAGATACCCAAGATTCATGGCGTTGGGTCAGCACTGTCTATTCAGAGCCGTGCCCTTTAGGCTATCCTCTACGCCTCGAGTTTTTACAAAGCGCTGTGCAGTCCTCGCGGCGCATCTAAGGAAAATTGGAATCCAAGTATTCCCATTTCAAACAACATGAAGTCTTGCTGTATTCTGACAATTTGCAGTTAGCTCCAGCTCTTGAACTGCCCCGGAGAGTGAAGGGTTAATTTCAAACAACATGAAGTCTTGCTGTGTTCTGACTAATGCAGTTAGCCCCAGCCTTTAAACTGCCCCGGAGAACAAAGGGTTAAACTTTCTATGCAGAGCATAGAATGCTGAGCTCTAGCTTGGTTGGTGTGTCTGTCTGTTTCCCTTTGAAATCTAACCGTCAGATTCTTTACTCAGTCTCACTGAACAGTCGCTCCGGAGATTCCTCCTGCAACTCGGTTCGAAAGTAGGTTGAAGTGTCGGTTTACTGTCGGTTTTTAACCTAAATTTATTTCCGCATAGTCGGTTCATTCTCTGTCTGTGGTACCGTGAGTACTAGATAGGTTTTGTACTGTTTTTCTGTGTGGAACTTGTAAAAGTGTGGATCGGTTCGGCTGAACCGATCATTTATTGATTCTTGTATCTTACTTTAGTGTGTGGTTACCGGTCCTTATCGGTTCTCAAAAAAAAAATGTGTTTGGTATGTTTTTTTCCAAGACCCGTGACACAGTTAGGAACCGATAAGGGAATCTTGCCTAGCGGTTGCCAAAAAAAGGGTAAGTTTGGTTAGGTTGGCCATGTCTGAGAAACCCAAGAAAAATACCATGCCCACTGGGTTTCAACACTGCAGTGAGTGTGGGGAGGTCTTTGCTAAGGCTGATCCCCACACCACCTGTGTTTATTGTCTGGGGTTTGACTACCTCGATTCAGACTGCCAAATATGTAAAAAAACTTTCCCAAATCTACCCTTGAGTAGAGATTAGGTAGACTGACGGAAAAGGAGAGAGAGAAGTCCGCTGACCCGGATGGCCAGTGTGGTTCGGTTCCGACCAAACCAGAAGGAGTACCATCTGACCAGTGCGATACTTCTTCGAGCAAAAGGAGAGCCGATTCCGAGGGTTCGGTTCCGACAAAAAGAAAACGCAAAGAGAAATCGTCCAGTTCGGATCCAGAAGCCCATGTTCGGACCGCCGAGGAAATAGCCAGAGCGATTCGGATTGTGGAATCGCTTCGCCCAGGTTCTAACCGATCCAGAACCTTTTAGCAGGGGCTCTGTTCGGTCGGTTCCCCCAGTTCACGATTATACCCCTGAAGAATTTTATGAACCGGAGTTTGAGGAGGAGGGGGAGTTTGAAGATGATGATGGTGAAAGTCTGGATGTGCCTGTTGAACCGGACATCTCCCCAGACACACCTTCAGTTATATCCCCCCCCCCCCCCCCCCAGGCTTTCTTAGTCCCCGTGCCACTTTATGTTCTACAGAAAGGTGGCTGAGACCCTCTAGCTTCCTATGATGGAGGCAATGGAGGATCAAGAGGAGCCTGATTTTTGTGGAAATGATGGACATCCCAGAGTCCAGGAGACTGTCTATTCCCCTTCACAAATCTTTTCGGAAGCACACAAAAAATCCTGAAGTCTCCCACTTCTGTACCTCCTGTTGATAGAAGAATGGACAAGATGTATACACTTTCAGGCTCAGATACGGAGTTTTTATATCAGCAATGCAGCCGTGTTGGGGTTGTGCAGGCTGCTGCCTGTGATAAGGCAAACATTCCCTTGGCTTCACACCCCTCAGACAAAAACTCCTTGAAGATTGATGCCATGGCAAAAAAACAGTACATTGCATCTTCCTTGGGACTCAGGCAGGCAAATTATATGGCCTGTACAGCCAGGTACCAGAAGTCCAGGTGGGAGACTGTACTGGCACTGGCTAAACAGGCCTCCACCCAGCTAGCTAAGGAGCTGGAGTAGGTGGCTGCAGATAGGATTGAGGCATCAAAAGTTCAGTTTCATGCTGCTGTTGACTCCAATGATGTCATCAAGAGTCATGGCTATATCTGTGGCTCTTCGGAGGATGGCTTGGCTCAGATGTACTAGCCTCTCACAGGATACCCAGGCTAAGGCCATGGATTTTCCTGTAGTGGGTAATTCTCTGTTTGGGGAGCAGACAGAGAATCACATGAAGAAAATGGATGAATACAGGACCACTTACTGGAGTGCTCAGGCCAAAGAGAGGCAGGCAACTCCTCAAAGGCAGCAGTCTATGGGCAGGGGCAGGCCTTTTCATAGGCCTTTTTACCAAGCAAAGGCCTCTTCTCCCTTTTCACAGAGGGGGTTCTTCAGAGGGAGAAGCAGAAGGGGGATGAGCAGGGCTGCATCCATCTCCCAGCCTAAGGCCTCTCCCAAGCAGACACCGTAATGGGCCTGCCCGGGTCAGTTCTCCTATTCCAGTAGGGGGCAGGCTGATTTACTTCATCCAGGACTGGATGTCTGTTGCATCAGACAAGTGGGTCCTGGAAGTAGTAAGTCAGTGACTGGTTCTCAGCTTCAAAAACTTTCCAAAGGTGAGAGCCAGATCTTTTCCACCCACAGGTCTCTCAGAAACCCTTGCCACAGAGGCAGAGGTTTCATCTCTGCTGGCTTTAAGAGCCATAGAGAGAGTACCAACCCTACACTGGGGCAAAGGTCTGTACTCCAGGTACTTCCTTACCCTAAAAAAGACGGGGGAGCGGCGATCCTAGACCTAAGATACCTAAACAAACATCTTTTAAAACCAAAGTTCAAGATGGTAACTCTGGGAATAATCCTTCCCTCTCTAAGGCCAGGGGGACTGGCTAGCCTCCCTGGACCTCAAAGATGCCTATTTTCACATTCCCATCAGGTGCTCCCACAGAAAGTACATCGTGTTCGAGTTGCCCTCAGGCCACTGTCAGTTCAGAGCAACACCCTTTGGCCTAACTTCAGCCCCAAGGGTCTTCACAAAGTGCCTGGCAGTAGTAGTTGCCTTTCTAAGGAGGCAAAAGATTTCCATATCTGGACAACTGGCTAATAGCGGGCCAGTCTCCAGACCAAGTCTAGTCAGACCTGCAAGTGCCCGCTTTTCTAGGATTTCTTCTCAACCTTCCCAAGTCAGTTCTCGAGCCTGTCCAGCTTCTTACCTTTATAGGGGTAGAGCTGGATACGGTCAAAGCAGGAGCCTTTCTTCCCCTGGAAAGGGCAAGGGTTCTTTTTGAACTAGCCTCTTCCTTCAGCCTTCAAATATCTCGACCAGCAAGGCATTTCCTCCAGCTCTTGGGCCACATAGTAGCTTCTGGGGCAGTGGTCCAAGGGGCAAGATTCCAGATGAGGGACATTCAGTTCCATCTGAGGGCTTTTTGGTCTCAGGAAGGATTCCCTTACCAAACTGATCCCAGTGACTCTGACCTTGATCCAAGCCCTTCAATGGTGGCAGGATCAGGACAATTTAAGGCAAGGGGTCCCATTTGCCACTCCAGTCTCATTCAGTGGTGCTTACCACAGATGCTTCCCTTCTGGGCCGGGAGCCCATCTGGGGGCCCTCACTGCCCAGGGACTGTGGTCCCCTCTGGAATCCCTTCTCCATATTAGTCTCCTGGAACTCAGGGCAGTTTTTCTGGCCCTACAAGCGTTCTCTCAGTCAGTACAGAATAAGGTGGTTCAGGTCAGACCAGACAACACCACAACCATGTGGTACATCAACGAGCAGGGAGGCACTCGGTCTACGGCCTTATGCACAGAAGCCATGAAGTTGTGGTCCCTGGCTTATTCCCTGAAAACCTCTCTGATAGCAGTTCACCTTCCAGGGAAGGACAATGTGCTAGCAGATGCACTGATTTGGATCTCACAGGGCCATCACGAATGGTCCCTGGACACTCTGGTATTGAAGGTGTTTTTTTCAAGGTGGGACACTCCAGAGATGGATCTTTTTGCAGCCCCAGACAATCACCAACTTCCTCTCTCTTGTTGCAGACACCCAGTCTTGGGCTCAGTCCCCCTGGATGCTCTGATTCTGAACTGGGAAGAGAAATTTCTGTATGCCTTCCCTCTCTTCCTTCCTTCTGTTCAAAGTTTTAGTCAAGATAGGGTCACAAACTTGCAAAGTGATTCTGATTGCTCCAGACTGGCCAGACAGCCCTGGTACCTCTTGTTGCTGTCCCTAGCGGTCCGTCTTCCTCTGTCTCTTCCCAGGAATTACAACCTGTTAACCACCTCTCGGGAGGATTTGGCACCCCAATCTTCAGTCTCTCAATCTCAAGGCATGGCTCTTGAAGAGTTAGAGTTTGCAGATTTGCATCTGTCTCAGGGGGTTCTGGATATTCTCAAAGCTTCTCGAAAGCCCTCCACCAGAAAGACTTATAACTCCAAATGGAAGAGATTCAGCAGTTGGTGTTCTAAGAAGCCTATTTCTCCAAATACTACTGAATTGCCTACAGTTCTCGACTATATGGTCCATCTTAATGGCTTAGGCTTCAGACCAGCTACTCTCAAGGTACACTTGTCTGCTTTTCTGTCAGTGGGGAAGTATTCCTCACTATCATCTCATCCTGTATTCTGTCAGTTTTTTAAAGGATTGCTTCATACCAATCCTCCCTTTAGAGACCCTGCCCCTGCCTGGGATTTAAATGTTTGCATTGCTCAACTTATGCAACCTCCTTTTCAGCCTATGTCCTCAGCAGAGCTTAAGTACTTGACTTGGAAAACTGTGTTTTTGGTAGCCATTACCTCTGCCAGACGTGTCAGTGGAACCTGATTTTTATCTCCTTTCACAGGGATAAAGTGGTCCTTCGAACCAATAGAAGGTTCTTGCCCAAAGTTGTTTCAGATTTCCACTTGAATCAGTCTGTCTCTTCCTGTTTTTTTGTTCACTGATTATTCTTCCTCAGGAGAGAAGAGGCTACACAGTTTAGATGTTAAAAGAGCCCTTAGCTACTACATAGAGCGTACCAATGGTCACAGGTTTGAGTCCCTCCAGTTCCTCACTTCTGGAGAAGTGGGAAAGGGCAAACCTGCCTCCAAGAGAACTGTTGCCAGGTGGATTGTGTCTTGTATACAATTCTGCTATGAGAAACTGGGAAAGATTCCACCCTCAGGCCTGAGGTCTCACTCATAAGGTATAGCTGCTTCCCTGGCTGCTGCCAGGGATATTCCTCTCTTAGAAATTTGTCAAGCAGCCACCTGGAAAACAGTCCATACCTTTACCAAGCGTTACTCTCTGCATATCCAGGGTAGGAGTGATGCTTGGTTTGGCACAGCAGTACTTCAGAGCCTATTCCCAAAGTAGGTTCTGTCCCTCCTCCATGGAGGTACTGCTTGGTAGTCTGCATTAGTCAGAATATAACAAGACTTTGTTGTTTGAAGAAAAAATGACTCACCTTAGTAATTATGTTTCTTCAATTGGAGTCTTGCTGTATTCTGACCTCCCCCCGCCTCCCCTCTCAGAACCTGGTTTTTGAAAAGTGGGTGGGCAGGCTCCGTGTTGCACCGCAGGGGTGCTCCTTTACACCCTCTGCTTTTTTGTTTGGATGTTTATCTTGTTGTTATTCTTATTTGAATTGGTTTTGTGTTTTGTGTTTCCTGACTCGAATCTTCCTTTGGGAATCCAAAACTTTTTGTTACCAGTTGTCTAGTAAATATTTTACAATTTCCACGTAGGATAGCTGGTGAGTTTTTGCTCGTAAAGATCTGACAGTTAGATTTCAAAGGGAAACGGACGGACACACCAACCGAGCTCGAGCTCAGCATTCTATGCTCTGCATAGAAAGTTTAACCCTTTGTTCTCTGGGGCAGTTTAAAGGCTGTGGTAACTGCATTAGTCAGAATACAGCAAGACTCCAATAGAAGAAACATAATTACTAAGGTGAGTAATTTTTTCTTCTATGCCAGGCATCGAACATTGGGCTCGAGCTCGGTTGAAAACTCTGTCTGTGTCCTTTCAAACACAAACCGTCAGATTCTTTACTCCGCCTCACTCAACAGTTGCTCCGGATATTTCTCCTTCAGTTCAGTTCTTCACGGTTAAAGTTTCGGTTGTAGTCCGATTTTTGTTCCGTTTTTTCGGTTCGAGACTCTGTCTGTGGTACCTTAAGTACTTAGCATTGTAGCTGTGTATGGAAACTCTGAAAATTTTCCGATCGGTTTGGCTGAACTGATCTTGTAGTAAGGAAAAGTTAGTGTGTGGTTACCGGTTCATACTGGTTTTAAAAAAAAAAATGTCATTTTAGTGTTTTTTTCCATCACCCGTGAGGCGATGTGAAACCGATAGGGGAGTCTTGCCTGGTGGTTGCCATATAAAGGGTAAGTTGATTAGGCTGGCCATGTCTGAGAAACCCAAGAAAAAAAACTGGCCCACTGGGTTTCAACACTGCAGTGTGTGTGGGGAGGTCTTTGCTAAGGCCGATCCCCACACCACCTGTGTTTACTGTCTGAGGTTTGACCACCTCTATTCAGACTGCCAAACGTGTAAGAATTTCCCTAAGTGTACCCTGGATAAAAGGTTAGGTAGACTTAGGGATAAGGAGGCCGAGAAATCCGCTGACCCGGAAGGCCAGCCCGGTTCGGTTCCTACCGAACCAGAAGGAGTGCCTTCTGACCAGGGCGATACTTTTTCGGGCAAGAGGAGAGTCGATCCTGAGGGATCAGTTCCTACAAAAAGAAAACAAAAGGATAAATCTGCCATTTCAGATCCAGAGCTGTATGTTCCGACTGCCGAAGAAATAGCCAAAGCGCTTCGGATTGTGGAATCTCTCATCCGGTTCTGCCCGATCCGGCGCCTTCTGGCAGGGGGTCGGTTCTATCGGTTTCCTCGGTTCAGGATTATTGCCCTGAGGATTTTTACGAACCAGAGTTTGATGAGGAGGGGAAGTTTGACGAGGATGATTACGACGGTGGAAGTCTGGATGTGCCTGTGGAACCGGACATCTCTCCAGGCAGACCTTCTGGTGTTTCCCCTCCTAGGCTTTCTGAGTCCCTTCCCCACTTTCTGTTCTATAGAAAAGTGGCTCAAACCCTCAAGCTTCCTTTTGAGGAGGCTGTAGAGGATCAAGAGGAGCTTGACTTCATAGAGATGATGGACATCCCAGAGTCTAACAGACTGTCTGTTCCACTTCATATGTCATTTGGGAAACAGACACTAAAAATTCTTAGGTCTCCTAATTCTGTACCTCCTGTTGACAAAAGAATGGACAAGAGATATACCTTGTCAGGCTCGGATACGGAATTTCTTTACCAACAATGCCGCCATGTTGTGGTAGTGCAGGCTGCTGCCTGTGACAAGGCAAACATCCCCTTGGCTTCACACCCCCCAGAGAAAGATTCCTGGAAGATGGATGCCATGGCAAAGAAACAGTACTTGGCATAATCTTTGGGACTCAGGCAGGCTAATTATATGGCCTATACAGCCAGGTACCAGAAGTCCAGGTGGGACACTGTACTGGCACTGGCTAAACAGGCTTCCCCCCCCAGCTAGCCAAGGAGCTGGAGGGGGTGGCTGCTGATGGGATTGAGGTATCAAAGGTGCTATTTCATGCTGCTGTGGACTCCAGTGATGTGTCATCAGGAGTCATGGCTACATCTGTGGCTCTTCGGAGAATGGCCTGGCTGAGATGTACTAGCCTTTCGCAGGACACCCAGGCTAAGGCCATGGATTTTCCTGTAGTGGGTAATTCTCTGTTTAGGGAGCAGACAGAGAATTACATTAAGAACATGGATGAATACAGGACCACTTATAGGAGTGCCCAGGCCAGGAGAGGCAGGCAGCTGCTCAGAGGCAGCAGTCTAGGGGCAGGGGCAGGCCTTTCTACCAGGCACAGACCTCCTCTTCTTTTTCTCAGAGGGGGTTCTTCAGAGGGAGAGGCGGAAGGGGGGATGAGCAGGGCTGCATCCACCCCTCAGCCTAAGGCTCCTGCCAAGCAGACACCCTGATGTGTCAGCCCAGGTAGACTCCCCCATTCCAGTAGGAGGCAGGCTGGCTTACTTTGTCCAGGACTGGATGTCTGTTACCTCAGACAAGGAGGTCCTGGAGGTTGTAAGCAAGGGGCTGGTTCTCAATTTCAAGAGTTTTCCGAAACTGAGACCCAGATCCTTTCCACCTGCAAATACATCAGAAACCCTTGCTCTGGACTTCCGGTTCCGCCCCCGATGGTGATGGCAGCCTAAGACAACTGCTCCGATCCCCCTTCTGAGAAAATCCTCCCTCTTAGATCCAGAATCCTCAAAATAATTCGAATACAACATGCACAAGAGGAGGAACAGAGTTCCTACATCGATAAAATTAAAGAAAATGGATGATGTCGTGGAAGATGATCCCAGATCGGAGTCCGAGATCTCTGAGTCCGAATCGGTTCATCTACAAAACACGCCATCGTCTGCTAGGGCTACCCAGCTGGAGTATCGCACACCAAAGTACAGAACAAAAAAAATTAAACTACATATGATATACCACGAATTATGTGCATTCAGGGCGGACATTAAACAGCTGTACTCAGAAATACGCAGAGATGTGCAGCAATTGGAACAGCGAGCAGACGATTCAGAGCGCCAAATTACTGCAACAGAGAATCGAGTAGATGACTTGGAAAATGCAGTGCAACAAATACAAGAACAAGGCCTCCTAGAAGCACGTCAATAAGATGCTGAGAATAGAGCACGCCATAAAAATATTTGTCTTTATTGTATCCCGGAGGGAAGTGAGGGCTGTTAATAAAATAATTCATATCTGGCCTATGCCGCTCAACATTAGACCTCCCTGAGGACTATCAATTTGATTTTGAGAGAGTACATAGAGCTTTGGCTCCAAAACCCTCCACGGTGACTGCTGCACCCTGATCCATAATTGCCAGATTCAATAAATACGCAGTGAAAGAATATATATTGCTGGCAGCTTGGCGCAAACAAAAGATCTTCTTTGGACAAACCAGATTCTATGTGGATCATGATTATGCAGCCAGGACAATGAAACAACGAAGGGCCTACCTCCCGTTGCTCCCTACGATGAAAAACCAGGGCATCAAGTTTCAGACCCCTTATCCGGCGAAGCTCGTTGTCCTCATGCCTGAGGGGAAAATGGAGTTCTCCACAGCTGAGGAGGCCCGTGAGCTACTAACAGCGAAGGTTCTGACGTTCCCAGAAAGGCCACAGCCTGGTGTATCCCGCTTCACACAGCCATCATGCAGGCAAACAGCACAACCAAAACCGACTGCCGTAGAAGAAAAGAGAAACCAGATAATATAAGGGACCCTAGACAGCAGTTGGCAAAGTTTGTTCGGGACACCACTACTATTCCTGAGAAAGAAGCCTGAAATTTTTTGAAGGTACTCTTTGGTGACATCCACGTTTAATCACGAGTGGGCCGGGGGGGGGCGGGCTGGAGGTGAGACGGAATCGGTGAGGAACCAACTCTGATAACTCCAAACTAGGCCTGATGGCTGCCCTTGATTCTAGCTACTAGTGTTTAACCCTCTAAAACCTGGGTGACATTTGGACATTTCTCAGGGATATGTGGACGACCTTGTTCCCACTGCAGCACTTTTCCCTTCGCCCGCCCTTTCCCAACGGACCCTGGGAAGCAACATAATTGAGCCCCGAAGCTGACATTTCATGCTTCCTGACGAACTTTTTGCAAAAATTGATACCATGCAGATTCGAGAGGAGGCACAAATTAAGGTTACCACTTGGAACTCGCCGAATCCTGCCTCTCTCCCTGTGGTAAACTCGTATAGCTGAATTATGTCCATATCTATGCTTACTCATTGGACATATCGGCTAACTGTCCTGGACGAAAGAATGCTTGATAACAGAGCAGGAGTACTATTAAAGAATGGGACTAGAATAAGAAGACCTGAAGCACTGCATATCGATTTTCTTTAGGGACAATCCATGCAGGGAGGGGATTGGTGTCTGAGAGTTGGACTTTGTACAATATCCCTATGGGACGACCATCAACTTACTTTTACAAATTGGGACATAGTGGTTACCATTTTTTTGATTTGTTATTACATATGTTGTCCCTCTTTTTATTTGTGGGCCTTGACAGCTCACGGAGGGCCTGAGGCAAAATATGCCCCGATCTTAACTCTCCCGATGGGTTTAAGTCTTATTGCACCAAAACACACCCAGTACTTAATGGGAAATGGGTAATAGTTTCCCCTACCTTGGAAGCTTATACGTTTTTTATTTTTATATTATTTGAAAGAAATGTGGCAAAAGAGAGAACTGCTTTTGATCAGTCTGTAAAAGCCTTAATAATATTGACCATGCTAAAAGTGTTTTGTGTTTTTTTTTTTTGTTTGTTTTTTTAGGGTTAATGAGGTTCTTAATGTTTAATCATGCCCTGTTGGCATGTGAGTTGTGGCTTAAAATTCGACAGTATGCAACACAGCTTATTAAGGTGTCAGGCAAGTGGCCTAATATTTCTATCCTACTCATAAAGAAATTGCTAGGGGCCACTTGAAGTGAAAAACAACTTCTGGGAGACTTAGATCTAGGTCCTATACACATCAGAATAGTCAGGATTGTGGATCCCTGTTAGGGCTGCAGAGACAAAGAGGGGAGCTCCAGTTCAGAAAAAGATTACTTTCTTTAAGTAATTCTAGCTAACTCTGCTCTTACTATGTCCTTTAATGTAAATGGCATTCATAATCTGGTAAAACGTAGAAGAGTAATACGTTATTTTAAACAAAGTAAGCCGGATGTGATTATGCTTCAAGAGACTCCTCTTTCTCAATTGGAACATTCAAAATTAAGGGCGTGGGGGTTTGATATAGTGGTGGCCTCAGCCCATGCCTCTGCACGGAGGCGAGGTACTGCAATTCTTATTCCACATGGTACGCAGCTCCAAATGGAAAAACAGATCATAGACACAGATGGAAACTATGTAATTGTTGTGGGTCAACTTTATTCGAAGCAGATCACGTTAGCCTCACTCTACCATCCCCCGGGGAGTAAAGTGACGGTGGCGCAAAGATTTCTGGATACCTTATTGCCAGCCATTCAAGGCATGCGTGTTATTAGAGGGGCTTAAATATCACCCTGAATATTAAGTTATAGGTATCATAGGTGATTTCAGAGCAAAGAAGACTTGCATCCATTGTGCTCGCTTGTTAATTCTTATTTTGAAACCCCCTATTTTATTTGCTTTGCAATACTTATCCAGTTTCTTCTTGAACTCAACTGTCATCTTACTTGTGACTACCTCCTCGGGTAGATTATTCCATACTGGAATAACTCTAACACTAAACCAGTGCCTTCTTTTCGTGGTCTTAAAATTATGCCCCTTAAGTTGCCATGAATGTGACCTAGTGTCATATCGCTGTTCCCTCAGGGTAAGTCCCAATTTGACCCTTAGCTTTGCATCTTCAAGTGCATTATACACCATACACACATCCCCTCTCAGGCGCCTATACTCCAACGTGAACATCCCCAAGTCCTCCAATCGATCCCCATAGTCCTGGTCCCTAACATCCGCTACTAACCTGGTAGCCCTCCTCTGAACCCTCTCCAATCTTCCTATGTCCAACCTGTAACCAGGTGACCAGAACTGTGCACAATACTCTAGGTGCGCCTCAATTAGTGCATCAAGAGAGGCACACTTCACTCTTTCCTACTCTTTATATGTTTCTTGATATTTATAGGAGTACTGACTGCTGATTTTATAACCTGACTGCAATGCTGGTGGAACTTGAAATCACTTGTCACTTTAACCCCAAATCTCTTTCCTCCACTACTTTGCCCAATTTCTGTCCATTTAAGAAGTAGTCAGCTTGATTATTTTTATTCCCAAAGTGCATCACCACACATTTGTCGGTGTTAAAGGATAACTTCTTATCCCTTGCCCAGCTTTCCATTTTGAGTAAGGCTTTTTGCAACTTTGTCACATCCTCACCATTTCTGATAGTAATGCCAATTCTAGTGTCGTCTGCAAATTTGGTTTCCCAGACATCCTTTCCTCCAGATAATGAGTGTATATAGATATTAAACAAACAAGGCCCCAGAACAGATCCCTGGAGAACTCCACTCTCCACTCCCAACCAATCAGAGTAAACTCCCTTTAAACAGACCCTCTGCTTTCCCTCACTCAGCCTTGCCTTAACCCAAGTTGTAATATACCCCGGTATTTTATGTTCAATCAGAGCATCAATCAATTCACTATGTGGGACCTTGTCAAATGCCTTCGAGAAATCCAAGGACACCACATCCACAGAAACACCCTCGTCCAATGCTCTGCTCACATGCTCATAAAACTCCAAGAGATTAGTTTGGCATGATAACCCCTTTTTAAAACAATGCTGCGCATCGTCACAATCCTCTACTGAATCCTGAAACTCCACCATTTGATCCTTTACAATAGATTCCAACACTTTCCCCAGTACAGTAGTCAAGCTGACAGGCCTATAGTTGCCCACCTCCTGTCTAGATCCCTTTTTATAAATAAGGATCACATTTGCCTTTTGCCAAACCTCAATCACCTCCCCGTTATCCAAAGATTTCTGAAACAGTGATGTTATAGGTCCTGCCAATTCTGTTGCCAATTCCCTTAGGACCCCAGGATGGATTCCATCTGGTCCTTGAGATTTATTCAAGTCCAGGTGCTTTAGTCTATCCTCAATATCGTTTTTGTTTAAAATAATTTTATAATCTATTTTAGTCAGATGATCTCTAATATTTTTAGACTTATTATTAAATACTGATGAGAAATAAGTATTGAAAAGCCCTGCCATAGTTTGGCAATCCTCAACTAATATACCATCCTGATCCTTAATGGGCCCCACTGAAGTCTGACGTCCCTTTTTGTTATTGATATATGTGTAAAAGGATTTATGGTTATCTTTCACTTTTGTAACCAGGTTTAGTTCATGTTTTCGAGTTGCCCGTTTTATGGCACTTTTAGTTCCTTTAAATAATTTTTTATACAAGACCCAATTTTTTGCACACTCACTTTTCCTGGCTTTTATATTAGCTCTTTTTTTTTCTTTTTGATCAGTTTGCTAATTTTGGGAGATAACCACAGGGGAATTTTTCCTAAAGCATTGTACTTCTTTCTTAATGGGACATATTTATCAATTAAATCCATAATTTTATTCTCCAAACTATCCCAGTTTTCCACTAATGATCTATTTTCAAAACCTTTTCCATCCCCAATTCGAGAGTTCTGTTCTCATATCATTAAATTTAGCTTTATTAAAATTTGAACCATGGTTTGCCAAAAGTGTTTGAACAGACCCTGCTTAAATCAAAATTTATCACACAGATCACTTGAGCCAGTGGTGATGAAGTACTACAATTCTTTATTTGGTCTCCATATTGCTTAACACAAGGTCTAATATTTTATCCCCTCTAGTGTTATTTCCTATATACTGATCAAATCCAGCTAATAAAAAGGAATCCAGATACTTTAGCTCGTAGGATGTCTCCCCTTTTTGCCTAGTCCAATTAATACCAGGAAGGTTAAAATCTCCTTAAAGTGTAATATTTTCTGTAATCTCTAAGGAGTCCAAAAATTTTAGCACTGCCTCATCATCTTGGGTAGAAATTGAAGGAGGTCGATAAATTACCCCAATTTTAATATTGGGTCCCTTAGCTGGCAATACCCTAATCCACACATGCTCTATACCTGGTATTTTTGGGACTTCAATAGCTACTGATTTTATTTTGTTGGATACATACAGTGCGACACCACCACCCTTTTTATCCTCCCTATCCATATGATATAGATCATATCCCTGTATGTGATGGTCCCAGGTGTCAGTGGATGTCCACCGTCTCTGTTATGGCACATATGTGGATGTTGTCAGTATTTAGTAAACAGGTTAATTCCTCAAATTTGTTTGTAAGACTCCTGGCATTTAGGGAGAGGCATTTCCAGTCCTGAGAGCCCTTAGAGTTCTGATGTGAAGTTGGAATTTTCACAGATGTCCTTAAAGTTTGATGGCTGCCCCCTAGCCCCTTCGTACTTAGTTTAAAAAGTTAACCACTTGATTTTGGATCTCTTTAGCTAATATTCTAGACCCATGTTTGTTTAAATATAGTCAGTCTTTCCCAAATAACCCTAGGTCCCTGAAGTTGTTCCAGTGTTCAATAAAGACAAAATCTTCCCTATGACACCACCTTTTCAACCACCCAAGTTAGATTCATCTAATCCCACTAAACATCGTCGAACAGCTATCCAGAAATATTTAAGAGAAACCCTTCCTGAATTGGGGCTCATAGATACTTGGGGCCATTTTTTCCCTTCAGTAAGGGCTTTTACGCATTACTCGCCCAAGACTAATACCTCAGCACGACTAGATTATTTTCTAACCTCAATTGAACACCTTGAGTATGTTAGGGATATATATATATATATATATATATATATATATATATATATAGGGGAATCCTTTTATCAGATCACACTCCTGTTTTCTTAAAAATAGATGTGGAGAGGCCTAAAAAACAAAACTTTTTGAGGTTTACTATATCCCACTTACAGGATCCAGAATTCATTCAGCTGGTTAAGTCCCGCATACCGATTATCCAGACAGATAATGCTTCTCCTGATACAGCAGCTACTATTAAATGGGACACTCTCAAAACAGTGCTCAGGGGTGATATTAATAAATATGCTTCTTTGAAAAAAAAGAGGTGGAGAAAAAAGGGAACGGGAATTGCAAGAGGCTTTATCGAGGCTACAAGCAAAGTTATGTCAGGGTGATAACTCTGTCAAACCTGAGATGTTAATAGTTAAGCAAAAACTTCAAAAAATAACCAACCAAAAAATAGAGCAACAACTGCTATACTCGAAACTAAATTCAGTGGAAGGGGGCCCCGGGGAGCCAGGAACTTGGCGAGACGTCATCGAGGGTCCAGAGGCAGGGCTGCGGTTGCCAAACTTTGACATCCACAAACTAATCAATTATTGTCCCATCCCACCACCATCAGACAAGCTATGGCTGATTATTACAAACTTTTATATACTGAAGATGTTTCCCCGAGCTCACATCAACTAGCCACATACCTCCAGAGTACTAAACTACCACGTCTAAATGTTCACCAAGCTGAATCCCTGATACGTCCTATCACTGACCAAGAGATTATAGCTACCTTAAGTTGACCAAGACACAAAAGGCCCTGGGACCAGATGGATACTCAAATGAGTTTCTTAAACAATTCCAGAAATCACTTATACCCATTCTGTTACCGGCTTTCAAAGAAATATAGGAGGGAGGCCCCCCCCCCCCCAATCCTGGCGATATGCTGAAATTACAGCTATTCTAAAACCTGGAAAAGGCCCAACCCTGGCTGCTTCCTATCGTCCCATATCTAAATTAAACTGTGACTATAAAGTTTTTATGTCTTTTCTGGCTCACAGACTAGACAGATTTCTACCTCAGCTAATTGATAACAATCAAGTGGGATTTATTATGAGGAGCCAAGCCCATGACGCAGTACGAAGGGTTCTACTATTAGTTGAACATGCTACTCAAAGAAAAATTCCTTCAATTTTACTCGGACTCGACGCCGAGAAAGCCTTTGATAAGGTGTCGTGGCCCTTCTTATGGGCTACCCTTAAATAATTTAACTTCCCTGAAAAGTTTATATCCCAAATCCAGGCCAGGTACCACTCCCCAGTGGCCTATCTGAAACTAGACGGCTCAATTTCTTCACCATTTACTTTATATAGAGGTACACGACAAGGGTGCCCCCTATCCCCACTTCTCTTTGTACTTTATTTGGAACCCCCTAGCTGCCAAATTAAGGGAAAATGGTAACATTCAGGGGATCCCACTAGGAGGCAAAATGTTTAAATTATCCCTTTTTGCAGACAATATATTGTTAACCCTGACTTCCCCAGAAACATCTGTCCCGGCCGTATGGGAACAACTTCAGCATTTTAGCACCTTATCTGTCTATAAAATGAATAGTTCAAAAACCTAAGTACTTAATTTTTCTTTCTCCCCCTCCAGGTGAGTGAAACTGGAATTTCCCTTCCGTTGGCATAGACTTGAGATGAGGTACCTAGGGATAAATATCCCAGCCAACCTAATACACCTTGAAATGGTGAATATGGAACCAATTACATAGCAAATCACTTTGGATATGTCTAGGTGGACACAACTCCCCTTGGGTCTAATTAATCGAGTGGAAACAATTCAACAAAATATTTTTCCTCCTTTATTATTTTTCCTACAAACATTGCCAACTGTTCCCTCGGACTTTTATTTTCAATCTTGGGATAAGCTCATCTCTAGGTTTATCTGGGGAGGAAACCCCCCAAGGGTAACATACCCCTTATTACAACTTCCTAGGACACATGAAGGGCTAAATTTACCTAACCTGAAAGAATATTCCAGAGCAACTCAAACCCGTACAGCCCTACTACTCACTAATCCCTCTTACAAGGCACACTGGAAAACAATAGAGATAACCTTAAATGGACTGGAATCTTTACCAACATACCTACTGGGAGACCTCACTAGGTGCTATCCCCTGACCCGGTTTCTGAAAATAACTGCAGAATTAAAAAAAAAACTGGCTTTATGTGACTCTGTATAGGTTAACCTCTCAGGAGAAATACTTTTTAAATGCCTTAGCTTCTCATAGAGATCTTTTCCTTTCCTTGCTGGAGACAGATCTACTAAAATGGGAGCATTACTCCATCAGATATGTATTCCAACTGGTGGGCCCTTCGGGAATTCATCCATTCACATATTTACAATCCTTATATGGATTACCCCAGAGAGAGCTCCCAACTTATGGGGCACTACATGCTGCTCTACTTGAAATGGTTGACTCTTTAACTGGAATAGCCAAAACCCCGTCCAAAAAGGTACAATTGATTATTCAGGCCATAGAAGGTAGATCACAGGAACACATTATTAGTAATATATATCAGGCAATGCGCCCTATGTCCGCACAGGAACATGACCAAGTGAGAACTAGATGGACAAAGGAACTTAAATTAGAACTAGACCCAGATAGATGGTTACAATCCACCTACTTTTATTCTAAGAATTCATCAACGTCTTATTGGAGGGAATCTGCCTGAAAGACCAGGGTTAGATTCTTTAGAACTCCAGATATCCAAGTAAAATAGGGGGCACCAGACGGAAGTCTTTGCTGGAGAGGATGTGGATATTCTCCTGCAGGCCAAGAACATATATTATGGGCTTGTCCCCTCCTATCTGATTATTGGAGGGATATCATAGTGGAACTTAACATTTTTGGCACCCCTGATCTATTTACCCCAGGATTTATCCTGACAGCAACGCCACCACAGGATATACAGATCAGCTGGTCTCAATATAAACTTGTCACACTTTTAATCTTAATAGTTAAAAAGAGTTATTACCAGACTATGGCTCACTAAAACGGCCCCTGATAAAGCCTCTTGGAGAAACCTCACCTACGAAGTGTATAACTTGGAACGTCTCTCACATAAGATAAACAACAGGAGAAACACCTTTAATACTAGATGGGGACTGTGGGTTGCATATCAATTAGAGACCTATCCGGATTTTGTACCATGAAACAAAAAGATGAATATCTTATGATTTTCAAGTTAATCATAGTGGGGATAGTATATTACCTTGGAGTCTTTGCTGACTGGGGGGGGAGACCTAGACAGAAAGGGAAGTTGATCTGGAAGACGTGAGAGGGGGAAGCTAGGGAACATTATTTATTTATTTAAGACTACAGTCTATGAGATCTTATTCTGGTCTATTTACCAAACAGAGAAAGATAGTAGGATGCTACTACAGGGATATGTTAAACAGTCCTATGTGTATAAATTAAGTGCCTGTAAATTAATTGCCTGTATATGCTGTAACAAGGAACCTCAACAACTAATATGTTGCATAAAATGTGATTATGTATGTGATAGTCGATCTCAAAATAAAATAAAAAGCTATATTTAAAAAAAAAAAGAACCCCTTGTTCTAGAGGCAGAGGTTTTGTCTCTACTGGCTTTAAAGGCCATAGAGAGAGTTCATACTCCATACAGGGGCAAAGGTCTGTACTCCAGGTACTTCCTTACCCCGAAAAAGACGGGAGTGGTGACCCATCCTAGATTTAAGATACTTAAACAAGCACCTAGTAAAGCCAAAGTTCAAGATGGTGACTCTGGGAACAATTCTTCCTTCTCTGAGGCCAGGAGACTGGCTAGCCTCCTTGGACCTCAAGGATGCCTACTTTCACATTCCCATCAGGTGCTCTCACAGAAAGTACCTCAGGTTCGAATTGCCCTCAGGCTATTACCAGTTCAGAGCAATGCCCTTTGGCCTAACTTCAGCTCCAAGGGTGTTCACAAAGTGCCTAGCAGTAGTGGTAGCCTTTTTAAGAAGAAAAAGGATTTCAATCTTTCCGTATCTGGACGATTGGCTCCTTGTGGGCCAGTCCCAGACCAAGTCAAGTCAGATCTGCAGGTTACCCAGAGTTCTCACTTCCTGGGGTTCCTTCTCAATCTCCCAAGTCAGTTCTCTAACCAGTTCAGCTCTTCATTTTTATAGGAGCAGAGTTGGACACCCTCAAGGCAAGAGCCTTCCTTCCTCTGGAAAGGGCAAAAGCCATCTCTCAGCTGGCCTCTTCCTTTCTCCCTCTGGTTTCTCGACCAGCAAGGCATTTTCTGCAGCTTCTGGGCCACATGGCAGCTTCCACAGCAGTGGTCCAAGGGGCCAGGTTTCAGATGAGGGACATTCAGTTCTATCTGAGAACCTTTTGGTCCCAAAGGAAAGATCCTCTTACCAAGCTAGTTCCTGTCACTCAGACCTTAATTCAGGCCCTTCAGTGGTGGCAGGACCTGGACAGTCTGAGGCAGGGTGTTCCATTTGTCTCTCAGACTCACTCTGTGGTTCTTACCATGTATGCTTCCCTTTTGGGGTGGGGAGCCCATCTGGGGGCTCTCACTGCCCAGGGACTGTGGCCCCATCAGAAATCCCTTCTTCACATCATCCTTCTGGAGCTCAGGGCAGTATTCCTTGCCATACAAGCCTTCTCTCAGTCAGTACAGAACAAGGTGGTTCAGGTCAGGACGGACAACGCTACCACCATGTGGTACATCAACGGGCAGGAAGGCACTCGGTCCACGGCCTTGTGCATGGAGGCCTTGAAAATATGGTCCCTGGCTTATTCCCTACAGACCTCTCTGGTAGCAGTCCACTTCCCAGGAAAGGACAATGTGCTAGCAGTTGCATTGAGCAGGATTTCCCAGGGCCATCACGAATGGTCTCTGGATCCTTTGGTATTGAAGGTGATTTTCTCAAGGTGGGGCACTCCAGAGATGGATCTCTTTGCAGCCCTAGACAATCACCAAGTTCCTCTGTTTTGTTGCAGACCCCCTAGTCTTGGGCTCAGTCCCTCTGGATGCTCTGATTTTGGACTGTGAAGGGAAATTTCTTTGCTTTCCCTCCCTTCCCTCTGCTGTTCAAGGTTCTAATCAAGGTAAGGTCACAGTCTTGCAAAGTGATTCTGATTGCTCCAGATTGGGCCAGGCAACCTTGGTATCCCCTGTTGCTGTCCCTAGCAGTCCATCTTCCCCTGTCTCTTCCCAGGAATTACAACCTGTTAACCTCCTCTCGGGAGGATTTGGTACCCCAATCTTCGGTCACTCAATCTCACGGCATGGCTCTTAAAGAGTTACAGTATGCAGATTTGCATCTGTCCCAAGGGGTTCTGGATATTCTCAAAGCTTCTCGAAAGCCTGCCACAAGAAAAACTTACAACTCCAAATGGAAAAGGTTCAGCATTTGGTGTGCCAAGAAGCATATATCCATCTTAATGGCCTAGGCCTCAAACCAGCTACTCTGAGTTCATTTGTCAGCTGTTTCTGCTTTCCTGTCAGTGGGAAGGTCTTCCTCTCTGTCATCTCACCCTGTATTCTGTAAATCTTTCAAAGAATTGCTTCATACCAATCCCCCTTTTAGGGATCCTGCTCCTGCCTGGGATTTGAATATTTGTATTGCTCTGCTTATGCAACCCCCCTTTGAGCCTATGTCCTCAGCAGAGCTGAAGTACTTGAGCTGGAAAACTGCGTTTTTGGTTGCTGTTACTTCTGCCAGACGTATCAGTGAATTGCAAGCCCTGTCAGTAGAGCCTGACTTCATCTCTTTCCATAAGAGATAAGGTGGTCCTTAGAACCAATAGAAGGTTCCTACCTAAAGTGGTTTCTAATTTCCACTTAAACCATTCTGTCTCTTTCCATGTTCTTCACTGATCACACCTCCTCAGGGGAACAGAGGCTACACAGCTTAGATGTTATAAGGGCCCTTAGTTACAACATGGAACGTACAAAGGGTCACAGGTTTGACTCCCTGCAGTTGTTCCTCACTTATTGGGACGTAGGTAAGGGAAAACCTGCCACTAAGACAACCATTGCCAGGTGGATTGTGTCCTGTATTCATTTCTGCTATGAAAAGCTGGGAAAAACTGCACCCTCAGTCCTGAGGGCTCATTCCACTAGAGGTGCAGCTGCAGCTAGGGATATCCCTTTGTTAGAAATCTGTCAAGCAGCCACCTGGAAAACAGTTCATACCTTCACCAAGCATTCCTCCCTGGATATCCAGGCTAGGAATGATGCTAGGTTTGGCACAGCAGTGCTTCAGAGCCTATTCCCAAAGTGGGTTCTGTCCCTCCTCCTTGGAGGTACTGCTTGGTAGTCTGCAAATTGTCAGAATACAGCAAGACTTCATGTTGTTTGAAGAAAAAATTACTCACCTTAGTAACTGTATTTCTTCTAATGGAGTCTTGCTGTATTCTGACCTGCTTCCCCTCTCAGAACCTGTTTTTGGGAAGAGGGTGGGCAGGTGCAGTGTTGCACCCCAGGGGTGTCTTTTCCCCACTCCTGTTGTGTGGGATGCGTTGTAATTGTTTAATTAAGAGTTTTTTGTTCTTATCTGGTTTTGGTTCTTTGTGTTTCCTGACTTGAGTCTTTTGGGGAATCCAAAGTCTTTGTTGCCAGTTGGCTACTAGGAGTTTTTACAATTTCCACATTTAGTCAATGAGTTTTAGCTCATAAGAATCTTATGGTTTGGGTTTGAAAGGACACAGACAGAGTTTTCAAACGAGCTCGAGCCCAACGTTCTATGCCTGGCATAGAAATTAACCCTTCACTCTCTGGGGCAGTTCAAGAGCTGGAGCTAACTGCAAATTGTCAGAATACAGCAAGACTCCATTAGAAGAAATACAATTACTAAGGTGAGTAATTTTTTCATCGGGACGACTGGCTTCTAGCGAGCCCCTCCAAGCAAGAGTCTCTGGAGGCAGTGGCCACGGCCTCAGACCTCCTCATGTCTATAAGAGTCCTGCTGAGCCTCAAAAAGTCACAGTTGCAGCTCTCCCAGAAGTTCCTTTTCATAGGAACCCTTCTGGACACTTCCTGTGTGAAAGTTTTTTTCCGGAGGACAGAAGGAGCGATATCTTACAGATGGCCCGCTTCATCAGAGAACACAGCTCAGTGCAAGCTCTCTCGATGCAACGGATTCTGGGTCACATGGCATCCTCGGTATTCACTGTACCTTTGGCTCATCTCCACGTGAGAACCTCTCAGTGGATGCTCAGTACTCAGTGGTCCCCAACCACTCACCCTCAGTCCTCTCATATCAAGGTGACGGAACCTCTGAAGAGGTCACTCACCTGGTGATCTCAGAAGGACAACCTTCTGGAAGGATATCCCTTCGCTCCTCTGGATCATCAGATCTCCATTACCATCGATGCGTCCCTGATGGGTTGGGGAGCTCACTGCCAGGATCTCCACACCCAGGGTACTTGGACTCAGAACAAGTCTCAACTTCACATAAACATCCTGGAAATGAGCCGTCCTCTATGCAGTCTGAGCTTTGAAGGACATACTCTCTCACAAGAACATCCTCCTTCAAATTGACAATAAGGCAAAGATGTATTAAATCAACAAACAGGGCGGTGCGCACTCTTACCCATTATGCGGGGAAGCAATGAGTGTGGGGGAATGGTGCCTAGAGCACAAGGCTCTGATTCAGGCAGTTTACCTGCCAGGAGTACAAAACGAGCTGTCAGATCGTCTCGGCAGAACGGAGACTCATCCTCACTAGTGGTCTCTCGACTTAACCGTCGTTCAGTCACTCTTCGAAGAGTAGAGAACTGCAGACCTGGACCTTTTAGTGTCCCAACTCAACACAAAACTTGCCTCTTTTCTGCTTCAGAAATCCAGGACCTGGCGTTTTTTGTCAGGATACATTCAGGCTGCAGTAGACAAAACTCTTTCTGTACGCACTTCCTCCAATTCAGAGGGTACTGCTCAAGCTGGAGGCACGGAGGGGCAGAATGATTCTCATCGCCTCGTTCTGACCTCGTCAGATCTGGTTTCCCCTATTCAGCAAACTTTCGGAAACCTCTCCAAAACCTCTTCCCCTTCAGTTGAAACTTCTGACCCAGGGCCATGTAGTCCATCCCATCCTCAGGTCTGTTCACCTCCACGCTTGGCTCCTGAGGAGAGGGAGGTGAATATGTATATTGTTTCTTGTAGGGTTTCAGATATTCTTTTGGCTGCACGCAAGCCAGACACCAGAAAACCCTACGCAGCTAAATGGAAGCGTTTCTCTATTTGGTGTGCAAAATCCTCTTGGAATCCTTTTTCTAGGAGCGTGGATATGTTGTTCATCCACACTGTCTGGCATTGTCCCTTTCCCCTTTAAATCTTGCTTTAAGTCTTCAAGCTGGCTCCTCCCACCCACCCGGGTGGTAAATACCTCAGCTCCGCCCCATGACGCCAGATCTTCCTTTCCCCTGGAAGATGCAGGTTCCCTCGTGCTACTTTGCAGTACCGCAGGCCCTGGAGTCAAATCGACGGTTTTTGCCGTACTTACTTGCCTTAAAACTCTCGCCAGAGTTTATGATTCAGATCCGAACGCTTCGGATATGGAGGACAAAGTCGCCCCCGGTTTCGCCGTGTCCTTGTGGACAAAATGTGTCTCGCACCGATCCCATCTCTCGTGCGTCTACTGCCTAGGTGCCGTGCATGATACTTCATCTTGTACCATCTGTTCTGCCTTCCATCCCACTGTTCTGGAGGACCGCAAGGCTCGCCTTAAGCTGGGGAGACCGGAGCTTCGCAATCCACCAGTGAAATCGAAGGAAGCCAGGTGGGCGTTTTTCCCGCATACGGGATCCGTGAGCAGCTCGAAAGCAAGATGGCGGTCTTCGAGAGAGGAAGCGTCCAAGCTCGCCAACCAAGCTTTTGTGCCACTCAACTTGTGCTCCACCTTCACGGGATCCTTCTGGGAGTTGTGCCAGTCTCTCCTTACTAGGGTGAGGCGCCGGCTCACACCCTCCCGATCCAAGAAGAAGGATAAGGATCCAAAATCATCTTCACCCAAGAAGACGCTTCTGGGACCGAGAGCGGTCTGACACTCAGGAGCAGGGGTCTCGACCACGGTCGAGATCGCCTCCTCGGCTGCCGGCTTTCCGGACCTTCCATCAGGCCAGGGCACTGAAGCCAAGGATACGGCAGAACCGGCCAAGATTTCTCTCGACCCGATCGAGCCGTTGTCGCCGATGCCTGTCGACGACTCCTTGGAGAGGACTCCCATTCTCTCCTTCCCCGACGAGGAGACCCGTCCTTCGGGCATCCCGATCGAGGGACAAGAGCCGGAACCTCGGTTCTCACTGAATCCAGCTTCTCCCGACCGACAGAGCTGACGCTGTCGGTCTCGGTCGAGGAGTAGGACCCCGTCGGTCGGAAAACCGAAGAAGGGTCACAAACACTCCCGGAAGAGCGCGCCACCGTTCCTCATCCTCCGGCGAGGGAGGACTTGAGGCAGGCCTGCGTCGGCGTTATGAGGACCTCATGTGACAACTTCTTTTGCGGGTCAAAAGCCGCCTGCTCTGGCTGTACCGGCCATTACTTGGCCCCAGCCTTTCAGCCGACACCGACCGGGTTCCCAGGACTCCGGTTCTCCCTCCGTTGGGACCGGTGCGCATTTCGGCTCGGCCTGTTACGGGCTCCCCACCAGTTTTGGTGGAACCACCGCCAAAACAGCCTCAAGGAGGGGCTCCCTCTAAGGAGGACCGACCAACTACGGACCTGCCCCATAGGTTGTCCATTACGGTCACTTCTGATCGCCCTAGGCGCATTGAGGGGGACTTAGGTGGGAGACCCTTGTATCTGGATTCCTCGGATTCGGATACTACCAGCCTTCACTCACATGATGAACTGTCAGTGACAGGCCTGGAGGAAGGACCTTCTTCCTTCCAGGGCATCCTTCGACTCATTTCTGAGTCAACAGGTATGCCTTTGCAGCCCATTCAAAAGAAGGCGGAATATCCTCTCACGGATATTCTCAAGAGGGGGATACCCCGACGGAGGCCTTCCCAGTGGCTGAAGCCATAGTTGGCCCGGCACTGGAACTTTGACAGCGTCCAGCCTCTTGCCAGGCTCCATCTGCCCGCATGGCCCGCAAGTACGTGGTGCCCATGGGGTCCCTGGCGGGCTTCACTGAGCATCCCTTGGCAGAAAGCCTTGTGACTGCCTCAGTGTTTAGGCAAATGGGCAGCTCTGCGGATACTGACCGCCCTCTGGACAAGGAGTCCAAAAATATGGACCATTAGGCCCGGAAGGTTTACGCGGCATCATCCCTAGGCCTTCATCAGGCTAACTCAGCAGTGATCATGGCACACTTCTCTCACGCCCTTTTGGGGTCGCTTGATGAAGTCCTCCCTCATCTCCCAGCAGACATGCAGACCACGGTCAAGCAGGACCAGGGCTGTGCTGTTGCTAAACAGCAGCTCCAGACGGCCCTGGACATTGGTGATTCCTGTGCCCATTCACTAGCTGCCACGGTAGCCACTCGCCACAGGGCTTGGCTGTGGTTATCCTCCTTTCCTGCGGATACTCAACACAAGCTAGCTGACGTGCCCTTCCTTGGCACCGACCTCTTCGGTCCGGGAGTGGCAGGTCATCTACAGCGCATTGAGCAGTCTAATGCCACCTTAGATGCCACCTCTGCTAAAGGTTCTTCGGGCAAGAGCCAGCAGAAGCGCAAGAAGTCCTTTCGGCATTCTTCCCCTGCGGTTAGACAGCCCTCCTTCCAGGGAGGTCAGCAACAGCAGCAGGCTCAAGCTTGGCGCCCTAGGCCCAAGCAAGGTCCCCAACAGCCCCGCAAAGGAGGCCGAGGTGCTGGTCCAGGTGCCTCCTCCTCCAAGCCTGCACAGTGACGGGTCGGGGGTGGCCTCCCCTGCACCCGTCACGCCAGTTCTGGGTCCTCCTGTGGGGGGCCGGCTCCGCCACTTTCCGCCTGGTCCGGTATCACTTCGGACAGGTGGATTCTGGAAGTGGTCGGGCAGGGACTGCCTCTAGAGTTCGAGCAGTAGCCCCCCAGCCGGGCCCCGTGCCACACGGGAGGAAAGGATCTCAGTTGGCGCTCAGTCGGCCCTTTGGGACGACATTGCTCAGCTCCTCTTCAAGGAGGCGATAGCTCCAGTGCCGGATCCTCGTTCAGACCCAGGCTTTGTCTCCAGGTATTTCCTGGTGCCCAAGCAGACGGGGGGTTGGCGCCCCATCCTAGATCTCCACGACCTGAATCGGTATCTCAGGTCTCGCACCTTCCGGATGGTAACTCTGAACCAGATCATACCATCTCTGGAGCGAAACATATGGTTCTGTACACTGGATCTTCAGGACGCATTCTACCACATCCCGATCCGTCCGTCCCATTAGCGGTTCCTCTGCTTCGGGGTCGAAGGGACCCTGTACGAGTTCAGAGCCATGCCGTTCGGCCTGTCATCGGCTCCAAGGGTCTTCACCAAATGCATCGCAGTGGTGGCAGCCCATCTACGGCATCAAGGGGTTCGCATTTACCCCTATCTAGATGATTGGCTCCTGGCGGGTTCCTCCCTACAGGAGGTGGAGAGGTCCAGGGACCTGATCCTCCGAACCTGCTCCCACCTGGGCCTCCTAATCAACGAGGCCAAGTCAGAACTCATGCCTTCTCAGGTGATGGGCTTTATCGGGGCAGAGCTAGACTCTCGTCAAGCCAGAGCTCGGCTCCCAGCAGACAGGGCGGAGGTTCTTTCCTCCTTTGCCCAATCATTTCTGGTTGGGCCCTTGCACCCTGCCCGGAACTTCCTGCGCCTCCTGTGTTACATGGCGGCGTGCACCTCAGTGGTCCGTTGGGCTAGATTGCACATGCGCCCCCTTCAATGGGAGCTGGCCGCCCAGTGGTCTCAGCGTCAGGGTCTCTTCGACCAGCTGGTCACGATCACCCAGAGGATGTGGGACGCTCTCCAATGGTGGACCATCCCGAGTCATTTGCGGGAAGGAATCCCGTTTGTCCGCCCTGAGCCGACGGTCGATCCTTACGACCGATGCCTCTCTCATGGGCTGGGGAGCCCACATGGGGGACAACAGAGCCCACGGGTTCTGGACCCCTGAGGAGTCCCGATGCCACATCAACCTGTTGCAGCTCAGAGCAGTCAGACTGGCATTGTCAGCTTTCGCTCCTCAGCTCCGGGGTCAAGTGGTTCAAGTCCAGACGGACAATACCACGACCATGTACTACCTCAACAAACAGGGCGGCATGCACTCTCGTCTGCTATGCAAGGAGGCGCTCCGGATCTGGACCTTCATCAGCCGGCTGAAGGCGGATCTCCTAGCCATTCATGTGGCAGGAGTCTCGAACCAACTAGCGGATGCTCTCAGCCGCATAGGCCAGACATATCAGGAGTGGTCTCTCCATCCAGAGGTAGCTTACGATCTGTTCTGCCGTTGGGGCAAACCGTTGGTGGATCTGTTCGCCTCCAGGGAAAACACCAAGCTGAGGCTGTTCCTTGCCCGCCCCCCTCAGCAGGGCTCGCTGCAGGGGGATGTCTTCTCAACACCGAGGACCCCTGGCCTCCTCAACGCCTTCCCTCCATTTCCCTTGATCCACAAGGTGTTACTCAAGGTGAGGAGGGACAAGGTGAAGGTGATCCTGGTAGCCCCAGATTGGCCTCGCCAGTTCTGGTATCCAGATCTCCTCAGCCTCAGCTGCAGGGCCCCGGAGCGACTTTGTACACGCCCGGACCTGATATCGTTGAACCAGGGGAAAGTCTTCCACTCGGACCTTTAATCCCTGCACCTCACAGCCTGGTTCCTGAGTGGCTAGAGTTCCAGGCTCTGGGTCTTTCAGAGGATGTCTACACTGTGGTGGAAGCATCTCGAAAGGAATCGACCAGGAAATGTTATGCCTTTAAATGGAAAAGGTTTTCCATTTGATGTCAGGGAAAGAGCCTGGACCCCTTATCCTGCTCTATGGCTAACATTCTAGACTACCTTTGGTCTCTCTCCAAAGGGGGTCTTCGGTCATCAACCCTTAGGGTGCACCTGGCAGCCATCTCTGCTTACCGGGCACGGGCCGGTCAGCCGACACTGGCACAGGAGACAGTGGTCGGGCGCTTTTTCAAAGGCCTGGATCACATATCCCCTCCGGTGCGTGAACCTCCACCTCCATGGGATCTCTTGCTGGTTTTGGCAAAGCTCATGGGCAAGCCATTCGAACCCATGCACAAGTGTGAACTTTCGCATCTGTCGTGGAAGACTGCCTTCCTGGTGGCTATCACGTCAGCCAGAAGGACAGGGGAGCTCCAGGCGCTTTCAGTGTACTCTCCTTATCTGGTCTTTCACAGGGACAAAGTTGTCCTGCGCCCCCACCTGAAATTCCTTTTGAAGGTGGTGTCAGAGTTTCACCTTAACCAGGTGTTGACTCTGCCGGTATATTACCCTAACTACACCTCGGACGCCGAGTACAGGCTCCATACTCTGGACCTCAGAAGTGCTCTCTCCTACTGTAAGGAGAGGACGGCGGAAATTTGGGGAGAGGTTCGCCAGCTGTTTGTCACCTATGCTGAAGCCGCTTCTGGCAGAGCTGCAGCCAAGCGGACTGTTGCAAGATGGATCACATCATGCATAAGTCTGTGTTTTGAATTGGCGGGCAAGGAGCCTCCCAGAGGGATAAGAGTTCATTCTACCTGCCATACTGCTGCTTCAGTGGCTGCTTCCAGGGACATCCCTATCCAGGAAATCTGTCGGGCTGCTACCTGGAAGTCAGCGAACACCTTTATTACCCATCACCACATCGACCTTGAGTCACGACGTGATGCTGGTTTTGGGGCCTCGGTTCCCCAATCTCTTTTTCCTAAGTAGGGGGTGTGCACTTTGCCTCCCTCCTCCCAGAGAACTGCTAGGAGTCTGCCAGACAGTGCGGATGAACAACATATCCACACTCCTAGAAAAACAGGTTACTCACCTGTAACAGTAGTTCTAGGAGTGGTATATGTTGGTCATCCACACGCACCCACCCGACCTCCCCGACTTAAGGTGCGCAACCTGGCTTCCAGTGGGCTAGATCTGGCATCATGGGGCGGAGCTGAGGTATTTACCACCCGGGTGGGTGGGAGGAGCCAGCTTGAAGACTTCTGGCAAGATTTAAAGGGGAAAGGGACAATGCCAGACAGTGTGGATGAGCAACATATACCACTCCTAGAACTACTGTTATAGGTGAGTAACCTGTTTTTCCTGTCCATCGAATAAAGTCTTGGAGTATCTCTTAGACCTCTCAAACACAGGTCTGCAATACTCCACAGTCAAAGTTCATCTTTGTGCAATTTCGGCATATCATGAGCCAGTACTCTTTGTTGCTGGCTCAGCTACCTGTAGTTAAGAGGTTTCTTAAGGGTATTCTGTGTACCAGACCTCCTATTAGATGCCCAATTGCAGCCTGGGACATCAATCTTGTGCTAGACATGCTCACCCGTAAACCTTTCAAGCCTCTAGCTACTTGCGAGTTGAAATTCCTCACTTGGAAGACGGCCTTCCTGGTGGCCATTACTTCTGCTCATTGGGTATCAGAAATAGACCTTTGGTCACAGACACCCCAACACATATACTATATTTCACAAGGACAAAGTAGTTCTTATGACTCATCCTAAGTTCCTTCCTCAGGTTGTCTCAGAATTCCATCTGAATCGACCTTTAGTCCTTCCTACCTACTTTGCAAACTTCCAGAATGAAGGAGAGTGTACCCTTCATTCCCTAGACGTAAAAAGAGCCTTGTGTGGTTTTATCTGGATAGAACGAAGGAAATTCGCAAGGCTCAACTACTGTTTGTTTCCTTCAGCACGATCTGGCTGGATCAACCTGTTGCTATCAGATGCATTTCAGCATGGCTGGTGGCATGCCTTCGCCACTGCTATTCCATGGCAGAGGTCAAGCTGGAAGGCAGAGTGTATGTTCACTCTACCAGAGCAGTCACAGCATATCTATCAGAAATTCGTAATGTCCCCATTGCAGATATTTTCAATGCGGCTACCTCGAGCTCCGTGCATACTTTTGTTAAGCACTATGCCTTGGATGTCCATGCCAGACAACATCAGTCATTTGGCAAGATAATTCTTAATGGACTTCTGTCCTAAAAAGTGAACTTCTCTCTCTCTGTCTGTCTCTTTCCTGCCGCCATATCGGGGGATTATTTAGCTCGGTACTCTCCCATTAATGTGAATGAGTGGTGGTGACTTTATGTCCAGGAAGATATGGAAATTACGTACCTACTGTAATTCTTGATGATCTTGGACAAAGTCTCCACCACTCATTCACACGCCCACCCACCATCCCCCACGCTCACTTCTGTGTTTCTGGTCTTCACTCCCTCAATGATTTGACTGTGAAGACTTTGTTTTTGACCCTTCTTACACGGGTCATTCGGACTGTCTTTTATGTCATATGTTTAGGTTAGTCCTCGCTAGGTTAGTTACGCTACACCTCCTCGGGGAAAAAATATACTGAGGCGGTTGGAGGGTCGACACCGAGATAGTCTATACCGCACAATCCTGGCTCGCGGTGCTGCTTCCTCACGACTCCATCTCGACGGCAGCCCTCCTGAAAAAGTTTGGCTCCCACTGGGTCCTAGCGCTTCCAGCATACTCCCATTAGTGTGAATGAGTGGTGAAGACTGTCACAGACGCACTGCACAGGTCAGGCTCTCTGCTCCCACAGTGCCAACCTCAGAGCGCAATAGTATGAACAGGTAACTGACAGGGTATCCTTTCTGTCTGCTTTTGGGTCCAAATCACCTTTAGCCTCAAGTTCTGGGGGGATTCAAACTGTGAACATATGCTAGCTTCCCCAAATGTACAGGCTCAGGTAATATTCTCTTCGGAGGGATGCAGTTTATCTTTCGCCTAAGTGCACCTAACCAGGTATCCAAAATGAACCCTGAAAACTCTAAAAGACCTTAAGTATATTCCTACCTTTTTCAAACTTAGTAACACCATCGAGCCTTATAAACTGTCGTCCAACTTAAAATACAGGTACTTCACATGCAGAAAGAACTGGGAAGACACAGGCAGTATTTCAAGAAAATGTGATTTACTAGAATATGATAAAAACATGTAAAATTAAACAGAGAACAATATATCATACAGCTTACAATGTGTAAAAGCAAAAAAGGGAAAATTATAGTACAAATCTCCTACCACAGTACATTTAGATCGTTGATATGTAATGCATTACCTCTGGAAGTGCTTTCAAGTTAGAAAGATGTTACTGTTTTCTTTCACAGCCCAAGGTGAAATCACATTTCAGACACACTGATAACATTTTCAACTCTATCTCCCCACCCCCTTGATGAGTCAGCTAGCTCCTTTTAGAATTAATTCTAGCATAATTTCTACCAGGAGGTATTTTTAATTAATGGCAACATCAGAAAAAAATCATTTCCTAAATATGACAGCCTCTGATCAACCAGTTCCTGTGAGGTTTACAACCCTGCAGTCCGTCACCCAGGTGTGAGATAGCCAATATGAATAGGCTAAATGACGTCCTTTCTTGATGTCATAAACTTTATGTTTAGTTTCAACTTCAGTAGCCTAGGCAGGTCATAAAAAGGTAATAAAATGCCGTTTTGCAAGGAAGTCCATTAAATGGTTCCCCTGGTCAGTTTAATTACAGCCTGTAGTTTCCAGCTACTGACTTTTAAAGTTACGGGCCAAATTCCTCACACACTGAAGTGTCATACACAGACCATATATCAATATCCTACAAAAATCATAACCAGCTGGCCAAGCGTCACGGAGACTTTGTCCAAGATGATCAAGAATTACGGTAGGTACGTAATTTCCATATCTTTTTGCAGTCCTGCTGTTCCACTCTGGGTGACTATTCTCTTCCCCCCTTCTCTTTTTGGCATAGCCAGATTCACTCAGTAGAACTACTGATCCCACTATATCCTTTGTTCTTTACAGTGACAAACTCCCTTAAAACGTGAGTCACCTACTCCTTTTCCTATCCACCTACCCTGGTGTAATAGTCTGAATTCTGTCTTCCTGCTGCCCAAGACATTATTTTCCCCCACTGTATATTTTTGAGTACCTCTGAGTCCTAGACTTGCATGTACACCAGGCTCCTGGATCATAAATCTACTGGATGTGATGCTTAAATATCCTGCATTCATTTTGAAATTGTTGATACTCTGCTTCCTTGATCTAACCTGGGGGTTTACCATTGTTGTGCTACCCAGCTCAGCTGTCCATTTCTTGATGAAACTGTGCATCTAACTCCAGAACCTGGTGACCCCCTGCGCTACCAGCCTCTTATTTATTTATTTTTTTTCATTTATTTGAAGTATTGGATTTACAACCTTTGAACCATCAGCCCATTTACAAAGGTACCTCGAAACATGGAGGACAGAAAAACAGAGAGGGTACAGTTACAATGGAATAGCCATCATGTGTAGGTTACAGACATTGTTTACAAACATTATATACAGTTTTGGATATAGATATTTACATAAGCACAGCAAAACATTGTTACCATGAGAGAGCATCCATTACAGTATAATCCATTTTATTCATGAGCTAGAGGTGGATTAGACATTGTTGTAAGTGGTGGCAGTCCATAATGGACTTTGTCAGAGGTTTGGGCCCTAGAGGGCATGAAAACGCAGGCTAGTTGCAGTTACAGGAGCGGACATTGAAGAGGTGGTTGCAGAGAGCGACTTTGAAAAGGGCAATCTTGGGTCTGCTGGTTGCTGGGAGTGCATTAAACCAGACAGGGGCCCTGTAGCTGAAGGATCTGTGGGCAAGGGAGGTTTTTCCCTGGGTACCGCCAGTATAGCTTTTTCCGAGATGCGGGTGGAGATAGAGGGGGTGGCAAGTTGGAGAGAGGCGGTGACCCCAGGAGGGAAATGACTGAGCAGAATTTTCTTGGTCAGTAGGCAGGTCTGGTAGTGGAGTCTTTAATTGAAGTTGAGGAGATTGGCAGTGAACTAGAGGGAGCAGGTGTGGGTGAGCCTAGGGGCACCAGTTAGGAGCCTGCAGGCCTTGTTGAGGGAGATTTGAATTTTCTGGAGTGCAGAATTATCTGCTGCCCCATACACAGGGAGCCCATAGTCCACTAGGGACAGTATAGAGGAAGTAATGGCAAGCCTGAGGGCATCAGAAGGGAGGCAGTCCTTATGCCGGTAAAGGAGTCCAATCAGAGTCTTTGCTGGGGCCTCTAGGGTGTTTATGTGGTCATGGAATGTAAGGGCAGAGTCGACGGTAATCCCAAGATATTTGTAGACGGATATCTGTTCAAGGGGGTGCTGGGGAGGATGAGGAGAGGTGCACTTTTCGCTTTGTTTTGGTGGTGGGAGAAAATCATTGATTTCGTCTTTTTTAGGTGTATGACCAGTCTGTGGTCCTTGAACCATGTTTCGGCCTGGAAGAAGGCGTGTTGGAGGGAGTGTCCTGGAGTGGAGTAGGTTTATGATGCGAGGCATAGAGCACTGCATCATCCACATACAGTAGGATTTTTTCGGAGCAGGCCTTTGGCAAAGTGTTTAGTTAGAGGGTGAAGAGTAGTGGACCCAGGATGGAGCCCTGGGGCACCCCGGAGCAGACAGGTAGTGTGTCGGATAGCTTCCCGTTTATTTTGACGCATTGAGACCAGGTGGGGAGGTAACTGGCACACCATGCCAGGGGGCCCATGGAGAAGCCAAGTTGGTAGAGGGAGTTAAGAAGGAGTGGATGGCAGACTGTGTCAAAGGCCTTGGAAAGGTCTATGAACACAGCTCCAGCAACGTTACCGGAGTCTAGGGAGGAATGTAGGAAGTTGATGAATTCTAGGAGCGCTTTGGTAGTGCTGTGGCCTGAACAGCAGCCATGCTGCTTCGGGCATAATATGTCATGCTAGGCTAGGTATTCAGTGAGCTGTGTGGCAACCACTTTTTCTAAAGCTTTAGAGAGGGGGTGAGAATAGAGATGGGCCGATGGTTACTGGGGGAGGATTTGTCACCACTTTTATGAATGGGGGTAACGACTGCTGTCTTCCAACACTCTGGAATTGCCCCAGGCAAAGGGATCTGTTGCCTAGGTCCATTAGAGGGACTAGGACCTCATCGAGGACTAGCCAAAGGAGCCTAGCGTCTAGGGTGTCATTGCTAGGGTTATTGCTGTTCAGTGCTTTTTGCAGGTATGGACGGCATTCATGGGTAGATATTTTGCGCAGAAGGAAACGAGGGCACTGCAGGGTTGGTTGGGATTCGGGCACAGGGTCAGAGAAACAACTGGGGAGAACAGTGCTGAGATCTGTGAAGGTGGTGTTTAGACAGTTTGCTATGGTAAGTGGGTCGGTGGAAATGGTGCCATCTCTGGAGAGCTGGGAGGGAGGTGGGAGCGTGATTTCCCATTAAATTCTTAGATATTACTCCAGAAGGTCTGTGCATACCCCCATGTGGCGGTGAGAGTAGTTTGATAGTGGTCTGTTTTGGCCTTGCGGATGGCCTGCGTGCATCCATTGCTTGCGGCATTATAGGATTGTCTGTCGGCCGACCTGCCATACTCCGTAGCTTTGTACCAGAGAGTGTCCCTTTCCCTTAGTTTTTGGAGTAAGGAGGGGGTGATCCATGGTGCATTTTGTCTTTGTTATAGTGTTTGGTGAGTGGTACATAGAGATCACAGGCCTTAGTCAAGGCCTGCATGAACAGATTGAGCGCAGTGTCAATGCTGGGGGCTATGTTAATGAGGGACCAGTCCATTTGGGTGAGAAGTTGTTTAAATTTTTTTAACCCCCCCCGGGCGGAGACTCCTTCAGAAGGTGGTTTGGCAGGGTTTTAAATAATTGATTAGCAGTTTTTTCTTGGGACAATACTAACTGTACAGAAAGCATTTATATAGGTTTTCTAGAAGTGTTATGTTTGTTAAACACAGTGAGGCACGTGCTATGCATTTTCACAATGTTTTAGCACTTTTATGATCAAAACGTTAATCAATTTTTAGAGTTAAATAAAACCCTGTTTGGGCTATGGGTTTGGGGGTGGAGGAGGTCCATAGGAATAGGATAGGCGAGTGGTCGCTTAAGGAGTCAGTAAGAACTTTTACGTCCTGGATTTTGTGGGGAAGGTTAGAGATAATGATATCTAGGAGGGTGCTGGTACCAGTAGAAGGATGACATCTAGTAGGTTGGGTGACAGATTGGACCATGTTGAGGGTGGTGAAGGAGTTCATTGGTGCGGCCGAGGGACCAAGCCAGTTGACATTTAGGTTCCCTACTAGTGTCTGTTCAGCTTTATGTGGGAGGGTAGAGAGATAATCAATGAGGGATGTCATGGCTGGCTTTTGGTTCTTGGGGGGTATATAGGAGACTCTGAGGTATAGTGGGCCACTGGAGGGGTCTGGGGTGATTTTTAGGGTGAGGGCTTGGTCTCCATTTTTGAGCTTGGGGGGCGGGAGCATGTGGCCAATAATGTTATTTCTGATGTAAATCACACAGCCGCCCCCACATTTTCCCACCCAGTCTTCCCGGTATAGGGTGTATCCGGGGAGTGAGACAAAGGAGTCAGGAGTAGAGTTGGAGACCAAGGTCTCAAGTAGTGCAATGATGTCGGGTGGCCAAACATTGGAGCACTGCTGATTTTTTTTGGCAGGCTGCATATGTTCAAAGAGGCGATGCGGAGTCCAGAGGACCTGGTTGGTGGACTGGTGGGGGCAGGGCCTGGATTAGGGTGGATATTACCAGAGAGGAGTAATAGACTGACCAAGGTTCTAGCCATAGGGTGGCAGCTAGTAAACCTTTTAGGGGTATGTTGAGAGGAGGGGAGGCCATAGTGGAGCAGGGGATGTGCAGGGTTTGGAGGGTTGGGAAGACACAAAGGAGGTGGAGCCAAGGGGAGCCAGAGTGGGCAGCGGGGTTGGGAGGGCAGCTAGGGGGTGGATGCGGGGGTCCAGGGTACGATGACAAGGTAGAGGGGACAGGTAATTTGGGGAGATACAAAGGTGTAGTACACAAAGGGCATGGGGTGAGGTCTGACTGGTGGGAGGTGAGCACCTGGGTGGTTATGAAGACGAGGCACATAAAGAGGAAGTGAGCAGACATGGTGCCTAGGTAGCCTTGGAGTCCGAACAAAGTGTGGGCAAAAAGCTTTAAAAACAAACCAAGAAAATTTAGCTTGACTTGTTGGCTTAGTGGCAGAGCTGCTGACTTTGGTATCAAGGGTACAGAGTTTGAGGCCTGCAGTGGAACAGAAGAAAAGTATTTTAGCAGACTATGGGGTCAGAAGCTTTAAGAACTTTAAAAACTGAGAGTAAATTAGCCTAATTTATCGGCTTAGTGGTAGAGCTCCTTACTTTGTTGTCAAGGGTACAGGGTTTGAAACCTGCAATGGGACAGAAGATAAGTATTTTTGCCGAGTATGGAGACAAAAGCCTTAAGAGCTTTAAAACAGAAGGTGCTTCTCTAAATCCTGATATTGTACAGAAATTTGGATAAGAAATTTTAAAATTATCTCAAAATAACTGAAAATTTAATTTTGATTAAATGTTTGGCCATCCATAACTCCTCCTCCCGTTCAATGTACAGCCCAGAAATATTGTACACAATCGTAAACCATTGGGTACTGTTTACGTTCCAAATGTGGTGTTATTTGGAAACGTACCTTTAAATTATAGTGATATAATTGAAATTTAAACTTTTGTGAAATTCCGCAGAATATTCGGGAAAATTCCATGCAATTGGAATGGTCATTCCACGGGCGGAATTTTATATTCCACACAGCTCTAACCACCAGGTCCAGTCTTCCTGTAGGCCCTATACATTGTATGTGGCCACTGACCCTATGTGATCAATGGCTTTTCATCACTCCCTCCCCTCTCAAGTTTCCAATGTGCCTGTCCCAGGCATGCTTAAACCCCTCCACTTTGCTTATCCCCCACTACCTCCTGTGGCAGACTATTCCAAGCATCAACTACCCTTTCTGTGTAGAAAAACTACCTCACTTTACCTCTTAATCTAACACCCCCCCCCCAATTTCATATCGTGCCCCCTTGCTCATGTACTTTTTTTTAATATTGGAAAAGGTCTCCTACCTGTACCTTGTTTATGCCCTTGAGGTACTTGAAAGTTTCAATCATGTCCTCCCGCTCTCTCCTCTTCTTCAGTGAGTACATATTGAGGTCCCTTAGTCTCTCCTCATATGTTTTATGGTGCAAGCTCTGCACCATCTTTGTCACCCTTCTCTGGATAGTCTCCACCTTGTTTATGTTCTTGTGCAGGTGTGGCCTCCAGAACTGCACGCAGTACTCCAGGTGTGAGGCCTTACCAATATTTTATGCAATGGCATCACCACCTCACGCCTCCTGCTAGTGATACCCCTGCCTAAGCACCCCAGCATGCCACTGGCCCTCCCTGCCACCTTTGCACACTGATTTGATACCTTAAGGTCATCCGAGATGATAACCCCTAGGTCCCTTTCCTCCTTGGTGGTAGTCATCCCTTCCCCCCAACCTGTAGCTCTCCCCAGGGTTCCCTCTACCTAGGTGCATTATTTTGCACTTTTTTGCATTGAACCTGCCACATCTCCGACCGTCTTTCAAGCTTCTCCAGGTCCCTCTTCATTTTCTGCACCCCTTCTGGAGTATCCACCCTCTTGCAGATCTTGGTGTCATCTGCAAACAGGCAGACCTTTCCTTCCAGCCCCTCTGCAATGTCACCAATGAAGACACTGAACAGGACTGGTCCCAGTACTGATCCCTGCGGTACCCTGCTGGTCACCCCCTCTTCCCAGATTGTACCCCATTTACCACCACCCTCTGTCTCCTAACCAATTCCTAACCCAGTTCATCACCTTGCCTTCCATGCCCAAACTACCCATCTTGTTAACCAGCCTTCTATGTGGGACGGTGTCGAAGGCTTTGCTGAAATCTAGGTAGGAAACATCTACTGCACCTCCCTGATTTACTTCCTTAGTCACCCAAAAGCTATCAGATTTGTTTGACAATGACCTTCCTGCTGTGAATCCATGTTATTCAAACAACATGAAGTCTTGCTATATTATGACTATTGCAGTTTGTCCCACCGTTAGAACTGCTCCGGAGGTGAAAGAGTTAACTCCATTCTAAGAATGGAACTTAGAACTCGAGCTCTATTAGAGAAGCTCTGTCTTGGTTATTTCAAACTCAAACTGTCAGATTCTTTACTCCGCCTCACTGAACAGTCGCTCCGGAGATTTCTCCTACTGCTCGGTTCATTTCTCGGTTTAAACAGTATTTTCTCGGTTAAATTCAGCCTTGGTATTATTATTTTAACCATAAACCGATCGGTTCAGCTCTGTCTGTGGTATTGTAAGTAATAGACAGGTTTTATTTCTGTGTGGAACTTGTAAATGTTTTATCGGTTCGGTTCGAACCGATCAGGTTGGTTAAAACTTTAAAGAGTAAGCATTTAAAGCTTTTTAAGTGCGATTTGATTTCTTATCGGTTCTAAAAATCCGGTTCATTCGTTTTCCATGACCGTGTACGTACGATTGGGAACCCGATAAGGGTGTCTTGCCTGGCACTGCCATGAAAAGGCAAGTTTCTTGGTTAGGCTGGCATCATGTCTGAGAAACCCAAAAGAAAAAAACGGGCCCACTGGGTTTCAACACTGTAGTGTCTGTGGGGAAGCCTTTGCCAAGGCTGACCCACACACTACATGTGTTGATTGTCTGGGGTTGACCACCTCAATTCAGACTGCCAGATTGGTAAAAATTTCCCTGCAGCCACCCTGATAAGAGAGTGGGCAGGCTCAGGGAACGAGAGGCCAAAAAGTACGCTGACCCGGATGGCCAGCCCGGTTCGGTGCCAACCAAACCGGAGGGAGTGCCCTCTGACCAGGGCGAGACTTCCTCGGCCAAACGTAAAGCTGGCTCTGAGGAGCCAGTTCCAGCTAAGAAAACTAAAAAATCAGCAGGTAGGGAGTCCAAAATTCCTTCCCCAGCTGCTGCAGAAATAGCAAAAGCTATACAAATTGTACAGTCACTTTCTCCGGTTCCGTCCGAACCGCCTCTGTCTGGTAAAAGGTTGGTTCGGCCGGTTCCACCGGTTCAAGAATATGATATTGGAGATTTTTATGAACCAGAGGAGGGGGAGGAGGATTATGAACAGTGTGAATGTGACTTTGAGAGTCTGGATGTGCCCATTGAACCGGACATCTCCCCAGACTGACCCTTAGAATCTCCCCCTATGCTTTCTGAGTTCCCTTCTCATTTTTTTGTTTTATAAAACCCTCCAGCTCCCATTGGAGGAAGCTGTGGATGAGCAAGAGGAACCTGATTTTGTAGAAAGGATGGATATTCCAGAGTCTAGGAGATTGTCTATTCCCTTGCATAATTCATTTAGGAAACAATAAAAAATTTTAAAAGCTCCTAATTCTGTGCCTCCTGTGGACAAAAAGATGGACAGGAGGTACACTCTGTCAGGTCCTGATACAGAATTCCTTTCACAGCATTGCAGTGATGTTGGTGTGGTTCAGGCTGCAGCCTGTGATAAAGCTAATATTCCTTGGCTCACATCCTCCTGACAAGGATTCCAGGAGGATTGATGCCATGATAAAAAAAAATAATACATGGCAGCGCCTTGGGACTCAGGCAAGCAAATTACATGGCTTATGTAGCAAGGTTTCAGAAATCTAGATGGGACACTGTCATGGCTTTGGCCAAACAGGCCTCTGGCCAGTTTGCTAATGAGCTGGAGCAGGTGGCTGCTGATGGCATTGAGGCATCCAATGCTGCTGTGGATTTTAATGCTGTATCCTCTAGAGTCATGGCTACATCTGTAGCTTTTCGCAGGTTGGCCTGGCTCAGGTGTACTACCTTGTCACAGGATACCCAGACTAAGGCTATGGATTTTCCTGTGGTAGGAATTCTCTGTTTGGGGAGCAGACAGAGAATTATATGAAGGAATGGATGAATATAGGACTACCTATAAGAGTGCTCAGGCCAAGGAGCGGCAAGCCACTCCTCAGAGGCAGACCCCAAGGGGTAGGGGTAGGCCTTTTTACCAAACCCAGGCCTCCTCTGCTTATGTTCAGAGGGGGTTCTTCAGAGGGAGAGGCAGACGGGGTGTGAGCAGGCCTGCTCCCACCCCTCAGCCTAAAGCACCTGCCAAACAGGCACCCTGTTGGGGTGCCCAGGGCCGATTCTCCTTTACCTGTAGAGGGCAGGTTGGCTTACTTCGTTCGGATCTGGGAGTCTCTAACTTCAGACAAGTGGGTCCTGGAAGTAGTAGGTCAGGGTCTGGTTCTCAGCTTCAAAAAATTTCCAAAGATGAGAATCAGATCTTTCCCACCTGCAAACCCGTTGGAGACCTTTTCTTTAGAAACAGAAGTCTCATCCCTCCTGGCTCTCAGAGCTGTAGAAAGGGTTTCTCCCCTACATCAGGGCAAGGGTCTGTACTCCAGATATTTCCTTACCCCAAAAAAGACAGGAGAATGCCGGCCCATTTTAGACCTGAGATATCTGAACAAGCACCTTTTGCAACCAAAGTTCAAAATGGTAACTCTGGCAATGATTTTACCCTTTCTAGGCCAGGGGACTGGCTAGCCTCCCTGGACCTCAAGGATGCCTATTTTTCATGTCCTAATCAGAAGCTCCCACCGAAAGTACCTCAGATTCGAACTGCCCTCAGGTCACTACCAGTTCAGAGCAATGCCCTTCGGCCTCTCCTCTGCCTCAAGGGTATTCACAAAATGTCTGGCAGTAGCAGTTGCTCATTTAAGAAGGCAAAGGATTGCTGTCTTTCCCTACCTGGACGGCTGGCTCATTGTAGGCCAGTCCCCAGAACAGGTCAAATCTCACCTGCAAGTTGCCCAGCAGCTGCTCACCTCTCTGGGCTTATTGCTCAATCTTCCAAAGTCAGTTCTGGAACCTGTTCAGGTGCTCACCTTCATAGGTGCAGAATTGGACACAAAGCAGGCCAGAGCCTTCCTACCCTTAGAGAGGGTAAGGAACCTGGTGGCTCTTGCCTCCTCCTTCACTCTGCAGATCTCTCGACCAGCAAGATACTTCTTGCAGCTCCTGGGGCACATGGCTGCGTCCACAGCTGTAGTGCAAGGAGCAAGATTTCAGATGAGGGACATTCAGTTTCACTTGAGAGCCTTCTGGTCTCAGAGAAGAGACCCCTTTCCAAGTTGGTCCCAGTGACTCGAACCCTGATCCAGGCCTCCAGTGGTGGCAGGATCAGAGCAATTTAAGGCTGGGGTCCTTTCATTCCTCTCTCACCTTGACCTCACTCACGGATGCATCCCTCCTGGGGTGGGAGCCCACATGGGCGACCTCTCCACTCAGGAGTGTGGTCCCCTCAGGAATCTCTGCTCCACATCAATTTGCTGGAGCTCAGAGCTGTCTTTCTAGCACTTCAAGTGTTTTCTGTGTCTGTTCAGAACAAAGTGGTACAAGTCAGAACAGACAACACCACAACAATGTGGTACATCAACAAGCAAGGGGGCACTCGGTCTTCGGCCTTGTGCACCGAGGCAATGAAGTTGTGGTCTCTGGCCTATTCCCTGAACACTTCCCGCATAGCAGTTCTCCTTCCAGGAAAGGACAATGTCCTGGCAGATGCTCAGCAGGATTTCCCAGGGCCATCATGAATGGTCTCTGGATCCTCAAATACTGGGATAGTTTCTGCCAGATGGGGCACCCTCAGATAGATCTTTTGCAGCCCCAGACAGTCACCAACTTCCACTGTTCTGTTGCAGGCCCCAGTGTTGGGCTTAGTCCCCCTGGATGCCTTTCTCCTAGATTGGGAAGGGAAGTTTCTTTACGCCTTCCCCCCCTTCCCTCTCCTATTCAAGGTGCTAGTCAAAATCAGATCCCAGCCTTGCAGGTGTGATTCTGATTGCCCCAGATTGGGCCAGGCAGCCCTGGTACCCACTCCTTCTGTCCCTAGCAGTCCATCTTCCCCTGTGTCTCCCCAGGAATCACAACCTGTTAACCTGTGCCCAGGGGAGAGTTTGGTATCCGAACCTCAAATCCCTCAACCTCAAGGCTCGGCTCTTGAGGAGCTAGAATTTGCTGACCTACACCTTTCTCAAGGTGTTCTTGAAATCCTAAAGGCTTCTAGGAAGCCTTCCACTAGGGCTACTTATAATTCTAAGTGGAAAATTTTTCCATCTGGTGTTCTGGGAAACATATTTCCCCGGAATCTGCTGATTTGCCCATTGTTTTGGACTATATGGTCGATCTTAATTCTTTGGGCCTGAGACCAGCTACCCTGAAAGTACATTTGGCAGCTTTCTCTGTTTTTGTTTCAGCAGGAAAGCCCTCCTCTCTTTCCGCTCACCCTGTATTTTCCAAGTTTTTTAAAGGATTACTTCATACTAATCCACCTTTTAGGGATCCGGCCCCTGCCTGGGATCTTAATGTTTGCATTGCTCAGTTAATGCAACCCCCCTTTTGAACCTCTGTCTTCTGCAGAGCTTAAGTACTTAACTTGGAAAACTGTTTTCCTAGTGGCTATCACTTCTGCCAGGCGCATAAGTGAGTTACAAGCCTTGTCAGTAGAAACTGACTTTATTTCTTTCCACAAGGATAAGGTAGTCCTTAGGACTAACAGGAAGTTTTTGCCTAAGGTGGTTTCAGATTTCCATCTTAACCAATCTATCTCCTTTCCAGTGTTTTTCACTGATCATTTCTCCTCTGGAGAGAGGAGATTGCACAGTTTAGATGTCAAGAGGGCCCTAAGTTACTATATAGAACGCACCAAGGGTCACAGGTTCGAATCCCTCCAACTTTTTCTCACTTATGGTGAGGTCGGAAAAGGGAGACCTGCCACTAAGAGATCAATTGCCAGGTGGATTGTCTCTTGTATCCAATTTTATTATCAAAAACTGGGGAAGGTTCCCCCTTCAGGCCTGAGGGCTCACTCTACCAGAGGTACAGCGGCATCTATAGCTGCTGCTAGAGACATCCCTATTTTAGAAATATGTCAAGCAGCTACCTGGAAAGCGGTACACACTTTCACCAAGCATTGCTCCCTGGATGTCCAGGCCAGGAGAAATGCTTGGTTTAGGCCAGCTGTGCTTCAGAGCCTATTCCCTAAGTAGGTTCTGTCCCTCCTCCATGGAGGTACTGCTGTGTAGTCTGCAATAGTCATAATATAGCAAGACTTCATGTTGTTTGAAGAAAAATTACTCACATTAGTAATGTTGTTTCTTCTAATGGAGTCTTGCTATGTTATCCACCAACCTGCCCTCTCAGAACTTCTACTTGGGTATGGGGTGGGCAGCCTGATGTGGGCACTAGTTATGCCCATTATATATTTTCCACCCCTTCTTGGGGTTTTGGGGTGTGGTGTTTTTATTTTATCATATATTACTTCATATTATTATATTATACTATTATTTTTGGTCCCTTGACTTGAGTCTTTGTGTTGGGACCAGCATTGGTGTTAATATTTAGGTAGCCAGTTGGCTAGTGTAGGTTACAGCTTCCACACAGACCTTAGTGAGTTTTTGCTCGTAAAGATCTGACAGTTTGAGTTTGAAATAACCAAGACAGAGCTCCTCTAATAGAGCTCGAGTTCTAAGTTCCATTCTTAGAATGGAGTTAACTCTTTCACCTCCGGAGCAGTTCTAATGGTGGGACAAACTGCAATAGTCATAATATAGCAAGACTCCATTAGAAGAAACAACATTACTAAGGTGAGTAATTTTTTCTTTCGGATCCTGAGCACCCCTGGATTCCAGGTGTACCACTATCCTTTCTTTAAGCAGTGTCTCCATGATCTGTCCCACCACTGAGGTGAAACTGACTGGCCTGTAGTTTCGCACCTCCTCCCTACTGCCGCTTTTGTGCAGTGGGAATTACATGCGTCTCCCTCCAGTCCTCTGCAACCACACACGTGTTGAGTGACTCTGTGAACAGTGCTGCCAAAGGTGCTGCTAGTTCCCTTTGCAGCTCCCTTAATATCTTCAGGTGGATGCTGTCTGGCCCCTTTGCCTTATTCACCTTCAGCTTTATAAGTTCTTCCAGAACTCTCTCCACAGTGAATGGATTTGTGTCCACCCCCCAATTGCCTCTGCTTCCCATCTGTGGTCCTTGACCGCCCCCCTGAATACTGAGCAGAAGTATTTGTTCAGTATTTCTGCCTTGTCCAGATCCCGCTCCTTACACTGTGCCTCCTCCCTTTGAACCTCACAATCTCACCCTCTCCCATTTTTTCTTCTTTCGTTGATGTATCTATAAAATGCCTTGTCCCCCTTTTTCACAGACCATGCTAAACCCTCCTCTGTCTGCGCCTTAGCTCACCTAACAGCCTTCCCTTCTTCCCTTAGACATTCAAGGTACACCTCCCTGTCCTCCTCCCTTTGGGTCCCCTTATTTATTTGTTTATTTCAGATTCGTATTAATACCTTTGAGCCAGGGGTCGTTTACAAAGGTTCTCAGTCAGGGAGAGACCGTATAATACAATACAATACATGGGTTACAGATCAGGTAAGAGGAATAATTATCAAATAAGATATGTTTGCTGGGATACAGTTGTTGATGAAGAACAAGCATATTACACGATTTCAAATGAAAGCAGTTACCACTTGACGGATGCAGCAATAAGCAACACTTAATCAGTGTGGTACAGTCCTTGTGTAAGCGCCAGGTATTAAGGTAGGAGGGGCCTCCAGGTGAAGTGAAAGGAGGAGCAGGAGCAGCCAGAGAAGACATTATCATGGTATAGTCAAATGGGCAGGGCAGAGAAATGTGGGTGGTGGGAGGGACAGGAGGTGGTAGGAAGGGGGGGCTAGGGGGGGGATAGGTCAGGTGTGGAAGGGGTATTTCAAACAACATGAAGTCTTGCTGTATTCTGACATATTGGAGTGATTCCCAACCTTTGTACTGCCCAGGAGAACAAAGAGTTAACTTTCTATGCAGGACATAGAATGCAGAGCTCGAGCTCAGTTGAAGTCTCTGTCTGGAGTGTTTCAAACTCAAACCGTCAGATTCTTTACTCCGCCTCACTGAACGGTCGCTCCGGAGATTTCTCCTTCAGCTCGGTTTGAAAGTTGGTTAAAGTTTCAGTTTTCGTCGTTTTTTTTAAACCAAAAAAGTTATCCGCATAATCGGTTCAGTCTCTGTCTGTGGTGCTGTGAGTACTAGATAGGAATTGTTCTGTTTTTCTGTGTGGAACTTGTAAAAGTGCTTCTCGGTTCGGCTGAACTGGCCATTTGATGGTGAAATCTTGAGTTTTGTATTTTTACTTAGTGTGTGGTTACCGGTTCTACAAAAAAAAACGTGTTTTAGTACGATTTTTTCCAATACCCGTGACACGGTTAGGAACTGATAAGGGAGTCTTGCCTGGCAGTTGCCATAAAAAGGGTAAGTTGGTTAGGTTGGCCATGTCTGAGAAACCCAAGGAAAAAACCAGGCCCACTGGGTTTCAACACTGCAGTGAGTGTAGGGAGGTCTTTGCTAAGGCCGATCCCCACACCACCTGTGTTTATTGTCTGGGGTTTGACCACCTCGCTTCAGACTGCCAAATATGTAAAAACTTTCCCAAATCTACCCTTGAGAAGAGATTAGGTAGACTGAGGGAAAAGGAGGCCGAGAAGTCGCTGACCTGGATGGCCAGCCCGGTTCGGTTCCGACCGAACCAGAAGGAGTACCCTCTGACCAGGGCGATACTTCTTCAGGCAAAAGGAGAGCCGATTCCGAGGGATCGGTTCCAAAAAAAAAGAAAACGCAAAGACAAATCGGCCAGATCGGATCCAGAGGTTCATATTCCGACCACCGAAGAGATGGCCAGAGCGATTCAGATTGTGGAATCGCTCCGTCCAGTTCCTACCAATCCGGCTCCTTCTGGCAGGGTTTCGGTTTGGTTGGTTCCCCCAGTTCAAGATTATACCCTCGAAGATTTTTATGAACTGGAATTTGAAGAGGAAGGGGAATTTGAGGATGATGGTGAAAGTGAGGGTCTGGATGTGCCTGTGGAACTGGACATCTCCCCAGACAGACCTTCAGGTGTTTCCCCTCCTAGGCTTTCTGAGTCCCCTTTTCACTTTCAAACAACATGAAGTCTTGCTGTATTCTGACAATTGCAGTGATTCCCAACCTTTGAACTGCCCCAGAGAACTATGGTTAACTTTCCATGCAGGGCATGGAACGCTGAGCTCAAGCTCGGTTGAAGTCTCTGTCTGGAGTGTTTTGAACTCAAACCGTCAGATTCTGTACTCTGCCTCACTGAACGGTCGCTCCGGAGATTTCTCCTTCAGCTCGGTTCGAAGTCGGTTAAAGTTTTCAGTTTTTCCTCGGTTTAAACCGAAACAAAGTATCCGCATAGTCGGTTCAGTCTCTGTCTGTGGTGCCGTGAGTACTATATAGGAATTGTTCTATATTTCTGTGTGGAACATGTAAAAGTGCGGTTGGTTCGGCTGAACCGACCATTTGTGAATTTTGCTATATTTAGTGTGTGGTTACTGGTTCTTATCGGTTCTAAAAAAAAAAAAAAGTGTGTTAACCATTTTTTTCCAATACCCATGACACGGTTAGCCACTGATAAGTGAGTCTTGCTCATGTGCTTGCAGAAAAAGGTAAGTTTGGTTAGGTTGGCCATGTGAGAAACCCAAGAAAAAAATCGGGCCCACTGGGTTTCAACACTGCAGTGAATGTGGGAAGGTCTTTGCCAAGGCCTGTGTTTATTGTCTGGGGTTTGACCACATCGATTCAGACTGCCAAATATGTAAAAATTTTGCCAAATCTACGCTTGAGAAGAGATTAGGTAGACTGAGGGAAAAGGAGGTTGAGAAGTCCGCTGACCCGGATGGCCAGCCCGGTTCTGTTTTGACCAAACCAGAAGGAGTGCCCTCTGACCAGGGTGATACTTCTTCAGGCAAAAGGAGAGCCAATTCTGAGGGATCAGTTCCAACAAAAAGAAAGTGCAAAGATAAATCGACCGGTTCGGATCCAGAGGTTCATGTTCCGACCGCTGAAGAGATAGCCAGGGCGATTCAGATTGTGGAATCGCTCCGTCCGGTTCCTACCGATATGGCTCCTTCTGGCAGGGGTTCGGTTCGGTTGGTTCCCCCGGTTCAGGATTATACCCTTGAAGATTTTTAAGAACCGGAGTTTGAAGAGGAAGGGGAATTTGAGGATTATGAGGTAAGTGAAGGTCTGGATGTGCCTGTGGAACCGGACATCTTCCCAGACAAACCATCAGGTGTTTCCCCTCCTAGGCTTTCTGAGTCCCCTTCCCATTTTATGTTTTACAGGAAAGTGGCTGAAACCCTCCAGCTTCCTATGGAGGAGGCTATGGAAGATCAAGAAGAGCCTGATTATGTAGAGATGATGGATATCCCAAAGTCCAGGAGACTGTCTATTCCCCTCCATAAATCTTTTGGGAAACAGACACAAAAAATCCTAAAGTCGCCTAACAGTGTACCTCCTGTGGATAAAAGAAAGGACAAGATGTATACACTCTCAGGCTCAGACACGGAGATCTTATATCAGCAATGCAACCATGTTGGGGTAGTGCAGGCTGCTGCCTGTGACAAGGCAAATATTCCCTTGGCTTCACACACCCCTGACAAGGACTCCAGGAAGATTGATGCCATGGCAAAGAAGCAGTACATGGCATGTTCTTTGGGACTCAGGCGAATTACATGGCCTATACAGCCAGGTACCAGAAGTCCAGGTGGAACACTGTATTGGCACTGGCTAAACAGGCCTCCCCCCAGCTAGCCAAGGAGCTGGAGGCGGTGTCTGCAGATGGGACTGAGGCATTTAAGGTGCAATTTCATGCTGCTGTGGACTCTAATGATGTCTCATCAAGAGTCATGGCTACATCTGTGGCTCTTCGGAGGATGGCTCAGATGTACTAGCCTCTCTCAGGACACCCAGGCTAAGGCTATGGATTTTCCTGAAGTGGGTAATTCTCTGTTTGGGGAGCAGACAGAGAATTACATGAAGAAAATGGACGAGTACAGGACCACTTAAAGGAGTGCTCAGGCGAAGGAAAGGCAGGCAACTCCACAAAGGCAGCAGTCTAGGGGCAGGGGCAGGCCTTTTCACCAAGCACAGGCCTCTTCTTCCTTTTCGCAGAGGTGGTTCTTCAGAGGGAGAGGCAGAAGGGGGATGAGCAGGCCTGCATCCTCCCCTCAGCCAAAAGCCCTTGCGAAGCAGACACCCTGATGGGTCTGCCCGGGTCGACTCTCCTATTCCAGTAGGGGGCAGGCTGGCTTACTTTGTCCAGGACTGGATGTCTGTTGCATCAGACAAGTGGGTCCTGGAAGTAGTAAGCCAGGGACTGGTTCTCAGCTTCAAAAAATTTCCAAAGATGAGAGCCAGATCTTTTCCACCTGCAAATCTCTCGGAAACCCTTGCCCTAGAGGCAGAGGTTTCTTCTCTCCTAGCCTTGAGAGCCATAGAGAGAGTACCTACCCTACACTGGGGCAAAGGACTGTACTCCAGGTACTTCCTGACCCCAAAAAAGACAGGGGAGTGGCGACCCATGCTAGACCTAAGATATCTAAACAAACATCTTTTAAAACCAAAGTTCAAGATGGTAACTCTGGGAATAATCATTCCCTCTCTAAGGCTAGGGGACTGGCTAGCATCCCTGGACCTCAAGGATGCCTACTTTCACATTCCCATCTGGTGCTCCCACAGAAGGTACCTCAGGTTCGAGTTGCCCTCAGGCCACTATCAGTTCAGAGCAATGCCCTTTGGTCTAACCTCAGCCCCAAGGGTTTTCACAAAGTGCCTGGCAGTAGTAGTTGCCTTTCTAAGAAGGCAAAAGATTTCCATTTTCCATATCTGGACGACACAATAGTGGGTCAGTCTCCAGACCAAGTCAAGTCTCACCTGCAAGTGACCCAGCAAGTGCTCACTTCTCTAGGATTTCTTCTCAACCTTCCCAAGTCAGTTCTCAAACCAGTCCAGCTTCTTACCTTTATAGGGGCAGAACTGGATACACTCAGAGCAAGAGCCTTTCTTCCTCTAGAAAGGGCAAGGGTTCTTATGGAATTAGCCTCTTCCTTCAGCCTTCGGGTATCTCGACCAGCAAGGCATTTCCTCCAGCTCTTGGGCCACATGGCAGCTTCAACAGCAGTGGTCCAAGGGTCAAGATTCCAGATGAGGGATATTCAGTTCCACCTGAGAGCTTTTTGGTCTCAGAGGAAGGATTCCCTTTCCAAACTGATCCCAGTGACTCTGACCTTGATCCAAGCCCTCCAATGGTGGCAGAATCAGGACAATTTAAGATAAGGTGTTCCTTTTGTTACTCAGCCTTGTTCAGTGGTCCTTACCACGGACGCTTCTCTTCTGGGCTGGGGAGCCCATCTGGGGTCCCTCACTGCCCAGGGGCTGTGGTCCCCCCAGGAATCCCTTCTCCATATCAGTCTTCTAGAGCTCAGGGCAGTTTTTCTGGCCCTAAAAGCTTTCTGTCAGTCAGTACAGAACAAGGTGGTTCAGGTCAGAACAGACAACACCACCACCATGTGGCCCTCTTGCGAAAAAGGACGATAGAACCAGTCCCTCTGCAGCAGCAGGGAAAGGGATACTACTCCCATTTTCTCCTTGTCCCAAAGAAGACGGAGGATCTTTGACCCATTCTGGACCTCGGCTCTCTAAACAACTATATAGAGTACCGAAGGATCTTCCTGGACATAAAGTCTCCACCACTCATTCACACTGATGGGCTGTACACTGGAGGCGCTAGGACCCAGCGGGAGCAAACTTTTTGCAAGAGGGCCAGCACCAGAGATGGAGCCGCGAGGACTGGCACCGCGAGCCTCAGCTTGTGCGGCAATGACTATCTCGGCGTCAACACTCCAGCCGCCTCAGTTCCTTTTTTCCCCACCGTCTGCTGTGCTTCAGTGATGACAGTACTCGCCAGCCAGGAGTTATATTTCAAACTATCAGCAATAGTTTTCAGTTTATTATTTTATAGTATTTCTCGAATAAGTACCGCTTATATTAATTATTCTTTTTAAAGAAAGAAGTCTCAGCCTAGATTGACGGAGTCGACCATGAGCGTGTCAGGTGACAGTAGGGAGACTTCGTATGAAAGCTGTTCAGTCAGCCGGTGGGTTCGGTCCGCTGCCCTCTCCGGAGGGTGGGTCTGACAACGGATGGTCCAGTGCCCGAGGGAAGGGGCGATCCCCCAGGAAACATAAAAGGAAATGGTCGCATTCTCTGCACCGTTTGGCCTCAAGCTCCTCTTCGGCCTGTAGGTCAAAAAAGAGAGGGCATCACTTGAGGTCGCCGTCTGATGTCTCTGCGCATCGACGGTCGGTCATTGGGGTCAGTTGCCAGTCTCCTCTTTCGGCGTCATTGGATCTTACTTCGAGATACAGCTCTTGCAGCAGGTTACACCATTAGGACTGAAGCCGGCAGGCGCCAGGACCCTGGAGATTTTTCTAGCTAGCTGTCTTCAGCGGGGACCGCCCCCGACGTCGGCCCGCTATAAGAGGGGGCGGTCCCGCCAGAATCCCCAGTTCTTTCCCGCCGTCGAAAGTGCATGCACTCGATCTACGGGTTAGTTCTAGCGACGCGAAGCGTGGTTTTTTCAAATACAGATTTGCTGTGGAAGTTTTCTGCAATCAAGAGTTACCTGTCTGATGTCCTCCCCGACCGGCCACTCTTCCAAGTGCGTGCTACAAAAATTCGTTCAAAGACCCGCACTGCGTGTGTCGGTGCCTGGGCCCAGACCACGATACTAAGGCCTGCTCCTGTGCCAGGGGTTCAACAGCCACACCAGGATCCGCCCGGCAGAAGGCCCTCAAGCCTACCTCCTGGAAGAGAAACTTCAGGCGATGTCCTCCAAAGGGGATTCGGCGCATCGGCGCCCGAGAAGAAGAAGTCCAGGGATCCTGCCCGGTCGCCGGTTCGGGCCTCCGAGTCCCGGAGCTCCGGGTCTCGGTCGGACCGCTCGCCTTCCAGGGCCTCTTCGCTCCCCCCTGCTGCGGTTCCTGCTACTAAGCCCGCTCAGGCCTCTGCTGCCAGGCCGTCGTCTTCTTCATCTGCCCAGAAGGCCTTGGCGAAGTCGGGGGAACGCCACCACCACCACCACAAGTCGGGCTCCCGCTCCTCGGCCCCCGACGCCCGGTCTTCCTCTCTCCCCCCCCGGAAGACCTTGGAGCTCACTCCGCTGAGGAAGCCGGTGGATCCGGCGTCGGCCAGACCGCCGTCGGCCGTTCGCCACCGTTCCTCCGAGCCGACCTCGGCCGGCCGTCGTCGGCCTCTTCTGCGCATCGGACGTCGGTGGGGGGACCGACGTCCGCGCCGCCTGAGCCGAGGGCTCCTGCGCCTCCGACGCCGGTCGGACAGGAGTCCCTCACCGAGGAGGATTCGGCCCAGCCCGATGACCAGGCGGGCGTTCCCAGCCACGAGGAGTCTCCCCAGGGTCTCTCGCCACCGCCTGAGGCCCCCGTGGAGCCGTCGCCGGGACCCGATGTCCGGCCCTCGACCTCGGAGCCGACGTCAGGACTGTCCTTGGCCGAGGTGAAGGACCTCTTTACATACTGGTGGGATACTATCAGGAAGGATGTGGTACCCCCAGTCCTTCCTCCTCCACCTCCTCCTCTTCCTGTTGCTGCAGCTCCGGCCCCACCTTCACCTGTGAGGTCAGCTGGCCATTCTGTCCCCAGGGAGCCTGAGACTCCTCCCAGGGGCCGACACTCTAAAAGGAGACCTCCGTCTAAATCGTCGTCCTCCGGATCGCCCAGCCCCAAGAGGTCCAGGAGGCGACGTCGGTCGCCGTCAACGGAGGAAACGGGATCATCTTGCTCATCGTCCAGATCCCCATCTCCGCTCTCGCTTCCCTCGCCGGACCCACGTGAGACTCCAAGGTCTCCTCCGGACGATCCATCCTTCATGGATATACTTAGACATATCCAGGAGAATATGGGTTGGGAAGCAGAGGAACTCGACCCCGAAAGGCTACGCCTGGCGAAGTACCTTCGGCAGAAAGACCCTAAGCCTGTGGTGGTGCCACCCTTGGTAGACACTTTCGTGGACGTCACCAAGGCTGCGTGGAAGCGTCCACATTCGCTCCCGGCGGTGCCGAAGAAGGCTGACAGGCTGTACAGGGCCCATAAGGGGGACCAGTACCTGTCACAGCACCCTCTGGCTGACTCCCTGGTGATTACTGCCTCACATGATCGGTCCCAGAGACCGCAACATTTGAGCACCCTGCCACCGGACCCAGAGTCCAAACAGCTGGACTCTCTGGGGAGGCGCACTTACGCTTCCGTGACTTGCGCCCTTAGGTCCCTGAACTACCTCACCCACATGGTGCAGTTTCAGAACGCCCTGTGGGAGCAGGGCCTAGAGGTGGCCGAGAGGCTGCCTGAAGGTGAGCAGAAGGAGGAGATGCTTCAGCTCCTCCGGACGGGTTCAGACGTGGGAACCCAAGTTTTGAGAGCCGCATATGATTCAGCGGACTCGTCAGCCAGGGCGGCTGCTTCAGGTGTTTGCCTCCGGAGGCACTCTTGGCTTCGTGTCTCCGGTTTCACCCCAGACGTCCAGAAAAATATTTTGGACGCTACTTTTGAAGGTGAGGTATTGTTTGGTAACCCGTCAGAGCGCATTATTACCAAACTCCAAGAGGCTGGAAAGGCGGTCCGGACAGTCCAGGCGATGTACCGGCCGAGGCTTGGCTCCTTTCGTAGGGGCCAAGGCCGTTTCCGTGGGTGGACTCAGAGGCAACAGCCCCGCTCCGCCACACAACACAGGGGCTCTGGCTTCCGAAGGACCAAGGGGAAGCAGCCCGCCAGCAGAGGTCAGCGCCCTTCCAAGGCCACCCAGCCGGCGGGTCCTTCAGCCGCCACAGCATGACTCCTTTCCGGCCCCCGCCCCTCAGGATCAACGGGACTTTTCGGTCGGGGGTCGCATTGCGAACTTCCTGTCGGGTTGGCAGGCAGTAACCACCGACAGGTGGGTTCTTCAGCTGGTCAGCATAGGCCACTTTTTAGAGTTCGCAGAACAGCCACCCTTGAGGCCTCCTCTGCTTTCCCGGTACTCGGGTCAGCACCGCGACTTGATTTGGCAAGAGGTGATCGCTCTCTTGGACAAGGGAGCAATTCAACCTGTCCCAGGAAACCAGAGAGGACTAGGGTATTATTCTCACTTCTTCCTGGTTCCCAAAGAGACAGGGGACCTCCGTCCAATTCTGGACTTAAGCGACCTCAACCTGTCGGTCGCTTACAAAAGGTTTCGCATGGTGACCCTTCCGGGTCTCATTCCCATGCTAAAACAAGGCGCCTATTTAGCGTCCTTAGACATGCAAGATGCCTACCTGCACATCCCCATGGCTCAGGCGCATCAGAGGTTCCTGCGCTTCGAGTTTTTAGGCCACCATTTCCAATTCCGAGCTCTTCCCTTCGGACTGTCATCCGCTCCAAGGGTTTTCACCAAGTGCATGGCGGTCGTGGCAGCTGCTCTAAGGAGGAAGGGCCACTATGTGTTCCCGTACCTCGATGATTGGCTTCTCATGGCCGCCTCCAGAGAGGCGCTTCTGCAGGCGATCCAGGACACTCAGATCCTGTTCAGATCGCTCGGGATTTTGATAAACCAGGAGAAGTCAGTCTTGGTACTGTCGCAGAACCTGCAGTTCATAGGCGCAGTGCTGGACACGGTCCAGGGGAGGGCCTTCCTCCCAGGCGACAGGGCGGAACGCATCAGGCCCCTCATAGAGGACCTATCAGCGAATCAGACCGATCCGGCCAGGTTGGTCCTTCGCTTGCTCGGTCACATGGCTGCGGCCATTCCCACGGTCCCCTCGCGCGCTCCACATGCGTATGCAGTGGACGCCAAGGCGCAGGGACCAGAGGCAAGACCATCTGCAGCACCCGGTCAGAATCACAAAGCGAGTGATTCAGGACTGGCAATGGTGGTTAGCCCCCGGGTCGCTCTCCAAGGGCGTCCCTTTCGCAGCGCCGTCCCCAGAGATTACCCTCACCACGGACGCTTCAGGTCTTGGGTGGGGAGCTCACCTGGATGGGGTGAAGTCTCAGGGTGTATGGAGTCCGCTGGAAGCTCATCTGCACATCAATGTTCTGGAGATGAGAGCGGTACTCTACGCTCTCCAGGCTTTTCAGTCCATAATCCCACCGTGTACCATCCTGCTGCAGACGGACAACACGGCGGTGATGTACTACCTCAACAAATAAGGAGGCGCACACTCTACCACCTTTGCAGGGAGGCCATGAGAGTGTGGGATTGGGTAATCGGACACAGCGCGAGTCTAGTCGCGGTACACGTTCCGCGTGGACAACACGATCGCGGACGGCCTGAGTCGCTCCCAGGCCAGAGTCCACGAGTGGGAACTTCTTCAGGAGGTCGCAGAGGATCTGTTCCTTCGATGGGGAACTCCAGAGTTAGACTTATTCGCATCCCCATCCAACGCAAAACTGCCCAGTTTCTGCTCGCTAGATCCAGGGCCTGGAGTTTTCTGGTCGAGACGCGTTGTCCATCTCCTGGGAGAACAGGTTCCTCGCTTTCCCTCCTTTCCGTTGATCCAGAGAGTTCTGCTCAAACTGCGCGAGGGAGCGGCGCGTTTGATTCTGGTGGCCCCATTCTGGCCCAGACAAATCTGTTCCCATTGCTGGCGCAGCTGTCTGGGAACCTCCACTCCCACTGGCGCAGTTCTCACCTTCTGTCTCAGGAGCAAGGTTCGTTATTACATCCGGATCTGCGGTCTTTGAACATGCACGCTTGGCTCCTAGAGACGTAGCCATCATGCGACACGGGTCTCTGGGAGGTTGCAGAGGTACTCTGCAGCCAGAAAGCCAGGCTACTACGCTACTTACGCCATGAAATGGCGCCGATTCTGTCTTTGGTCACGGGCTCGTGACCTTTCTCGTTAGGTTGCCCTGTGGGGCAGTCTTGGACTACCTCCTCTCCTTTCTCACTCAGGGTTAGCCTACTCCTCTATTAAAGTACACCTTTGTGCTATTTCGCCTATCACCAGCCGGTGGGCCACCGCACCATTGCTCAACTGGACGCTTCGGGAGTTCCTGAGAGGGTGCTGCACCTTAGGCCTCCTATTAAAGATCCGATTCCTCCATGGGATCTCCTTTTTGTTTTGGAGCAACTCACGCTCCCTCCCTTTGAACCAGCTGCGGATTGCGAGCTACGTTTTCTGTCTTGGAAGACGTTGTTTTTAGTTGCAGTTACTTTAGCCAGAAGGATTTCTGAGCTTCATGCCTTGATGTGTAAGGAGTCGTATTTGGTTTTTCACCGAGACAGAGTGTCTCTGAGAACGAATCCTAAGTTTTTGCCCAAGGTGGTTTCAGCTCTGACCTTAAATCAGGATATTGACCTTGCGGTCTACTTCCCGAACTATTCCAATAGAGAAGAGGCTTTGCTCCATACTCTTGATGTTCACTGCAGCCTGAGGTATTACTGCAATAGAACTAAGTCCTTTCGGGCTTCGGAGCAACTTTTTGTGTCCTTCGCACAGAGAATGAGAGGTCGGTCAGTGTCTAAGCAATCCTTATCCCGCTGGCTTGTGCAATGCATCTCTCATTGCTACCAATCCAAACAAAAGCCCCTCCCGGGTTCCGTCCGGGGCCATTCTACTAGGGGTGTAGCCACTTCTTTTGCAGCTCTCAAGAATGTCTCAACCTCAACTATTTGCGCTACTTGAAACTCTGTGCATACCTTTATCAGGCATTACAGTCTGGATATCGCCTCTAGGCGAAGGGCTGGTTTCGGCCAGGCCGTGCTGCAGGGCCTCCTGTCCTGAATCGAGGTTGGGCAGCTGCTCCTCGGTTTCTTCTTTTTCCTCCTCTCGATGTGAAGGGGTCAAGCTTTACTGCTTGGGAATCAGTCCTAATGGTGTAACCTGCTGCAAGAGCTGTATCTCGAAGTAAGATAGTACAGTTATGTAAGAACTTACCATAACAGTAGATCTTCGAGAACAGCTCTTGCAGCAGGTACCTTCCCGCCCACCGTATCCCCCTTGGAGGAGGTCTTCGCTCGCAGTTGCTCCTCAAGGACGGAGGAGTGAGGGAAGAAAGGATGGTGAGTATTGCAGCCAGCCAGTCTGAATGATCAGACAGCAGGATGTTGCTTTCTTCCGCATGGCTGGGCGAGCGCAGGAGTCAGTTTTTTCACTTGTAAGGGAAATTCCCTTTTTTCTACTCAGGGTTTTCGTACTCCTTTTTGCCTTCTGACGGTGGATCCTCAGTCTCCCCCGCTATTGCAACCTCTGGCCGGGAGTCTCCGGCGGGAGAACTGGGGATTCTGGCGGGACTGCCCCCTCTTATACCACGCCTGACGTCGGAGGCGGGCCCCACTGAAGATAGCTAGCTAGAAAAATCTCCGGGGTCCTGGCGCCTGCCGGCTTTAGTCCTAATGGTGTAACCTGCTGCAAGAGCTGTTCTCGAAGATCTACTGTTACGGTAAGTTCTTACGTAACTGTACTTTTCTGGTTCTGGTCACCGACCTCTTCGACATCAGAGCCCTTCCCCGCCTTCTGGTAGGGCTCCAGATAAGCAGTTTCATCAGTGGGCCGCTCCGACGGAGCAGTGGGCTCGGAGGTTGGTCCAGCTGCTCGGCCCGGTCACTCAGGGGTCCTCGGGCCTCCCTAGTCGCGCTGTGCCGTCGACCCACGCCAGGTAAGCTCCTCACATGGCTGCGCGCAGGGGCCACACTGATGTCTCTATCTCCTGGTATTCTTCCTTCTTTTACCTCAGATCCTAATTTTCGGGGCCCTGGGTTGGTTTCGGTGCCATTGGCGTCGGTGGGTCTCTTGGCGCCATCCTCGGCACCGTTGAGTTTCTCGGTGCCATGCAACCTTTCGACGCCGTGTTCTTCGGCACCATGTGGCTTTTTGGTGCCATGTTCTTCTTCGGCTCTGTCGGTGCCGGGTTCTTCATCGGCGCCGAGGCCTGGCTTTTCGTCGGCCCGTCTGCAGGGCTCCCTCTTACAACTTGTGATACCCCTACTAATACACCCTAACATCCCCCTAGCCTTACCTACTCCTTTAGAGGTCTGTTTGGATGATTTCAGGTCATTGGTGATGATGCCCAAGTCTGTCTCTTCCTTTGTGACTGCCAGCAACTCCCCTCCTAGCCTATAGGTGGCTTCAGGGTTTCTCTTCCCTATGTGCATGATCTTGAACTTCTGTGCATTAAATCCCAGTTGCCACTCTTCTGACCATTTTGCTAGTTTATCCAGATCTCTTCTTATTCTCTCCACCCCATCTGGATCATCTACTCTGTTGCAGATCTTGGTGTCATCTGAAAACAGACAAGCCTTACCCTCTAGTCCATCTGCAGTGTCACTAATGAAGATGACTGGCCCCAGGACTGATCCCTGAGGTACCCCACTTGTGACTTGCATCTCTTCTGACCATATACCATTTACCACCACTCTGTTTTCTGCCCGTCAGCCAGTTTGCCACCCAGTTGACCAACTTATATCATACACATACTTATACATGTGGCAATTAGATTCAATGCAAAGAAGTGCAAAGTAATGCACCTGGGAAACAAAAAACCAGGAGAAGACTACACAATAGCAGGGGAGGTACTAACGACAACAAAAATGGAAAGAGACCTGGGGGTAGTCATATCAGATGATCTAAAGGTTGGTAAGCAATGTGAGACGTCAGTAAGGAGAACCAGGGGGATACTGGGATGCATAGGAAGGGGCATCACAAGTAGAAAAAGGGAAGTGGTTATCCCTTTGTACAGACAGTTGGCGAGACCCCATCTGGAGTACAGTGTGCAGTTTTGGAGACCTCATCTATGCAAGGACATAGACAGGATGGAAGAGGTCCAGAGGAGGGCAACTAAAATGGTGCAGGGTCTGCATCAGAAACCATATGAAGAGAGACTGAGAGAGCTTAATATGTATACCCTTGATGAAAGGAGGGACAGGGGGACATGATAGAAACGTTCAAATACCTGAAGGGAATCAACAAAGTCCAGGAGGGTAGCATCTTTCAGAAAAAAGAGATGTATAAGAACAAGGGGGCACAATTTAAAGATAGAGGGGGGACGGCTCAGGGGTAATGTGAGGAATTATTTTTTTCACGGAGAGAGTGGTGGGTGCATGGAACCGCCTTCCTGGGGAGGTTGTTGGGTTTAAAACAGTGGGGGAATTCAAACATGCATGGGACAGACATAAGGCACTTGTAGTGGGGGGTGGCAGGAAGTAGGCTGTTGGTTAACTAGAATCTGCAGCTTATCCAGTAGCTAGGGAAATGGGCAGACTGGGTGGGCCAAGTGGTCCTTATCTGCCGTCAAAGTCTATGTTTCTATGTAACTTCTGACCCACCCCGAGCCTACCCAGCTTATTTATCAATCTTCTATGTGGAACAGTGCCGAAAGCTTTGCTGAAGTCAAGGTAGGTGACATCAGCTACTCCCCCTTGGTCCACCACTCTGGTTACCCAGGCAAAGAAATCTATGACATTAGTTTGACAGGACCTTCCTTTTGTAAACCCATGCTGTATTGGATCCTGTGCCTCTATGGATTCCAGGTGTTGCACTATCCTTTCCTTAAGGAGTGCCTCCATAATCTTGCCCACTACTGAGGTAAGACTGACTGGTCTGTAATTCCCTGCCTCCTCCCTGCTACCACTCTTGTGGAGCGGGATCACATGAGCCCTTCTCCAGTCCTCTGGGACCTCTCCTGTGCTCAGAGACTCACTAAACAGTTCTGCTAATGGCTCTGCTAGTTCCACCCTTGGCTCCTTAAGTACCCTGTGATGTATGCCATCAGGTCCCATTGCCTTGTCCACCCTGAGCTTAGCGATCTCTTGTAGGACCCTTTCTTTTGTGTAGGGAGTAGCGCTCACCTCCCTCCCCCCTGTGTCTATGGTACTGAGCTGTGGGCCCTGCCCTACTTTCTCTTCAGTAAATACTGAGCAAAAGTATCTATTTAGGATAGATGCTTTTACAGGGTCCTCCTCCTTACATGCCCCCTTTTCTCCTTTGAGCTTAGCAATACCCCCTCTGGACTTTCTCCTTTCGCTAATGTATCTGTAGAAAGTCTTGTCACCTTCTTTTACTGTTCGTGCTAGTGATTCCTCAGTTTGGGACTTTGCCTGCCTTAGGTAGTTTGGTATGCCTCCCTGTCTTCATCTCACTGTGTTCCCTTATATTTCCTGAAGGCCAGCCTTTTGACTCTGTCCTTTTCTGCTACTGTATTTGAGAACCAAAGTGGTTTCCTTCTTCTTTTGCACTTCCTTTTCTGTCTAACACAATGGGATGTTGCTTCAAATATTGCATCCTTAATGCTTGCCCACTTTGCCTGTACCCCTCACCTGTGTTTCTTTTTGCCAGGGCTAGCTTAACTCTGTTGGCCATCTTATCAAAGTCAGCTCCTCTGAAGTTCCATATTTTTGCCTTGGAATGGGATGATTTAGATGTACTGGCCAAATTGAACCATACCATGTGATGGTCACTGGCCCCCAGGTGACCTTCTACCTGGAGATCTGTGATCCCCTCCCTGTTAGTCAGCACTAGATCTAGGATAGCCCTGTCTCTTGTGGGTTGTCGTACCAGTTGTTTGAGGCCTGCCCCTTGCAGGGAATCCACCATCCACCCAGCAGTAATGAATGGTGAAGATACAAGAGAAGATCAAGAATTACGGTAGGTATGTAATTTTCATTTCTCGCAGCGCATCTCAGAAAGATCAGAATACAAGTGTTCCCATATCTGGACGACTGGCTTCTAGCAAGTCCCTCCAAGCAAGGAATTCTCGACGCCGTAGCCACGTCCTCAGACTTTCTCCCATCCATGGGAGTCCTGCTAAATCTCAAGAAATCGCAGTTGTAGCCCTCCCAGAAGCTTCTTTTTATAAGAACTCTTCTGGACACCTCCTGTGCAAAAGCTTTTCTACCAGAAGACAGAAGGAGCGATATCCTACAGATGGCCCGATACATCAGAGAGAACAATTCGGTTCGAGCTATCTCGATGCAGCGGATGCTGGGTCTCATGGCATCCTCTGTGTTCCCAGTACCCCTAGCACACCTCCACATGAGAACCACTCAGTGGATGCTCAGTACTCAATGGTCGCCAATCACTCACCCTCAGTCCTTTCTCATCAAGGTGACAGAACCTCACCTGGTGGTCACAAGAGGACAATCTTCTGGAAGGGTATCCCTTTGCTCCTCTGGATCACCAGATTTCCATTACCACGGATGCGTCCCTAATGGGATGGGGAGCTCACTGTCAGAAAATCCACACCCAAGGTACGTGGACTCAGGACGAGTCCCAGCTTCACATAAATGTCCTAGAAAAGAGAGCTGTCCTTTATGCAGTCTGAGCTTTAAAGGACATTCTCTGTCACAAGGACATTCTCCTTCAAACGGACAACAAAGTAGTGATGTATTATATCAGCAAGCAGGGCGGTGCTCACTCTTACCGCTTCTGCAGGGAAACGATGAGGGTGTGGGAATGGTGCTTGGAGCACAAGGCTCTAATTCATGCGGTCTACCTGCCAGGGGTGCAGAACGAACTGGCAGACCATCTCAGCAGAACAGAGACAGATCCTCACGAATGGTCTCTCGACTCAGCCATAGTTCAGTCACTATTCACAGAGTGGGGAACTCCAGACCTGGACCTTTTTGCATCCCCACTCAACACAAAACTGCCTCTCTTCTGCTCCAGAAATCCAGGGCCTGGCATTTTCTGTCAGGATGCGTTCAGGCTGCAGTGGACAAAACGCTTTCTATACGCCTTTCTGCCTCCTCTTCTTATTCAGACAGTACTTCTCAACTTCGAGTCCCAGGGGCACAAAATGATCCTCATTGTTCCCTTCTGGTCTCGCCAGATGGTTTCCATTACTCAGCAGTATGTCTGAAACCCCTCCGAAACCGCTTCCCCTTCAGACAAACCTTCTGACTCCGGGGCCTGTGGTCCATCCCAACCTGAGATCGCTTCACCTTCATGCTTGGCTCCTGAAGAGATAGAAGTGAATAGGTTCAATGTCTCTTGCAGAATTTCCAATATTCTTCTGGCTGCGTGCAAGCCAGCCACTAGGAAAACTTACACAGCCAAATGGAAGCGTTTTTCGCTCTGGTGTGCAAAATCCTCTTTGAATCCTTTTTCTTGCCCACCAGATAAAGTTCTAGAGTACCCTTTGGACCTCTCAATTTCAGGTCTGCAATACTCTAGTGTCAAAGTTCATCTTTGTGCCATTTCAGCTTATTATGAGCCAGTACTTTCCTTGTCACTGGCTCAGTTGCCTGTAGTTAAGAGGTTTCTTAAGGCAATTCTACATACCAGACCTCCTATCAGACGTCCCGTCGCAGCCTGGGACCTTAATTTTGTGCTAGACTTGCTCACCCAAAAACCTTTCGAGCCCCTAGCTACCTGTGAGTTAAAATTTCTCACTTGGAAAACGGCCTTCCTGGTGGCCATTACCTCGGCCCGCAGGGTCTCTGAGATACATGCCTTGGTCACAGACCCTCCGTATACTGTGTTTCATAAAGACAAAGTAGTTCTTAGGACCCATCCTAAGTTTCTCCCTAAGGGTTGTTTCAGAATTCCATCTAAACCAACCTTTGGTCCTTCCTACTTTGTGAACTTCCAAAATGAAGGAGAGCGTTCTCTTCATTCCTTGGACGTCAAAAGATCTTTGTGTTTCTATCTAGATAGAACAAAAGATTTTCGCAAAGCTCAACAACTGTTTGTCTCCTTCAGCGAGACTCTGCTGGCTCAGCCTGTCGCTATCAGAGGTATTTCTGCATGGCTGGTGGCATGCCTTCGCCACTGTTATTCCATGGCGCAGATTAAGCTGGAGGGCAGAGTGTACGCTCACTCTACTCGAGCGATCGCGACATCCCTAGCGGAAATCCGCAAAGTGCCCATTGCTGATATTTGCAATGCAGCCACCTGGAGCTCAGTGCATACTTTCATCAAACACTATGCCCTGGATGTCCTTGCCAGACGTCATCTTTCATTTGGCAGGACCATCCTTAATGGACTTCTGTCCTAAAATTGTGAGCTCTTGGTCTCTCATGCCGCCCTCTCGGTGGATTATTAGCTCGGTACTCTCCCAGTAGTGTGAATAAGTGGTGGAGACTTTATGTCCAGGAAGATATGGAAGTTACATACTTACGGTAATTTTTGATCATCTTGGACGAGTCTCCACCACTCATTCATACGCCCACCCACCATCTCCCAAGCTCACCTTTGTTATTGGTCTTCACTCCCTCAATCTTTAGGCTGTGAAGACTTCTTTGTTGACCCTTCTTGTATGGGTTTTCCGGACTATCTTATGTCCAGTTTTTAGTTGGGCTATCCTTCTAGGTTAGTTATGCTGCACCTCCTCGGGGGGGGGGGAGGTACTGAGGCGGTTGGAGGGTCAACGCTGAGATAGTCATTACCGCCTGACGAGCTCGAAGTCAGCGCTCCTCGCTGCTCCATCTCCGGCACCGAGCCTCTAGCAAAAAGTTTGCTCCTGCTGGGTCCTAGTGCCTCCGGCGCAGAACCCATTAGTGTGAATGAGTGGTGGAGACTCGTCCAAGAAGATCAAGAATTACGGTAGGTACGTAATTTCCATTTCTTAGCACTTCCTTTCAGCCTTACCTCTGCACCAAGGGTGTTCACCAAATGCACAGTAGTAGTGGCACATCTCAGAAAGCTGGGTATCACAGTTTTCCCATATCTGGACGACTGGCTGATTGTAGGAAAATCTCAACAAGTGTCAGAACACTTACTGCTAGCTCAAGGTGTTCTCTCCTCCCTGGGGTTTCTTCTGAATGGCAAAAAAATCAGTTTTCACCCCAGTCCAAGTATTGCAGTTCATAGGGGCAGAACGCAATACAATTCTGGGAAAGGCTTTTCTACCCTTGGAAAGGTTACAGGCTATCCAGCTTCTGGCACACTCATTCGTCCTGGGCAGGCCAAAACCAGCAACTCAGTTTCTACAGCTTTTAGACCTCGTGGCTTCAGCAACAAGCACAGTCATGGGTGCCAGATTCCAGATGAGGCACATTCAGTTTCACCTCAGAGCCCATTGGTCCCAGAGGTGAGATCCACTTTCAAAACTAGTACCTGTAACAAAAACTCTTCTACAGGCCCTCCAGTGGTGGACAGATCCAGACAACCTAAGGGAAGGGGTGCCTTTCCAGCAGCAGTCCCCCTCCTTAGTGTTCACAACGGATGCCTCCCTTCTAGGATGGGTGCCCACCTAGGAGACCACACAGTTCACGGCTCCTGGAACAGTGCAGAGTCCCTTCTGCACGTAAATCTCTTGGAGTTAAGAGCAGTTTACCTGGCCCTTCAGGCCTTTACTCATCTTATAAGGGGAAGAGTGGTTCAGATCAGAAGAGACACTGCCACCACAATGTACTATATCAACAAACAAGGAGGGACAAGATCCACTCCACTGTGCACAGAAGCAATGAAAATATGGAGCCTGGTTTACTCTCTAAATGCCTCCATACAAGCAATTCATCTGCCAGGAAAGGACAATACCCTGGCAGATGCTTTGAGCAGGATAAACCAGGCCCATCGCCAATGGGCACTGAACAGCCAAGTGGGTGCAGGTCCTATTCGGACAGTGGGGAACCCCAGAAATGGGTCTCTTTGCTTCCCACCAAGATCACCACTTACCACTCTATTGCTGCAGGGCTCCAGTGAAAGGGACTGTTCCCATGGATGCCCTGATTCTCGATTGGACAGGCAAATACCTTTATGCCTTCCCTCCTTTTTCTTTGCTTCTCAGAGTACTTATGAAGCTCAGGTCACAGCCAGCTTTGATGATTCTGATAGCCCCAGACTGGCCAAGACAGCTGTGGTACTCCCTATTGCTCTCAATGTCAGTGAGAAAACCGTTCTATCTCCCTCAGAGGTACAATCTACTGACTTCTTTGAAGGCAGGGTCATATATCCCAATCTGAGGTCTCTCAGACTCGAAGCTTGGCTCCTGAGGATTTAGAGTATTCAGATTCCCAATACTCCCAAGCAGTTTTAGAAGTCCTTAAGAGTTACAGAAAACCTTCTACTAAGAAAACTTATGCTTCAAAATGGAAAAGATGTTCTATTTGGTGTAAAGACAAGGGCATAATCCCAGCCCAGGCTGGCATTCCAACCCTCCTAGATTATTTGTCTTATCTGCATCCCTTGGGATTGCAGCACTCAACTCTGAAGGTCCATCTGGCTTCACTTTCAGCTTATCTCTCTGTAGGGAAAGAGGTATCCCAAGCTTTGAATCCCATATTTAGAAGGTTCTTTTACATTTGTTTCCCCCACATAGGGAACCAGTGCCAGCTTGCAACCGCAACATTTGTATTGCCCAGTTTACGCTTCCGCCATTTGAACCCTTAGCTTCTGCAGAGCTCAGATTTCTTACCTGGAAGGTAGTTTTCCTAGTGGCACTTACCTCTGCTAGTAGGATAAGTGAGTTACAAGCCCTATGTGTGGAAAAGGACTATATTTCTTTCCACAATGATAAGGTAGTGTTGAGAACTAATAGAAAGTTCCTTCCCAGAGTAGTTTCTGACTTTTCATCCGAACCAGTCCATTACCCTACCAGTATTTTTTTTACTGCACAATTAAGCTCTGGTGAGCATAGGCTGCATAGCTTGAATGTGAGAAGGGCATTGAGCTATTGTATAGGCAATACAAAGGATCATAGGCAGGACAGACAGCAACTGTTGAAAGTAGATAAGGGATCTCCTGCTTCAAAGAGGACTATATCTCGGTTGGATAGTCCATTGTATTCAGGTCTGCTATTCAGTGGTGGGCAAGGTCCCTCCTTCAGGTCTTTGGGCCCATTCCACAAGTTGCCCAGCTGCCAGAGAGGTCCCTCTGTTGGAGATTTATAAAGCAGCTAGCTGGAGGTCAGTCCATACCTTTACTAAACAATACAGCCTGGATTCTCAGGCCAGGAGTGTTGCCACTTTTGGAAAAGCTGATCTTATCTGTGTCAGTCTTCACCATTCGTCACCTTTGGGTATGGGGCCGGAGGTCATCACCCCACGGGAGCTTTTTTTTTTTTTTTTATGGTGCTGCCCTCGAGGACGACGCACTGCATGGCGCTCGCGGGTTGGCCATTATGTGCTGTCGGCTCCGCCCTCCCACCAGTTCTTCATCTCCCACCATCAAGGTCACCTCGTGGAAGCTAGAAGAGTTTGAGGCCTACCTGCTTCACAGTTTGAATCCATTATTTCAGTTTCGGTGTCATAGTTCGTCGGTTCCTCCTGCCGGTTCTGTTTGCCATACTCGACATCGCCCAGTAAGACCTTTCCAATTAGTCTGTTTTCTGCGACGTCGAGTCTGTTTTTGGTGGGTTTTTTTTTCATCGTAGGTCATGTCTTGGTCCGAGAGCAAGAAATCTTCCAGGACAGGGCGGCCCCCCCCGTGCGACAGTGCCCATGTGGCCGAAAATTTTCCATCACCGACCAGCACGACCATTGTCTTGCGTGTCTTGGCCAGCTTCACCACATGGATTCGTGCGACACCTGTTTCTCCATGGATTGGAGAGTAATCAAACAACGCTCGTGGAAAGTGGGGCAGGCTTAGACTTCGAGGGCTGAGTCTCGCAGGTCATCGGGCCAAGCCAATGCGACTTCCTCGGCTTTCAGTCCCTTCCCAGTTCCCATACGAACCGAGAAGGAGGGAGCCTCGGCTTTTCCCAACCTAGCCGTGGCCAGGGCTCCTCCCATGGTGCAGGAGGCCCAGTCTGTTCCCTCTGGGGGATGGACAGGAGGTGCCATTATGGCAGTCGCCCCTTCGGGGGTGAAGCTCCCCCAGTGTCAAAGCTGCGGCTCAGAAGGCCTGGGTAGGCGCCATCCTCAACGGCATCAGTTGGCGCCGTTTTTGGCTTTGGCGCCGTTTGCGTGCTGTAGGCCCTGTCGGGTTCCATCTCTGCCCTCGGCGCCGCCAGGCCGGGCGGTGCTATTGTTTGCGCCGATGGAGCTGTCGAAGCAGACGGCGCTGTCTCTGTACCCGGAGCCATTCACGGTGCCATGTCAGGTTCTGACACTGGGATTGCTGCTCTTGCTGGAACCATGACTCCTTCTGCCAATGTTCGCGGTGCTGAGGAGGGCATTGGAACCATCTCGGGTGCAGTCTCCTTTTCTGGTGCCCCGTTTGGTAAAGATGGCACGGAGCGCCCACCAGCGGTCTGGCACAAGACTTCTACTTCCACTTCGGAGGAGGAGGAGTCGGATTGTGGGTCGGACAGGCAGTCTGGCTACTCGGAGCTAGTTGCCCAGTGGGCACTCTAGTAGTTTCCTCGACAGGCCGTGACCATGCACCCTCTGGGGATCAGACAGCGATTACCATAGCCAGGGCCAGGGGTGCTGACCAGGAGGAAGTGGTGCAGGTCACTGTTAATCTGCAGCCTGGCCTCTGAGGGTTTGCTGACCCCTCAGTGGTGGTACCCCCTTGAGTGGTGTGCCTGGATCCGCCCAACTTTGGTGCCAACCGGAGCACCCACAGGAGGGGAGGGCAGTGCTCCTTGGATAGCTCCTTCGGGGGCTGACCAAGGTTGCCAACTGCCTAGGCTGGCTCTTTCAAGGAGGAGGGCACTCTCTGATTCCGACGGGTCGAGGGGTGTGAGTTCTGTTTGTTCGGCGGCCTTTTTCCGGAACCCACCTGGGCTCTGGGAGGAGCCATAGTGCGGATCTCCGCTCTTCCCCCTCGGTCTCTTTGAGTGGGCCCCGTTCTTTGTAGTTAGGGGACCATCCTTCAGGATCTACACGTCCCCGGTCATTTCACAGGGGGGATTCTTCCGGGCACAGCCAAGGTAGTTCCGAAATGGTTGTTCAGCTGTGGGGTCTTCCGGAGCTCCTTCTTCTTCGGGAGCTCTTGGTCTGCCTCATAGCCCAGGCGGAGGTCAGTCGACTTCTCTTCTCGGCTCTGTCCCCATCCCGCTGCTGCATTCTCCTGCGCTCCCTGGTATACTTGGTCCTTCCGGGCCTCTCACCTGGGAGCAGTTCAGAGCCATGGCTGCTCAGTTCCCTGCTTACGTCGGGGCCATGGACAGACAGATTTTTCAACCTCCCCCTGAGCAGTCACGCTCCGAACAGCCTAGGTCCTCTGACTCCTCATCCCCCTCTTCTGGGGGAGAGGAGCCTTCTGTTCATATATCTCCAGCTGCTGATCTCGCAGAGTATCAGCGATTCCTTGTGAGGATGTCGAGTGCACGCCTTTTTAGGCGATTTCGGCGAGGACACCCTTGTGGTGTCCCCCCTGGCCTGCTCCCTTTCAGGAGGTGTCGTTGCATTCCTGGCAGAGACCTTTTTCCAGAGTCCCTGCCCCCAGGGATCTCTGCCAGAGGTATTGTGACCCCCCCCGGATTCTCCAGGTTCCATGCCTCATCCTCAGTCAGGATTCACACAGTTGGACACTCCCGACGGGCTTCGTGCCCTTCACAGTGACCAGCCCCCAAATCAAGACTCCTCGGATTTTGACTTCTGGGGTCGGAGGACTTTCTACTCGGCACAGTTACTGCTCTCTATTGCAGCACATCAGGCCCACTACGCAGCCTATGACAGGTTCCTGTGGTCCAGGCTCAGTCAACTCCTAGCCTCAATGCCTGACACGGAGCAAATCCGACAAGCCATTGCACTCTCTGCATTTGGTCTGGAGCTAGCAAGGCACGAAGCAAGGGCATCGTACAATGCCGACGAGGTAGCTACCAGGGTCGTAGGGACAGCGACCTGCACTAGGCGGACGGCATGGCTGCGTCTTTCCCAGTTATCACCCTTGGCCCAGCGTAGGGTGATTATTCCGCTCACCAGAGGAACCTCACAGTATCTCTTCTCCCGTAGAGCCGAGACAGCGCTTGTCGGGCAATCTCCCTTCCCTCCGGGGTTCCCACGCTGATCTTTCCAGGCCCTGAAGATTCTCCTCTCAGTGTGTCACCCACTGAGAGCTAAGGGACTCTGTCCCTTAAGCTTACAGGAATAAAAACCTTCGGGGGGGGCTCGGCACTCACCTAAAGGTGATGAATGGTGAAGATTGACACAGATAAGATATGAAAATTACATACCTACCGTAATTATGATCTTTCTGTGTAGCTTCACCATTCTTCACAATCCTGCCCTCCATCCCCCTGGGGCCTTAGTTTCTGGGTCCCCCTCCTTGTCTGTGCCCAGTCTCGCCCCCCTCCTTTCTCTTGTCGGGGGTGGGACAGACAGGGGCACATAGGGGGATGTTTCTAAGGGGAGAGTGGTCAGCATGGGGGAACTCCTTCTCCAGTGTTCTAGCTCCACCCCTGTAGGGTGGGAGTTGGCAGTTGCCCTCCATTCTCTCCTCCTTCTTTCCCGTCCATCTTAATTTTCTTTGTCCAGTGGTCATATCGTTTAAACAAAAAAAATAAAAAAAAATTTCTGTCACCAAAAACTGTTTTTCCCTGAATGGGGGACAATTTCCTGTGTCCTATCTTTCTTCTAGAATAGCCATTTTCTGCTTTTGGAGTTTTTGCCAGTGATTCTCTGCCTTGAATTCTGACAGTGGGCCCTTTGACTACTCCTTGCAGTTCCTATACAATCTGGAGATAAGTCAAGGACCAGGTTGTGGTTGTGACCTTCCTCCTCCCCCTCTCAAGCTTGTCCTAAATTCTTCTTTTTCTCTCTTTTCCTGTTTCCAGAGATTGGGGCCCCTACCCAGTCCCCTTGGACTTCTCTCTTAATCTGTCCTCTCAGTCGTTATTTCTCCTGTATGTTATGTATCTTTTCCTTTATCTGTCCCTTGGACTTTCTTGTCGCACCCTCCCAAACCTTTTCCTCACCTCCGGTGACTCAGAACTGGCTGGAGGGCGGAGCCAACAGCACATAACGGCCAATCCACGAGCGCCATGCAGTGCATCGGCCTCGAGGGGGGGGGCACCGTCAGTGCGTCAACTCTGCCCATCCCAAAAAAATTTGCTCCCGCGAGGTCATGACCTCCAGCCATATACCCAAAGGTGATGAATGTTGAAGATACACAGAAATATCATAATTGCGGTAGGTACGTAATTTTCATTTTTGCAGTGTCTTTTTCCTAAACAGATTCTGCCCACCTCCTAGTGGTACTGCTACATAGTCTGCAAAGAGTAATAATAGTGGATTCCTGGAGTTAAAAGAAAAAATTACTCACCTGTAGTAATCTTGTTTCTTCCCTGGGATCCGCTAATATTACTCCCCGCCCCTGGTCCTTCCCTTAGAATCACTGAGAAATACTCTACACAGCTGAGATGCTTCTCAATATGATGGATGTGTCACCTGCTGGCACATTTCGGTAATGTTTAGCTGGTAGGTTCTTTTCTAAGGGTACATCTGGCTCAGAAAAGAGGACTCATCCTATTACTGTGTTTTTGTTGGCCCTTTCTTGGTCTATTACTTTTTTACATGACCCTGTTGGGCATTAGCATTCTTAATTGTTATATATATTATGGCCTCTTTGCAGGCTTCACAGAAATCTGAGGTAGAATGCAAGCAGTTAGAATAGGGCAGTTTGAAAATGAATGCACAAGCTAAACATTCCATAATTAGCATAGCATTCTGTTTGGCTCCAAGGCAGCGCTGACTTAAGGGAGGACTGCAAAGAGTAATACTATTAGTGGATCCCTGGGAAGAAACAAGATTACTACAGGTGAGCAATTTTTTTATCCTGGTAGTACACGACTATGCTACTTGATACCCAGAAGCAGTTCCAATGCGTACTATTACAGCCACAAAAGTTGCAGCAGAGCTTGCCAAAATCTTCAGCAGAGTGGGCATACCTAAAGAAATTATTACTGATCAGGGTAGTAATTTGGGTTCTGCATTGCTTAGCTGTACAGACTGCTAGGTATCACTGCCATAAGAACCTCCCCCATCACCCTCAGACAGACTGTCTTGTTGCGCATTTTAACCAAACCCTAAAACACATATTAAAAAGGTTTGTAAAAGGGGAGGGGAAAGACTGGGACAAATACTTGCCTCACCTTATTTTTGCCTACAGATAAGTATCACAGGTATCAACAGGGTTTTCACCATTTGAAATGCTATATGGTAGGCAGCCAAGAGGGCCACTGGATGTGATAAAAGAAATGTGGGAAGATAATCCCACTCAGAAACAATCTATAACATCTTATGTGCCCTAAGAAAGAAGCTGGCAAAATATGTTGAAATTGCTCATAGTAATTAGGATGAGGTCCAAAATCAGCAGAAGGTATAGTATGACCTTATATTATGGTAAAAGAAAAAGTTTTCAAGCCAGGTGAAAAGGTTTTGCTACCGTAACCCACAACAGAAAGTAAACTATAAGTGAAATGGCAAGGGCCTTATAAAGTTCTTAGATGTACTGGCACTGTGAACTACAAAACTGAGACCTCTGACAGGAAAAATCTTTCCAAGATATACCATGCTAACCTCCTCAAGAAATGGATTGAAAAAATGCCAAAAGCTGCTTCGTTGGTTTTACCAGAAACAGATAAGGAAGATATTGATGTAGTTTATGATGGACTGGAACAAACTGTAAATGCTGATGCTATAAAGGTGAATGTTTCCTTAACCACAGAACAAACTGCAGACATTCGTAATGTGCTAAAGAAATTTAACAGTACTTTTACCATGGTACCAGACTGAGCAAAAGGGGTTAAGCATGTAATAGTGACAAGGAATGCTTGTGCTATTAGGCAAACGACATACAGGCTACCAGAGCGGTTAGAGCTGATGTGGTTAAGGAAATGCAAAAAATGAAAGAATTGGGTATCATAGAGAGGTCGAGGAGTGCTTGGTCATCTCCCATGGTAATTGTAAACAAAAAAGAAGGGGGTGTTAGAATCTGCTTTGATTTTAGGAAACTTAATTAAGTGTCAGAATTTGATAGTTATCCTATGCTCAGAATAGATGATTTAGTGGTCAGACTGGGGAGTGCAAAGTATATCAGCACCCTCGATCTCACCAAGGGTTACTGGCAAATCCCTTTAGCTAAAGAATTCAGAGATAAAACTGCATTTGCTACCCCATAGGATTTTATCAGTTCACCACCATGTCATTTGGTTTACATGGTGCACCAGCTACATTCCAGCGGTACATGGATGTAATTTTATTCCCTCACACTGGTATAGTGCTACATACCTGGATGATGATGTGGTGTACAGTCCAGACTGGAAAAGCCACCTGGAACACCTATGAGCAGTTATCCAAGCTATCAGAAATGCAGGTCTGACTATTAATCCTACCAAATGTGCATTGGGCATGCAGGAAACGAAATATTTTGGCTATGTGTTTGTAACATATACTTAACGTTACTAACAACTTAATATAATTACCCAACGAGACCGACGGAGAATCAAAAAGAATTTATTTAGCAGTGATATTATAGTGCCAGTTGCACTTAGCCTTAGAAGTTACATGATTCCACTTGATGTTATACATGCACAGCTTATATACACAATTTGAAAGTTACACCCCAAACAGGACTAATGTTATTATTTGCTCTTAGCAATCCTATTACGTAATATGGTCATTTACTGTGTGTTGGTGATACACTGCCTGGAACTGGCTACCTGACCTTAGTCACGGACATGTCTGAAGAGCCCAGTCTGATACACTGCCTGGAACTGGCTACCTGACCTTAATCAGTTGCACCATACTACAATGCTTTATTTACAGCATAAATACCTTTTATTTACAGCACAAATACCTTTTGTTTATAGTACAAATGTCTTTGACAGGGCACTGCCTGTCACGTTCTGCTTTCCCTGCCTTACTTGTTTACTACCTAGTGCATTTTATGACAGACTCTGCCTATGCTCATTGTGTGATTTGTATTTTATATGGTTTTTTGCTTAATTCAGTTTGAGCATTGAGCCACACATTTCACTCACAATTGTGGCCATTTAGCCTTTGCCCTTACAGTGTTGGAAAATGAAGAAGTTAAGCCAGAGGTTTCTAAAATAGAAGCTGTAGCCAACAGCCCTGTCTCTAAAACAAAGAAACATGTCCGCTCATTGTTAGGGCTGGCTGGTTATCATATGAGATTTGTTTCCAACTTTGCAGAGTTAGCTACTCCCCTCACTGAACTCACGAAGAAGCAGTACCCAAATAATGTCAAATGTAAGCTTTTCAAGCCATAAAGGCTGCATTATGTTCAGCACCTGTTTTAAGAAGCCCAGACGTTGAGAAACCATTTCTGCTACAAACAGATGCATCTGTGGTAGGCCTAGGTGCAGTCCTAAGTCAAAATGTAGATGGGACAGAACATCCTATTCTGTACATAAGTAGGAAATTGCATGACAGAGAGAAAGGATACTCCACTATCGAAAAGGAATGTCTAGCAGCAAGTGGACCATGGAGTCCCTTAAATTTTATTTACTAGGAACTGACTTTGTTCTTGTAACAGATCACAATCCTCTCTGTTGGCATAACCAAATGAAAGATAAAAATTCCAGAATCACAAGGTGGTACCTGGCACTGCAGCCATTTAAATTCACTGTGATACACAAATCTGGTAAAGAGAATAGCAATGCTGATTTTCTGTCAAGATATGGATCAGGAATTGAGGATCCTGAAGGTTGAAAACAAGTATTTGGGTTTGATTGAACTTTACTGTTTGCAGTACTATTATAGAAAAAAGAGAGATGAGGTACATGTACTTAATGTCGGAAAGCAGCAAATATTATTAGGGAATTAATTAAAAAGTTTTGGAAACCTGTTTAATAAAACAGGTTTCCTCTTAAGGAGGAGGTATATATGATAGAGTGGAATAGGACTGTGTCCCAGTTGCTATAGAAAGTGTTTAAATGCACGGATCTGTATTATTCTTTCCTTTTCTGTCTCTTCTCTGGTTGCATAACCAAAATTTCTTGAGAGACTCAGGACTTGATCACCCTGAACAGTCTCGCAATTCTTTGCCTCTCACTGTCCTCTCTTGCTGTTTGTCTTTTCCTCCCTTTCATTCCTGCTAATTTAAAAATATGTGCAAATCTTTGTATGAAAATGTAAGAGATGTTGGGATTCCTTTTGTTTAGAAAATATATAGCATTACTGTTAAAATTTATACAATTATATTTTGAGATGACTGCAAAAAGCTGTTGAAAACTAGAGGTCACCCAAGTGCAAATTTTTAAGCCTTTTGCAAGAGCTGTGAAAAAAGTGCCTCAGCTAAGGGACACTCTGTTCTTGCCTTGCACCTGCCTGAAATATACAAGAACAGAACACTGTGGAAGAAACAGGATGTTTGCTAAAAATGGGGGTTGAAATGACTTATAAAAGAGCTGAGCTGCAATTGAAAAGAGAAGCAGAAAAAGGGACACACAGACTGAATATTCTATTTTATTTCTCCTTTGTACGTAATTATCCTGAGCAAGTTGATTTTTGTATGTTACTGCAACTGTAAAATAGTTTTGGTGAATTCTACAGCTGCTCCTGGTTTTCCCTATGCTTCCTGACCTGTGCCTCAATGACACGGCCCATTCCTCTTCGGCATCTGCCTTAGTGCCACGTCGGCTGGGCTCAACCTTTACAGGCTCCTTTCTGCCAGTCTCTGCCGACCCTCGGTCAAGGACCCTCTGGCAAATCCAAGTGCAAGAGAGAGTCCAAGAAGGAGAAAGACAGGACCTGGCATCGTTACTGGTATCGGGAGCGCTCTCGTTCAAGGGCCTCCGAATCCCACGCTTCTCCGGATTTGACCTCGGTCGAAGCCTTGGCCGCAGGCACCACAGTGACCCCATCGGGCCTGTCAGCCAAGACGTTATTCAGAGTCCCAGATGAGATTTTTCTCGAGCTGATTAACCTGTTGTCGACCAAAGAGGCCGACACTTCCTTGTCTAGGACTCCAGTCCTGATTCAGATCATTGGAGGGAAGGATCAGTCCACTGACCCACCGCCTCTGGTCTTGGAACCTGACCAGGAGGCGCCTCGGCAATCGCAGACTCCCTCCAGCCCTGCTCCCCGCAGTCGAGTCCCGATCTTCCTGCCTTGGGTTGAGCTGGTCCCATCAACACGGAAGCTCCTGCTTTCAGCACCACTGGAAGTGGCACTGCTGCCACTCTTCATCCTTATCGGGTGAGTAGAGTCTTTGGCGCAGGTTGTGTCAACGCTATGAGGACTTGATGTGGTAACAGTTGGTGCTTGCTGGCATTAAACTGACCCCGGCTTCCATGCCGGCCATCATCTGGCTGTCGCTTGAATGGCCGAAGCCATCTCCCTCGACGGAGCCGACCAATACGGTCCCGGCTTGGCTGGCACTCCGACTAAGGAGTCTTGACCGGCCAAGGAAGTTCCCCATCAGCTGTTTGTCACCATCACCCCGATCGTCCACGGAGAGTCAGTGGGGATTCGGGCAGTGAATCACTCTTTATCGACTCCGAGGTCCTTCCTGCACTCCCATCCAGTCGACATTGAGTTCGTAGGCGACCTTTCGACAGATGAAGGCCCATCTTCTTTCATGTGGCTTCTCCACTTGATCTCTAAGTCGACTGGCATGCAAATGGAGCCTGTGTAGAAGCGGGCTCTGTACCCATTGACTGAGATACTCAATCAGGGAGACTCTCCAACGGAGGCTTTCCCGGTGACAGAGGCCATCCTTGGCCCTGCCTTGGAGCTTTGGCAGCGCCCTGCTTCCTGCCCTGCGCCTTCTGCCTGGATGGCTCGCAAATAGGTGGTGCCCACTGGTTCCCTTTTGGGATTCACAGAGCACTCCTCAGCTGAGGGCTTGGTGGCCAACTCTGTGTTTAGGTGCTCCGGCAAAACCGGGGATGTTGATAGACTGCAAGAGGAGGAGTCCAAGAAGTTGGACTATGCAGCTAGGAAAGTCTGTGCTGCCTCCTCGTTTGGTCTCTGCCAGGTGACTTCAGCCCTCATTATGGCCCACTTCTCCTATGTTCTGCTGGGCACTTTGGATGAGGTCCTTCCTCATCTGCCTGCGGACCTCGATCATACCAGTCCGGGACCAGAATCTGGCTGTAACCAAACAGCTCCAGACAGCCATGGACATTGGGGACTCCTGTGCCTGCTCCATGGCGACCTCTGTGGCCAAGCGCCAAAGGGCTTGGCTGAGGATCTTGATCTTCTCGGCGGACATTCGGCACAAGCTAGTAGATGTCCCTTTCCTGGGCACTGACCTGTTAGGGCCCGGAGTCAAAGATCACCTCTCACATATTGAGAAGTCCAGTGCCTCCTTGGACTCTGTGACATCTGCTCAGAAGGACCCCAAGGGCTTCAAGCAGCAACACAAACCGAAGCTCTTTCGATCCACCTCCAATCTTGCGGCCAGTCCAACCCAGCTCCAAGATTGTCAGTAGGCTCAGTCCTGGTGACCTCGGCCTAAGTCAGTGGCCTCAGTTGTCTGTAAGCCAGGAGAGAGATGCTCATGTGGTGCCTCAGCCAGGCCCTCTTCCTCCTCCGAGCCTGCCTAGTGACAGGGTGAGGGATGCCTCCCTCTTGCTCGTCACACCTCCCCTGGGTCCTCCTCTGGGGGGGGGCCAGCTCCACCACTTCCTTTCCGCCTTATCCGCTGTCACCACAGACAGGTGGATTCTAGAAGTGGTGCGTCAGGGTCTGCCTCTGGAATTCGAGCAGTACCCTCCTTGCCAAGCTTGCAGCCCCCAGGAGGACTTGGTTTCCGCAGACATGCTGTTGGCTCTCCAAGGCAACGTAGCCCAACTCCTCCGCAAGGAGGTCATGGTTCTTGTCATGGATCCTCTGGAACACCTAGGGTTGTCTCCAGGTACTTCCTGATGTCAAAGCAGACGGGGGGGGGGCTGGCACCCCATTCTAGATCTGCTTGACCTGAACAAATTTCTCTCGTCATGCACGTTCAGGATGGTGACTCTGTCTCAGATCATACCATTCTAGAGCAAGACATGTGGTTTTGCTTCCTGGATCTTCATGATGCATTCTTTCACGTCTCAATATGTCCGTCTCATCAAAGGCTCCTCTGCTTTTGGGCAGAGGGAACCCTATATGAGTTCCAGGCCATGCCATTTGGCCTCTCCTCTGCCCCCAAGGTCTTCACCAAGTGCATTGCAGTGGTGGCAGCTTACCTGAGGCACCGAGGAGTCCGGGTTTACCCCTACCTCTGTGACTGGCTGACAGCAGGTTCGTCCAGGCAGGAGGTGGAGTGGTCCAAGACCTGGCCCTCGGGTCAATGAGGCCAAGTCGAACTTGTACCTTCGTTGCTATCTACTTCCATCGGGACGAGCTTTACTCTTGCAGAGCCCAGCTCCCGGCGAACAGGGCAGAGGCTCTCTCATCCTTTGCCCGATCATTTTGGCTTGGGCAATTGAGCCCTGCCCGGGACTTCCTGCACCTGCTGGGTTACATGGCGGCCTGCACCAGTGTGGTAGGATGGGCCCGCTGGAGAATGCGCTTCTTGCAGTGGGAGCTAAGCAGCCAGTGGTCTTAGTGAAGGGGTCACTTCAACCAGCTGGTCAGTGTGAGCCAGCGGATGTGGGACACCATCCAGTGGTGGTTGGTCCCAGCGCATCTACTGCAAGGGATCCCGTTTGTCCACCTAGAGCCAACGGTCATCCTGACGACTGATGCCTCTTTCATGGGCTGGGGTGCCCACCTGGGGGAACATCAACCTGCTGGAGCTCCGGACATTTTGGCTAGCGCTGACTGCGTTCGCTCCGCACATTCGAGGTTAGGTGGTCCAGGTCCAGACGGATAACACCACGACCATGTACTACCTCAGCAAACAGGGCGGAACACACTCCCTGCCATTGTGCAAGGAAGTTCTCCATGTCTGGACCCTTATATGCAGGCTGGAGACATATCTCCTAGCCATCCATTTGGCAGGAGCCTCCAGTCAGCTGGCAGATGCCCTGAGCCAAGTGGGTGAGGCATCTCACGAGTGGTCTTTCCACCCAGAGGTAGTTCACAGTCTGTTCTCCTAGTGGGGCACCCCTCCTCTGAACCTGTTTGCTTCCAGGGAGAATGCAAAGCTTAGGCTGTTTTGTGCTTGCTCCCAACAGCAGGGAGTCCTGCAGGGGGATACCTTCTCAAGGCCCTGGACCCTCTTCTGTGCCTTCCCTCTACTTCCCTTGATCCACAAGATGCTTCTCAGGGCCAAGAGGGACAAGGCACAGGTGATCCTAGTGGCTCTGGACTGGCCACGCCTCAGCAGCAGGCTCCCAAGGTGTCTTCCCCTATGCCCGGACCTGCTTTCCATCAATCAGGGGAAGGTACTACACCCAGACCTTTAGTCCCTGCACCTGACAGCCTGGTTCCTGAGCAGCTAGTGTTCCAGGCTTTGGGTCTTTCCGAAGCTGTCTTCAGTAGTTGTGGAGGCATCTCGAAAGGAGTTAACTAGGAAGTGCTATGACTTCAAATGGAAGAGATTTTCCATTTGGTATGAGGGCAAGGGGGTTGGACCCTTTGTCCTGTCCAGTGGCTAGCATTCTTGACTATCTTTGGTCCATCTCTCAATCGGGCCTTCGGTCAACGACCCTTAAGGTGCACCTAGCAGCCATCTCTGCAGGCCGGTCAGCAGTCAGTGCAGGAGAAGGTGGTCTGATGCTTTTTCAAGGGCCTTAACCACATTTCCCTTCCGGTGCATGAACCACCACAACCGTGGGACTTGTTGCTCGTTTTGGCAAAGCTCATGGGCAAGCCATTTGAACCAATGCACAGGTGTGATATGTCTCATCTTCCATGGAAGACCGCCTTCTTGGTGGCTATCACGTCAGGCAGAAGGATCAGTGAGCTCCAGATGGTTTCAGTGGAGTCTCCTTATCTGGTCTTCCACAAGGACAAGGTTGTCCTGCGCCCCAGCCCAACGTTTCTCCCAAAGGTTGTGTCAGTGTTTCACCTTAACCAGGTGATTAATCTCCTGGTGTATTTCACCAATCACACCTTGGAGGCCGAGCACAGGCTCCATACTCTGGACCTGAGTCGAGCGCTCGCTTATTACAAAGAGTGCACGGCTGGAGTTTGGGCAGAGGTTCACTAGCTGTTTGTCACCTATGATAAATCTGCACCTGGCAGGCCTGCAACCAAGTGGACGATTGGCAGGTGGCTGACATCCTGCATTGATGTCTGCTATAGGGGCAGGTAGGGAGGCCTCCCCGGAGGGTGGGGCTCATTCTACCTGCCGTACCGCTGCCTCGGTGGCTGCTTCCAGGGACGTTTTTAGCCAGGAAATCTACAGGGCTGCTACCTGGAGGTCAGCACACACCTTCATTTCCCATTACCACATTGACCTAGACTATAGTTACTCTGGGATGCTGGTTTTGGGGCCTCAGTTTTCTAATCCTTATTTCCTAAGTAGAGGGGGTGTGCCTTGCCTCCCACCTCCCGGAGAACTGCTAGGAGTCTGCCAGATGGTATGGATTGAACATCATATCCACGTCTGTAGAAAAACAGGTTACTCACCTGTAACAGTAGTTCTATGAGTGGTATATGATGTTCATCCACACGGACCCACCCGACCTCCCCTGGCTTTGGCTTACACAGCTGCTTCCAGCGGGCAAGATGTGGCGTCAAGGGATGGAGCTGAGGGAGTTACCACCCGGGTGGGTGGGAGGAGCCAGCTTGAAGACTTTCTAGCATATCTTTAAGGGAAAGGACACTACCAGGTAGTGTAAATGAACATCATATACCACTCCTGGAACTACTGTTACAGGTGAGTAACCTGTATTTTTATCAGAAGTATAACAAGCCACTTCCAGGGGAAGTTAAAGGGCACTCAACCAGAGGCATGGCTCTATCAGCTTCTTGTTTCAGAAATGTTTCTGCCACGGACATTTGTGTGGCAGCTACTTGGAGCTCTGTCCACAGCTTCACTAAACATTACAGTCTGGACCTAGCCTCCAGGCCCAGGGCAGGCTTTGGAGTAGCTATCCTTCAGGGCCTCCTGTCTTGATTTGCTGCTACTGCAGACCTCTCCTGCCTCCCGTGTTCAGCCTCTGTCTGATTTACACTGCTTGGGACTCGGTCCTAACGGTTATTACCTACTGCAAGAGCCCTCTCGAAATAAGATAGTACAGTTGCGCAGCCTTTTTCTGCTGGGACCACCAGGACTCCTCCTCCTCCCTTGAGTTCTCCCACATGGTCCCCCTGCCCAGACACAGGCAGTACCCCTCCTCGGAGTTGCCTGGCCCCTGTGCCTCTGCCAACCCCTTCCTCTCTCCCAGGTGTATCTTGTCCTACAGGGCCCCTTACCTAGGAACAGTTCCGGGCCATGGCTGCACTGTACCCTGTCTGCTTCCGAGCTATGAACGAACAGGTGTTCCACCACTCCCCAGTGCAACCTGACCCTGTCTCTCTAAGCTCATTGTCTCCCTCTTCCTCCTCTGAGGGAGAGGAGTCCTCCGTCCGTCTTTCCCCAGCAACTGATCTCTCTAGCTATCAGCGTTTCCTGTTGGCGTTGGTAGGAGAACGCAATCCGGAGCAGTCAGTGTGGGTCTTCTTGGGCGAGTACAGTGCAGCCGATCTGTTGGTCCACGCCTGGCCTGCTCTCTTATGGGAGGCATCGCACTGGGTCTAGCGCCATCCCTTTGCCCCAGCTTCGGCCACAAGGGACCTTCACCAGTGGTTTTGTGCCCCCCGGGGTCTCCAGGAACTCTGCCTCGCACTCCTTCAGGTGTGATGCTCCTGGACACCCCTCTGGGCATTGAAGCCGAGCCGTGACTGACCCCCCATTCGCACTCAGATGAGTCTGATTTTTGAGGCAGGAAAGTTTCTCCTCGACACGGATCTCACTCTGTGTGGCAGCATATTAGGCCCATCATGCTACCTACAGCAGGTATTTGGTGGTCACAGCTAGGACAGGTTCTAGCCTCCTTGTCTGATTCGGAGGAAACCAGACAAGTCATTGCCCTCTCCACACGAGGCCTAGAGCTTGCAAGGCACCAAGCAAGGGCATAGTACGATGTCAACGAGGTGGCCTCCATGATAGTGGGGACAGCGATATGCATCAGGCTGTCGGCATGGCTTTGTCTGTCCCGGTTGTCACCCCTGGCTTGGCGAAGGGTGACTTCCTCCGCCTTCCGGAGAACCCCTCTTCAAACAACATGAAGCCTTGCTGTATTCAGGCATAATGCAGTTAGCACCAGCACTTGAACTACCCCGGAATGGAAAGAGTTAACTCTATGCAGAAGCATAGAACGTTGAGCTCGAGCTCGGTTTTCAAACCTCTGTCTGTGGTACTTCCCAGTGTAACCGTCAGATTCTTTACTCCGCCTAAAATTGAAGTAGCTCCGGAGATTTCCTCTGCTCGGTTTGGTAAAAGTGAAAATGTTCGGTTAAACCATATATTTTTTGTTATTTTCAGATTTTCTGCCTCTGTCTACGGTACAGGTAGTGTGTAGATAGGTAGTGACTGTGTTTTATTTCTGTGAAAAAGTTGGAAATTGTTATTTTCCTCGGTTTCTTTCCGGTCGGTCCGGTTTGGAACCGACCCTTTTACATTCTGTTTAATTTTATTTCTGGGATTAGAGTGGTGTTCCAGTACCAATCGGTTTCAAAAGAACCGGACCTTTTGCCAGTTCTTTTAAAGAGCCCGTGACACGGTTTGTAGCCGATTGGTTATTGTATTACCTGGCTTGAAAGCTGCAATAGGGTAATTTGTTAGGTTGGCCATGTCTGAGAAACCCAAGAAGAAAACTGATCCCACTGGGTTTCCACTCTGTACTGAGTGTGGGGAGGCCTTTGCTCAAGTCAGACTGCCAAATCTGTAAAAACTTTCCTAAATCTGCCCTAGATAAAAGACTGAGTAGGCTGAAGGAAAGGGAGGCAGAGAAGTCCATAGATCCGGATGGCCAGCCTGGTTCGGTTGCGGACGAACCTGAGGAGGAACCTACTGACCTAGGCGATACCTCCTCGTGCAAAAGGAGAGCTGACCCTGAGGGGTCGGTTCCATCAAAAAAGAAGCGCAAGTCTGCCAGTTCGGATCCAGTATCGCACTCTCCAACCGCGTTCGAAATAGCCAAAGTGATTAGCATTGTTCAATCGCTTAGACCGGTTCCGTCCGAACCGGTACCGCCGGTTAGGGTGTCGGTTCAGTCGGATCCATCTCCTCCAGATTATGATCCAGATGCTTATTATGAGGAGTGGAAGGGAGACGAAGACTATCCCGATGATGATGACCGGGGAGGGGGTCTGGATGTGCCCATTGAACCGGACATCTCCCCAGACAGGCCCTCAGGTGTCTCTCCTCCCAGGCTCTCAGAGTCCCCTTCACATTTTTTGTTCTACAAAAAGGTGGCAGAAACCCTGAAGCTTCCCTTGGTTGAAGCTGCAGAGGAGGATGAAGAGCCTGATTCTGTGGAAATGATGGACATCCCAGAGTCCAAAAAGCTGTCTATCCCTCTTCATAAATCCTTGGGGAAACAGACACATAAAATTTAACAAACCCCTAATTCAATACCTCCTGTGGATAAGAGTATGGACAGGAGGTATTTGTTATCAGGCTCAGCTGCAGAGTTCCTTTATAGTCATTGCAGCCATATTGGGGTAGTGCAGGCTGCAGCCTGTGACAGGGCTAACATTCCTTTGGCTTCACACACACACACACAGATAAGGACTCTAGGAAAGTGGATGCCATGGCCAAAAACCAGTATTTGGCATCCTCTTTGGGACTCAGGCAGGCTACTTATATGGCCTACACAGCCAGATACCAGAAATCCAGATGGGATACGGTTCTGGAACTGGCTAAACAGGCCTCTCCCCTGCTAGCCAGGAGCTGGAGGAGGTGGCTGCTGATGGAATTGAGGCATCCAAAATGCAATTTCATGCTGCTGTGGACTCCAGTGATGTGGCATCTAGAGTCATGGCTACATCTGTGTCTCTCAGAAGACATGCTTGGCTCAGATGTACTAGCCTTTCACAGGATACAGACTAAGGCTATGGATTTTCCTGTAGTAGGTAACTCTCTGGGGAGCAGACACAGGCTTACGTGAAGAATATGGATGAATACAGGACCACGTACAGGAGTGCACAGGCCAAAGAAGGGCAAGCCACTCCACACAAGCAGCAGTCTAGGGGCAGGGGCAGGCCCTTTCAAATGCCTTTTTACCAAGATCATGCCTCCTCTCCCTTCCCACAGAGGGAGTTCTTCAGAGGGAGGGGCAGGAGGGGGATGCGCAGAGCTGCTCCCTCCTCCTCTCAGTCTAAGGCTCCTGCCAAGCAGACACCCTGATGTGTCAGCCCGGGTCGACTCCCTATTTCCAGTAGGAAGCAGGCTGGCTTACTACTTCCACGCCTGGAAGTCTGTGACCTCAGACAAGTGGGTCCTGGAAGTAGTAAGCCAGGGACTGGCCCTCAGCTTCAAACAATTTCCAAAAAAGAGGGCCAAGTCTTTTCCATCAGCATCACTCTCAGAAACCATTGCCCTAGAGGCAGAGGTTTCCTCTCTTCTAACTCTCAGAGCTATAGAGAAGGTTCCTACTCAGCACAAGGGAAAAGGACTGTACTCCAGGTACTTCCTTACCCCAAAGAAAACGGGAGTGGCGACCCATCCTAGACCTAAGGTATTTGAGCAAACACATTTCAAAGCCCAAATTCAAAATGGTAACTCTGGGAATAATCCTTCCCTCTCTAAGGCCAGGGGATGGGCTAGCATCTCTGGACCTCAAGGATGCCTAATTCCATATTCCTGTCAGGTGCTCCCACAAAACATAGCTCAGGTTCGAGTTGCCTTCAGGCCATCACCAATTCAGAGCTATGCCATTCGGCCTAACATCCGCTCCAAGGGTATTTACAAAGTGCCTTGCAGTAGTGGTGGCTTACCTCAGAAGACAGGGTATCACCATCTTCCCATATCTGGATGACTGGCTCTTAGTGGGTCAGTCACCTTTACAGGTCAAGTCAGCTCTTCAAACTACCCAGGTCCTACTCAGCTCCCTGGGGTTTCTTCTCAGTCTTCCAAAGTCTGTCCTCGAACCAGTTCAACTTCTCACATTTATAGGCATACAGAGTTGGACACTGTACAAGTAAAAGACTTCCTTCCTTCCCCTGACAAGGGCGAAGGCCCTGGTGGATCTCGCTTCCTCCTTTTGACCTCAGGTCTCCCACCCAGCAAGACAGTTCCTCCAGATCTTGGGCCACATGGCAGCTTCCACAGCAGTGGTGCAGGAAGCAAGGTTCCAGATGAGGGATATTCAGTTTCATCCAAGGTCTTTTTGGTCTCAAAAGAAGGATTCACTTACCAAACTGATTCCAGTGACTCAGACTCTGGTCCAAGCCCTCCAGTGGTGGCTGGACCAGGACAACCTCAGACAAGGGGTTCCATTTCTCCCTCAAGTCCCATCAGTAGTTCTAACTACGGATGCTTCTCTCCTAGGGTGGGGAGCCCACCTGGGAGCCCTGACATCTCAATGGGTCTGGTCTCCACAAGAGTCTCTCCTTCATATCAATCTCCTGGAACTCAGGGCAGTTTTTCTAGCCCTGCAGAGCTTCTCGGATTCAGTCACAGGCAAGGTGGTCCAAGTCAGAACAGACAACACCACCACAATGTGGTATATCAAACAGGGAGGCACTCGGTCCTCGGCCTTGGGCACAGAGGCCATGAAGCTGTGGTCTCTGGCCTATTTTCTTCAGACTTCTCTGGTAGCAGTTCATCTTCCAGGGAAGGAAAACATACTAGCAGATGCTATGAGCAGAATTTCACAGGGACATCACGAATGGTCCCTGGATCTTCATATCCTGAAGGTCATCTTCTCCAGGTGGGGCACTCCAGAGATAGATCTCTTTGCAGCACCGGACAATCATGAACTTCCTCTGTTTTGTTGCAGATCTCCGGTCCTGGAAGGGCAGGTTTCTCTATGCCTTCCCTCTGCTGTTCAGAGTTCTGATCAAGATCAGGACTCAGCCCTGCACAGTGATACTGGTGGCTTCAGATTGGGCCAGACAGCCTTGGTATCCTCTGCTGCTGTCCTTGTCAGTGTCACGTCCCCTGTCTCTGCCCAGGAAATACAATCTCCTGTCCTCCTCCCAGGGGCGGATCTGGTACCCTAATCTCCAGTCTCTCAATCTCAAGTCCTGGCTCTTGAAGAGTTAGAATATGGAGCACTACATCTCTCTCAGGGAGTTCTGGATATTCTGAAGGTCTCCAGGAAACCTTCTACTAGAAAAACTTAACAACTCAAAATGGAAAAGGTTCAGTATTTGGTGCTCTCAGAAAGGCATCCTGCCTGATTCTGCAGACATTTCCACAACCTTAGACTATCTACAGTAGTTCATCTGAATGGTCTAGGCCTTAGGCCTGCCACTCTGAAGGTTAATCTAGCAGCTGTGTCTGCATTCCTCTCAGCAGGGAAGGGCTGATCTTCCTGGACATAAGTCTCCACCACTCATTCACACTAGTGGGATCTGCGCCGGAGGCACCAGGACCCATCGGGAGCAAACTTTGCTGGAGGGTCGACCACGAGAGGTGGCGCCGCGGCCTAGCTTCGCGCAGCAATGACTATCTCAAGCCGACCCTCCAACCGCCTCAGTTCCTTTTTTTCCGCCATCGAAAAGCGCTTCAGTAACGACGTCGCTTGTCGGAGTCAAACTTCAAACTAGCGCATAGTTTTCAGTTTATTTTTTTATAATATTATCTCGATAGTAGTATCGCTTACATTTATCATATTTCTATTATATTTTAACATATAATAAAGAAGTCTCGGCCTACTTGACGGAGTCGACCATGAGCAGGTCAGGTGACAGTAGGGAGACTTCGTATGAAAGCTGTTCAGTCAGTCGGGCTGTCCGTCAGCCCCCTTCTCTCAGCAGGGTTCCGACAACGGTCAGTCCGATGCCTGGGGATGGGCGGTCCTCACCGGCATAAAACAAACGGTCGCGATTCCTCAAACTGCTCGGCCTCGAGCTCTTCTTCGACCCACAGGTCAAAAAGAGAAGGCATCACTCGAGGTCGCCTCTGATACGCCCGGCCTCGACGGTCGGTTATCGTGGTTGTTGACTTGTGTCCTCCTTCGAGTCGCCAACTTCTTGCTCTTGCTGCCTTCGACATCGGAGTCCTACCCGCCCTATAGGTAGGTCTCCAGATGAGCAGTTTCATCAGTGGGCCGCTCTTATGGAGCGATGGGCTCGGAGGTTGGTTCTTCTGCCTGGCTCGGTTGCCCCGGAGACTTCGGGTTCGTCGGGCGATCAGGTAGGGCGGTTGGACCTTCCTAGTTGCGCGGGGCGCCCTTCGGTGCCAGCGACTCCGTGCTTAGGTGTTTCCCCCCCCTCACATGGCTGCGGCGCAGGGGGCCACACCGATGCCCTTATCTCCTGGTTTTTCTCTCTCATGTTTTCCAGGTTCCAGGGTTTCCGCACCATCCACGGGTCTCTGCGCTTGTCGGCACTGCTGGGCCTGGCGCCGATGCCTTCACGGGCGCCTGGGAGCACACGCCAGCTGCCTGTCGCTCTTCGCGCCTCCTGCGGCACTGCCTCACCTGCTCGCCTCGGCGCCGGGGCCCTTGGGGACTCCTCCTCTATCAGTTCTTCCTCCTCTCCTATTTTCACCCTTTCCTGTCCAAACAGTCCTTCCTGGACCATCAGGAGATGATGTTGAGCCTGACCCAGACCTTCGGTTGGTGATGAAGTGGAGGAAGAAGGATCTTTACTGCTACAGGGCCTGTGGTCGAGGACCTGTCCTTAAGTCTCTGTTGAAGAACCGAGTTCCACTCTTTCTCTCCAGACTACAGACATCGATCCTGGGAAAAGATTAAGACTCAATATCTTCATGTCGGAGATCCCTATGGATTTGACCCTCCGATTCTATCCTTCCTTCGAGACGCTGTCTCAAATGGTATGGAATAATCCTGCTCTACTCCTCGTGGCTAAATCCATTGATAGAAATATTCAGCCCCCAAGGATCGTCCCATTTTGGCATCTCAAGCCTTATGGATCCTATTGTAGTCCTGGCAGAGAATGATAAGGTCGTTTTTCCTCAGCTACTCACAGCTCGACCTATTAACAAAGAGTCTCGTGAAATTGATACATTAGGTAAGAGAGTCTTTGCTGCCTCCACTCTAAGTATGCGTACTGCCAGCTATCAAGGCTATTTTTCTCAGTATGAGTATATCCTGTGGCATTCTATTAAACAGATGATTGAAGCCCTACCGGAGTCGGATTCAAAGCCAGAGCTTCTTCAAACCATTACCAGAAGTATTGAATCTAATAACCAGCAGGTTAAAGCAGCCATGGATGCTTTTGACACTGCTTCCCGTTCAGCAGCTGCTGGTATTTGCACCCGGTGTCATTCCTGGCTGCGCACTTCGGGCTTTACGAATGACGCGCAGCAGGAGGTGATGGCATTGCCCTTTGACGGTGCATATCTTTTTGGTCCTCAGGTAGAGCAAGCTCTAGAAGCTACACAAAAGACTAGGTCAGCCATTAAGTTGGCTCGGCCCCCTCCTGCCCCCTCTCGAGGGCATGCCAGTAAACGACAGTTTCATAATCGCCAGTCCTTTAGAGGCAGAGGATGTTTCCATAAGAACCAACCTGCCCAACCTCAAAAGAAGGTGCAAGGGCCCAAAGCGCCAAGCGCTACCTTATGAATTGCCGGCCCAAGTTCCATCTCAGCTGCCCGAGGTGGACTTTTCCTCTCCGTTGGGAGGTCGTCTGATGCACTTCTACAACCAGTGGAAGTCCATAACCTCAGACAAATGGGTTCTTCGGATAATTCGCATGGGGTATTCACTCAATCTTGTGGAGACCTCTCCGGATCGTCCCCCCAAACGGCAGCCCAGGCTGTCAACCCTTCAGTCAGACCTTCTCGCCGCCGAGGTTCAGGGCCTTCTGAACAACAGGGCATTAGAAGTGGTGCCACTGCACCAACGAAACACGGGGTTCTACTCACATTACTTTCTGGTTCCAAAGAAGTCCGGCGAATGCGCCCATTCTAGATCTCAGAAAGCTAAACAAATTTCTCCCCAAGGAGAAATTCAAAATGATTTCTCTGGAACCCTGTTACTCTGCTCCACCAACACGACTGGTTAGCCTCCTCAGATATGCAGGACGCCACCAGCACGCTCCTGTTCACCCGAGGCATCACAAATTCCTGAGGTTTGTGGCTCTGGGACAACACTATCAGTTCAGAGTCCTGCCCTTTGGGCTATCCTCGGCGCCGCAAGTTTTTACAAAATGTGCAGTTCTCGCAGCACACCTCAGAAAGGTCGGAATTCAGGTGTTTCCTTATCTGGACGATTGGCTTCTAGCAAGCCCTTCCAGGCAAGTGACTCTGGACGCCGTGGAGACGGCCTCGCGCTTCCTTACGTCCATGGGAGTTCTGCTCAACCTCAAGAAATCGCAACTGCAGCCCTCCGAGAGGCCCCTTTTTATAGGGACTCTTCTGGACACCTCCTGTGTGAAGGCTTTCTTCCAGAAGACAGGAGGAACGATATCATTCAGATGGCCCGTCACATCGGGGAAAACAGCTCAGTTACAGCTCTCTCGATGCAACAGATGCTAGGCCTCATGGCATCCTCAGTGTTCACTGTACCCCTAGCACGTCTGCACATGAGAACCACCCAGTGGATGCTCAGTACTCAGTGGTCCCCAACCACTCACCCGCAGTCCTATCTCATCAAGGTGACAGAACCTTTAAGGAGGTCACTCACCTGGTGGTCTCAAAAGAGCTATCTCCTGGAGGGGTATCCCTTTGATCCTCTGGACCATCAGATCTCCATTACCACGGACACATCCCTAATGGAGTGGGGAGCTCACTGTCAGGCTCTCCACACTCAAGGTGCGTGGACTCAAGTCGAGTCCCAGCCCACATAAACATCCTAGAAATGAGAGCCGCCCTTATGCGCGGTCCGAGCTTTGAAGGACATTCTGTGTCACAAGAACATTCTTTCAAACGGACAACAAAGCAGTGATGTATTACATCAACAAGCAGGGCGGTGCTCACTCTTACCCCTTATGCAGAGAAGCAATGAGGGTATGGAATGGTGCTTGAGCACGAGGCTCTAATTCGCGTGTACCTGCCAGGTGTTCAGAACTAACTGGCAGACCGTCTCAGCAGAACAGAGACAGACCTCACGAGTGGTCTCTGACTCAACCATAGTTCAGTCACTATTCAAGAGTGGGGAACTCCAGACCTGGACCTTTTCAATCCCCACTCAACGCAAAACGGCCTCTCTTCTGCTCCAGAAACCAGGGCCTGGCATTTTCTGTCAGGATGCTCTAGGCTGCGGTGACAAAACGCTTTACGCCCTTTCCGCCTCTTCCTCGAATTCAGAGGGTACTCCTAAGTTCGAATCCCAGGGGACAAAATGATTCTCATTGCTCCCTTTGGCCTTGGCAGCTGTGGTTTCCACTACTCAACAATATGTTGGCAGTTCCTCCGAGACCACTTCCCTGCAGATGAACCTTGACTCAGGGACCGTGGTCCATCCCAACCTGAGATCACTTCACCTTCATGCTTGGCTCCTGAAGAGGTCAAGTAAACTGGTTCAATGTCTCGAAGAGTTTCAGATATTCTTCTGGCTGCACGGAAGCCAGCCACTCGGAAAACTTACACAGCCAAGTGGAAGCTGCCGCTGTGGTGTCAAAGTCCTCTTTGAACCTTTTCCTGTCCACCAGATAAGGTTTTGGAGTACCTTTTGGACCTCTCAAATTGGTCTGCAGTACTCTACAGTCAAAGTTCATCTTAGTGCCATTTCAGCGCATCATGAACCCGCTTTTTCCTTAACTCTGGCTCAGTTACCTATGGTTAAGAGATTTCTTAAGGTATTCTGCATACCAGACCTCTACAAGACGCCCAGTCGCAGCCTGGGACATTAATCTTGTAGCTAGACATGCTCACTGGAAACCTTTCGAACCTCTGGCTACCTGTGAGCTAAAATTTCTCACCTGAAGACTGCCTTCCTAGTGGCCATTACCTCAGCCCACAGGGTCTCTGAGATACATGCCTGTCACAGACCCTCCCAGATACTGTGTTCCATAAGGACAAACTAGTTCTTCGTACTATCCTAAATTTCTTCCTAAGGTTGTGTCAGAATTTCATCTAAACCAACCTTTGGTCCTTCCCTCTTATTTTGCTGACTTCCAAAATGAAGGGGAACGTTCTCTTCATTCTTTGGATGTTAAGAGGGCCTTGCGTTTCTATCTAGATAGAACCAAGGATTTTCGCAAAGCTCAGCAACTGCTAGTTTCCTTCAGTGAGACCTGCAGGGTCAACCTGTCGCTATCAGACGATCTCATCATGGCTAGTGGCGTGCCTTCATCACTGCTATTCCTTGGTGCAGGTTGTTGAGGCAGAGTTTTACACTCACTCTACCAGAGCGGTCGCGCATCCCTAGCAGAAATCAGAAGTGCCCATTGCAGACATCTGCAATGCGGCCACCTGGAGCTCAGTGCATACTTCTAAACATTATGCACTAGATGTCCATGCCAGACTACTTATTCTTCCTTTGGCAGAGCCATCCTCAATGGACTTCTGTCCTAGAAACGTGAGCTCTTGGTCTCCTGCCGCCTCTGGGATTATTAGCCTGTACTCTCCCAATAGTGTGAATGAGTGGTGGAGACTTGTGTCCAGGAAGATATGAATATTACGTACCTACCGTAATTCTTGATCTTCTTGGACGAGTCTCCACCACTCATTCACATGCCCACCCTCCATCCCCCGAGCCCACCTTTCTTGTTGGTCTTCACTCCCTCAAATCTTTAGGCCGTGAAGACTTCTTTTGTTGACCCTCTTACATCGGTCGCCTGGACTATTTTATGTCCGGTTTTTAGGTTAGGCTACCCTCTAGGTTAGCTGCGCTGCACCTCCTTGGTGGGACATTGAGGTAGTTGGAGGTCGACGCCAAGATAGTTGCTATCGCACGAAAGCTAGGCTCGCGGCACCATCTCTGGCGCCGACCCTCCAGCAAAAAAGTTTGCTCCCGATGGGTCCTAGTGCCTCCGGCGCAGATTCCAATAGTGTGAATGAGTGGTGGAGACTCGTCCAAGAAGATCAAGAATTACGGTAGGTACGCAATTTTCATTTCCTCATCTCCCGCCTGACCTGCAGACCACGGTCCACCAGGTGTGGGACCAGGGCAAGGCGGTGGCGAAGCAGCAGCTCCAGACTGCTCTGGACATAGGTGATTCCTGTGCCAGGTCAGTAGCGGCCGCAGTGGCCATGCGACGCAGGGCGTGGCTGAGGATATCCACTTTCACGGCGGATACCCAGCATTGCTGGCGGCCGCCCTTCTTGGGACTGACCTCTTCTGCCCTGGAGTGGAGGGACACCTCCAGCGGATCGAAAAGTCCAATGCCACTCTGGACTCGGTTCACCTCCTCCCAGAGGGACAAAGGCCAGCAGCAGAAGTCCTTTCGTCCCTTCAGTCCCTCTAGCCTTGACCGCCCAGCAGCACCAGCAACAGGGCCAGCAGGTTTGCGCTAGCATCCCAAACCCAAGCCGACGGCTTTCTCCAACAGGAAGCAAGGAGGTAAAGGTCTCGGAGGTCCCTCGGCCGGTCCTTCCTCCAAGTCTGCCCAGTGACGGGTTGAGGTGCCGCCCACCTCGCCACTCCCCTGGGTTCCCCTCTGGGGTACGGCCCGCCACTCTTTCCGCCTGGTCCGCCATCACCACGGACCTCTGGGTGTTGGAGGTAGGAAAAGGCCTGCCTCTGAGTTTGAGCAGGTTCCACTTTTCGAGCCGCCCTCGGGGCCACGGGGTCCGCAGCCTTGCTGTTGGCCCACCGGCCGACATTGCCCTGCTCCTCAAAAGAGGTAATCAGGAAGGTGGCGATCCTCCTTCAGACCCGGGTTTGTATCCTGGTACTCCTGGTCCCAAACGGACGGGGCTGGCGCTCATTCTCGACCTGCACGACCTGAACAAGTTCCTAAGGTCTCGAACCTTCAGGATGGTCACCTAGCTCAGATTATCCCATCCTGGAATGAGGCTTGTGGTTCTGCTCCCTGGACCTCCAGGACGCGTCTTTTCACGCCCCAATCTGTCTGTCCCATCAGGAGATTCTCCGCTCAGAGCGGGAGGGATCCCTTTACGAGTTCGAGCCATGCCCTCTCGGCCTCCCTATCTCCCAGGGTCTTCACCAAATGCATGGCAGTTGTGACAGCATTCTGCGGTGCCGAGAGGTCTGGGTGTACCCTTACCTGGATGATTGGCTGATAGCAGCCCCCTCCAGACAGGAGGTGGAGCAGTCCAGAGATCTGGCCCTCCAGGTTTGCTCTCAGGTTGGCCTCCTCATCAACGAGGCCAAGTCGGAACTCATGCCAAAGCAGGTGATTCTGTTCATCGGGGCAGAGCTCGACTCTCTGCAAGCCAGAGCACGGCTCCCGGCGGACAGGGCCGAGGTTCTTTCCTCCTTTGCCCAATCATTTCTGGTTGGGCAATTGCGCCCTGCCCGGGACTTCCTGGGCCTCATGGTGGCCTGCACCAGCATGGTCCATTGGGTCATTGGTACATACTGCGCCCCTTCAATGGGGACTGGCCAGCCAGTGGTCACAATGCCGATCCGTTGGACCGGCCCGTGACAGTGACCCAGGAGATGTGGAACGCTGTCCAGTGGTGGATCGTTCCAGCTCATCAGCAGGAGGGTATCCCATTTGTCCGCCCCGAGCCGACGGTCTCTCTCTCGACCGACGCATCTCTGATGGGTTGGGGTGCCCATCTGGGGGAACACCGAGTGCACGGCCTCTGGTCCCTTCGGGAGTCCCGATGCCACATCAACCTGCTGGAGCTCCAAGTGGTCCGTCTAGCTCTCACTGCCTTCGCTCCATTTCTACGGGGTCAAGTGGTTCAGGTCCAGACGGACAACACCACGACCATGTACTATCTGAACCGCCAGGACGGGACGCGCTCCCTGCTTTTATGCAAGGAAGCTCACCACATTTGGTCCCTAGTGTTCAGCCTGGAGGCGGATCTCCTAGCCATTCACGTGGCAGGAGCCTCCAACACCCTGGCCGATGCCCTAAGCCGGATAGGGGCTGCGTCTCACGAGTGGTCTCTCCTGCCGGAGGTAGTACAAGATCTCTTCTCCCACTGGGACACCCCTCACGTGGACCTGTTTTCCTCCAGGGAGAATGCGAAGCTGAGTCTGTTCAATCGCCCCCCTCAGCAGGGCTCGCTGCAGGATGCCTTCTGGAGGCCGTGGACCCGGCCTCTTCTCCTTTCCCCCATTTCCCCCTAGATCCACAAGGTGCTTCTCAAGGCGAGGAGGACAAGGCGCAGGTGATTCTGGTAGCCCTAGACTGGCCCCGCCAGTTCTGGTATCCAGATCTCCTCAGCCTCAGCTCCAGGCTCCCGAGGCGGCTTCCAGCACGCCCGGACCTGATCTTAGTCAGTCAGGGGAAGGTATTCCATCCAGACCTTCAATCCCTGCACCTGACGGCCTGGTTCCTGAGCGGCTAGAGTTCCAGGCCTTGGGTCTTTCCGACGAGGTCCTCAACGTCGTTGAGGCGTCCCGTAAGGAGTCGACCAGAAAATGCTATGCCTTCAAATGGAAGAGGTTTTCCATTTGGTGTCAGGGGAAGGGCTTGGACCCTTCTGACTGCCCCTTTGCAAGCATTCTGGACTACCTGTGGTCCCTTTCTCAGCAAGGGCTTCGGTCGATGACCATTAAGGTGCACCTGGTAGCCATCTCTGCTTACCAGGCGCGGGCCGGCAAGCAGTCGGTGGCACAGGAGAAGGTGGTCGGGAGCTTTTTCAAAGGCCTTGACCACATTTCCCCTCCAGGGCGAGAACCTCCACCTCCTTGGGATCTACTGCTGGTATTGGCTAAGCTCATGGGCAAGCCATTCGAACCAGTGCACAGGTGTGATCTTTCACACCTGTCGTGGAAGACTGCCTTCTTGGTGGCTATCACGTCAGCCAGAAAGATGGGAGAGCTCCAGGCACTTTCCATCGAGCCTCCCTACCTGGTCTTCCACAAGGACAAGGTTGTCCTGCGCCCCCACCCGAAGTTCCTCCCGAAGGTTGTGTCGGAGTTTTACCTTAACCAGGTGTTGACTCTGCCGGTGTTCCTCCCCAATCACACCTCAGAGGCCGAGCATAGGCTCCATACTTTGGACCCTAGACGAGCGCCGCTTATTATAAGGAGTGGATGGCTGAAATTGAGAGAGGTTCTCCAGCTGTTTGTCACCCACGCTGGAAGCCGCACCTGGCAGACCTGCAGCAAAGCGGACGATAGGCAGGTGGATCACCTCCTGCATAGAGTTTCACAGGTTGGCGGGCATGGAGCCTCCAGAGGATAAGAGCTCATTCTACCCGCCATACCGCTGCATCGTAGTAGCTGCTTCAGGGACGTCCCTATCCAGGATATCTGCAGGGCTGCTACCTGAAGTCGGCACATACCTTCATTACCCACTACCACATCGACCTCGAGTCACGCGGGATGCTGGTTTTGGGCCTCGCTTCTCCAATCTCTCTTTCCCAAGTAAGTAGCGGGGGTGTGCGCCTTGCCTCCCTCCTCCCGGAGAACTGCTAGGAGTCTGCCAGACAGTGTGGATAAACAACATATCCATGTCTCTAGAAATACAGGTTACTCACCTGTAACAGGAGTTCTAGGAATGGTATATGTTCATCCACCACGACCCACCCGACCTCCCAACCCGTGGCACAACCCACAGGCTTTTCATGGGCCAGATCTGGCGTCATGGGGCGGAGCCGAGAGTTTTACCACCCGGGTGGGTGGGAGGAGCCAGCTTGAAGACCTTCCGGCAAGGATACCTGCCAGACAGTGTGGATGAACAACATATACCATTCCTAGAACTCCTGTTACAGGTGAGTAACCTGTATATATCCTCCATTAGAGGATGCTACCGTTGCTGCTTGGCACAGGCCTAAATACCCTTACTGCAGTCCTGAGAAAGGCAGATACAGGGTACCCAGCTCTGTCTGTTAAGCATGGTTATAATGCATAACCTGAAACTAGCTCTGTAGTCATTATGGCTGCTAATGATTGTTCTAGGACCCCTAGGCACATGAGTACTTTGCCTCTAGATAAAGAATCTAAATGTCTGGATGTAATGGGAAAACATTGTTATGCCTCAGCATCCTTAGGCCTGTGGATTGCTCATTACCAGGACTGTATCAATCAATCAAGTCTTTATTTAACCAGGTGTTCATCGTTGAACAGAAGCTCATTTGCAAGATGGACCTGGGTGGAGCATGAACAATTGTATATACAGGTCAACACAGGTGTTTACAAGGCAATACGGATAATACTGTTTACAGAGAGGAAGAAAAAGAAGTTCATACGTACATAGAATTATACAGATATTCTACAGATTACAGGTTATTTACATACATAGAAGTGTCGATAGGAAGATAAAGCAGGTTATCTAAGGTTGCAGGAGGAAGTAACGTAGGAAAAAAAAATATATGCACACACACCAGGTAGAGGCGAAGGTGGGTGGGGGGAGGCTAGGAGGGCACGATGCACAGAGATGAGTTGGTAAAACGGGATATAGAGAAGGTGGATGGAGAAAAGGAGTATGTGTGAGCCCCAGGATTGAATGCTATAAAGTACGGGGCATAGTAGGATGTCACAACCCAGGGGTAGTGTATGATAAAATATCAGACTAGCCTATGGAAGGCAACTACAACACAGGATCTTACCTGTATCAATTAATGTTTTATCCAAAGGACGGCACACCCCAACAGTACAGCACCCCCTTTATCCTGCACTTGGTTGCCAGTGTTAAGGTATGAGCCCAATCCCAGTGTGGGCCCAGATCTCACAACCTTCTAGCCCAGAGGTGGATGTACTACCTACTGAGCCACGCGAAGACCTAACCTAGGTAGCCCATCCAAACAAGAGACAGAGCAGGTGGTGGCCACAGCTTCTGAGTTCCTTACCTCCATGGTGGTTCTGCTCTGTCTTGGCCCGCTACATGACATGGATTCGTGCGATGCCTGCTTCTCCATGGACCGTCGTGTCATCGAACAACGCAGGTGGAAAATTGGACGAGCTCCGCCAACTTTCAGGGGACAGACGCGCAGTCGTCTGGCCAAGCCACGGTCTCTCAGTCTTTCCTCCGGGTCCCTTCCCGGTTCTGTACAGACCACTGAGGAGGGGGCTTCTGCTCCTAGTAGTCTCGCCGTTGCAGAAGCCCCTTCTGTGGTGCAGGAGGCCCAGTCCGTTCCCCTTGGGGGACAGGCAGGAGGCATCGCTATGGCAGTCGCCCCTTCGGGGGTGAAGGCTCCCCCGGTGTCACTTCCTCGGCTTGAAAGGCCTAAGTTGGCGCCGTCCTCGATGCTGTCTGTCAGCGCCATCTTGGGCCTTGGCGCCGTGGGCCCTGATGGCGCTGTCAGTGCCAGGCTGTCGCTCGGCACCATTTCTGCTGTCGGCACCGTTCTCAGTGCCAGTGGTACTGATGGTGCCGTGGGAGACTCTACGGCACCATCCTTCTCTGTTTCTCGCCGCGGCGCCATGTCCAGCTCTGGTGCAGCTTGCAGCACCGAGGGAGGACATGGTGCCGTGGGAGTTTCCGATCTCGGCGCCAAGAGTGCGTTCGGAACTGTTGTGGGTGCAGTATCTGGCCTCGGTGCACGTGCCATGACAGGCCCGGCCTGATACTTGCCATCCTCCAGCACGTGTCTTCTTGGCACTTGCGATTCTCGCGCTTGAGGTCCCTCGGCGCCGACTCTGGTGCAGTCACTCGATCGGGTGCCCCATTCAGTTTGGATGGCAGCGGGCGTGAAAGTACGGACTGGCACAGGACTTCGGTCTCCACCTCCTCGGAGGCGGAATCGGACTCTGGGTCAGATAGGCAGTCTGACACTTTGGATTTGGCTGCTCATGTGGACACCTTGGTAGTGTCCTCGACAGACCAGAGCCAGACCCCCTCTGAGAAGTGGACAGTCGCTCCTGGGTCACGGTTCAGGGGTGCTGACCAGCAGGCAGTGGTGCAGGCCACCATTGCTGTGCAGCCTGGCTGCAGAGGGTTTTCTGACCCCACAGTGGTGGTACCCCCTCAGGTGGTGTGCCTAGATCGCCCAACTTTAGGGCCAGTCGGAGCACCCACAGGAGGGAAGGGTGCTGCTCCCTGGATAGCCCCTTCGGAGGCTGACCAGGGTTGCCAGCTGCCTAGGCTGGCTTTTTCGAGGATAAGGGCTCTTTCAGACTCCGAAGGGTCATGGGGTTGGGGTTCGATGCTGCAACCCTTTTCCGGGACCCTTCCGGGTTCCAGAAGGAGTCGTAGTGCGGATCTCCCCCCCTTCCTTTTCTCTTTCCTCGAGATGGCACCATTCTTTTGGACTTTCATGGCCCCGGTCACCTCACGAGGGATTCTTCAGGGCGCAGCCTAGGCAGTTCCAGTATGGTTGACCAGCTGTTGGCTGTTGAGTTTTCCGGAGCTTCCTCTTCCCTTGGGGCTCCATGTGCGCTATCTAGCCCAGGCAGAGGACAGCTGATTCCTGTTTTCGGCTCTGCCCCCTCTCTCCTGCCACCTTCTCCTGCTCTCCCAGATATTCTTGGTCCGAGTGGCCCTCTCTCCTGGGAACAGTTCAGAGCTGTGGCTGCTCAGTTTCCCTCTTATGTTAGGGCCATGTTCAGACAGATTTTTCAACCTCCCCCTGAGCAGCCAACCTCTGAACCTTTGAGGTCCTCAGACTCCTCATCCTCCTCTTCAGGAGGTGAGGAACTGTCTGTCCACATCTCCCCAGGTGCTGATCTCACTGAGTATCAGCATTTTCTCATGAGGATGTTGGAGGACCTGCATATCACCCCACCCACTCAGCACAATCCGGATCATCTGACGCGCACCTTTTTGGGCGATTTCAGTGTGGCCATTCTTGTAGTGCCCCCAGATGCACTCCACCCAGCCTGCTCCCATTCAGGAGACGTCAGTGCACTTCTGGCAGAGATCCTTTTCCGGAGTCCCAGCCCGTAGGGATCTCTGACAGAGGTATTGTGCTCCCCCCACCCCCCCGGAGTCTCCAGGTAGTCTGCTCCATCCTAGCTCAGGATTGACTCAACTGGATACTCCCCATGGGCTTCACGCCCTTCACCGTGACAGGCCCCCAGATGCAGACTCCATGGATATTGACTTCTGGGGTAGGAAGGCTTTCTACTCTGCACAGTTGCTTCTCTCTATATCTGCTCATCAGGCCCACTACGCTACCTATGACAGGTTCCTGTGGTCCAGGCTAGGTCAACTCCTAGCCTCGATGCCCGACACGGAGGAAACCAGACAAGCCATTGCACACTCTGCACGTGGTCTGGAGCTAGCAAGGCACCGAGCAAGGGTATCTTACGATGCCAGTGAGGTAGCTTCCAAGGTCATAGTGACAGCGATCTGCACTAGACGGACGGCATGGCTGCATCTCTCCCGGTTGTCACCCATGTCCCAGCGTAGGGTGATTTCCTCCACTTACCAGAGAACCCACCTTTCAGACAACATGAAGTCTTGCTGTATTCTGACAATCTGCAATTAGCTTCAGTCTTTGAACTGCCCCAGAGTGTAGAAGGTTAATTTTCTATGCAGTGCATAGAACGTTGAGATCGAGCTCGGTTGAGGTCTCTGTCTGCAGCACTTTGGAACACAACCGCCAGATTCTTTACTCCGCCTCACTGAACAGTCGTTCCAGAGATTTCTGCTTCTGCTTGGTTCCAGTCGGTTAAAGTGTCGTTTTTTTCCACTTAACTCCCGTAGTATTGTGGTTCAGGGCTCTGTGTGCGGTACAGTAAGTACTTTAGGTAGTAGTTCTGGGTTATTTCTGGAAATTGTAAACAACTTTTCTCGATCGGTTTGGCTGAACCGATCCAACTTATTTGAATTCTGTGTGTTTTCCTTTAGTGTGTGGTTACCGGTCCTTATCGGTTTAAAAAAAAAAACGTGTTTTGACATTTTTTTCCAATACCCGTAACACGGTTAGAAACCTATAAGGGAGTATTGCCTGGCGGTTGCCAAAAAAAGGGTAAGTTTGGTTAGGTTGGTCATGTCTGAGAAACCCAAGAAAAAAACTGGGCCCACTGGGTTTCAAAACTGAAGTGAGCGTGGGGAGGTCTTTGCTAAGGCCGATCCCCACACCACCAGTGTTTATTGTCTGGGGTTTGACCACCTCAGTACAGATTGCCAAATATGCAAAAACTTTCCTAAGTCTACCCTGGAAAAGAGATTAGGTAGACTTAAGGAAAAGGAGGCCGAGAAGTCTGCTGACCTGATTGGCCAGCCGGTTGGTTCGACCGAACCAGGAGGAGTGCCTTCTGACCAGGCGATACTTTCACAAGAGGAGAGCCGATCCCGAGGGATCGGTTCTACAAAGAGAAACGTAAAGAAAATCAGCCGGTTTGGATCTGGGTTTCATGTTCCAACCGCTGATGAGATTGCCCGGCGATTCGGTTGTTGAATCGCCGCCCAGTTCCATCCGATCCGGCTCCGTTAGCAAGTGGTTCGGTTCGGTCAGTTCCTACGGTTCAAGATTATGCCCCTGAAGATTTTTATGAACCGGAATTTGAGGAGAAGGGGGATTATGAGCAAGATGATGAGTACGATGGAGCAGAAAGTCTGGATGTGCCTATTGAACCGGACATCTCCCCAGACAGACCTTCTGGTGTTTCCCTTCCTAGGCTCTCTGAGTCCCTTCCCCACTATCTATTCTACAGAAAAGTGACTGAAACCCTCCAGCTTCCTATGGAGGAGGCTACAGAGGATCAAGAGGAGCTTGATTTTGTTGAAATGATGGACGTCCAGGAGGCTGTCTATTCCCCTACACAAATCTTTTGGGAAACAGACACAAAAAATGTTCAAGTCTCCAAATTTTGTACCTCCTGTTGATAAAAGAATGGACAAGAGATATACCTTATCAGGATCAGATGCAGAGTTTTTCTATCAACAATGCAGCCATGTTGGGGTTGTGCAGGCTGCAGCCTGTGACAGGGCTAATGTTCCCTTGGCTTCACACACCCAGATAAAGACTCCAGGAGGATGGATGCCTTGGCAAAGAAATGGTACATGGCATCCTCTTTGGGAGTCAGGCAGGCTAATTATATGGCCTATACAGCCAGGTACCAGAAGTCCAGGTGGTACACTACTGGCACTGGCACTTGTTAAACAGGCCCCCCCCCCCTTGCTGGCCATGGAGCTGGAGAAGGTGGCTGCTGATGGATTGAGGCATCTAAAGTACGATTTCATGCTGCGGTGGACTCCAGTGATGTGTCATCAAGAGTCATGGCTACATCTGTGGCTCTTCGGAGAATGGCTTGGCTCAGATGTACTAGCCTCTCACAGGACACCCAGGCTAAGGCCATGGATTTTCCTGTGGAAGGTAATTCTCAGTTTGGGGAGCAGACAGAGAATTCCATGAAGAAGATGGAGGAATATAGGACCACTTATAGGAGTGCACAGGCCAAGGAGAGGCAGGCAACTCCTTAAAGGCAGCAAGCTTGGGGCAGGGGAAGGCCTTTTCATAAGCCTTTCTACCAAGCACAGGCCTCTTCTCCCTTTTCACATAGGGGGTTCTTCAGAGGGAGAGGTAGAAGGGGGATGAGCAGGGCTGTATCCACTCCTCAGCCTAAGACCTCTGCCAAGCAGACACCCTGATGGGTCTGCCCGGGTCGACTCTTCTATCTCTGTAGGGGGCAGGCTGGCTTACTTTGTCCAGGACTGGATGTCTGTTACTTCAGATAAGTGGGTACTGGAAGTAGTAAGCCAGGGACTGGTTCTCAGCTTCAAAAATTTTCCGAAGATGAGAGCCAGATCGTTTCCACCTGCAAGTCTCTCCGAAACCCTTGCCGTAGAGGCAGAGGTTTCATCTCTTCTGTCCTTAAGAGCCATAGAGAGAGTTCCTACCCTACACTGGGGCAAAGGTCTGTACTCCAGGTACTTCCTTACCCAAAAAAGACAGGGGAGTGGTTATCCATCCTAGATCTAAGATACCTGAACAAACATCTTTTAAAACCAAGGTTCAAGATGGTGACTCTGGGAATAATTCTTCCCTTCCTAAGGCCAGGGGACTGGCTAGCCTCCCTGGACCTCAAAGATGCCTACTTTCACATTCCCATCATGTGCTCCCACAGAAAGGACCTCAGGTTCAAGTTGCCCTCAGGCCATTACCAGTTCAAAGTAATGCCCTTTGGTCTAACATCAGCTCCAAGAGTTTTCACAAAGTGCCTGGCAATAGTGGTTGCCTTTCTAAGAAGACAAAAAATTTCCATTTTTCCATATCTAGATGACTGTCTCATAGTGGGTCAGTCTCCAGACCAAGTCAAGTCAGACCTGCAAGTGACTCAGCAAGTGCTCACATCCCTGGGATTTCTTCTCAACCTTCCCAAGTCAGTTCTCGAACCGGTGCAGCTTCTTACCTTTATAGGGGCAGAGCTAGATACTGTCAAAGCAAGAGCCTTTCTTCCCCTGGAAAGGGCAAGAGTTCTTATAGAACTGGCTTCTTCCTTTAGCCTTCAGGTGTCCCGACCAGCAAGGCACTTCCTTTAGCTCTTGGGCCACATGGCAGCTTCTACAGCGGTGGTCCAAGGGGCAAGCTTCCAGATGAGGGACATTCAGTTCCATCTGAGGGTCTTTTGGTCCCAAAGGAAGGATCCTCTTACCAAAATGATTCCAGTGACTCGGACACTGATCCAAGCTCTTCAATGGTGGCAAGATCAAGACAATTTAAGGCAAGGGGTCCCATTTGTCACTCAGCCTCATTCGGTGGTCCATACCACGGATGCTTCCCTTTTGGGGCGGGGAGCCCATCTGGGGCTCTCACAGCCCAGGGACTGTGGTCCCCACAGGAATCTCTTCTTCATATCAGTCTACTGGAACTCAGGGCAGTTTCTCTGGCCCTGCAGGCTTTCTCTCAGTCAGTGCAGAACAAGGTGGTTCAGGTCAGAACAGACAACACCACCACCATGTTGTACATCAACAAGCAGGGAGGCACTTGGTCTACAGCCTTGTGCACAGAAGCCATGAAATTGTGGTCCCTGGCTTATTCTCTGCAGACATCTCTGGTGGCATTCCACCTTCCAGGGAAGACAATGTGCTAGCAGTTGCACTGAGCAGGATCTCCCATGGCCATCACGACTGGTACCTGGACCCTCTGGTGTTGAAAGTCATTTTTTTTCAAGATGTAGCACTCCAGAGATCTCTTTGCAGCCCCAGGCAATTACCAGCTTCCTCTGTTTTGTTGCAGAGCCCTAGTCTTGGGCTCAGTCCTTCTGGATGCTCTGGCGTTGAACTGGGAAGGGAAATTTCTCTATGCCTTCCCTCCCTTTCCTCTACTGTTCAAGGTTCTTGTCAAGGTAAGGTCACAACCCTGCAAAGTGATTCTGATTGCTCCAGATTGGGCCAGGCAGCCCTGGTACCCCCTCTTACTGTCCCTAGCAGTCCATCTTCCCCTGTCTCTTCCCAGGAATTACAACCTGTTAACCTCCTCTCCGGGGAGGATCTGGTACCCCAATCTTCAGTCTCTCAATCTCCTCAATCTCAAGGCATGGCTCTTGAAGAGTTAAGAGTATGCAGATTTGCATCTGTCCCAAGGGGTTCTGGATATTCTCAAAGCCTCTCGAAAGCCTGCCACCAGAAAAGACTTATAACTCCAAATGGAAAAGATTGAGAATTTGGCGTTCCAAGAAGCATGCATCTCCAGACACTGCTGAATTGCCTGCAGTTCTGGAATATATGGTCCATCTTAATGGCCTAGGCCTCAGATCAGCTACTCTCAGGGTGCACTTGTCAGCTGTCTCTGCTTTTCTGTCAGTGGGAAAGCCTTCCTCACTGTCATCTCATCCTGTATTCTGTAAATTGCTCAAGGTATTGCTTCATACAAATCCTCCCTTTAGGGATCCTGCCCCTGCCTGGGACTTAGATGTTTGCATTGCTCAACTTATGCAACCCCCTTTTGAGCCTATGTCCTCAGCAGAGCTTAAGTACTTGACTTGGAAAACTGTGTTTTTGTAGCTTTTACCTCTGCCAGACATATCAGTGAATTGCAAGCCCTGTCAGCGGTACCTGATTTTATCTCCTTTCATAGAGTTAAAGTGGTCCTTAGAACCAATAGGAGGTTCTTGCCCAAAGTGGTTTCAGACTTCCATTTGAATCAGTCTGTGTCTCTCCCTGTTTTCTTCACTGATCATTCTTCCTCAGGGGAGAGGAGGCTACATAGTTTAGATGTTAAAAGAGCCCTTAGATACTATATAGAGCGTACCAAGGGTCACAGGTTTGATTTCCTCCAGTTGTTTCTCACTTGTGGGGAAGGGCAAACCTGCCACCAAGAGAACTATTGCCAGGTGGATTGTTTCCTGTATACAATTCTGCTATGAGAAACTGGGAAAACTTCCACCCTCAGGCCTGAGGGCTCATTCCACGAGAGGTACAACTGCTTCCCTGGCTGCTGCCAGCGATATCCCTCTGTTAGAAATTTGTCAAGCAGCCACCTGGAAAACAGTCCATACTTTTACCAAGCACTACTCTCTGGATATCCAGGTTAGGAGTGATGCTCGGTTTGGCACAGCAGTATTTCAGATCCTGTTCCTAAGGTAGGTTCTGTTCCTCCTCCATGGAGGTACTGCAGCAAGACTTCATGTTGCTTGAAGAAAAAATTACTCACCTTCGTAATTATATTTCTTCTAATGGAGTCTTGCTGTATTCTGACCACCCTCCCTGCCTCCCCTCTCAGAACCTGTTTTTCGGAAGTGGGTGGGCAGGCGCAGTGTTGCACCCCAGGGGTGCTTCAAGTACACCCTCCACTTTATCTGGGTGCTTTGTATTATAAGCTTTTATTTTAGATAGGTTTTAGTTTTGGGTTTCCTGACTTGAGTCTTCCTTTGGGAATCCAAAACTTTCTGTTGCCATTTGGCTAGTTAAAAATGTTACAATTTCCACATAGTCAGTGAGTGGTTGCTCGTAAGAATCTGGTGGTTGGGTTTCAAAGTGCTGCAGACAGAGACCTCAACCGAGTTTGAGCTCAACGTTCTATGCACTGCATAGAAAATTAACCCTCTACACTCCAGGGCAGTTTAAAGGCTGGAGCTAACTGCAGATTGTCTGAATACAGCAAGACTCCGTTAAAAGAAATATAATTACCAAGGTGAGTCATGTTTCTCTCTCCCATAGGGTGAGACGATGACCGTCAGGGCAACTTCCTACCCCCTCTGGGGTGTCCCCGTCTCACTCTTCCCACTGTCTGGCCTCTTCAGACCTGTGAAGGTTCTCTGTCTTGGTGTGCCACCCACTGAGAGCTAAGGGACTTAATCCCTTAAGATTAAGGCCCCCTTTGGGGGGGGCTCGGCACTCACCCATAGGTGATGAATGGTGAAGATTGACACAAATAAGATATGAAAATTACGTACCTGCCGTGATTCTGATCTTTCTATGTATCTTCACCATACATCACAATCCCACCCTCCATCCCCCTGGGGCCTCAGTCTCTGGGTCCCCCTCCCTCTCTGTGCCCCCTCCTCCACCCTCCTCCTTTCTGTTGGTTAGGAGTGGGGTGACCTTGAGCACATAGGGGGATGTTTTTCTTTAGTGGTGGAGTGGTCAGGATGGGGGGGGGCACTCCTTCCTCAGTGCCTATGCTCCACCCCGTTGGGGTTGGTAGTTGCTCTCTTCTGTTCTCTCTCCCCTTCAGCTTTACTTTGACTTCCTTATCCTTTGCACACAATCTCAATTTAATTTAAGAAACTAGTTTTCTCATACCAAAAATTTGATTTGGGGGGCTGTATCCTGCCTTTTCTTCCAGAGTAGCCAATTCTGCTTATGTTGGAGTTATTGCCAGTGATTCTAACCCCAGTAATACTCAGGTATTCATAACTGTATGCAGTCTTCCTCCTAAGTAGAACTTTCCAGAGAGAATTTGGAACATATGCAAATGATTGGAATCTTTCGCATGAGCCTCTTTTCAAATGCTGCCTTATACTGACTGCCTTATTTCTAAATCCTTCAGATTTCTGTCTCTGCCTGATAAGTCTGGATGCTCAGAGATTCTCTCCTCTTCATCAACTTGTTCTGACGTGAGAAACCTTACAGAATATAAGTATTCAAACAACATGAAGTCTTGCTGTATTCTGACAAATTGCAGTGAGGTCCAACCTTCGAACTGCCCCGGAGATGAGAGTTAACTTTCCATGCCAGGCATGGAACGCTGAGCTCGAGCTCGGTTGAGACTCTGTCTGTTGCTGTTTGATCTCAAACCGTCAGATTCTTTACTCCGCCTCACTGAACAGTCGCTCCAGAGAATTTCTCCTTTGCTCGGTTCAATTTGTCAGTTAAAGTACCGTTTTCTCGGTTTTCTACCAAATTTAAACCGTAACCTATCGGTTTAGTCTCTGTCTGTGGTTTCGTGAGTACTAGATAAGCTTATTTTTTGTTATATTTCTGTGTGGAACTTGTAAACGTGGGATCGGTTTGGTTTGAACCAATCGGGTTGTTTAAAAGAACTTTATTCTGCTTTTAGAGTGTGGTAACCGGTTCTTATTGGTTCTAAAAAAAACGGATTTTATTACGTTTTTTTTCCATGACCCGTAACACGGTCAGGAACCGATAAGGGTGTCTTGCCTGGCGGACTGCCGAAAAAAGGGTAAGTTTTTGTTAGGACTGGCCATGTCTGAGAAACCCAAAAGAAAAACCGGGCCCACTGGGTTTCAACGCTGTAGTGTGTGCGGGGAAGTCTTTGCTAAGGCTGATCCCCACACCACCTGTGTTGATTGTCTGGGGTTTGATCACCTCAATTCAGACTGCCAGATTTGTAAAAATGTTCCTGCAGCTACCCTGGAAAAAAGAGTTGGTAGGCTCAGGGAAAGGGAGGCCAAGAAGTCCGCTGACCCAGATGGCCAGCCCGGTTCATTTCCAGCCGAACCAGAAGGAGTGCCCTCTGACCAGCGTGAAACTTCTTCGGGCAAAAGGAGAACCGATTCCGAGGAGTCGGTTCGGTTAAAAGAACAAGAAGGATAAAATCAGCGATGCGGATCCAAAGTTATTTCTCCGACCGCTGATGAAATAATCAAAGCGATAAAAATTGTTCAGTCGCTATCCCCGGTTCCGACCGAACCGGCACCATTAGGAAGGCGCTCGGTTCGGTCAGTTCCACCGGTTCCGGATTATGATTTAGAGGAGTTTTATGAACCAGAGGAGGAAGGAGAGTATGAGGAAAGTGAGTGTGATTATGACAGTCTGGATGTACCCATTGACCCGGACATCTCCCCAGACAGACCTTCAGGAGTGTCTCCTCCTAGGCTTTCTGAGTCCCCTTCCCATTTTATGTTTTACAAGAAAGTGGCTGAAACTCTTCAGCTTCCTATGGAAGAAGCTGTGGACGACCAGGAGAAGCCTGACTATGTTGAAATGATGGATATCACAGAGTCCAGGAGGCTGTCTATTCCCCTTCATAAGTCCTTTAGGAAACAGACATTAAAATGTTAAAGACTCCTAATTCTATACCTCCTGTGGATAACAGAATGAACAAGAGGTATACTCTCTCAGGCTCAGATACGGAGTTCCTTACCCAGCAATGCAGCCATGTTGGGGTAGTGCAGGCTGCAGCCTGTGATAAGGCAAATATACCCTTGGCTTCTCACTCCCCAGATAAGGACTCCAGGAGGATTGATGCCATGGCAAAGAAACAGTACATGGCAGCATCCTTGGGACTCAGGCAGGCTAATTATATGGCCTATACAGCTAGATATCAGAAATCTAGATGGACACTGTGGTGGCTTTAGCTAAACAGGTCCCTGGCCAGCTGGCCAAGGAGCTGGAGCAGGTGGCTGCTGATGGTATTGAGGCATCCAAGGTGCAGTTCCATGCTGCAGTGGACTCCAATGATGTTTCATCTAGAGTCATGGCTACATCTGTGGCCCTTCATAGGATGGCTTTGCTCAGATGTACTAGCCTGTCTCAGGATACCCAGACTAAGGCCATGGATTTTCCTGTTGTGGGTAATTCTGTTTGGGGAGCAAACGAGAACAAATATGAAGAAAATGGATGAGTACAGGACAACCCACAGGAGTGCTCAGGCTAAGGAAAGGCAAGCCACTCCTCAGAGGCAGCATCCCAGGGCAGGCTTTTTCATAGGCCTTTCTACCAAGCCCAGGCCTCCTCTTCTGCTTATGCTCAGGGGGTTCTTTAGATGGAGCAGAGGGTGCCAGCCTGCTTCCACCCCTCAGCCTAAAGCCCCTGCCAAACTAGCACCCTGATGGGTTTGCCACGGCCAATTCTCCACCACCTGTAGGGGGCAGGCTGGCTTTCTTTGTCCAGGACTGGATGTCTTTAACTTCAGACAAATGGGTCCTGGAAGTAGTAAGCCAGGGACTGGCTCTCAGCTTCAAAAAATTTCCAAAGATGAGAACCAGATCCTTTCCACCTGCAAATCCTTCAGAGGCACTTCTGCCTAGAGGCAGAGGTCTTCCTGTTGGCTTTCAGAGCCATAGAGGGTTCCACCCCACACAGGGAAAGGATTGTACTCCAGGTACTTCTTCACCCCCAAAAAGACAAGAGAATGGCGGTCCATCCTGGATCTCAGATATTTAAACAAGCACCTTTTAAAGCCAAAGTTCAAAATGGTGACTCTGGGAATAATTCTACTCTCTCTAAGGCCAGGGGACTGGCTAGTCTCCCTGGACCTCAAGGATGCCTATTTTCATATTCTCAGAAGCTCCCATCGAAAGTACCTCAGGTTTGAGCTGCCCTCAGGCCACTACCAATTCAGAGCAATGCCCTTCGTCCTAACTTCTGCTCCAAGTGTGTTCACAAAATGCATGGCAGTAGTAGTTGCCTTCCTAAGGAGAAAAGGGATCTCCATATTTCCATACCTGGACAACTGGCTCATAGTTGGCTTTTCACCAGACCAAGTCAAGTTACAACTACAGAAAACTCAGCAACTGCTCACTTCTCTAGGTTTCCTGCTGAATCTTTCAGAGTCAGTTCTAGAGCCTGTGCAGCTCCTCACCTTCATAGGGGCAGAGCTGGATACAGTAAAAGCAAGAGCCTTCCTTCCCCTGGACAGGGCAAGGACACTTATTTCTCTGGCTTCTTCATTCACCCCTCAGGTGTCTCGGCCAGCAAGACATTTTCTGCAACTCCTAGGACACATGGCTGCCTCTACAGCAGTGGTGCAGGGAGCAAGATTTCAAATGAGGGACATTCAGTTCCACTTGAGAGCCTTTTGGTCTCAAAAGGGACCTCTGACCAAACTAATTCCAGTGACTCAACCCTGATCCAGGCATTACAGTGGTGGCTGGATCAGGACAATCAAGACAAGGAGTTCCTTTGTCACTCAGTCTCATTCTCTAATCCTTACTACAGATGCCTCCCTCTTGGGGTGGGGAGCACTTGGGACCCCTAACCACCCAAGGGCTGTGGTCTCCTCAGGAATCTCTGCTTCACATCAATCTATTAGAACTCAGGGCAGTGTTTCTAGCACTTCAGCTTTTTTCCAAGTCTGTTCAGAACAAAGTTGTTCAGATCAGGACAGACAATACCACCACAATGTGGTATATCAATAGCAATGGGGCACTGCCCTGGCCTTGTGCACAGAGGCAATGAAGTTATGATTCTGGCCTATTCCCTGAACACCTCTCTTACAGCAGTACACCTCCCAGGCAAGGACAATGCCCTGGCAGATGCTCTCAGCAGGATATCTCAGGGCCATCATGAATGGTCCTTGGATCCCCTGGTTTTGAAGGTGATCTTCTCCAGATGGGGCACCCCACATATAGATCTTTTTGCAGCCCCAGACAATCACCAACTTCCTTTCTTTTGCTGCAGGCCCCCAGTGTTGGGCTCAGTTCCCCTGGATGGCCTAGGTCTCAACTGGGAAGGGAAGTTCCTGTATGCTTTTCCCCCCTTCCCTCTCTTGTTCAAGGTGTTAGTCAAAATCATGTCTCGACCCTGCAAGGTAATTCTGATTGCTCCAGACTGGGCCAGGCAGCCCTGGTACCCTCTGTTGTTGTCCTTAGCAGTCCACCTTCCCCTATCTCTTCCCAGGAATTACAACCTGTTAACATGTGCTCAGGGAAGGGTTTGGTATCCGAATCTCAAATCTCTCAATCTCAAGGCCTGGCTCTTGAAGAGTTACAGTTTGCTGATTTGCACCTCTCTCAAGGTGTTATGGATATTCTAAAGGCTTCCGGAAGCCTTCCACCAGAAACACTTACAACTCCAAGTGGAAAAGATTTCTATATGGTGCTCTGGGAAACATATTTCCCCAGAGTCTGCTAGCCTGTCCACGGTCCTGGACTATATGGTTCATTTTAATACCTTGGGGCTCAGACCAGCTACACTAAGAGTGCATCTGGCAGCTGTCTCTGCTTTCCTTTCAGCAGGTAAGCCTTCTTCCCTTTCAGCCCATCCTGTTTTCTCTAAATTTTTCAAGGGATTGCTTCATACCAATCCTCCATTCAGGGACCCTGCCGCTGTTTGGGACCTTAATGTTTGCATTGCCCAGCTTATGCAACCCCCTTTTGGGCCTTTGTCCTTAGCAGAGCCTAAGTACTTGACTTGGAAAACTGTTTTCTTGGTGGCCATCACTTTTGCCAGGCACATAAGCGAGTTACAAGCCCTGTCAGTGGAGCCTGATTTTATCTCTTTCCATAGAGATAAGGTGGTCCTCAGGACTAATAGGAAGTTTTTGGCTAAGGTGGTTTCAGACTTCCACCTTAACCAGTCTGTCTCTTCCTGTTTTCTTCACTGACCATTCCTCCTCTGGGGAGAGAAGGCTGCACAGCTTGGATGTGAAAAGGGCCCTTAGCTACTACATAGAGCGTACCAAGGGTCACAGGTTTGACTCCCTCCAACTGTTCCTCACTTTTGGTGAGGTTGGTAAGGGAAAACCTGCCACTAAAAGATCCATTGCCAGGTGGATTGGCTCTTGCATTCAATTTTGCTATGAAAAACTAGGTAGGACTCCACCCTCAGGCCTGAGGGCTCACTCTACCAGAGGTACAGATGCTTCCCTGGCTGCTGCCAGGGATATTCCTATCTTAGAGATTTGTCAAGCAGCTACCTGGAAAACAGTTCACACTTTTGCCAAGCATTACTCTCTGGATATCCAGGCTAGGACTGATGCTCGGTTTGGCACAGCAGTGCTTCAGAGCCTATTTCCTAGGTAGGTTCTGTCCCTCCTCCACGGAGGTACTGCTTGGTAGTCTGCAATTTGTCAGAATACAGCAAGACTTCATGTTGTTTGAAGAAAAAATTACTCACCTTCTAATGGAGTCTTGCTGTATTCTGACCTCCCCCCCCCGCCTCCCCTCTCAGAACCTTTGTTTTGGGATGTGGGTGGGCAGTGGCAGTGTTAGCACTCAAGAGGTGCCCAACCCCTTATTTATCACCCCTTTAGTTGGGTGGGTGGGTGTTGTGTTTGTTTCATTTTTGGGGGGGTTTCCTAGCTTGAGTGTTTGTTTTGGGACCAAAAAATCTGTTTATTATATTTAGTAGCCAGTTGGCTAGTATAGGTTTACAGCTTCCACACAGGACACTCGGTGAGTATAGCTCGTAAAGATCTGACTGTTTGAGTTCAAACAGCAACAGACAGAGTCTCAACCGAGCTCAAGCTCAGCGTTCCATGCCTGGCATGGAAAGTTAACTCTTTCATCTCCGGGGCAGTTCGAAGGTTGGACCTCACTGCAATTTGTCAGAATACAGCAAGACTCCATTAGAAGAAACAACATTACTAAGGTGAGTAATTTTTTCTTCTTGAACATTTCTTTTGCTGCTTTTTACTTTTGTAATTTTAAGTAAACCTGTAGTTTTAGTGTTTAAATTGCAAGTTTTATTGCTTTTACATTCAAACTGTCTTTTAAAATGAAAAGGAAAACTGGTGATCCCAGTTTCAAACTCTGTATTCTGTGTGGTAAATTCTGTTAAGTTCTTTTGTCTACCCATCTGGACATGAACATTAAAAGTAGAGTGAAATCTGCATTTCATGTCCTGCAATAACTATTGAAAAAATGCCTGGAATATGGCTAATAAACTGTGAAAACGATTGAAAAATGGCTTTAATATGGCTAAAAGAAAAAGGAAAACTTTCACCATCTAAGGGCCCCCCCAGCTCTGACCAGCCGACACCTAAATTACTATGGGTGAAACCACAACTAATGTAAACTGCTACCCCTGAGATGGGTATACAAGCAGTTCTTGAGAGGCTTGCTAAACTGGCTGACTACCTGGTTCCCTCTAAGAAATCAAATAAAACTAAGCACACAGAACCCCCTGCTAGACAGAGTTTGGGGACTTCTGTGCCTGCTAGAAAGCCTGCCAATTCCTGCAGATTGTTGCCTATGGTGAAGCCCACCAGGATGAGGTAAAATGTCTCAGGCTTACTGTATCACTAAAGGGATTAATTCCCACTAAAAATGATATAATTTACTGCAATAACTTTACTGCAGAATTGTGTAGCACTGTGCTTCATTCTGGTGGGTTTTCACTGTGAATGAAGGTGTGAAAATTGTAAACTTTCCTTAAAAAAAAAAAAGTGTGAAGATAGCCTGGAATGGTTTAAGAAAACACTTTTAGGCTTACAAATGCTGTGTAATTCTCAGCAGCAGACCTCTGCACAGCAGCTTGTCTCCTCTGATCAGTCTTCCCATTATCTGGAGGAAGACTGTGATTTCATGGAATGTTTGTATTTTATACCAAAAAAAAACAAAGATTATCCCTCACTCTTCACATTTGTGAGTAATGATTGGGCTGACACCCACTAAAAGTTTCCCCTTCATGTGAATAAATTCAATGGGGAAGTCACTTTAAAGATTTTACAAACTCTAAGCTGTTTTTCCTCCTCTTGAAAAGAGGATGTATAAGAAACATCAGCAAGACAGGAGGAACTCAGTTTATTGCCTCATCTTATACATTAAGGAGTAGTTGAAATAACAGCCTGTGACAAGGCAAAGAGATCTCTGGCATCCTACTCTCCTAACACGGATCCCAGGAAAACTGACATACTTTCAGTTCCATGTTACTCCCCTGCCAGATGTAGCTGAAACAACTAAATTTGGTTTGGAAGCAGCCAAATAACAGTTTAAATGGCTGCTGCTAGATGGATAGTAAATACAGTGGTTCAAAGGGGTTTGCCTGGTTGTGAGTCACCAACCTAACTCAGTATTCCCAAACCAAGGCTATGAATTCCAAGTCGAGGGTATTTCCTCTTTAGAGAAAAAATAAAAGTTAAACAAGCATTTGTCAATGCCGAATGTTTGCTTGCTGGCATTGGCATTGGTAGTGTAGGAGTTACAGAGCTGCATAATAGGAGTGGCAGTGAAGTATTGAACTAAAGCCAACCCCACCACCCTTCAGAGATTGACAGGCATTGGGGTGTGCCTTTGGGTCGTCTGGCATAATGACCACGCCATTTCATCCCACCCTACCCTGCAGACACCGACAAGTGTCACGGTGTGCCTTGGGCCCATATGCGCACCCCATTCCATCAGGAAATACGGTGAGATGGGTGCGGTGTAAGAGAGTGGGGTGAACTTTCAGGCCAAACAGTCCAAGGCACACCTCGATGCCTCTCACTGGCTGCAGGGTGTGGAATGGTATGAGCATTACAGTTGGAAATCCCAAGTCACACCCCTGATGCCTGTCATTCTCTACAGGGTGGGGCGTCGGAAACCCTAACACCTCAGGCATTCATTGGTATTTTCACTCCAAATTTTCAACATGGCTTTTTTGTGACCCCCACCTCATGAACAGTGGCAATATCAGTTTGTTAGCTGAAAGTTGCTTTTGCACAGCGACTACGGCATTTAGCACCACAGGTGCAAAAACACATTCCGAACAGGATGCGAAAAATGACAGCTGTACTGTTCTTGGGGAGGTGTAAAAATATGGCAATGTTGAAAATCTGCAGTGAAAATATTAATAAAAATGATGAAGTCACAAGCGTGCATAGAAACTGTGCTACACACACCCATAATGTAATTAGTTTGGGGATTTTTTTTTTTACAACAGATTGTCAACACAGGCATTTTGGGACCTCCGATCATGAACAGTGTCACTGTGATTTTCTTTATCTGTCCCGAACAGTGATTTCCACAGCGACCTATGCATTTCTGCGCTTGAAAGTGTGGAAACACATTTCGCCATGCTGTAAAATGACAGCTGTACTGTTCTAAGGAAGTGTGGAAAAATGCCACTGGTGAAAATCTGGACTGAAAATATTACAAATTCATGAACTTACGAGGTGCGTGGAAACTGCGCATTGCTCACTCTGAACAGTCATTTTATGGACTTTTGTCACCAAATTTTCAACATAGCCATTTTAAGACCTCTGCTCATGAACAGTGGCACTGTGATTTTCTTAACCTGTCCCAAACATTGCTTTCGCACACCGACTGCACCATTTTGCGCTACATGTGCGGAAACACATTTTGGGCGAGATGTGAAAAATGGCAGCTGTACTGCTCATAAGGAAGTGTAATAAAATGGCAATGTTGAAAATCTGGTGTGCAAATATTAAAAATTTGCAAACTTACGAGCGTGCGTAGGAACTGAGTAATGCACGCTCGTAAAAGTCATTTTTAGAAATTTTTTCACCAAATTTTAAGCATAGCCATTTTAAGACCTCTGCTCATGAACAGTGTTACTGTGATTTTCTTAATGTGTCCCATACATTGATTTCACACACCGACTGCACCATTGTATGCAACATGCACTGAAACACATTTTGGGCGAGATGTGAAAAATGACAGCTATACTGCTCATGAGGAGGTTTGGTAAAATGGCAATGTTGAAAATCCAGAGTGCAGATATTAAAAATTTGCGAACTTACGAGCATGCATAGGAAGTGCACAACACACACTCTCGTAAAACCGTAATTTTAAGGAATTTTTTCACCAAATTTGCAACTTAGGCTTTTTGAGAGCCCACCTTATGAACACTGGCACTGTCATTTCGTTAATCAGTCCCAAAAGGTGATTTCACGCAGTGACTGTGAAATCACCCTTTGGGCTCAGTTTACGCCATGACAGTTCAAGAATTCATGAGGAGGGGTCCCAAAAACCCCATGTTGAAAATTTGGTGCCAAAATTCCAAAAAATGGCAGAGATATGCCTTAAAGTTGAAAAAAAAAAGCTATTTACTGCATTATACAGCTTACCGGCATTTCCTCAGTTCGCGGTCGGCTTTGACGAGTGCAGACATGTTCGCAGTCCACCGAAGATCATCGCGCCGAGCTCCGGAGGTAAGTATGGGGTGAGGTGTGGGTGTGGGACAGAGGGGTGGCGGGGTGGGCAGGGAGACTGCAGAGACTGCCGAGGAACGTAGTTTTGTTTACTGTTTTTGTTTTGTTTTGTTTTGTTTTTCCTTGGATGACGCGGGATGTTTGTCACGCTGGGGTGGGCTCCCAGCGTGGCAGCTAGAAGGCTGTTTTGGGGAGGGAGGGCCGTGGTGCCGACGGGAGATTGGGCACCCCCGTCGGCCATACGATCTATTGCCACGCTGAGGTGGGCTCCCAGCATGGCAGCTGGAAGGCTGACAATGCGGGACATTTGCCACGCTGGGTTGGGCTCCCAGCGTGGCAGCTGGAAGTCTGTTTGGGGCAGGGCTGGAGCCGACAGGGGATTGGGCACCCCCATCGGACATACAGCATGTGTGCATGGAGGGGGGGAGCGCATAAGCACGCAATGTGCTTGCATGCGTGTGGAGGGGGGGCTCTGCTCACTGAAGCGGAGCTCTCCCTTTCAACTGTACGGCACTGCATTTTCAACTGCTGTCATAGACAGCTGTGGCATTCATTGGAGAACTGGGGCCACGCCTGCAAACACACTGACTGGATTGCAAGACGCCTGCCACACCTCCAAAAACTCAGATGGTGACACTATGTTTCTTGCACATGTGTGCAAGCAAACATAAAAATGGATGAATACACCACAGTAAGCTTCTTTTGTTGCATCAGACTAGGGCTGTTCTTCAGTATCAACAATACCTACAGCAGTGGTATTCCAGACACCACAGACAAGTGATCATGGATGTAGTAATCAGGGATTGTCTCTGGGTTCAAATCCCTTCCAAAAAAAAAAAGTTTTCAGTCCATCTACAGATGTAGAGAAAGAACATTTCGAGAAAAAGAGGTTCAAAGCATGTTATTGTTAAAGACAGAGGAGTCTGTCTTGGTATAGCAAAAGGTAGAGGAGTGGTAACCTGTCTTAGAGGGTACTAAGCAGGCATCTAACAAAGACAAAATTCAAAATGGTGCTTTTGGCACTGATTCTGCCAACACTCCTAAGAAAGGTGAAGGTTTGGCATCAGTGGACTTAAAGTATTTCCACATCTCCATAAGCACAGAAAGTACCTCAGATTCAAACCCCCATTAGGTCATTCTATAACAGTGTGCACAGTGGTTGTAGCATCTTCAAAGACAAGGTGTCACAAATTCTTCCTATGTCTAGAAGATTGGCTGTGGTTGCAAAGTCACCCCTGCAAGTGGATCTGCAACTCACCTAGGGGCTCATGGAGTCTCTAGGTTTTTCTGATAAATCTAGAGGCAGTTTGTCTCTCTGCCTGTTCAGGCACTGCGGTTGTTAGGAGCAGAGTTTAATACCTTGTGAGACAGGACTTATTTGCCTACAAGCAGGGCAAGAAGTATTCCACTGATAGTGGCTTCATTCATCCTGGATGAAATGAATAAATACATTTAAAAAACAAACTGCAGAACAGTTTCTTCAGCTACTGCACATGGCACCTGCCACTGGCATGCACAGTCTTGGAATCCAGGTTACAAATTACTATTCAGTTTCACCTCAGGATTCACTGATGTCAGAGAAAGGACCCTCTGTCATAACCAATTGTACAGGTCTCCAATGGAGAAAAAAAAAACTGAACTAATCTAATGGAAGGAGTTTATTTTTCTGCAAAAAGCTCCATCAGTTGTCTGATAACAGAGACACCTTGACTTGAGTGTGGCCCCACCTGGGGGTTCACACCTGCCATGGCACATAAACCTGCTGGGGCTAAGAGTAGTATTACTGGCACTAACGGTTTTACATAACTACTACAAGTAGGGGGTACATGTCCACAGTACCACCACAATGTATTACATAAACATTGCTGGAGGGACAAGGTTAAGCCCTCCCTGCACAGGATTCATGAAAATATGGGATCTATCGTGCTCAGTGGGCCTTTTCAGGATATTCATCTGCCACTGCTAGGTAAGGACAGTACCTTGGCAGATACTTCGGCTCATCATGAATGGGTCTTAAACAGTCAGGTGGCTCAAGTTATCTTTGGCAGGTGGGCCACCACAGAGGTTAACTTGTTCGCATCCCACCACAACCACCACCTGTCACAGTACTATGACAGACAGCCAGATCTTGGAACAATTCCCCTGGATGCTCTGGCTTTGAGTTGGCAAGATAAGCAAGTGCATCTTTCCTATTTCTTTCTTTCTTCCTTCTGGTATACAGAGCATTTTTCTCAAGCTCAGGTCCCAGTTAGCATCAGTAATCTTGATGGCACTAGAATGGGCCAGGCAGGCATGTCTCCCTCTCTGTTGCCATATATGCTGGGGCCCGAACCAATACACCTTCCCTCGGAGGCACAATCTGATGACTCCTATTAGGAGGCTCCTGTATCCAAACCTCGGATCCCTCATATTCAAGGCATGGCTCTTTAGTACCTTTGGTATAATATGCAGGTTTGCGTCTTTCTCAAAGTGTCTTAAGCATGTGATGTGGTTACAGGAAGCTTTCCACTAAGAAAATCTACGCTTCAGAATGGGAAAAAGTTTTATGATTGGTGTTCAGCCAGGAAATTGGTCCCAGAACATGCCTGGTCCCAGCTGTCTGACTATGTTATCTATTTACAGTCATTGGACTGGCTATCCTGTACCCTTAAGGTCCACCTGGTTGCAGCATCTGCTGGCATATTAGTTGGACAAAATATTTTTATTGCTTCAGATTCTAGCTACAGAAGGCTGTTTATGGGCCTAGCACATGTCAACACAGGCTGGTGTTCCTCTTGTGCTGGTCTGTCTTACCTATTTGCTCTTACTGGACTTGCAGTCCAATAGCTTAAATGTCTACCTGTCTGCAGCATCTACTTACACTTCAGTTGGACAGAATGTTTTTCAGGCCTCAGACCCTATCTTCAAAGGGTTCTTTAAAGGCCTGTCCCATTTGCACCCCCTCACAAGCAAGAGTCCGGTGCCAGCATGTGGCCTAGATGTGTGTATAGTTTGGCTCTTGGGTCCCCCTTTTTGACCCTATGTCTTCAATTTATTCGAAATATGTCAAAATAAAAAAAAAAAACTCTTTCCTGTGGTAATCACTTCTGACAAAAGAATCAGTGAGGTCAAGTTTTTTGAATTGAACAGGTGTATATTTCATTCCACAAAGACAAAGTTGCCCTGGGAACAAACAGGAAGTTTCCTTTTAACATGACCTCTAATTATCATTTCAACCAAACCATTATCTTACCCGTCTTTTCAGGGTTTTATTTAACTCTAAAAATTGATTAGTGTTTTGGTCATAAAAGTTCTGAAACATTGTGAAAATGCATAGCACTTGCCTCACTGTGTTTAACAAACATAACACTTCTAGAAAACCTATATAAATGCTTTCTGTACAGTTAGTGTTGTCCCAAGAAAAAAACTGCTAATCAGTTATTTAAAACCCTGCTTTTTCACTGAACACTTTAGTCCTGGTGAAAAAAAAGTCTTCATAGTCTGGACGTCAAAGAAGTTTAGCTACTTTTTGACAGCCATTAAAGCCCTTGGACAGGACAGAAATTAGTTGTTCCTGACCTATGGGAATGTGAGAAAGGATAACCCAGCATCAAAGAAGGTGAACTTATTACTGGATAGTACAGTATAACCATTTTGGTGCTCTAAGGCTGGAAAGGAGCCCCTGTGGGTGGAGGGCCATTCCACAAGAGGCACAGCTACTGCCATAGCAGCTGTCAGGGATGTTTCCCTGTGAATCTCTAAAGCAGCTACCTGGAAATCAGTACACAACTTTACGAAGCATTATACTCTGGGTAATTTGTCCAGGGGTGATGCCAGATTAGGCACAGCAGTCCTGCAAAGTCTGTTCCCTTAGATAGGGTTCTGTGCCCACCTCAAAAGGTACTGCTTGGTAGTCTGCATACAGTTATGAATACCTGAGTATTACTGGGGTAAGAAGAAAAAAATACTTACCTAGTAATCTTGTTTCTTCCAAGTGATATTCAGGTATTCCTAACTCTCCCACCCTCCTCCCCTTCTGGAACCTTTAGCCTGTGCAATCCTGAATAGTGTGCTCTCAGGGGCATAAGTGCCATTTCTGGCACACATGTTGTGATTGGGTTCCTTATTGTCCCTCTCCCCTTTTTCGGGTAATTTGGACATTCTAGGGTGTTCTTTAATAGGTTATGCCCTCCAGTTGGAGGCCCTTTTCTGCGGGTTAAGGGAGTTTTCTCTAATTATTATTATTATTACACTTAGTGTTGAGGGAGTGCCCACTATTGTGTTAATAAAATTGTTGTTATTATTACTGTTGTTATTATGCTTAGTCCCTGTGGGCCTGTCTTTTCAGGCATCCAGGAAATCTGAAGGGTTTAGAACTAAGGCAATTAGTATAAGGCAGCATTTGAAAAGTGGCTCATGCAAAAGATTCCATCATTTGCATATGTTCCAAATTTTCTCTGGACAGTTCTACTTAGGAGGAAGACTGCATACAGTTATGAATACCTGCGTATCACGTGGAAGAAACAAGATTACTGGGTGAGTAATTTTTTTTTCTGTGCCTTGAATTCTGGCAGTTTAGCCTTCTGGCTACTCCTTCGCATTTCCTATACAATCTGGAGACCGGTCAAGGTTCCAGGGTATGTTCCCTCCCCGGCCCCCAGATCCTTACTTCTAAATTCTTTAACCCTCCCTCCTCCTTTTCTACTTCCAGAGAGTGGGGCCCTTTCTCAATCCCCTTAGTTTTCCAGCTTATTCTGTTCTCTCAGGCATTTATTTCTCCTTTTAGTTTGTATATCTTTTCCTTTGTCTGTCCCTTGGATTCCTTGTCCCTCCCTCTCAACCCTTTCTTACTCTCATTCGACTCAGAACGCAGGGGCCGGGGTCGTGACACTAATGACAACCCGCGAGTGCGTGCGACGTTTCGAGGGGCATGCCGATGGTGCATCGACTCTGCCCATCCAAAAAAAAAGCTCCCGCAGGGTCGTAATGAATGGTGAATACACAGAAAGATCAGAATTATGGTAAGTACATAATTTTCATTTTTTTTTTTTTTTTGACCCCCTTCACCATGGAGTGCGACTAACCTAGACCCAGTTTCATATAGTGTGTTGCATGTAACCAGAAAATATTGCATATTGACCCACATGCCTTGTGCAGAAACAACTAGTTCACAAAGGGACCTGCTCTGAATTATTGTGATTATGTACAATATAGGCATTTCATCAACGTGCCTGTTTTATCTTCTCCTGTGTGCTCTGATTACCTCATCTCTCACTCGCTCAAACATCCACCCATAGGCAGTAATTCCACGGCATTAATACAGCAAAATAAGGACCTATGTTTGTGGTGCCTCACCATCCCCTGCCTACCCAAACAGGATGCAGTCTGCCTGGGGTACTGGCTCCTCATCATCCTCCACCTACCCCGGACGCCAGAACGTCCTTCCAAAATGAACACCCGCTCATATGTTTTTTTCCTGCTATATCGCCTCTTACTACTCCTGTGTGCAGGTGATATTGAGCCTAATCCTGGCCCCCTCGGCAGTTCTATAGACCCTCCAGCTACATATGCTCAAAGACTAAATGTTAAAACGCCTAAAGATTGCCCACATGAACGCTGAGAGTGTGCGCCCTAAATTAGCTGAGCTAAAGGCATGTGTTTTGCAACATAACCCAGATATTTTAGGGATCCCTGAGATCTGGGTCAAACCATACATCAGCTAGAATGAGGTCTCTATGCAAGGACATGCCTGTTTCAGGAAGGACCGGATAGGTAGGAAGGGAGGGGGCGTTCTTCTTTATGTTAAATCAGGAATAGAAGCTGCAGAATTACCCATGCCATCCTCAGACCTCCCTGCAGTAGAATCCTTGTTCCTTACTATAACCCTAGGGAACGAAAATAAATTTATAATCTGCTGCATCTACCTCCCTCCTAAAGACGCATTCGCTGTCCTCCTATCCTTCATCCCCTCCCTAGCTGACCTCCCGCAACATGACCTGGTGATATGTGGTGACTTCAACCTTGACTGGTTAAACCTCACCATGAATAAGATTCACTCATTCTAGGGACATGGATATGTTGTTAATCCATACTGTCTGGCAGGTTCCTTGCCGCTTTAAATCTTGCCGGAAGGTCTTCAAGCTGGTTCCTCTCACCCACCCACCCGGGTGGTAAAACTCTCGTCTTCGACCCATGACACCAGATCTTCCATACCGCTTGGAAGCTCAGGTTCCCTCCTTAACGCTCTGCTTGATAGACTGGATCCTAATTCTTCGGTTCGTCCGAAACTCATTTTAAAATTTTCAAGACTTCGGTCATCTTTCTCCCTCGCGGCTGCGATGGACAAATCGACTCCCGGATTTCAGCGGTGCCCTTGTGGGCAGATGTCCAGGACGGACCCGCACTCCCCGTGCGTCTACTGCCTCGGCCTAGAACACGACCCGCAGGCCTGCGAGTCATGGCGTTTGTTTTCGGCCAACGTCCTAGAGGACCGCGCTGCCCGGTTACAGCTTGGGCGCCCTGAGAAGCGCTACCCGCCGGTTAAGTCGAAGGAGACCCGTTGGGCGGTTACCGCGGTGGCTGGCTCGGCTGAGCAACTCGAGCATATGATCGCCTTCGAGGAGGAGGTGGCCCAGGCCGCATCATCCTCTTTTTCAGTCGCGGCATTTATCCCGCTCTCTCTGGGTACCTCGTATTCAGCTTCGTTCAAGGAGCTTTGCCAATCCCTTTCCACGAAGGGAGAGGGGCCATCGGGACATTCCTCTCGGTCCAAAAAGAAGGACTCTAAGGGTAAGTCCCACCGTCGGCATTCGTGGGAGCGAGAGAGGTCTCCTTCCCGGACAGCCGACTGTCGACTTCAGTCGAGCTGGCTTCCGCGATGTCCCGTCAGGCCAGCCGGCCGAGACACCCGTCGATCCGGTTGAGATTTTCTCGACCCGTCGGGCGGAGCTGTCGACTGGTGAGGCTGACAACCCTTCTTCACCGGTCCCCCCCAGTGGAGACCGAGGATCTGTCTGCGCCCCCGGTGCAGCAGTCCCCGATTAAGGCGTCCGAGCCGAGGGAAGAGAGGGTGTCCCCTGCTCCTTCCCAGACCCATCCGAGGATCTCAGTCTCGGACTTCTTCTCGGTCCAGCCGATCCCGCCAACATCGGCGGTCTCGGTCTCGGCACCGAGGTAAGCGGCGCTGCTGCTCATCCTTGTCTTCCTCCTCGGAATAGGAGAGGAGAGGCTTCGGCGCAAATCGCATCGGCGCTATGAGAACCTGATGTGGCAGCAGTTACTTCTGTCTGGGAACAAGTCGACGCCGTCGCCTTCCCCGGCCATCAAGTGGCTGTCACCCGAGCGGCCGAAACAACCCCTCGCCGTAGTAGAGATGCCCAAGCCTGGGCTAGTTGTTCGGCTGAAATCTGCTGCCCTACCGATTGTGGTGGAACCTCCGACTTCACAACCGAAATCGGGGGCACCGACCAAGGACTCTCAGTCGCGTCAAGGCCTGCCCCACAGGTTGTCAGTCACCCTCACTCCCGACCATCCTCGACAGGTGGAGGGTGGCTCAGGCCCCAGGCAGCTCTTCGCGGACTCCTCCGAGTCCGATGACTACTCCTCCCTGTTCTCCAGGCCAGTTGACCTGGGGGCCAGTCGTTGGACAAAAGCCCATCGTCCTTCATGGGTTTGCTTCGGCTCATCTCGGAGTCCACCGTGATGCAGCTCGAGCCTGTATCCAAACGGGCCAAGTATCCCCTCACGGAGATGCTGGACCGAGGGGATTCCCCCACGGAGGCCTTTCCGGTGGCTGAGGCCATTGTTGGCCCAGCCTTGGAGCTTTGGCAGCGGCCTGCTTCCTGCCCTGCGCCTTCGGCCAGGAAGTATGCGGTCCCTACCGGCTCTTTGCCCGGGTTTTCAGAACACCCCTCTGCCGAGGGGTTGGTCACCGACAGTGTTTTCCGTCGTTCCGGGAACACTAGTTACATGGACAAGCCCCCCTACAAGGAGTCCAAAAAGCTGGACTACGCCGGGCGCAAGGTGGACGCTGCGTCCTCCCTTGGCCTCTGCCAGGCCAGCTCGGCGGTGCTGATGGCACACTTCTCCCATGGGCTCCCTGGATGAGGTGGTCCCTCATCTCCCGGTCAACCTGCAGACCACGGTCCGGCAGGTGCGGGACCAGGGTAGGGCAGTGGCTACGCAGCAGCTCCAAACGGTTCTGGACATAGGAGACTCCAGTGCCAGATTGGTAGCGGCCGCGGTGGCCTTGCGCCGCAGAGCATGGCTGAGGATATCCACCTTCACGGCGGATACCCAGCACAAATTGGCGGATGTCCCCCTCTTGGGGACCGACCTCTCCGGCCCTGGAGTGGAAGGTCACCTCCAGCAGATCGAGAAGTCCAATGCCACTCTGGACTCTGTCACCTCCGCCCAGGAGGACAAAGGCCACCCACTGCAGCAGCCTAAGTCCTTTCCTTGCACCCAGTGGTACCCAGCCCAACAGCACCACCTCCTGGGCCAGCAGGCTCTGGCCAGCATCCCAAACCCTAGCCATGGCTTCCTCCAAGAGGAAGCAGGGAGGTAAAGGCCCAGGAGGTCCCTCGCCGGTCCCTCCTCCAAGCCTGCCCAGTGACAGGTTGAGGGGTGTCGCCTAGCCTCGTCCTCCCTCTGGGCCCCCTGGGGACGGCGTCCCACTTCTTTTCCGCATGGGTCCACTATCACCATGGACCACTGGGTGTTGGAGGTGATAGGAAAGGGCCTGCCTCTGGAGTTCGAGCAGGCCCCGCCCTTTCGAGCCGTCGCCCCTCAGGAGGCCACGGGGTCCGCAGCCTCCCTGTCGGCCCGCCGAGCTGATATTGCCCTGCTCCTCGAAAAAGAGGTGATCAGAAAGGTGGCGGATCCTCCTCCAGACCCGGGGTTTGTGTCCAGGTATTTCCTGTCCCAAAACGGATGGGGGGCTGGCGCCCCATTCTCGACTTGCACGACCTGAACAGGTTCCTAAGGTCTCGGACCTTCAGGATAGTCACTCTAGCTCAGATAATCCCATTCTTGGAGCAGGCGTGTGGTTCTGTTCCCTGGACCTTCAGGAGCGGTGCTTTTCATGTCCCAATCGTCCGTCCATCAGAGATTCCTCCGCTTCCAGAGCGGAGGGATCACCATGATTTGGGACCATGCCCTCAGCCTCTCCTAGCTCCAGGGTCTTCACCAAATGCATGGCAGTGGTGACAGCATTCCCTGCGGTGCGAAGGGTCGGGTGTACCCCTTCCTGGATGACTGGCTGATTGCAGCCCCTCCAGAGCGGAGGTGGGCGGTCCAGAGATCTGGCCCTCCAGGTTTGCTCTCAGGTTGACCTCCTCATCAATGAGGCCAAGTCGGAACTACGTGCAAAGCAGGTGATACTTTTTCATCGGGCAGAGCTTGACTCTCTTGAGCCAAAGCACGGCCCTGGTGGACAGGGCCAAGGTTCTTTCCTCCTTTGCCCAATCATTTCAGGTTGGGCAATTGCGCCCTGCCCGGGACTTCCTGGGCCTCATGGCGGCCTGCACCAGCGTGGTCCGTTGGGCCCGCTGGTACATGCGTCCCCTTCAATGGGGACTGGCCAGCCAATGGTCACAGCACTTTGATCCGCTGGATCAGCTAGTGACAGTGACCCAGGGGATGTGGAACGCTCTCCAGTGGTGTACCATTCCAGCACATCTGCAGGAGGGCATCCTGTTTGTCCGCCCGAGCCCAGCTGGTCTCTCTATCGACCGATGCCTCTCCAGTGGGTTGGGGTGCCCATCTAGGGAGCACAGGCGCACGGCCTCTGGTCCCCTCGGGAGTCCCGATGCCATATCAACCTGCTGGAGCTTTGAGCAGTTCGTCTAGCCCTCACCGCCTTCACTCCGTTTCTACAGGGTCAAGTGGTTTAGGTCCAGACGGACAATACCACGACCATGTACTACCTAAACCACCAGGGCGGGACGCGCTCCATGCCTCTGTGCAGGGAAGCTCTCCAGCATTTGGTCACTCGTGCACAGCCTGGAGGCGGATCTCCTTGCCATTCACGTGGCAGGAGCCTCCAACACCCTGGCCGATGCCCTAAGCCGGATAGGGAGCTACATCTCACGAGTGGTCTCTCCTGCCAGAGGTAGTACAAGATCTCTTCTCCCTCTGGGGCACACCTCAGGTGGACCTGTTTGCCTCCAGGGAGAATGCGAAGCTGAGACTGTTTCATGACGGCCCCCCCCTCATCAGGGCTCGCTGCAGGGGATGCCTTCTCGAGGACTGTGGACCCAGGCCTCTTCGCCTTTCCCCCATTTCCCTTGATCCACAAGGTGCTTCTCAAGGCAAGGAGGGACAAGGTGCAGGTGATTCTGGTAGCCCCAGACTGGCCCCGCCAGTTCTGGTATCCAGATCTCCTCAGTCTCAGCTCCAGGCTCCCGAGGCGGCTTCCAGCCCACCCGGACCTGATCTCAGTCAATCAGGGGAAGGTATTCCATCCGGACCTTCAATCTCTGCACCTGACGGCCTGGTTCCTGAGCGGCTAGAGTTCCAGGTCTTGGGTCTTTCCGATGAGGTCCTCCAACGCCGTTGAGGCGTCCCGTGAAGTCGACCAGAAAATGCTCGTCTTCAAATGGAAGAAATTCTCCATTTGGTGTCGAACCAAGGGCCTGGACCCTTCCTCCTGTTCCTTGGCAAGCATTCTGGACTACCTGTGGTCCCTTTCTCAGCAAGGGCTTCGGTCAACGACCCTTAAGGTGCACCTGGCAGCCATCTTTGCTTACCAGGCGCGGGCCGGGAAGCAGTCGGTGGCGCAGGAGACGGTGGTCGGGCGTTTTTCCAAAGGCCTTGATCACATATCCCCTCTAGTGTGAGAACCTCCACTTCCGTGGCATCTACTGCTGGTGTTGGCTAAGCTCATGGGCAAGCCATTCGAACCGATGCACAGGTGTGACATCTCTCACCTGTCATGGAAGACTGCCTTCTTGGTGGCTATCACGTCGGCCAGAAGGATGGGAGAGCTCCAGGCGCTTTCCATGGAGTCTGCTTATCTGGTCTTCCACAGGGACAAGGTTGTCCTACGCCCCCACCCGAAATTCCTTCCGAAGGTGGTGTCGGAGTTTTACCTTAACCAGGTGTTGACTTTGCTGGTGTTCTACCTCAGTCACATCTCAGAGGCCGAATATAGGCTCCATACTTTGGACCCTAGAAGAGCGCTCGCTTATTATAAGGAGAGGATGGCTGAAGTTCGGGGAGAGGTTCGCCAGCTGTTTGTCACCTACGCTGAAGCCGCACCTGGCAGACCTGCAGCCAAGCGGACGATAGGCAGGTGGGTCACCTCCTGCATAGATCTCTGCTATTGGTTGGCGGGCATGGAGCCTTCCAGAGGGATAAGAGCTCATTCTACCCGCCATACCGCTGCATCGGTGGCTGCTTCCAGGACGCCCTATCCAGGAAATCTGCTGGGCTGCTACCTGGAAGTCAGCGCACACCTTCATTACCCACTACCACATCGACCTTAAGTCACGTCGGGATGCTTGGTTCTCCAGTCCTTATTTCCCAAGTAGGGGGTGTGCGCCTTGCCTCCCTCCTCCCGGAGAACTGCTAGGAGTCTGCCAGACAGTGTGGATGAACAACATATCCATGTACCTAGAAATACAGGTTCTAGGGACATGGGTATGTTGTTCATCCACACTTATTGACAGGTCCCTTGCCCGCTTTAAATCTTGCGGAGGTCTGCAAGTGGCTCCTCCCACCCACCGGGTGGTAAAACTCTCGGCTCCGCCCCATGGCGCTAGATCTTCCTTACGCTTGGAAGCTCAGGTTCCCTCCTTAGCGCCTGCGTTTTGACTGGTTCCTGAAAATTTCGGTCTTGAATTCATTGAAGTGTCCTTCTGAATCTTGATCTTTCTTCTCCTTCTGACGATGGCTTTTTCCAGCCCCGAGAGGCGCACGGTTAGTTCCTCCAGGAGGGACTCGCACTCCACGTGCATTTATTGCCTGGACTTGGATCACGATCCACAGGCTTGCAATTTCTGTTCTGCCCTTTCGGTCAGCTCTCTGGAGGACCGCGCGGCCCGTTCAGGGCTCGGACATCCGATAGTTTTTTCCGCTCCGGAGATTCCATCGGACCGGCGCGTGTCCGCTTCGACTGTTTCTCTGCAGTGTGATCCTGCCGGGGAAGGGGCTGTCTCCCCACCCGGTTGCGGCGCTTATCCCGCTCTCCTTGGATTCATCTCATGCAGCTTCGTTCAAGGAGCTTCGTCATTCCCTCTCCTCCAAGGGAGAGGGACCCTGGAAACCCTGCCGCGTCGGCCCTAAGGCTAAAGGGCTGCAGGCGGGTCTCTTCGTCCAGGGGCGGGAACTCTCCCCTCCCTCATCAGCCGCACGACTTCAGTCGAGTTAAACCTGCCACTGGCCTCACGGTATCCCTGTCAGGTCAGCCGGCCAGGTTCCCCGTCGACGTTGTTGAGTCTCTCGACCCGTCTTTTGCGGGGTCTTCTGGTGCCGACATCCCTCCGCCTTTGGCGGAGGCTGAGGCTCTGTCCTCCCCTTCGGGTCGACAGACCTCGGTCCTTTCTTCCGAGCCGAGGGAGGAGCGGGTGCGTCCCGCTCCTTTCCAGGCCCGCCCTCGGTCCCCCCGAGGATTTGGGTCTCGGTCAACCTCTCGGTCTAGCCGCGTACGTCGATCTCGGCATTCTCAGTCGAAGCACCGAGTTAAGTGGCTTTGCCGTTCTTCCTCGTCCCCCTCCTCGGATGAGGAGCGGTTTCAATGCCGTTGGCGTCCGAGTTACGAGGAACTTTTGTGGTGGCAGCAGTTGTTGTCCGGGTATCAATCGACCCCGATTCATTCTCCGGATAGCAAGCAGCCGCCGCTCGGTCAGCAACCGCTCGAATCGGTCGAGGAGCCCTCTCAGGGCCGGTTGCTCGTCCGACCATCGCTGCCCCTCCGCCTTGGCGAGAGGTTCAGGCCGAGCCATGACCTGTTCTTCAGGTCGCAGGTCCCCTCACTCCTGCCGCCCCGCGGGCTGACGAAGAGTTCTCGGCGCCTGCGGCATTTTGCAGACCCTCTCGAACCTGACGCCGGCTCTGCTATGTTTCCTAGCAGGAGGACCCGGGGTCTCCAGAATTCAGTAGGCGACAGCCCATCGTCTTCAAAGGGTCTGCTTCAGCTCATTTCAGAATTCACTGGGATGCAACTCCGAGCCGTCCAATCGGGCACCCCTACAGAGGTTCTGGATCGAAGGGTTCTTACCGGAAGCCTTCCCAGTGGCTGAGGCTATCGGGGCCCAAGCCTTGGAGCTATGGCGGCCTCTACTTCCTGCCCTCGCCTTCGGCCAGGGTGGCTCGAAGGTACCCTGTCCCTGTCGGTTCTCTGCCGGTTTCTCGGAGCACCCCTCGGCTGAAGGGGTAGTCACCGACGACGTTTTCCAATGTCTTGGAAACGCTGGGGATGTGGACAGACCCCCTGACAAGGAGTCCAGAAGGATGGACTACGTCGGGCGCAGGTTACGCTGTGTCCTCTCTAGGCCTCCGTCAGGCCAGCTCGGTTGCACTGATGGCACATTTCTCCCACACCTTTTTGGGCTCCCTGGACGAGGTCCTCCCTCATCTCCCGGCTGACCTGCGGACCACGGTTCGGCAGGTGCGGGACCAGGGTAGGGCGGTGGCGAAGCAGCAGCTCCAGACGGCTCTGGATCTAGGCGACTCCTGTGCCAGATCGGTGGTGGCCACAGTGGCCATGCGCCGCAAGGCGTGGCTGAGGTTATCCTCCTTCTCTTTGGAAACCCAGCACGAGTTGGCGGACATCCCCTTCTTGGGGACTGACCTTTTCGGCCCTGGAGTGGAGGGATATATCCATGGGCCTGAGAAGTCCGATGCCATTCTGGACTCGGTCACTCTCGCCCGGAGGGTCAAGGGCAGCCGTCAACCTTTGCATAAGCCCCTTTGCCCCCTGAGCCCTGGGGCACCACCAGCCAGCATAAGGGCCAGCAGGCATGCGCTGGGCGGCCTGTTGTCAGTCCAGCGTCTTCCTCCAAAAGGAAGCAGGGAGGCAGGAAACTGAGAGGCTCCTCGGCTCCTTCCCCCTCTAAGCCTGCTCAGTGACAGGCCAAGGGGCACTGCCCCGGCCCCGTCGTCCCAGCCTGGGTTTCCCCATGGGGGACGGCTCCGCACCTCGTTCTGGAGGTATTTAAGGGTGGATCCTGTCGAGGTTGCGCAGCGGTTCCCCTTTTTGAGCTGCTGCTCCATGGGGATCTTTGGGTCCACTGCCTCTGTGTCGGTCGACATGCCTGGCTCCTAGTTAGAGGTGATCAGAAGGCTGTGGACCCCCCCCCATTCAACCCTGGGTTCGTATCCAGGTATTCCTGGCCTCAAACGGACGGGGGCTCGCGCCCATTCTCCCGCACGCCTGGATGGTCTCTCTACTTCAGATATCCCATCCTCAGAACGTGGCGTGTAGCTGTTTCCTGGGTCTCCAGGATGTACCTACTCCTCGTTCCGTCAGTTTCTTGGAAGGCTCCACCCCTTCTTGCGGGGGAGCTCCTTACGAGTTCCTAGCCAGGTCCTTCTTTGCTCAGCAGTCTCTGCGGCACTGAAGGGTCCGGATGTAACCCCACCCGGAAGGCAGACTGGTCTCCCATTTTCAGGAGCCAAGTGAGAACTCGTACCTTAGCGGTGAAGCTTCTTCGGGACTAAGCTCGACTCTTGAGTCCGAGCTCGGCTCCGGGTGGACAGGGCTGAGATTCTTCCTCCTTTGCCGGTCGGGTTGGCCGGGAAATTATGTCCTGCCAGGACCTCCTGCTCCTCCTGGGCCTCAGGGCGGCCTTCCCTTAGTGGGAGGGGCCAGCCAGAGGTGTCAGCGCTGCGTCCCTTGGACCAGTTCGTGACTCACAGCCCAGGAGTTAAGAGAGCGCTCCCTTGGACCGTTCCAACCTCGGCAGGAGAACATCCTGTTCGTTTGCCCTGAGTCGTCGGTCTTCTCCGACCAATGCTTCTCGTATGGGTGGGGTGCCCATCTTGGGGAATACAGAGTGCTTTGCCTCTGGTCCTCTTGCGAGTCCCGATGTCCTTCCTGCTCGCTGGAGAATAGACGGTCCGATTAGCCTGCACCGCTCGCTCCGCTTGTACGGGGTCTACAGGTCTAAGTCCAAATAGGACAACACCAGACCATGTGCTACCTACTCCGCCAGGTTCGGTCTATCCCTTCCTCTCGCAGCAAGGAGGTTCTCCGCATTGGGTTGTTGCGCAGTTGAGGGTTCCCAGCCATTTGATGGCCGGAGTCCCTATTCCCTGGCTGCTGCCCTAAGCCAGGCATAGGCTGCGCCTCATGAATGGTCTCCCCTGCCGGAGGTAGCACAGATCTTCTCCCTCTTCCCTCCAGGGAGAATACAAGGCCGAGACTGTTTTTTTGCCCACCCCTCAGCAAGGTCTGCTGCGGGGGATGCCATCGGGGCCTCGGACCCCGGGCCCCTCCGTGCCTCTCCCCCATTTCCCTTGACCTACGGGCAAGGCGAGGAGGGACTTTGCGCAGGTGATGCTGGTAGCCCCAGACTGGATTGCCAGTTCTGGTATCCAGCTCTCCTCAGTCTCAGCCCCAGGCTCCCGAGGCAGCCTCCAGTCCGCCCGGTCCTGTCTTTCCTTTTCAGGGGAAGGTTTTCCATCTGGACCTTCAATCCCTGCACCTGTAGGCCGACCCCTGTGCGGCTAGGGGCCAGGCCTAGGGTCTTTCGGCAAGGTCCTCGACCTTCGAGGCGTCCTGCTAAGAAATCGGCCAACATGCTCGTTCTCTGGGAGAAGTTCTCCCTTTTTGTTGATGGGAGAGGGCCGTGCCCTCCCCGTCCCTGGGCGAGCATTCCGGACCATCTGCAGTCCATCCTTAAACCAGGGCTTCGGCTGTCGACCCCCTAGGTGCTTCTCCGTGTCACCTCTGTCTTCCGGGCGCGGGCCGGGATGCAGTTGGTGGTGCGGAGAAGGTGGTCTGGCACTTCTAAGCCTCGATCACGCCTCCCCTTTTGGGGAGAGTATCCCCGTTTCTGTGGGATCCTTGCTGGTATGGACTTAGCTCATGAGCAAGCCATCCGAACCTTTTGCACAGGTGCGAGTTTCCCCCACCTGTTGTGGAAGAACACCTTCTTGGGGCCACTCCGCCATCCAGAAGGCGGGGAGAGTTTCAGGCGCTCCTTTAACCTCCCTATCCGGTCTTCCACAGGGACTAGGTTGTCATGCGCCCCACCCGAAGTCCTTCCGAAGGCGGTGGCGGAGTCTTCCCTTCGGGGGTATTGCCTCTGCCGGGGTTTATCCCCATTCACACCTCGGAGGCCGTATACAGGTTCCATAGGAACCGGTTTAACGCTCACCTATCTAGGGAGCGTAAAGCTAAAGTTCGGGAGAGGTTCGCCAGCTGTTCATCATCTTCGCTGAAGCCGCATCTGGCAGATTTGCAGCCCAGTGGACGACAAGCAGGCGGGTCACCCCTGCATAGGTCTCCACTATAGGGGGGCGGGCATGGAGCCTCCCAGAGGGATAAGCGCTCTTTTTTACCTGTCCTTCCGCTGCATTGGTGGCTGCTTTCGAGGATACTCCGTCCTGGATATCCGCAGGGGCTTCTGCCGAGCGAGGCTTTGGGTCCCCTTCCACATCGACCTTGGGTACTTTTGAGTGCTGATGGGGCCTCAGTTCTCAGTCTTTCTACCTAAGTAGGGTGTGCCTTGCCTCCCTCCTCCCGGAGAACTGCTAGAGTCTGCCAATAAGTGTGGATGAACAACATATCCATGTCCCTGAAATACAGGTTACTCACCTGTAACAGGAGTTCTAGGAATGGATATATTGTTCATCCACCACATTCCTGACCTCCCGGCTCGACCTTACAACCTGGCTCCAGCGGGCTAGATCTGCGTCATGGGGCGGAGCCAAGAGTTTTACCACCTGGATGGGTGGGAGGAGCCAGCTTGAAGACCTTCCAGCAAGATTTAAAGCGGCAAGGGACCTGCCAATAGTGTGAATGAACAACATATACCATTCCTAGAACTCCTGTTACAGGTGAGTAACCTGTATTTACTCACCTGTAACAGGAGTTCTAGGAATGGTATATGTTGTTCATCCACGCACCCACCCGACCTCCGCTCGACGCACAACCTGGCTTCCAGCGGGCTAGATCTGGCGTCATGGGGTGGAGCCGAGTTTTACCACCCGGGTGGGTGGGAGGAGCCAGCTTGCAGACCTTCCGGCAAGATTTAAAGCGGCAAGATACCTGCCAGACAGTGTGGATGAACAACATATACCATTCCTAGAACTCCTGTTACAGGTGAGTAACCTGTATTTAGTGCCTCGGAGAAGAGTGCAACCCTCAGGTTTGCAGGCTGTGTAAGTCTCTGCTTCCTTCTTCCTCACTCAAGAACAGGTATGCTCACCTCCTCATAGGCCACCTGGACGAATGGGATCCTTCAGTTCATTTCAAGGATGCGTTGGTGGTGGGTTCGGCCTCCCAGCTTGTCACTCTCAAAGTGGAAACAGATCAGACTGCGGTGGTCTCTTCCTTGGCTCCTGTTTTGCTCCCAGTGGTGGGGCTTCATTCTTGGGTTCATTCAGAGCCATGTGCCAGTCTCTGCAGACTCTCAGGGAGGGCCCTTCCTAAGTGGATAAATCCAAGAAGTCTAATTGGACCTGTCATAGGTTGTGGGACCGGGAATGGAAGCTCCAGTCAGCGAAACGCTGGAGTATTGCGCCTCGGTGTGGGCATGCTGTATAAGTTTTGCTTTATATTTGTTTGCTGACCTGAATGTGCTGACGATTGCCAGGAATAAATCTTAAATTTATGAACTCGTCAGGCATTTGCTTCTGAATTTTATGGGCTGCTGTGTGCGATTTCCTGGTAGAATGTGTTCATTCTTCCCACTCCTGCAGCTTCAGCCGATCTTTCTAGGGTGGAAGGGCAGGCCACTCGCTCTACAATGACCACATCTGGCTTGATGGCCATGATACAGGACGGCCAGCTGATAGAGATTTTTCTCAACCCGGTGGCCCTGTTGTCGGACAAGATCAGGGATGACTCGCTCTACAGTACTGTGTTCCTTTTGGCCTTCTCAGGAGGGACAGGAGAAGTCTGCCAACCAGGCAGTCTCTTCCCAAGAGATTCACCCCTTTGGGGGTTCTGTGGCGGGACCCGGTCTATGTCAAGTACACATCCTCTCTCCCCACGTTTCTTTGCTCTTGTCATTCTCATTACTGGTTGAGGACCCAGACTCGACCCAGATTGCAGTCTCGGGTAATCTGGGCATTGCCACACTCGACCCTCATCCAGGTAGTTCTGTTGACGCTCTTCTTACTCCTTGTCCTCTGATGATGAGAGGCTCAGCCACATGTTGTGAGGAGCTGATGTGGCAGCAGTGGGTTCTCGACCAGGGTCTCCCTCTTCCTGCAGCCCCCAGCTTTCCCCTGGTCCCGTTCAGTCAAGCCATGCTGCCCTCTCCACCGATCCTGATGGAACCTCCACCCAAGCAGCCCTTGCACATGGCGCCATCTACGGCTGCTCGCCCTACTACCAGCCTTTCTGGCCAGCTGTCCGTTCAGATCACCCACTTAGATGAGTCTAGGGCAGTCCATGGGGACAAAGAGCCAAGGGTGGTATTTGAAGAGTCGTTGGACACTTCTGGGTCCTCCATGCACTCCTCTAGGAGCCCAGGCTTCGATCAAGAGTCGACCAAGGAGCTCGCTTCCGACCATGGACTTGTCTCCTTCAGTGCCTTGCTCCATCTCATCCCCAAGTCGATGGAGATTCCTCTAGAGCTGTTTCAGAAGCAAGCCAGATACAGTTCCCCAGGGTTTGCCTTCCTGGTGGCAGAGGCTATTCTGGGTCTTGCGCTGGAGCTGTGGCAGCATCAAGCTTCGTGTCCACCACCCTCTGCCCTTATGGTCCGCAAGTATGCAATCCTGACGGGTCTCTCCCCATTTTCTCGGATCACCCCACGGCCAAGGGGTTGGTGACGGACTCTATCTTTCATAAGATGGGTAATGTCGGGGACATTGACAAGCCCCTGACATGGAATTGTAAGAAGCTGGATCACACAGCAAAGAAAGTGTACACTGCATCCTCCCTGGGTCTCTCGCAGGAGAGCTCTGGCATTATGATGGCCACCTTTGGCCACACCCTTATGGAGGTTCTGGACCATGTCTTTCCCTGCCTTTCTGCAGACCTTCGGTCGTAAACTGGCGGATGTCCCTTCTTGGGCACCACCCTTTCTTGGCCTAGGGTGGAAAGACAGTTCTCTAGAATTGAGATGTCCAGTGCCACCCTAGATTCAGTAAAGTCCTCACAGAAGGATCCCAAGGGGCAGAAGTCGAAGAAAAAACTTTTCATTTTGTCCCTTTCCGTCCCAGCAGCCTAAACAGTTTGGGAATTTTATGAGACATAACCCTCAATTCTGCTACCAATACACGTATTGGCCTCCTGTATCGCCACAAGGATTGTCTTCCAACAGAAGCCCTCAGACTAGCCCTCACCCTCTCAGTCCTGTCTCTTATTGACTATGGGCTGCTTGTCTATGCCGCTGCTGATGCCACAGTCATCAGTAAAATAAAAGTGGTCATTAACAAAGCCTGCAGGCTCCTAACTGCTGCAGACCACACAACTCACATGTGCACGCTCTGCTCCCTTGCCTAGATACTTAACTTTGACAAGAGGGTCTAACACCAAGCCTGCTTCATAGCCAAAAAATCACTTCTTGACTTGACCCCACCTGGACTAACTGCCTCCCTAACCCCAGTCACCCCAGCTGAGAGCACCTGCAGCTCGGCTAAAGCTGCCGTGGCTATTCCCAGAGTCAGGACCACATTGGCACGGAGGTCGTTTGTCAAGGCCCCCGCCTGGTATAACTCCCTGCCCCCTGAGGTCACTGGACATGCTACACTTGGACCCTTCAAAGCAGCCCTAAAAACTCACCTCTTTGTGGCCCCCACTTGCACCTGCCCAATATAGGCTCACATCTCTTGTCCACGGTGGCCTCCACAGGACCCAGCCCATCCCTTTACTTGGCTTTGGCCACTTCAATAGCTCACCTTAGTTGTCGAGTTCTCCTCAGACGGCTTTACAACTCTCTGCACCCCGGACCACCTATTTCCCGCATGGCTTACCCTTCTGCATTTTAAGTCCTATTCTGCCCCACTGCAGTCGCAATTTCGCCTAGTATGTCTCTCACCTATGGTAGTTTACTATATTTTTGTGCCTGCACTGTTCTTGGCTACCACTCTGCACATCAATCAATCAAAATCTTTAACCAGGCAATCACCGTTGAACAAGCTCATTTTCGAGGCTGACCTGGGTGCAACAAATACAAGATAACAAGAAAATACATGATAGTTCCAATTCACTGGCAAATCAACAACAGGCAACATTCATCGTTGGGGGAGTACAGATTAAACACATCAAAAGATTCAGAGTGAAAGGGTACAAGCAGCAATAGTGTAGATGAGTTCAGCAAGTCTCAGTGGGATTAAAGGGCCAAGTAAGGAGGTAACTAACTAGCTGGAGCCCCGGGAGGGAGACTGGGGGTTTGTCTAGGGGAGGAGGGAGAAGGGAGGAGAGAAGAGGTCAGGCAGTGGCTGGGAGCAGGAATCGAAGGAGGAGGCAGAGGCAATATTAGATGAGGGGCTGCATCGGGATGAGGGATCAGGTGTTCAAGGGTAGCAAGCACAGGATTCCTTACTGTGATGTGAGTAAAGAGTTTTGAAGGCTGCTATGCTAATTTTGTGATTTCATTTCAGAGTTTTTTTGTAGATTGTTCCATAATTTGGGCAGCACATGACTAATAGAGGCCCTGCCAAAGTGGGATTTGGCGTTAAGTACTTTAATGGTAAAGTAGGAGGTACTTCTCGGAGTGTATCTTTATTTATTTATTTAGCTTTTGTTAACCAGGTAAGTACACTAGACAAACACATGCCTATTTTCAGGTACGACCTGGGAGAGTACTGATAATCAAAGAACATACAGAGTACAATTTGGAGGAAGTAGGGCAGATACACAGATGTCAGGAGAAGCCCAACATACATAGTAAGATATCTCGGGTCACAACAGTAATCATAGTCAATATGCTAAGGTACAGCATCACTGACACGTCGTCACCAGCAATATATATACAGATATATACAAAATTTACACATTTGCAAGATACATGGAATGAGTACACTCAAGTGTACTGTGCAGAGGACCAGGCTAATCAGGGAGGGTTAAGACAGTCACATACTGACGAGAGCTTTAAGTGGTTCCACAGGGATGTGTGTCGGCCCGACTGGGGGGAGGTCCGGACCTGGACAGGAAAGGAGTTCCACAGTCTAGGGGCACATGACGCAAAGTCCCTGTCCCCCATTTTCGTACGAGTAGGAGGGACCTTAAGGATAGCAGGGCCCTGTGACCTTTGGGGGTAGGTAGCTACTTAAGGTACATAGTGATAGGCAGACAGTGATGTAGTCGGGCAGTTTGTTAATGATAGATTTATAAGTCTAGATAGCGGCGTTTCTTTGGTGTCTGAAGCTAAGAGAGGACCAACCTACTGCAGTGTATAGCGCAGAATGATGGGTGGAAAAGGGAAGGTCTGTTATGAACCTTAGGGCTCTGTGATAAAGCGTATTGAGTTTTAAGAGTGCTCCAGTAGGTCCTTTACTATAGAGGAAATCAGCATAGTCTAGAAGGAAGAGGAAAGTAGTTTGTACTAGTCTTGTCTTGGCGTCCGAAGAGAGGAGGTTTTTGTATCCTGAAGAAGAGGCCAAGCCTTTGGTGATGTTTCTTTTCCAGTTCGCCTATATGTTCTAGAAATGAGTCTATTGTCCAGCCATACCCCCAAATATTTGAATTTAGTTACATACTCCAGCTGTTCGCCAAGGATGGTGGATATCAAGGGGAGAGTCCCAGCCATAGCTTGGTTTGGTAAGTTGGGGAAGGGCGAGAAGAACATAGCTTTTGTTTTCTTGGTGTTCAAAAGCAACTTTTGGTTTAAAAGCTGGTGCTGCAGCAAACTGAATTCATCTTGGAGAGCTGAGCGTGCCACATTGGGGGAGGGACCACTGACATAAAGCACTGTGTCATCCGCAAATAGGTGTATTTGGGCTTTAGTTAAGCAATAAGGCATGACAAGGTGTGTGTTATCGTGTAATAACATCACTCCTGGGGTGGGTTGAAGCACAAGTGACAGAGGTGCTTCTACCACCAGGAGTGATATTACGATACTATCACACACTTTGAGTGCCTGTGCATTATACAATGACTCGATGTTCTAACAAAAAAAAAAAAAAATGTTTTAGTAGATTTTTTTGTGTTTCTGAAGAGAAACAGCCAAGAAATCAGCCAGTAAATCAATACAGTGATGTTATTGTGTAATAACATCACTGTCTCAGGCACCCACTGACCAATCAGAATACAGGAAATTTTCTTGCCATTGTATAATGATAGTTGCATCAATCCTGTTAATATAGACTGCGAATAGCAGGGGACCCAAGATAGAACCTTGAGGTACACCCCTCAGAAGGGGTTTTAGGGGTGAGACTTCACCTTCAGCTTTTACCTGCTGAGAGCAGCCTATGAGATAGTTCTCAAACCGTTTAGTGGACAGAGCATCTAGTCCAATGTGCTGGAGGGCTGTGAGGAGCAGGTCGTGATCAATGGCATCGAAGGCCTTGCTTAGATCCAAAAATACTGCACCGACAAAGTTCTTGTTATCCAATTCACACTGGCAATCATTAGTTACCTTAGCTAGGGCCGTGATAGTACTGAGTTGTGCTCTGAAACCTGATTGTAGCGGGTTGAGCAGCTTTGCCGATTCCAGGTGATTCCTGAGCTGGGCGTTCACGATATTTTCCCGTAGCTTAGACAGGGTTGGTAGAAGGGAGATTGGCCTGTAATTGTTGAGATCACTGGGATCTCCTGACTTAAACAAGGGGATAACATGAGCCGTTTTCCAGGTGGTTGGAAGGTCACCTTGAGCGAGGGATAAGTTAAACAAGTATGTAATGGGCACCACAAGGACATGGGAGCCTAGCTTTAAGAAGTAAGGTTCAATAAGGTCTGCTCCAGCACTTTACCTAATATCGAACCGGAGCAAGATGTCTTCGACTTCCTTCAGTGTTGTAGGCTGAAAAGAGAAGGATGGATTGGGGAAGGAGGTTCCTTGATTATTGACTCCAAGCTGTGAGCGAAGCGTGCTGGCTGGGGAGGGGTCAAAAGCTAACCCTTCGGTGGCAAAGTGATTGTTGAAGGAATCGAGGATTAACATTTTGTCTGTAAGTATGGTGGAGCCAGATTAAATTTTTGACGGCAAGGAGGCCCTGGCACGATGGCCTTCAATGTCTTTAATAAGTTTCCAAAATGTTGAACATTTAGCAGATAGTTCAAGTTGAGAACAGTAAAAATGAGCCTTTGCCTGTCTGATCATTTGAGTGCAAATGTTCCTTGCACTCCTGAATAGGTTCCAGTCATTCGTATGTTTGGACTTAACAAGCCTTTTTCCACAGCGCGTCCCTGTTGCGCATGACTTCCTTCAGTTCATTGGTGAACCTCCGGCAAGACTTGTTCCTGTTATAGGCAGAGGTCACTATTTTTGCTGGGTAAAAATCAGGCCAATTTACAGAGTGCTTTAGCTCTGAGACAGAAGCGTTGGGATCAAAGTTCCGAAGGCACCTTCTCGAAGAGAAGGTGGATGCATATGGGGAGGTGGTGTTAGACATCACACAGGCAATGAAACAGTGGTCACTGATATCTGGAAAGAAGACACCAAAATGGGTGAATAGGTAAGGTTTGTTGATGAGGATGATATCCAGCAAAGTACTGTTGGAGGGGTTGGTCTTATCAGCACGTTTCATTGATGAATTGGGTCAGTCCAAGAGAGTCGCAGAGCATTTTTAAGGGAGAGGATACACTGGACAACCAGTCCAGGTTAAGGTCACCTAGTAATATGGGCTCAGTGGGCCTGTTCCCCAATATAAGGCTTAAGTGATTCAACAGCTGCGACCCAGCTGACGGAGGCCTGTAGCAGCCAGTCACCGATAGTGAGACTCCAGCTGAAATCTCAACCAGCAGGGGGAGAGACTTTAGAATTCCTTTGGGACTGAGGATGAGTCCAGTATAGAGACAGCGAATTTGTCTTTAACTTAAAAAGCCACTCCACTGCCTCTGGACTGCCTGTCAGTTTGGAACAGGGAGCAGGTAGAGAGGTTTATTTCATTGTTGCTAGTTGTCGGATGGAGCCAGGTCTATGTGACGACCAATATGTCAGGGGCAGTATGACAAATCCAGGCCTGGATAGAAGTAATCTTTTTTAACAAGCTGCACGAGTTGGAACATGCATGAAGCTTAACCCTTTGAGGGTAGGTAAGTCAGCCAGGGATCTGATAGGAACTGGTGGGCCCGGGTTCAGCTCAACATTACCTGAACACAGTAATAAGAGAAGCAGGAGCCTCCTAGTAAGTGCTAGGAGCAACTTTATATGCTTGCTCAATTCCCATTTGCAAGGAGCGCAAGTATGGCATGGTGGAGCCCTAGGAGCCAGTACCTCGAAGAGTTAATGCTACATATAGCAGTATCTTGGTAGCAAATGGCAGGGTAGAACAAGCAAAATGGGGAGATGAGATAGTATCCTTGGAAGTGTGTTCGGTGTCGGTAATACTAAACTGGGTTGAGTATGCATCCAGGATCAGGAGGGTGGAGTTGAAGGTGCCTGTGAGATAATGAGTAGTTCCCAAGATGTCAGTGCAATCCAACTTGAGAGTGTTTCCCCCTGTCTCTAGCTACCACCTTGTATAGTATCTGCACTGTTATTAGCTACCACCTTGTATATTCTGGCTACCACCTTGTATAGTATATGTACTGTTATTAGCTACCACCTTGTATAGGTCCTCACACTTTTGCACCTGTAGTAGTGTTAGCTACCAAACTGTATAGGTCTTGTTATAGTCTGACTCTGAGCACGATTTCACGTATATAACTTATCCCAGTGTTAGCCCTGTAGCAGTCTTATGCATGGTATGTACTATGTTGGTTTATTTGTCTATGTATGTCTAATTGTTACATTGACGAGGAGCCTTTGGAAATGAGTCCCTGACTCAAAGGTCTGTAATCCGATTAAGACAATAAATAAAAATAAATAAATTCCAATGTCTCCAAGGTGCTCTGAGTTTGCTGGAGAAAACCCTCGACTTGCTGGTGTGACTTTCCTGCGACCAGCCAGTCATTCTAGATAGGGAAAAACCAGCACTCCCTGCCTTCGGAGATGTGCTGCTGTTGTAACAGTAGGTCAGAATAGCAATTTTTATTATAGGCACTTGGATCTGCCTCAGGCCTTACACCACACAAACTTCACAAATTATATAACATTATAAAATTCTGATCTTGTACCCTGACCATTGTAAGGGTTCTAGATAATGGTAAAAACATTTCAAACAACATGAAGTCTTGCTATATTATGACAATTGCAGTATGACCGCAGGTTAGAACTGCTCCGGAGGTGAAATAGTTAACTTTCCATGCAGGCATGGAAATTAGAGCGTGAGCTCGGTTGAAAACTCTGTCTGTTGTTCTTCAAACGCAAACTGTCAGATTCTTTACTCCGCCTCACTGAACAGTCGCTCCGGAGATTTTCCTTCTGCTCGGTTCATTTTGTCGGTTTAAAAGTATTATTTTTTGGTTTTTAGCCGAAATTAAACCGCAACCGGTCGGTTCAAGCTCTGTCTGTGGTAATGTAAGTAATAGATAGGTTTTACATTTAGTTTTTCTGTGTGGAACTTGTAATTCATTATCGGTTCGGTTTGAACCGATCAGGTTGTATTTAAATATACTAGTCCTTTTTTAGAGTGCGGTTCCTGGTTCTTATCGGTTCTAAAAAAAACTGATTTCATTACGTTTTTTTCCACGACCCGTGACACGGTTGGGAACCGATAAGGGTGTCTTGCTTGGCGGATTGCCATAAACGGGCAAGTTGGTTAGGCTGGCATTATGTCTGAGAAACCCAAAAGAAAAACCGGACCCACTGGGTTTCAACACTGTAGTGTTTGTGGGGAAGCTTTGCTAAGGCTGACCCACACACACACATGTAATCTATTGTCTGGGGTTTGACCACCTCAATTTAGACTGCCAGATTTGTTTCACAATTTCCCTGCTGCCACCATAGATAAGAGAGTTGGTAGGCTCAGGAAAGGAGGCAAAAAGTCCGCTGACCCGATGGCTAGCCCGTTCGGTACCAACCGAACGGAGGAGTGCCCTCTGACCAGGGCAATACTTCTCGGCAAACGAAGAGCCGGTTCCAGCAAAAGGACTAGAAAGTCAGCTAGCGTGAGCGCCAAAAGTTTCTCCCAACTGCTGAGGAAATAGCTAAAGCAATTCAAATTGTCCAGTCTCTCTCCCGGTTCCGACCGAACCGACACCTTCAGGAAGCGTTAAGTTGGCCGGTTCCGAGTTCAAGATTATGATTTTGAGGATTTTTATGAACCGTGGGAGGGAGAAGAGGAATATTAGGAGAGTGAATATGGTTTTGAAGATCTGGATGTGCCCATTGATCCGGACATCTCTCCAGATAGACCCCTAGGGGTTTCTCCTCCAAGGCTTTCTGAGTCCCCTTCTCATTTCATGTTTTATAAAAAAGCTGCTGAAACTCTCCAGCTCCCTGTTGAGGAAGCTGTTGATGACCAAGAGGAGCCAGACTATGTAGAAATGATGGATATTCCAGAGTCTAGGAGACTGTCAATTCCTTTGCATAAATCTTTTCGGAAACAGACAGTAAAAGTTTTAAAAACTCCTCACACTATACCTCCTGTGGATAAAAGGATGGACAAGAGGTATACCTTATCAGGCTCAGACACTGATTTCCTCACGCAACAATGCAGCCATGTGGGGGTAGTGCAGGCTGCAGCCTGTGACAAGGCTATTCAAACACCATGAAGTCTTGCTATATTAGGACTTATTGCAGTTAGCCACTGCACTTGAACTGCCCCGGAGAGGAAAGGGTTAACTCCAGAGAATCTGGAGTTCTAAAGCGCGAGGGCGCTATACCAAAGCTCTATCTGGGCAGTTTCAAATGAAACTGTCAGATTCTTTACTCCGCTTCACTGAACAGTCGCTCCGGAGATCAGCTCCTTCAGCTCGGTTCATTTCTCGGTTCAAGCGAGTATTTTCGTTCATTTGAACCGCAAAAGTAATTATTTTACCGCATTTCGGTTAAAGCTCTATCTGGTAAACCGTAAGTACAAAATGTAAAGTCTGTGTGGAAATTTAGTTATCGGTTCGGTTTTGAACCGATCGGTTTGCTTATTTTAACGTTTTAAAGTTTTGGGCTTTTTAGAGTGCGGTACCGGTTCTTATTGGTTCTAAAAACCTTGATTTTTAAATAGGGTTTTTCAAATACCCGATAAACGGTTAGGAACGATAAGGGTGTCTTGCCTGACACGACCATAAAAAGGGCAAGTTTTGGTTAGGGTTACATTATGTCTGAGAAACCCAAAAGAAAAACCGGCCCACTGGGTTTCAACATCTGGATGCTGTGGGAAGCCTTTGCTAAGGCTGACCCAACACCACTTGTGTTTATTGTCTAGGGCTGACCACCTCCTGTCAGACTGCCAGGTGTTTAAAATTTCTGCAGCCACCCTGAAAGAGATGGGGCCGGCTCAGAGAACTATTGCCTAAAAGTCCGCTGACCGGATGGCCAGCCCGGTCCAGTACCCACTGGACCAGAGGAGTGCCCTCTGACCAGGGCTAGACTTCGGCAAAAGGATGGTTCAGAGGAACCAGTATAAAAAAAAAAAAAAAAAGAATATGACAGAGAAATCAGTAGGTTTGAGTCCAAGATTGTCTCTCCAACTGCTGCAGAAGTAGTTAAGCCATACAGATTGTCCAGTCACTGTTTCTAGGTCCTGTCGAACCATCTACAGTTGGTAAAAGGTGGCTCGCTCAGTTCCAGTGGTTCAGGTTTATGATGTTGAGGAATTGTTATGAACCACAGGAGTGGAGGAGGAAATTTGATCAATACATGTGTGGCTGGTAGGGTCTGGACGTGCCCACTAGCGGACATTTTCTCCAGACAGACTTTAGAATCTCCTCCTTTCTGTCTGAGTCCTTTTCTCAGTTTATGTTTTACAAAAGCTTGCAGAATCCCCCAGCTTCCTTTAGAGGAGGCTATGGATGAGTAAAGGGAGCCTGATTATGTAGGAATGATGGGCTAGGAGGTTGTCTTTCCTTTGCATAAGTCATTTAGAAGTAAACAACAAAGATTTTATAAGATTCTCTTTCTGTCCCTCCTGTAAGATAAAAATGGACAGAAGGTGTATTTCGTCAGGCTCTGTTACAGACTTCCTCACTGAGCAGTGTAGTCATGTAGGTGTGGTACAAGCTGCAGCCTGTGTCAAGGCTAGTTCCCTGGCTCTCACATCCTCCTGAATAGGATTCCAGGAGGATTGATGCCATGACAAAAAAAACAGTATATGGCAGCTTCTGTGGGACTCAGACAGGCAAGTTTGTATGGCTTATGTGGCTAGATTTCGAAATCTAGGTGGGATTATATTGCAGTTAGCCAAGCAGGCCCAAGCCAGCTGGCTAACGGGTTGGAACAGTGGCTGCTAATGGCACTGAAGCCTCTAAGTTCAAGTTCATACTGCTGTTGGTGTTAATCTTGTTTTCTCTAGGTCATGACCACTTCTGTAGCTTTCCATAGGTTGGCATGGCTCAGATGCACTAATCTGTCCCAAGATACTCTGTCAAAGTCTATGGATTTGCTTCTTGTTGTGGTAATTTCTGTTTGAGGAACAAACAGAAAGCTATATGAAAAACAGGGATGATTACCTACAAAGTGCCCAGGTAGAGGCTCAGGCCTCCTCTGCTTTCGCCAGAGGGGTCTCTTCAGAGGCAGAGATAGACGGGCACAAGTAAACCGCCCCTCCCTTAGCCTAAGACTGTTACAAACAGGCACCCTGATGGGGTGCCCAGGGCCGATTCTCCTATACCAGTGGGCAGGTTGGTTTTATTTCAGCCAGAATTGGTGTCCCTAACTCGGACAAGTGGGTTCTGGAAGTAGCAGGTCTGGTTCTCAGCTTCAAACAGTTTCCAAAGATGAGAGCCAGACAGATCCACCTGCAAACTCTTCGAACCTTTGCTTTGGGAGCAGAGGTTTCTTCTCCCCTCTGAACTGCAAGCAGTAGAGGGTCCTCTTGCCACCGGGGCAAGGGGCTGTACTCATGATACTTTCTTACCCTATAGAAGGCAGGAGATTGGCTGCCCATCTCAGATTTAAGGTACCTGAACAAGCATCTTTGAAAACAAAGTTAAAATGTTAACTCTGGCTGAGGCCAGGGACTGGCTAGCTTTCCTGGACCTCAAGGATGCCTATTTTTCATGTTTTGATCAGGCCTTCTCACCGAAAGTACCTCAGGTTACCCTCAGGCCACTACCAGTTCAGGGCAATGCCTCTTCGCCTTACTCTCTGCGCCAAGGGTATTGAAATTCTAGCTGTGGTAGTGGTTTCTTTTAAGAAGGCAAGGATTGCTTTGTTTCTTTCCTGGATGACTGGCTCTTAGTGGGTCAGTCTCCAGATCAAGTAAAATCCCACTTGCAAAGTCACCCAGCAGCTTCTCACCTTTCGGGATTCCTGCTGAATTTACCAAAGCAGTTCTCGAACCAGTTCAGGTACTAACTTTCATAGGGGCAGAGTTTAACACAAAGTTAGCCAGGGCATTTCTCCCTCTGAAAGGGTAGGCAGTCTCTTTGCCCTGGCATCTTCCATTACTCTCACGAGTCTCTTGACCAGCATAGCATTTGCTACAACTACTAGGGCACATGGCTGCTTCCACAGCCAGTGCAGGGAGCAAGATTCCAGATGAGGGACATTTAGTTCCATCTGAGGGCCTATTGGTCCCAAAGGAGGATTCCTTCCAAATTGGTTCTAGTGACCCAATCCCTGATCCTGGCCTTACACTGGTGGCAGGATCAAAGCAATCTAAAACTAGGGTCCTCCTCATTCCCTCACCACGGATGCTCCTGTGTTAGGGGTGAGGAGCTCGCTTAGGCGAACCTGTCCACGAGGGAGTGTGGTCTCCCTAGGAATCTCTGCTCCACATCAATTTTGGAACTCAGAGCTGTCTTCTAGCTCTTAGAGTTTTCAGCTTCTGTCCAGAACAAGGTAGTTCAAGTCAGGACAGACAACACCACAATAATGTGGTACATCAACAGGCAGGGGGCACCTCGGTCATCAGCCTTGTGCACCAAGCAATGAAGTGGTGGTCTCTGGCTTACTCCCGAACACCTCCCTGATAGCAGTTCACCTCCCAGGGAAGGACAATGCCCTGCAGATGCCCTCGCAGGACTTCTCAGGCCATCACGATTGGGCTCTGAATCCTCAGGTGCTGGGTCTAGTCTTGCCAGATGGGGCTCATTTTCAGATAGATCTTTCACAGCCCCAGATAACCACTAACTCTCTGTGTTTTGTTGAGGCCTCCAGTGCTGGGATCAGCCCCCTGGACGCTTTTCACTTGGATTGGAAAGGGAAGTTTCTGCACACCTTCCTCCTTTTCCCTTTCTTTCAGGGTACTAGTAAAAATCAGATCTCAGCCCTGCAAAGCGATTCTGATTATTCCCAAACTGGGCCAGACAGCCCTGGTACCCATTGTCTCTGTCCTTGACAGTCCACTCCTACTCCTGAGCTTCTTGCCCAGAGTCCACGACTTACTGGCCTTTGCACAAGGGAGAGTGTGGTATTCAGATTCTCAAATTCCTCCTTCTCAAGGCAGCTCTTGAGGAGTTAGAATTTGCTGATTTACACCTTTTCAAGGTGACGGATATTTTAAAGGCTTCAAGGAAGCTTTTTACATCAGCCACTACAAATCTAAGTGGAACAGGTTTTCAGTCTGGTGCCTTGAGAAGCAGATTATACCACAGTCTGTTTATCTGCCCATTTTCTGGACTTTTTGGTCCATTTTAAATTCCTTTAGGTCTTGGGCCAGCCTACCTTATGGGTTCCTCTGGCAGCTGTCTCTGTTTTTCTGCAAGCAGGAAGCCTGCTTCCTTTCTTCTCAACCTGTGTTTTCCAAGTTTTTAAGGGGTTGCTTCACACCAACCTCCTTTCGAGAACCAGCTCCTGCATGGAGCCTGAATGTTTATATGCTCAGTTAATGCAAACCCCTTTGGACCTCTGTCCTCAGAGACCTCAAGCTTCTCACTTGGAAAACGTTTTTCTGGTGGTTTCACTGCCAGACGAAAAGTGAACCACAGGCCCTGGCAGTGGAAGAAGATTTTTCTCCCACAGGATAAGAACAGTCCTAGGACTAACACAGGGTTTGTCCTAGTGGTTTCAGGTTTCCACCTGAACCAACCCATCTCTCCCAGGATTTTTCACTGAGCATTCTTCCTCAGGTGAGAGGAGACTGCACAGCTTGACGCTGCGTTATCTTGTTACTATTTGTAACGCACCAAGGTCAGCAGGTTCGAATCCACCCAACCTTTCCCTTACCTAGGGAGAGGTTGGCAAGGAACCTGCCACTAAGAGGACAATTGCAAGGTGGATTGTCTCTTGTATCCATTTTGTTATCACCAGACTAGGTAGAGAGCCCCCCTCAGGACTGAGGCTCACTCCACCAGGTGTACAGCTGCATATCTAGCGGCTGCTAGAGATATTCCCATTCTGAAATCTGTCGAGCTGTTACTTGGAAGACAGTTCACACTTTTACCAAGTATTATTCCCTGGATTTCTGTCCAGGAGAGATGCTCGCTTTTGGCACAGCTTGCTTCAGAGCCTATTTCCTAAGTAGGTTCTGACCCTCCTCCATGGAGGTACTGCTGTGTAATCTGCATAAGTCTAATATAGCAAGACTTCATGGTATTTGAAGAAAAATTACTCACCTTAGTAATTGCTTTTCTTCTCATGGAGTCTTGCTATATTAGGACCACCCCTAACCTGCCCCTCTCAGAACTTCTACAGTGTGGGTGGCAAATTAGTGCAAGCACTGTGTCATGCCATTGTAGTTCTTCCCTTCACCCTCTTTTATTTAGGGTTAGGGAACTAGGGTTTTCTGTGTTGAGTGATTTGTTGGCCCCCTTCCTGGACTTGAGTCTTTGGTGGAAGGGGGTCCTAATAGTGCTTGTCAGGGGAAAACTAATAATACCATTATTCATTCTTATTATTGTTATTGTTGTTCTATTGTTGTTTATATTGTTATTACTACTAGTAGGTAGCCATTTGGCTAGTGTGAAGCTTTCCACACAGACTTGTTGCTTAGTGTTAGCTTAGTAAAGATCTGACAGTTTCATTTGAAACTGCCCAGATAGAAACTTTGGTATAAGCCCCTCATTTAGAACTCCAGATTCTCTGGAGTTAACCCTTTCCTCTCCGGGGCAGTTCAAGTGCAGTGGCTAACTGCAATAAGTCCTAATATAGCAAGACTCCATGAGAAGAAAAGCAATTACTAAGGTGAGTATTTTTTTCATATTCCCCTAGCTTCACACCCCCCTAAGAAGGACTCCAGGAAGATTGATGCTATGGCAAAGAAACAGTACATGGCAGCATCTTTGGGACTCAGACAAGCAAATTATATGGCTTATGCTGCTAGGTACCAGAAATCCAGATGGGATACTGTGCTGGCCCTAGCAAAACAAGTCCCTGACCAGCTTGCCAGGGAGCTGGAACAGGTGGCTATGGATGGTATTGAGGCATCCAAGGTGCAATTTCATGCTGCAGTGGACTCTAATGATGTTTCATCAAGAGTCATGGCTACGTCTGTGGCACTTCGCAGGATGGCTTGGCTCAGATGTACTACCCTGTCTCAGGATGCCCAGTCCAAGGCCATGGATTTTCCTGTTGTGGGAAATTCTCTGTTTGGGGAGCAAACAGAGAATTACATGAAGAAAATGGATGAATATAGGACCACCTATAGGAGTGCACAGGCCAAGGAAAGGCAGGCCACTCCTCAAAAGCAGCTTCCTAGAGGCAGGAGCAGGCCTTTTCGTAGGCCTTTTTACCAAGCCCGAGCTTCCTCCTCCGCCTATGCTCAGAGGGGGTTCTTTAGAGGGAGAGGCAGACGGGGTACAAGCAGGTCTGCTTCCACCCCTCAGCCCAAAGCCCCTGCCAAGCAGGCACCCTGATGGGATTGCCAGGGCCGATTCTTCTCTACCTATAGGGGGCAGGCTGGCTTACTTTGTCCAGGACTGGAAGTCTTTAACATCAGACAAGTGGGTCCTGGAAGTAGTAAGCAGGGACTGGTCTCAGCTTCAAAAATTTCCAAAGCTGAGAACCAGATCTTTCCATCTGCAACTCCATCAAGGAGGCAGTCGCCCCAGAGGCAGAGGTCTCACCCTCCTGGCTCTCAGAGCTGTGGAAGGGTTCCTCCCTACACCAGGGCAAAGGTTTGTGCTCCAGGTACTTCCTTACCCCAAAAAAGACAGGAGAATGGCGGCCCATCCTGGATCTCAGATATTTAAACAAGCACCTTTTAAAGCCAAAGTTCAAAATGGTGACTCTGGGAATTATCCTACCCTCTCTAAGGTCAGGGGACTGGCTAGCTTCCCTGGACCTCAAGGATGCCTATTCCATATTCCCATCAGAAGCTCCCATCAAAAGTACCTCAGGTTCGAGCTGCCCTCAGGACACTACCAGTTCAGAGCAATGCCCTTCGGCCTCACTTCTGCCCCATGGGTATTCACCAAATGCCTGGCAGTAGCAGTTGCCTACCTAAGAAGGCAAAAGATTGCCATTTTTCCTTACCTGGACGATTGGCTCATAGTAGGCCAGTCCCCAGACCAGGTCAATTTACACCTTCAGATAACGCAGCAACTGCTTACCTCTCTAGGTTTCCTTTTGAATCTCTCAAAGTCAGTTCTAGAGCCTGTCCAACTTCTTACCTTCTTAGGCGCAGAACTGAACACACAGGAAGCCAGGGCCTTCCTTCCCCTGGACAGGGCAAAGACCCTAGTCTCCCTGGCCTCCTCATTTACCCTGCAGGTCTCCCGGACAGCAAGGCATTTTCTGCAGCTCCTAGGACACATGGCTGCTTCCACAGCAGTTGTGCAGGGAGCAAGATTTCAGATGAGGGACATCCAGTTCCATTTGAGAGCCTTTTGGTCTCAAAGAAAGGATCCTCTTACCAAGTTGATCCCAGTAACTCAAACCCTGATCCAAGCCCTACAGTGGTGGCAGGATCAGAGCAACCTGAGACAATGGGTTCTTTTTTGTCACTCAGTCTCATTCTCTAATCCTTACTACAGATGCGTCCCTCTTGGGCTGGGGAGCTCACATGGGCGACCTCACCACCCAGGGTCTGTGGTCTCCCCAGGAATCTCTGCTCCACATCAACCTGTTGGAGCTCAGAGCAGTTTTTCTAGCACTTCAAGCTTTTTCCAAATCTGTTCAGAACAAGAGTATTCAGATCAGAACAGACAACACCACTACAATGTGGTACATCAACAAGCAAGGGGGCACTCGGTCTATGGCCTTGTGCACGGAAGCGTTGAAGTTGTGGTCTCTGGCTTACTCCCTGAACACCTCCCTTACGGCAGTCCACCTCCCAGGCAAGGACAATGTCCTGGCAGATGCTTTCAGCAGGATTTCCCAGGGCCACCACGAATGGTCACTGGATCCCCTGGTCTTGGGAGTAGTATTTGCCAGATGGGGCACCCCGCAGATAGATCTTTTTGCAGCCCCAGACAATCACCAGCTTCCTCTTTTTTGCTGCAGGCCCCCAGTGTTGGGCTCACTCCCCCTGGATGCCTTAGCCCTCAGTTGGGCAGGGAAGTTCCTCTATGCCTTCCCTCCCTTTCCTCTCCTGTTCAAAGTGCTAGTCAAAATCAGATCCCAATCCTGCAAAGTCATTCTGATAGCTCCAGATTGGGCCAGACAGCCCTGGTATCCACTCCTGCTGTCCTTAGCAGTCCATCCTCCCCTGTGCCTTCCCAGGAATCACAATCTGTTAACCTGTGCCCAAGGAAGGGTCTGGTATCCGAATCTCAAATCTCTCAATCTCAAGGCTTGGTTCTTGAAGAGTTAGAGTTTGCTGATTTACACCTTTCCCAAGGTGTAATGGATATATTGAAGGCCTCAAGGAAGCCTTCCACCAGGGCTACTTACAATTCCAAATGGAAAAGGTTTTCCATATGGTGCTCGAAAAGCATATTTCCCCAGTCTCTGCTGATCTACCCACAGTCCTGGATTATATGGTCCACCTGAATTCTTTGGGCTGAGACCAGCTACCGTGAAGGTGCACTTGGCAGCTGTGTCTGCTTTATTTCAGCAGGTAAATACTCTTCTTTCAGCTCATCCTGTATTTTCCAAGTTTTTAAGGGTTGTTTCACACCCGACCCTCCATTCAGGGATCCTGCCCCTGCCTGGGATCTTAATGTTTGCATTGCTCAGCTTATGCAAACCCCTTGAAGCCCTTGTCTTCAGCTGAGCTCAAGTACTTGACTTGGAAAACTGTGTTTCTGTAGCCATCACCTCTGCCAGGCCAGCATAGAAGTGAATTACAAGCGTTGTCAGTGGAGCAGGAATTTATCGCTTTTCACAGAGATAAGGTGGTCCTCCGGACTAACAGAAAGTTCCTGCCTAAGGTGGTTTCAGATTTCCACCTTAATCAATCTATTTCTCTTCCAGTGTACTTCACTGACCACTCCTCCTCTGGGGAGAGGAGGCTGCACAGCCTAGATGTGAAGAGAGCCCTTCCTGGTGGCCATTACTTCTGCCAGGCGCATAAGTGAGTTACAAGCCCTGTCAGTGGAGCCTGATTTTATCTCTTTCCATAGAGATAAGGTGGTCCTCAGGACTAACAGGAAGTTTTTACCTAAGGTGGTTTCAGACTACCACCTTAACCAATCTGTATCTCTTCCTGTGTACTTCACTGGCCATTCCTCCTCTGGTGAGAGGAGGTTGCACAGTTTGGATGTGAAAAGAGCCCTTAGCTACTACGTAGAACGTACCAAGGGTCACAGGTTTGACTCCCTCCAACTGTTCCTCACTTATGGTGAGGTTGGGAAAGGAAAACCTGCTACTGAAAGATCCATTGCCAGGTGGATTGTCTCTTGCATTCAATTTTGCTATGAAAAACTAGGTAAGATTCCACCCTTAAGCCTGAGGGCTCACTCTACCAGAGGTACAGCTGCTTCCCTGGCGGCTGCCAGGGATATTCTTATCTTAGAGATATGTCAAGCAGCTACCTGGAAAACAGTACACACTTTTACCAAGCATTACTCTCTGGATATCCAGGCTAGGAGTGATGCTTGGTTTGGCACAGCTGTGCTTCAGAGCCTATTTCCTAAGTAGGTTCTGTCCTCCTCCATGGAGGTACTGCTTGGTAGTTGCTATTGTCAGAATACAGCAAGACTTCATGTTGTTTGAAAAAAATTACTCACCTTAGTAATGTTGTTTCTTCTAATGGAGTCTTGCTGTATTCTGACCTCCCCTCGCCTTCCCCTCTCAGAACCTTTGTTTTTGGGACATGGGTGGGCAGTAGCAGTGTTGGCACTCAGGAGGTGCCCCACCCTTTTTTATTATCACCCTCTTTTCTTTGAGTGAGTGGGTGTTGTGTTATTTCATTTTTTGGGTTTCCTGACTTGAGTCTTTGTTTTGGGACAAAAAAATGTGTTATTATATTTAGTAGCCAGTTGACTAGTGTAGGTTTACAGCTTCCACACAGGACCTTGGTGAGTTTAGCTCGTAAAGATCTGACGGTTTGAGTTCAAACAGCAACAGACAGAGTCTCAACCGAGCTCGAGCTCAGCGTTCCATGCCTGGCATGGAAAGGTAACTCTTTCATCTCCAGGGCAGTTTGAAGGTTGGGACTCGCTGTTATTGTCAGAATACAGCAAGACTCCATTAGAAGAAACAACATTACTAAGGTGAGTAATTTTTTCTTACATCTTTCAGGCCCTGCAAACAGACCAAACCCCAGGGCATCTACTGATACAAACAGACATGTCAGTAGTGTTCTATATCAACAAACAAGGGGGCACCCACTCATACCAGCTCTGTCGAGAAGTGATGAGGGTATGGTACTGGGCAATAGAGCACAATATCACCCTGTCTTCAGTTCATGTTCCCGGGTTACAGAACACACTGGCGGATCCACTCAGCAGATCTCGATCCAGCGCACATGAATGGGAGCTTCTACAACCGGTGGCAGAAACTCTGTTCACAGGAGGGGAGATGCCAGAAATGGATCTATTCGCCTCCCCATACAACACAAAACTGCCCAGATCTTATCTGTGTCAATCTTCACCATTGATCGTAGCCCCCCCAAATAATCATGGTAGTAAGTGGCAAACACCAACATAGAGATGTCTATAGGGAGAAGGGCAGGGGTAAATGGAGAAAGTGACAAAGGCAAGAAGGACAGGGATGGGGCAAGAGGGAGCAAGGCCATCAGGAAATGGAGGGTAATGAGTACCAATGCCTGTAGTCTGGGCAACAAGCTCCCTGAGCTGATGGCCTTAATGGAAGAGGGATGCCTGGACATCGTAGCAGTCACAGAAACATGGTACACAGAGAACCATGACTGGGATGTTAACATACCAGGGTACATAACTTACAGGAGAGACAGGCGGGGGAGGAGTAGCTCTCTATGTAAAGGAAAGGATAAAAGCAACTGAACAAAAGAGTAAACAGGGAGGAGAGGCACTGTGGGTCACCTTGGAGACTGGAAAGGGCACCACAATCCGCACAGGGTTAGGTACAGACCCCATGTCAGGGAAGGAATGGACAAGGATATGATAGGCATTCTTAGAATGGCAGAGAAAGGGAGATACTGTTGATGGGAGACCTGAATATGCCAGATGTTAACTGAGCACATTTGCTGCAGCCACATCCAAGAGCAGGGCCATTCTTGATGCCCTACAGGTGGCAGGCATTAGACAGCTAGTTTGGAACCCACTGTAAGGGAGCAATCTTAGATCTCGTGACTTTCAAATGGGGCAGTGAGAGGATCTCAGATCTAGAAGTGGGTTGCCATCTGGGACAAGTGACCATCAAACAGTGTGGTTCACGCTAACTCAAGCTACAGAGTCAAGCCATACTAAAGTGAGGGTACTGGACTTTAGAGGGCTGACTTTGCAAGATGGGAGAGTGCCTCAGAAAAGCACTAGCAAACAGGCTAGAAGGAGGTGTGGAGCAACAATGGGAATAATCAAACTGCCATCACAGAGGCAACAAGCCTGTGTGAAGCAAATAAATCAAACGAAAGAAAAGCCACTATGGTTCTCAAAAGAGGTGGCTGTGAAAGTCAGGAAGAAAAGATAGCATTCCGGAAGTATAAGGAAACACAGAAGGAGCAGGACAGAGAGCTGTACCAGTTAAGGCAGAAGGAAGCAGGAGGGAAGTCAGAATAGCAAAGGCCCAAACTGAGGAAAAGATCGCCAACTCAGTTAAGAAGGGGATAAAACCTTTATAGGTACATCAGCGAGCGTAGAAAGACAAAGGGAAGGATAGTGAGGCTGAATAGAATGAGCGGTGGGTGGGCAGAGGGGGACAGTGAAAAAGCAGGAATACTGAACGAATATTTCTGCTCAGTATTCACAAAAGAGGAGGGGGACTTGCCTAATCCAGTTAACAGAAGCACTTTTGATAGGGGGGTCGATCCCAGTCCTTTCACAGAAGAAAGGGTTCTGCTAGAACTCGTAAAACTGAAGGTGGACAAAGCAATGGGTCCTGATGGAATTCACCCCAGAATTCTAAAAGAATTAAGGGAGGAACTAGTGAAACCACTGGCTACTCTTTTTAATAAATCATGGAGGATGGTGTGGTACCGAGGACTGGAGGAAGGCGGATGTGATTCCCCTTCACAAAAGTGGGACCAAGACAGAGGCAGGAAACTACAGACCTGTCAGTCTGACCTCTGTGGTAGGGAAAGTGATGGAGTCACTTCTGAAGGAAAGAATAGTTGAGTACCTAGAGGCCAGTGGAGCACAGGACCCAAGGCAGCATGGGTTCACAGCGGGAAGGTCATGTCAGACAAATCTAATAGATTTCTTTGACTGGGTGACCAAAGTAGTAGACCAGGAGGGGCTGTGGACATGGCCTACCTAGACTTTAGCAAGGCATTTGACACAGTCCCACACAAAAGATTAATAGTCAAATTAACCAGCCTGGGAGTGGGACCCAGGGTGGTAGCCTGGGTAAAACATTGGCTGGACAACAGGACACAGAAGGTAATTGTAAATGGAGTCCACTCTCAAAGAAGGGGTTACTAGTGGGTACCACAGAGGTTCACTATTGGGTCCAGTCCTTTTAATGTCTTCATCAGTGACATTGCAGAGGGACTGGAAGGAAAGTATGCTCTTTGCAGATGACACAAAGATCTGCAACAGGGTTGATACACGAGGAGAAGTGGAAAGGATGAAAAGGACTTGGCAAGGTTGGAGGAATGGTCAAAGTATGGCAGCTAGGATTCAATGCAAAAGTGCAAAATAATGCACCTGGGAAACAAGAACCAGGGAAGAATACACAATGGGTGGGGAGGTAGTAACAACAACAAAAAGGAAAGGGACCTGGGGTAATAATATCAGATGACCTTAAGGTTAGCAAGCAATGTGAGAAGGCAGTAGGGAGGGCTGGGGGTATACTGTGATGTATGGGAGGCATCATCAGCAGAAAACAGGAAGTTGTTATCCTCTGTACAGACAGTTGGTGAGACCCCATCTGAGTACTGTGTCCAGTTCTGAGACCCCATCTCCACAAGGACATAGACAGGATAGAGCAGTCCAGAGGAGGGCAACTAAAATGGTGCAGGGTCTGCAAGAGAAGCTGTATGAGGAGAGACTAAAGGAGCTTAATATGTATACCCTTGAGGAAAGAAGGAGGAGGGGACATGATAGAAACTTTTAAGTACCTCAGTGGAATCAACAAAGTCCAAGAGGTAGCATCTTTCAGAAAAAGAGACTTGCAAGAACAAAGGGACACAATTTAAAGATTGAAGGAGGGTTCAGGGGCAATGTGAGGAAGTATTATTTCACAGAGAGGATAGTGGATGCATGGAACAGCCTTCCTGAGGAGGTTATGGGGTCTAAAACTGTGGGAGAATTCAAGAATGCATGGGACAGACATAAGGCAATTCTTGTGGGGGGTAGGAAGAAATAGGCTGTTGGTTAACTAGGATCTGCGGTCTATCCTGTACATAGATACATAGACAGTGTCGGCAGATAAGGGCCTATGGCCCACCCAGTCTGCCCATTTGAGCTTGTAAGTTCAGTTTGTTTTCCTAGAAGTCTGTTGCCCCTTACCCCTGACCTCCAGAATTCCTTTATGTCTATCCCATGCATTCTTAAATCCCGTGATTGTTTCAGCCCCCACCACTTCCTCTGGCAGGGTGTTCCACTTGTCCACCACTCGTTCTGTGAAGAAATTCTTTCTCATGTTTCCTCTGAATCGTCCTCCCTCCAACTTCATCACATGCCCTCTAGTCCTGGAACATCTTTTTCGCTTAAAAATAGTGTTTCCTGCACCCTGTTCCTCCCTGTAAGATACTTGTATGTCTCTATCATATCCCCTCTCTCCCTCCTCTCCTCCAGGGAGTACATGTTCAGTTCCTTCATCCTGTCTTCATAGGACTTGTGATGCAATCCATGCACCATCTTTGTTGCCCTCCTCTGAACCTTCTCTACCCTGTCTATGTCCTTACGTAGGTATGGTCTCCAGAACTGTACACTGTACTCCAGGTGGGGCCTCACTAGTGTCTTGTATAGCGGAATTATGACCTCCCTTTTCCTGCTGGTGATGCCCCTGCCTATACATCCCAGCATCCTATTTGCTTTACCTGCTGCCTTGTCACACTGTTTCCCTACCTTGAGGTCATCAGAGATGACAACCCCAAGATCCCTTTCCTGCTTGCTGCATGCTATATCCTCACCCCCCAACTGATATATTGTGCCAGGGTTTTTGTGCCCCATATGCACTATCTTGCACTTCCTTGCATTGAATTTCAACTGCTAAACCCCTGACCATTCTTCAAGTTTCTGCAGGTCCCTTCTCATTCTGTCTACACCCTCTGGTGTGTCTACTCTGTTACAGAGCTTTGTGTCATCAGCGAACAGTGAAATTCTGCCTTCTAGATCCTGCGCAATGTAGGTAGGGAAATGGGCAGACTAGATGGGCCTAGCGGTCCTTATCTGCCGTCAAAGTCTATGTTCTGTGTTTCTGTTGATCACATTTGGGTTCATGGCCCCGCAGGAGCTTTTTTTTCTTTTCTTGTAGGCGGAGCCAACGCATCATCGGCGCCGCCCTCAAGGCAGACACATTGCATGACGCTTGCGGGTTGGCCATTAGGCGCTGTCGACTCCGCCTGCCTTCCAGTTCTTCGTCTCCCGCCATCGAGGTCACCTCGTGTGGAAGCTCTGCAGAACTTGAGGCCTACCACCTATGCACTTTCGTCCTGCCTATTATTCCTCCGTGCCGCAGTCCATCGGCTCCTTTCCTGACGGTTCTAGTTGCCTTACTCGACGTCGCTTGGTAAGATCTTTCCATTTATTTTTATTCTTGGCGACGTCAAGTCTTTTTGAAATTCAACTTCTTTATTAAATGTTAACATAACAAGAAAATATTTAACAGTGAGAGCATGAACCAGTACTAAGCCCACTGAATGTAAAGTAAGTGCAGAGATAGCCCCAGAATGCTGCAGGAATCTTTAAATCTGAAAAAGAAAAAGACCCCCTCCCCACTAAACGCCCTACTCCTCCACCTTCTACTCTTACACCCCCACCCCCACCCCAGGATGTGCCTTATTGGAAAGAAAACATAACAAAACATATGCCAAGAAATAATCAGTATGCAGTAACAAGTATCAGTGAAGGATAATGCAAACCAGAGCAGCCAGAGGTATACACACATGGACATGAATTCAAATATAAAGCACACAATTTGCCCCATTTTGTGTCAAAAGAGGTCAAACAATTCCGGGAGCTTGCTATTAATCTTTCAGTCTTGAAACACAGAGAAATTTCTTTGATCCATTCTGCATATGATATAACCAGTTGGTCTATCCATTGTCTGAGAACCAGTCTTTTAACTGCTATAGAGATTAAAGCCATGTGAAACCTACGTTCCAGAACTTGAATATTAGAGAACATGCCTAAAATACAAACTTCTATAGTAAACAATTCTCTTAATCCCAAAAGGGGATCTAAATTGCACTGGATTAGATGCCATAATGGAGCCACTTTGTCACAGTGCCAAAACATATGTACCAGGTTCCCTTCAGCTATGCCACACCTTGTGCAAATGTTCGAAGGTAATCTGCCGACCCTGTCCAGCTTGACGGGAGTGTAGTACAAATTATTTAAGATATGATATTGGATAAGTCTGTGCCTATCTTGAGTGAGGTATCTGTACGTGTCCACCCATATCTGACCCCAAACCGAAGGAGAATCTGGCAGAAGAGAAGATCAAATTTTAGAGGCAATAAGGGGATTAGGATATTTGGTATCCAATAGGAAGGAGTATATCTTGGAGATTCCATGGGGCTTATTGGCATATTCTTGTTTCTAGGGACATGGATATGTTGTTCATCCACACTCATTGGCAGTATCCTTGCCGCTTTAAATCTTGCCGGAAGGTCTTCAAGCTTGCTCCTCCCACCCACCCGGGTGGTATAACTCTCGGCTCCGCCCCATGACGCAGATCTTCCTTACCGCTTGGAAGCTCAGGTTCCTCCTTAGCACGCTCTGCGTTTGTGACTGGTTCCTATTTCTCCGTTTGCGGTTTAAAAATAATATTTTGCAAAAGACTTCCAGTCTTCGATCCCTACAGCTGGCTCGATGGATAAATCGACTCCGGATTTCGGAGATGCCCTACGCGGGCAGAAGATGTCTCGGATGGATCCACACTCACGTGTCTATCTGCTAGGCCTTGAGCAGACGCGAGCTTGCGACCTGTGCTCCATCTTTCTCGCCCTCGTCCTCGAAGACCGTGCTGCCGATTGCAACTGGGCCGTCGAGCGTCCCTCGGTGAAGTCAAGGCGGTTGGCCCGGTGTCCTTGTGGCGGCTCGGCGGATCAGCTCGGCGGATGATGCGCCCTCGAAGGAGGCGGTAGCCGGGCAGTATCTTCTCGGCCGCGACATTTATCCGCTCTCTGGGTTCTTCCTACGGCTTCCTTTAAGGAGCTTTGTCTGTCCCTCTCCACTAAAGGAGAAGGGCCTGCGTCTGCTGGACCTTTTTCTCGGTCCAAAGAGGACAAGGGTAAGTCCCTCCGTCGCGCTCTTGGGCGGGAAAGGTCCCTCTCGGGCCGTCGACCGTCCGGCTTCGATCGACGCTCAGCCGGCCACTGGCCTCACGGTGTCCCCGTCAGGTCAGTTGACCGAGACTCCCACTGATGAAGTCGAGTTTTCTCGACCCATTGACGGGCTATGCGCCTTTAGCAGCAGAAATTCCCCTCCCGGTTCCCGGAGGAGTTGAGGATCGTGGGCTCGCCTGTTACACTCGGTTCCGGAGCCCTCGGATGGACCTTCCGAGCGAGAAGGGTGTCGGTTCCGGCGACACCTCCATCACCGACCCGGAAATTCAGGGACTCTCTCTCGGTCTCGGACCTCTTGGCGGTCAGCGTTCCCGTCATAGGCGGTCTCGGTCTCGGCACCCTGATAAGCGGCGTCGCCGCTTCGTCCTCGTCCTCCTCTCCGGATGAGGAAGCGGCGTAAATGGCGTCGGTGATCACGAGGACCCAATATTAACAGCTCCTCCTGGCGGGAATAAGCCGACTCCAGGCGCTACCGACCATTAAGTAACGCTGTCACACGGAGCAGCCGACACAACCCTACAGACTTGCCGAGGCTATACCCAGGCCGGTTGTTAGGCCAAGGCCAACTGCTCACCGATTTGCGGTGGAACCTCCGCCTCCACAGCGCACCAATGGGGCTCCGACCAAAGTTCTCGATTACGGCCAGGGTTTACCCCATAGGCTGTCAGTTCCCTCACCGACCGACCTCGGCAGGTGAAGGGTGGTTCCAGGCCAGAGGCGACTCTTGAGGGACTCTTCCGGGTCGAAGATGATTCCTCCTTCTTCTCCAGCGACTGGACTTGGAGGTCTTCAGGAGGTCAGCCAATGGGCGATAGCCCGTCGTCCTTCCTAGGACTGCTTGGCTCATCCGGAGTCTACCGGGATGGAGCTCGAACCCGTTTCCAAGCGGGCCAGGTATCCCCTCACGGAGATTCTGGACGAGGGATTCTCGGCGGAGGCCTTTCCGGTGGCCGAGGCCATAGTGGGTCCAGCACTGGAACTTTGCGGCGCCCTGCTTCCTGCCCTCGCCTTGGCCAGGATGGCCAGGAAGTATCACGGTCCCTACCGTTTCCTTGTCCGGTTTTTGAACACCCTCTGCTGAGGGGTTGGTTACCGACAGCGTTTTCGGTAGCGCCACAGCGCCAGGGATGTGGACAAACCTCCTGACAAGGGTCAAGAAATTGGACTAAGTCGGGAAAAAGTCTACGCTCGTCTCTCTCGGCCTTCGTCAGGCCAGTTCGGCGGTCCTCATGGCACATTTTTCTCATGCCCTGTTGGGCTCCCTGGATGAGTCATCCCTCATCTTCCTCGATCTGCAGACTACGGTTAAGCAGGTAGTGCGGGACCAGGACGAGGCAGTGGCCAAACAGCAGCTCAGACTGCTTTGGATGTAGGGGACTCATGTGCCAGATCGGTGGCGGCCGCGGTGGCTATGCGTCGGCGGGCTTGGCTGAGGATATCCACCTCTACGCCGGATACAGCACAAGTTGGCGGATGTTTCCCTTTGAGGACTGACCTCTTGACCCTGGGGTGGAAGGTCACCTGCAGAGGATCGAGAAGTCCAATGCCACCTTGGACTCGGTCTCTTCCGGCTCAGAAGGACAAAGGCCGCAAACCACAGCCCTAAGCCCTTTCGTCCTTACATGCCCTGGCCCTCGCCCAGCAACGTCAGGGCCCAGGCGGCCTTGGCATCCCAAACCCAAGCCGCGGCTTCCTCTAACAGGAGGCAGGGAGGAAAGGGCCCAGGAGGTCCCTCGGCCGGTCCCTCCTCCAAGCCTGCCCAGTGACGGGCTGAGGGGTATCGCCCCCATCCCGTCACCTTACCCCTGGGTCCCCGTGGGGGGACGGCTCCGGCACTTCCGTTCCGCCTGGTCCGCTGTTACCACGGACAGGTGGGTCTTGGAGGTGGTGGGAAGAGGCCTGCCTCTGGGTCGAGCAGGCACCACCCTTCAGAGCCGTGGCCCTCGGGGCTCGGGATCCCCAGCCTCACTGGCGGCTGTCGGGCCGACCCGCTCTCCCCCTCCAGAGGAGGTGGTAAGAGGGTGGTGGACCCTCTTTCAGACCCAGGGTTTGTGTCCAGGTACTTCCTGGTTCCGAAGCAGACGGGGGCTGGCGCCCCATTCTCGAAACCTACGACCTAAACAAGTTCCTAAGGTCTCGAACCTTCAGGATGGTCACTCTGGCTCAGATAATACCATCCTTGGAGCGCGTGTGAGGTTCTGCTCTCTGGACTTGCAGGGCCGCGTTTTTCACGTCCTATCCGTCCGTCTCACCAGAGATTCTCTCGGCTTCGAGCGGAAGGATCTCTCTTAATTCAAGCCATGCCCTTGGGCTTGTCTCCAGCTCCCAGGGTCTTCACCAAATGCATGGCAGTGGTGACAGCATTCCTCTGAGGCAGATCGGGGTACTGCCCTTACCTGGGCCGACTGGCTGATAGCAGCTCCCTCCAGGAAGGGCGGGTGGTCCAGAGAGATGCAGCCCTCCAGGTCTGCTCTCAACTGGGCCTCCTTATCCACGAGCCGAAAGTCGGAACTCGGGCGAAGCAGGTGATTTTATTCACCAGGCGCGGCTCGACTCTCTTCGAGCCAGAGCGCTCACGCGGACAGGGCGGGGTTTCTTTCCTCCTTTGCCCGATCATTTCTGGTTGGGCAATTGCGCCTGCCCGGGACTTCCCGCGCCTCCTGGGTCTCATGGCGGCCTGTACCAGCGTGGTCCGTTGGGCCGGCTGGAACATCGTCCCCTTCAGTGGGGACTGGCCAGCCAGTGGTCACAGCACTGCGATCCCTTGGACCAGCTTGTGTCGGTGACACAGGGATGTGGGCGCTCTCCAGTGGTGGACGCTCCAGATCATTTGCAGGAGGGCATCCAGTTAAGCCACTTCCCGAGCCGGCCGGTCTCTCTGTCGACCGATGCCTCTCTGATGGGTTGGGGTGCCCATCTGGGGAACACCAGACTCATGGCCTCTGGTCCCACGGGAGTCCCGATGCCACATCAACCTGCTGGAGCTCCGGCGGTCCGCCTAGCTCTCACCGCCTTTGCTCCGTTCCTCGAGAGTCAAGTGGTCCAGTCCAGGCCGGACAATACCACGGACCATGTATATCTAAACCGCCAGGGGGGCCGCCCATGCTTCTATGCAAGGAAGCTCTCGCATTTGGTCACTCGTGGCGCAGCCTGGAGGCGGATCTCCTAGCCATTCACGTGGCAGGAGCCTCCAACACCCTGGCCGATGCCCTGGGCGGATAGGGGCTGCATCCCGCAGTGGTCTCCCTGCCAGTAGTACAGCATCTGTTCTCCCTTTGGGGCACACCTCAGGTGGACCTGTTTGCCTCCATGGAGAGCGAAGCTGAGTCTGTTTCATGCCGCCCCCCTCAGCAGGGCTCGCTGCAGGGGATGCCTTCTCGAGGCAATGGACCCCGGGCCTCTTTCGCCTTTCCCCATTTCCCTTGATCCACAAGGTGCTTCTCAAGGCGAGGAGGGACAAGGCAGGTGATTCTGATAGCCCCAGACTGGCCTCGCCAGTTCTGTACCAGATCTCCTCAGTCTCAGCTCCAGGACTCCGCGGCAGCTTCCAGCTCGCCGGACCTGCTCCTCAGTCAATCAGGGAAGGTGTTCCATCGGACCTTCAATCCCTGCACCTGGCCAGCCTGGTTCCTGAGCTAGAGTTCCAGGCTTTGGGTCTTTCCGGCCAGGGTCCCTCAATGTAGTTGAGGCGTCCGTAAAGTCGACCAGAAAATGCTATGCCTTCAAATGGAAAGGTTTTCCATTTGGTGTCAGGACAAGGGCTTGGACCCTTCCTCCTGTTCCTTGGCAAGCATCTTGGACTATTTATGGTCCCTTTCTAGTCAAGGGCTTAGGTCGGACTGACCCTAAGGGTGCACCTGGCAGCCATCTCTGCTTACAGGCGCGGCCGGGAAGCAGTCGGTATGAGGGAGAAGGTGGTCTGCGCTTTTCAAAGGCCTTGATCACATTCCCCTCCAGTGCGGGAACCCCCTCTCGGTGATCTACTGCTGGTACTGGCAAAGCTCATGGCAAGCCATTTGAACCTATGCACAGGTGTGCTCTCTCACCTGTCGTGGAAGACCGCCTTCTTGGTGGCTATCCGTCAGCCAGAAGGATGGGAGAGCTCCAGGCGCTTCCATCGAGTCTCCTTACCTGGTCTTCCACAGGGACAAAGTTGTCCTGCGCCCCCACGAAATTCCTTCCGAAGGTGGTGTCGGAGTTTCACCTTAACCAGGTGTTGACTCTGCGGTGTTCTACCCCAATCACACCTCGGAGGCGGGAACATAGGCTCCATACTCTTGGACCCTAGAGGCGCAGCTTATTATAAGGAGCGCTGCGGCTGAGAAGTCGGGAGAGGTTCGCCAGCTGTTTGTCACCCACGCTGAAGCCGCATCTAGCAGACCTGCAGCCAAGCGGACGATAAGCAGGTGGGTAACCTCCTGCATAGATCTCTGCTATAAGTTGGCGGGCATGGAGCCTCCCAGAGGGATAAGAGCTCATTCTACCCGCCATACTGCTCTGCAATGGCTGCTTCCAGGGACGTCCCTATCCAGGAAATCTGCAGGGCTACCTGACGTAAGCAAACACCTTCATTACCCACTACCACATCGACCTTGAGTCACGCCTGGGATGCTGGTTTTGGGGCCTCGGTTCTCAGGCTCTCTTTCCCAGTAAGTATATAGAGTGTGCGTCTTGCTCCCTCCTCCCGGAGAACTGCTGGAGTCTGCCAATGAGTGTGGATGAACAACATATCCATGTCCCTAGAAATACAGGTTACTCACCTTGTACAGGAGTTCTGGGAATGGTATATGCTGTTCATCCACACACCCACCCGACTCCCCGGCTCCAACGCACAACCTGAGCTTCCAGCGGGCCAGATCTTGGCGCCATGGGGCGGAGCCGAGTTATACCACCCGGTGGGTGGGAGGGCAAGCTTGAAGACCTTCCGGCAAGATTTAAAGCGGCAAGGATACTGCCAATGAGTGTGGATGAACAACATATACCATTCCCAGAACTCCTGTTACAGGTGAGTAACCTGTATATCTGGTCTAAAAAGGCCTGACTTGAGACAACATACATGTAGGTCCCAAAATAGAGACCATAAGGTGTCTCAGCTGAAAAACTTTAAAAATGTGTTTCTGAGGGATGTTGAATTTAGCCATTATATCCGCTGAGGAAAGGAGGGAGTCCTGGAAGAATAGGCTTTCCGCACAACAATCCTGCAATTGAGGAAGCCAATCTAGGGAGAGCGGAGAGCCGCCTATTTTAATGTTAGGGTTTAAAGTAAGAGGTTGAGCCATATCTTTTTTAGGTGAAATATTAAAAAAGTTCCAGCACTGAGTCAACACCTTAATGGAGATCCCTATAACACTACTTTGTAAAGGAAGAGGTAATGTGGAGATAGTGTAGTAAAAAACTCTGGATAGCTGGAGACTATGCTTATCTAGAATCCTTCTCTCAAGCTGTAACCAGATTGGAAGGTATACGTCAGGCCTAGCATCATACCACCTCCCCATTTTTGACATATGACTCACCCAGTAGTATAACATAAAGTTGGGAAGACGGAGTCCACCTCTCTCCCTAGGTAAATTAAGTTTTAAAAAGGCCCGTCTGGGCTGCTTGCCCTGCCAAATGAATTTAGAAATAGTAGAATGGAGCTGCTGAAAATAGGACGTAGGGAGATAAATATTCAATAAATTTAGTGGATAAAAAACCCGAGGTAGTACGTTCATTTTAATAATATTTATACGGCCCCACAAAGATAAAGGGAGGGCGGTCCATCTTTGAAGATCTTGCTGTATTTTAAACACCAAGTCGTCCAGATTGAGCTTTCTAAGAGCCTCAGGGTCCCTAGTAAGGTGTATACCTAAATATTTAAAAGAGGAGGGAGCCCATTTCATATCGAACTGGGTGAAGTTGGCATGGGGTGCGATAGCGTTTAACGGAAATATAATTGATTTGGATACATTCAATTTATAATTGGCCACCTGTCCAAACCGGTCAGTGATTTGTAATGTATGTGTTAGAGAGGATTCCGGGTTGGCCAAATGTAAAAGAATATCATCAGCATAAGCCGAAAGGGTCAGAGACTGCTGATGGACTAAGCATCCTGTAACCTGGGGTGAATTCTTAATAGTAGGAGAGGTTCCAAGTATAAATTAAACAAAAAAGGAGACCGGGGACACCCTTGCCGAGTCCCAGTAAATAGAGGGAATCGAGAAGAGAAGACCCCATTACAATAAATTCTAGCAGTAGGAGACTTATAAACCGTCCGAATCCATTGAATGAAAATGTCCGGGAAGTCCATTCTCTTAAGGGTAATCCAGAGAAAATCCCAGTGAACTCTGTCAAAGGCTTTTTCAGCGTCTAATGAGACCAAAGCCATGGGAGCCTGGGCAGCCTGGAAAATATGCGAGAGGGTACGCAAATGGTCAGCTGAAGATCTACCTTGAACAAACCCCACTTGTTCGGGGCTCAACAGATTAGACCAAGTCCGCTTAATTCTAAGAGATAGAATTTTAATTAAAATCTTTATGTCATAGTTTAGTAATGAAATTGGACGGTGGCGACGTCAAGTCTGTTTCTGGTGTTTTTTTCCTCATAGGTCATGTCTCGGTCAGAGGGCAAGAAGACTCCGAAGACAGGACGGCCCCCCATGCGAAGATGCCCTTGCGGCCATAAATTTTCCGTCACCGACCAGCACCACCGTTGCCTTACATGTCTTGGCCCGCTTCACAACATGGATTCGTGCGACACCTGTTTCTCCATGGACCACCAAGTCATCGAACAACGTGCGTGGAAAGTGGGGTGAGCGCTGCTGACTTTCGGGGGTCGGGTGTGCGCTCAGGCCAAGCCACGTACTCTCGGCCTTTCCTCCTGGTTCTACACGGACCGAGGAGGAGGAGGGAGCTTCGGCTTCTAGTAGCCTGGCTGTTGCCGAGGCTCCTTCTGCGGTGCAGGAGGCCCGTCCCGCTCCTTTCGAGGGGTGGTTGGGAGGCGCTGCCAAGGCAGTCGCCCCTTTGGGGGTGAAGGCTCCCCCGGTGTCAGACCCGCGGTTCGCCAGGCCCGGGTCAGTGCCGTCCTTGACACCTGTCTGTTGGCGCCGAGGGCTCTGATGGAGTCATCGTAGGTGCCAGTTTGTCACTCGGCGCCAAGGCTGCTGTCGGCGCTTACGGCACCGTCTGTCTTCTCGCCACGGTGCCAAGGTTGAGCACAGCGTCGTGTCCGCCTTGGGACTCAGCGCCATGGAGGCATTGGATTCTGCTGTCGGCACAGTTGTCAGCGCCGCCCCTGCTTTCAGCGCCGTTTGCGGTGCCGTGGAGCCAGGCGGCGCCATCCGTGGCACAGATGGCACTGTCTGAGCCATCGTCGGTGCCGTCACCATCCTCGGCGCCGCGCGTGGAGCTGTAAGGCCGGATGGCGCTGTGACTGGTTCTGACTCGGGCTGCTGTTCGGCCGGAGCCGTGGTCCTGGGCGGATACCGCTATGTGCTGTGGGGACACTGGCTCAGGCGTGGTCTCAGAATCCGGCACCCCATTTGGCAGGGATGGCACCGGGTGCCCTCCTACGGTCTGGCACAGGGCCTCGTCCTCTACCTCTTCGGAGGCGGAGTCTGGCTCTGAGTCAGATGAGCAGTCTGACTCCTTGGGGTTGACTGTTGGTGTGGGCAGCCCTGTAGTGTCCTCGACAAGCTGGAATCTGCCCCTTTCTGAGGTGGGGTCGGTGGCTGCCAAGTCTGGGGTCAGGGGTGCTGACCAGCGGGCAGTGGTGCAGGCCACCATTGCTCTGCAGCCCGGTCTTGGTTGGATCACTGACCCCTCAGCAGTGGTACCCCAGCCTGTGGTGTGCCTGGATCACCCAACTTTGGGGCCGATCAGGGCTTCTACGGGAGGGGAGGGTGCTGTGCCCTGGATGGCTCCCTCGGCTGCTGGCCAGGGCTGTCAGCTACCTAGGCTGGCCGTCTCAAGGAGGAGGAGGAGGGCTCTTTCGTACTCCGAGGGGTTGAGGGGCATGGGGGCTGCACGGCAACCTTTTTCAGGGGCCCACCCGGCTCTGAAGAAGCCGTGAAAGTGATCTCTGCTCTTCCTCCTCGGTCTCTTTAAGAGAGACCCATTCTTTTGAGGTAGGGGACCGTACTTCTGGACCTATACGGCCCCGGTCGCCTCACAGGGGGGATTCTTCCAGGCACAGCCAAGGCAGTACCGAAATGGTTGTTCAGCTGTTGGCTGTGGAGTCTTCCGGAGCACTTTCTTCTTTGGTGCCCTCAACCAAGCATGGCGCCGGAGACAGACTCCTGACACTGTCACTCTGGCTGCCATATCTGCAGTGTCGTACGAGGCACGTAAAACATGCGTGTCTCTGTCCGAGCCCAACTTAAGGACATCCAGAATCTCCATCTTCTTTTCGGAGTCTGGCAAGGCATTCACTCGCTCTTGTATAGGTGACATTGCAGAGGGTCTGGAGGGAAAGGTATTCCTCTTTGCAAATGACACAAAGATCTGTAACAGAGTTGATACACAAGGCGGGGTAGAAGGATGAGAAGGGACTTGGCAAGTTTGGAGGAATGGTCAGACATATGGCAACTTAGATTCAACGCAAAGAAGTGCAAAGTAATGCACCTGGGAAACAAAAACCCAGGAGAAGAGTACACGATAGCAGGGGAGGTACTAACAACAACAAAAATGGAAAGGGACTTGGGGTAGTCATATCAGATGATCTAAAGGTGGGTGAGCAATGTGAGAAGTCAGTAAGGAGAGCCAGGGGGATACTGGGATGCATAGGAAGGGGCATCACAAGTAGAAAAAGGGAAGTGGTTATCCCTCTGTACAGACAGTTGGTGAGACCCCATCTGGAGTAGTGTGTGGAGTTTTGGAGACCTCATCTACGCAAGGACATAGACAGGATAGAAGCAGTCCAGAGGAGGGCAACTAAAATGGTGCAGGGTCAGAAGAGAGACTGAGAGAGCTTAATATGTATACCCTTGATGAAAGGAGGGACGGGGGGGCATGATAAAAACTTTCATGTACCTCAAGGGAATCAAAAGTCCAGTAGGGTAGCATCTTTCAGAAAAAGAGATGTGTAAGAACAAGGGGGCACAATTTAAAGATAGAGGGGGGACGGTTCAGGGGTAATGTGAGGAATTTATTTTTTCATGGAGGAGTGGTAGACGCATGGAACCACCTTCCTGGAGAGGCTGTGTGGTCTAAAACAGTGGAGGAATTCAAACATGCACGGGACAGACATAAGGCAATTATAGTGGGGGGTGGCAGGAAGTAGGCTGTTGGTTAACTAAAATCTGCAGCTTATCCAGTTGGTAGGGAAATGGGCAGACTGGGTGGACCAAGTGGTCCTTATCTGCCGTCAAAGTCTATGTTTCTATGTAACCATATGCATCAGGAAATTAAGGGACCTAGTGGAGCAGGTGGAGGCAGAATAGAACTTCTTACCCACCTGGTCCAAATAGCGAGCCTCAGGGTCGGGAGGCTGTAAGCTAAGGTGCTCCGGCTGCTTTGACTTGTCGTGGGCAGCCATAATCACGGAAGAGTCTGTCTGAGGGTGCTCAGCCAGGAAAGGTTCATCCCTCAGGGCTCTGTACAGCCTATCCGACTTCTTAGGAACCGCCGGGACCAAAGCTGGACACTTCCAGGTAATCCTGGCAAGATCCTGGAAGCTGTCTACTAAAGGAAGCACCACAAGAGGTGTGCCTCAGTTACTTGGCCAGTCGACGGCTTTCCAGATACAGGTCCTCTGTCTCCCATTCATTAGAGGCCTGGATGTGCTGCATGACATCCATAAAGGTTGGATCAGGAGGCGAGCGGAGCTGGTTCTTTTCTCCCGGGGAACCCGATTCCCGGGATGGAAGAGGAAGAGGGCGCCTGACTACTAGGTGACGAGTAGCTAGACCTGTCTCTATGACTAGCCCCACTCGAACGTCAGTGGCTCACCAACGGACGTCGATCATGAGACTGACGACGGAGCGGTGATGGACGTTGGTCCAAGGACCTGCGTCGGGAGTGGGCCCGCCTTTCAAAACGGGAATGGCTCCTGGTGTGAGACCTGACCCTGCATTGGCTACCTGACCTTGGTAAGCGCCGGTGTCTGTCTGCGGACCGAGATTGGGAACGGGCCTTGGAGGATGGGCAAGATAGTGGTCTCTTGGGGGTCTTCTGCGGTGAAGGAACACCCTCCGGCTGGGGTTTACCCGATGGGTCTGATACCGGTGACGGGGTCGTCTTCGGGGGGGGGGGGAGTCTGGTTTTGGACCTGGCCCCACCAAAAGGAAGAGAGATCCTGTAGCTCATCTTTCGTGAACACTGAGGCTGCTGTCCCCAGAAAAGGGACCTCAGAAGTATCCAACCTTGAAGGGGAGCCACCTAGAGAGCCCTGAGGGGAGGAGGACTTGGGGGATAGAGACACTGTCCCTTCTCTGGCAGTGTCAGGATCTTTCGCCCCTTCTACCAGCGTCTGTATCAGGACCCACGACGGCTTAATGCGGGGGCGCTGGAGTGTCCTTGAACTCCAGGGGCGTACCCTTATCGGGCGACTCCAGGATCTTGGCAGGCAGGGCTGTGGCTTCGTGCCTCCGAGGTCTTAGAGGTGACTCTTAGCGGAGTCACCTTTGGCTTAGCTGGTTTCTCCCCCGACAGACCTGCTTTAGCTTGTACCTTGCTGCGAGCGGGACCAGGATCTGGACTGGTGGCGGGACCGACTTCGGTCCCTATCTCGGGACTGCTTGGATTTCTCCTTGCTTGAATGTTTGGCCTTCTCCCTGGAGGTGTCTAGATCCATCTTCTGTTCAAGCAGGAATGCCTTGAGAGCCTTTAGGCGGCGGATCCTGATCTTACTTGTGAAGCACTGGCAGGTGGAACAGGCTGCGGTGTCGTGGTTAGGCCCCAGGCAGAATACACACTTGGTGTGGCCATCCTTAGCTGGAATCTGACTGCTGCAGCTGCATTTATTGCGATGGATTCCCGATGAAGAGACCGGGGATGTTATACATCGGTACTGGAAAAAAAAAGTCTAACAATATGAGAAAGAAGCGAAAAATTGAGTTTTTTGCTGATGGCTGGCAAGCAAAGAACTTTTCAACGTGCGCGGGTCACGGCGGAAAAAGAACTGGAGTGGAGCAGTGTCTGCCCACTTTTGTACCAGAGCTGACGGGGTGGAGCTGACGTCGGGGGATGGGTACTGCTGGCTCAGAAGTTTTCCGGTGGGTCCTAATGCCTTCGACATTAGTCCTAATTGTAATAGCCTGCTGCAAGAGCTCCCACCCGAAGTAAGATCCAGATTTTTTTTGTGTTGTGTAGATCCTGTCAAAGAACTACAGTTAATTGTGGGCATATTGAAATCTCCCAGAATGAGCACATGAGTCTTAGTTGCTAAATGTTTTATGTCAGAAAGTAAAGTGTTGGTGTATTCTGGGTCAGCAGAGGGTGGTTGATAGCAAACCCCAACAGTGACCTGGGGGTACCCTTTTTAGTTAAATAGAGATCCAAATGCTTTCAGTCAGAGTAGTGTGAGGGATTTCGTGGGATAGAATATCGTCCCTTACATAAAGACAAATCCCTCCGCCTTTTTTATGTACTCTGTCTTTATGATAAAGTTTGAAACCAGGGCTCGATTGTGACCATTGGGAATGAGAGTCCTACCAGGTTTCTGTTACTGCTAAAATTCCCAGATCTAATATGTGTATTTTAGCTTCCAACTGACTGTGCTTGTTGCTGCAGCCATGTGCCCTAACAGTTGAAGAAACTGTTTTGCTGGCTTTGGCCTGCCCAGGACAAATGAGCCTGCCAGAAGCTGAATGTTTTCTGCCCTCTCCTGAGGGAGAAAAGCTCCTCCCACTTCTGTATTCAGTTCTGCACCTGTGAACTGCAGAAGCTGCACAGGGGTCAGGACTGACTTTTTGGTATTGAGAACGAATCCCAAGTACAGCAGCATATCCTGGGTTACCTGAAGGTGGTCCGATACCTGTTGGTGTGATTTCCCTACGATTAGCCAATCGTCCAAATAAGGAAAAATTGTGACACCCAGTCTTCTGAGGTGTGCCACTACTACTGCTATGCACTTAGTAAAGACCCTTGATGCAGAGGTAAGGCCGAAGGGAAGTGTTGAGAACTGGTAGTGACCTGAGGGGAGTCTGAATCTGAGATGCTTTCTGTGTGACTCCCCTATGGGAACATGGAAATATGCATCCTTTAGATCCAAGGAGGCTAGCCAGTCCCCTTTTTGCAGAGTTGGCAAAATCATGGCCATTGTGACCATTTTGAACCTGGGCTTTACCAAGTACCTGTTTAGCAGTCTGAGGTCTAGTATAGGCCGCCACTCTCCATTTTTTTTGTTGTTGTTAGGAAATATCTGGAATAGAACCCTTGCCCTCTTTGGTTGTGGGGGACAGGCTCCTCTGCTTTTGCCAGCAGCAGGGCCTGGACCTCCTGCTCCAGTAGTTTTCTTTCTGAGAAGGGAGCTGGTGCAAAATGTTTTAACCTTGGGGGAGGAAGGGACTTGAAGCAAAGGGAGAGACCCCGACTCACTATTTCCAGGACCCACATGTCTGTGGTTATTTTTAACCATTCCTGGAAATAGTGGTTGAGTCTGCTCCCTACAGGATGTGGAGAGGCAGCCTGAAGGGAAACGTCAGGGGTTCTGTTTTGCTTGCTGCCATGGCTGAGCAGATTGGGATCCTCTCCAAGAACCCCTTCTACCTCTAGCTTTGTAAAATCCAGTCTGCTGTGGCTGGTACTGCTGCTGGGAAACAGCCTGTACCTGAAAGAATGGCCTCCTAAAAGAGGACCTGCCCCGCCTCTCCTAAAATGAGATGAAGTTGAAGTAGATGGCCTGTCTCTGGTCGAGTTGCCCCTGAAAGCAGCTTTATATTAGTCCACTTTTTGCATATATGCCTCAGTCTGGGTACCAAAATGAGAGTGGCCTTCGACAGGAAAGTCCATTGACTTGGTTTGGGTGTCCTGGGTGAGGTTGGTAGCCCTCAGCCAGGCAGATCTTCTTAGCGCAATGGTACCAGCCATCCACTTTGCAGCTATATCACCGGTGTCAGCTGCCATCTGAAATTGGTATTTGGAAGCCTCCAAGCCCAATTTTGCTGTGTCTAGCAGCTCTAACACTGTTAAAGAGGGGTTAGCCTCAGCATTGTCCACTACTGACTGCCAGAGAGCTTTTTGATAAAGAGCTCCATAGGCCTGGTAGCTGGCTTGACGAATTGCCAAGGATGCCGAAAAGTACCCCTTTTTTGCCATGCTGTCCACCTTTCTCGAATCCTTCTCAGGGCGGTGAGAGGATAAGGGAGTTTCTGCTTTCTCACAGGCAGCCTGCTGTACAATACCCTGGTGGTCTGGGTGACTAAAAAAAAAACTCGGCACCAGATCTTTCTAACTGATGCTTCTTGTCACACTTTTTGTCTGTGGGTGTGACTGTATTGGGAGCCTTTATGATTTCTAAAACATTCTTCTTAAAGAATTTGTAAATAGGCAAAAGGAGCGTCTGTGAGGGTGTCAGCCCCATCGGCTCCATATATTGTGCCTTCTCTTCATCCTGGGTCTCTTCAGCTGTTTGCAGATACAGGGTCTCTTCCATTTTCTTAATAAAGGACAAATGGGAAGAGAAAGTCTCTGAGGGTCTGGGAGTGGATCCTGTTCTGGTGACACCTCAGGTTCAATTCCCTCTTCATCTTGGTCATCCTTCTCATATGCCACTGTAGCAGTAGGCAAAAGAGGGATAACAGCAGTTGCTTTTTCAGCAGTAGTAATCACAGGCTGCTGAGGGGGTAATAAACCCTGCAGCACCTGGAGTAAGGCGAAAGCCTGTGTCAACTCAACAGGAGAAGGAGCATTAATAGGCACCTAAGAGACCCCTTGAGGTATTTCAGCCGAGGTGTCAGTGTGTTTGGTTTTCTTAAATTTTTTTGGCAAGCACCGGGGAGTCAGCCGGTTGATTGTCTCTCTTACCAGAGCCCTCACCCATATCGGGTGGATTTAGAGGCTCTGGAAGGAACTGCCACAGTCTTATCAGGGTGTACTGGTTAGAGCCCATGGATCCCTCCTCTAGTTTTCTTTGAAGCCTCTCCCTGCGTTTTTTCCACTGTCTTAACAGGGAAAGACTTAACAAATATCACAGTCTTCGTTGAAGTGCTGTTGCCCAAGGCAGATCAAGCAAAGATCATGCTTGTCTGCCTTGGCAAACACCTCCGCACACTTCAAGCAATTCTTGAACCAACGGGGTCATGTTTTCTTTTTAGGCTTGTCTGACATTACAGAAAACAGGACCAGTAACCGACCCAAAAATTGACTAAATTTATTTATTTTATTTATTTGTACATCAGTTTACAACCTTTGAGCCAGAGGCTCATTTTCAAAGGTACCTCGTCACAAAGAGGACAAATACAGTACAATTTAAATATTTGTGGTCGGTTTCAACAGAATAACAGTTGGTTCAGGAACCAATAAAGTGAGAAAAACTGTCGGTTCCAATCGGATCCGGAACCAAGAAACTGCTGAGGAAAATCGATAAACCTTGGTTCAAAAACGGTTAAAATTAAATACAATTAAAGAATACAGTAACCGGAATGCTCTGAAAAGGTTCCAGTTAAATAAAAAAAGGTCAGTTGCCCCTTGGTTCAAGGAACCACGAGGAACCGATAAACAAGTTTAAATTTAATGAGGTATAAAACACTAAAGAACAATGACACTAGGCAGTAATGAAAAATAAAACAAAAATACTTGCTCTATGCACTACAGGAATCTGTCTTGATTGAGAGAGATCTCAGGGCATCTGAACTTGCAGCAGAGAGAAATATGAGGCAGAATGTAGGCAGTTGACACTAGGCAGCTTTAAAATAGATGCACAAGTTAAACATTCCATGATTAGCATAGCATTCTATTCTCTCTGGGGCAGTGCTGGCTTAAGGGAGCACTGCAAGAGTAATAATATTAGTGGATTCCTGGGGTTAGAAGAGTAATGATGTGAGACTCGGAGAATTAGATCTGTATTCACTGGAACAGAGATCAAGGGGTGATCTTTTATGTACAAACTATCAAAACACCCCGAACTTATGGCTAACCTAGAAATGTCTCATAGCCAACAGGACTGTAATCTGAGAAGGCATTTTTTCCTACGCCCAAAGAATAATCCCAGTATGGAATTCACTTCCAACAATTGTAGGCAACTCTACTGGTTCCGAGAACTTCAAGCAAAACCTTGACAAATATTTATTGAAACATGGGTGAAGTACCAGCTTGCTGGAGATATACTCACATTGGCCTCAGCCTTCTGTATATCTATCACTTCTTAGTATGAAAGTGCGAGATGAGCAGAAGAGGAAAGGGTGGCTCGCTCACCAAGCCTTGAATAAGGGAAACAATTATCTGTCTGGGCCAATATGGGGCCACCAGAATCATGACTGCTCTTTCGTCCTGCAGTCTGAGCAGAACTCTCTGGATCAAAAGGAGGGGAGGGAAGGCATAAAGGAACCTGCCTGTCCAGGAGAGGGACAACGCATCTCGCCATAAAACACCAGGTCCTGGATCTAGCGAGCAGAAAATGAAAATTACGTACCTACCGTAATTATGATCTCTCTGTGTATCTTCAACATTCATCACATTTAGGTTCATGGCCAGAGGTCATGGCTCCGTGGGAGCTTCTTCTCTTTTTTTTTTTTTTTTTGTTAGGCGGAGCCAATGCTCCATTGGTGCCCCACTTGAGGCCGACACATTTCGTGGCACTCGTGGGTTGGCTGTTAGGCGCTGTCGACTCAGCCTGCCTGCCAGTTCTTCATCTCCCGCCATCGAGGTCACCTCGTGAGAAGCTCTAGAGAACTTCAGGCCTACCACCTACGCAGTTGCAGTTTTTCGACTATTCTTTCGTGCCGCAGTCCATCGGTTTCTTCCTGCCGATTCTAGTTGCCATACTTAACGTCGCTTAGGAAAGGCCTTTCCATCTTTGTATTTCTGGCTGGCTTCTAGTCTGTTTTTGGTGTCTTTTTCCTTGTAGGTCATGTCTGGGTCGGAGGGCAAGAAGACTTCGAAGACAGGACGGCCCCCCATGCGACGGTCCCCTTGCAGCCGTAAATTTTCCGTCACCAACCAGCACGACCGTTGTCTTGTGTGTCTTGGCCTGCTTCACAACATGGATTCGTGCAACGCCTGTTTCTCCATGGACGGCCGGGTCATTGAGCAACGCGCGTGGAAAGTGGGGCGAGCTCCACTGACTTTCGGGGGTCGGGCACGCACTCATCGGGCCAAGCCGCAGACTCTCTGCCTTTCCTCCGGGTCCCCTCCCGGTTCTATATGGACAGGAGGAGGGAACCTCGGCTTCTAGTAGCCTGGCCGTCGCCGTGGCTCCTTCCACGGTGCAGGAGGCCCGCCCCGCTCCTTTCGGGGGGCGAGCAGGAGGCGCCGCCATGACAATCTCCCCTTCGGGGGTGAAGGCTCCCCCAGTGTCGGACCCGCAGTTCGCAAGGCCTGGGTCGGCGCAGTCCTTGACGTCGTTTCGGGCCTTGGTGCCATGGGCCCTGACGGAGCCATCGTTGGCGCTGGTTTGTCGCTCGGCACCATGGCTGCTGTCAACTGCAGCGCCGATAGTGCTAGCAGCCCCATGGGAGTCTCTACGGCACCATCTTTGTCCTCTTCTCGCCTCGGCGGTGTTCGTGGAGCCGGGCGGTGCCAGTGGCACCGTCTGAGCCATCGTTGGCGCCATCCCAGCCTTTGGTGCCGCTCATGGGGCCGGACGGCACCGTGACTGGTCCTGACTCCGGGGCTGCTGTTCAGGCCGGGGCTGTGTCCTCTGTGGATATTGCTCACGGTGCTGTGGGGGGCACTGGCTCGGGCATAGTCTCGGTTTCTGGCACCCCATTTGGAAAGGATGGCAGTGGGCGCCCTCCTGCGGTCTGGCACAGGGCCTTGGCCTCTACCTCTTCGGAGGTGGACTCTTGAGTCAGACAAGCAGTTTCACTTCTTGGGGTTGACTCTTGGTGTGGGCAGCCCTGTAGTGTCTTCGACAAGCCGGAGTCTGCCCCCTTCTGAGGTGTGGTCGGTGGCTGCCGAGACTGGGGTCAGGGGTGGTGACCAGCGGGCAGTGGTGCAGGCCACCATTGCTCTACAGCCTTGGTGGATTCACTGACCCTTAAGCAGTGGTACCCCTGCCTGTGGTGTGCCTGGATCGCCCAACTTTGGGGCTGATCAGAGCACCTACGGGAGGGGAGGGGAGGGTAGGGTACTGTGCCCTGGGTAGCTCCTTCGGGTGCTGGCCAAGGCTGTCAGCTACCTAGGCTGGCCCTCTCGAGGAGGAGGGCTCTCTCGGATTCCAAGGGGTCGGGGCACGGGGTCTGCACGGCGACCTTTTTCTGGGGCCCACCCGGGCTCTAGGAGAAGCCGTAGTACGCATCTCCACTCTTCCTCCTCAATCTCTTTGATAGAGCCCCATTCTTTTGATGAAGGGGACCGTCCTTCTGGACCTATACGGCCCCGGTCGCCTCACAGGGAGGATTCTTCCGGGTGCAGCCAAAGCAGTACCAAAATTTGTTTGTTCAGCTGTCTGCTGTGGAGTCTTCCGGAGCACCACCTTCTTTGGGTGCTTTTGGTCCACTCCCTAGCCCAGGCGGAGGTCAGCCAGCTTCTCTTCTCGGCTCTGTCCCTGTGCCACATTCCCCTGCGCTCCCAGGCATCCTTGGTCCTAGTGGGCCTCTCTCCTGGGAGCAGTTCAGGGCTGTGGCTGCTCGGTTCCCAGCTTACGTCAGGGCAATGGACAGACAGGTTTTTCAACCCCCTCCCCGAGCAGCCACCCTATGAGCAGTCGGTGCCTTCATCCCCCTCTTCTGAGGGAGAGGAGCTTTCTGTCCACATCTCTCCAGCCGCTGATCTCGCTGAGTATCAGCGTTTCCTCATGAGGATGTTGGAGGACTTGCACCTCACCCCTGCCACTTTAAGCAATCCAGAGCACTCGGTGCATGCCTTTCTAGGCGATTTCAGTGAGGACACCCTTGTGGTGCCCCCCTGGCCTGTTCCCTTTCGGGAGGCGGCGTTGTGTTCCTGACAGAGGCCCTTCTCCAGAGCTCCTGCTCCTAGGGTCCTCTGCCAGCGGTACTTGCGCCCGAGTCTCCAGTTTCCATGCCTCATCCACAGTCTGGATTGACGCAGCTGGACACTCCCGATTGGCTTCACGCCCTTCACTGTGACCAGCCCCCTGATCAAGACTCCTTGGATTTTGACTTATGGGGTAGTAGGGCTTTCTACTCTGCATGGTTGTTGCTTTCTATTTCTGCACATCAGGCCCACTATGTAGCCTATGACAGGTTCTTGTGGTCCAGGCTGGGTCAGCTCCTAGCCTCGTTGCCTGACACGGAGCAAACCAGACAAGCCATTGCGCACTCTGCACGTGGCCTGGAGCTAGCAAGGCACCAAGCGAGGGCATCTTATGATGCCAACGAGGTAGCTGTCAGGGTCGTAGGTACAGCGATCTGCACTAGGCGGACGGCATGGCTGCGTCTTTCCCGGTTGTCACCCTTGGCCCGGCGTAGGGTGATTAACTCCGCTCACCAGAGAAATCCTCCATCTCTTCTCCCGTGAGCGAGACGCATGCTTGTCGGCAACTTCCTTCCCCCTCCGGGGGGTCTCCGCCTCACTCTCCCCACTCTCTGGCCACTCCAGGCCCTGAAGGTTCTCCCTCTTAGTGTGTCACCTACTGAGAGCTAAGGGACTCTGTCCCTTAGGTTTAAAAGAAAACCCCCTTCGGGGGGCCTCTGCACTCACCCAAAGATGATGAATGGTGAAGATTGACACAGATAAGATATGAAAATTACGTACCTACCGTAATCATGATCTTTCTGTGTATCTTCACCATTCATCACAATCCTGCCCTCCATTCCCCTGGGGCCTCAGTCTCTGGGTCCCCTTCCCTCTCTGTGCCCAGCCTCGTCCCCCTCCTTTCTTTGTCAGGAGTGGGATAAACAGGGGCACATAGGTGGATAATGTTCTGGGGAGAGTGGTCAGCATGGGGGGCACTCCTCCAGTGCATTAGCTCCACCCCTGTGGGGTGGGAGTTGGCAGTTGCCCTCCATTCTGTCCTCCTCCTTCTCCTTGTTCCCGTCCATCTTATTGTCCTTGTCCTTTGGACTATCCTTTTATTATCAAAAAAAACATTTTCCTTTTTTTACTAAAATCTTTCCTTGAGAGGGTGCTAATTCTCTGTGCCCTGTCCTTCTTCCAGAATAGCCGATTCTGCTCAAATGGAGCTTTTGCCAGTCATTCTGTGCCTTGAATTCTGGCAAGAAGCCTTTGGCTACTCCTTGCAGTTCCTATACAGTCTGGAGACGGACTAAGGTCCGGGATGTGGTCTAATCTTCTCCCCTCTCATCCTACTTCCTAAAATCTTTATCCCACCCTGTCTCCCTCTTCTATTTCCAGAGTTTGGGGCCCCTCCCAATCCCCTTAGTTTCCAACTTCTCCTTTTTTTTCTGTCCTCTCAGTCGTTATTTCTCTTTTTAGTTTATATATTTTTTCCTTTTTCTGTCACTTGGACTTCCTTGTCTCCCCCCCCCCCCACTTTCTTCCTTCCTCTAACCCCTCCAGTGACTTGGAACTGGCAGGCAGGCAGGCGGAGTCGACAGCGCCTAATTGCCAACTCGGGAGCGCCATGCAATGTGTTGGCCTCGAGGGCGGCGTCGATGGTGCGTCGGCTCCGCCTACCAAAAAAAAAAAGAGAGCTCCTGCAGGATCATGACCTCCGGCCATATACCCAAAGGTGATTAATGGTGAAGATATACTGAAAGGTCATAATTACGGTAGGTAAGTAATTTTCATTTCCACTTCCATTGGGAGCATTATCAGTTTTGGTTTCTCCGGTTCGGCCTCTCCTCCGCTTCTCGAGTCTTCACAAAATGCTTGGCAGTAGTGGCTGCGGCTCTAAGGCGCCAGGGACATTATGACTTCCCTTACCTGGATGATTGGCTAGTTGCGGCCCCATCAGGATCACGCCTTCTTCAAGCTCTCGGAGATACCTATGTTCTATTCTGAGACCTGGGGATCACCCTGAACCTTCCAAAGTCTTCCCCAGAGCCCAATCAAAGGTTCGTCTTTGTAGGAGCGGTCCTGGATTCGGTCCACGGCATGACCTTTCTACCCCCAGAGAGGGGTGATCAGTTGCAGGAGATTGCCGGATCGGTTCTAATAACTTCTCAGGTCCAGGCCAGGACCTTCCTCAGGCTTCTGGGGTACATGGTGGCGGCCATTCCTGTCACTCCTCTGGCCCGCCTCCACATGAGAATCCCACTGCTCAGGATGCAGTGGGATCAATGCTCAGACAACCTAGACCACATGGTCAGAGTCAAAGAGCCAGTGAAAGGGACACTTCTTTGGTGGTTGGACCCAACAAATTTGGAAAAAGGGGTCCCTTTCTGTCCAGAGCTCCCAAATCAGACTCTTAACAATGTGTGCCTCGGATTTGGGTTGGGGGCGCACCTGGGGGACCACCAAACGCAGGGTACCTGGATCCCCATGGAGCGTGAACTCCACGTCTATGTCTTGGAGATGCGAGAGGTCCTCAGTGCGCTACACGCCTTTCAAGAGGACCTCGTTCCAGGCTGTCTTCTTGTTCGGACTGACAACATGACGGTCATCTTCTATATCAGCAAGCAAGGGGGCGCTCACTCTTACCCCCGTGCAGGGAGGCGATGAGAGTCTGGTACTGGGCACTGGAGTGGTATATCTCTCTGTCTGCAGTGCATGCTCCAGGCGTCCTAAACAACTTGGCTGACAGTCTAAGCAGGTCTCAGTCCAAGGCACACAAGTGGGAGCTACTTCAATCAGTAGCGGACCAGCTCTTCGACACATGGGGTCGTCCAGAGCTGGACCTCTTTGCATCACCACGCAATACCAAACTGCCAGTTTTCTGCTCACGAGAGCCCGCGCCTGATGTTTTCTGGCCAGATGCGTTGTCCCTTTGTTGGGCAGGGAGGCTTCTTTACGTGTTGCCTCCCTTTCCTCTCTTCCAGAGTTTTCTCTTGAAGTTGCAGGCTAAAGGGGCTCAGATGATTCTAATTGCCCCTCTGTGGCCTCAGCAGATTTGGTTCCCACTACTTCAGCGGTTGTCCACGGAACCTCCAGTCCTGCTGCCAATATGCTCGCAGTTGCTGTCCCAGGATCAGGGCTCACTGGTCCATCCCGATCTCCAGTCTTTTCACCTTCATGCTTGGCTCCTTCGGATGTAGCAAAGTCCAGGTATGAGGTATCCCAAGAGGTGGCAGATGTACTCGTTTCAGCGAGGAAGCCCTCTACTTGCTCCACTTATGCTATGAAGTGGAAGCGTTTCTGCTTATGAGCGGCATCTCACCGTCTGGTCCCCCTTACCTGTCCGGTGAACTAAGCATTGCAGTATCTCCTCTCCTCTCCTCTCCTTGTACCAACAAGGCTTGAGCTACTCCTCCATAAAGGTGCACATGTGGGCCATTTCTGCTTATCACACTGTTTTGGGAGACAGAACCTTAGCCCAACTGGATGTGTTCTGCACCTTTTTACGGGGGGATTTTACACATGAGACCTCCCATTCAGGATCCTATCCCTCCCTGGGACCTCCTGTTTGTGTTGGAGAAGCTTACTCTTCCTCTGTTTGAACCCGCAGCTGACTGTGAGCTGCGTTATCTTTCCTGGAAGGTTTATTTTTTAGTTGCATTACTTCAGCTTGAAGAGTTTCCAAGCTCCAGGCTCTGATGTGTAAAGAGCCGTATTTAATTTTTCATAAGGAAAGGGTTTCCCTAAGAACGAATTCTAAGATCTTACTTCGAGATACAGCTCTTGCAGCAGGTAACACCATTAGGACTGAAGCCGGCAGGCGTCAGGACCCCACGGAAATTTTCTAGCTAGCAGTCTTCAGCGGGACTGCCTCCGGCAGCCGGTCCCGCCTGACGCCAGACGTAGTATATAAGGAGGCGGTCCCGCCAGATTCCCCAGTTCTTTCCCGCCGTCGACTTGCATGTCTCGACCCTTCGGTTCGTTTCTAGCACGCGACGCCTGGTTAAGTTCTTCCTTCAGGAAAAAGTTAGTTTTTTCTGCTCAGTTTCTGTCTGATGTCCTCTCCAACTTCCACTGAAGGCCATCCGTCGAAGTGCGCCTGTGGGAAACAAATCCCATTCAAAGACTCGCATTCGGCCTGCGTCCGATGCCTATGCCCAGACCACGATACCCGGGCCTGCTCCTTCTGCCAGGGGTTCAACAGCCAGACCCGGATCCGTCACCAGAAGGCCCTTCAGGCGTTCCTGCTTGAGGAAAAGATTAAAGCCATGGACGCAACCTCCAAGGGGGAATCTTCCGACAAGGCCCGGATACACCTCGAGAAGCATAGGGAGAGAGTGAGATCCAGGTCCCTGTCTAGGGCCTCTGACTCCCGTAGCTCCGGCTCCTGGTCCGACCGCTCCCCTTCCTGGGCCCGCTCTCAGCCTCCCCCTGCAGCGGTGAAGACTTCTTCGGGTTCCTCCTCTCGTCCTCAGGCCAAGACCTCCAGAACTTCTTCATCCTCGGCCACTAAGGCCCTGTCGAGGTCGGGGGACCGTCATCACCATCACAAGTCCGGTTCCCGCCATTTGGAACCCGACGCCAGGTCAGTTTCTTTGCCTCCTCCTCCTCCCCAGTGGAAGACCAAAGAACTGACTTCACTTAAGAGATCATCGGACCCGACGCCGGCCCACCCGACATCAGCCAAACACCATCGGTCCCGAGAACCGACGACCGCCAGACGCCCATCACCAGTTAAGCTTTCGCCTCCATGGACGCCAGCCGGGGGACCGACGTCCGTACCTACTGAGAAGAGGACCCCTTCGCCTCCCACCAACGTCGGTCAAGAGGCGATCACGGAGGAGGAGCTGACCCAGCCCGAGGACCAGACAGGCGAACCCGTCCTGTCGCACCCCAGGGAACCCTCACCGGAACCTGAGACCCCTGGGGAGCCGACGCTGAACCCGACGACCGGCCGTCGGCGCCCGGTCCGTCGTCTGGCCTCAGCATATCCGAGGTCAAGGAGCTGTTTACTTACTGGTGGGACACCATAAAGAAGGATGTGGTTCCCACACCTCCTCCTCCTCCTCCACCTGCGACTCCGCCGGTCCCCGCGCCCCCTACTTCACCCAGGGATGCGGGCCGAGTACCTCCCCCCAAGGAGCCTACGGATCCTCCTAGGAGTAGAACAGAAAAAAGGAGACCGCTGTCCAGATCTTCTTCAGGGTCATCCAGCCCCAGGAGACCCAGAAGACGCCGCCGTTCGCCTTCGACGGAGGACACGGGATCGGACTTCTCGGACGGATCCAGATCCTCCTCTCCAATCAACGTCCCTTCTCCGGACCCACATGAGCTTCCAAGATCTCCTCCGGATGACCCATCGTTCTCAGAGTTTATGAGGCATATCCAGGAGAACATGGGCTGGGACGCAGAGGAACTAGACCCCGAGAGATTACGCCTTGCCAGATATCTTTGGCAAAAAGATCCTAAGCCTGTGGTGGTGCCACCCTTGGTGGACAGATTCGTGGACGTCACCAAGGCAGCGTGGAAACGTCCACACTCACTTCCGGCGATGCCGAAGAAAGCTGACCGCCTGTACAAGGCCCCTAGGGAGGACCAGTACTTGGCATCACATCCTCTGGCCGATTCTCTGGTCATTACAGCCTCTCATGACTGGTCCCAGAGGCCGCAACATTTGAGCACCCTGCCACCGGACCCAGAGTCCAAACAGCTGGACGCTATGGGCAGGCGCACGTATGCATCTGCTACCTGCTCCATCAGATCCCTCAACTACTTGACCCACATGGTACAGTTTCAAAACGCCTTGTGGGAGCAGGGACTGGATCTGGCGGAAAAGATGCCAAAAGGTGAGCAGAAGGAGGAGTTGCTGCAACTCCTTCTTACGGGTTCGGACGTGGGAACCCAGGTGCTGCGAGCCGCGTATGATTCCGCGGACTCCTCGGCCAGAGCGGCAGCTTCAGGCGTATGCCTCCGGAGACACTCATGGCTCCGTGTCTCCGGATTCACCCCGGACGTCCAGAAGAACATCCTGGATGCCTCGTTTCATGGAGAAGTTCTTTTTGGTGAGTCTTCGGAGAAGGTCCTCACCAAACTTCAAGAGACCGGGAAGGTGGTATGGTCTGTCCAGGCCATGTACAGACCCAAGCTTAGTTCCTTTCGTAGGAACCAAAGCCGTTTTCGAGGCCGGATGCAGAGACAGCAGTCACGCGCCGGTCCGCAACAGAGGGGCTGCTTCTCCCGCAGAGCCCAGGGGAAGTCGTCAGCGGGCCGAAGTCAACAACCAGCTAAGTCGTCCCAGCCCGCAGGACCCTCAGCCGCCACAGCATGACTCCTTCCCAGCCCCCGCCCCTCAGAATCAACGGGACACCAAGGTCGGGGGCCACATTGTGGACCACCTGCCAGGGTGGCAGTCCATAACCACCGACAGGTGGGTCCTTCAGGTGGTCGAAAGAGGCCACTTTATAGAATTCACGGACAAGCCACCCACAAGGGCCTCCTCTGCTCTCCCGTTACTCGGGTCAGCACAGATCACTCATCAGGCAAGAGGTACTCGCGCTCCTGCAAAAGGGAGTGGTGGAGTATGTCCCAGAGAGCCAGATAGGATCCAGATACTATTCCCACTTCTTTCTGGTTCCGAAGAAAACAGGGGACCTCCGTCCAATCCTGGACCTCAGCGACCTCAACATGTCAGTCGCCTACAAACATTTTCGCATGGTGACCCTCCAAGGACTCATTCCCATGCTGAAAAAGGACGCCTTCTTAGTGTCCCTGGACATGCAGGACGCCTACCTGCACATCCCAGTAGCTCAAGCGCACAGGAGGTTCCTGCGCTTCGAGTTTCTCGGCCACCACTTTCAGTTCCTGGCCCTTCCGTTCAGACTGTCTTCGGCCCCCAGGGTCTTTACCAAGTGTATGGCAGTCGTGGCAGCGTCTCTGAGGAGACAGGGCCACTACGTGTTCCCGTACCTGGACGACTGGCTTCTCATGGCCGCCTCCAAAGAGGCACTGTTGGTGGCTATTCAGATCACCCAGGACCTGTTCCAGTCTCTGGGCATTCTTATCAACTACGAGAAGTCCTCCTAGTACCGTCCCAGAAGCTGCAGTTCATAGGCGCAGTTCTGGACACCGTCAAGGAAAGCCTTTCTTCCAGCGAAAAGAGCGGAACACATCAGATCCCTCATCAGGGATCTTTCGTAAAAAAGACCGTCCCCGCCAGGTTGGTCCTTCGCTGCTCGGACACATGGCTGCGCCATTCCAACCGGCCCTTGGCAAGGCTCCCAAGCGGGTAACTCTCTGGATGCTCAAGGTGCAGTGGGACCAAAGGCAAGACCACATGCAGCATCCGGTCAGAATCACGAACGCCGTGATTCGAGACTGGCAATGGTGGCTAGACCCAGGGACACTTTCTGCGGGTGTCCCGTTTACTGCGCCGTCCCCGAAGGCAATCCTCTCCACAGACGCCTCAGGGCTGGGATGGGGAGCGCATCTGAACGGGGTGAGGTCCCAGGGAACATGGACCCCTCAGGAAGCTCACTTCCACATCAACGTGCTGGAGATGAGGGCGGTCCTTTATGCCCTGCAGGCCTTTCAGTCAAGAAATACCATCGAGTACCCTTCTGCTTCAGACAGACAACACGGCGGTGATGTAACTCTCAACAAACAAGGAGGCGACACTTTTACCCTCTGCAGGGAGGCTATGAGGTGTGGGATTGGGTAATCCGACACGGCGCGAGCCTGATTGCAGTTCACGCTTTCCGGAGTGGACAACACATCATGAGACGGCCTGAGTCGCTCCCAGGCCAGAGTCCACGAGTGGGAACTTCTTCAGGAGGTGGCAGAGGATCTGTTTCTTCGATGGGGCACTCCAGAGTTGGACTTGTTCGCTTCCCCATCCAACGCAAAACTGCCCAATTTTTGCTCGCTAGATCCAGGGCCTGGTGTTTTCTGGTGAGACGTGTTGTCCCTCTCCTGGGCGGACAGATTCCTCTACGCTTTCCCTCCCTTCCCGTTGATCCAGAGAGTTGTTCTCAAACTGCGCAGGGAGCATGCAACAATGATCCTGGTAGCGCCTTTCTGGCCCAGGCAGATCTGGTTCCCCATGCTGACGCAATTCTCCCGGGAACCTCCAGTTCCGTTGCCTTTCAGCTCCCACCTATTGTCTCAGGAGGGGGGTTCACTAGTCCACCCGGACTTATGCTCACTGAACCTGCATGCATGGCTCCTAGAGACATAGCCATTATGCGATACGGGGTCTCGCAAGAGGTGGCGGAAGTCCTTTCCTCGGCCAGGAAGCCGGCAATGCATGTGACGTACGCCTTGAAGTGGCGCCGTTTTTGCTTATGGTTGCAGGCACGCGGCCTTTCCCCTTTGGAATACCCGGTGAAAGGGGTGCTGGAATACCTTCTTTCCCTATTCCATTCGGGTCTCGCCTACTCCTCCATTAAAGTGCACCTCTGCGCGATCTCTGCATACCACTTCCCGGTGGGACAGCGCACAGTGGCACAGCTTGATGCCGCTCGAGACTTCCTGAGAGGGGTGTTATACCTTAGGCCACCCATCAAGGATCCTGTTCCTCCTTGGGACCTATTCTTTGTCCTGGAACAACTCACGCTTCCCCTTTGAACCTGCCGCGGATTGCGAGCTGCGTTTTCTGTCGTGGAAAACGTTATTTTTAGTTGCTGTCACGTCAGCAAGGAGAGTTTCCGAGCTTCACGCTCTCATGTGCAAGGAGCCTTATTTAATTTTTCACCAGGACAGAGTGTCTCTGAGGACGAATCTTAAATTCCTGCCTAACGTGGTCTCTGCCCTCACTCTCAACCAGGACATCGATTTGCCTGTGTATTTCTCCAAGTACTCTAATAGAGGAGAGGTGTTGCTTCACACCCTGGATGTTCACCGCTCCTTAAGGTTCTACCTGAATAGAACTAAACAGCTTCGCAAGTCGGAGCAACTATTCGTTTCCTTCGCTGAGAGGATGCTGGGCCAACCAGTCTCTAAGCAATCCCTTTCTCGCTGGCTTGTCCAGTGTATATTTCATTTACACGACAACAAGCATAAACCCCTCCCTAGTTCAGTCCAGGGCCATTCCACAAGGGGGGTGGCTACCTCCTTTGCAGCACTGCGCAACGTTTCCACCTCGGCCATTTGTGCTGCAGCTACTTGGAGCTCAGTGCACACATTTATTAGGCACTATAGCCTGGATATTGCATCTCGGCGGAGAGCCGGTTTCGGCCTGGCCGTTCTATAGGGTCTCCTGTCCTAGAGTCAGGACTTGTTCTAGATCTCTCCTATTTTCCTCCTCCCAGAATGCTTTCAGGCGCTATTGCTTGGGAATCAGTCCTAATGGTGTTACCTGCTGCAAGAGCTGTATCTCGAAGTAAGATAGTACAGTTACGTAAGAACTTACTGTAACAGTAGATCTTCGAGAACAGCTTATGCAGGAGGTACCTTCCCACCCACCATTCCCCCTTGGAGGAGGTACGGCCTACCAGGCCCTGGCAGGAGCTTTAGCTCTTTTCTTCTGATGGCGGAGCCTCGGTCTCCCTTCTGATGTCATCCTGCGGCCGGAGTCTCCGGGGGCGGAGAACTGGAATCTCATGGACCGACGCCGAGGGTGTCCCCGCTGAAGACTGCTAGCTAGAAGATTTCGTGGGTCCTGACGCCTGCCGGCTTCAGTCCTAATGGTGTTACCTGCTGCAAGAGCTGTTCAAACAACATGAAGTCTTGCTATATTATGACAATTGCAGTTTGTCCCAGCCTTAGAACTGCTCCGGAGGTGAAAGAGTTAACTTCCATGCAGAGCATGGAGCTTAGAGCGCGAGCTCGGTTCAGAAGCTCTATTAGGTTGGTTTCAAACCGAAACCGTCAGATTCTTTATTCCGCCTCACTGAACAGTCGCTCCGGAGATTCCTCCTGTTGTTCGGTTCATTTCTTCGGTTTAAAGCGCTATTTCTCGGTTTAATTTGACCGCGATTTAATTATTTTAACCGCAAAACTGATCGGTTCAAGCTCTGTTTATGGTAATCGTAATAGATAGGTTTTTTCTGTGTGGAACTTGTAAAGTGTTATCGGTTTGGTTGAACCGATCGAATTGTATTAAAATTTAAGTTAAATCCTTTTAAGGCTTCTTAGAGTGCGGTTCCCGGTTCTTATCGGTTCTAAAAAAAACGGATTTCATTACGGTTTTTTCCACGACCCGTGACACGGTTTGGAACCGATAAGGGTGTCTTGCCTGGCACTGCCATTAAAAGGGCAAGTTTGTTGGTTAGGCTGGCATCATGTCTGAGAAACCCAAAAGAAAAACCGGGCCCACTGGGTTTCAACACTGTAGTGTCTGTGGGGAAGCCTTTGCCAAGGCTGACCCACACACTACATGTGTCTATTGTCTGGGGTTTGACCACCTCAATTCAGACTGCCAGATTTGTAAAAATTTCCCTGCAGCCACCCTGGACAAGAGAGTGGGCAGGCTCAGGGAACGAGAGGCCAAAAGTCCGCTGACCCGATGGCCAGTCCGGTTCGTGCCAACCGAACGGAGGGGAGTGCCCTCTGACCAGGGCGAGACTTCCTCGGCCAAACGAAAAGCTGGCTCTGAGGAGCCAGTTCCAGCAAAGAAAACTAAAAAATCAGCAGGTTTGGAGTCCAAAATTCCTTCTCCAACTGCTGCAGAGATAGCCAGGGCAATACAGATTGTCCAGTCCCTGTCCCCGGTTCCCTCCGAACCGCCACTGTCTGGCAAAAGGTCGGTTCCAGTGGTTCAGGGTTATGATATAGAAGAGTTCTGTGAACCAGAGGAGGGGATGAGGATTATCCTGACTATGTGGAGATGATGGATATCCCAGAGTCCAGGAGGTTGTCCATCCCTTTACATAAATCTTTTAGAAAACAAACAATAAAAATTTTAAAAGCTCCTAATTCTGCGCCTCCTGTGGATAAAAAGATGGACAGGAGGTACACTTTGTCAGGTCCTGATACAGATTTTCTTGCACAGCAATGCAGTCATGTTGGGGTAGTTCAGGCTGCAGCCTGTGATAAAGCTAATATTCCTCTGGCTTCACATCCTCTTGACAAGGATTCCAGGAAGATTGATGCCATGGCCAAAAAACAATACATGGCAGCATCCTTGGGACTCAGACAAGCAAACTATATGGCTTATGTTGCAAGATACCAGAAATCTAGATGGGATACTGTCATGGCCTTAGCCAAACAAGTCCCTCTCCAGCTTGCAAAAGAGCTGGAACAGGTGGCTCTTGATGGTATTGAGGCATCTAAGGTGCAATTCCATGCTGCAGTGGATTCTAACGATGTATCCTCTAGAGTCATGGCTACATCTGTGGCTTTTCGGAGATTGGCCTGGCTCAGGTATACTACTTTGTCACAGGATACCCAGTCTAAGGCTATGGATTTTCCTGTGGTGGGAAATTCTCTGTTTGGGGAGCAGACAGAGAATTATATGAAGAAAATGGATGAATATAGAACCACTTACAGGAGTGCACACGCCAAGGAACGGCAAGCCACTCCTCAGATGCAGCCCCCAAGGGGTAGGCCTTTTCACAGGCCTTTTTACCAGACCCAAGCTTCCTCCTCTTCAGCCTATGTACAGAGGGGGTTCTTCAGAGGGAGAGGCAGATGGGGTTCGAGCAGGCCTGCTCCCACCCCTCAGCCTAAAGCCCCTGCCAAACAGGCACCCTGATGGGATGCCCAGGGTCAGCTCTTCACTACCTGTAGAGGGCAGGTTGGCTCACTTCGTCCAGGACTGGCAGTCTTTAACCTCAGACAGGTGGGTCCTGGAAGTAGTGAGCCAGGGTCTGGTTCTCAGCTTCAAGAAATTTCCAAAGATGAGAGCCAGATCTTTTCCACCTACAAACCCTTTAGAGACTCTTGCTTTGGAAACAGAAGTCTCAACCCTCTTGGCTCTCAGAGCTGTAGAAAGGGTTTCTCCCCTTCACCAGGGCAAGGGTCTGTACTCCAGGTACTTCCTTACCCCAAAAAAGACAGGAGAGTGGCGGCCTATCCTGGATCTAAGATATCTAAACAAGCACCTTTTAAAGCCAAAGCTCAAAATGGTGACACTGGGAATGATTTTACCCTCCCTAAGGCCAGGGGACTGGCTAGCCTCCCTGGACCACAAGGATGCCTACTTCCATGTTCTTATCAGAAGCTCCCACTAAAGTACTCAGATTCGAACTGCCCTCAGGCCATTATCAGTTCAGAGCAATGCTCTTCGCCTCACTTCTGCCCCAAGGCTGTCACAAAATGTCTGGCAGTAGCAGTCGCTCATCTAAGAAGGCAAAGATTGCCATTTTTCCCTACCTGGACGACTGGCTCATTGTGGGTCAGTCTCCAGACCAGGTCAGATCACACCTGCTAGTTACCCAGCAGCTGCTTACCCTCTGGGATTTCTCCTCAATCTTCCAAAGTCAGTTTTGGAACCTGTCCAGGTATCTCACCTTTATAGGCGAGAACTGGACACAAAAAGCAGGCCAGAGCCTTCCTTCCCTTGGAAAGGGTAAGGACCTTAGTGGCCCTGGCCTCCTTCACACTGCAGGTCTCTCGACCAGCAAGGCATTTCCTGCAGCCCTAGGGCACATGGCTGCCCCACAGCTGTGGTGCAAGGAGCAAGATTTCAGATGAGGGACATTCAGTTCCATTTGAGAGCTTTCTGGTCTCAAAGAAGAGATCCTCTATCCAAGTTAATCCCAGTGACTCGAACTCTGATCCAGGCCCTTCAGTGGTGGCAGGATCAGAGCAATCTGAGACAGGGGGTGCCTTTCATCCCTCTGTCCCATTCCTTGACCCTTACGACAGATGCATCCCTCTTGGGATGGGAAGCTCACATGGGCGACCTCTCCACCCAGGGGTTATGGTCCCCTCAGGAATCTCTGCTCCCCATCAATCTGTTGGAACTCAAAGCTGTTTTTCTAGCACTTCAGGTTTCTCTACATCTGTTCAGAACAAGGTGGTACAGGTCAGAACAGACAACACCACTACAATGTGGTACATCAACAAACAAGGGGGCACTCGGTCTTCGGCCTTGTACACCGAGGTGATGAAGTTGTGGTCTCTGGCTTATTCCCTGAACACTTCCCTCATAGCAGTTCACCTCCCAGGCAAGGACAATGTCCTGGCAGATGCTCTCAACAGGATTTCCCAGGGCCATCACGAATGGTCACTGGATCCCCTAGTACTGGGGATAGTGTTTGCCAGATGGGGCACTCCTCAGATAGATCTTTTCGCAGCCCCAGACAACCATCAACTTCCACTGTTTTGTTGCAGGCCCCCAGTGTTGGGCTCAGTTCCTCTGGATGCCTTTCTCCTCGATTGGGAAGGGAAGTTTCTTTATGCCTTCCCCCTTCCCTCTCCTGTTCAAAGTACTAGTCAAAATCAGGTCTCAGCCCTGCAAAATTATCCTGATTGCTCCAGACTGGGCCAGGCAGCCCTGGTACCCACTCTTTTGTCCTTAGCAGTCCATCTTCCCCTGTGTCTCCCCAGGAACCACAATCTGTTAACCTGTGCTCAGGGAGAGTTTGGTATCTGAATCTCAAATCCTCAACCTCAAGGCTTGGCTCTTGAGCAGTTAGAGTTTGCTGATTTACAACTTTCTCAAAGTGTTCTCGAATCCTGAAGGCTTCTAGGAAGCCTTCCACCAGGGCTACTCTATAACTCCAAGTGGAAAAGGTTTTCCATATGGTGTTCTGGGAAGCATGTTTCGTGAATCTGCTGATATAACCACTGTATTGGACTACATGGTCCATCTTAATTCTTTGGGACTGAGACCAGCTACCCTGAAAGTGCACTTGGCTGCTGTCTCTGCCTTCATTTCAGCAGGGAAGCCTCTTCTCTTCTGCTCATCCTGTATTTTCCAAGTTTTTAAAGGATTGCTTCACACCAATCCTCCATTCAGGGACCCTGCCCGGCTTGGGATCTTAATGTATGCATTGCTCAGCTAATGCAACCCCTTTGAGCCTCTGTCTTCGTCAGAGCTTAAGTATTTGACTTGGAAAACTGTGTTTCTGGTAGCCATCACGTCTGCCAGGCGTATAAGTGAGTTACAGGCTTTATCAGTAGAAACTGACTTTATTTCCTTTCACAGGGATAAAGTGGTCCTCAGGACTAACAGGAAGTTTTTGCCTAAGGTGGTTTCAGATTTCCACCTTAACCAATCTATTTCACTTCCAGTGTTCTTCACTGACCATTCCTCCTCTGGTGAGAGGAGGCTGCACAGCTTAGATGTTAAGAGGGCCCTAGTTACTACATAGAGCGTACTAAGGGTCACAGGTTTGACTCCTCCAACTGTTTCTCACTTATGGTGAGGTTGGGAAAGGAGACCTGCCACTAAGAGATCCATTGCCAGGTGGATCGTTTCTTGTATCCAATTTTGCTATCAAAAGCTGGGTAAGGTTCCCCCCTCAGGCCTGAGGGCTCACTCTACCAGAGGTACAGCTGCTTCTCTAGCTGCTGCTAGAGACATCCCTATCTTGGAGATATGTCAGGCAGCTACTTGGAAAACAGTACACACTTTCACCAAGCATTACTCCCTGGATATTCAGGCCAGGAGGGATGCTCGGTTTGGCACAGCCGTGCTTCAGAGCCTATTCCCTAAGTAGGTTCTGTCCCTCCTCCTTGGAGGTACTGCTGTGTAGTCTGCAATTGTCATAATATAGCAAGACTTCATGTTGTTTGAAGAAAAAGTTACTCACCTTAGTAATGTTGTTTCTTCTAATGGAGTCTTGCTATATTATGACCTCCCCCCCAACCTGCCCCTCTCAGAACTCCTACTTTGGGTATGGGGTGGGTAGTCCTCTGTTGGCATTTATTGATGCCCTCTTTCTTGTTTGGGTGTTGTGTTTATTTAGTCATTTTGTCTTATTTTTCTGGTCCACTGACTTGAGTCTTTGTGTTGGGACCAGGAAAATGTGTTAATATATTAGTGGCCAGTTGGCTAGTGTAGTTTACAGCTTCACACAGAACCTTAGTGAGTTTTTGCTCAGAAGATCTGACGGTTTCCTTTGAAACCAACCTAATAGAGTTTCTGAACCGAGCTCGCGCTCTAAGCTCCATGCTCTGCATGGAAGTTAACTCTTTCAGCTCCGGAGCAGTTCTAAGGCTGGGACAAACTGCAATTGTCATAATATAGCAAGACTCCATTAGAAGAAACAACATTACTAAGGTGAGTAATTTTTACTTCTCGAAGATCTGCTGTTACGGTAAGTTCTTATGTAACTGTACTTTCCTTCCTATAGTGGTCTCGGAATTGACCCTCAGCCAGTTGGTTGACCTTCCAATTTATTTCTCTTCTTCCTCTAATAGAGGAGAAGCTCTCCTTCACACGCTGGACGTCCACAGGGTGCTGAGGTATTAACTTAAGTGCACAACGATGCACCGTAAATCGGAGCAACTGTTTGTGGCAGCCACAACACCTGGGTAAACTGGTGTCCAAGCAGACTATCTCCAAGTGGCTTGTCCAATGCATTACATTTTGCTATGAGAAGCACAATAAACTCCTTCCGGGACCGGTTAGGGGTCACTCCACCAGAGGAGTATCTGCTTCTTTTGCAGCTCTGCGGAATGTCTCCATTATGGAGATATGTGCAGCTGCTACCTGGAACTCTGTGCACACTTTCGTGAAGCAGTATAGCTTGGACATTGCATCCAGACACCGTGCCGGCTTTGACCTGGCAGTCCTTCAGGGACTAGTGTCTTGACCTGCTGTTTCCAGCTTATTATCTTCCACCTCCCGGGATTCTGCACCTCCTTGATCCGGGACTGCTTGGGATTCAGTCCTAATTGTAATAGCCTGCTGCAAGAGCTCCCACTTGACGTTAGATAGTACAGTTACGAAAGAACTTACCGTAACAATAGATCTTCGAGAGGAGCTCTTGCAGCAGGTGTTACCTTCCCGCCTTCCATCCCCCAAATGAGATGTGCAGATCATCATCTTCAGGCTTCGCCTCCCTCTCTTGTCAGGGCACATTCCCAGGTCTTGGCGGGGGGAACTGAGGTGGAGCTGAGTCCGCCCCCTTTTGTACCAGGGCTGACGTCAGGGTGGAGCCAACATTAGGGAGCGGTCCCTGCTGGGTACTGCTGGCTGAGAAATTTTCCGGTGGGTCCTAATGCTTGCGGCGTTAGTCCTAATTGTAATGGTCTGCTGCAAGAGCTCCTCTCGAAGATCTACTGTTACGGTAAGTTCTTAGTAACTGTACTTTCCACCTCCCAGTTGAGGAGGCATGGAAATGTTTAAAACATTACATCTTAGACTTATAAATCATATATGTTCCGACTAAATTAAAATACAGTAAGAAGGGTAAGGTCCCCCCGGTTTAATAAAACTATAAAGAACTTAATTAAACATAAAGAAAAACTTTTTTTAGCTATGAAAAAATGTTTCCCCAACATAAAAGAGGAAGTCTTAGTACAATATGAAAAAATGACTCACCTTAGTAATTATGTTTGTTCTAATGGAGTCTTGCTGTATTCTGACTATTGCAGTTAGCCCCAGCACTCAAACTGCCCCGGAGAGAAGAGGAATCATTTTCTATGCAGAGCATAGAACGTTGAGCTCGAGCTCGGTTCAAACCTCTGTCTGCTGCACTTGGAAGCACAGCCGTCTGATTCTTACGAGCTAATACTAACTACTATGTGGAAATGCAACATTTTTCCTAGCCAAGTGGCAACCAAATATTTTGGATCTCCGAAAGACTCAAGTCAGGAAATCCAAAATCAAAAACCAGGTAGGTAGTGAACAACTTAAGACTGTTAAATTAATATAACCCACTCCCCCTCTCTAAAAGGAGGGAGTGCCCAAATGCACCCCTGGGTTGCAACACTGCACCTGCCAGCCCACTTCCCAAAAACAGGTTCTGAGAGGGGAGGCAGGGAGGAAGGTCAGAATACAGCAAGACCCCATTAGAAGAAACATAATTACTAAGGTGAGTAATTTTTTCTTCAAACCACATGAAGTCTTGCTGTATTTGGACTATTGCAGACTACCAAGCAGTACCTCCATGGAAGAGGGAATCAAACCTACCTTGGGAATAGGCTCTGTAATACTGCTGTGCCAAACCGAGCATCACTCCTAGCCTGGATGTCCAGGAAGTAATGTTTGGTAAATGTATGGACTGTTTTCCAGGTGGCTGCTTTACATATCTCTAGCAAAAGAATATCCCTGGCCGCAGCCAGGGAAGCAGCTGTACCTGTAGTCGAATGAGCCCTCAGACCCGAGGGAGGTATTTTGCCTAGCTTCTAATAGCAGAATTGAATACAAGAGACAATCCACCTGGCAATAGTTCTCTTAGTGGCATGTTTGCCCTTCTCCACTTCCACATAAGTGAGAAACAATTGAAGGGAGTCGAACCTGTGAGCCTTAGTATGCTCAATGTAGTAACTAAGGGCTCTTTTAACATCCAAACTGTGTAAACTTCTTTCTCCTGAAGAAGAATGATCAGTGAAGAACACAGGGAGAGACATAGATTGGTTCAGATGAAAATCTGAAACCACTTTAGGTAAAAACCTCCTGTTAGTTCTAAGGACCACCTTATCTCTATGGAATGAGATAAAATCAGGCTCCACTGACGGAGCTTGCAATTCACTGATACGCCTGGCAGAGGTAATAGCTACCTGGAACACAGTTTTCCAAGTCAAGTACTTAAGCTCTGCTGAAGACAAAGGCTCAAAAGGGGGTTGCATAAGCTGTGCAATGCAAACATTAAGATCCCAAGCAGGGGTAGGATCCCTAAAGGGGGATTGGTATGAAGCAATCCCTTGAAAAAAATTACAGAATACAGGATGGGATGACAGTGAGGAAGGCTTTCCCACTGACAAAAAAGCAGAAACAGCTGACAAATGTACTTTGAGAGTAGCTGGTCTGAGGCCTAGGCCATTAAGATGAACCATATAATCCAGAACTGTAGACATTTCAGCAGTGTCTGGGGATGTATGCTTCTTGGAACACCAAATGCTGAATCTTTTCCATTTGGAGTTATAAGTTTTTCTGGTGGCAGGGATTGGAGAGGTTTTGAGAATATCCAGAACCTCTTGGGACAGATGCAAATCTGCATACTCTAACTCTTCAAGAGCCATAGCTTGAGATTGAGAGACCGAAGATTGGGGTACCAAATCCTCCCCTGAGAGGAGGTTAACAGGTTGTAATTCCTGGGAAGATGGACTGCTAGGGACAGGAACAGGGGGTACCAAGCCTGCCTGGCCCAGTCTGGAGCAATCAGAATCACTTTGCAGGGTTGTGACCTTATCTTGCCGAGAACCTTGAACAGTAGAGGAAAGGCGTATAGAAATTTCCCCTCCCAGTTCAAAATCAGAGCATCCAGAGGGACTGAGCCCAAGACTGGGAGTCTGCAACAAAACAGAGGAAGTTGGTGATTGTCTGGGGCTGCAAAGAGATCTATCTCTGGAGAGCCCCACCTTGAAAAAAATCACTTTCAACACTGGAGGGTCCAGGGACCATTTGTGATGGCCCTTGGAGATCCTGCTCAATGCATCTGATAGCACATTGTCCTTCCTTGGAAGGTGGACTGCTGTCAGAGAGGTCTGCAGAGAATAAGCTAGGGACCACAATTTCATGGCTTCCGTGCACAAGGCTGTGGACCGAGTGCCTCCCTGCTTGTTGATGTACCACATGGTGGAGGTGTTGTCTGTCCTTACCTGAACCACCTTGTTCTGCACTGACTGACAGAAAGCTTGCAAGGCCAGAAAGACCGCCCTGAGTTCCAAGAGATTGATATGAAGAAGGGATTCCTGAGGGGACCACAGTCCCTGGGCTGTGAGAGCCCCCAGATGGGCTCCCCACCCCAATAGAGAAGCATCTGTGGTTAGGACCACAGAGTGAGACTGAGTGACGAATGGGACTCCATGTCTGAGGTTGCACTGATCCTGCCACCATTGGAGAGCCTGGATCAGAGTCTGAGTCACAGGAACTAGTTTGGTTAGAGAATCTTTCTTCTGAGACCAAACGGCCCTCAGGTGAAACTGAATGGCCCTCATCTGAAATCTGGTCCCTTGGACCACTGCTGCAGAAGCTGCCATGTGGCCCAGAAGCTGAAGGAAGTGCCTTGGTGGCCGAGAGACCAGAAGGTGGAATGAAGAAGCCAGCTGTACAGTAGCCCTTGCCCTTTCCTGGGGAAGAAAAGCTCTTGCTTTGACTGTATCCAACTCTGCACCTATGAAGGTGAGGAGCTGTACAGGCTCGAGAACTGACTTGGGAAGTTTGAAAAGGAATCCTAGGGAAGTGAGCACTTACTGAGTCACTAGTAGATCTGACTTGACTTGGTCTGGGGAGTGACCCACAATGAGCCAGTCGTCCGGGTACGGAAATATGGAAATATTCTTCCTTCTTAAAAAAGCCACTTCTACTGCTAGGCATTTTGTGAATACCTTTGGAGCTGATGTCAGGCCAAAGAGCATAGCTTTGAACTAATAATGGCCTGAAGGCAATTCGAACCTGAGGTACTTTCTGTGGGAGCACCTGATGGGAATGTGAAAGTAGGCATCTTTTTAAGTCCAGGGAGGCTAGCCAGTCCCCTGGCCTTAGAAAGAGAAGGATTATTCCCAGAGTCACCATTTTGAATTTTGGTTTTAAAAGATGTTTGTTCACTTATCTTGAGTCTAGGATGGGTTGCCACTCCCCTGTCTCTTTTGGGGGTAAGGAAGTACCTGGAGTACAGACCTTTGCCCCTGTGCAATGCAGGAACTCTCTCTCTTCAGCCTTTAGAGCCAGTAGAGATGAAACCTCTGCCTCTAAGGCAATGGTTTCAGAGATGCTTGCAGGTGGAAAAGATCTGGCCCTCTGCTTTGGAAATTTCTTGAGGCCGAGAACCAGCCCCTGGCTTACCATCTCCAGGACCCACTTGTCTGAGGTAAGACATCCAGTCCTTGACGAAGTAAGCCAGCCTGCCTCCTACAGGAATGGGGGAGTCTACCCGGGCTGACACATCAGGGTGTCTGCTTGGCAGGAGCCCTAGGTTGAGGAGTGGATGCAGCCGTGCTCATCCCCCTTCTGCCTCTCCATCTGAACAACCTCCTCTGAGGAAAAGGAGAAGAGGCCTGTGCTTGGTAGAAAAGCCTATGAAAAGGCCTACCCCTGCCCCAAGCTTGCTGCCTTTGAGGAGTTGCCTTCCTTTCCTTGGCCTGTGTACTCCTATAGGTGGTCCTATACTCATCCATCTTTCTCATGTAATACTCTGTCTGTTCCCCAAACAGAGAATTACCCACCACAGGGAAATCCATGGCCTTAGCCTGGGTGTCCTGTGGTAGACTAGTACATCTGAGCCAAGCCATTCTCCGAAGAGCCACAGATATAGCCATGACTCTAGATGACACATCATTGGAGTCCAGAGCAGCATGGAACTGTACCTTAGATGCCTCAATCCCATCAGCAGCCACCCCTCCAGTTCCAAGGCTAGCTGGGAGGAGGCCTGCTTAGCCAGTGCCAGTACAGTGTCCCACCTGGACTTCCAGTACCTGGCTGCATATGCCATGTACTGTTTCTTTGCCATGGCATCAAGCTTCCTAGAGTCTTTATCTGGGGGATTTGAAGCCAAGGGTATATTAGCCTTATCGCAGGCTACAGCCTGCACAACCCCAACATGGCTGCATTGTTGATACAAGTACTCTGTACCTGAACCTGATAAGGTGTACCTTTTGTCCATCCTTCTTTCGACAGGAGGTACAGAATTTGGAGTTTTTAAAATCTTTTGTGTCTGTTTCCCAAAAGACTTGTGAAGGGGAATAGACAGTCTCTTGGACTCTGGGATGTCCATCATCTCCACATAATCAGGTTCCTCTTGTTCCTCCACAGGGAGCTGGAGGGTTTCTGCCACCTTCCTGTAAAACATGTAGTGGGAAGGGGACTCAAAGCCTAGGGGGGAAACACCAGAAGGCCTGTCTGGGGAGATGTCCGGTTCAGTGTGCTCATCCAGACCTTCCACCCCATCGCCATCGTAATCTTCATCCCCCTCCAAATCCAGTTCATAAAAATCTTGAGGCATAACCTTGAACCAGATTAACCAACCGAACCGAGCACCTGCCAGAAGGCTCCGGGTCAGACGGAACCAGGTGAAGCAGTTCTACAATCCTTATCACTTTGGCAATCTCTTCGGCGGTCGGCAAATGGGTCTCTGGATCCAAACCGGCCGATTTTTCTTTTCTTTGTCTTTTTGTAGGAACCGATCCCTCAGGATTGGCTCTCCTCTTGCCTGAAGAAGTATCGCCCTGGTCAGAGGGCACTCCCTCAGGGTCGGTCGGAACCGAACCGGGCTGGCCATCCGGGTCAGCGGACTTCACGGCCTCCTTATCCCTAAGCCTACCTAATCTTTTTTCCAGGGTAGACTTAGGGAAATCTTTACAGATTTGGCAGTCTGAATCGAGGTGGTCAAACCCCAGCTGGTGTGGGAATCAGCCTTAGCAAAGACCTCCCCCCACACACACTGCAATGTTGAAACCTAGTGGGCTCAGTTTTTCTTTTGGGTTTCTCAGACATAGCCATTCTAACCACAAATTTACCCTTTTTATGGCAAACAACCAGGCAAGACACCCCTATCAGTTTCTAGCCATGTCACGGGTATTGGAAAAAAAACACAAGAAAATTTTTTTTTTTTTTTTTTAAACCGATGAAGACCGGTAACCACACTTTGAGTTTAGAAACAAAGACAGAATATGTAATTCACTAAGTGACCAGTTCTGCCGAACTGGTCAAAAATCAATTTTTACAATTTCCACAAGTTTACTATGTCTAGTCCAATACCTAGTACTTAACTGTACCACAGACAGAGATCTGAATCGAAACTTGCGAAAAATAATCGGTAAAACCGAGACTTTAACCAACTTTCGAACTGCGAGCAGAGGAGAAATCTCCGGAGCGACCATTCAGTTAGGCGGAGTAAAGAATCTGACGGTTGTGCTTCTAAGTGCAGCAGACAGAGGTTTGAACCGAGCTCGAGCTCAACGTTCTATGCTATGCATAGAAAATTAACCCTCTTCTCTCCAGGGCAGTTTGAGTGCTGGGGCTAACTGCAATAGTCAGAATACAGCAAGACTTCATGTGGTTTGAAAGGATAACAGTTAAAAAAACTAAAATAATGCCATTCTGCTCTCAAAACGGAATCTGGAATTCAAAATTGCCCACTCAGAAGATTCACACAAATCATTATTTTCATACATTAATAACAAAACAGGAAATACTAAACAAATCGGGCCTATACTTCTAAATGAATCAATAATCACTAATGATAAGCTGACAAATTTAATAACTGTCTGTTCTAGGGACATGGATATGTTGTTCATCCACACTTATTGGCAGGTCCCTTGCCGCTTTAAATCTTGCCGGAAGGTCTTCAAGCTGGCTCCTCCCACCCACCCGGGTGGTAAAACTCTCGGCTCCGCCCCATGACGTCAGATCTTCCTTACCGCTTGGAAGCTCAGGTTCCCTCCTTAGCGCTCTGCGTTTTTGACTGGTTCCTGAAAAGTTCGGTCTTCAAATTTATTAAAAAGTATCCTTGAATCTTCGATCTTTCTTCTTCGCTGCGGCGATGGCTTTTTCCGGCCCCGAGAAACGTTCGGTTAGTTCCTCCAGGAGGGACTCGCACTCCACGTGCCTTTTTTGCCTGGACTTGGATCACGATCCTCGGTCTTGCAATTTTTGTTCTGACCTTTTGGTCAGCTCTCCGGAGGACCGTGCGGCCCGTTCGGGGCTCGGACATCCGATGGTTTTTTCCGCTCCGGAGTCTCCATCGGACCGGCGGGTGCCCGCCTCGACAGTTTCTCTGCAGTCTTATCCTGCCGGGGAAGGGACGGGGGTTCCCCTTCTCTCTCCTTCGGTTGCGGAGCTTGTCCCGCTCTCCTTGGATTCTTTACATTCAGCTTCGTTCAGGGAGCTTAGTCATTCCCTCTCCTCCAAGGGTGAGGGAACCTGGCCTGTCTCTCGGCCTATGTCTAAAGGGCCGCGAGCGGGGTCTCTTCGTCGAGCAGGAAGTCTTCTCCTCATTGGTCGACGCCGACTTCGGGTCGAGGCTGCTCGCCTCTGGCCTCACGGTACCTCGCCAGGTCAGCAGGCCAAAACCCTTCGACGTTGTCGGAAGCCCCCACCCGCCTTTCATGGGGTTGGCTGAGGCCGTTTTCCGCCGCCGGCGGAAGTCGAGGCCTGTCCTCCACTGATCGACAGCCCTCGGTCCGTTCCGAGCCGAGGGAGGAGCGGGTGCTCCCCGTTTCTTCCCAGGCCAGCCCCCGGTTACCCCGAGTATTTGGGTCTCGGTCTACCTCTCGGTCTAGCCGCTCACGCCGATCTCGGAGTTCTTTGTCGGAGCACCGGGTTATGGCTGGGCCATTCTTCCTCGTCCCCCTCCTCGGATGAGGAGCGGTTTCGCTGCCGTTGGCATCGGTGTTTCGAGGAACTTGTGTGGCGACAGCAGTTGTCTGGTTTTCAGTCGACCCCGATTCATTCTCCAGATAACAAGCAGTCACCTCTTGGTCGACAGCCATTTGTATCGGCCGAGGAGTCTTCTCCAGGACCAGTTGCTGGTTCGACCCTCGCTGCCCGTCCGCCTTTGGCGGAGTCCAGGCCGGACCGTGGCCTGTCCTTCAGGTCTCTCGATTCCCTCACTCCTGCCCGCCACCGGCGGACGAAGAGTGCCTCGGGCCTTCGGCAGCTTTTTGTAGACCCTTCGGAGCCTGGAGCAGGCTCTGCCATGTTTCCTGATGGGGAGGACCCAGGAACATCCAGTAGACGACAGCTCTTCTAAGGGTCTACTTCGGCTCATTTCAGAGTTTACTGGAATGCAGCTTAAGCCCGTCTCCGATCGGGCTCCTTACCCCTTTCTGGAGATTCTGGATCGAAGGGGTTCTTCCACGGAGGCCTTCCCGGTGGCTGAGGCTATTGTGGGCCCAGCCTTGGAGCTATGGCGGCGGCCTACTTCTTGCCCTGCGCCTTCGGCCAGGGTAGCTCAGAGGTATCCTATCCCGGTCGGTTCTCTGTCCGGTTTCTCGGAGCACCCCTCGGCTGAAGGGGTTATTACCGACGACGTTTTCCAATGTCTTGGAAACGCTGGAGGATGTGGACAGACCCCCGACAAGTGAGTCCAGAAGGATGGACTATGTCGGGCGAAGATTTACGCCAAGGCCCTCCTTAGCCTCCGCCAGGCCAGCTTGGTTGCACTGATGGCACATTTCTCCCACACTTTTGGGCTCCTGGACGAGGTTCTCCTCATCTCCCAGGGACCTGCGGTCCCAGTTCGGCGAGGCGCGGGACCAGGGTAGGGCGGTGGCGAAGCAACAGCTCCAGACTGCTCTGGATCTAGGTGACTCCTGTGCCAGATCGGTGGCGGCCGCAGTGGCCATGCGCCGCAGGGCGTGGCTGAGGTTAACATCCTTCTCCTTGGAAACCCAGCACGAGTTGGCGGACATCCCCTTCTTGGGGACTGACCTTTTCGGCCCTGGAGTGGAGGGATACATCCATGGGCCCGAGAAGTCCGATGCCGCTCCGGACTCTGTCACTCTCGCCCACGGGGTCAAGAGCAGCTGTCAGCCTTTGCGTAAGCCCCTTGGCCCCCTGGGGCCCCCCTGGCCCAGCATGAGGGCCAGCAGGCATGCGCTGGGCGATCTGTTGCCAAACCAGCGTCTTCCTCCAAAAGGAAGTGGAGAGGCAGGAAACCGAGGGGCTCCTCGGCTCCCTCCTCCTCTAAGCCTGCTCAATGACGGGCCAAGGGGCATTGCTCCAGCCCCGTCGCCCCTGCCTGGGGTTTTTTCCGTGGGGACGGCCCCAACCTCGCTCTGGAGGTATTTAGGTGGATCCTGTCGCAGGTTATGAGCGGATCCCTTGAGCCGCTGAGCTCACGGGAATTTGGAGTTCACTGCCCTTGTGTCGGTCATCCACATGCCTGGCTCTCTAGTTAGAGGTGATCAGGAAGGCCGCGACCCCCCATTCAACCCCTGGGTTCGTGTCCAGGTATTCCTGGTCTCCTACGGATGGGGGCTTGCGCCCATCCTCCCGCACGCCTGGATGGTCTCTCTTCTGCAGACATTCCTTCCTCAGGACGTGGCGTGTAGCGGATTCCTGGTCTCCAGGATGTTCCTACTCCTCGTTCCGTCCGTTTTTTGGGAGGCTCCACCTTCTTTGTGGGGAGCTGCTTACGAGTTCTTAACACTTCCTTGCTTAGCAGTCTCTGCGGCATGGAAGGGTCCGGATGTCACCCCACCCGGAAGGCAGACTGGTCTCCTGTTCGGGAGCCGAGTGAGAACTCTTATCTTCGCGGTGAAGCTTCTTCGGGACTAAGCTCGACTTTGAGTCCGAGCTCAGCTCCGGGCGAACAGGGCGAGGTTTTTTCCTCCTCTGCCGGTCGGGTTGGCCGGGGAATTACGTCCTGCCAGGACCTCCTGGGCCTCAGGGCGGCCTTCCCTTAATGGGATGGGCCAGCCAGAGGTCACAACGCTGTGTCCCGTGGACCAGTTCGTGACCTGCAGCCCAGGAGTTAGGAGAACGCTCCCTTGGACCGTTCTAACTTCGGCAGGAGACTATCCTGCTTGTTCGCCCTGAGTTGCTGGTCTTCTCCGGCCGGTGTTTTTTGGATGGGTGGGGTGCCCATCTTGGGGAATGCAGAGTGCGTCGCCTCTGGTCCTCTTGTGAGTCCCGATGTCCTTACCGCTCGCTGGAGACAGACGGTCCGATTAGCCGGCACCGCTCGCGCCGCTTGTACAGGGTCTAGTGGTCTAAGTCCAAGTTGGATTATTCCAAGACCATGTGCTACCTACTCCGCCAGGTTTGTTCTATCCCCTTGTCTCGGTGCAAGGAGGTTCTCAGCATTGGGCGGTTGTGCAGTCGAGGCTTCCTAGCCATTTCATGGCAGGAGCCCATTTCCCTGGCTGCGGCCCTGAGCCGGGCATAGGCTGCGCCTCATGAGTGTCTCCCCTGCCGGGGGTAACACAGGATCTTCTCCCTTTCCCTCCGGGGAGAATGCTAGGCCGAGACTGTTTTTTTGCCCGCCCCTCAGCAAGGCTTGCTGTAGGGGATGCCATCGGGGCCACAGACCCCGGGCCCCTCCGTGCCTCTCCCCCATTTCCCTTGACCTACGGGCAAGGCGAGGAGGATTTGGCGCAGGTGATGCTGGTAGCCCCAGACTGGATTGCCAGGGCTGGTATCCAGCTCTCCTCAGTCTCAGCCCCAGGCTCCGGAAACGGTCTCTAGTCCGCCGGTCCTGTCTTCTTTTCAGGGGAAGGTTATCCATCTGGACCTTCAATCCCTGCACCTGTTGGCCGTCCCCTGTGCGGCTAGGGGCCAGGCCTAGGGTCTTTCGGCAAGGTCCTCGACCTTCGAGGTGTCCTGCTTAGAAGTCGGCCAAGATGCTTGTCCTTGGGAGAGGTTTCCTTCTTCCGATGATGGGACAGTGCGGTACCCTTTCCCGTCCCTGGGCATAGCATTCCGGACCTTTTGCGGTCCATCCTTATACCAGGGCTTCGGTCGACGACCCTCTGGGTGCCTCTGCGGTCACCACTGTCTTCCGGGCGCGGGCCAGAGGGTAGCTGGTGGTCCGGAGAAGGTGATCCGGCACTTCTAGGCCTTGACCACGCCTCCCCCTTTTGGGAGAGTATCCCCGTTCCTGCGGGATCCTTGCTGGTATGGGCTTAGCTCATGAGCAAGCCATCCGAACCTTTGCACAGGTGCGTTTTCCCCCACCTGTTGTGGAAGAACACCTCCTTGGGCCACTCCACCATCCAGAAGGCTGGGAGAGTTCCAGGCGCTCCTTTAACCTCCCTATCCGGTCTTCCACAGGGACTAGGTTGTCCTGCGCCCCACCCAAAGTTCCTCCAGGAGGTGGTGGCGGAGTCTTCCCTTCAGAGCTTTGCCTCTGCCGGGGTTTATCCCCATTCACACCTCGGAGGCCGTATTCAGGTTCCGTGGGAACCGTTTAATGCTCACCTCGTGAGAGCGTAGAGCTTAAATTCGGGAGAGGTTCTCCAGTTGTTCATCACCTTTCACTGAAGCCGCATCTGGCAGATTGCAGCCTAGTGGAAGACAAGCAGGCGGGTCACCCCTGCAGGGTCTCCACTTTAGGCGGGCGGGCATGGAGCCTCCCTGAGGGATAAGCGCTCTTTTTAACCCGTCCTTCTGCTGCATCGGTGGCTGCTTCCAAGGACACTCCAGTCCAGGATATCCGCAGGGCTTCTGCCCAGAAGCAGGCTTTACCGTTCCCCTTCCACATCGACCTTGGGTCGCGCCGGGGTGTTGGTCGGGCCTCGGTTCTCCAGTCTTTCTACTAATAGGGGTGTGTGCCTTGCCTCCCTCCTCCCGGAGAACTGCTAGGAGTCTGCCAATAAGTGTGGATGAACAACATATCCATGTCCCTAGAAATACAGGTTAGTCACCTGTAACAGGAGCTCTAGGAATGGTATATGTTGTTCATCCACACGACCCACCCGGCCTCGACGCACAACCTGGCTTCCAGTGGGCTAGATCTGGCGTCATGGGGCGGAGCTGAGAGTTTTACCACCCGGGTGGGTGGGAGGAACCAGTTTGAAGACCTTCCGGCAAGATTTAAGGCGGCAAGGGACTTGCCAATAAGTGTGGATGAACAACATATACCATTCCTAGAACTCCTGTTACAGGTGAGTAACCTGTATTTCTGTCTTTTCCCCAAATAACGATATAAGTTCTTCACTTTCTACACAACAAATCAACAACTCCAAACAATATTTAATTCCCAATTGCGACAGTAGGACAGCTTTAAAAACACTGAAGGGAACAACCAGTCCAGGACCGGATTATATAAATGCAAAATTCTTAATAGAAACAGCAGATGCAATAAAATTTCCCCTAACCATTGTCAATCAATCAGTCAGTCAATCAAATCTTTATTTATTCAGGCGAATGCCATTGAGCAAGCTCATTTGCAAGATGGACCTGATACAGTCGTACAATTAAAAACCGTACACTCTAACAATATAGAAAAATAACTACAGCTAAAGACAATACAAGTGACACATAGGCACAAACAACGATTAAATGAATAGGACATAAGTAAATAAGTGTATTCAGGCTGGATTGGCTGAGGTACCACCCCAGATACAGGGAGGATAAGTCCATACCGAGGACTGAGGGGAGACGCATATGGCTGTCAAGCCTGCCTACTGGAGGGCCGGCGGGCAGGAGGTACAGGGGAGAAGAGGTGGCAAGGCCGCAAGGTGGGTGGTAGAGATTCCAACTAGAAAGGAAAAGCGTTGGGGGGGGGAGGCTCAGGGCCGGGAATACAGGGAGTATAGCATAGATGGTGGTGAATACCACGGTCAACCAACATGTAGGTTATTTAGTGGAGGTGAAAACATTTGCAGAATTCTTTAACTAGAGAGCCGTAAAGGGTCTTGAAGGAGGATAAGCTGATTGGGGAGTTAAGCTTCAGAGTTTTTTGTACTGTATTCCATAGGGATGGTAGCGTAAAACTTATGACCATTCTCCCCAAACGTGTTTTCAACCTGGGTACTTTCGTGTAAATAAAGGATGAGCTTCTTAGTGCATAGGTTCCAGGTTCGCAGAGTGGGAGACAATCGGAGATGTAAGGGGGAAGTTTCTTGACGATGGCTTTGAACGTCCAGATTAAGGCATTTCTATTTCTCCTGAAGTGGAGGGAAGGCCGCCCAAGGGCTGTATAGAGATCACAGTGATGGGTGGCATGAGGAAGGCCAGTGATAAATCTCAGTGCCCTGTGGTACAATGTTTCCAGTTTAGCAAGGTGTGATGCTGGGCAGTTGCTATAGAGGAAGTCAGCATAGTCGACCAGGGAGAGAAAAACGGTTTGAACCAGCCGTCATTTGGCATTGTTGGTGAGGTAGTTGTTAATCCTATAAAAAAGACCAAGCCTTTGTCTTAATTTCTTTAGGAGGTCTTCGATGTGGACCGTAAAGGAGAGTTTATCGAGCCAGACCCCTAGGTACTTGAACTGGCTAACGAATTCTAGATTTTCACCCAGAATTGTGTTGATCTGTGGGACAGTGCCGGCAGTGGCTGGGTTTGTATCCAGTAGGAAGGGACAGAACAGCATAACCTTAGTCTTCTTAACGTTGGCTCTGGAGAATGTTGAACTCTGATTGTAAGTCTTTGCAGGCTGTTTCGGGCGAAGAGCGACTAAGGTAGAGGACCGTATCATCTGCGAAGAGATGAATCCTGGCCTTGGTTATGTTCATGTCAATGTTGTTCACGTAATCGCAAACGGTAATGGACCCAGGATCGAACCCTGGGGACCCCTCTTAGCAAAGGTTTAAGGGGGGATAGTTCGCCATCTGACTTAACTTGCTGCCACCGGTCAGAGAGGTAATCGGTAAACCAGTGAAGGGGCAGTGGGTCCAGTCCTAGGGCTTTGAGGGATGAGAGGAGCAGGTCGTGGTTGACGGTGTCGAAAGCTTTGCTCAGGTCTAGAAACACGGCACAGACAAAGTTCTTATTTTCCAGGTCACGGAGCCAATCATTGGTGAATTTAGCTACAGCCGTGATGGTGCTGTGCTGTGCTCTAAAGCCTAATTGCATAGGATGTAGAAGGTTCATGGATTCTACATATGTTTTCAGTTGCTTGTTTACAATGTTTTCCAGTGATTTGGACAGCGTAGGTAGTAATGAAATTGGTCTGTAATTGTTTAGGTCACAAGGGTCCCCAGATTTGAACAAAAGAATGACATGGGCTGTTTTCCATAATGGTGGGAGTGTACCGTGGGAAAGAGAAAGATTGAAAAGGTGAGTAATAGGTACGGACAGGACATGGAAGGCAACTTTTAAAAAGTAAGGGTCCAGAGAGTAGGCGCCTGTGCTTTTCCTATCGTCCAGCTTTAATAGGAGTTCTTCGACCTCCTTTACGGAAGTATGCTGGAGGGAGAAAACTGTGTTGGAAGAAGGGGGTTCCGAGCTGTGAGGAGCCAGTTGGGAGTGTAAGGAATTTGCGAGTGAGTTGTCGAAAACAAGGCCCGCAGTGGCAAAGTGGTTGTTGAAAGCGTCTAGGATTTCCATTTTGTCACAGATAGTGACGCTGCCAGCAATGATCTTAGTCGGCAAGGAGTTGACCGGGGTGTGACCAGACATGTCTTTAATGGTATTCCAAATTTTGGAGGAGTTCCTGGAGTCAGAATCCAGCTCTGTACGGAAGTAGGAAGCCTTAGCATCTCTTATCAATTTGGTGCACCCATTCCTAGCTTTTCTAAAGTTGCACCAGTCAACAGGATTTTTGGTCGAGCGTGCTTTTTTTCATACCTTGTCCCTACTCAGTAAAACTGATTTGAGACCAGGTGTGAACCAGCGACAGGTTCTTCCCCATACCCTGGTTTTTACAAGTGGTGCATATTTATTTAGGGCCGCAGTCATGATTTCGGAAAAGATCTCGTAGGCCAGCTGTACTGACTTGGCCAGGTAAAAATCCTGCCAACTCACTGAGCGTTTCAGTTCCTCAAGGAAGGCAGGCAGATCAAAGTGGCGCTTGTCCCTCTTGGAGGTGAACCTAGACATGGAGGGTAGGTTCTAAACTGACCTTATGCTAGTAATGATACAATGATCACTAAAGTCTGTGAAAAAACTCCTGCATGGTAGAATAGATGCAGTTTGTTTACTAGAATGACATCCAGCAACGTACTATTGGAAGGGGACTTTCTGTTGGGGTGCGTAGGTTCTCCGATAAGTTGCAATAGTCCATGCGCATCGCAGAATTCCTTAAGGGGTGCCGTGGCGTGGGACAACCAGTCGAAGTTTAAGTCCCCAAAGATAATTGTTTCGGGAAGGGCCAAGCTCGATGATGTTGGCTAAGGATTTGGGGACCAGCGGATGGAGGTCTGTAGCAGCCTATGACGAGAATATCTCCAGCTTTAAGGCCAGGCATTCGAATTGGTTGGTGACAGAGGACGAGTTTAGGCATGTAACTGTGTACTTGTTCTTAACATATATAGCCACACCACCACCCCTAGTAGGCCTGTCAGCTCTAAATAAGGAGCATTCAGGGATGTTAATTTCCCTATCAGGCGTGGAGGATCTCTGAGCCAGGATTCAGAAATCACTAATACATCTGGCTTGGTGTGACATACCCAGGCTTGGATGAAAGTGAACTTTTTTAGCAGGCTACAAATGTTCATGTTGATGAATTGCATACCTTTAAGGTCTGTAAGGTCTGAGGGAGAGGAGAGAGTTTTTCCTGGGCCAGGATTTAGCTCAACGTCACCAGAGCACAACAGAAGGAGAAGCTTCCTAAGGGATGCAAAGGATATTATGGAGATTTTTTTCCGAGTTGATCTGCTGCGAAAGACTGGCCAGGTACATAGATACCCAAGCTGGGACCTGGGCCGTCCTGATGCCTCGGATACCAGTACCCAGACAGAAAGATAGAGGGGGGAATGATTGCTGAGAGAAAAAGTGAATGTAGTCTGGGGAGTCAGTACTACATCAGTGCCACCTCTGTGCGTGGATCTAGTGGGGGGGCTGCAGGTAGGGAGGCCTGAAGGCACAAAGAGAGTTGTACGAGGAGAAATGATGTGCACGGCAACCCACTGGAAGAATATTGTCTACCCTACTAGCCAAGCTGGTAAGCTTAGGCACCATATAGAGCATAAGTAGGAGAAGAAACAGAACACGGAGCCAGAGGGGCACCCACATGGTTGAGTCTTAATACTGACTGTTGAGGCTGGGGTTACCAGCCCTTTCCTGATAAGCTAGGAGATCACTTGCCCTACTACTTCAGAGGATTCAACAGAGTAGGGATGGGAAGGAAAACAATGTCTATTTATAAATAAATTTTATTGAAATTCTGGCAGGCGAAGCCAGGAGTACAGGGCAAGAGTTGGCAGCCTAGGCTGCTGTTGGCGTAAGACAGGATCCCAAGAGTGACGTTCCACAGTCACTGAGTAAATGCACTTCATAGGGTTCTTTGTAGGACTGGCAGCAGCAGGAGAGCGTCAGTGTTGAGGATACTTAGAGTCAGGCAGGAACCTATCATGGAAAGAGCAGTGATCATCCAGAGACTGGGAGAGAGGGAGGCTGGGAAGCTAATAGGTCCTAGGAAAGAGGCTGGGGAAGCGTGAGAGTGCAGGACACTAGCATATTTAATAAGTGGAGGAGGTGAGGGGTGGAGGAGGTGAGGGATGGGTGGGTGGACGAAAAACAACAACTTTTGCCGTACCTTCCTGGCTGGAGCGTCCGGACTTGTGGTCTCAGGCGGCGCTATGGAAGTGCCATCCACCCGGGGGGGGGGGGGCCGAGCCTCGCTTGGCTTCTGAGCTGGGAGCCCTGGAGGGATCTCTGCTGGGGAGAAAACAGACAAGAGAGGATTAACTAGCGGCTGGGGACAAAAGCCACACAGTCCAGCTGCTGGAGTAAATCTGCACAACAGTGGGGCCGATTTCCCTTGGCGCCCGGCAATCTACAGTGAAGGAACACCACCGAGAAAGGGCTATGATCACTTCGGTGGGAACGGGGGAGCACAGTGAAAAACAATGCTTGCAGGCTAACAAAGCGGCTAAACAGTTTTAAATTGATTTAAAAACAGCAATAACAGCTTTTTCTATGAAGATGTACAGCAGTAAAAACAGTAGCGAGAAAAGGACCAATCAGGGCAGAGCTGGAAAAGGCGCTCTCGTTCCGGTTGACTGGCGGCTTTTGCCATACCCACCTGGCTGGAGCGTCCAGGCTTGTGGTCTCAGGCGGTGGCTATGGAAGTGCTGTCCGCCCGGGGGGGACCGAGTCTCGCTCGGCTTCTGAGCTGGGAGCCCTGGAGGGATCTCTTCCTGGCTGGAGCGTCCGGGCTTGTGGTCTCAGGCGGTTTCTATGGAAGTGCCGTCCACCCTGGGGGGCCGAATATCACTCAGCTTCTGAGCTGGGAGCCCTGGAGGGATCTCTGCTTCCTGGCTGGAGCGTCCGGTCTTGTGGTCTCTGGCGGGCGGCTGTGGAAGTGCCGTCTCTGGGGAGCCAAGTCTCGCTTGGCTTCTGAGCTGGGAGCCCTGGAGGGATCTCTGCTTCCTGGCTGGAGCATCCCGTCTATGGTCTCGGGCGGCTATGGAAGTGCCAGTCACCGGGGCAGTCTTGGTCGCTTCTGAGCCGGGGAGCCTGAAGGGATCTCTGCTTCCTGGCCTGAGCATCTGGGCTTGTGGTCTCGGTGGCAGCTATGGAAGTGGCGTCCGGGGCTGAGTCCCGCTCTGCTTCTGAGCTGGGAGCCCTGGAGGGATCTCGTCCTGGCTGGAGCGTCCGGGCTTGTGGTCTCGAGCGGCTGCTATGGAAGTGCGGTCCGCCTGGGGGTGCCGAGTCTCGCTTGGCTTCTGAACTGGGAGACCTGGAGGGATCTCTGCTTCCTGGCTGGAGCGTCTGGGCTGGTGGTCTCGGGCGGCAGCTATGGAAGTGCCATCCGCCTCGGGGGGGGGGGGGCCGAGTCTCGCTTGGCTTCTGAGCTGGGAGCCCTAGAGGGATCTCTTCCTGGCTGGAGCGTCCGGGCTTGTGGTCTCGGGCAGCGGCTATAGAAGTGCCGGGGAGGGGCCGAGTCTCGCTTGGCTTCTGAGCTGGGAGCCCTGGAGGAATCTCTTCCTGGCTGGCACGTCCGGCTTGTGGTCTCGGCAGTGCTATGGAAGTGCCGTCCGCCTGGGGGGACCGAGTCTCGCTCTGCTTCTGAGCTGGGAGCCCTGGAGGGATCTCTGCTTCCTGGCTGGAGCGTCCGGGTTTGTGGTCTCGGGCGGCGGCTATGGAAGTGCCATCCACCCCGGGAGGGGGGGAGCCGAGTCTCGCTTGGCTTCTGAGCTGGGAGCCCTGGAGGGATCTCTGCTTCCTGGCTGGAGCATCCGGTCTTGTGGTCTCGGGTGGCGGCTGTGGAAGTGGCGTCCGGGGGCTGAGTCTCGCTCTGCTTCTGAGCTGGGAGCCCTGGAGGATCTCTTCCTGGCTGGAGCGTCCGGCTTGTGGTCTCGGGCGCGGCTATGGAAGTGCCGCCGCCGGGGCGAAGTCTTGCTCAGCTTCTGAGCTGGGAGCTCTGAAGGGATCTCTGCTTCCTGACCTGAGCGTCTGGGCTTGTGGTCTCGGGTGGCAGCTATGGAAGTGGCGTCCGGGGGGGGCTGAGTCTCGCTCTGCTTCGAGCTGGGAGCCCTGGCGGGATCTCGTCCTGGCTGGAGCGTCCGGGCTTGTGGTCTCGGGCGGCTGCTATGGAAGTGCCGTCCGCCTGGGGGTGCCGAGTCTCGCTTGGCTTCTGAACTGGGAGACCTGGAGGGATCTCTGCCTGCTGGTGGTCTCGGGCGGCAGCTATGGAAGTGCCATCCGCCTCGGGGGGGGGGCCGAGTCTCGCTTGGCTTGTGAGCTGGGAGCCCTAGAGGGATCTCTTCCTGGCTGGAGCATCCGGGCTTGTGGTCTCGGGCAGCGGCTATAGAAGTGCCGGGGGGGTCCGAGTCTCGCTTGGCTTCTGAGCTGGGAGCCCTGGAGGAATCTCTTCCTGGCTGGAACATCCGGGCTTGTGGTCTCGGGCAGCGGCCATGGAAGTGCCGTCCGCCTGGGGGGACCGAGTCTCGCTCTGCTTCTGAGCTGGGAGCCCTGGAGGGATCTCTGCTTCCTGGCTGGAGCATCTGGGCTTGTGGTCTCGGGCGGCAGCTATGGAAGTGCCGTCTGCTCGGGGGGGCCGAGTCTCGCTTGGCTTCTGAGCTGGGAGCCCTGGAGGAATCTCTTCCTGGCTGGATTGTCCGGGCTTGTGGTCTCGGGCGGCGGCTATGGAAGTGCTGTCCGCCCGGGGGGGGCCGAGTCTCGCTTGGCTACTGAGCTGGGAGCCCTGGAGGAATCTCTTCCTGGCTGGATTGTCCGGGCTTGTGGTCTCGGGCGGTGGCTATGGAAGTGCCGTCCACCTGGGGGGTCCGAGTTTCGCTCGACTTCTGAGATGGGAGCCCTGGAGGGATCTCTTCCTGGCTGGAGCGTCCGGGCTTGTGGTCTCGGGTAGCGGCTATGGAAGTGCCGTCTGCCCGGAGGGAGCCATACACTGTCTTAATATTGATTAATTGTATTTAATAAATCTGTTAACTAATCTCAGGTACCACTTGACTGGCTAACAGCTATTGTTACCCCAATATTTAAAAAAGGTTGTTGATCTAAGGTGGAAAATTATCGCCCTATAAGTCTTACATCTATTCCCTGCAAAATACTAGAAAAAATCATTAAATCCATCCTCGAAGGCGAACTGCCTTTGCTCAACCATTCTGACCACTCACCACGGTTTTAGGCAGAGTCACTCAACAACATCCAACCTTATCACATTCTATAACATCAGCCTTGGTATGGACTCTTAATACACCCATGGATGTCATCTTGTTAGACTACAGTAAGGCTTTCGACAAAGTGTCGCACAGAATATTGATTAGCAAATTGCCCCAGCTGGGATTTCCTATCAGTTTAGTCAACTGGATAGAGAGCTGGTTGTCAGCAAGGACCCAGAGGGTTAGGTTTAGTGGGGTTCTCTCGGATGAGGGCAAGGTTCTAAGTGGGGTTCCCCAGGGATCTGTCCTTGGACCATCATTGTTTAACGTTTTCATATCTGACATGCAAATCAGTTCATGTAATACTCTTTCAAAATTTGCAGACGATGCTAGATTGGGGGGAAGGGTAGATACTAGCTCCCATTCCCACCAAATGATTAAGAATCTGAAAACTGTTGATTCTTGGGCACATCATAATGAGATGCAGTTCAACATCAAGAAATGCGCTGTCTTACATTTTGGAAAAAAACATCCGAAACAAATTTACAGTCTAAATAACATAACCCTAAAAATTGCTAACTTCGAGAAAGATTTGAGAATCACAATGAACAATAAGTTGACTTTCAATGACCATTGTAACAAAGTAGCCACCACCTCTATTTCTCTGCTTAGAAGGATAAACGAAACATTTACTACAAAAACTAAAGAATATATCATCCCTTTATATAGAAATTATATCTGTCCCTACTCTGATTATAGGTCTCCCCTTTGGAGCCCATACCTGGTAAAGGACATAGACAGAATAGAAAAGATCCAGAGAAAGGCCACCAAAATGATTCCCCACTTAGCCCGCCATAGTTACCCCAAAAGGCTTTGTAAAACTGGCCTTCACTCCCTCGAACAAAGGCGAATTAGGGGAGACCTCCTCTTTCTCTTTAGAATCCTTCAGTCTCCAGTTTTAATGGACCAGTGCGGAGTTCATTTTATAGAAATAAAAATTGTACCAAGGCTGCACAATAAACAACTGAATGTTGAAACACCTAAAACAACCAAAAGATTGAACTTCCTGTCCTCAAGATCTCTGAGACTGTGGAATAAACTTCCCCAGGAAATTATAGACTTCAAAACTATTACTTCCTTTAGAAAAGGCTTAGACATTTAGTTGAACTCTAACACAATCCGAGTAATAATGTCCCACAACATTGTGGGGGGACAATCTAGATGAGCTTCAGCCTCCTTTTGTCCAGAAAGACTGAGTCATAGGTGCTAGGTTTCAGATGAGAGATATTCAGTTCCACCTCAGAGCACATTGGAGCCAAAGGCGGGACCCCCCACAAAGCCAGTACCAGTCACACAAATGTTATTACAGGCCCTCCAATGGTGGAGAGAACTGGAAAATTTAAGGGAAGGGGTTCCATTTCTGCAGGAGCTTCCCTCCCTGATTCTCACAACCGATGCGTCCCTGCTTGGTTGGGGTGCTAACGTAGGGGATCACACCATCCACAGTACTTGGGAGAGTGCAGACTCACTCCTGCACATAAACCTGCTGGAGTTAAGAGCTGTTTATCTGGCCCTTCAAGGTTTCTCTCATCTCATACAGGGAAAGGTGGTATATCAGAACAGACAGTACCACAACAGTGTATTACCTCAACAAACAAGGAGGGACATGGTCCACTCCTCTGTGTACAGAGGCAGTGAAGATATGGAGCCTCGCTAACTCTCTAAATGCCTCTCTACAGTCAATTCATCTGCCAGGCAAGGACAACACCTTGGCAGATGCCTTGAGCAGGATAAACCAGGCCAATCATGAATGGGCATTGAACAAGCAAGTGGTGAATGTTCTATTCAGGAGGTGGGGGACCAACAGAAATAGACCTTTTTGCTTCCCACCAAAATCACCACTTAACTTTATATTGCTGCAGGGCCCCAGTGAAGGGGACAAAATTCTGGATGGGACAGGCAGGTACCTCTATGCCTTTCCTCTGATACTCTGGGTGCTCATCAAGCTCAGGTCACAACCAGCTTCAATGATTCTGGTAGCCCCGGGTTGGGCAAGACAACCTGGGTACTCCCGGCTGCTCTCAATGTCTGTGAGCAAACCGATTCACCTCCCTCAGAGGTACAACCTACTGACTTTCTTTCAGGGAAGGGTAGTGTACCCCAGTCTCAAGTCTCTCAAGCTCAAGGCCTGGCTCTTGAGGACTTAGACTATGCAGATTGCCAGTTCTCTGAAGCAGTTTTAGAAGTCCTTAAGGGTTACAGGAAGCCTTCCAGCAAGAAAACCTATGCCTCAAAATGGAAAAGATTTTCCATTTGGTGCAGTGACAAGGGTATAGTCCCAGACCAGGCTGGGATCCCAACCCTTCTTGATTTGTGTCACCTGCACTCCCTGGGGTTGCAGCACTGAACTTTGAAGGTGCTAGAAAGGATACCTTCCTGGCATCAACCCTATATTCAAAAGATTCTTTAAAGGGCTCTCTCATTTGTTTTCCCCCTCACAGGGAACCTGTGCCAGCATAGGACCTTACTATTTATATTACCCAGCTTATGCTTCCACCCTTTGAGCCTATGGCATCTGCAGAGCTTAAATTTCTTACCTGGAAGGTAGTTTTTCTGGTAGCAATCACTTCTGCCAGAAGGATAAGCAAGCTACAGGCCCTCTGTGTGGAAAAGAACTATGTTTCTTTCCACAGGGACAAGGTAGTGTTGAGAACTAATATGAAGTTCCTCCTGCAGGTGGTTTCTGACTTCCATTTGAACCAGTCTATAACATTGCCAGTTTTCTTTACTGAACACTCTAGCTCAGGTGAGCGTAGATTGCAAGGCTTGGATGTAAAAAGAGCACTGAGTTATTACATGACTCGTACCAAAGATCATAGGCAGGACAGACAACTGTTACTCACCTATGGGGGAAGTAGGTAAAGGTACTCCTGCTTCAGAGAGGATTATCTCTCAATGGATAGTCCAGTGTATTCAGTTTTGCTGCTCAAAGGCAGGCAAGTTTCCTCCTGGTCTTGGGGCCCACTCTACAAGGGGCACAGCTGGCACTATTGCAGCTGCCCGAGAGATACCTCTAATGGAAATATGTAAAGCAGGTACCTCGAGGTCAGTCCACACCTTCGCTAAGTATTATAGCCTGGACACCCAGTTCAGGAGTGATGCCGGATTTGGCACAACAGTCTTGCAGAGTCTTTTTCGTAAATAGATTCTGGCCCATCTCCTTGAGGTACTGCTGCTGCATAGTCTGCAAGAGTTATAATATTAGTGGATTCCTTCGGTTAGAAGAAAAAAATTACTCGCCTGTAGTAATCTTATCTCTTCCAAAGGGATCCACTAATATTATTATTCCCTGCCCTTGCCTCCCCTTTCAGAATCAGTAACAAGAAAAATCCTCTCCACAGCTGATAAGATGTATAGTTGGAGTGGCATGCTACCTGCTGGCACCTTTTAGTAATGTTTTAACTTCTAGGTTCTTTTCTAAAGGCATATCTGACTTCAGAAAAAAAAGGAAAATTTGTTTATACTAGTCTTTCAGTTAATGTTGTTATTTGCCCAGTTGGGCATTCTTTTTCTATAATTATTTAAATAGTGATCCACATGTTGTCATGACCTCTTTGCAGGCTTCTAAGAAATCTGAGGTAGAATGTAGGCAGTTGACACTGGGCAGTTTGAAAATCGATGCACGAACTAAACATTCCGTGATTAGCATAGCATTCTGTTCTCTCTGGGGTAGTGCTGGCTTAAGGAAACACTGCAAGAGTAATAATATTAATGGATCCCTTTGGAAGAAACAAGATTACTACAGGTGAGTAATTGTTTCTTATTTTGCATGTTCGTAATCATCTTGGTTACTCTTCGTTGAACCCCCTCCAGTCTATTCACATCTCTTCTAAGATATGGGTTCCATAATGGTGAACAATAATCCATATGAGGCCTTATATCGGCTTTATAGATTGGTAGGATACAACCCCGATCTCTACTCGTGAATGATATTTCCTATTAATCTGTTAACCCTATTGGTAACATAGTTACAGTGACTTTGAAATGATATGTCGAATTTTATAATTCCCGGGTCTTTTTCTTCTAAGACTGGTTTAAGAGCACAACCATTAAGTGTGTACTGGTTGTGCTTGTTCTTGTCTCCTAGATGCATTATGACACATTTGCTGGTATTGTATGTCATGTTGTTTCGTAATGCTCAATCCTCAAGGTTTTTTATATCATTTTTATGTTGACTTGCCGCGCCTGCGTGCAAGTCAACATCTTGCGGTAGTGCAGCTTTGGAGGCACGGCCGCTGTTGGTCGAATGCAGGGCATGCAACAGTAGGTGCGTCCCTCATTCCCCAATCAGTGTGCATGCCGGAAGCCACACCATGCATGCTAATGTGGCGAGCACATCTAAGGCAAGGTCCGCTGCAATCCGAGCAAAGCTCATCAGACACAGCAGACCCTTCCTGCATGCTCGCCACATTAGCAGCATGGCGGGCGGCAGCCCAACGGCTGACTTCGGGGGTGCCCAATCCCCCAGCCGGCTTACTGTGGCTGCACACATTTGCCGATGTGGGAGCCCACCCCCGTCGGCATACAGCAGCCCCCCACCCATCACCATTTCTATATGCTGAGGGGGTGCCCAATCCCTCGGTTTCTCCTCTCCTCCTCCACTTTCATTGTGTGCGATGGGGAGGCCCACTCGTCGGCATAAATCAGCACCCCCCGATTTCTTATATGCCGATGGGGGTGCCCAGTCCCCTCGGCTCTTGCCCCCCGGCTGCCACTGTGTGCCGACGGGTGCCCAATCCCTGTCGGCATAAATTAACCCCCATTGTTTGCCAACGAGGGTACCCAATCCCCGTTGGCTGCAGCAACCCCAAAAACAGTTAGGTGGCACGCTGGAGTCCACCCACATGCCAAGTCCCTGGGGAAAAAAACTGTCCCGCAATGTTAGCTTTTTTATTTTTCCTCCCTGTAACATAAAAACGTCCTCGTAGTCTCCTGCCCCCACCCGCACTCCACGACTGCGCACTGCCTCCCCACACACACCCCCCACCCCATACTTACTCCAGAGTCCGCGCGACGATCTTCGTGGACTGAGAACACGCCTGCACTCTTCAAAGCCAACCGTGAACTGAGGAAATGCTGGTAAGCTGTATAATGGAATGAATAGGGTTTTTTTCAACTTGCTGCATATCTCGGCATTTGTTGGAATTTTGGCACCAAATTTTCAACATGGGGTTATTAGGCTCGGTGAATTCTATCACTGTCATGGCTCAATTCAGCTCAAAGGTGATTTCAGTCACTCACGAAATCACCTTTCGGACCCATTAACGAAATGACAGTGCCAGTGTTCATGAGATGGCCTCTCAAAAAGCATATGTTCCAAATTTGGTGGAAAAAATTCAACAAATGCCTGTTTTACGAGCGTGCGTTGCACAGTTGCTGCACAGGCTCGCAAATTCGCAATATTTTAATGTCAGATTTTCAGCATTGCCATTTTTGTACATCTCCTTGTGAACAGTACAGCTGTCATTTTCCACATCCTGCCCGTAATGTGTTTCCACACTTCCGGCGCACAGTAGCGCAGTCGCTGTAGGAAATCAGTGTTTGGGCCAGATTATGAAAATGACAGTGACACAGTTCATGAGCAGAGGTCCTAAAATGCCTATGTTGAAAATTTGGTGATGATACTCCATAAAATGACTGTGTCACGAGTGTGCGTTGTCAGATTGCACGCACGCTCGTACCGATGTGCATTTGTGATATTTTCACTTTGGATTTTCACCATTGCCATTTTTCCACACCTCTTGCTGAACAGTACAGCCGTCATTTCATATATCCTGCCCAAAATGTGTTTCGCACTTCCGGCGCAGAATAGCGTGCTCACTGTGCGAAATCACTTCTTGGGACTAACAGTGACACTGTACATGAGCAGAGGTGCTAAAATGCCTATGTTGAAAATTTGATGCTGAACGCCCATAAAATGGCAGTGTTGCAAGCGTGCGTTGCATATTTCCCACGCACCCTTGTAACTTTGCAAATTTGCTATATTTACATGCCATGTTTTCAACACTGGCATTTTTTTACACCTCCTTATGAGCTGTACAGCTGTCATTTTTCACATCCTGCCCAAAATGTTTTCCCACACTGCACTACCAAACACCCAAAGGGACACCCCAATGCCTGTCAGTCTCTGCAGGGTGGGGGTGGGTTGGCATCAGTTCAGTACTTCACTGCCATGCCTATTATGCATCTTTCTAACTCCTGCACTACCAATATCAATGCCAGCAAGACAATAAGACAGGTATTAGATACTTTAACACACGGGCTAGAGGCGTGAGGAGGCACTTGCTACCCGGCCGAAAAGGCCCAGCCTCCTAGCCGGTGTTAAAGTGTCTAACGACACACTGGAGTGGCTTTTTGCGCTTATGAAATGGTCATCTGTAATGCAACTGCATTTTGTAGGTAAAATTCTAATTTTAAGTAGGAAAAACATAAATGATTGTGTCACTTTTAATAAAATAGTTCCTCCGCCTAAGTGTGTTGTGTGTTTTTTTTTCTTTGAGTGAAGGGATTTTGTCCTACAAAGCTTCTTTAGTTTAGGTCTGGTTGTCATGGCAGTAGTCACCCCGCCCATGGTCTGTGGAAACAACGAAGATTAAAAATGTCTTTTTATTATTATTATTTGTAAAGAAGTTGATTCTGAACGACTGGGTGGATTCTAAATGAGTGGGTGGCTGGGAGACAGATCGTGGCTGTTCGCTTATTTTTTTCCAAGAAGTTCATTCGAACAAGCGGGCGAGCTGAGAGACAGAGATCATGCTATTCGCTTTTTTTTTTCGCTTAGCAAATGCTGCAACTGATGAGGAGATAGGTAGATGTTATGAAAATTTAAACATTTAAGAGCGAGCAGATGGGGAGAAAGAGAGCACAGCTGTTCTGTTTTTTTACATTGAAGAGCGAGTGTGTGGGCTGGGAGAAGGCGGCTATTCGTTTCTTTTTTTTTTTTTTCTCTCGCTTACTAAATGCTGCACTGAAGGAGAGATAGGTAGATTTAATGAAAATTAAAATATTTAAGAGCGAGCAGGTGGGGAGAAAGAGAGCACAGCTGTTCTGTTTTTTACATTGAAGAGCGAGGAGATGCCATTGTATAGACTGGTAGTGCCAATTTCAGCTGGTTAAACAAGATGGCTGATTTCAGATTTGCCAACATTCTAATTGGCATGTTTACTAGGATCGGTGCCCACAGGGCACTGCTGGTACTTTTTCCTGTGCGTTAGAAGGAATATCACACAGGTAAGCACCAATCAGGATGGCTGAATTCTGATGTCCATTTCATAATCGGCATTGACAAATGCTTGTTGAAAATCAATATATTTTCATCTGTTTTGACTTTAGCCACCAATTTAGTATCGTCTGCAAATTTAATTTCAAAACTACTAATGTTTTTTTTGTCAAGTCGAATATGACGATAGAGAACAGTGTGGTCCCAAGACTGATCCCTGTGGCACACCACTGGTGACCGGACTTGATTTAGACGAGTGTCCCCTAACACAGACTTTTTGTGTACGGTTATTTAACCATTCTTCCACCCAGTTTGTAATTATACAATTTATTCCCCGTTTCCTCATTTTCATTATCGATGTTTCATGAGGCACCTTGTCAAATGCCTTGCAAAGATCCAGATAGATGATATCCACTGGATTTTTGTCCTCAGTGAGCTTACCCGCCTTCTCATAAAAAACAAGCTTACTTGTTAAACATGATCTCTGGTTTTTAAAGCCATGCTACGAGTGGTCTGTTAGGTTCTTTTAAGTAAAGATTCAAAGATCTTACCAAGTACACTAGTGAGGCTTATTGATCTATAATTTTGAAGTTTTACACTGATTTCCATTTTTAAAAATAGGGGTGACAGCTGTTTTCCAGTCTTTGGGTATTGTGTTATAAAATAATGATACATTGAAGATTTTGTATAGTGGTTCCACTAACCAGTCTCTGATTTCTTTTAGGAGTCTGGGATGTAGTTTATCAGGGCTTGGAGATTTGTTAATATTACTGTCGCAAGACAACGGGTCCCTGATTCACCTGAATCTCAGATCCTTGCACCTGCACACCTGGCTCCTAAGGATCTAGCAGTGTCTCGCCACAGAGTCTCAGATAGAGTGGCTGATCTGGTGGCAGCAAAGAAACCCTCTACCTGTGCCACATATGCCATGAAATGGTGCAGGTTTTGCCTTTGGTCCTCAGCCCACTACCTGGACCCTTTAACTTGCCCAGTGAAATCGGTATTAGAGTACCTCCTTTCCCTATCAGAAGCGGGGCTGAGTTACTCCTCAATAAAGGTGCACCTTTCTGCAGTATCTGTGTACCACGCACCTTTTGGGGAAAAATCTTTGGCCCAACTGGACCTGTCCCACACCTTCTTGTGTGGTATCCTTCACTTGAAGCCATCCATTAGAGATCCGATCCCTCCTTGGGACCTTCTCTTCATTTTAGAACAGCTCACACTACCTCCCTTTGAACAAGCCATGGATTACGAGCTATGCCTTCTGTCCTGGAAGGTGTTAATTTAAGTTGTCGTTACCTCTGCAAGAAGAATTTCTGAGCTCCAGGCACTAATGTACAAAGAGCCATATCTGATTTTTCATAAGGACAGGGTATCCTTAAGAACCAATCCTAAATTTCTACCCAAGATAGTGTCAGAGTTAACTCTCAACCAGGATATCGACCTCCCAGCCTATTATCCAGAATATTCCAATGGGGAGAGGCTCTCCTGCACACATTAGATGTGCACAGAATACTCAGGTTTTACCTGACTAGGACCAGACCGCACCGACGGTCTGACTAGCTAATCTTCCTGGACGTAAAATCTCCACCACTCATTCACATTAATGGGATCTACGCCGGAGGCACTAGGACCCAGCGGGAGCTAATTTTTTCGAGACGGTCGACGCCAGAGATAGAGCCACGAGGAAGCAGCACCGCGAGCCATGGCTTGTGCAGTAAAGACTACCTCGGTGTCGACACTACAGCTGCCTCAATTCCTTTCTTCCTGCCAAGTGCACTTCAGTGACGACGTCACTCGCCCTCCGGGAGTTGGACTTCAAACTAGCAGCATAGTTTTCAGTTTGTTTTGTAATTTATCTTCGAAAGTACTGAGTAGATTTAATTAAATTTATTGATTAATGAAGTCTTCAGCCCTCCATTGACTGTCAACCAAGAGCAGTCAGGTGACGGTAGGGAGACTTGGTATGAAAGCTGTTCAGTCAGTCGGGCTGGTCAGTCCGCCACCCTCCTCGGACGGTGGGTCTGACTTGTAGTCCGTACTCAGGGAGATGGTCCCAACATAAAGGAAGCGGTCCCATTCACGGCACTGTTTGGCCTAGGGTTCTTCTTCGGCGCACCTTCTGGTATGTCTGCACGTCGACGGTTGGTCAGTGGGGCCAGGCACCAGTCTCCTCCCCTCTCAGAGTCGCCGGTTTCTGGCTCCGGTGCCTGACCTCTTAGACATTGGAGCTCGTCCCGCCTATTGGACGGGCCTCCGATGACCAGTTTCTCAAGTGGGCTGCTCTTATGGAGCAATGGGCTCGGAGGTTGGTCCAGCTGCCTGACCGGTCCTCGGGCCTTTCGAGGACGGGTAGAAGTGATTGGATCTTCCTAGTCGGCATGGCTTTCTTCTTGATGCCGTTGACTCCGTGCTCAGGTGTTTTCCCCTCTCACATGGCTGCAGCGCAGGGGCCCTCACCGATGCCTGTGTCTCCTGTTAATTTTCCTTCAAATCGCAGTTTTCGGAACCTTGGGACACTCTCAGAGCCGTCCATGGTGCCGAGGGCTCTGTCGGCGCCATCTGCGGGCCAGGGGCTCTGTCAGCACCATCCACGGCACCGGGGGCTCTTTTGGTGCCATCCACGGCACCAGGGGCTCTGTCAGCACCGTCCGTGGTGTTGGGGTGTGTCAGCGCCATGTGCTGGGCTGATCTTCCTGGACTAAGTCTCTGTCACTCATTCACACTAGTGGGATAGTGCCGAGGCACTAGGACCAGCGTGAGCCAAAAATTCTCTGGCCAGGTCGGCGGTGGGACCGGCACTGTCTGTGAACTGAATCGCGCCTGTGTAGGCTATCTTGGCATCGACCTCCAACTGCCTCAGTTCCTTTCTCCCGTCCGAGTGCGCTTGGATGTCGACATCGCTCGTCTGCCGGAGTCAAAGTTTTCAACAGCAGCTTTTAGTGTTTAATTTAACTATTTAGTAGTAATTTCTTATTTTACAAACAAGAAAAGAAGATTATGAAGAAAAATAAATTCTTTCCTGCCATCAATGGAGTTGTCCTTAGACGGTACTGGTGACGGTAGGAAGACTTCGTTTGAAAGTTGTTATGGCAGAGGGGCTGTGCATGGTCTGCCACCCTTCAGTAACGGGGCGGGTCTGACTACGGACAGTCCTGTGCTGGGGGGGGGGACAGTCCACCGAAGCACGAATCTGGTGGTACCAAGGATCCGGATCCGCTTAGCCTCGCGCTCTTCTTCCTCGTTTGGGGAAGAAGAATTGGTGCCGCTTGAGGTTGCCCATTGGTACGTCTGCACGAGGATTGTTCGTTGGAAGGGGCGATAGGCCTAAACCGACTTTCATGGACTCCCCTTGGCCCCGCTCCTAACGGACATATTCTCGACTCTGGACTCCATCTCTTTCGTCGTTGGAGTTCCAGTGAGCAGTTTCACCTCTGGGCTACTCCTGTGGAGCAGGGGGTTTGACTTTCCTTTTGGTTTTTTCCTGGCCGTGTTCCTGTTTTCGGGGCCTCCGGGCCGTTTGACCAGAGCTGGGTCAATTGGATCAGGATGAGCGCGGTCCCCTCTTGGTGCCTTCGCCATCGTGCCTGCCCCTCTTCCTTTTCCATGCTGGGGCGGCACGGGCCCACTTTCCTACTTCCCATCTTCTCCATTGTGCGGTGTTTTTCCTGGCGCGTGCCGACACCTGGTGGCACCGCAGATCCAGGCGCCATGGCCACTGGTTTGGCATCGGTACGTAGGTGGCGCCGCTGGTATTGAATTCGGCGCGTGGGCTCTATGCGGCACTGGGTGCTGTCATTGTTGCCTTGATTGCCGTGGGTGGCGCCGGGCACCACGGGTTCCACAGCAGCGCCCGGGCACCCATAGGTGGTGCCACGAGTGGCACAGGCACCCGCGGTTGCTGCGGCTTGTGGGGCACTAGCGAATTGGCGCCCTAACACCAGCAGTATAGCCTCAGGTGCCATTGCTGCCATGGGTTTCTTGGATGCCATGGGCGTCGGGGGTGCCCTTGCATGCCATTGCTGCCATTGGTGCTGAGGATACCTGCGGATTCTGCCATGGGTGCCCTCGGGTGTCTCCCAGGTTGGCATAGGTACGACTTGGTGCCCTCCTGTGCCACGAGTGACTTTTGGTGCCGCAGGGGTGCCGGTTGGTGCTCTCCGACAGAACTCAGGACAGATCTCCATTTGCGGACCTCTTCTTCTGCGGGACTTGTGGCAGGATGTTTCCGCAGAATGAAATCCTGTTCTGCGGATTATTTTTTCCACACATCTTAGTGGGTGGCAGCCTGCATCTGGTCTTGTGTCATCCAGCAGTTTTCCGCTGATGGGACTCTTCTGTTCTGTTCTGCCAGTGGAATCTCTCATTCCGCTCAGCACTTTTTCAGCTCCCTACGTGGTGCCAAGCTCCTCGACACCCACCCTGGTGGCGGAGTCTCTAGTGGCTCTTACCTAGACCTCTCTTTGGGGTCCTTCTGCGGTAGAAGGGCATCTAGATGAGTCTGTCCCTGTCCTTCTGGTCAATGATACAGCAGATGACTCTCTTTATATACTGAAGGACATGCCCTCTCTATCATCAGAGTCCATGATGAAAGCTCTTTTCAGTAGCTCCTCATTAATGGGGTCCACCATAGTGTTCAGACTGCATCTTGGACCATACACCTCTGCGTCTAAACTCTTTCAGTCGTCAAGACAGTTACACTGTGTGGAACATTCTAATTTAATGGTCAGGAGCCGCACAGACTCTTCCGCTCCTTTGATAGGGGTATACAGCCCCCTTCTGATGCTGCCCCTCTGGTGGCTGCTTCGGCACAGGTGGTTAACATCTGTCTAGCTATTATTATTAGTCCAGTCAAGAGTTCAGTTATGGATCCTCAGGCGGCTCCTGCTCCTCAGAGGGATGACATCCTTGTCATTTCTGTATCAGGCAGTCCTTGCGAAATAGCAGCCTGCAGCCTTGTCAGGCTCGGACTAATGATTAAAAAAAAAAAGGGTTAGAATTATCACAGCACAGGGCCTAGTTGGAACTTCCCGATACCACACTTTGGATCTGGTCAGGTTCCGCCTCAACCCTGAGGTGGTCGTCTCTAAACTTCGGTAAAGAGTACCTGATTTCTTCTACCCCTAGGGGCAATCCGATCCAGCAGTGGTATAGCTCACCTCTTTTCTCTAGAGAGATTTCTCTTATTCTGAGATATTTCCCTAACCTAGGCATCTAACCACTCTGTTAGTCTCTCTTTTTTTTAAATCAGGCTTTCTTCTCTTGATCAGAGCCTCGCAGCAACAGAAGCGACTCTTCAGCGAGTCAGAACTTAGATTCCTACTTCCATGCTTGCTTCAGCTTAACAGACGACATGCTCCTTGCTTGACCATAGGTTAAGTAGGTCTTTTTCTGAGATAGCTGCTCAAATATTCACACCTTCAGTTCCTGCACACTGGTTCTGTGCCAGTCGCACACGAAGCTATCCTCTCCTACTGCGTGACGGAGCTGTAATGTTTTTTTTTTTTTTTTTTTTTCAACAAAGCAAACTAGAGTCCTTCATACTCCCTTCTGGGAGGCTGGAGTAAGTAGTGCCTCACCGCACTGAGCCACTTCTGCCATTATTCGGTCACTTCAACGAATGGGTTAGCCCTAACTTGGTCCTGCTGTGTCCCTCCTCGATGCACATCTGCCTCTATTTGCCTTACAAATCCAGCCCCTATTTTTTTCTATCGTAATGTTTTTTTCCTGCAGTGGACACATCCTCCTGTACACTTTTTCCTTTCTTCCCTGAGTTCAGAGACTGCTACTACAGTTATACACACAGGGGCAGGATGATTCCTTTTTGGAATATGTAGTGACTAGGATCTGATTCAACTAGACCACCACAAGAGGCTTCTAAGTTATGCTTCGCCTTCCATCAGAAAGGTTTCAGTGACTAAGTGAAAACCATTCTCCTTGATGGGTTAACCCCACCTGGACCTTCTTTTGCTCACCAAGTAAGGGGTTCAAGTGCTCCTGGACCTGTTGTTTGCAGGTCAGCCATACTTGGTAGTGGGGGATCTTCCTGGACATAAAGTCTGCACCACTCATTCACACTAATGAGATCTGTGCCAGAGGCATTAGGACCCGGCAGGAGCAAACTTTTTTGCTAGAGGGTCGGCGCCAGAGATGGAGCCACAGGAGGCACAGGCCTCGGCTGATCGGTAATATTTGTCTCGCGTTGACCCTCCAGCCGCCTCAGTTCCTTTTTCCCTTCGTCAGTGCACTTCAGTGATGACGTCGCTCGCCCTCTGGGAGTCAAACTTCAAACTAGCAGCATAGTTTTCAGTTTTATTGTTTTGTAGTAATATCTCGAAAAAGTACCACTTAGTTTATTTATTCTTATTTAAAGAAGTCTCAGCCTACATTGACGGAGTCGACCATGAGCGGGTCAGGTGACGGTAGGGAGACTCCATATGAAAGCTGTTCAGTCAGCCAGGCTGGGTCCGGTCCGCCGCCTTCTCCAGAGGGGGGGTCTGACAACGGACAGTCCAATGCCCAAGGGGTGGGCGGTCCCCTCAAAAGCATAAAAATAAACTGTCGCACTCTCTGCACCATTCGGCCTCGAGCTGTTCTTCAGCCTACAGGTCAAAAAAGAGAAGGCATCACTCGAGGTCGCCCTCTGATATGTCTGCGCTTAGACGGTCAGTTATTGGGGCTAGTTGCTGGTCTTCTCCTTCGGTGTCGCCGGTTTCTGTTTCTGATAGCCGACATCTTCGATATCGGAGCCCTACCCCACTCTCTGGTAGGTATTCAGATGAGCAGTTTCATCAGTGAGCTGCTCTTATGGAGCAGTGGGCTCGGAGGTTGGTCCAGCTGCCTGGCCTGGTCACTCGGGGGCCTTCGGGCTTTTTGGGAGATCAGGTAGGGCAGTTGGGCCTCCCTAGTCGCGCAAGCGCCTGCCTTCGGTGCCGTTGACTCACGCCTAGGTGTCCCCACACACACACACACACACACACACACACACACACACATAATGGCTGCAGCTCAGGGGGCCACACCGATGCCTTTATCTCCTGGTATTCATCCTTCTTTCTCCTCAAATCCTGTTTTGCGGAGTCTTGGGATGTTTTCGACACCCTCTGCGTCAATGGCATGCTCTGGTATGAATCTCTTCAGCCCTCAAGTAGAGCAGGCTCTAGAGGCTACACAAAAGACTAGGTCAGCCATTAAATTGGCTCAACCTCCTCCTGTCCCATCTCGAGGGGGTGTTAATAAATACCACTTTCATAACCATCAGTCCTTTTGAGGCAAAGGCAGGGGAAGTTTTAATAAAGACCAAGCCCCCCCAGCCTCAAAAGAGAGCACAGCAGAAGGCGCAAGGACCCAAAGCACCCAGTGCCGCCTTCTGAGTTGTTGGCCCAAGTCCCACCTCACTACCCAAGGTGGACTCTTCCTCAATCAATGGAAGTCCATAACCTTGGACAAATGGGTTCTCCGGATAATCCGCGAAGGGTATTCCCTCAAACTTTTGGAGACCCCTCTGGATCGTCCCCCCAGACAACAGCCCAGGCTGTCAGCTCTTCAGTCAGATCTTCTCGCATCCGAGATACAGGGCCTTCTGAACAACAGGGCAGTGAAAGTAGTTCCGCTGGATCAATGGAACACAGGGTTCTACTCCCATTACTTTCTTGTTCCTAAGAAAACCGGGGGCATGCGCTCCATTTTGGACCTCAGAAAACTAAATAAATTCCTCCCCAAAGAGAAATTCAAAATGATATCACTAGGAACCCTGTTACCTTTGCTTCATCAACACGACTGGTTAGCCTCCCTGGACATGCAGGATGCTTATCAGCACATTCCTGTTCACCCAAAGCATCACAAATACCTAAGGTTCGTGGCTTTGGGACAGCATTATCAGTTCAAAGTCCTGCCCTTTGACCTATACTCTGTGCCACGAGTTTTTACAAAGTGTTGTGCAATTCTCGCAGTACATCTCAGAAAAATCGGAATACAGGTGTTCCCATATCTGGACGATTGGCTTCTAGCAAGCCCTTCCAGACAGGGAACTCTAGACGCCGTAGCCGCAGCTTCACACTTTTTCACGTCCATGGGAGTCCTGCTAAACCTCAAATAATCGCAGCTGCAGCCCTCCCAGAGGCTCCTTTTCATAGGAACGCTTCTGGACACCACCTGTGCGAAAGCATTTCTTCCAGAGGACAAGAGGAGCGATATCCTTCAGATGGCCCGATACATCGGAGAGAGCAGCTCGGTTTCAGCTCTCTCAATGCAACAGATGCTAGATCTCATGGCATCCTCTGTGTTCACTGTACCCCTAGCATGCCTCCACATGAGAACCTCTCAATGGATGCTCAGTACTCAGTGGTCCCCGACCAGTCACCCTCAGTCCTTTTTCATCAAGGTGACAGAACCTCTGATGAGATCACTCACCTGGTGGTCGCAAGAGGACAGTCTTTTGGAAGAGTATCCCTTTGCTCCTCTGGATCATCAGATTTCCTTTACCACAGACGCGTCCCTAATGAGACTCACTGTCAGACTCTCCACACTCAAGGTACGTGGACTCAGGACAAGTCCCAGCTTCACATAAATGTCTTGGAAATGAGAGCCGTCCTTTATGCAGTCCAGGCTTTGAAGGACATTCTCTGTCACAAGAACGTTCTCCTTCAAATGGACAACAAAGCAGTGATGTATTACATCAACAAGCAGGGCAGTGCTCACTCTTACCCCTTGTGCAGGGAAGCGATAAGGGTGTGGGAATGGTGCTTGGTGCACAAGGCTCTAATTCATGTGGTCTGTCTGCCGGGGGTGCAGAACGAACTGGCAGACCATCTCAGCAGAACAGAGACAGATCCTCATGAATGGTCTCTCGACTCAGCCATAGCTCAGTCACTATTCGCAGAAGGGGAACTCCAGACCTGGACCTTTTTGTATCCCCGCTCAACACAAAACTGCCTCTCTTCTGCGCCAGAAATCCAGGGCCCGGCATTTTCTGTCAGGATGCGTTCAGGCTGCGGTGGACAAAACTCTTTCTATATGCCTTTCCGCCTCTTCCTCTAATTCAGAGAGTACTTCTCAAATTCGAGTCCCGGGTGGGGGTGGGGTTGCAAAATGATCCTCATTGTTCCCTTCTGGCTTCGACGGATATGGTTTCCACTACTCAACAGTATGTCGGAAGCTCCTCCAAAACCGCTTCCCCTTCAGATGAACCTTCTGACTCAGGGGCCTGTGGTCCATCCCAACCTGAGGTTGCTTCACCTTCATGCTTGGCTCCTGAAGAGATAGAAGTGAACAGGTTCAATGTCTGTCGCAGGGTTTCGGATATTCTTCTGGCTGCACGCAAGCCAGCCACTAGGAAAACTTACACAGCCAAATGGAAGTGTTTTTCGCTGTGGTGTGCAAAATCCTCTTTGAATCCTTTTTCCTGCCCACCAGATAATGTTTTAGAGTACCTTTTAGACCTCTCAAATTCAGGTCTGCAATACTCTACAGTTAAGGTTCACCTTTGTGCCGTTTCAGCTTATCATGAGCCAGTACTTCCCTTGTCACTGGCTCAGTTACCTGTGGTTAAGAGGTTTCTTAAGGAAATTTTGCATACTAGACCTCCTATAAGATGTCCAGTCGCAGCCTGGGACATTAATCTTGTGCTAGACATGCTCACTCGAAAACCTTTCGAGCCTCTAGCTACCTGTGAGTTAAAATTTCTCACTTGAAAAACGACCTTCCTAGTGGCCATTACCTCAGCCCGCAGGGTCACTGAGATGCATGCCTTGGTCAGAGACCCTCCATATACTGTGTTTCATAAAGACAAAGTAGTTCTTAGGACCCATCCTAAGTTTCTCCCTAAGGTTGTTTCAGAATTCCATCTAAACCAACCTTTGGTCCTTCCTTCTTACTTTGCAAACTTTCAAAATGAAGGAGAGCGTTCTCTTCATTCCTTGGACATCAAAAGAGCTTTGCGTTTCTATCTAGGTAGAACAAAAGACTTCTGCAAAGCTCAACAACTGTTTGTTTCCTTCAGCGAGACCCGGCTGGGTCAGCCTGTCGCTATCGGATACATTTCAGCATGGCTGGTGGCATGCCTTCGCCACTGTTATTCCATGGCGCAGGTTAAGCTGGAGGGCAGAGTGTATGCTCACTCTACTAGAGCGGTCGCGGCATCCCTAGTGGAAATCCGCAAAGTGCCCATTGCAGATATTTGCAATGCGGCTACCTGGAGCTCAGTGCATACTTTCAACAAACACTATTCCCTGGATGTCCATGCCAGACGACATCTTTCTTTTGGCAGAACCATCCTTAATGGACTCTAACTGTGAGCTCTTGGTCTCTCCTGCAGCCCTCATGGGGGATTATTAGCTCGGTACTCTTTCATTAATGTGAATGAGTGGTGGAGACTTTATGTTCAGGAAGATATGGAAATTACGTACCTACTGTAATTCTTGATCTTCTTGTACGAGTCTCCACCACTCATTCACACGCCCACCCTCCATCCCCTGAGCTTACCTCTGTTGTTGGTCTTCACTCCCTCAAGAAGGCTTCTTTGTTGACCCTTCTTATACTGGTCGTCCGGACTATCTTATGTCCGGTTTTTTGGTTCGGCTATCTTTCTAGGTTAGTTACGCTGCACCTCCTCTGAAAAAAAAGGCACTGAGGCGGTTGGAGGGTCGACGCCGAGATAGTCAATACCGCACTAGCCGAGGCTCGCGGTGACGCTCCTCGTGGCTCCATCTCTGGCACCGACCCTCTAGCAAAAAAGTTTGTCCCGCTGGGTCCTAGTGAATGAGTGGTGGAGACTCATCCAAGAAGATCAAGAATTACGGTAGGTACGCAATTTCCATTTCCGTCTCCGCTTTTCGGTCTACCCTGAACCTGTGGACTTTACCTCCGGCTCTTGCAGTTCCTGAGGTTCTTTTACATTAGATAAGTACAAGTCTTTGACACTATTAGTTTTGGTCCTATACCAAATTGTGAGTCTGGGTTTTCTCCACTCTCTGAGTGGTTGTGGCTTCCCTGGCAGAGTTTCATTTTGTGCCCATTGCAGTCGTCTGCAAAGTGGTGAGTTACAACTTGAGCGCTTATCTTGTAAGCACTATGTTCTAGATGCTCTTTACAAGACAGCTCTTTCAAACAACATGAAGTCTTGCTATATTATGACATATGCAGTTTGTCCCAGCCTTAGAACTGCTCTGGAGGTGAAAGAGTTAAAGTCCATGCCAGGCATGGAACTTAGAGCTCGAGCTCGGTTGAAAATTCTGTCTGTTGTTCTTCAAACTAAAACTGTCAGATTCTTTACTCTGCCTCACTGAACAGTCGCTCCGGAGATTCCTCCTTCTGCTCTGTTCATTTTGTCGGTTAACGTATAAAAGTTTTCGGTTTTTTAACCGAAATTAAACCGCAACCGGTCGGTTCAAGTTCTATCTGTGGTATTGTAAGTACTAGATAGGTTTTTATATTTAATTCTGTGTGGAACTTGTAAACATTTTCATCGGTTCGGTTTGAACCAATCAAGTTACTTCTGTTACATTACAGTCTTTTAGAATGCGGTTCCGGTTCTTATCGGTTCTAAAAAGCAGTTTAATTCGTTTTCCCGACAAACACGGTTGGGAACCCGATAAAGGAGTCTTCTAACAGCAGATGTCTGTAAATGGGCAAGTTTTTGGTTAGGCTGGCACTATGTCTGAGAAACCCAAAAGAAAAACGGGCCCACTGGGTTTCAGCACTGTGTTGATGTGGGGAAGCCTTTGCCAAGGCTGACCCCACACCCACATGTGTTTATTGTCTGGGTTTGACCACCTCATTTCAGACTGCCAGATTTGCAGGGTTTTCCTGCAGCTACCCTGGATAAGAGTTGGTAGACTCAGGGGCAGGAGGCCAAAAAGTCCGCTGACCCGGATGGCCAGCCCGGTTCGGTTCCAACCGAACCGGAGGGAGTGCCCTCTGACCAGGGCGATACTTCCTCAGGCAAAAGGAGAGCCGACTCTGAGGAGTCGGTTCCAACAAAGAAATCTAGAAAATCAGCAAATAGCTAAAGCAATAAAAATTGTTCAGTCACTCTCTCCGGTTCAAGAGTATTATTTAGAGGAATTTTATGAACCAGAGGAGGGGGAAGAGGAGTATGAGGAGAGTGAATGTGGTTTTTGAAAGTCTGGATGTGTCCATTGAACGGACATCTCTCAGACAGATCTTCAGGAGTGTCTCCCAGGCTTTCTGAGTCCCTTCTCATTTCATGTTTTAAAAAAAAAAAAAAAAAAAGGTGGCTGAAACCCACCAGCTCCCTATGGAGGAAGCTGTAGATGATCAAGAGGAGCCTGATTTTGTAGAAATGATGGCTATCCCAGAGTCTAGGAGACTGTCTATTCCTCTGCATAAATCTTTTTGGAAACAGACAGTAAAGTTTTTAAAAGCTCCTCACACCATACCTCCTGTTGATAAAAGAATGGTCGAAAGGTATGCTTTATCTGGCTCTGATACGGAGTTCCTTACACAACAATGCAGCCACATGGGGGTGGTGCAGGCTGCAGCCTGTGACAAGGCAAATGTTCCCTTAGCCTCACACCCCCCTGACAAGGACTCCAGAAAGATAGATGCCATGGCAAAGAAACAGTACATGGCAGCTTCCCTTAGGACTCAGACAGGCTAATTATATGGCTTATGTTGCTAGATATCAAAAATTCAGATGGGATACTGTTTTAGCTCTAGCAAAGCAGGTTCCTGGCCAGCTGACAAAAGAGCTGGACCAGGTGGCGCTGATGGTATTGAGGCATCAAGGTGCAATTCCATGCTGCAGTGGACTCTAATGATGTTTCATCCAGAGTCATGGCTACATCTGTGGCTCCCCGTAGAATGGCTTGGCTCAGATGTACTAGCCTGTCACAGGATACCCAGACTAAGGCCATGGATTTCCCTGTTGTGGGCAACTCTCTGTTTGGGGAGCAAACAGAGAATCACATGAAGAAAATTGATGAATATAGGACCACCTATAGGAGTGCACAGGCCAAGGAAAGTCAAGTCACTCCCCAAAGGCAGCCCCCCCAGGGGCAGGGGTAGGCCTTTTCATAGGCCTTTTTACCAAGCCCAGGCTTCCTCTTTAGCTTTGCAGAAGGGGTTCTTTAGGAGGGAGAGGCAGGGGTGCAGGCAGGCCTGCTTCCACCCCTCAGCCTAAAGCCCCTGCCAAACAGGCACCTGATGGGCGCCCAGGGCCGATTCTCCACTACCTGTGAGGGGCAGGCTGGCTTACTTTGTCCAGGGCAGGGAGTCTCTAACGTCAGACAAGTGGGTCCTGGAAGTAGTAACAGGACTGCTTCTCAGCTTCAAAAATTTCCAAAGATGAGAATCAGATCTTTCCACCTGCAAATCATTCAGAGGCTCTTGCCCTGGAGGCAGAACTCTCTACCCTCCTGGCTCTCAGAGCTGTGGAAAGGGTTTCATCCCTACACCAAGGCAAAGGTTGTACTTCAGGTACTTCCTTATCCCAAAAGACAGGAGAATGGCGGCCCATCCTGGATCTCAGGTATCTAAACAAGCACCTTTTAAACCAAAATTCAAAATGGTGACTCTGGGAATTATTTTACCTCTTTAAGGCCAGGGGACTGGCTAGTGTCCCTGGACCTCAAGGATGCCTATTTTCATGTTCTCATCAGAAGCTCCCATCGAAAGTACCTCAGATTCGAACCGCCCTCAGGTCATTACCAGTTCAGAGCAATGTCCTTGCCTTATATCTGCCCCAAAGGGTATTCACAAAATGCCTGGCAGTAGCAGTTGCCCACTTAAGAAGGCAAAAAATTGCCATATTTCCTTACTTGGACGACTGGCTCATAGTAGGCCAGTCCCTAGACCAAGTCAGGTTACACCTTCAAGTAACTCAGCAACTGCTAACTTCTCTAGGTTTCCTTCTTAATCTTCCAAAGTCAGTTCTAGAGCCTGTCCAGCTTCTCACCTTCATAGGTGCAAAACTGAACACAAAAGAAGCCAGAGCCTTCCTTCACCTGGATAGGGCAAGTACCCTGATTTCTCTGGCTTCCTCCTTCACCCTGCAGGTCTCTCGACCAGCAAGGCACTTTCTACAGCTCCTGGGACATATGGCTGCTTCGACAGCAGTAGTGCAGGGAGCCAGATTTCAGATGAGGGACATCCAGTTCCATTTGAGAGCCTTTTTGGTCTCAAAGAAAGGACCCTCTAACCAAATTAATTCCAGTGACTCGAACCCTGATCCAGGCCCTTCAGTGGTGGCAGGACCAGGGCAATTTGAGAGAGGGGGTCTCCCTTACTCCTCAGTCTCACTCCTTAATCCTTACTATAGATGCATCCCTATTGGGGTGGAGAGCTCACATGGGCGACCTCACCACCCAGGGATTGTGGTCCCCTCAGGAATCTCTGCTCCACATCAATCTGTTGGAACTCAGAGCAGTTTTTCTAGCACTTCGTTTTTTTTTTCCAAATCTGTTCAGAACAAGGTTATTCAAGTCAGAACAGGCAATACCACCACAATGTGGTACATCAACAAGCAAGGGGGCACTCGGTCTACGGCCTTGTGCACTGAAGCAATGAAGTTGTGGTCTCTGGCTTACTTCCTGAACACCTCCCTTGTAGCAGTTCACCTCCCAGGCAAGGGCAATGTCCTGGCAGATGCTCTCAGCAGGATTTCCCAAGGCCATCACGAATAGGCTCTGGATCCCCTTGTTCTGGAGGTGGTATTTGCCAGATGGGGCACACCCCAGATAGATCTTTTTGCAGCCCCAGACAATCACCAACTTCCCCCTTTTTTGTTGCAGGCCCCCAGTGTTGGACTCAGTCCCCCTGGATGCCTTCCTTTTCAGTTGGGAAGGGAAGTTTCTCTATGCCTTTCCACCCTTCCCTCTCTGTTCAAAGTGCTTGTCAAAATCAGGTCTCAATCCTGCAAGATGATTCTGATTGCTCCAGACTGGGCCAGACAGCCCTGGTACCCTCCTTATGTCCTTAGCAGTCCACGTCCCTGTGTCTCCCAGGAATCACAATCTGTTATCCTGTGCTCAGGGAGGGTTTAGTACCGAACCTCAAATCTCTCAATCTCAAGGCCTGGCTCTTGAAGAGTTAGGGTTTGCTGACCTACACCTTTCCCAAGGTGTATTGGATATTCTGAAGGTTTCTGGAAGCTTCCACCAGAACTACTTATAATTCCAAATGGAAGAGATTTTCCATATGGTGCTCTGGGAAGAATATTTCCCCAGAATCTGCTGACTTACCCACAGTCCTGGATTATGTGGTTCATTTAAATACTTTAGTGCTGAGACCAGCTACCCTAAAAGTGCACTTGGCAGCCGTGTCTGCCTTCTTGTCAGCAGGTAACCCTCTTCTCTTTCAGCTCATCCTGTATTCTCCAAGTTTTTCAAAGGGTTGCTTCACACCAACCCCCCATTCAGGGATCCTCCCCTGCCTGGGATCTTAATATTGCATTGCCCAGCTTATGCAACCCCCTTTTGAGCCCTTGTCTTCAGCAGAGCTCAAGTATTTGACTTGGAAAACTTTTTTGGTAGCCATCACTTCTGCCAGGCGCATAAGTGAGTTACAAGCATTGTCAGTGGAGCCTGATTTTATCTCCTTTCACAGAGATAAGGTAGTCTTCAGGACTAACCGAAAGTTCTTGCCTAAGGTGGTTTCAGATTTCCACCTTAATCAATCTATATCTCTCCCTGTATACTTCACTGACCATTCCTCTTCTGGTGAGATGAGACTGCACAGTTTAGATGTCAAAAGATCACTTAGCTACTACATAGATCGTACCAAAGGTCACAGGTTTAACTCCCTCCAACTGTTCTTCACTTATGGTGAGGTTGGCAAAGGGAAACCTGCCACTAAAAGATCCATTGCCAGGTGGATCATCTCTTGTATCCAATTCTGCTATGAAAAACTGGGTAAAGTTCCTCCCTCAGGCCTGAGTGCTCACTCCACGAGAGGTACAGCTGCGTCTCTGGCTATTGAGCAGGACATCCTATCCAAGAGATATGTCAAGCAGCTACCTGGAAACGGTGCACACCTTTACTAAGCATTACCCTGGACATCCAGGCTAGGAGTGATGCTCGCTTTAGCATAGCTGTGCTTCAGAGCCTATTTCCTAAGTAATTTCTGTCCCTCCTCCATGGAGGTACTGCTGTGTAGTCTGCAGATGTCATAATATAGCAAGACTTCATGTTGTTTGAAGAAAAAATTACTCACCTTAGTAATGTTGTTTCTTCTAATGGAGTCTTGCTATATTATGACCTCCCCCACTGCCTGCCCCTCTCAGAACCTTACTCTTGGGGATGTGGGTGGGTAGGGCAGCGTTGGCACTTTTTAGATGCCCACCTTGTTTTTCACCCCTCTTTTTGGGGTGATCTTTGTTGTGTTTGTCATTTTTTGGGTCTCCTGACTTGAGTCTTCATTGTGGCACCAAAAAATGTGTTTATTTAATTAAGTAGCCAGTTGGCTAGTGTAGGTTTACAGCTTCCACACAGAGTCTTAGTGAGTTTTTGCTCGTAAAGATCTGACAGTTTTAGTTTGAAGAACAACAGATAGAATTTTCAACCGAGCTCGAGCTCTAAGTTCCTTGCCTGGCATGGACTTTAACTCTTTCACCTCCGGAGCAGTTCTAAGGCTGGGACAAACTGCATATGTCATAATATAGCAAGACTCCATTAGAAGAAACAACATTACTATAGTGAGTAATTTTTTCTTTTATTTGCAGGACAGTCCTTGGCTGTCCTTTCTGAATGAACCCTATCTCCTACCACCCTACTTAGGGTTGTGTGTTTTAGCTCGGTACTCTCCCACTAGTGTGAATGAATGATGGAGACTTAGTCCAGGAAGATATGGAAATTATGTACTTACCGTAATTGTTGATCTTCTTGGACAGTCTCTATCACTCATTCACACACCCACCAATTATCCCCTGGGTTCACTCATTTTTCTTTCCTGGTCTTCATGGCCTATGGTTCGGACTGTGAAGACATTGTTCTTTGACCTTCTTACAAAGGCCATCTGGGACCTCTCAGGCCTAGAAACTCAGAATGAGTTATTCTCATTAGTTACGCTGCACCTCCTCAGTTGAAAATTACTGAGGCCGGTTGGAGGGTCGACACCAAGATAGCCTACACAGGCGCGAGTCAGTCTCGCGGTGCTGCGCATGCGCGGTCCTACCTCAGTGCCGACCCTTAAGAAAATTTTCGGCTCCCGCTTGGTCCTAGTGTCTCTGGCGCTATCCCACTAGTGTGAATGAGTGATGTAGACTGTCCAAGAAGATCAACAATTACGGTAAGTAAGTAATTTCCATTTTCCGATGGCGCCGACTTCTTTGGGCTTGGCGCCGTGTTCATCAGCGCCGATGCTTGGTGCGGCACCATCCGGCCCCCAGTGCTTTTTGACTCCGATTCTTTCCTCTTCTAATTTCCATTCTGATTTTCACTCCTTTTCTGTCCATACTGTCCCCCCTGGACTGTCTGGAGATGATTTTGAGCCTGACCCAGATCTTCGTCTGGGTGATGATGTTGAAGGAGCAGAAGTTAATCCTGCTGCGAAGCCTGTGGTTGAAGGCCTTTCCTTTAAGTCTCTGCTGAAAAATTTAAATTACACTCTTTCTGTACAGACTACAGAAATCGATCATAGGAAGCTTTTAAGACTCCAATATCTTCATGTCCCGGAGATCCCTATGGATTTAACTCCTCCGGTACAACCATCTTTTGAGACCATTTCTCAGATGGTATGGAACAATCCTGCTCTCATCCCTTCGTGGCTAAGTCCATAGATAGGAAGTACGCTGCTCCCAAGGATCGACCCATATTTGCCTCACAAGCTTTTGCTGATCCCATTGCAGTCATAGCAGAGAATGACAAGGCCGTCCTCCGTCAGGCATCCTCAGCCTGGCCTATCAATAAAGAATCTCGTAAGATAGGCACCTGTCTTTGCTGCCTCCACCCTGGGTATGCGTATTGCCAGCTACCAGGGCTATTTTTCTGAATATGAATATGTCCTTTGGCATTCGCTCAAGCAAATAGTAGAAGCTCTGCCTGAGTTGGAAACTAATTTAGAGCTACTTCACACCATAACCAGGGGCATCGAGTCCAATAACCAACAGGTTAAAGCTGCAATGGACACTTTCGATGCTGCTTCTCGAGCAGTGGCAGTGTGTATTTGTACCCGTCACCACTCCTGGCTACGTACTTTGGGGTTCACGAATGATGCCCAGCAGCAGGTCATGGCCTTACCCTTCAATGGTATGTATCTGTTCGGACCCCAGGTGGAACAAGCTCTGGAAGCCCCACAGAAGACTAGGTCAGCCATTACGATAGCTCGATCCGCACCCGCCCCCCTTGGGGGGATGTTTATGTGTGCTAATAAACGTCATCTTCATAGCCATCAGTCCTTTGGGGGAAAAGGAAGAGGGGCTTTAACAAAAGCCACACCCCACAACCACAAAAGAAAACTCTGCAGAAGGCACAAGCCCCCAATGCGCCCACTGCCACCTTCTGAGATCTTCCTTTGTCAATCTTCACCATTCATTATTGCTTGGGTGTAAGCCGTAGACGCGTACCTGCCACAGGGTTTTATTTTTGGAAAGAGCAGGCGGGCGCCCCGAGGTAATATAATATGTGGTGTCTTGAGGTGGCCGTAGGTGCCGCAGACCTCCTCCATCCCAGTTCTGTTTCTCCCGCCGTCGAGGCCGCACCTGCTGCACGGAGTCGGAATTGTTTTCTGCCACTAGGCCGTACTGTTGAGTTTGACGTCTTCGCGTTCTCCTGCATCCCAGTTAGTTTCCCAACGTCGTCTGTCTGGTAGGATCGTTACATTTTATTATTTTTTGATGACGCCGGGAGCTTTTCTGTTTTAAAAAGTTTATTTTGCATCATGCCTGGTTCGGGAGCTAAATGTAAGTTGACAGTGGGCTGTGCCCCTATGAGTCGGTGCTCCTGTGGTAGGCATTTTTCCGTTACAGACTGTCATGATGTTTGTCTTCGGTGCCTAGGACCTAACCATGTTATGGATAGATGCGATGCCTGTTTCTCGATGGACTGCCGTGTTCTCGAAGTCCACTTGTTCAAAATCGGCAAGGCCCCGACGACTTTTAGAGGATGACGTAGTTCTCGGGCTTCCCAGGCCAGGTCTCTAGACCCTTCCTCCGGGTCCCCTCCCAGGCCTATACGGTCTGGTGAGGAGGAGGTCTCCTGATGATCTAGCCTTGCCGAGGAGGAAGCCTCTTTTGTGGTGTCGGGGGAACACCGTGGTCCCTCCTGTGGCTGCGGTGGGGACACTGTCTCGGCGGTCGCCTCTTCGGAGGTACAGGCTCCCCCCAGTGTCGTGGCCCACAGTTTCTGGGTCTAGCATTGGTGGACCCTCCACGCCGCCTTCCAGCACCGTCTTGGATCCCGGCGCTGTTCACAGCACCGGTGATTGGGATGGCGGCACCGGTTTGGTTCTCGGCACAGCTCACGGCGCCTTGGGCCTGGTCGATTCTGTGAGTGGCGCCATGTTGGGTTCTGGTGCTGTGGGCGCTGTAGGGGTTCGGCTGGGCCGTGGGGCGGGTTGGGGCGGGCTCCGAGTTGTTGGTGCAATGAATGGACGGTGCCATCGGTGACACCGGGCGCCTGCTCAGGAGCGCCTGTTTCTCAGAGGACTCTTGGGGTGGCCAGCATCGAGGTCCTTCTGGTCGACTCTTCTTTAGAAGCGGACGACTCAGATGTAGACCCGTCCTGGCTCCCCGATTATTCGGGATCAGAGTCTTCTGTGTAGCACAGTGTCAGGCGACCCAGTGCTCCCATTTCTCAGTCTCCACAGCAGTCTTCCTCTGAGGACTCCCAGGCTGGGGGTGGCCTGGGGCTTATGAGGAGTGACAGCTCGGGGATTGGGGAGGGGACTGTTCTCCCAGAGCGGGCTGTTGCAGCTGCCATCTCTTGTGCTGCTGCGTCTCCTGGGGGTAGACTAAGGGCCCTGTCTTCAGTGCCCTCCCCCGAGAGACCTCAGGCTCGACAGGCTGTCTTGCTGGCGTCGAGGAGGAGGGCGTCCTCTGAGTCTGAAAGGCTGAGGGACCGAGGTGAGGAGCGTCGAGTTCCTCCTGCTACTCCTCGGGGTGTAGGGAGGAGCCGTAGCGCCAAGCCCCGCCTCTCCCTCTTAGGCTCGAGGGACCCCTCCAGTGGCATTGCTGTGGGTTGCCCTTCTGGATCCATGCAACCCCAGGTGCATCACAGGAGAGATTCCCCTTCTAGGCGCTTCCAGAGTTCGCATCCCCAGGGTTCCGTTCTGCGACCTGGTATGATATCCGGGACCCCGCCAGCTCGGGCTCCGTTCCCCGGATTTCAGACCCTTAGCAGAGGACAGTTGCCTCCTTGTAGGTGCTCCTCTTCCATTCCTTTGCAGCCACCTCACTCTCTTCCAGGCCATGTCAGTCCTATGGGCCTGTTATCTTGGGAGACATTCAGGGGTACTGCGGTGGCCTTCCCGTCATATGTTAGATACATGCATGAGTGGGTATTTCACCTGTCTCCACCGCCGCAGGAGTCCTCTGAACACTCAAGTTCCTCAGCCTCCTTGACTCCCTCCTCAGGAATTTACTGAATATCAGCACTTCCTAACGAGGATGGTTAGGGATCTTCGTATCTCATTTGTCAGAAGAGATAATACCGAGCGGGAGACGCGTGAATTCTTTGGTGAATTCAGTGCCCAGCATTTGGTGGTGCCATCTTGGCCTATCCCTTTCCAGGAGGCGTCTATTCGCACCTGCAGTCTCCAGCCACCCCTTTCCCAGCCCTGGTAGACTGCAGGAAGAGGCATTGTGCCCCATATGAGTCTCTAGGTACTCTTCCCAACCCACCCTCGGGATTGCGATTCTTAGAGACTCATTCCAAGCATTGCCGCCTGGCGCACAACCATTCACCAGATTCAGATTCCCTACAGTTTGACCGGTGGGGGCGAAGAGTGTTCTCTTCTCATGCGATGTTGTGCATTGCATCTCATCAGGCTCACCATGCTGCCTACAACAGGCATCTATGGTCAACGCTATCTCAGCTTCTAGCATCTATGCCTGATTCAGAGCAATATAGACAAGCCATTGCCCTCTCCGCTATAGGCCTGGAACTAGCAAGGCACCAAGCAAGGGCATCCTACGATGCCAGTGAGGTGGCTTCCAGGCTTGTGGGGACAGCGATCTGCATTAGGTGGATGACATGGCTTCTCCTATCAAGATCATCACCCCTGGCCCGGCGTAGGGTGATTCACTCTGCCTTCCGAGGGACCTGCCTCTTTTCCACCAGGGCTAGGAGGCTTCTGCAGGGGCTTCCTCTTTCTCCACGGGACACCTCCTAGCTCTCCTCGGCCGTAGCCGTCCTATCTTGTAAGGCCAGGGTCTCGTCCTTCTGTTTTTCACCAGCAGGGAGCTGAGGGTTTTGTTCCCTCAGGGTTTTCCTAGTCCTCCTTCGGGGGGGCTTGGTACTAACCCAAGCAGTAATGAATGGTGAAGATTGACAAGGGAAGATATGAAAATTACGTACCTACCGTAATTCTTGATCTTCTCTTGTATCTTCACCATTCATTACTGATACCCACCCACCTTCCCCTCACGGGCCTCCTTCTTCAGCGTCTCCTCCTCCCTGCTCGTTCCTCCTCCCTCCTTTCTTAGCTTAAAGATTTAAAAAAAAAAAAAATTTGAGCCTTCTGTTCTTCTCTCTGAATGGATCCTCTTCTCTGAGAAGGAGAGGGGAACGAGTAGGATTTATTTCTATCCTGAGGGAACTCTTTCTGATTGCCCCTGTGGGTGACCTCTTGGCTCCTTCGTAAGCCATGGTGTTAAGTTTACAACTAAGGAAGCTGTCCCTTAGATGGTTCGGTCCCTTTTTTTTAGGTTCCCTCTGGCATGTCTGAATCTCTCATTTGCGTTAGCCTTTGCTAAGTTAAACGTTGTCCTGGCACTCCAATTGCCTTAAACTGGTAATCTTCTTTACCTTGCCATCGGGCAGTCAGATTGAGTTCCCACTCTGTTCTTTCCACAAAGAGGTGTCCTCTGTAGGGCTTCACATACAACCCCTCTCCACACAGATCTGTGTTAGCACGTAACAGGGTGCTAGTGGACTTTCTTCCCCCTCCTAGTTGGGCGCTCTCCTTTGGAACAGATTTCTGCCTTGGCAGTCTGTGAGCTCTCGGCTGGAGTGTAAGGGGTCGGGGATGGTGGGAGGTGCAGAGAGTCTGCCTTTGGTGTACTAAGCTGTGCAAAAGGTTCAGTTGAACCTTCATCAGTTTTTGCTAAGTGGGATCCTTGCTCCCTCTCCTCGATTTCGAGCTTATGAGCCTACAAGCCAAATTTTCACAACCTGGCAGAACTTCTCCCTCTTCCCAACATCCCCCTCTTTCTGTTCTTCTTCTTCCTTCTCTTCCTCTCTCTTTTCCCCTATCTGTTCCTCCCTCGGAGCCGCCCCAGGAGAGAGGCCTGTGGTCCCATTGGGTAGGTTGTCCTCTGTCGGCTTATTCCTTTTTCAGTTTATTTCCTTTCCTTTATTTATCCCTCGGCTCTCTTGCCTCACTCTCCTTTTTTTTCATTATTATTTTGCCTCTCCGGCTAACAGAACTGGCATGGAGGAGGAGTCTGCGGCGCCTAACGGCCGCCCCTCGCGCACCACGTAGTACATCACTCTCAGGATGGCGCGACTCCTCTCCAAAAGAAAAACTCCCGTGGTGGAAAGCGCACTGCCATACACCTAAGCAGTAATGAATGGTGAAGGATGCAGAGAAGATCAAGAATTACGGCAGGTACTGCACTTTCATTTCTCGGCCCAGGTCCCACCTCAGCTGCCTGAGGGGGACTCTTCCTCAGCAGTGGGAGGACGTCTGACTCAGTTCTATGACCAGTGGAAATCTATAACATCAGGGAAATGGGTCCTCCAGATAATCCGCATGGGGTATTTGCTCAATTTTTCAGAAAACCCCTCGGATCATCCCCCCCAATCGACAGCCCAGACTGTCGGCAGTACAGTCAGATCTTCTTGCTTCCGAGGTGCAAGGTCTTCTGAACAACAGGGCAATAGAAGCAGTTCCGCCAGACCAATGAAATACAGGATCTTATCTGTGTTAATCTTCACCATTCATCACAGATGGGTACTGGCCGGAGATCAGGATGCCCAATTTTTTTTTTTAAAGGATAGGCGGGAGTCGGCGCGCACGAGCGCCCTCGGGGCGACGTGCTATGTGGCGCTCGAGGGATTAGCTTATTGCTGTGTCGACTCTGCTTGCCTACCAGTTCTTCGCCTCCCCGCCGAGGTCGCTCGTGGAAGCCAGCTGAAGAAATTTTCAAACTTTTAGGCCTTAGCCTTTGTCGCCGACAGTCCGGCCGGTTCCTGCTAGTTCTAGTCTGCCCTACTGACGCCGCTGGTAAGATCTTTCCATTTATTTTACAGTATAAGCGACGCCGAGTCTGTTTTGGTGTTTTTCTAGGTCATGTCGCGGGTCGGAGGCCAAGAAGTCGCCTAGTGGGCGGCCCCATGCGTCGGTGCCCGTGCGGCGCTAGTACTCGCTACCAGCCAGCATGACCGTGTCTCTCGTGTCTTGGCCCGCTTCCGACATTGCGGATTCTTACGATGCCTGCTTCTCCATGGACCGCGCCGATTCTCGAACAGGCTCTTAAAGTAGGGCGAGCCCGCCAACTCGGAAGTAGGATCAGTGACCTCGCCACGCCAAGCACGCTCTGCCTTCCTCCGGTCCTCCCGGTTCTTATACGGACTGAGGAGGGAGCCGCCTCTTGTAGGCTAGCCTTGGCCGAGGCTCCTTCCAGCGCGAGGAGGCCTGCCCCACTTCCTCCCAGGAGCGGGCAGGAGGCGCCATGGCAGTCACCCTTCGGGGTGAAGGCTCCCGTGTCGCCCCGCAGTGTCGCTCCCGGTCCGAAGACCGGTCGACGCCTGGCCGCCGTGCCGCCGCTGGGCCTTCGCGCTGTTCGCGGTGCCGGGCCCTGTCGGGCGCCGACTGCCTCGACGCCGTACCTTGTCGGCGCCTGCTCATGTGCCGACCTCCTGCGCGCGCTGATCTCTGAATCGGCGCCACCTTTCGCTATGTCTCGAGGATAGCGCCGAGGTTGAGCATCGGCACCGGGGCCTTCGGAGTCGTCTGCTGGTGCCATCTCTCAGTACCGCCGTTGGCGTTTCTGTGCGCTGTAGCGCCGAGGGGCTTGGGCGGTGCTGCACTGGGCGCCGCTGCTCCTCGAGTCGCCGGCGCCGCTTGGTCTCGGTGCCGCTCGTGGCGCCGAGGGGCCTGGCGGCGGCGCCGAGGCTGTTGCTGGGGCTTCTGTCGGCGCCGTCTCTGTTCCTGGTATCGGTGGACTTGACGGTGCCGCAGCTGCCCCTAGTTCAGGACCTTTGGCCCGTGCTGCCCTGCCGCCTTCTGCCAGCGCCGCTTTCGGGGCTGTGGAGGGTGCAGGTGCCACCTTGGCCACTGCTTGACTTCTGGGCCCTTTGGTAAGGTCCCCTGCCTCACCGCCTGGCTTAGGGGCCTCAGACTCTACTTCCGTCAGGCTCGGTCGAACGCGCAGTCACACCCTTCGGGGTTGTCTGCAGAGGAGGACGAGCCGGTGGTCTCCACGACGGGTCTCAGTCAGCCCCCTACTGAGGTGCGTCTGGTTCCCCCCCGAGGTTAGGGTCAGTGGTACTGACCAGCAGGCTGTGGTGCGTGTCACCATTGCCATGCAACCTGGCCTTGGGGGGGTTCCTTGACCCCTCAGCGGTGGTACCCCCTCCGGTGGTGTGTCTCAATCACCTAACTTTGGGGCCTATCGGGAAGCCCACGGAAGGGGAGGATGCTGCTCCCTGGGTCTCCCCTTCGGGGGCAGCCCAGAGTTGCCAGCTTCCTAGGCTCGGCCTTTCAGGACTAGGACCTCTCGGACTCCGAGGGGGTGTGGGGTCGTAGCGTCGACCTTTCTCTGGGACCCACCTGGCCCTGGATCGGCCGAGCGCGGACTTCCGCCCTTCCCCTTCTGATTCCTTGAGGGGGTCCCATTCTTTGGAGGCAGGGGACCATCCTTCTGGATCTATATGGCCCCAGTCGCCTCACTTGGGGGATTCTTCTGGGCGCAGCCTAGGCAGTATCAATGTGGTTGTACAGCTGTCGGCTGCGGAGTCTTCCAGGACACCCTCTGTGGGGGTCCATGGTCCGCTTCCTAGCCCTGGCAGAGGTCAGCCGACTTCCTCTCTTGGCTCTGCCCCTTCCCCTCTGCCGCCTTCTCCAGCGTTCCCAGGTATTCTTGGTCCTAGCGGTCCTCTCACCTAGAAACAGTTCAGAGCGGTGGCTGCTCGGTTCCCTGCCTACGTTAGGGCCATGGACAACCAGGTTTTCAACCTCCCCGAGGCAGCCACTCAGAGCACATGGTGACCTCCAGCTCCTCCTCCCCTCTTCGGGAGAGAACAGTCTGTCCATATCTTCCTGCCGCTGATCTCTCCGAGTATCAGCGTTCCTCGTGAGGATGCTGGAGGACCTTCACCTCTCCTGTCCGTGAGCAATCCTGAGCATGCGCGACACCTTTCTAGGCGATTTCGGTGGGGCCACCCTTGTGGAGCCGCTTCTGGCCTGCTCCCCTTCGGGAGGCATCCATGCGTTTCTGGCAGAGGCCCTTCTCCGGAGTTCCTGCCCCTAGGGACCTCAGCCAGAGGTATTGCGCTCCCCCAGAGTCTCCAGGTTCTATGCCTCATCCACAGTCCGGATTGACGCACCTGGACACTCCTGACGGGCTTCGTGACCAGCCCCCAGATCAGGACTCTTCTGATTTTGATTTCTGGGGGGAGGAGGGCTTTCTACTCGGCACAGTTACTTCTCTCCATCTCCGCTCATCAGGCTCACTATGCAGCCTACAACAGGTTCTTGTGGTCAGCGCTGGGTCAGATCCTTGCTGCTTTGCCTGACTCGGAGCAAACCAGGCAAGCCATCGCACACTCTGCACGTGGCCTGGTGCTAGCAAGGCATCAAGCAAGGGCATCTTACGACGCCAGTGAGGTAGCTACCAGGATAGTAGGCACAGCGATCTGCACCAGGAGATCAACGTGGCTTCGCCTTTCCCGGTTGTCACCCTTGGCCCGGCGTAGGATGATTTGCTCCGCTCACCAGGGAACCTATCTCTTTTCCCGTAGGGCGAGACGACGTTTGTCGGGGCAAATTCCTTCCCCCTCCGTGGGGACCCCGTCTCGCTCTCCCCATTCTCGAGCCTCCTCAGGCCCAGAAGGTCCCCCCAGTGTGTCACCCACTGAGGGCTAAGGGACACTGTCCCTTAGGGTGCAATTAATCAACCCCTTCGGGGGGCTTGGTACTCACCCATCTGTGATGAATGGTGAAGATTGACACAGATAAGATATAGAAATTACATACCTACCGTAATTATGATCTTTCTGTGTGTCTTCACCATTCATCACAATCCCGCCCCGCCATCCCCCTGGGGCTCCAGTCTCTGGATCCTCCTCCCTCTGTGCCTACCCCTCTTTTGAGCCGGTAAAGTTGGGACTACACGGGTAGTTTTCTTCCCCAAGGGGTACAGTTCGAGTGGCATTTCTTCTCTACTACTTATCTTCACCCCTATGGGGTGAGAGCTGGTGGTTGCCCTCCTTCTGTTATCCATCTATTTAAAAAAAAAAAGAACTCCCTTTTTTTCACCAGATATCTTTACAGAGAGAGTACTGAGTCCCTGTACCCTGTCCTCCTCCAGAATAGCCGACTCTGCTTTTGGGGTATTGCCAGTTATTCTGTGCCTTGAATTCTGGCAAATGAGCTTTGCCACTCCTTGCAGTTCCTATACAGTCTGGTGACGGACAAGGGTCCTGGATCCTTGTTACCTCTCACTCTCTCCTAAATTCTCTCTCCCGCCCTCCCTCCCTTCTTCCTTTTCCAGAGATTGGGGCCCCTACCCAATCCCCTTAGTCTTACTTCCTCTATGCTGTCCTCTCAGTCGTTATTTCTCCTTTTAGTTCAGTTTTCTCTTCCTTTTTCTGTCCCTTGGACTCTCTTGTCCCACCCTCCATCCCTTTCTCTTACCTCTCCGGCGACTCAGAACTGGTAGGCAGGCGGAGTCGACACAGCTTAACGGCTAATCCTCGAGCACCACGTAGTACGTCGGCCTCGAGGGCGACGCCGATGCTGCGTCGACTACGTATCCTTTTAAAAAAAAAAAAGGTCTCCCGCGGGGTCCTGATCTCCAGCCAGTACCCATCTGTGATGAATGGTGAAGATACACAGAAAGATCATAATTACGGTAGGTACGTAATTTCTGTTTTCTACTCCCATTACTTTCTAGTTGCTAAGAAAACTGGAAGCATGCACCCCATTCTGGATCTCAGAAAGGTAAACAAATTCCTTCACAAGGAAAAGTTCAAGATGATATCTCTAGGTACCCTTCTACCTTTGATTCATCAACACGATTGGCTAGCCTCCCTGGACATGCAGAATGCAGACTAACACATTCTTATACACCCAAAGCACCACAAATACCTGAGGTTTGTACTGTTGGGTCAACATTATCAGTTCAGAGTCCTGCCCTTTGGGCTGTCCTTGGTACCGCAAGTTTTTACAAAGTGTTGTGCAATTTTCGCAGCACATCTCAGGAAAATCGGAATTCAAGTGTTTCCATACCTGGACGACTGGCTTCTAGCAAACCCTTCCAGGCAGCGAACTCTGGACGTCGTAGCCAAAGCTTCAAACCGCCTCACGTCCATGGGAGTCCTGCTAAATCGCAACAAATCGGAGTTGCAGCCCTTCCACAAACTCCTTTTCATAGGAACTCTTCTGGATACCTCCTGTGCAAAAGTTTTTCTTCCAGAGGACAGAAGGAGCAATGTCCTACAGATGGCCCGGTACATCAGAGAAAACAGCTCGGTTCGAGTTATCTCGATGCAGCGGATGCTGGGTCTTATGGCATCCTCGGTGTTCATTGTACCCCTAGCTCGTCTCCACATGAGAACCTCTCAGTGGATGCTCAGTACTCAGTGGTCCCCAACCACTCACCCTCAGTCCTTTCCCATTAAGGTGACAGAACCTCTAAAGAGGTAACTGACCTGGTGGTTGCAGGAGAACAACCTTCTGGAAGGGTATCCCTTTGCTCCTCTGGATTATCAGATCTCTATTACCACAGACGTGTCCCTGATGGGGTGGGGAGCTCATTGCCAGAAGCTGTACACCAAGGTACGTGGACTGAGGATGAGTCCTGGCTCCACATAAATGTCCTGGAAATGAGAGCTGTCCGCTGTGCAGTCCGAGCCTTGAAGGACATACTCTGTCACAAGAACATTCTCCTTCAAACTGACAACAAAGCAGTGATGTATTACATCAACAAACAGGGTGGTGCACACTCTTGCCCATTATGCAGGGAAGCTATGAGAGTGTGGGAATGGTGCCTGGAGCACAAGGCTCTAATCCATGTGGTTTACCTGCCAGGCATGCAGAATGAACTGGCAGACCGTCTCAGCAGAACAGAGACAGATCCTCACGAGTGGTCTCTCGGCTCCACCATCGCTCAGTCACTATTCAAAGAGTAGGGAACTCCAGACCTGGACCTTTTTGCATCCCCACTCAACACAAAACTGCCTCTCTTCTGCTCTAGAAATCCAGGACCTGGCATTTTCTGTCAGGATGCGTTCAGGCTGCAGTGGACAGAACACTTTCTATACGCCTTTCCTTATCTTCCTCTTATTCAGAGGGTGCTTCTCAAATTCGAGTCTCCAGGAGACCGAATGATTCTCATTGCTCCCTTCTGGCCTCGACAGATATGGATCTTATCTGTGCCAGTCTTCACCATTCATCGCATATGGGTATATGGCCAGAGGTCATGACCACATGGAGCCCTCAAGGCTGACGCACTGCGTGGCGCTCTCGGGTTGGCCGTAAGGTGCTGTCAGCTTCGCCCTTCCATCAGTTCTTCGTCTCCTGCCATCGAGGTCACCTCATGGGACGCTAGAGGAATATTTTGAGGCCTGCTTCGCAGTTTTCTTGACTCCAGCTTTTCGTTTAAATTCGGTGCCGAAGTCTGTCGGTTCCTCCTGCCGGTTCTGTTTTGCCATACTCGATGGCACCCGGTAAGACCTTTCCAATTATTCTATTTTCTGCGACGTCGAGTCTGTTTTTGGTGGGGGGTTTTTCTCCGTAGGTCATGTCTTGGTCGAAGGGCAAGAAAACTTCCAGGACGGGTCAGCCCCCCATGCGACGGTGCCCATGCAGCAGAAAATATTCCATCACCAACCAGCTCGACCATTGCCTTACGTGTCTTGGCCCACTTCACGACATGGATTCATGCGATGCCTGTTTCTCCATGGATCGGAGAGTAATCGAACAACGTGCATGGAAAGTGGGGCAGACTCAGCCGACTTTCGGGGCTAGGAGGATGGAGCCTCTGCTTTTCCCAGCCTAGCCATGGCTGAGGCTTCTTCCACGGTGCAGGAGGCCCAGTCTGTCTCTCCCCGGTGATGATTGGAAGCACCGTTATGGCAGTCACCCCTTCAGGGGTGAAGGCTCCCCCGCTGTCAGACCCGCGGCTTGGAAGGCCTGGGTCGGCACCGTGGCTGCTGTCAGCGGCACCAGTATTGGTAGTGGCGCCGTCAGTGTTTCTGCGGTGCCGTCTTCATTTTTCTCTTGCTGTGTCCTCCTCTAGAGTCGTTAGCAACTCCAAGCTAGTCCACGGCGCCATGGGGGTTCCAGATCTTGGCGCAGTTCGTGGCGCCAAGACCGCTGTCCGAGCCACTTCTGCCCTCGGCACCATCTCTGTTCCCGGGGCCGGACGGCGCCGTGTCTGGTTCTGACAGCGGGATTGCTGCCCTTATTTATTTATTTATTTATCAAGTCTAGGATTACAAATACCTTTGAGCCATGGCTCTTTTACAAAGGTTCCACGTCAGAGAAATACAAATTATGGGGAACATCAAGACAGGCATTACAACAATGTGGACATTGCAAACAGAATACAGATTAATACAGTTCAAGGGTAGCATTGTAACAAGGCAGCCAGCGGCATTTGTCAGAGAAAATAGACAACAGATCAGAAGTGCCAGAGTCATAGGGAGAGGGAAGAGGGTGGGGAAGGAACGAGGAAGGGTAGCAAGAGGGTGAAAAGTGCAGCATTGGGTATACCAAGATGTGAGGGTAGAATCCAGTGAGATGGGGAGGGGGGGGACAACTAGAGCAGAAAGGGAAGTGGAGAAACTGGGCAGTCACAGGAGCTGTTGGTAGTGAGATAGTCCCGGAGCCTAGTTTTAAACATATCAGTAGTTGGGGCAGAGGAGATGGTTGGGCTGAGGCCATTGAACCAGAGTGGCACTCGATAAGCAAAAGAGCGTTGTCCCTGTGAAATGTGACAGTGGGGGACTTTCAGTAGCTGTAGCATGGATCTCCTAAGGCGCCATTTGTTAAGTCGGTGTTGTAACAGAGTTGAGACCCCAGAAGGTGCAAGGACAAGGTAGATTTTTTTCACCATGGAGCAGGTGAGAAACTTTGTGCGGTTTGATAGGTGGAGTCAGCCGGTCTGAGTGTACAGGTCACATGTGTGGGTGAGACGGTGAGCACCAGTGATGAGCCATATACTTCTATTTAAGGTAGTTGAGAAGCATCTATGGTTGTGGTTGTGTGCTTTGCCATAAATGATGAGACCATAGTCTATTACAGAGATCACAGAGCTCAGGACTGCAACCTTCAAAGCTTCTGGCGTGAGGTGTGGTCTGTGTTTGTAGAGGAGACCAAGCCGTATTAGCAGCTCTAGCTACATTATCTACATGAAGTCCATAGGAGAGATTAGGGTCAAGCTGTATCCCTAGATTTGAAGGACCCTACCTGATCTAGAGTGTCTCTGGGTGGTGGAGATAGCCAAGTGGTGTAGCTTGTGTGGGTTATGAGAGCTGCAGAATAGCATAGATTTGGTTTTCTTGTCATTGAGGACCAGTTTATGATTAAGAAACCATGTCTCTACAGAACTGAAACCAAGTTGAAGGTTGTGTTGAAGAGTTGTAGGATCTTTGTGAGTGGAGAATACAACAGCATCATCGGCATATAGTATGATCTGCCCAGAGCAGTGGTAAGGGAGGGAGTTTAAGAAAAGGCTAAAAGGAGGGGTCCCAGTATGGATCCCTGTGGGACACCCAGCGAACAGGCAGGGTGTTAGAAAGAGCGGCCCGCACTTTTACTCTCTGTGACCGTTTTCTAAGTAGCTTTTAAACCAGAGAGAGAGCCAGATGATAGTCCCGCATTCAGTAGTTGGTGTATTAATAATCCATGGTGCACTGTATCAAGGCCTTGAGAGGTCGGTCTAAAACGGCCCCTGTGAGAAGGCCGCTGTCAAGGGATTTGTGCAAAGCTCCAGTGAACTCAAGAAGGGCTGTGGTGGTGCTGTGACCTTCCGGAAGCCGTGTTGTTGTGACAAGGTATATTGTATTTATCCAAGTGGTCGGTAAGTTGATCAGCCACGATGCGCTCAAGTGCCTTTAGAGAGTGGGGGGTAATGGAGATAGGGCGATAATTTGAGTGAATCGTCCTGTCCCCACTTTTATGGATGGGTGTCACGGTGGCTGTTTTCCATAGGTCCGGGAATTTTCCACAGCTGAGAGAGAGGTTTAGGATTTTTGTTAATGGATGAATTACCTCATTGAGGGTGAGCAAAAGAAGCTTAAGGTCCAGGGTGTCGCTACTAGATCTAGATTTAGAGATAGCTGCAGTAATATAGCGGCGAGCTTCATTCAGCCTTACCTTCTTGAAGTAGAAGAGGGGATGGTTAGACTGAGGGGCTGAGGTATTTGGGGAGTAGGTCTTTGTTTTCTAAAAAAGTCATGGGTAGAACAGCACTAAGGTCTGAAAAGCCGTGTTAAAGATGTTTGCGATCACCTTGGGGTCAAGGGTTGAGGATCCATCAACCATTAACATGGCGGAGAGGTTTTTGGCTGCTTCCTGTGACATCCTTTATATTGTCCCAGAAAGCAACTTACCATTTCCTCATGTATTGGTGAGAGCATCTTTGTAATAGGTAGATTTATTAGCCGATGGCTTTTGTGCAGGCATTTCGTGCTTGTTTGTAATTTTGATGTCCAGTTGTTTGCCAGTGGCCCTGGCAACTGCCCCGAGGTGATCCCTTAGTTTCAGCTGTGAGAGAAGAGCTGCGGTGACCCATGGGTTAGAGAGAGATTTTGTTTTGCGCCTTTTAGCAGGGGCAAAGAGGTCGCAGGCCTTGTTGGAGCCGTGCCACCTTCTGCCACCATTTGCGGTGCCATGGGGGGCATTGGAACTGTCTCGGGTGCAGTCTCCTTTTCTGGTGCCCTGTTTGGTCGAGATGGCATGGAGCGCCCACCCACTGTCTGGCACAGGACTTCGGTTTCCACTACTTCTTAGGAGGAGGAGTCGTATTCTGGGTTGGACAGGCAGTCTGGCTCCTTGGAGCTAGTTGCCCAGGTGGGCACTCCTAGTAGTGTCCTCGTCAGGCCGCGACCAGCCCCCCTCTTAGGACTGGACAGCGGCTACCGTGGCCAGGATCAGGGGTGCTGACCAGCAGCAGTGGTGCAGGCCACTATTGCTCTGCAGCCTGGCCTCGGAGGGTTCGCTAACCCCTCAGTGGTGGTACTCCCTCGAGTGGTGTGCGTAGATCGCCCAACTTTGGGGCCGATCAGAGCACCCACAGGAGGGGAGGGCAGTGCTCCTTGGATAGCTCCTTCGGGGGCTGACCAGGGTTGCCAGCTGACTAGACTGTCTTTCTCTGGAGGAAAAGGTCACTCTCTGATTCCGAGCGGTGTGATATCTGATCAGCGGCCTTTTTCCAGAACCCACCCAGGCTCTGGGAGGAGCCGTAGTGCGGCTCTTCACTCTTCCCCCTCAATCTGTTTGAGAGGGCCCTGTTCTTTGGAGGTAGGGGACCGTCCTTCTGGATCTACATGGCCCCGGACATCTCACAGGAGGGAATCTTCCGGGCGCAGCCAAGGCAGTTCTGATATGGTTGTTCAGCTGTGGAGTCTTCCTAGCCCAGGCAGAGGTCAGTCGACTTCTCTTCTCGACTCTGACCCCATCCCTCTGCCACATTCTCCTGCGCTCCCAGGTATTCTTGGTCCTTCTGGGCCTCTCTCCTGGGAGCAGGTCAGAGCTGTGGCTGCTCAGTTCCCTGCTTATGTCAGGGCCATGGACAGACAGGCTTTTCAACCTCCCCCTGAGCAGCCACGCTCCGAACAGCCAAGATCCTCTGACTCCTCATCCCCCTCTTCTGGGGGAGAGGAGCCTTCTGTCCAAATTTCTGCAGCTGCTGATCTCATGGAGTATCAGCGATTTCTTATGAGGATGTTGGAGGTTCTGTGTATCAACCCTCCCACTCAAAGCAATCCAGAGCACTCGGCGCACGTCTTTTTAGGCGATTTAGTCGAGGACAGCCTTGTGGCGCCTCTGGCCTGCTCCTTTCGGAGGCTTGCATTCCTGGCAGAGACCTTTTTCGAGTTTCTGCCCAAGGATCTTCTGCCAGCTGGTATTGCACTTCTCCCCGGAGTGTCCGGGCTGTATGCCTCATCCTCAGTCAGGATTGACACAACTGGACACCCCCATGGGCTTCGCTGCCATTCACTGCGGACCGACCCCCAGATCAAGACTCCTCGGATTTTGACTTCTGGGGTAGGAGGACTTTCTACTCGCCTGTTGCTGCTCTCTATCGCAGCACATCATGCCCACTGCACAACCTATGACAGGTTCCTGTGGTCCAGGCTCAGTCAGCTCCTAGCCTCAATGCCTGACACGGAGCAAACCAGATAAGCCATTGCACTCTCTGCACGTGGCCTGGAGCTAACAAGGCACCAAGCGAGGGCATCGTACAGTGCCAACGAGGTAGCTACCAGGGTCATAGGGACAGCAATCTGCACTAGGCGGACGGCGTGGCTGCGTCTTTCCCAGTTGTCACCCCTGGCCCGGTATAGGGTGATTAACTCCTCTCACCAGAGAACCTATCTCTTCTCCCGTAGAGCGAGACGGCATTTGTCGGTGCAACTTACTTCCCTGTCCAGGGGGTCCCTGTCTCACTCTCCCCACTCTCGGGCCTCTCCTGGCCATGAAAGGTTGTCCCTCTTAGTGTGTCACCAACTGAGAGCCAAGGGACCCTGTCCCTCAGTGTTAAAAGAAAACCCCCTTGGGGGGGGGGGCTCAGTACAAACCCATATGTGATGAATGGTGAAGATTGACACAGATAAGATATCAAAATTACATACCTATCGTAATTATGATCTTTCTGTGTATCTTCACCATTCATCACAATCCCGCCCTCCATCCCCCTGGGGCCTCAGTCTCTGGTTCCCCCTCCCTCTCTGTGTCCAGCCTCGCCCCCCTCCTTTCTTTTGTCAGAAGTGGAGTAAACAAGGACACATAGGGGAATGTTGTTTCTAGAGGGAGAGTGGTTAGTGTAGGGAGCACTCCTTCTTCAGTGCTCTAGCTCCACCCATGTGGGGTGGGAGTTAGCAGTTGCCCTTCATTCTCTCCTCCTCATTGTTCCCGTCGATCATTTAGATTTCTTTGTCCGTTGGATATATGATTCATTATTTAAAGGAAAAAAAAACTACATTTTCTTTTCACCAAAAATCTTTTCCCCTGAGAGGGGGAGAATTTTCAATCTCTTTTATTTCTTCCAGAATAGCCGTTTTCTGCTTTTGGAGTTTTTGCCAGTAATCCCATGCCTTGAATTCTGACAATAAGCCTTTTGGCTACTCCTTGCAGTTCCTATACAATCTGGAAATGAGTCAAGTTCCAGGATATGGTTGTCACCTTTCTCCTCCCCCTCTCACACTTATCCTAAATCCTTCCTCTTTCCTTTTTCCAGAGATTGGGGCCCCTACCCAATCCCCTTAGACGTCCTTATTATTCTGTCCACTCAGTCGTTATTTCTCCTTTATGTTATATATATTTTACTTTATCTGTCCTTTGGACTTTCTTGTCCCACCCTCCCAACCCTTTTCCTCACCGGTACTCAGAACTAGGCAGGAGGGCGGAGCCGACAGCACCTAACGGCCAGCCCGCAAGCACCACGCAGTGCATCGGCCTCGAGGGGGCACCAATGATGCGTTGACTCCACCCATCCAAAAAAAAATAGAGCTCCTGCGGGGTCATGACCTCCAGCCATATACCCATATGTGATGAATTGTGAAGATGCACAGAAAGATCATAATTACGGTAGGTACGTAATTTCCATTTCCCACTGCTCAATAGTCTGTCGGCAACCCTCCCAAAGGCACTTCCCCTTCAGATGAACCTTCTGACCCAGGGGCCTGTGGTCCATCCCAATCTGAAGGCGCTTCACCTTCACGCTTGGTTCCTGAAGAGATAGAAGTGAATGGGTTTAATGTTTCCTGTAGCGTTTCAGATATTCTCTTGGCTGCACGTAAACCAGCCACTAGAAAAACCTACACAGCCAAATGAACACGTTTCTCTCTCTGGTGTGCAAAATCCTTTTCGAACCCTTTTTCCTGCCCACCAAATAAAGTCTTGGAGTACATCTTGGACCTCTCAAATTCAGGTTTGTAGTAGTCTACTGTCAGAGTTCATCTCTGTGCCATTTCAGCTTATCATGAGCCGGTACATTCCTTGTCTTTGGCTCAGTTGCCTGTAGTTAAGAGGTTTCTTAAGGGCATTCTGCATACCAGACCTCCTATCAGACATCCAGTCGCAACCTGGGATGTTAACCTTGTGCTAGACATGCTCACTTGGAAACCTTTTGAGCCTCTAGCTACCTTCGGGTTGAAGTTCCTCACTTGGAAAATGACCTTCCTGGTGGCCATCACTTCGGCCCGTGGAGTTTCTGAAATTCGTGCTCTGGTCACAGACCCCCCGTACACTGTACTTCACAAGGACAAAGTAGATCTTACTTCGAGAGGGCTCTTGCAGTAGGTATTACATACTGGGACTGACTGGCCTTTGACGAGCGCTCAGGACCCATAAAATTTCTGGCTAGCAGTCCCTGGCGGAGGGACTGCCCCCTCATGTCAGGTGGACCGCCAGCAGACTTCGTATAAAGGCGGTCTCGATGCCCGCCTTCCAGTTCTTTTCACCGCAGCTCTGCAGCCTGTGGAAAAGTTCGTGCTTCGTCAGCCCTTCCTTCGTTTTTTTACCGAAAAATTATTTTTTCAACTAACGTCAGAACTATTGTCGGTGTATGTTGTCCTCTACACCCTCCGAGCACAAGAATAAGTGCAATTCGTGCGGCGCCCAACTACCGCACAAGGACGGCCACTCCCTGTGCCTAGTTCTACCTAGGCCCCAATCACCCGGTCGAAGCAGTGCACTGCCTCAGTTTCAACGCTGCTACACGGAAAAGGCGGCAGCAATCCCTGGAAGCCCATATTCTAAAGAAGAAAATGAGTTCTATGGAGAAGGAGCTCAAAAACTGAGGCAGGCGCCCACTTCAAGGCCATCGGAAGAAGAAGGAGAGGCAGCGGACAAGGCTCCTCCACGCGCCTCTCGGGAGTCACTGGACGCAGGTAACATCTCCGGGATCGCTCCCGACGGCCGCCCGGAGGTTTCCGGGAGAGGGCGCCCGCCCGCTTTGGCTCGCCGCGCCTGGCCTTCGGGTGCCTCCGGCTGTTAGAGACCTCCGCCTTGGTTCGGCCGAGGCTTGCGGCCTACCACTGTGGGCGACTCCGTAGCAAGGCTTCGGCTTTCTGACATCCGTGACGGAGGGATGGTAAGACGTCCGACCCTCTGGGGCGCGCGCGCTGCCTCCACTCCACCGACCAGGCCGATCACTTACTCGGCCCGCCCGGTCATGGCTCTCAAGGTCGGACGCCGGCCCTCTGGCGCTCGCCGAGCTCGCCTCTAAGCCTCACGTCCAGCCTCGTCCGGGACCGTCCGGCGAAGGAACCAACGACGGACCCCCACACACACACACATCGCCCATCGCACCTGCCCTCGTAGCCTTCGCTGCCGCCTGGGAAACCAGAGACTCCCCAACCCGACTCCGGGGACTTTTCCCCTCCATCCCCAGGCGAAGCTGGGGATCTTTTGCCTCCGTCAGTCCTTCCTCCACCTGGAGTGCCGGACCTGACGTCGGCTCCCCGGACGCCAGCTACAACGTCGGTACCTCTGGCACCAGGGCCTCCGCCATCGGTCCTGATGTCGGCCTACCGACTCCGGGAGACATTCCGCTCCCATCGGGCCATCCGGGCTCTCCATTATGGACCCGCCCATGAGGCCTCCATCCGCTGTGCTCTGGCAGCACCTTCCGGCTCTCCAGGTATCCTCCGTCCTATTCGACGCCGGTGTACCCGGGACTGCAGTATCCAGCGCCACAGTGCCCGACGCCGGGCTTCCCGATGCCGCAGTACTCGATGCCACAATACCCGATGTCGGGCTGTCCGCAGCCGGGTTTTGGATACACTCCATACGGTTATAACCCGTATCCTTATTCCCCGCCTCCTCTTCCTCCACCGCCTTCGCGGCCGCCGGTGGACCTGAAGGAGATTCTGGCCTCCTGGTGGGCTGAGGCCAAGGCTCAGCTCACCAAAGAGGTCGAGAGCCGCCTTCCGGCGACAGTGCCGTCCCAGGTTCCCGTACGTCCAAGGCGGCACACTCCCTGACCACCTCCGAACTCCAGGGTTCTTTTGTCTGGATCCAGAGAAGGGCAAGACATGCTTCCCCGGGGACTTCCCAATGGGTCCGTTCCTCCCCCGGGTCGGGAAAGGGAGTCTTTCTCTTCTTCATCCTCCTCTCCACCCTCGGACTTTTCAGACGGTTGCTCCGAGAGAGACGACGAGCCTCACTCTCCGTCAAAGCCCAGGCCAAGGACTCCTCCGCAGTCTCCTCTGGAGGATCCTTCTTTTACGGAGTTCCTTAGGAAAAGCCAGAAGGTTCATCAGTGGCACTCCCTGGAACCAGATCCTCAGCGTCTGAAACTCGATGAACATCTGGATCTGCCCGTGACAGCTCCTACCTTGGTGCCACCCTGGATAGAGCCTCACGCCGACCTCGTTACCACAATATGGAAACAGCCGTCGGCCTTAGCCCCACTTCCTAGGAAGTTGAACCAGCTATATCAGGCTCCAGAGGGTATTGATTTCCTGGAGTCTCACCCTCCTGTCGACTTAGCTCGTCACCTCCTGATAAGGAATCACGCCTTCTGGACCAGTATGGGAGAAAGATTTACGCTTCCTCTGCACTGGGGATCAGGGCCCTGAACTAAGTCGGCCATATGGGGGACTACCAGAAGGCCATCCTGACTCAGACGGAAGCCAAACTAGACTCCTTGCCTGACTCCCAAGTCAAGCAGGAATTGGCTGATCTTGTCCGCTCTGCTCGTTCGGCCAGTCTGCACATGCTACGTGCGACATACGACGCAGTGGACACGGCTGGGCAGAGCTCAGCTTTCACTGTAGGCCTACGGTGTCATGCTTGGCTCCATGTGTCAAGTTTGGTCCTGGAGGTGCAATCTGCTATTCAGGAAGCACCCTTCTGGGGGTCGGTGCTTTTCGGGGGTGATGTCAAGGACATCATCACCGATTTGCAAGAGAAGGGGATGGCTCTGAATTCCATGTACCGTCCCGATCAGCAGCAGCGCTGTCCCTTTCGCAGATGGAGTCGGCCAAAGGCGAAACCCCAGGGAAGGTGGGCCGCAAAACACCAGGCCCCTGCAGCTGCTAAGCTCCCCCCCGCCAAAAAAGCAGTGGGTGCTTCAGCTGCAGCGCTGCCCCACACTACCTGACTCCTTTGCTCTCCCACTGCCTCCGGACTCCCCGGAGGAACCGGTAAGAGGGAGGTTTTCCCTCCACCTTCCAGGATGGGAGAGAATAACCACAGATTCTTGGGTGCTCCAGCTCATAGCAGAAGGACACTCGATAGAGTTTCTTCAGAAACCACCCCACCACCCCCCTCTGAAGTCGTCGTGTTCACGGGAACATTTTCTCTTGGTCCAGGAGGAAATCTCGACTCTTCTGCTGAAGCAAGCGATAGAGCCTGTCCCCCTTCATCTGCAAGGGGTGGGTTTCTATTCTCATTTCTTCCTGGTCCCAAAGAAGACAGGAAATCTCAGACCAATTTTGGATCTCAGTTCTCTGAATCTTTACGTAGAGTACAAAAGGTTCAGTATGCTCTCTTTGCAGAGCCTTCTGCCCTGGGTCAATGGCTTTGTGCTCTAGATATGCAGGATGCTTATCTGCACATTCCCATTCGTCCATCTCATCACAAATACCTTCATTTTGCGTTCCAGGGGGACTACTACCAGTTCAGCACTCCTGCTTGGTCTCATCCCTCGGCCCCCCCGAGTATTTACCAAATGCCTGGCAGTGGTGGTGGCCCACCTGCGTAACAAAGGAGTGCAGGTCTTCCTGTACCCGGACGACTGGCTCCTGGCGGCCTCATCCAGGGAGGAACTCCTGTGTTTCTTCTCTCTTACCCAGCAGGTTTTTGCCTGCCTGGGTATTACCATCAACCATTCCAAGTCTCATCTGGACCCATCCCAGAGGCTACAGTTTATTGGGGCGATCCTCGATACAACCATGGGCAAAGCCTTCCTGCCTCCAGACAGGGTGCCCACCTTCAGACCTAAATAAAAGTCTGTTGTCCGACCCAGGGATGGTCTCTAGTAGGTCGGTCGGCCCTTCCTCGGCTCATGGCGGCTGCTATCCTGACAGTACTTCGCACTCTGCTCCACATGAGGATCTCTCAGTGGACTCTATGCTCTCAATGGGATCAGCTAGTGGACGACCTAGATCATTCAGTTCTGATCTCCTCGCCAAAGATGCGAGACTTGCAGTGGTGGATGGTTTGAGAGAACCTGTTTCGGGGAGTTCCTTTCTTTCATCCTCCCCCCTCCCAGACTCTAACCACACATGCCTCAGGCGAAGGTTGGGGAGCCCATCTAGGCCCTCATCGGACCCAGGGCTCCTGGTCCAAGCTAGAACAAGCTCTCCACATCAATGTGCTGGAGCTTCGGGCAGTGTTGTACGCTCTCCAAGCCCTTCACCAATACATCCTTCCCGGCCACCTAGCCATGCAGACGGACAACATGTGCGTGGTGTGGTACGTCAACAAGCAGGGAGGGACTTGGTCCTACCCTCTTTGCAGGGAGGCAATGAGGGTTTGGGATTGGGCAACACAACACGACCTTCACCTTATGGCAGTTCACATTCCGAGAGTCGACAACACCCTGGCAGACAAGCTAAGTCACTCTTCTGCTCTGACTCTCGAGTGGGAACTGGATCAAGGGGTCCTAGACAATATCTTCCAACTTTGGGGAATGCCACAGGTCGACCTGTTCGCATCCCCTCTAAATGCAAAACTTCCCATATTCTGCTCTCTCGTTCCAGAGCGAGGCGCTTTTTGGAGCGACGCTCTGTCTCTAGACTGGAAGGACAGATTCGTCTGCCTTTCCCCCAATTCCACTTATCCCATGAGTCTTGCAGAAACTAGCTTCAGAAGGAGCGAGAATGATTCTGATCTTTCCTTTCTGGCCCAGGCAAATCTGGTTCTCTCTTCTACAACAATCTTCAGAGAATCCTCCTCTTCCTCTATGTCGAGGTTTGTTGACCCAGGATCAGGGGACCCTGGTCCATCCAGGCCTCAAGTCCCTTCAACTGCATGCATGGCTCCTGCAGACCTAGCCCAATCCCATTTTGGAGTGTCTCCCAAAGTGGCGGAGATTTTAGTGGAGGCCAGAAAACCCTCCACCAGATCTACTTATGCCATGAAGTGGAAAAGATTCACTATTTCCAAGAACGTGGAACCTTTCTCCTGTTCAGCGGGGCTTCTGCTGGATTATCTACGTCATCTGTTTGACCTAGGTCTCAGCCATTCCTCTCTGAATGTACACATGGCGGCCATTTCAGCCTATCATGTTCCCTTCGCAGACAAGGCTTTTGCTCAACTGGAGGTCTGTCTCCAAGACCTTTCTCAGAGGGGTCCTCCATCTGAGGCCCCCCATCCGTATTCCTGCTCCCCCTTGGGACTTGAACTTTGTTCTCGAGAAACTTACTCTCCCTCCCTTCGAACCTGCAGCTTCTGCGGATTTGAAGTTCCTTTCATGGAAGACTCTTGTTGGTGGCCATTACTTTGGCTCGGAGAATCTCCGAGCTCCAGGCCCTGATGTGTAAAATCCTGTGCTTGATTTTTCACAAGGAACGAGCTGCTCTTCGCACGAATCCTTAGTTTCTCCCTAAAGTAGTAGCCAAGTCTACCCTAAATCAGTCCATAGAGTTACCTGCCTTTTTTACGCAGTACTCTAATCAAGGGGAGTATTTACTCCATACTATGGAAGTTCACCGGCTTCTGAGATACTACACCAGCAGGACGAAGGATCTCAGAAAGACTGATCAGTTGTTCGTCTCTTTTGCTTACAAAAGGGAAGGCAATGCTGTTTCCAAACAAAGTCTGTCTAAGTGGTTGGCTCATTGCATCACTTTCTGTTATGACAAATACAACAGGACCCTCCTGGGTCAAGTCAGAGGCCACTCCACAAGAGGAGTAGCAGCCTCCATGGCTTGTTTCAAGAATGTGTCTGCGGCAGACATCTGCGCTGCCGCCACCTGGACTTCCGTCCATACCTTTACGAAACACTACAGTTTAGATGTTGCCTCTCGCCGTAGAGCAGGCTTTGGGCTGGCTGTTTTGCAAGGCCTCCTATCTTGAGGCCTTCACAACCAGAACTACCTTTTGGAGTAGTTTTCCTCCTCCTGGTGCCTCTCTTTGTTCCAGACTGCTTGGGATTCAGTCCTGTATGTAATTACTTACTGCAAGAGCCCTCGCGAAGTAAGATAGTACAGTTACGTAAGAAATTACCATAACAGTAGATCTTCAAGAGAGGCTCTTGCAATAGGTAATACCTTCCGGCCCTCCATCCCCCTAGGCTTTTTCAGCTCCTTTTCCATTGAAGGAACTATCCGCTTCTCTCTCGTCCGGCCTCTTTTGGCCTGTGGCGGGAAAGAACTGGAAGGCGGGCATCCGGGACCGCCCCTTTCTACAGATGTCTCCTGACACAGGTCACCTGACATGGGGGCGGTCCCTCGCCAGGGACTGCTAGCTAGAAATTTTTACCGTGGGGTCCTGCCGCCTGCCGGCGTCAGTCCTATGTGTAATTACCTACTGAAAGAGCCTCTCTCAAAGATCTACTGTTACGGTAAGTTCTTACGTAACTGTATTTTCTTAGGACTTGCCCTAAGTTTCTTCCTAAGGTTGTCTCAGAATTTCATCTAAACCAACCTTTTGTCCTACCTACCTACTTTGCTAACTTTCAGAATGAAGGGGAACATGCTCTGCATTCTTTGGATGTTAAGAGAGCACTGTTTCTTTCTGGGTAGAACAGAAGAAATTTGCAAGGCTCAACAACTGTTTGTTTACTTCCCTGTGACCCAGCTGGGTCAACCTGTCGCTATTAGGTGCATTTCAGCATGGCTGATAGCATGCCTCCGCCACTGCTATTCTGTGGCACAGGTTAAGCTAGAAGGCAGAGTGTACGCTCACTCTACTAGGGCAGTCGCGTCATCTCTGGTGGAAATCCGCAATGTGCCCATCGCAGACATTTGCAATGCGGCTACATGGAGCTCAGTGCATACTTTCATTAAGCACTGTGCTTTAGATGTCCATGCCAGATGACATCTGTCATTTGGCAGGACCATTCTAAACGGACTTCTGTCCTAAGCACGTGAGCTCTTTGTCTCCTGCCGCCCATCTCGGGGGATTATTTAGCTCTGTACTCTCCCATTAGTGTGAATGAGTGGTGGAGACTTTATGTCCAGGAAGATATGGAAATTACTTGCCTACCGTAATTCTTGAACTTCTTGGACGAAGTCTTCACCACTCATTCACAGGCCCGCCATCCCCCGAGCTCACGTCTCTGTTTTTGATCTTCACTCCCTCAGTGGTTGGGCTGTGAAGACTCTATTGTTGACCCTTCTTACACGGGTCATTCAGACTATCTCGTGTCCGATTTTGTTAGGTTAGGCCTCTAGGTTAGTTACACTGCACCTCCTCGGGGAAAAAAAGGTACTGAGGTGGTTGGAGTGTCGACGCCGAGATAGTCTTTACTGCACGAACCATGGCTTGCGGTGCCGCTTCCTCATGGCTTCATCTCTGGTGCCTACCCTCTCGAAAAAATGTGCTCCCGCTGGGTCCTAGTGCCTCCGGCATAGATCCCATTAGTGAATGAGTGGTGGAGACTTCGTCCAAGAAGATCAAGAATTACGGTAGGTACGTAAATTTCCATTTCTAGGGACATGGATATGTTGTTCATCCACACTCTCTGGCAGGTATCCTTGCCGCTTTAATTCTTGCCAGAAGGTCTTCAGGCTGGCTCCTCCCACCCACCCGGGTGGTAAAACTCTCGGCTTCGCCCCATGACGTCAGATCTTCCTTACCGCTTGGAAGCTCAAGTTCCCTCCTTAATGCTCTGCGTTTTAGACTGGATCCTATTTTTTCGGTTCGTCCGAAATTGATTTTGAAGTTTTCTAAACTTCGGTCTTCGCTTCCCCGCGGCCAAGCATGGACAAATCTGTCTCTGCTGAGGTGCCCTGCGGGCAGAAAAATGTCCAGGACAGATCCGCACTCCACGCATGCTCACTGCTTAGGCCTAGATCACGACCCGCAGGCTTGCAGAAGCTGTGCCGCTCTTTCTCGGCCAATGTTCTGGACAATCGCGCCGCCCGTTTGAAGCTCGGGCGCCCCGAGAAACGTTTTCCGCCGGTAAAATCCAAAGAGGCTCATTGGGCGGTGTCCACAGCAGCTGGCTCGGCTGAACAGCTCGAGCAGATGATCGCCTTCGAGGAGGAGGCGGCCCAGGCCACATCTTCTTCCTCCTTGGTTGCGGCATTTATCCTGCTGTCTCTGAGTTCCTCGTATACAGCTTCGTTCAAGGAGCTTTGCCAGTCCCTTTCCACGAAAGGAGAGGGGCCTTCGGGACATTTTTCTCGGCCCAAGAAAAGGGAATCGAAGGTAAGTCCCATCGTCGGCGTTCGTGGGAGCGGGAGAGGTCCCCCTCCCCGAGCAGCCGACCGTCGACTTCGGTCAAGGTTGCAGCTGAGGCCGCTGGCTTCACGGTGCCCCCGTCAGGGCAGCCTGCCGAGACTCCCGTCGGCGAAGTCGAGATTTTTCTCGATCCGTTAGATGGGCTGTCGACTGGAGAAGCCGACAGCCCTACTTCACCGGTTCCCCCGGTGGATACCGAGGATCTGCCTGCTCCTTCGGGATCGCAGTCCCCGGTTAAAGTTCCCGAGCCAAGGGAAGAACGGGTATCCCCCGCCCCTTCCCAGACCCACCTCAGTCTCCGGGGTCTCGGTCTCGACCTCTTCTCGTCCAGCTGCTCCCCCGACATCGGCGATCTCGGCTCGTTATCAAGTAAGCGGCGACGCTGCTCTTCCTCGCCCTCCTCCTCCTCGGGTGAGGAGAGGCCATGGCGCAAGTTGCGCCGGCGCTACGAGGATCTGATGTGGCAGCAGTTGCTGTTTTCTGGGCCTAAGCCGACCCCGGCCATCAAGTGGCTGTCGCCGGAACGGCCGAAGCAACCACTCGTTCCAGTCGAGTTGCCCGCCCCAGGACCGGTTGCTAAGCCGAAACCAGCTGGTCCACCGATTGTGGTGGAACCTCCGCCTCCACAACCAAAGTCGAGGGCACCGACCAAGAATTCTCGGTCGTGTCATGGCCTGCCCCACAGATTGTCGGTCACCCTCACTCCCGACCGCACTCAGCAGGTGGAGGGTGGGTCAGGGCCGAGGCAGCTCTTCGCAGACTCTTCGGAATCCGACAACGATTCCTCCCTGTTCTCCAGGCAGTGCGATCTGGAGTCCTCCGGGGGCCAGTCAGTGGACGATAGCCCATCGCTCTTCTTGGGTCTGCTTCGACTCATCTCGGAGTCCACCGGATGCAGCTCGAGCTCGTGTCCAAACGGGCTGAGTATCCTCGACGGAGATTCTGGACCGAGGGATTCTCCCACGATGCTCTTCCGTGGCTGAGGCCATTGTCGGCCCAGCCTTGGAGCTTTGGCAGCAGCCTGCTTCCTGTCCTGCGCCTCGGCCAGGATGGCCAGGAAGTATGCAGTCACCACCTGCTCTTGTCTGTTTTCGGAACACCCTCTGCTGAGGGGTTAGTCACCGACAGTTTCTGGCGTTCCGGTAACGCTCAGGATGTGGACAAGCCCCCCGACAAGGAGTCCAAAAAGCTGGACTTTGCTGGGCGCAAGGTGTACGCTGTGTCCTCCCTCGGCCGCCGACAGGCCAGCTCGGCCGTGCTGATTGCACACTTCTCCCACGCCCTCATGGGCTCCCTGGATGAGGTCGTTCCTCATCTCCCGCCTGACCTGCAGACCTCGGTCCGCCAGGTGTGGGACCAGGGTAGGGCGGTGGCGAAGCAGGAGCTCCAGACTGCTCTGGACATAGGTGATTCCTGTGCCAGGTCAGTAGCAGCCGCTGTGGCCATGAGACGCAGGGCGTAGCTGAGGATATCCACCTTCACAGCGGATACCCAGCACAAATTGGCGGACGTCCCCTTCGTGGGGACTGACCTCTTCGGCCCTGGAGTGGAGGGACACCTCCAGCAGATCGAGACGTCCAATGCCACTCTGGACTCGGTCACCTCCTCCCAGAGGGACAAAGGCCGCTGTCAGCAGCAGAAATCCTTTCGTCCTTCGGTCCCTGCTCTTCGCCCGGCCCAGCAGCACCAGGAACAGGGCCAGCAGGCTCGCGCTTGGCGTCCCAAACCCAAGCCGATGGCTTCCTCCAACAGGAAGCAAGGAGGTAAAGGCCCGGGAGGTCCCTCAGCCGGTTCTTCCTCCAAGGCTGCCCAGTAACTGATTGAGGGGTGCCGCCCCCAACCTCGTCACTCCCCCCGGGTTCCCCCCTTGGGGGGACGGCTTCGCCACTTCCTTTCCGCCTGGTCCGCTATCACCACAGACCACTTGGTGTTGGAGGTGGTAGGAAAAGGCCTGCCTCTGGAGTTTGAGCAGGTACCGCCTTTTCGAGCTGCCGCCTCGGGGCACGGGTCCACAGCCTTCTGTCGGCCCCGGGCCGATATTGCCCTGCTCTCTAAAGAGGTAATCAGGAAGGTGGCGGACCCTCCTCCAGACCCGGGTTTGTGTCCAGGTCTTCCTGGTCCCCAAGCGACGGGGCTGGCGCCTCATTCTCGACCTGCACGACCTGAACAAGTTCCTAAGGTCTCGGACCTTCAGGATGGTCACTCTGGCTCAGATAATCCCATCCTTGGAACGAGGCGTGTGGTTCTGCTCCCTGGACCTCCAGGATGTGTTCTTTCATGTCCCAATCCATCCGTCCCATCAGAGGTTCCTCTGCTTCAGAGCGGAGAGATCTCTATACGAGTTCAGGGCCATGCCCTTCGGCCTCTCCCTAGCTCCCAGGGTCTTCACCAAATGCATGGCAGTGTTGACAGCATTTCTGCGGCGCCGAGGGGTCCGGGTGTACCCTTACCTGGACGATTGGCTGATAGCAGCCCCCTCCAGACCGGAGGCGGAGCGGTCCAGAGATCTGGCCCTCCAGGTTTACTCTCAGGTTGGCCTCCTCATCAACGAGGCCAAGTCGGAACTCGTGCTAAAGCAGGTGATTCTGTTCATCGGGGCAGAGCTCGACTCTCTGCGAGCCAGAGCATGGCTCCTGGCGGACAGGGCCGAGGTTCTTTCCTCCTTTGCCCAATCATTTCTGGTTGGGCAATTGCGCCCTGCCAGGGACTTCCTGGGCCTCATGGCGGCCTGCACCAGCATGGTCCGTTGGGCCCGTTGGTACATGCGTCCCCTTCAATGGGGACTGGCCAGCCAATGGTCACAACGCCGCGATCCGTTGGACCGGCCCGTAACAGTGACCCAGGAGATGTGGAACGCTCTCCAATGGTGGATCGTTCCAGCACATCTGCAGGAGGGTATCCCGTTCGTCCGCCTCGAGCCGACGGTCTCCCCCTCGACCGACGCATCTCTGATGGGTTGGGGTGCCCATCTGGGGAACACCGAGCGACGCCCTCTGGTCCCTCGAGTCCCGATGCCATTATCAACCTGCTGGAGCTTCGAGCGGTCCGTTTAGCTTCACCGCCTCGCCCGCTTTCTGCGGGTCATGGTTCAGGTCCAGACGGACAACACCACGACTATGTACTATCTGAACCGCCAGGTGGGACGCCCCTTGCTGTTATGCAAGGAAGCCTCCGCATTTGGTCCCTAGTGCGCAGCCTGGAGGCGGATCTCCTTGCCATTCACGTGGCAGGAGCCTCCAATACCCTGGCCGATGCCCTAAGCCGGATAGGGGCTGCGTCTCACGAGTGGTCTCTCCTGCCAGAGGTAGTACAAGATCTCTTCTCCCACTGGGGCATGCCTCAGGTGGACCTGTTTGCCTCCAGGGAGAATGCGAAGCTGAGTCTGTTCCGTGCCCGCCCCCTTCAGCAGGACTCGCTGCAGGGGGATGCCTTCTCGAGGCCGTGGACCCCGGGCCTCTTCTACGCCTTTCCCCCATTTCCCTTGATCCACAAGGTGCTTCTCAAGGCAAGGAGGGACAAGGCACATGTGATTCTGGTAGCCAGATCTCCTCAGCCTCCGCTCCAGGCTCCCGAGGCGGCTTCCAGCCCGCCCGGACCTTTTCTCAGTCAATCAGGGGAAGGTATTCCATCCGGACCTTCAATCCCTGCACCTGACGGCCTGGTTCCTGAGCGGCTAGAGTTCCAGGCTCTGGGTCTTTCCGACGAGGTCCTCAACGTAGTTGAGGCGTCCCGTAAGGAGTCGACCAGGAAATGCTATGCCTTCAGATGGAAGAGGTTTTCCATTTGGTGTCAGGGGAAGGGCTTGGACCCTTCCGACTGCTCCTTGGCAAGCATTCTGGACTACCTGTGGTCCCTTTCTCAGCAAGGGCTTCGGTCGACAACCCTAAAGGTGCACCTGGCAGCCATCTGTGCATACCGGGCGCGGGTCGGCAAGCAGTCGGTGGCACAGGAGAAGGTGGTCGGGCACTTTTTCAAAGGCCTTGACCACATTTCCCCTCCGGTGCGAGAACCTCCACCTCCGTGGGATCTACTGCTGGTGATGGCCAAGCTCATGGGCAAGCCATTAGAACCAATGCACAGGTGTGATCTTTCACACCTGTCGTGGAAAGACCGCCTTCTTGGTGGCTGTCACGTCAGCCAGAAGGATGGGAGAGCTCCAGGCTCTCCATCGAGCCTCCCTACCTGGTCTTCCACAGGGACAAGGTTGTCCTGCGCCCCACCCGAAATTCCCTTCGAGAAGGTGGTGTCGGGAGTTTCACCTTTACCAGGTGTTGACTCTGCGGTGTTCTCCTAATCACACCTCGGGGCCAGTATAGGCTCCATCACTGGACCCTAGGCAGCGCTCGCTTATTATAAGGAGGCGGACTACTGAGTTCGGGGAGAGTTTCGTCAGCAGTTTGTCACCTACGCTGAAGCCGCACCTGGCAGACCTGCAGCAAAGCAGACGATTGGCAGGTGGATCACCTCCTGCATAGAGCTCTGCTACAGGTTGGCGGGCATGGATCCTCCCAGAGGGATAAGAGCTCATTCTACCCATCATACCGCTGCATCGGTAGCTGCTTCCAGGGACGTCCCTATCCAGGATATCTGCAGGGCTGCTACCTGGAAGTCGGTACATACCTCTATTACCCACTACCACATCAACCTCGAGTCATGCCGGGATGCTGGTTTTGGGGCCTCAGTTTTCCAGTCTCTCTTTCCCAAGTAAGTATTGGGGGTGTGCGCCTTGCCTCCCTCCTCCCGGAGAACTGCTAGGAGTCTGCCAGAGAGTGTGGATGAACAACATATCCATGTCCCTAGAAATACTGGTTACTCACCTGTAACAGGAGTTCTTGGAATGGTATATGTTGTTCATCCACACGACCCACCCGACCTCCCCGGCCGACGGCACAACCTGAGCTTCCAGCGGGCCAGATCTGGCGTCATGGGGCGGAGCCGAGAGTTTTACCACCCAGGTGGGTGGGAGGAGCCAGCTTGAAGACCTTCCGGCAAGAATTAAAGCGGCAAGGATACCTGCCAGAGAGTATGGATGAACAACATATACCATTCCTAGAACTCCTGTTACAGGTGAGTAACCTGTGTTTTTTGTCCTTCGCCCACTCCTGTTAGGGGCACCAGTGTCTAAACAGACACTCTCAGAATGGTTGGTTAATTGCATTGTATTCTGCTACCAGAAGCGTAATAAACCCTTACCAGGATCGGTATAGGGTCACTGTACTAGAGGGATGGCAACCTTATTTGCCTCCCTAAAAAAATGTTTCAGCTCCTACCATTTGTGCAGCAGCTACTTGGAGTACAGTGCACACATTCATCAGACACTACAGTCTGGACATTGCTTCCAGGCACAGAGCGGGCTTTGTTCTTGCCATCCTGCAAGGGCTTATCTCATGAGAGGTTCCCTTTTACCTTTCTCTTATGCTCCTCCCGAATTTAGGGGTCGTCTCTATCATTGCTTGGGATGCTGTCCTAATGGTGTAACCTGCTGCAAGAGCTGTTTCCGGAAGTAAGATAGTACAGTTACGTAAGAACTTACCGTAACAGTAGATCTTCGAGAACAGCTCATGCAGCAGGTACTTTTCCACCCACCCTCCCATCAGGAGGTCAGATATATTGCTTACCATCTATTGGTCTTCCTTTGGAAGTGGATCCTTGGTCTCCCATCAGTATTACAATGCTATGCCAGAGTCTCCAGCGGAAGAACTGAGGGACGCTGGGGTACTGCCCCTTTTATGATGCAGGGAACGTCGGGGCGGTCCCCTGCTGCCTGCCGGCTTCAGTCCTAATGATGTAACCTGCTGCTCTCGAAGATCTGCTGTTACGGTAAGTTCTTATATAACTGTACTTTTATTCACCAACTGCCCGTTACAATATAAAAAAAAACTATCCGAAAGGTACTACCCATAGAATATAATGGCGCTCGTCCCCGCGCTCTCCCTAGCATCATGTCACAACTTTAGTGAGCGTGGGTGTCCTCAGAAACCGGGAAGTCCTCTGGACCCAGTGGGGCTAAATTTGCAAGTGATGCCATTTGTTAATTTTTGGATTACTGGGCAAAATATCCTCAGCAGTAACGTCAGAGCGGGGTAAGGCACCGAGCTGGCAGGTGCCGATGCTGAGACTGGTAAATCTCTTTAAGCATAGTGAGGGATCTCTTGGAAGAAACAAGATGACTGCAGTAATTTTTTCATTCTGCTCCAGAACTTCAGGATGTGGCATTTTCTGTCAGGATGCATTCAGACTACAGTGGCAGAACCTATTTCTGTATGCATTTCCACCAATCCTTGTAGTGCAGAGGGTATTGCTCAAACTGGAGATGCATGGGAGCAAGATGGTACTGATTGCCCCCTGCTGGCCTCGACAGATGTGGTTTGTTCTGAACAGACCATCAGCAAACCAAGGATCCTTCCACTCAGGATGGACTTACTGACGGTCACTTGGTCCATAACAACCTGCGCCCCTTCATCTTTGGCTGGGCTCCTGAAGAGAGAGAGAAGTGCACAGGTGCAAGGTATCTCGGAGGGTCTCTGAAGTGCTTTTGGCTGCTCGTAAACCTTCCATTAGGAAGACTTACACTGCCAAATGGAAAGGTGTTTCAGTCTGGTGCTCCAGAACCTGCATGAACCCTTTTAAGTGCCCATTTGACAAGGTCCCCGAGTACTTGCTGGACCTTTCTGATGTTGGCGTACAGTATTCTACAGTTAAGATCCACGTGTGTATACCACGAGCCTGTCTGTACCCTCTACCTGGCACAGTTTGCGCTGTTCAAGGGGATTCCTTAAGGGCATCTTACATATGAGGCTTCCTGTCTGGAAACCAGTGGCTGCCCGGGATTCCAGACTTGTGCTGGATGTGCTCAGTTGCTCGCCCATAAGCCTTTTGAGCCCCTTGCGACATGTGAGCTGAAGTTTTTAACTAGGAAAGTAGCATTTCTAAGTGACCACTTCTGCTCGTATGGTGTTGGAAAGCCATGCCTTGGTCACAGATCCTCTATATGCTATTTTCCACAAGGACGGGGTAGTTCTGTGCACACACCCCCCAAGTTCCTACCTAACGTTATGTCACAGTTCCATCTGAATCGGCCACTAGTGCTGCCTGCCTACCTTCAGCTAAGACTCACTTGTGTGACTCTATGGTGAAGATATTCCTAGAAGATCAAGAATTACGGTGAGTACATAATTTTCATTTTTACTGCTGGTATTTGGTTCACATCCACATTAATTTATTTCAAACCCCAGGAAATCTTATTGTATTCTGACTTACACAGTATGGTCTCACCATAGGACTGCCCCGGAGCCGAAATGGGTAATAGAACCTGTGCAAATGATGGAATGCTAGACTCATGCTCGATTTTCAAATCAATGTCTCTGGTTCTAAACCATCAGATTCTTTACTCCACTTGCCTCAGTAAGTCGTCTCCAGAGAGCTCTCCTTCACTGCTTGAAAAAACGTTATTTTCTCAGTTTTTACCTAGTATTTTCAGTTAATTTTTATATTTCTATCACTGTCTTTGGTTTTCAGGTAGAGTTTGTTTAGATTTAGTGTTCGTGAGGTAAGTAGTTGGTTCTCTCTTCGGTTTGTTAACCGAGGGGAAACAGGCATTCTCTGTTACAGTTTCTTTAGTATTATTGTTCATTAATTTGAATTTTGCCAACTCGGGTATAGTCGGTTGTTTGATTTAATTTTAACTGGGGTAAAAAAAATATATATATATATATATATATATATATGCATATGTATAGATATATATATATATATATATATATATATATATATATATATATATATATAATGACTCAACAGGAGTCTTTCCCAGGCATTAATGCATGGTTGGGGGCTTCCACCACCCAACCATGCATTAATGCCTGGAAAATTACCTCCTGTCAAGGTCATTAAGGCACTTGTAATATGGAAGTGTTACAGAAATTGACTGCCAATATTATTATTTAAACCGGGAACAGAGATATGTATTTTTGTGCGAGTTACTGTATGCTAGTTAGCATCATATGTTTTGAACCGTCTAAGATTAGTTTATACTGTGGATGCAGCCTGCTACGAGTTCAACATTTCGTTTGTTGATCTGTAGTCTAATAGAGCCCATGTGTCACTGTCAGGTAAGACGTCGTTTGCGCTGCTGCTCGAAACAGCCGAACTATTGTCACAGCTGAGTGAGTGACTGGAAACTTTTTCTTTGTGTGCTCAGGTAGCACTTTTCGTGTGGAGAGTGTTTGTATTACAAAATGAAGCAGTCATTTCTAGGGAATTAATGACCGCTTCATTTTGTACTACGGGGTGTGTTTCCACTTATCGTTGTGCAGGATTTATGGCAGAGATTTTTAGCCATATTACAAATATATATATATATATATTTATAAAATGGGTCAGGAAATTGTCCATTTATTGGATGACCACCACCACATGACCGTGCATTATATCAGAGCGACCGTACACCTCACTTTTACCCCTCAAAATGATTTTGACATTTTATATGATAGATAAACCACTCTGAGGTGTGCGGTCGGCGCTTCTGATATCATGCGACACCTTGGTGGTTGACGAATACCAGCGCATGTGATATCAGAGCAACGACCGCTATCACCTCAGAGTGGTATATCTATTACTTACATGGAATACATGATGGTAGGAGGGGTATGGAAAATATTCTGACTCCTGCAGAGTGAGAATGCACAACTGGTGCAGAAGTCAGAATATTTTCCATACACCACGATCTGCACATCATGTGTACGATTTACAGTATACCACTGGGCTGAGAGCTTTAGGAACATTTTTTCTGTTTATGTGTTTCCTGCTCATTCGGTGTGGGGTTCTGAATGGACTGGGAGTGAAAAACACAGCTGAATGTGTTTTGGAAAGCTAATTGAGTGATTCAGTGGCTCACTGAGAAAGACAAACTGCTGCAGGTAGCAGTAAGAGAGAAACTGCTTTGTAAAAGTGTCATTTAGAATTCAGGTTGTTTTCAGGCCGAGATCAGCACAGTCATGGGCTAGAAGTGTTAGAAACTCAGTGGGACAGAGCTGAGTGTGTTTTGCAGAGCTAATTGAGAAAGTTTCAGCTTTAGTGAGAGAGAGAAACTGTTTTTGAAGCAGTTTCCTTTAGAATGCTATCTGCAGTGCAGATATTCTCACTCCAGTGAGCAGAGTGAGGATAAATGTGATAGCCTCACTCCAGTGACATCAGCAGAGTGAGGATAAATGTGATATCCTCATTCTGGTGATGTCATCAGGATTTATCCTCACTCCAGAGAAAATAACGCAGGTTATTCCACTGCAATAGCGCTAACCCCAGTGGTATAAATATATATATTACATTAGAGTTAACTTATTCTTGTAGTTTCTGGGTTATGTCACAGAAAACCAAGAAGAGAACAGGACTGTCACTTTTCCAGCACTGTACTGAGCGTGGGGAACCTTTTGCTAAATCCGATCCACACTTCATTTGTTTATTTTGTCTTGGGTTTGAACACCTTAAGACAGATTGTGAGATCTGCAAGAACTTTCCACAGTCGAAAAACATTTAGAGAGACTGCAGGAAAGGATGACTGACAAGGCTGCTGATCCAGCCATTGAGAAATCGGTTACTCCTCAATCTGTTTAGCAAAAAGTGAACTGCGATAAAGGCTGCTAAACCGGCCATTGTGGTTAAGAAAAATATCAGGAACCGCAGCCATAAAAAGCGGTAGTTCCTTCTGCAGCAGAGATCGCTAATGCAATCAAGATTATTCAGTCGCTACAAACCCTGGTTTCGGTTGGGAAGCAGCCGCTACTGATAATGATCCAGTCCCACGGTTCAGCTCAGGCCCCTGGTTTAACAGACCTTGGTGGGGACCGGTTTGAAGAAGAGGAGGAGGAGGAGGAGGATTTTGAGGAACTCACTGATCTGGACATTTCCCCCGATCCTCACAGATCAGATTCCACAGATTAGGGAACAGAAGATTTTACATCCTACTATTCATTTATGAAGCAAATTGCACAGACCTTCGACCTCCCAACCCAGGAATCCACAGAGGATGAGGAGGAAGATAATTATAGGGAAATGATGGATGTGCGAGCATCAAAAATGTTACTGAGACCACTCCACAAGTCCCTCAGAAAGCAAACTCTTAAACTGTTGCAGACACCCACTTCAGTGCCCCCTACAGATAAAAAGGCAGGCAAGAAGTACTGGGTTGCCAAGACTGGTGCTGAATTCCTTTATGGGCATCCCAGTCATGAAGGTGCGATACAGGCTGCATCTTGTAACAAAGCTGGCATCCCCCTGGCCTCTCACCTTCTGAACAAAGACTCTAGGAGGGTAGATTCTATTGCTAAAAAAGTGTACCTTGGGTTTTCCCTGGCTATTAGGCAGGCCACATACATGTCCTACATAGCCAGGTATCAGAAGAACCTTTGGTCAACTGTGCGATTTCTAAAGCAGTTCCTTCTCCCATGGCAGCAGACCTGAAAGAAGCTGCAAAAAGAGGACTCGAGGCTGCTAAAATGCAGTTTAGGATGGCAGTGGATTCCAATAGCATGGCATCCAGGCAAATGGCAGCATCAGTGTCCCTTAGGAGGTTTGCCTGGCTCAGAACTACTAATCTGATGCAGGACACTCAAACCAAAGCCATGGACTTCCCTTGTGACCCTATGTCTCTGTTTGGAAAACAAACAGAAGCATACATGAAGAAGATGGATGAATATAAGGCTGCCTATAAGAGTGCAGCAGCAAAAGAGAGAGCAATCTACACCCCAGAAACACCAGACCAGAGGTGGCAGGGGTAGAACTCACTACTGGCCCTTTTTCCAGCCTCAAGCTTTTCCCCAGTACCAGCTGTAAAGGGGATACTTTAGAAGCAGGGGAGAAGGGGCAGTGCCCATACTAGCCCCAGTGTTCAGCCAGCAGCCCAGACAAAGCAGACACCTGAGGTGCCTGCTCAGGTCGCCTCCCCAGTCCCAGTAGGGGGCAGGCTGGCTCACTACCTCCAGGAGTGGAAAAATATCACCACAGACAAGTGGGCCCTGGAGGCGGTGGGCCAGGGTCTTGTTCTCAGCTTCAAGCTCATGCCAAAGCTGAGGTCAAGGGCTTTCAAATCCTCTTCCCCTTCAGAAACAGCTTTGTTAGAGGAGGAAGTTTCAAGCCCTTGGGTGAAATGGAACCCAGAACGTGGTCCTACATGTCTGGCTTCCATACCCAAGGGCACCACCAATTATGGTGGGCTGGTGGTTCGGGCAGTTTGGGAGGTTCATCCGACTCGGGCGATGTTATGCAATGCCAGGTCCATTAAAAACAAGACTGCAGTTATTGCAGATCTTGTTGAAACAGTGGACCTGGCATGCATTACCGAGACCTGGCTGGATGAGAACTCTGACCCCATTTTGGAGGCTGTTATACTGGCTGGGTACTCGGTGATGCACCGCCCAAGAGTAGACCGCGCGGGGGGGAGGGTTGCCGTCTGTTTCAAGACAGAACTTATCCTCACGAGTGTACTAGTTGAGGAGGCTAAGTCATTCAAGTGTGTCGTAGTAGCAGGTGTAGGTTGTCGGATTGCTCTCATCAATCGTCCACGCGGCGATGAGAAGCAGTTCCTTCAGGAAGTGGCGGACTTCGTTGACATGGCGTTTGAGTCACCCAGACTGATGGTGCTGGGTTACTTCAGCGCCTGGGTCGACGATGAATTTTCGCAGTTTGGCCGGCACTTCCTCCAGTTGATGACTTCTCTGGGCCTTACACAGGTAGTTACCACTGCTACTCACAAACACAGACACTCCCTTGACTTCGTCTTTCTCCTAGGGATTGAGACTTCTGACTTGGGGGTGGAACCAGTTGGGTGATCTGACCACTACACCGTGGGGTTTAGTTTTAGCACCCCCCCCCCCGTAGGCCTACCCCTGTAGAGATGATCAAGTACCATCCTTTACAAGATATTAACTCTCATAGCCTACTGACGGTGCTTGACCTCTCGTCCCTTTCGTTAGCAAGCAGTGACCCAGAGACCCTCGTGACAGCCTATAATTTGGCCGTCTCGGCGGCTCTGGATTTCATTGCTCCTGTCCGAGTTCGTCCTCTCTCCCTTCGCCCTCGATCCCCTTGGTTTGATGGGACTTTGAGGGAGATGCTGAGACTAGGACGAAGGCTAGAGCGTTGTTGGCGCAAGTCTATTCTAGATGCCGACCACCTTAGATTGATAGACCATTATCAAGCCTATCAATCTGCAATCTCCCGTAAGACGGCAGAGTTCCTGTCTGGGGAGATTGCGGCTGCTCAGAATCGACTGGGTCAGCTTTTCCGCACTGTAGAAAGACTGTACAACCCAGCCTGTCTGCAGGTGCGGAAAGCTGTTTCACAATTAGAGTGCGACGAACTCGCTCGATTCTTTGCTAATGAGGTTGCTGACATCAGAGCAGCACTTTAACCGACACACTCTAAGGGTGTTGCTTTTGATCAGTCCGAGGTCACTACACCTCAGTTTTCTTGGATGACCTTCAGCCGACTGGAGTTCATGGACGTCATGTGGATTATCCAGGCTGTGCGCCCTATGTACTGTAATTTGGACCCTGTACCAACATCCCTAATTTTGGATTGTATTGATGTCATCGGTCCGGTTCTTGCGCAACTGGAGGACCATTTGACAATCCATGATGTCTGTGAACCGCTCCAGTCCAGTTTCCATAAGAGACATAGTACCGAGACAGCGCTGGTTCGGGTGTTCAATGATCTCCTGATGGCCAGAGTTCGGAAGAGTCATTCTATCTTGGTCCTTCTGGATCTCTCGTCAGCGTTTGACACCATGGACCATGGGGTATTGCTGGAGCACCTGAGGCACATCTGTGGACTGTCAGACACGGTTCTCAAGTGGTTTACATCGTTCCTCATGGGTAGAACACAGAGTGGTGTCAGGAGTTTATTCTTCAGACCCCATCTCTCTGTCGTGTGGAGCTCCTCAGAGCTCGTTGCTTTCCCCCGTGTTGTTCGCGGTGTACATGCTTCCCATCGGAGACATTGTAAGAAGGTATGGGCTGATGTTTCACTGCTATGCTGATAATACCCAGCTCTACCTGTCTTTCATACCCGACCAGGTTGGAGGTGTCTCGGTCTTTAACAACTGTCTGAAGGAAATCCAGGAGTGGGTGGATGGATGCCAGCTGGCTGAAGTTGAACTCGGGGAAAGACAGATGTGTTGGTAGTGGACCCGGGTCGCCAGATATGGGGGGTTGGGAGCTGGTTCACCTTCGGGAATTTTTCTCGATGGTGTCTCTCTCGCCAGCCTCTGAACAGGTGCGTAACTTGGGGGTAATTTTTGATGAAGGGCTGACCCTGCCTTTGTAGGTGTCGGCTGTCATCAAATCTTCCTTCTACCATTTTAGGAATATCGCCAGGATTAAGCACCTGGTTCCGTCTGGAGACCTTCCCACCTTGATCCATGCCTTTGTGTCCTCGCGCTTGGATTATTGCAGCTCCCTCTACCAAGGGCTGCTTGGGATAGAAATCCGCCACTTGCAGCTAATGCAGAATGCAGCAGCCCGGCTGTTAACGGAGTCTCCTTGATCCGGTCTTATTTTACTGGTTCTGCGCGAACTGCACTGGCTGCCTGTTCAGTGGCAGATCACCTTTAAAGTCAGCTTGCTGACTTTTAAAGCCCTACACGGACAGGGCTCTGACTACCTGAAAGAGCTCCTGGTTTTTTACCGCCCCGGACGATCTCTCTGCTTGGCCGACGAGGGGTTGCTAGAGATTCCAAGGGTATGTTTAAAAACATAGGAGGCGAGAGCTTTTGAGTATGCTGCCCCTACTTTTTGGAATTCTCTACCCCGCCGGCTTCAGGAGTGCACAACTGTGGAGGGATTTAAACATTCCCTAAAAACGTATTTGTGGCTCCAGGCCTTTGGTAATTGATAAAGCTGATTATATTAATTGATGTTCTCCTTTTTAATTGTTGTTTTATTTTTGTGTTCTAGTATTTTAAGGTGTGTCTGTTTATGAATTGTTTGGCGCCTTGGTTGTTAAGGCGCTTAATAAATAAAATGTTATTAGTATTATTTATTATTATTAAGCCTTCTGTTACAAAAGGCGATAGAGCCAGTTCCCTCAGACGAGAAGGGAAAGGGCTTGTACTCAAGGTACTTCCTCACAATAAAGAAAACAGGGGAGTGGCAACCCATTCTGGATCTCAGACACTTAAACATTTGTTAAAACCAAAATTCAAGATGGTAACTCTGACTACTCTTTTACCAGTCCTAAGGCAGGGAGACTGGCTAGCATCCCTGAACCTAAAGAATGCTTACTTCCACATCCCAATAAGGAGATCACACAGGAAGTACCTCAGGTTCAGACTACCATCAGGCCATTACCAATTCAGGGCAGTGCCCTTCAGACTAACATCCACTCCAAGGGTGTTCACAAAATGTCTAGCTGTGGTCATGGCACACCTAAGGCGACCAGGGGTATTGGTATTCCCCTACCTGGATGACTGGCTGATAGTAGGTCAGTCATATCAGCAAGTGATAGAGGCACTGGCACTCACACAGGATACTCTGTATTCACTGGGGTTCTTGGTGAACCAGAAAGTCTGTTTTGGAACCAGTTCAGTTGCTCAGATTCATAGGAGCAGAACTGGACACATGAAAGGGACAGGCTTTCCTCCTTCAGAACAGAGTGGACAACCTTATTCAGGTAGCCAATTCCTTCAAGCTACATGTCCCAAGGCCAGCAAGGCATTTCCTGCAACTGCTAGGCTATATGGTAGCATCCATAGCACCTGTGTCTGGAGCCAGGTTCCAGATGAGGGACATTCAGTTTCACGTAAGAGCTCATTGGCTGCAAAAAAAGGGATTAGCTGTCAAAACTAGTACCCATCACAGTGACATTTCTCCAAGCTCTACAGTGGTAGCAAGACAAGGCCAACCTCAGGCAAGGGGTGCCATTCTTGCAGCACACCCCCTCTCTGGTACTGACCACAGATGCATCCCTCCTAGGGTGTGGGGCACATCTGGGGGATCACACAGCGCATGGCACATGGACAAAGCAGAAATCACTCCTGCCCATCAACTTGTTGGAGCGCAGGGTAGTACTCCTGGGTCTCCATTCATTCGCCAATCAAGTACAGGGCAAGGTGGTTCAGGTCAGAACAAACAATGCAACCACTATGTATTACATAAACAAGGGGGCAGAAAGTCTACTCCTCTGTGCACGGAGGCAATGAAAATCTGGACATTGGCTGCTCCCTGGAGGTTTCCCTCTCAGATGTCCATTTCCTAGGAAAGGACAATGTTCTAGCAGATGCTGTTAGCAGAATCAACCAGAACCACAACGGGTGGTCACTGAACAAGCAGGTCCTGGAGGCCATCTTCAGGAGATGGGGCACTCTAGAAGTGGACTTGTTTGCAGCTCCAAGCAGTCATCCGCTACCACAGTTTTGCTGCAGACCCCCTATCAAGGGCACAATCCGTCTGAACACACTTCTGCTGGATTAGACATGGAGGTTTCTGTATGCATTCCCTCCCTTCCCCCTGCTGTTAAGGGTGCTGAAAAAACTCAGAGCCCAGCCAGCAACAATGATTCTCATTGCCCCAGACTGGGCCAGACAGCCTTGGTACTCCATGATTCTATCAATGTCAGTAACCAAACCAGTCTCCCCTGGAGGCGCAACTTGTCATCCTCACAGGGCAGGATCATGTATCCCAACTTGCAATCCCTCAGGCTCAAAGCTTGGCTCTTGAGGACTTAGAATATGTATATCTGCACCTGTCAGAAGGGGTTATGGAAACTCTTAGAGTATCCAGAAAGCCATCCACTAGAAAAAACTATTCTTCCAAATGGAAGAGATTTTCCATCTGGTGCCAGGGCAGGGTGTGGACCACAAACAGGCCAGCTTGTCAATAGTCTTGGACTACATTGCCCTTCTCCATTCTACGGGCTTAAGTGCCTCTACTCTGAGAGTGCACCTGGCAGCTGTCTCAGCCCATTTATCTGTGGGTAAGAGCTCTTCCCTAGCTTCAAACTCAGTGTTTAAAAAATGTTTTAAAGGATTGCTACATTTGCATCCTCCACACTGGGAACCAGCTCCCATGTGGGATCTGAACATTGCATTGCCCAACTCATGCAACCCCCCTTTAAACCCATGTCTTCGGCAGACCTCAAGAATGTGACTTGAAAAACAGTATTCCTGGTAGCCATAAGTTCTGCCAAAAGGATTAGTGAGCTTCAGGCTTTCTACAGAACCTGGGTACATTGCTGTCCATAGAGACAACGTTGTCCTTAGGACTAATAGAAAATTCTTGCCCAGGGTGGTATCAGAGTTCCACCTGAATCAGTCTGTTACATTACTTGTCTTTTTTACTAATCATTCCACCTCAGGTGAATGCAGGTTGTGCACAGCCTGGATGTAAAAAGGGCAATCAGCTACTACCTTGAACACACACAAGGTCATAGGCAGGATCAAACTCAACTTTTCCTCACCTATGGGGATGAGGGAAGGGAAAACTAGCCACTAAAAGATCCATTGCAAGATGGATTGTGGCTTGCATTCAGTTTTACTACTCCTAGCCCATTCGACCTGGGGCACAACAGCTTCTTTGGCAGCTGCTAGAGGCATTCCACTAGTGAACATCTGTAAGGCAGCTACCTGGAAGACAGTCCACACATTTACCAAGCATTATTGCTTGGACATTCAGGCCAGAGGGAATGCCAGGTTTGGTACAGCAATTTGCAGAGCTTGTTTCTTAAATAGGTTATAGGCCCACCTCCAAAGGTACTGCTTGGGTAGTCTGCATAAATCAAAATACATTAAGGTTTCCTGGGGTTTGAAGAAAAAATCATTTACCACAGTAATCTTGTTTCTTCCAAAGGAATCTTACTGTATTCTGAGCTCCCTCCCTTCCTCCCCTACTAGGAAGCTATGGTCACTGCACTCCAGCTGTAATGGGGATGTTGCAGACCTGTGAGTATGCTGTTTCCTCTTGGGCACCTGTGACTTGAGTCTTAGTGGTGCCACATTGAATCATTTGAGGGAGGAAATTGATAACAATGGGGGGACTACTGTTAGTATTAGCATAGTTAGATAGTTCTTTGTGTATGCTTTGTAAGAATCTGATGGTTTAGAACTGTTTAACAGGGACAGTGGTTTGAAAACCGAGCTCAAGCCTAGCATTCCATCATTTGCATAGGTTCTATTAACTATTTCAGCTTCGGGGCACTCCTATGGTGAGACCATACTGCATAAGTCAGAATACAGTAAGATTCCCTTGGAAGAAACAAGATTACTGTGGTAAGTAATTTTTTCTTGTGTATGTATGTATTTAAAGTGTGGTAACCGGGAAAGGCACACTGAGCCAAGGCTCGTTTCCAGGTACGATCTGGGGAAGGGGTTGCAGAGAGAGCAAATACAATTCAGTGTCAGTATAACAATTACGGGGTAACTGGTGTACACAGAGGCATCAGTAAAGTGTGCTGGCATAAAATAAATACAGCATTGTAAAACAGCAGAAAATTGCAGACAATCATGTGTGAGGCAAAGTGCACAATGTGTGTTGGGGAGAGGGTAGAAAGGAAGGGGATGGAGCAGGTGAGAGTTAGGGGAGAGGATATAGGGTTAAGGAAGTGGTAGACAGGAACAGGAGGGTGCAGGAAGTTGCCTTTAAAGGGGAATTAAATTCAAAATTTACACACACAGAAAATATAACAAAATGTTCTGACTTGTAGGTGTACTCCTATTAACGTCCTTCCCTTTATTTGCCAAAAGGAGTTTTTCCTATATTTGCTTGCCAGTTCTATGGCCACTGGGGATCTCCATGTTAGCATTTGTTTATGACTCTTGTTCCCACAATGCATCCTGTCCCGTATGAGAGTGATACATCCAGGACCATTGATTGAGTTATAACTACAGCAGCAGCGGTCTGCTTTTAGGAGCCTGATATTCTGGCTTCAACTAAATAACTGTCTAATCCAAACTTTCTGTTTTCTAGGTATCTGTCTAGGTCTAGCCAGCAGAAGCAAATGTTTTGTTTTTAAAGATTTTCATTTTATTGAACTACATGCAACCATTAAGAAAAGCACTCTGATCACACAAGGTCACAAGTGCTGTAATTAGAAGACTGTGGCTGTTCCTTACAGAATAGCCCACTCAATTATCCCTGTGGCTTTTGTCATCTGTAAATGTAGCCTTCATCAGAGCTCCCTGGACAAGGAGAGTTAACACCACAGCTGTACTACTGTAAACTTGAGGGGAAAAAAAACTCTTGTCGAATAAATGGTCCTGGACACATCACAGTCATTTGGGACTGTATGAACAAGAAGAGCCATTAAAAATTTTAATATGGAGATCCTCAGGGGCCATAAAACCAGCAAGCAAATTAGAAAAAAATATTTTCAGCAAATAAAGGGAAGAACTTACTAGGGGTACACCTAAAAATCAAAACACTTTGCACTTGTAAATTTTGACTTTAGTTTTCCTTTAAGTGGATTCTAAAGGCAGGGAGGGCAGAGAAGGGAGGAGGCGGAGGAGGGAGGGGAGGCAGTAGGAGAAGAGTGTGGGTGGGGAATAGAGAAGGTGAGAGGGAATCCGTGGAGCAAAGCGAGTAGGAAGAGCATGGAGCGGGGGAAAACAGGGAAGAAAGATAGGAAGGGTGGGACCCAAACCAGTATTTTGCGATGAAGGCAGTACAGTAGGCCTGGAGATGTGACGGCAGGGGGAGGATGGAGAGGGAAGAGTAGAGAGAGCAGTGATGGATACCGATGGGAGAGTCGGCGAAACAGCATAAGGCATTCAACAGGGTATCAGTTGAGGAAGGTGGCAACTTGAAACAGCACTGGAGCCACAACATTAAAACAACAGCCTGTACAAAAAGTCAAGCATCACGGTTCACTGACAGAATAAAAACCTCTTGTGATAGATACCATTAAAATGCATTTATTTGCTCCACAAACGATAAAATGGTACAGCAGCACCCTCTCACCCAAACGCCAACATTTCATGTTATTTGTATGCTTTTTCAAGGTGTGAAAAAGTATAGGAATTACCTGAAATGTTGGCGTTTGTGTGAAAGGATACTGCTGTACCATTTTAGCGTAGAGCAAATAATTGCACAGGGCATCTATTCTCGCATGGGAGGAGGGAGTGATGCCATAGGAGACTCGAGAGCATGTGGTGGACGAGTCACTTTGGAATCCTTCCTAAGGCTCTGAGCATGCTCAGAGGAACTGTTTAAGTGTGAACGTGAACTGAAAATCATCAGTAAAATTACATGCATTTTTTGAACTAGACAAATACAGTTATTCAAAGTACAATCATCATTTCATGTGTTAGTGTCTAACAGTTTTTTTTGGCTTCTCTTCCTCTCTTCCCCACCAGCTGCCACTGGGATTCACTGTAAGCAGTAAGACGTTTCGGGAGTATAATCAGTATGTCTCGGTCATGGTTGAGTGCCTCTGGTCATCTGATCCTTTTTCAAAAGACAGCCATCCGCTAGGGATCTGGATGAACCCAGAGTTACTGGAGCAAACGAAGGTGCCAGAGTACAGGAAGAGTTTAAACATTGTTTATCACCCAGCATTCATAGGACATGCTATAAATTTTCTGCAGCAGGTATGGCAACTGGCTCTCTTTTTAGGGATTTCCTATTAGTGTCAAAGTGTTTTGCGGCTGCACTGGGGGACTGGTATACACTTTCTTATCTCTAATTAGTGAGTGTTTTGCCTTGCTATTGCTCCTTGCAGCTGTCTTAAAGGTTCGCTTTCTATATACTGCAAGCAGGAGAGTGCATACGAACCTGATGAGCAAGTGGCACTACTCATAAATGTGCAGCTGACCTAAATGATAACATCGAAAAAGTCCTCTGTTGTTTAGCCTAGGGCCCCCTCCAGTGATGACAAGAATAACAAACACTGTTTGTACAACTTAGTGAATTGAAAGCTAACCTTTATTATTTTCTGGGGAAAAACATATTCTAGGGGCATAGATATGGTGCACTATCCACACTAGGCAGCTATTCCTTCCCTTTTAAATCTTGCCAGAAGGTCTTCAAGCTAAGCTCTTCCCACCCACCAGGGTGGTATCCTCCTTAGTACCGTCCCGCGATTTCAGAACTTCCTTTGCGCTGGAAGCATCAGGTCTCCTCCTTTGCAGCTCCTGCATGCGGTGTAGGCTCACGCTGGTCTTCGACTGCTTCTTTTTCTGTAGGCTTTTCCAAGGCGATTCTAATGGAGCATGATGACCAGAAGGTTGGTCCAGGGTTCAAATGGTGCGCTGTTTGCACCCAAAATATGTTGTGCATTGATCCTCATGCCATGTGCACGTAGTGCCTCGGGCCCAGCATGATCTGCAGGCTTGCAACCTGTGCCAGTCCCTTCAGCCCTCCACGTTGGAGGACCATTGCACCTGTCTTCTCTTAGGCCGCCCGATTGAACGGGATCCTCCTGTTCATTCCAAGGATACCTGTATGGCAGTTTCTGCCATGGTGGGTTCTGTGGCACAGCTCGTCATCTTTGAGGAAGCTGCAGTCCAGTACGCAGCAGGTGCAGCTTTGGTCTCCATGCTTCTTCTGGTGGGTATGGGTGTTTCATTCACTGGAGCATTTCGGCACTTATGCCAGTTGCTTCCTACCCTCGGAGGGCTTCCCTGTGGGTACAGATCTTCTCTGGCTTCCAATTCTAAGAGGTCCTGTCACATGTCGTGGGACTGGGAAAGGGCACATTCTTCCCGGTCCCATGACTCTGTCTCAATGGCTGAGCTGTTGGCTTCAGCTGACACTTCTGTTCCTCCTGTCCAGGCCGCTGGCCCCCTCGGTGTCTTCATGGGTCTTTGCTGTCGAGATACAGGTCGACCAGCCAGCCAAGATCTTTGTTAACCTGTTGTCTGAGGACGGTGGGGATGACTCTTTCAAGGACCCAAGTGCTCTCTGCACTCTCTCAGGAGGGGCCGGACAAAGCCACCAATCCAGCAGTCTCCCTTCGGGAGATTAACCACTCAGGGGTTTCTCGGGGCCTGGCTCCAGCTGATCTCACGGTGCCTTCCCCTGTGTCTCCTCCCTGACGGCCTGACCATCAGTCAAGATCTCAGTCTGGCTGTTGCTCGAGATCTAGGGAATATCTGCATTCTAACCTCAGTAATACTCTGGTATTCATAACTTTCTGCAGTAAGCCCTTTAGCTAGAACTGCCCGGAGAGAATAGAACACATGCAAATGATGGAATTTTTTGCATGTGACAACTTTTCGAATGCTGCCCCATACTAACTGCCAATGTTCTAAAACTCCTCAGATTTCACTCTCCACCTGAAAAGTCTGGTCACTCGGAGTGTCGCTTTTCTACTTGTTCCTGTGACGTGAAGAAACTTATTGAATATATGTGTCCTTTATTTCATTTGCTGACTTATGCTTATTGTTTTTTGTAGTTAAACTTAGTTTTTAGTGTTGTTTGGTTATTTGTATCGGTTCCTCCCGGTTCAGTATAACCGGTGGGGAACCGAGTTAGTTTACTTTATTTCGAGGTTTTCTGTCTAAAAAACCTTGTTAGTTATTTAGATTGCGTTTAAATTTTTTTTTTTTTGTAACTGCTTTTCTCGGTTACTGAACCGCTAATCCCGGTTCGTTTTCTTCATCGGTTCGCTCCCGGAACTGACCACAACCGCTAAATTTCTATAGAAATTTTGAAATTGTTTACTTTTTTATCGGTCTCTGATTTAAAAAAAAAAAATGTCAGAGAAACCGGTGAACCCGGTTTTAAAAATTGTTCCGATTGTGGAGAAGTTTTTGCTAAGGTAGACAAACATCTATGTGTATGTCCTGTCTTGTCTTTGAGCATCTCAAGAAAGATTGTGACATCTGTAAAACCTTCCCGGAGAAATGCCTGGAATAGTTGAAGGAAAAAACTTCCTCCACCAAGGGGTCCCTCTGGCTCTGACCAGCCGATACTCCCTTCTAATGTGGCTGAAACCACTTCAATTGTTGCCTCTACCCCTGAGACGGGTGACAAAGGCATTGACTATTGCTGAACCAGCTGACTCCCCAGTTCCCTCAAAAAAGAATAAAAAACTGAAGCACACAGAATCCCCCCCAACTAGTAAAAAGAGGACTTCTGTGCCTACTCTGACATTGCCTTCTCCCCAAGAAATTGCTCAGGCATTCAAGGTGATAAAGGCCTTACAAGGCCTTGTGCCCACTGACCATCAGCCACCTGTCCTGGCTCCTGTGGGACAGACTGGCAGCACACCTCTTCCCTCATAGAGGAGGAGGATTATAGTGAGTGTGAGGAGGAGGAAGGGGAACCTATCGAACCTGAGGTAGCCCCTGAGCAGGAATTTGGCTCTCCTCCTAGAAACTCTGAGGATTATTGCTCACATTTTACCTTTGTCAGGAAGATGGTTGATGCCCTGGACATTACCACAAAGGAGGAGATAGAAGATGAAGAAGAGGTGGAATACCTCAAAATGATGGGTTTAACTCCTACAAGAGCACTCCTCTTGCCTGTCAACAAATTGTTTAAAAAGATGCTCTGAAACTCTTGCAAGCCCTCAACTCTATCCCCCCTCTTGACAAGAGGATGGATAAAAAAATACCGAAAGGGAAGGGGCAGAGTTCCTGTTTGCCAACCCTGACCATCGGGGATGGTACAGATGGCTGCCTGTGGTAAGGCTAAGATCCCTCTGGCTTCACACCCACCAGATAAGGACTCCAGAAAGATTGACAGCATGGCAAAGAAGGGTATTGGTCAGCTTCTTTGGCTATGTCGATAGGAACGCCTCGGCCTACACTGCCCAGTAAGAAAAATCCTTGTGGCAGTCTGTATTGGTCATAGCACAGAAGGCTCTCTTACCTCTGTCTGATGACCCGGCAGAAATCACCAGATTTGTTTTAGAGGGGGATAAATACCAGATCTTATATGTGTCAGTCTTCACCATTCATCACCTTTGGGATTATTGGCGGAGGTCATGACCCCGTGGCTCTTTTTTTTTTTTTTTTTGGATGGGCAGAGCTGGCGCATCTGGTGCCGCCCTCAATGTCAACGCACTGCGTATTGCTCACAGGTTGGCCGTTGGGTGCTGTCGACTCCACCCTCCCGCCAGTTCTTCATCTCCCACCGTCTAGGTCACCTCATGGGAAGTTTCTAACAGATCTTGAGGCCTGCTGCTACACAGTTTTCATTTTCCGACTCTGTCGACTCCAAGCAGTAGTTTGTTGTCCGTTCTCCTGCCAGTTCTGATGGCCTACTCGACGTTGCTTGGTAAGATTGTTCCTTTTGTTTAATTTTGCAACATCTAGTCTTGTTTTGGCGTTTTTTCATAGGTCATGTCTCGGTCGGAGGGCGAGAAATCTTCGAAGGCGGGATGGCCACACCGTGCAGTGGTGCCCTTGTGGCTGTAAGTTCTCCATCACCGACCAGCACGACCGTTGCCTCGCATGTCTTGGCTTGCTTCACAACATGGATTCGTGGGACGCCTGCTCCTCCATGGAACGTGGGGCGAGCTCTGCCAACTTTCAAGGGTCGGGCGCGCACTCATTGGGCCAAGCCGCGTTCTCTCGGCCTTTCCTCCGGGTCCCCTCCCAGTTCTGTACATACAGAGGAGGAGGAGGGAGCCTCGACCTCTTGTAGCCTAGAGCACCCACGGGGAGGATGGTGCTGCGCCCTGGATAGCTCCTTCGGGTGCTGACCAGGGCTGTCAGTTGCCTAGGCTGGCTCTCTCGAGGAGGAGGAGGGTGCTCTCAGATTCCGAGGGGTCGAGGGGCATGGAGTCTGTGCGGCAACCTTTTTCTGGAGCCCACCTGGGCTCTGGGAGAAGCTGTAGTGCGGTTCTCCACTCTTCCCCCTCTGTTTCCTTGAGAGGGCCCCATTCTTTGGAAGTCACCTCACAGGGGGGATTCTTCCGGGCGCAGCCAAGGCAGTTCCGATATGGTTGTTCAGCTGTCTGCTGTGGAGTCTTCCAGAGCACCTTCATCTTCTGGGGCTCCTGGTACGCTCCCTAGTCCAGGCGGAGGTCAGTCGATTTCTCTTGTCAGCTCTGTCCCTATCCCTCTGCCACATTCTCCGGTGCTCCCAGTCCTAGAGGGCCTTTCTCCTGGGAGCAGTTCAGGGCCGTGGCTGCTCGGTTCCCTGCTTACGTCAGGGCCATGGACAGACAGGTTTTTCAACCTCCCCCCGAGCAGCCAGCCTCTGATCATTTGAGGTCCTCTGACTCCTCGTCCCCCTCTCCTGGGGAAAGGAGCCATCTGTCCACATCTCCCCAGCTGCTGATCTTGCGGAGTATCAGCGATTCCTTGTGAGGATGTTGGAGGACCTGCACATCACCCCCCCCCACTCAAAGCAATCCAGAGCACTCGGCGCACATCTTTCTAGGCGATTTCAGCGAGGACATCCTTGTGGTGCCCCCCTGGCCTACTTCCTTTCGAGAGGCATTGTTGCGTTCCTGGCAGAGGCCCTCTTCCTGGAGTTCTGTCCTAGGATCTCTGCCAGCGGTATTGCACCCTCCTGGAGTCTCCAGGTTCCATGCCTCATCCTCAGTCAGGATTGATGCAACTGGACACTCCTGATGGGCTTCACGGCCCACTGTGACCGGCCCCCAGATCAAGATTCCTCGGATTTTGACTTCTGGGGGAGAAGGGCATTCTACTCGGCATGGTTGCTGCTCTCTATCGCAGCACATCAGGCCCACAACGCATCCTATGATAGGTTCCTGTGGTCCAGGCTGTGTCAGCTCCTAGCCTCATTGCCTGACATGGAGCAAACCAGACAAGCCATTGCACTTTCTTCACGTGGCCTGGAGCTAGCAAGGCACCAAGCAAGGGCATCGTACGATGCCAATGAGATAGTTACCAGGGTCGTAGGGACAGCGATCTGCACTAGGCGGATGGCATGGCTGAGTTTTTCCCGGTTGTCACCCTTGGCCCGGCATAGGGAGATTAACTCAGCTCACCAGAGAACCTATCTCTTCTCCCATAGAGTGAGAGGGTGTCTGTCGGGGCAACTTCCTTCCCCCTCCGGGGGTCCCCATCTCACTCTCCCCACTCGCGGGCCTCTCCAGGCCCCGATGGTTCTCCCTCTTAGCGTGTCACCCACTGAGAGCTAAGGAACTCTGTCCCTTAAGATTAAAAAACCCCTTCAGGGTGGCTTGGCGCTCACCCAAAGGTGATGAATGGAGAAGAAGATTGACACAGATAAGATATGAAAATTACGTACCTACTGTATTTATGATCTTTCTGTGTATTTTCACCATTCATCACAATCCCACTTGCCATCCCCCTGGGGCCTCAGTCTCTGTGTCCCCCTCAGTCTCTGTGTCCTTCTCACCCCCCTCCTTTCTGTTAGTCAGGGGCGGGGGATAGTGTTTTAGAAGGAGTGGTCAGGATGGGGGCACTCCTTCTCCAGTGCTATGGCTCCACCCCTGTGAGGTGGGAGTTGGTAGCTGCCCTCTGTTCTCTCCACTTCCTTGTCCTGTCAATCCTTAGTTCCCTTGTCCTGTGGACATATCCTTTATCTCCTCAAGAAACCAAAATTTCTTACACCAAAAATGTTTTCCCTGAGAGGGGGGAGATTAACGCTGTGTCTTGTCTTTCTTCCAGAATAGCCGATCTTCCTGGACTAAGTCTCCATCACTCATTCACACTAGTGGCATAGCACTTAGGACCAAGCGGGAGCCTAAAATTTTCTGAAGGGTTGGCACGGAAAGAGGACCACGCATGCGTGGCACCGCGAGACTAGCTCACGCCTGTGTAGGCTATCTCGGTGTCGACCCTCCAACCGCCTCAGTTCCTTTTCTCCTGCCGTACAGTGCGCTTGGATGTCGACGTCGCTCGTCTGCCGGAGTCGAAGTTTTCATCTATACGACAGCAGCTTTTAACGTTTAACATTTAATTTAATTTTTATGTAGTAATTTCTTGTTTTACGAACAAGAAGAAGATTATGATGAAGAAGAAAAAGAAATTCTTTTCTGCCATCAACGGAGTCGTTCTTAGACGGTAGCAGTGACGGTAGGAGGACTTCATTTTAAAGTTTTTGTGGCAGAGGGGCTGTGTCCGGTCCGCCGCCCTTAATTAATGGGGGGGTCCAACTACGGACAGTCCTGTGCTCGGAAGGGGGCAGTCCTCTGAGGCAAAAATCTAGCGGTTCCGGGGATCCGGCTCCGCTTAACCTCGAGCTCCTCTTCCTCATTGGGGGAAAAAGAATCAGTGCCGCTCGAGGTTGCCCTTTGGTATGTCTGCATGAGGATTGTTCTGTCGAGGGGCAAATGAGCCTGGACGGACTTCGTGGGTCTTCTTGGCCCCGCCCCTAACGGGCTACATTTCCTAATCCCAAGCTCCATCTCTGTCCTCATTGGAGCTCCGTTGGGCAGTTTCACCTCTGGGCCGCTCCTATGGAGCAGGGGGTTTGACTTCCAGTTTTCCCTGGCTCTGTCCCTGATTTCGGGACCTCCGGGCCTCGGAGCTGGGTCGATTGGATCACGAATGGCGAGGTGCCCTCTTGGTGCCTTTGCCATTGTGTCGACCCCTCATGCCTACCCCCCCTCTCCCTTTTCCATGCAGGAGCTGGCACGGGTACCACCTTTTTTCTTCACCCCTTCTCAGGATTTTCATTGGCATTTTCCTTCGGTGCCTTGGTCAGCGCCGTGCTTGGAGCTGTGGCTTGGTACCTTGGTCGGTGCCGAGCCTCGGAGCCTTGGTCGGTGCCGTGGGTCGGCACCATTGCTCTGTGCAGTGTTGTGGGTGCTCTTGTTGCTGCTGCTGGTTGTCTGCGCCATCAGTGGTGCCGCGGGTGTCTGGGTGGCGCTGTACACCCCTAGGTGGTGCCGTGTGCTGTGGGTAGCACCGTGATAGCCCTATGGTACGGGGGGCACCCGTGGGTGGCACAGCAGGTGCCCATGGGTGTCATTGGTGCCCTTGGTTGCCATGGGTGCCACTGGTGCCCTCGGGTGCCATTCTTATCATGGGTACCATGGAGCCATGGGTGTCGGGGGTGCCCTCGAGTGCCATTGCTATATGGGTGCCGGGTGTGCCTGCGGATACTGCTGCAGCTGCCCTCGGGTATCGCCCAGGTTGGCATAGGCACTGCTTGGTGACCTCCTGTGCCACGAGTGGTGCTGGTGCCAGACAGGTGCTAGTGGGTGCTGTATGGCAGAATTAGACACATTTTTCCTTTTTGGACTTCTTTTCCACAGAACTTGTGGTGGGATGTTTATCGCAGAATGAACTCCTGTTCTGCGGATTATTTTTTCCACACATATTAGTGAGTGGCGGTCTATGTGGGATCTTGTGTCATCCAGCAGTTTTCTGCTAATGGAACTCTGCTGTACTGCTCTGCCAGCGGAATCTCATTCTGCTCAGCACTTTCTCTGCTCCCTACGTGGTTCCATGCTCCTCGACATCCTTCCTGATGGCGGAGTCTCTAGTGGCTCTGACCAGGACCTCTCTTGGAGGTTCTTCTAGGGTAGAAGTGCATCTAGATAGGTCTTTCCCTGTCCTTCTGGTCAGTAATACAGCGGACGACTCATTTTATATACTGAAGGGCACATCCTCTCTATCATCAGAGTCCAAGATGGAAAATCTTTTCAGTAGTTCCTCAGTAATGGGGTCCACTATAGTATTTCACACTGCGTCCGTGGACCATACACTTCTGCGTCTAGACATTTTCAATCGTCAAGACAGTTGCACTCTGTGGAACATTCTAATTTAATGTTCAGGAGCCTCTCTGATTCTTCCGCTCCTTTGTTAGGGGTATATAACCCCCCTTGTGATATTGCCTCTTCGGTGGCTTCTTCGGCACAGGTGTTTAACATCTCTCCAGCTGTGATTGTTAGTCCGGTCATGATTTCAGTATGGACGCTCATGCTCCTTCTGCACTCAGTTGGAGAACATCTTCGTCTTTTTGTATCAAGACAATCCTTGCAAAATTGCAGCCTGAAAGCCTTGTTAGGCTCGGGCTAAAAAAATAAATAAATAAATATAATTTCTATCACAGCACAGGGCCTAGCCGAAATTACCCGATACCCCCCTTTTTGGATCTGGTCAGGTTCCGCCTCAGCCCCTGAGGCGCTCGTCTCCAGAGTACCATAAAGAGTACCTGATTTCTTATTTCCCTAGGGGGAGTCCGATCCGGCGGCGGTATGGGTCATCTCTTTCTCTGAGAGATTTCTCTCATTCAGAGACATTTCCTAGACCTAGGCGACTGCTCAGTCTGTTAATTTCCCTTTCTTATCAGGCTTTCTTCTCTTGAGCAGTGCTTTGCAGCAGCAGAAGCGACTCACCACCAAGTCGGAATTCAGGTTCCTATTTCCTTGCTTGCTTAACTTAACAGGCGATTTTCTCCTTCTTGACGGAAGGTCAAGTAGTTTTTTTTTTTGTTTTTTTTTTCTGAGGTAGCTTCTCAAATATTCACACCTTCGGTTCCTGCGCACTGGTCCATACCAGTCGCTCACGAAGCTATCCTCTTCAAGTGCGGGATGGAGTTGTGATGTTTGTTTTCAGCAAACAAGGTATAATCCTTACCTACTCCCTTCAGGGAAGCCAGAGTGGGTAGTGCCTCACCGATTTGAGTCACTGCCTCTCTCAGTCACTTCAACAAATGGGTTAGCCTTAACTTGGTCCCGCTGTGTCCCTCCTCGACGCATATCTGCCTCTATTTGCCTTAGAAATCCAGCCCCTGTTTTTTTTCTCTCTGAATGTTTTTTTTTCGCAGTGGACACGTCCTCCTGTACTCTTTTTCCTTTCTTCCCTGAGTTCAGAGACTGCTACTACAGTTGTACACACAGGGGCAGGATGATTCATTTTGGAATATGCAGTGGATAGGATCTGGTTCTACTAGACCACCGTGAGAGGCGTCTAAGTCGTGCTTGGCCTTCCATCAGGAAGATTCCTGTGACTAAGTGGAGATCATTCTCTTTGATGGGCTAACCCTACTTGGACCCCCTTGCTCACCAAGTAAGGGGTTCAAGTGCTCCTGGACCTGTCGTTTACAGGTCAGCCATACTTGATAGTGGGGGTTTCTATCTGCACTTTCCGGTCTACCCTGAACCCGTAGACTTTACCTCCGACTCTTTCAATTCCTGAGGTCCCTTTACGTTACATTAGTACATGTCTCTGACACTATTAATTTTGGTCCTAGACCAAATTGTGAGGCCAAGTTCTTGCTGCTCTCCTAGAGTGGTTGCGGCTTCCTGGCAGACTTTCATTTTGTGCCCATTGCAGTCGTTTGCCAAGTGGCGAGTTACAATTCGAGCACTTATCTTGTAGGCACTATGTTCTAGATGCTCTTTACAAGACAGATCTTTTTATTAGCAGGACAGTCCTGGCTGTCTTTTCTGAGTGAACCCTATCTCCTACCACCCTACTCAGGGTTGTTGGTTTTAGCTCGGTACTCTCCCACTAGTGCAAATGAGTGATGGAGACAGTCCAGAAAGATATGGAAGTTACGTACTTACCGTAATTATTGATCTTCTTGGACAGTCTCCATCATTCATTCACACGCCCACCCACCATCCCCTGGGTTCACTCGTTTTCTTTCCTGGTCTTCACAGCCCTACGGTTCAGACTGTGAGGACATTATTCTTTGACCTTTCTTGCAAAGGCCATCTGGGCCCTCTAAGGCCCAGAAACTCAGGATGAGTTATTCTCATTAGTTACGCTGCACCTCCTCGGTTGAAAAGGTACTGAGGTGGTTGGAGAGTCAATGCCAAGGCGGCCTACACAGACACAAGCTAGTCTCACGGTGCCACGCATGTGTGGTCCTCTCTCTGCGCCGACCCTTCAGAAAATTTTAGGCTCCCGCTTGGTCCTAGCACCTCCTGTGCTATCCCACTAGTGTGAATGAGTGATGGAGACTGTCCAAGTAGATCAATAATTATGGTAAGTACGTAATTTCCATTTCTAGGGACATGGATATGTTGTTCATCCACACTTGTTGGCAGGTTCCTTGCCGCTTTAAATCTTGCCGGAAGGTCTTCAAGCTGGCTCCTCCCACCCACCCGGGTGGTAAAACTCTCGGCTCCGCCCCATGACGCCAGATCTTCCTTACCGCTTGGAAGCTCAGGTTCCCTCCTTAACGCTCTGCGTATAAGACTGGTTCCTAATTCTTCGAACTTTTGAAATTGAAAAGTTTTTGCTAAAACGACTTCGGTCTTCTCTCCCTCGCGGCTGCGATGGACAAATCGACTCCCGGTTTCCGGAGATGCCCTTGTGGGCAGAAGATGTCTCGGACGGATCCGCACTCCACGTGCGTTTACTGCTTGGGCCTTGAGCACGACAAGCAGGCCTGCGACCTGTGCTCTTCCTTTTCAGCCTACGTCCTCGAAGACCGTGCTGCCCGTTTACAACTGGGGCGTCCCGAGGAGATTTCCTCCGGTTAAGTCAAAAGAGGCCCAGTCGGCGGTGTCCGCGGCGGCGGGCTCGGCGGATCAGCTCGAGCAAATGATTGCCCTCGAAGAGGAGGCGACGCGGGCCGCTTCTACCTCGGCTGCGGCATTTGTCCCGCTATCTCTCGGTGCCTCTTATTCGGCTTCTTTTAAGGAGCTTTGTCTGACCCTCTCGACAAAAGGTGAGGGTCCAACTTCTTCTGGACCTTTTGCTCGGTCCAAAAAGAGAGACAAGAGTAAGTCTCACCGTCGACGCTCTTGGGAGCGGGAAAGATCCTCTCCCCTAGTTGTCGGCCATCGACTTCGGTCAACCCCTCGGCTTCGGCCACTGGTTTCACTGTGTCCCTTCAGGCCAGTTGATCGAGACTCCTCCGACGCGGTCGAGATTTTTCTCGACCCATTGGACGGGTTGTCGGCTGGAGAAGCTGAGAATCCCCTCCCCGGTTCCCCGGTGGGGTTAGGATCCCGTCGGCTCGTCTGTGCCTCGGTTCCGAGCCTTCAGTGGAATGGGTCGTCCGAACAGGGGATGCCGATTCCCGAGACACCTCCCGCACCGTCCTCGGCCTAGCGAGTTTCTGTCTCGGACATCCTGCGGTCCAGCTGATCCCGCCGCCATAGGCGGTCTCGTCTCGGCATCGCTGTAGCGGCGCCGCCGCTTCCTCCTCCTCGGACTATGTGAGGCTTCGCGCAAGTTTCGCTCGAGGTGAGAACTCACGTGGCAACAGCTCCTTCTGACCGGAATAAGCCGACACCTTCTGCCTTCCTGCCATTAAGGCTGTCACCGAGTCGGCGAAACAACCCCTCGTTTTAGCAGAGGAGCCTGTTCCCAGGCGTTGTTGACCATTCCAGCTGCCCCACCGATTCTGTGAACCTCCGCCTCCACAGCTATTAGTTGGGCTCCACCAAAATTCTAGGTCGGCTCAGGACTGCCCCATAGGCTGTCTGTCACCCTCACTCCCGATAGACCTCGGCAGGTGGAGGGTGGCTCAGGCCCGAGGCAGCTTTTTGAGGACTCTTCCGAGTCCGAAGATGATTCTCTCTTTCTCAAGCGAATGGACTTGGAGTCTCAGGAGGACAGTCGGTGGACGTATAGCCCTTCGCTCTTCCTAGGATTGCTTCGCTCATCTCGGAGTCCACCGGATGAAGCTCTAACCTGCTTAAACGGGCCAGGTATCTCCTCATGGAGATTCTGGACCGAGGGATTCCCACGGAGGCCTTTCCGTGGCTGAGGCCACAGTGGTCCGGCCTTGGAGCTCTGGCAGCCTCTGCTTCCTGTCCTGCGCCTTCGGCCAGGATGGCCAGGAAGTATGCAGTCCCTACGGTTCCTGTCGTTTTTGAACACCCCTCTGCTGAGGGTTGGTTACCGACTAGCGATTTCTGGCGTGCGGGAATGCTAGGGATGTGGACAAACCTCCCGACAAGGGTCAAGAAATTGGACTATGCAGGCGAAAGTCTCACGCCCTTCTCGTCCTTCGCCGCCAGGCCAGTTCGGCCGTCCCTCATGGCACATTTTTTCTCATGCCCTGTTGGGCTCCCTGGACGAGGTTGTCCTCATCTTCCCGCTGGATCTGCAGACTCACGGTCAGGCAGGTGCGGGACCAGGGCAGTGGCCAAACAGCAGCTCCAGACTGCTTTAGACATTGGGGACTCATGTGCCAGATCTGTGGTGGCCACAGTGGCTATGCGTCAGTGGGCTTGGCTGAGGATATCCACCTTTACTTTGGATACCCAGCACAAGTTGGCGGATGTTCCCTTTTTGGGGACTGACCTCTTCGGCCCTGGGGTGGAAGGTCACCTGCAGAGGATCGAGAAGTCCAATGCTACCTTGGACTCAGTCTCTTCCGCTCAGAAGGGACAAAGGCCTGAAGCCACAGCCTAAGCCCTTTCGTCCTTCTGCGCCCGAGCGTCGGCCCAACAGCGTCAGGGGCCAGCAGGCTCGGCTTGGCATCCCAAACCTAAGCCGGAGCTTCCTCCAACAGGAAGCAGAGGTAAGGCCCAGGAGGTCCCTCGGCGGTCCCTCTCCAGGCCTGCCGAGTGACGGGCTGAGGGTTGCCCCAACCCGTGGCCTCCACCCCAGGTTCCTCCGTGGGACGGCCCGCACTTCCTTTCTGCCTGGTCCGTTATTACCACGGACAGGTGGGTACTGGAGGTGGTGGGAAAAGGCCTGCCTCTAGAATTCGAGCAGGCTCCGCCCTTCAGAGCCGTCGCACCTCGGGGGGCCTCGGGGTCCGCAGCCTCACTGTCGGCTTGTCGGGCCGACATCGCTCTCCTCCTCCAAAAGGAGGTGATCAGGGAGGTAGCGGATCCTCCCTCAGACCCGGGGTTTGTGTCCAGGTACTTCCTGGTTCCGAAACGGACGGGGGGCTGGCGCCCCATTCTCGACCTACACGACCTGAACAAGTTCCTAAGGTCTCGAACCTTCAGGATGGTCACTCTGGCTCAGATAATACCATCCCTGAACATGGCGGTGGTTCTGCTCTCTGGACCTGCAGGACGCTGCTCTTTCATGTCCCTATCCGTCCGTCACATCGGAGATTCCTTCGCCGAGCGGAGGGATCCTTCGAGTTCAGCCATGCCCTTCGGCTCTGTCTCCAGCTCCCAGGTCTTCACCAAATGCATTGCAGTGGTGACAGCCTTCTGCGGCGCCGAGGGTCGGGTGTACTCACCTGGACGATTGCTGATAGCAGCCCCTCCAGACAGGAGGTGGAGTGGTCCAGAGATCTGGCCCTCCAGGTTTGCTCTCAAGTCGGCCTTCTCATCAGCGAGGCCAGAGTCGAACTCGAGCGAAGCAGGTGATTCTGTTTACTGGGCCAGAGCTCGAGCTCTCTTGAGCCAGAGCAGCTGCCCCGGGGGCAGGGCCGAGGTTCTCACCTCCTTTGCCCAGTCATTTCTGGTTGGGCAACTGCGCCCTGCCCGGGACTTCCTGCCTCCTGGTCTCATGAGAGCCTGTACCAGCTGCAGTCCTGGGCACGCTGGCACATGCGCCCCCTTCAGTGGATTGACCAGCTAGTGATGGTGACCAGAGATGTGGAACGCCTCCCGTGGTGGACCGCTCCATCTCATCTGCAGGAGGGCATCCTGCTTGTCCGCCCCAGCCGGCGGTCTCTTTATCGACCGATGCCTCTCTGATGGGTTGGGGTGCCCATCTGGGGAACACCGGCGCGGCCTCTGGTCCCCAGCGGAGTCGATGCCACATCAACCTGCTGGAGCTCGGCTCCGCCTAGCTCTCACCGCCTTTGCTCCGTTTCTCCGGGGTCAAGTGGTCTGAGTCCAGACGGAAAATACCACGACCATGTACTACCTAAACCGCCAGGGCGGGACGCGTTCCATGCTTCTTTGCAAGGAAGCTCTCCGCATTTGGTCACTTGTGCGCAGCCTGGAGGCGGATCTCCTAGCCATTCATGTGGCAGGAGCCTCCAACACTCTGGCCAATGCCCTGAGCCGGATAGGGGCTGCATTTCACGAGTGGTCTCTCCTGCCGGAGGTAGTACAAGATCTGTGCTCCCACTGGGGCACACCTCAGGTGGACCTGTTTGCCTCCAGGGAGAACGCGAAGCTGAGGCTGTTTCATGCCCGCCCCCCTCAGCAGGGCTCGCTGCAGGGGGATGCCTTCTCGAGCATGTGGACCCCGGGCCTCTTCCGCCTTTCCCCCATTTCCCTTGATTCACAAGGTGCTTCTCAAAGCAAGTAGAGACAAGGCGCAGGTGATTCTGATAGCCCCAGACTGGCCCCGCCAGTTCTGGTACCCAGATCTCCTCAGCCTCAGCTCCAGGCTCCCGAGGCAGCTTCCAGCTCGCCCGACCTGCTCTCAGTCAACCAGGGAAGGTGTTCCATCCGACCTTCAATCCCTGCACCTGACGGCCTGGTTCCTGAGCTGCAGAGTTCCAGGCCTTGGGTCTTTCCGGCCGAGGTCCTCTATGTTGTTGGCGTCCCGTGAGTCGACCAGGAAATGCTATGCTTTCAAATGGAAGAGATTTCCATTTGGTGTCAGAACGGGCTTGGACCCTTCCTCCTGTTCTTTGGCAAGCATTTTGACTATTTATGGTCCCTTTCTAGTCAAGGGCTTGGGTCGGCGACCCTAAAGGTGCACCTGGCAGCCATCTCTGCTTACAGGCGGGCGAGGAGCAGTCGGTGGCGCAGGAAAAGGTGGTCTGGCGCCTTTTCAAAGGCCTTGATACATTTCCTCCGTGTAGAACCTCCACCTCCGTGGATTTACTGCTGGTACTGGCAAAGCTCATGGGCAAGCCTATTCGAACCAATGCACAGGTGTGAACTCTCACCTGTTGTGGAAGACCGCCTTCTTGGTGGCTATCACGTCAGCCAGAAGGATGGGAGAGCTCCAGGCGCTCTGCATTGAGTCTCCTTACCTGGTCTTTCACAGGGACAAGGTTGTCCTGCGCTTCACCGAAATTCCTTCCGAAGGTGGTGTCGAGTTTCACCTTAATCAGGTGTTGACTCTGCGGTGTTCTACCCCAATCACACCCTCGAGGTCTAATACAGGCTCCATACTTTGACTCTAGAAGGGCGCCGCTTATTATAAGGAGCGTGACGGTTGAAATTCGGGAGAGGTTAGCCAGCTGTTTGTCACTCACGCTGAAGCCGCACCTGGCAGACCTGCAGCCAAGCGGCGATAAGCAGGTGGGTCACCTCCTGCATAGATCTCTGCTATAAGTTGGCGGGCATGGAGCCTCCCAGAGGATAAGAGCTCATTCTACCCGTCATACTGCTGCATCGGTGGCTGCTTCCAGGGACGCCCTATCCAGGAAATCTGCAGGGCTGCTACCGAAGTCAGCACACGCCTTATTACCCATTACCACATCGACCTTGAGTCACGCTGGGATGCTGGTTTTGGGGCCTCAGTTCTCCAGTCTTTATTCCCTAAGTAGGTGGTGTCGCCTTGCCTCCTCCTCCCGGAGAACTGCTAGAGTCTGCTGTCAGTGTGGATGAACAACATGTCCATGTCCCTAGAAATACAGGTTACTGCACCATGCAGGAGTTCTAGGAATGAGTGTTGTTCATCCTACAATCTCGACCTCGGCTTCGGCCGCATACCTGAGTTTCCAGCGCGCCAGATCTGGCGCATGCGGAGCCGAGAGTTTTACCACCCGGGTGGGTGGGAGGAGCCAGCTTGAAGACCTTCAGGCAAGATTTAAAGCGGCAAGGAACCTGCCAATAAGTGTGGATGAACAACATATACCATTCCTAGAACTCCTGTTACAGGTGAGTAACCTGTATTTTTCTGCTTCTGGAGTTTTTGCCAGTGATTCTGTGCCTTGAATCCTGACTGTGAACCTTTTGGCTACTCCTTGCAGTTCCCATACCAGCTGGAGACAAATCAACATTAAAAGTTCCAGGGTATGGTTGTTACCCCCCAAGCTTATCCTAAATCCTTCCTCTCCCCTTTTTCCTATTTCCAGAGATTGGGGCCCCAACTCGATCCCCTTAGTCTTCCTTCTCCTTCTGTCCTCTCAGTTGTTTATTTCTTCTTTTGGTTTATATATCTTTTCCTTTGTCCCTTGGACTTACTTTTTCCTCACCTCTCCGGCGACTCAGAACTGGCGGGAGGGCAGAGTCGATAGCACCTAACGGCCAACCTGTGAGTGCTATGCAGTGTGTCGGCCTCGAGGGCAGCGCAGATGGAGCATCGGCTCCGCACATCCAAAAAAAGCTCCCGCGGAGACATGACTTCCAGCCAATAACCCAAAGGTGATGAATGGTGACGCTACACAGACAGATTATAATTACGGTAGGTACATAATTTTCATTTCCAGATGGCTGCTGACATGAATGACACTCCAGCCAGATGGATGGCGAATGTCACAAACCTACTCAGCAGATCAGGCCCTCTGCTCCCACAGTGCCAACCTCCGAGCGCAGTCTTGTGAACAGGAAACAGAAATAGGGTAACCGTCCTGTCTGTTTTGTGGGTTCGAATCAACCTTTGGTCTCAAGTTCTTGGAAGGATTCAAACTGTGAACCTCTTGCTAGCGTACCCAATGTACAGGCTCAGATAATTCTGCTCTTTGGGGGCGATATCGTTCGCCTATGGGCACCTAACCAGGTGTACAAAATTAACCCTTAAAAACTCAGTTATAGACCTCAGAATAAACTCTTTCCTTTTCCCAGTTTGGTATTACCATTAAGCTATGCACAGTGTCACTGTAACCGTATATGATTCACTTGTCAAAGAAAGAATTTCAAAGGCACACCAAGTAGTCTCTAAAATGAGATGTTTACTTAAAAATAGAAATACAGAACAATATATCACAAAACCATACAATCTTTTAAAAGAATAAGGTTAAAAGTGCAAATTCCTACCAATAATACACTTAGACTTGCCTAACTAATGTATTCTTATATTCTTACAGTGCTGAAAGATGATGTAGTTTGAGTCCAAACATGTGTGTGCCTAAAGGACAGTCACAGCATAGTTAAAACACCTGTCTTGAGCCTGCCTTCCCCATGATGTCACCTAGCTCCTCCTCTGTTTATTAAAACTTTGTACAAACAGAATGTCTTGTGTGTCAGGAGGTAAATTAATAGGTGACATCAGCAAAAAAAACTTGTTTCCCCATATGACTTCACAATTAAGTCTGTAATTTTCCAAGTTCTTTCTTTCATCCATGAGCAGCATCCTGCTCTTCACAGACATCAAAGAGTATTTATGACATAGCACCTAAGTGACATAACCTGTATTCTTCCTCTAAACATTTATGATTTCCAGCCTAGCAGCTGGCAGCTACAATTAAGTTAGATAAACAGGAGATCCTTAATTTAGGTCTCTTCCAGCCTTTAATTATCTCCTGGCTTTTATTTTTTAGCTAAAACAGCATGTCTCTTGAGGGACACTCAGTAACACATTTTTATATTACAAAAAGCATAGATTAATCAGAACCAGCTGTCCAAGCGTCAGAGCGAACACTGTTGCCCAGAGGAGATTTGCCTGGCTAAGAGCCACAGATCTAACTCAGGACACCCAGTCAAAGGCTCGTGATTTTCTTCTGGAGGAACATGTACTTTTAAGGGAGTCAACAGTGGCTTGTATGAAAAAGGTAGATGAATATAAGTCCACATACAGAAGCAATTCAACTAAAGAGAAAGCGTCACCATCCACCTGTGGGAGGGGAGGCAGGGGCAGGTCCTTTCACACCAGGCCCTTTTTCCAGCCAGTGGCTGTTCCCCAGTACCAGTAGTACGCACAATAGGGGTACTTCAGGGGTAGAAATAGAAGGGAGTTTGGCGGCGGTCCCAAGCCCAGCCTCAGCCCCAGACAAAGCAAACACCCTGACACATGTCTACACAGGTCGCCACCTCCATACCTGTCGGAGGCAGACTGTCTCACTTCCTCCAGGCTTGTTTAAGCATTACCACAGACAAGTGGGTCCTGGGGGTAGGGAGTCGGGGTCTGTCTCTAAATTTCATATCCCTTCCTCTTCAAAAAAACAGGGTTTCTAGGGACTTGGATATGTTGTTCAGTCCACACTGTCTGGCAGGTTTCTTGCCAGAAGGTCTTCAAGCTGGCTCCTCCCACTCACCCAGGTGATAAAATCCTCGGCTCCGCCCCATGACACCAGATCTTCCTTACCGCTTGGAAGCTCAGGTTCCCTCCTTAGCGCTCTGCGTTTTAGGCTGGATTCACAGTCTTCGGATTTCCTGAAACTGATTTTAAAATGTACGAGACTACAGTCTTCGTCTTCCCTCGCAGCTGCGATGGACAAATAGACTCCCAGACCGATCCGCACTCCATGTCGTCTACTGCCTAGGGCTTGGCCCGCGATTCATGAGCCTGCAGTGTACAGAGTCCTTCTCAGCTTTGGTCTTGAAGGACCACGCTGCCAGAGTACTTCTTGGGCGCCCTGAAACATGGTACCTGCCGATCAAGTCTAAGGAGGCCCATTGGGCAGTGTCCGTGGTGGCGGGCTCCGCAGAGCAGTTGGAGCAGATGATCGCCCTCGAGGAGGAGGAGGCGGCCCAAGCCGTATCATCTTCTTCCTCGGCCGCGGCATTTATCCTGCTCTCCTTGGGCTCCTCCTACTTGGCTTTTTTTAAGGAGCTTTTTCAGTCCCTCTCCACTAAGAGAGAAGGGCCTTGAGGACATTCAGTCTATCCAAGAAGGACTCTAAGGTAAGTCCCACGTCGGCGGTTAAGTAGAGGCGGAAGAGATCCCTCACCCGGACCGTCAACTCTCAACTTTGGTTGAGGTTGCTGCTGCGGCCGCTGGCTTCACGGTGTCCACGTCAGGTCAGCCCTGCAGGACGCGTTCTTTCACGTCCCAATCCGTCCGTCTCAGCAGTGATTCCTCCACTTCAGAGCAGAGGGATCACTTTACGAGTTCCAGGCCATGCCCTTCGGCCTCTCTTCAGCTCCCAGGGTCTTCACCAAATGCATGGCAGTGGTGACAGCATTCCTGCAGTGCTGAGGGGTCCGGGTGTACCCTTACCTGGATGATTGGCTGATTGCAGCCCCCTCCAGGTTCGAGATGGAGCGGTCCAGGGATCTGGCCCTCCAGGTCTGCTTTCAGATTGGCCTTCTCATCAACGAGGCCAAATCGGAACTCGTGCCTTCGCAGGATTTCGTTCATCAGGGCAGAGGTCGACTCTCTTCGAGCCAGAGCCTGGCTCCCAGCAGACAGGGCCGATGTCCTTTCGTCCTTTGCCCAATCATTTCTGGTTGGACAATTGCGCCCTGTTCGGGACTTCCTGCGCCTTCTGGGCCTCATGGCGGCCTGCACCAGTGTGGTTCGTTGGTCCTGCTGGCATATGCATCCTCTGCAATGGGGACTGGCCAGCACTGGTCGCAGCGCTCCGGTCCTCTGGACCAGCCGGTGACCCAGGAGATGTGGAACGGCCTGCAGTGGTGGCTCGTCCCAGCTCATCTGCAGGAGGGTATCCCGTTTGTCCGCCCGAGCCGACAGTCGTGTTAACGACCGACGCCTCTTTGATGGGTTGGGGTGCCCATCTGAGGGAGTTCAGGGCCCACAGCCTCTGTTCTCCTCAGGAGTCTCGATCCCACATCAAGCTACTGGAGCTTCGAGCGGTCCGACTAGCCCTCATCACCTTCGCTCCATTTGTATGGAGTCAAGTGGTCCAGGTCCAGGTGGACAACACCACGACCATGTACTACCTCAACTGTCAGGGTGGGACGCACTCCTTGCCTTTGTGCAAGGAGGCTCTCCGCATCTGGTCTCTCGTGATCAGCCTGGAGGCGGATCTCCTAGCCATCCATGTGGCAGGAACCTCCAACAGTCTGGCCGATGCCCTCAGCCGGATAGGCGCTGCATCTCACAAGTGGTCTCTCCTGCCAGAGGTAGTACAAGATCTGTTCTCCTATTGGGGCATCCCTCAGGTGGACCTGTTCACCTCCAGGGAGAATGCGAAGCTAAGGCTGTTTCACGCCCGCCTCCCTCAGCAGGGCTCGCTGCAGGGGAATGCCTTCTTGAGGCCAGGAACTTGGGCCTCTACTATGCCCTCCATTTCCCTTGATCCACAAGGTGCTTCTCATGGCAAAGAGGGACAAGGCACAGGTGATTCTGGTAGCCCCAGACTGGCCCTGCCAGTTCTGGTACCCAGATCGCCTCAGCTCCAGGCTCCCGAGGCGGCTTCCAGCCCGCCCAGACCTGATTTCAGTCAGCAAGGGGAAGGTACTCCAACCGGACCTTCAATCCCTGCACCTGATGGCCTGGTTCCTGAGCGTCTAGAGTTCCAGGCCTTGGGTCTTTCTGACGAGGTCTTCAACGTTCTTGAGGCATCCTGTAAGGAGTCGACCAGAAAATGCTATGCCTTCAAATGGAAGAGATTCTCCATTTGGTGTCAGAATAAGGGGTTGGACCCTTCCTTCTGTTCCTTGGCTAGCATTCTGGACTACCTGTGGTCCCTTTCTGAGCTAGGGCTTAGGTTGACGACCCTTAAGGTGCACCTGGCAGCCATCTCTGCTTACCGGGCACGGGCTGGAAAGCAGTCGGTTGCGCAGGAGAAGGTGGTAGGGAGCTTTTTCAAAGGCCTTGATCACATATCCCCTCTGGTGCGAGACCCTCCATCTCCGTGGTATCTACTGCTGGTATTGGCTAAGCTCATGGGCAAACCATTCAAACCGATGCACAGGTGTGACATCTCTCACCTATCATGGAAGACCGCCTTCTTGGTGGCTATCACGTCAGCCAGAAGGATGGGAGAGCTCCAGGCGCTTTCCATCGAGTCTCCTTATGTGGTTTTCCACAGGGATAAGGTTGTCCTGCATCCCAACCCGAAATTCCTTCCGAAGGTGTTGTCGGAGTTTCACCTTAACCAGGTGTTGACTCTGCCGGTGTTCTACCCCAGTCACACCTCAGAGGCCAAATATAGGCTCCATACTTTGGACCCTAGAAGAGCGCTCTCTTATAAGGAGTGGACAGCTAAAGTTCAGGAAGAGGTTTGCCAGCTGTTTGTCACCTACGCTGAAGCTGCACCTGGCAGACCTGTAGTCAAGCGGACAGTAGGCAGGCAGGTGGGTCACCTCCTGCATAGATCTCTGCTATAATTTGGCGGGCATGGAGCCTCCCAAAGGGATAATAGCTCATTCTACCCGCCATACTGCTGCTTCGGTGGCTGCTTCCAGGGACGTCTCTATCCAGGAAATCTGCAGGGCTGCTACCTGAAAGTCAGCACACACCTTCATTACCCATTACCACATCGACCTTGCGTCATGTCGGGATGCTGGTTTTGGGACCTTGGTTCTCTAGTCCTTATTTCCTAAGTAGGGGGTGCACGTCTTGCCTCCCTCCCTCCTCCCGGAGAACTGCTAGGAGTCTGCCAGTAAGTGTGGATTTAACAGCATATCCACGTCCCTAGAAATATAGGTTATTCACCTGTAAAAGGAGTTCTAGGAGTGGTATATGTTGTTCATCCACACAACCCACACGACTTCCCCGGCGTCGACCCCCAACCTGGCTTCCAGCAGGCAAGATCTGGCATCATGGGGCAGAGCCGAGAGTTTTACCACCTGGGTGGGTCGGAGGAGCCAGCTTGAAGACCTTCCAGCAAGATTTAAAGCGGCAAGGAACCTGCCAGTAAGTGTGGATGAACATATACCACTCCTAGAACTCCTGTTACAGGTGAGTGACCTGTATTTTTGCATGCTGACACTGCAGGGCCTCCTGCCTCTTCTGCAGAAGGACCATTGGCTTTGTGCATTGGACATGCATGATGCTTACCTGCAAATTCCAGTGTTCCCGGTCCACCGCCGCTTCCTGCATTTCTGTTTCCAAGGTGAGCATTACCAGTTTGCAGCCCTCCCCTTTGGCCTTTCCTCGGCATCTTGGGTTTTTACTGAGTGCCTTGCGGTGGTGGCAGCAGTCTTGCGCCGTCGTTGGATAGCAGTTTTCCTTTACTTGGACGACTGGCTTTTGACGGTCCCGTCCAGGGACAGGCTTCTGGAAGCTCTCTCGTGCAAGTTGGACCTTTTTTCTCGCCTGGGTGTTACAGTAACTTCCCCAAGTCAACTCTTACCCCTTCCCAGAACCTTCAGTTCATTGGGACCATCTTGGATACGGTCCAGTGCAAAGGTTTCTTCCCACCGGACAGGGCAGAGTCCATGCAAGAGCAGATCAATTTGATGATCTCTTCCAGACATCTTCCGGCCTGAGCGTGGCTACGTCTTTTGGGCCTGATGGTGGCCTCCATCTCCATGGTCCCATTTGCCAGGTTCCATATGCATATCACCCAGTGGACCTTACGTGTCCAATGGGATCAGCGCTGGGACGACCTGGAGCATCTGGTTCTAGTCTCCAGTGTGATCAAGAAGGATCATCTTTGGTGGTTGGATGCTTTGAATCTTTTGCAGGGCCTTCCATTCAGAAGTTCCCCACCACTTTGGACTCTCACCACAGATGCCTCCTATCTGGGTTGGGGGGCCCACCTGGAAGACCACCGGACCCAGGGTTCAAGGTCACAGCTGGAGATGGCTCTCCACATCAATATTCTGGAGATGACAGTAGTTCTTTATGCCTTCCATTCCTTTCAGTCCATTCTGTCAATCGGAACACTGCTGATCCAGATGGACAATATGTCTGTAGTCTGGTACATCAACAAACAGGGAGGCACTCGGTTGTACCCACTATGCAGGAGGCGATGCGGGTATGGAACTGGGCAATTCAGTACAGTCTGTTCCTAACTGCCATGCACGTTTCAGGGGTTCAAAACGTCCTAGCAGACAACCTCAGTCTGACCTCATCCCTCGCTCACGAATGGGAACTCAGGAAGTAGCAGATTCTCTCTTTCAAACATGGGGTCGCCCAGACCTAGATCTGTTCGCCTCCCCATTCAACGCAAAGCTTCCCAGCTTTTGCTCGCTCGTTCCAGAGCATAGTGCTTTCTGTCACGACACATTATCACTTTGTTGGACAGGGAGGTTCTTGTAAGCCTTCCCTCCCTTTCCCATTCTGCAGAGAGTTCTTTTAAAGCTCCAGGCAGAGGGAGCCCGGATGATCCTAATTGCTCCCCTGTGGCCGAGGCAAATCTGGTTTCTGCTCCTGCAACAGCTCTCAGCAGAACCCCCAGTTCCTCTTCCTCTCAGACACGACCTGTTGACCCAGGATCAAGGCAGGTTAGTACATCCCAGGCTCGGGACCCTGCATCTTCATGCGTGGCTCCTGCAGATATAATTCTCGCTTTGTGGTCTCCCATAGGGTCACTCAGATTCTGGTAGAGGCCAGAAAATCCTCTACCAGATCGACCTATGCTATGAAATGGAAGTGTTTTTCCATTTGGGCAGCATCTAAAGGCTGGGACCCCTTTACATGTTCGGCTCCACAGATTATGCAGTATCCGTTGCACGTGTCTGATTCAGGTCTGTTACTCATCCCTCAAAGTTCATCTGTCTGCCATTTCGGCCTGTCATGTTTTGTAGGTGGGAAACCCATGGGCACAGCTGGACATCTCACAAACCTTTCTGAAAGGGATTCTCCAGCTGAAACCCCCCATCCGTAACCCCACCCTACCTTGGGATTTGAATTTTGTGTTAGAAAAGCTTACGCTTCCTCCTTTTGAACCAGCGATGAGCTGTGATATGCGCTACCTCTCTTGGAAGGCGCTGTTTTTGGTGCCATTACTTCTGCTCATAGAATTTCCGAGCTTCAGGTCCTGATGTGTAGGGAACCTTATTTGATTTTTCATAAGGACCGGGCTGTCTTACGCACAAATCCTAAGTTTCTTCCCAAGGTGGTTTCCGAGTTTACCCTTAATCAGACAGACAGTTGAGCTCCCAGTTTACTACCCTACCCACTCGAACAAAGGTGAGGCTCTTCTTCATACACTGGACGTACATATAATTCTGAGATGCTATGCTCTACAGGACCAATGACTCCAGAAAGTCTGATCAGCTTCTTGTCTCCTTTGTCTCTAGGTCCCTGGGTTCAGCTGTATCTAAGCAGTGCCTATCCAAATGGCTCGCCAACTGCATTTGCTTCTATCAGAAGTATGACAAACCTCTACTGGGGGAGGTCAGAGGTCATTCTACCTGAGGTATGGCTGCATCCACAGCCTTTCTGAGAAATGTTTCTGCAGCGGAGATTTGTGCAGCAGCTACCTGGAATTCAGCCCACACGTTCACGAAGCATTATAGTCTTGACATTGCCTCTAGGCATAGGGCCGGATTTGGCCTTGCTGTTCTGCAGGGCCTACTGTCCTAAGGCCAGTCCTGTTCTGTCCTTTCAGTTGCTCCTCCTCCTGTGACACTCTCTTGGTCTCCCTATGAGTGACTGCTTGGGATTCAGTCCTGTCTGTGATGACCTACTGCAGGAACCCTCTCGAAGTAAGATAATACAGTTATGTAAGAACTTACTATAACAGTAGATCTTCGAGAGAGATTCCTGCAGTAGGTCACATTTTTCCTCCCTCCTTTCTTCCCCCAGATTTTATGTTTCTTTCAGCCTTTTCTGAAATGGGCTCCAGGTTTTCATCCTTTCTCCTGTCTCTTCCTACTTGGATCTCCAGTGGGAGAACTGGAGTGCGGGCGTGGGGACCGCCCACTATATAGGGTCACACTGACGTCAGTCACGTGAAGTCTGGTGGGCGTTTTTCCGCCAGACATTACTGGAAAAGTTTGCCATGCTGTCCTGATGCCAGGGGACGCAGTCCTATCTGTGATGACCTACTGCAGGAACCTCTCTCAAAGATCTACTGTTACAGCAAGTTCTTACTTAACTGTACTTTCCAGGGGCCTGCCTTTCCAGGTGTCTAGGAAATCTGAGGAGTTTTAGAACATTGATAGTTAGTATGGGGCAGCATTTGAAAAGTTGTCACTTGCAAAGAATTCCATCATTTGCATGTGTTCTATTCTCTCTGGGCAGTTCTAGCTAAAGGCTTACTGCAGAAAGTTATGAATACCTGAGTATCACTGGGAAGAAACAAGATTACAATGGTAAGTAATTTTTTCTTCTCACTGTAGGCCGTCGACCAAGAAGCACCATCAGCATTCCTTGTCTTCACAGGAAAACGATCTCCACTGCAAATTGCAACATCGGTATGAGGAACTGATGTGGCAGCAGTGGATCCTCGGCCATGACCGAGCCCTGCCTCAGCTCCCGGCGCTTCCGTGGTTGCCTTTGCTGCAGCCCACACCAGTCACCCTAGTGGAGTTGACTCCAGTGTCTCCAGTCATTCAGGTGAAGCACCCACCTCCACAGCACTTGCACAGGGCCACATCCAAGGTTGCCTGCCTCTCTTCTGGTCTCCCCTGTCAGCTCTCCATTTTAAAATCACCCATTCGGATGAGCCCTGAGTTGTCCATAGGGAGTCTGGGTCAAGGAGGGCAGTGTTCAAGGAGTCCTCGGATTTGGAGGACTCCTCCATGCACTCCCTTCAGACTCTGTCCTTCAACGGGGAGTCTTCAGAGGCGCTTACCACTGAACACAGACCGGTCTTCTTCGGGGCCTTGCTCCGATTCATCTCAGAGTCCATGGGGATCCCATTGGAGCTGGTCCAGAAGCAGGCCAAGTACCCCGTGACCAAAATCCTGGACAAGGATGACTCCTGAGGGTTGCCTTTCCTGATTGTGGAAGCCATACTTTGTCCCCTCTCAAGCTATGGGCAATGTCAGCCTCTTGTCTGGCACCCTCTGCCTGTGTGGTCCACAAATATGTGGTCCCTGCCAGGTCTGTCCCCAGGTTCACAGATTATCCTTTGACTGAAGGACTGGTGGGAAAATCGATGATCTTACCTCGAAAGGGCTCTTGTAGTAGGTAATTATGTATAGGACTGAAGCCGGTAGGTTTCAGGACCCCACGGAAAAATTTCTAGCTAGCAGTCTCTGGCGAGGGACTGCCCCCAAGTCAGGTGACCGGCATCAGGCGATGTCGGTATAAAGGGGCGGTCCCTCACGCCCGCTTCCAGTTCTTTCCCGCCATTTGCTTTCGACAGCGCCTCGCAGTTAAGTTCCACTGCTCGTCAGTCAGTCGTCACCAGTAGATCTTATCTGTGTCAGTCTTCACCATTCATCACAGACGGGGTACTGGCCGGAGATCAGGACCCCGTGGGAGCTTTTTTTTAAAGGGATAGGGCGAGACCAACGCCAGCATCGGCGCCGCCCTCGAGGCGGCGATTCTACGTGGTGCTCGAGGGTTGGCCGTTAGGCTTCCTCGACTCCATGCCTACCAGTTCTTCGTCTCCCGCCGTCGAGGTCGCCTCGTGGGAAGCTGTTGAAAGAAGAAATTAGGCCTGTCAGCCTTTACTGCGACGTTTAAGTCCGTCGGTCGTACTAGTTCTGGGTTCTGCCTCCACGCGCCGGTAAGATCTTTCGTTTTTATTTGAAAGTTTGCGACGTCGAGTCTGTTTTTGGTGTTTTTTTTCGTAGGTCATGTCTCGGTCAGGGGGCAAGAAGTTTTCCAAGACGGGTCGGCCCCCTATGCGTCGGTGCCCGTGCGGCCGCAAGTATTCCGTTACCGACCAGCATGACCGGTGTCTCGCATGTCTTGGCCCGCTTCACGACATGGATTCGTGCGACCCCTGCTTCTCCATGGACCGCCGCGTCCTTGAACAGCACACGTTTAAAGTAGGGCGAGCTCCGCCGACTTTCGGGGGTAGGGTTCGCACTCGGGCCAAGCCGCGCTCACTCGGCCTTTCCTCCAGGTCCCTTCCCGGTTCTATACAGACCGAGGAGGAGGGAGGCTCAGCTACTTGTAGCCTGGCCATTGCCGAGGCTCCTCCCGCGGCGCAGGAGGCCCGTCCCCCTTCCTCCCGGGAGCGGGCAGGAGGCGCGGCTATGGCAATCGCCCCTTCGGGGGTGAAGGCTCCCCGGTGTCGCTCCCGTGGCTCGGAAGGCCCGGTCGACGCTGTCCTCGGCGCCCGTCGGTCAGTGTCGTAAGAGACGCCCGGTGCCGTTGGCGGCCGAAGTGGGCCCTCCCGGCACCGACTCGTCTCTCCAGCACCGTGGGCCTATCGGCGCGTGGCCTGGACCGGCGTGCTTGCGTCATGTCTTCACCTCGTGCCGTCCTCGGCGCCGAGGTTGGCACTCGCGCCATGGGGCCTTCGGCGTCGTCAGTCTGTGCCATCCTCGGCGCAGTTGGTGCTCTCGCAGCCTTTTCATGGCGGCACCGAGAGAGCCCTAGCAGTGTCGTGTTGGGGCCGTCGGCGCGCGGTAGTCCTCGATGCCGCTTCGCGGCGCCGAGAGCCTGCGATGTCGTCGGCGCCAGGCTCGTAACTGGGGCTGCCGTCGGCGCCGTCTCTGTCTCTGGTACCACCCCCGGTGCCGGTGGACTTGACGGCGCCGCGGCTGGCCCTGGCTCTGGACCTTCGGCCCGAGCTGCCCTGGCGCCTTCTGTCAGCCCCACTTGCGGGGTTGTGGAGGGCACGGGTGCTGCCTCGGCCACTGCTCTGGCTGCCGGGCCCTTTGGCAAGGTCGCCTTCACCCGCCCTCCTACCCTTTGGCCTCAGACTCTACCTCGTCGTAGTCGGGCTCGGAGTCGGACGGGCAGTCACACCCCTCGGGGTTGTCTGCGGAGGAGAGCGAGCCAGTGGTCTCCACGACGAGTCATAGCCAGCTCCCTTCTGAGGAGCGTCAGGTAGTTCCCGAGGTTAGGGTCAGTGGTACTGACCAGCAGGCTGTGGTGCGTGCCACCATTGCCATGCATTCTGGCCTTGGGGGGTTCCTCGACCCCTCGGAGGTGGTACCCCCTCCGGTAGTGTGTCTTGATCGCCCAACTTTGGGGCCCATCGGGAAGCCTACAGGAGGGGAGGGTGCTGTTCCCTGGGTCTCCCCTTCAGGGGCAGCCCAGAGCTGTCAGCTACCTAGGCTGGCCCTCACGAGGACCGTCTCGGACTCTGAGGGGTCGAGGGGTGTGGGGTCGGTGCGTCGGCCTTTCTCTGGGGTCCACCCGGGCCCTGGACGAAGCCGAAGTGCGGACTTCCGCCCTTCCCCTTCCGGTTCCTTGAGGGGGTCCCATTCTTTGGAGGCAGGGGACCGTCCTTCTGGACCTATACGGCCCCGGTCGCCTCACTGGGGGGATTCTTCTGGGCGCAGCCTTGGCAGTACCAACGTGGTTGTACAGCTGTCGGCTGTGGAGTCTTCTGGGACACCCTCCTCAGGTGTCTGTGGTCCGCTCCCTAGTCCTGGCTGAGGTCAGCCAACTTCTTCTCTCGGCTCTGCCCCTATCCCTCTGCCACATTCTCCAGCGCTCCCAGGCATTCTTGGTTCTAGCGGCCCTCTCATCTGGGAGCAGTTCAGAGCAGTGGCTGCTCGGTTCCCGGCCTACGTTAGGGCTATGGACAGCCAGGTTTTCCAACCTTCCCTTGCATGCCACCCTCAGAACATATGGTGACCTCCAGCCCTCGTCCCCTCTTCTGGAGGAGAGGAACCTCTGTCCATATCTCTCCGCCGCTGATCTCTCTGAGTACCAGCGTTTCCTCGTGAGGGTGATGGAGGACCCCACCTTTCTCCCGCTCTGTGAGCAATCTTGAGTATGCGGGCGACGCCTTCCTAGGGCGATTTTGGTGGGGCCACCCTTGTGGTGTCGCCTTGGCCTACTCCCCTTTCGGGAGGTGTCTCATCGCTTGGCAGAGGCCCCCTCCGGAGTTCCTGCCCCTAGGGACCTCAGCCAGAGGTATTATGCCCCGGAGTCTCCAGGTTCTATGCCTCATCGCAGTCCAGATTGACGCACCTGACACCCTGATGGGCTTCGCGCCTCCACTCGCGGACCGCCCCCAGATCAAGACCCTTGGATTTTGACTCTGGGGAGGAGGACTCTTCACTGCACGGTTGCTTCTCTCCATTTCCGCTCATCAGGCCCACTTGCAGTCTACAACAGGTTCTGTGGTCCAGCCAGGTCAGATCCTAGCTGCTTTGCCTGACTTCGGAGTAAACCAGGCAAGCCATGCGCTCTCTGCACGTGTGGCCTGAGCTAGCAAGGCACCAAGCAAGGGCATCTTACGACGCCAATGAGGTGGCTACCAGGGTCGAGGGACAGCGATCTGCACCAGGAGATCGGGCGGTTTCTGCCTTTCCCGGTTGTCACCCTGGGCCCGACGTAGGGTGATTTGTCCGCCACCAGGAACCTACCTCTTCCAGTAGGGCGAGACGACGCTTGTCGGGCAACTTCTTCCTCCGGGGACCCCGCCTCGCCTCCCCACCTCGGGCCTCCTCAGGCCCAGAAGGTTACCCCCTCAGTGTGTCACCCACTGAGGCTAAGGACCTGTCCCTTAGGGTGCAATGAATCAGTTTCTCTCGGGGGTCTTGGTATCATCTATTCAGATGAATGGTGAAGAGTGACACAGATAAGATATGAAAATTACGCACTACCGTAATTGCTGATCTTCTGTGTATCTTCACCATTCATCACAATCCCGCCTCGCCATCCCCTGGGCCTCAGTCTCTGGGTCCCCTCCTCTGTACCTACCCCTCTCTTTTGGGCGGGGTAAGGGGTAGAACCACCCCGTGGGGGCATTTTCTCCTTAAAGTGCGTCTAAGGTGGCACTCCTTCTGTACTATATATCTCCACCCTGACAGGGTGGGAGTTGGTGGTTGCCCTCCTTCTTTTATCCTTCTGGTCCCATCTAACTGTTTTAAAAAAAAATCCCCCTTTTTTCACCAAATATCTTTCCAGAGAGAGTACTAAGTCCCTGTACCCTGTCCTTCTCCAGAATAGCCGACTCTGCTTTTGGGGTATTGCCAGTTATTCTGTGCCATGAATTCTGGCAGAGAGCTTTGCTACTCCTTGCAGTTCCTATACAGTCTGGTGACGGACAAGGGTCTCGGATCCTTGTTACCTCTCACTCTCTCCTAAATTTTCTCCCCTCCCTTCTTCCGCTTCCAGAGATTGGGGCCCCTACCCAATTCCCTTAGTCTTATTTCTTCTATGCTGTCCTCTCAGTCGTTATTTCTCCTTTTAGTTCAGTTTTTCTGTCCCTTGGACTCTCTTGTCCCACTCTCCATCCCTTCCTCTTACCTCTCCGGCGACTCAGAACTGGTAGGCAGGCGGAGTCGAGGCATCTACGCCAACCCCGAGCGCCACGTGCAGGCGCCGGGCTCCCGAGGGTGGCGCCGATGCTGCGCCGGTTCCGCCTATCCCTTTAAAAAAAAGCTCCCTCGGGATCCTGATCTCCGGCCAGTACCCCATCTGTGATGAATGGTGAAGATACACAGAAAGATCATAATTACGGTAGGTATGTAATTTTTATTTATACCGTTGTTTTTTTTTTTTGATTTTGATTATATTCGTCAGGATTTTCTTACCTGCCATGCATGTCGTCCCTTACCACATCCGAGCACAAGAACAAGTGCGGCGCCCAACTCCTGCACAAGGACGGCCATTCTCAGTGCCTCATCTGCCTAGGCCCCGACCACCCTGTGGATTCCTGTCAGCACTGCGTGAAGTTCAACGCGGCTACCCGCAAAAGAAGGCAGCAGTCCCAGAAGGCTCACATACTAAAGAAGAAGATGTTCTCCATGGAAAAGGAGCTGAAAAAGCTCCAACAGGCTTCCACCTCTCCCGAGGGCCTTAAGAAGAAGGAGAAGCACCGGGACTCTTCATCCATGGCTGCGGCGACTTTGGCTGGGGTCGCCACCCTTCAGATAATGTCCCCTCCGGGGGACCGTTCGTTGATGGCCGTCTTGGTGGTGTCTGAGACAGCGCCGTCCCCCTGCTGGTTCAGGCCGGGCCAGTCGGAGCCTCCGGGCAAAGGAGGCATCCGCTTTCCAGTAAGGCCGCCTGCGCAGCCTTTCTGTTTTGAGCCTCCGTGAGCGTCGGGCCTGTCCTCCGCCGACGTCCACCCAGAGCCGACTTGTAAGTCGCTCGACCCTTTGGGGCAGCGCACGATCGTCACACCGCCCATCAAGGTCGCCTTCCCTGTGCAGCCTTCTTCAGGTGCTGGGTCCAATCAGTCGGACGTCGGCTCCTCCGACACCCACCCAGATCCCGCCGGCCCGTCTGGTAGTCGCTCAGCGACGAAGCCTATGCTGGATCCTCTGATCTCATCCGGCGCCGCCAGCTACCCGCAGCCTTCGCCGCTGCAGTCTGAGGCCCCTGCGTCTCCCCAGCTGGACCCGGAGGATCCCTCCGGCCCTCCCCCGGAAGCTGCTGGGGACTCTTCAGCGCCTCTGTCAGGCCTTCCTCCCGTAGGTCAGGATGGCCTGACGTCGGACCCTCGGACGCCAGCCCTGTCGCCAGCAGACGCCCCCTTGTTGGATGTCACCCCGACGCCCGCCGGGCTACCTGTTCCGGGCCCACCTGCAGAGCCTTGTCCAGGACCTTCTACCACGGTAGAGCCCCTGGTGCCGGATCTTACGCATTCTTATCCGGCTCTGCAGTATCCGACGCTGCAATATCCGATGCCGGGCTTCCTGCCGCTGGGCTACGGATACTCGCCCTACGGATACTCCCAGTATCCGGACCCCCCTCCTCCACCGCCCCCTCAGCCACCGGTGGCTCTGAGGGAGAATCTGGATTCTTGGTGGACTGAGACCACAGCTCAGCTCACCAGGGAAGTGGAGAGCCTCCGACGACGGCCCGATCCCTGGCGCTGGGGCAAGAGACCTTCCTCCCCCACCCCAGAGACATTGCTACGGGTCAAAGGCTGGGGTGGCACCTGCCTCCTAGGGGCGTGTTCCTCCCCGAGTGGGGAGAGGTCTTCATCTCCTTCTTCACTGGACTCATCGGATGACTCCAATGATAGCTCCGATCTGGACAAGCCTCGCACTCCTGACAAGCCCAGGCCCAGGACTCCTCTGAAGTATCCCTCATTTACGGAGTTGCTGAGAAAAATCCAGGCTCTTCATCAGTGGAAATCTCTGGAGCCAGATCCACAGAGGCAGAAGCTAGCTGCCCATTTGGATTTGCCCATGGTCGCTCCCACGTTAGTTCCACCCTGGATCGAGCCTCACGCTGACCTCGTCTCCACTATCTAGAAACAACCCTCGGCTTTAGCCCCCCTTCCTCGGAAGGCGGATAGGCTGTATCAGGCTCCCGAGGGGATTGACTTTTCTTCTCGCCGCTGCCCACGGCCGCTCAAGCAACCCGCGAACACTCCGAGCTCTGCCCCACCCGATAAGGAATCCCACCTTCTGGACCAGTATGGCAAGAAGGTCTTTTCTTCTTCCACTCTGGGTATCAGAGCCTTGAACTATGTGGCTCACATGGGGGATTACCAGAAGGCTATCCTTAGCGAGGTGGAAGCCAAGTTGGACACCAGTAAATAATTGGAGAGGGAAAAAAAAAAAAAAAGTTGGACACCTTTCCTCAGTCCCAGACTAAACAGGAAGTGGCAGACCTAGTTCACGCCACACATTTGACCAGTAGGCACATGCTGCGCGCTACCTACGATGTGGTGGATGCTTATGGACGAAGTTTGGCGTTGGCCATGAGTCTGCGGCGACATGCCTGTCTTCGGGTGTCAGGTTTGGCCTCGGAAGTGCAATCCGCCATTCAGGACGCCCCTTTCCGAGGTTCGGTGTTGTTCGGTGGTGATGTCAAGGACATCAATACCAGACAGAGAGAAGGGCACTGCTCTCAAGGAGGTTGACTCCATGTACAGAGCGCCTCAAGCAGCATGGTTCCTTTTCGTCACAAGAATGCCCACAAGGCAAACCACAAGGAAAGCGGCTGAAACCAGGCCCTCCAGCTGCTAGACCCCACCTGAATGGGCTGCAGGAGCTCCAGCCGCATCGCTGCCCCATACCTCCTGACTCTCTCCCTCTCCCACAGCCTCTGGTCGATCCAGAGGAACCGGTAGGCGGGAGATTCTCCCTTCATCTGCCGGGTTGGGAGAGGATCACTACTGACGCTTAGGTCCCCCAGCTCATAGCAGAGGGCCACACCATAGAGTTTCTTCAGAAACCTCCCAGAACCCCCCAGGTCGCTCTTACTCCCCCAACATCTTCTCAAGGGTCAGGAAGAAATGTCCTCCCTTCTGTTGAAGGAGGCAATAGAACTTGTCCCTCCTCTTCGGGACGGGTTTCACTCCCATTTCTTCCTGGTCCCTAAGAAGACAGGAGACGTGAGGCCCATTCTGGACCTCAGCTCTCTAAATCTATTCTTGGAGTACAAAAGGTTCAGGATGCTCTCCCTACAGAGTCTCCTGCCCCTCCTTCAGCCGGGACTGTGGCTGTGCACTCTGGACATGCAGGATGCATACCTGCATATCCTTATCTGCCCTTCCCACCGCAAATACTTCCAGTTTGCTTTCCAGGGGTACCACTACCAGTTCAAGGCCCTCCCATTTGGTGTTTCCTCGGCCTCCCGAGTATTCTCCAAATGCCTGTTGGTGGTGACGGCCCACCTGCGTACCAAGGGAGTGCAGGTTTTCCCATACCTGGACGATTGGCTCCTGACGGTCTCGTCCAGGGAGGAGCTCCTGCGTTCCCTTTGCCTTACCAGGCAGGTCTTTACCAGCCTGGGTATTACCATCAACCAGGCCAAATCCCATTTGATCACATCTCAATGCCTCCAGTTCATCGAGGCGATTCTGGACACGACCTGTCCAGAAAGTATGGCCTTTCTACCCCCAGACAGGGTTGCCACACTCCACGCTCAGGCAAGCTTCTTGTCCTCTCGTAGGCAGATTCCCGCTGGGTCAGTCCTTCACCCCCTGGGGCTCATGGCGGCTGCAATTCCGACAGTTCCGCGCTCGGCTCCACATGAGAATCTCTCAGTGGACTCTTCGGTCTCAGTGGGATCAATTGGTCGACGACTTGGACCAAGAGGTGCTAGTCTCGACCCCGATGATTCGGAATTTGCACTGGTGGTTGGTTCAGGAGAACCTTTGTCTGGGAGTTCCCTTCTGCCTTCCTCCCCCCTCCCAAACACTGACAACGGATGCCTCGGGCGAAGGTTGGGGAGCACATCTGGGATCCCAGCGCACCCAGGGCTCGTGGCCCATACTTGAGCAGACGCTTCACATTAACGTGCTCGAGCTCAGAGCGGTATTGTACGCTCTTCAAGCGTTACACCCCTTTCTGCTTCCCGGTCACCTGGCTGTCCAGACCGACAACATGAGTGTAGTCTGGTACCTCAACAAACAGGGGGGGACTCGTTTCTACCCTCTTTGTTGGGAAGCGATGTGGGTCTGGGAATGGGCGACCCTCACAACCTTCCTCTCACGGCGGTCTACATCCCAGGGGTAGAGAATTCATTGGCAGATCACTTGAGCTGATCCTCGGCACAACCTCACGAGTGGGAATTGGACCAGGAAACCCCCGTGACTGGGGAAAGCGCTCACTCCACCGGCTCACATAGCCCAGCGGACGGGCGGCAATTTCAAGGCCGCCGACCAAGCCGCCCAGCCTGGATTAGACTCCCTCCAAGCGGCACCCCCGTGACTGGGAAAGCGCCCGCTCCACCGGATCACATAGCCCAGCGGTCGGACGGCGATTTCAAGGCCGCCGACCAAGCTGCCCAGCCCAGATTCTACTCCCTCCAAGGTACGGCACCTCCACCAGCCTATCGGAAGCCGAGCACCTTTTCGCTGAGCGGCCCCGATTGGTCAGGAGCCGAGGTCTTGCAATTCGAACTGTCCTCTGAGAAAAGGACTTTGCTTTCCCCTCTGGGTTAAAATTGGAACATTTTTACCAGTCCAGTCTTCTTGTTTAAAGTGTAATTGTTGTAGAAAATGCAGTTATTGTGAAACAAGCTACTGTTGGCAAGCGATTACAGCCCAGTTAAGTTAAATTAGACTGTTAAACTGCCCCCTCCTTTGTGGCACCCACTCGAAATATTCCCTTTGTCTTGTTAATTTGCTGCCCTGAGCTACGTGACCTTGCTGTACCCTAGCTGCCTTTAAAAACTTGCCTTTTTCTCCTTTTCCCTCAGCAGCACCCCCGTGACTGGGGAAAGCGCTCGCTCCACCGGCTCACATAACCCAGCGGTCGGGCGGCAATTTCAAGGCTGCCGACTAAGCTGCCCAGCCCAGATTCGACTGCCTCCAAGGTACGGCACCTCCACCAGCCTATCAGAAGCCAAGCACCTTTTCGCTGAGCAGCCCCAATTGGTCAGAAGCAGAGGTCTTGCAATTCGAACTTTCCTCTGAGAAAAGGACTTTGCTTTTCCCTCTGGGTTTTTCTCCATTAAATACACTCTAGCCCTGCCTCAATTATAATATCTCCTCTCCCATTGGGCAATATTTGGACCTATCCCTAGGGCCTTTCCTTTCTCCCATTGGGTAATATTCAGACCTATCTCTAGGGCTCCTCCCTTCGCCCTGGAAAGGCTCTCTCTTGTAGGCATTCTTACTCGTTACCCCTTTTTTTTTTTTAACCCAAACTATGGCTTACTACATTTTCGGCTTCCTACTGTTCTGCTGCTGTGTACCTCTTACTCTGTATACCATCGAGGAGCCAGCCTCCGAAATAATACCTGACCTACTATATCCTGCCACTCAAGACACTTGCCGTTGCACCTTACCTTACCCAGCATCCCGCCACCCCATCTTCTCGCCAATGTCCTCAAACCTGCTGCTCCCATCGCCATCCACGGCTTCTGTACTTCTCTTACTATACATGCAGAACCAGTTCTCACTAAAGCCCTCCGGCAACGTCACGCTTACATCTCCAGACCCTAACAAACGTCGCTTAAGGAATAAAGAGCTTAGGTGTTTCACTTACACACTTAAAAAATTACTCTTCCTGCTCCTACTCTACTCAGGCAATGCCAAGGTAAATCCAGGCCCTTGCTCACTGTTTAGTTCACCAACAGAGTATGCGTCAGCCTCAGGCCTTAAAATAATGTTAGTCAATATATTAAGCCTTACAAAAAAATATCGACCAATTGCAAGTTTGGGCCCTTCACACAAAGCCCAATCTCATTGTCATCACGGAATCCTGGTTAAAAAATCAAATCTAGATCAACAAGTCTCTCTCCTGGGTTATAGTCTGTGTAGAGCAGATAGGGTATCCAGAGGAGGGGGAGTAGCTATATATGTAAAAATTAAATTCTCAGTTAGTGAAATCCTTTGCAGCACTAAGCACAAGGGATATGAAATAATCTCCTTAAAACTACACCTACCATCTAAGGAATGTATTACAATCATAGGTGGTTATAGGCCCCTAATGGTGGTACAGACATCTTGGAGTCTTTGAAATCCTTAACCGCCTCCGCGAATACCGAAGTTTTAATCCTTGGGGACTTTAACCTTAACTGGCTCACACACAAATCTCAAACCCTCAAATCGCTCTGTGATGTATTGAGACTTAGTCCAAGTAGTGACCGAGCCAACTAGGACTAATAAGGTTAGCGCTGCGAATAGCTCCATTCTTGACCTTATTCTTACTACCCACCCTAACAAACTCCTCTGTACAGCAGTATTTCACAATGACATGAGCGACCATGGAATAGTAGTATGTACTAGGTCTCAAGCAAAAACACAAAATCAGACCAAGTTCATAACCAAACGGTCATTTAGGAAATTTCTACTGACAAATTTCTTAAGCGACCTTAGTAAAATTAGGTGGCAGAGCCTATACCTCGCCACAACTCCAGATGAGGTGGTCACAGTCCTACATGAAAACCTCAACCGTATAGTAAATAAACACGCACCGCTCATTAAAGTCAGGACACGGAAGTTCTCTCACCCCTGGTTCTCCCCAGAGCTCAAGTCTGCCCTCTCCAAGCGTGACAAGCTATGGGCAAAGGCGAGGCATACCAAGAGCCCGGTAGACTGGCAGGCTTTTCGAACCTCGAGGAATGCCTGCGTCAAGCTTATCCGTTCTGTCAAAGCCAGCTTCTATGTGTCCACGCTAGAACAGGCCAAGGGGTACGCACAGAAAATTTGGAAGACCTTGAAGTCAATTGAAGGTAAACTGGTGGCCTCACCCTTACCTTCTAAAATCATTAAAAGCAATGTGACCATTGAAGATAGTAGCCAAATCTTAGAAGAATTTAACTCTCACTTTGCCACCGCTGGGCTGGCATTTGATTCATCCCCCCCCTATGTGGCACGAGTGAATAGACAGGCTAATTCAGACCCCGACATATCAGCGTCAAGCTGCCCTTTTCAGCTCTGCCCTATCAGCTTTAAAGAAGTGGAAGATGCCCTTATCAAGCTAGACACCAAAAAAAGTGCAGGAAATGATGGTATCGATCCACTCTTCTTAAAACTCTGATTCCCCCCACCTCACTTCCCCCATCCTCCACATTTTCAACATTTCTGTTTCTTCTTCTGTCATCCCGTCATGCTGGAAACTATCCCACATCCTTCTGCTTTTTAAATCAGGTGACCCTTGTGACCTAAATAATTACAGACCCATTTTGATCCTTCTAGTCCTCTCCAAAGCCTTCGAAAAACTGATCTATGCGCAACTAAAACAACATATGGAAACTTTCTCTCTCCTGAACCCAGTTCAATCTGGTTTCCGTTCCAGCCACAGTACTGTTACTGCCCTTGCCAAAGTAACCAAATGACTGGATCACTGTAATGGATTCTAAGAAGATTACAGGGGGCTGTCTTCTTAGACCTAATCAAGGCATTCGACACAGTAGACCACTCCATAATCAAATACGGCCTTGCCAATATAGGTGCTACTCCAACGACCATACAGTGGTTTAGCAGTTATATTTCAGGGAGGACGCAAAAAATTAAAGCCGATGGTACGTTCTCCCCACTACCAATCAGTAGAGGAGTCCCACAAGGCTCCATATTAGGTCCTATCCTTTTCTCTATATACATTAACGAACTCGACTGCCACATAACTCAATCGAAACTCCACTTTTTTGCCGATGACACGGTTCTCTATACTTCTGAAGCATCTCTATCCAAGGTCAGGGAGATCCTTCAAGCGGACTTTGCCCAACTTGAAATTAACCTCATTAATGCCAGACTTCTCCTTAATGCTAAAAAAACCAAAGCTATGATCTTCTCTCCCAAAACGATACCCTCACTCACTTCCACCCTGCTGAATGAATTTCTAGATATATCTCTAGGAGAACCACTCAGTCACCCCGAAGTTCAAATATCTCTGGTTCTGGATTGACAATAAGCTCACTTTCTCGGAACATATAGATGACCTTGCCAGAAGGTTAAAAATACGCCTTGACTTTCTGTTCCAAAACAGGACACTCTTCCCTCTAGACATTAGAACCAGGCTAGTACAAGCCACGTTCCTCCTACTACTTGACTATGGGGACATAATTTACACATCATCTACAACTTCAAATCTAAAGAAATTGGACGTCCTTTACCACCGGGCCTTGCGTTTCATTACGAATTCCCCAATTCAGGCGCATCACTGTAACTTCTATTCAAGTGTTGGCTGGACATCGCTTACTACCAGACATATGCTCCACACCGGTACCTGGACCGTAAAACTCCTTCTCCACAAACTACCTAACCTCCCTTATTCAGACTGCCCACGGCGTCTGCTCGCTTAGGAACTTAGACTTCTTAGCGTTAAAGGTCCCATATACCCGCACCAATCTGGGCTAATATGCCTTCTCAGTCACCCTCACCACCATCTGGAACCAGTTACAAATATTCCTGAAGCTTCTCATGCTAGTCTCGCCCAGCCTTTTCAAATTGCTATCTAATGCAAAAATAAAAGACGTGTGTAGCTGCCGCTAAGATCTGAGTTGTCTTGGCCCATCTGATTACAGTGGTCCTAAATATAGGGACTAGCGGGACTTGTTAGGCATTTGGATGCACTGTTTCTTGTTGAGCACTTTAAGCATGTACTAAGCAATTACTGTTTGTATGTAGTTTTTGCCTTGTCTGTATATATGTATCAGGACTTTCTTGTGAATGAGCTTGCTCAATGGAGTTTTTCCTGCAATAAACTTGAAACTTGAACTCGAAATAGCAGACGGCATCTTCCTACGTTGGGGAACCTCTCAGGTCGACCTGTCTGCGTCCCCACTAATTGCAAAACTGCCCACCTTTTGCTCGCTCGCTCCAGGGCGCGGGCAGCTCTGGAGAGACGCTCTGTCTCTCTACTGGAAGGGCAGATTCGTCTATGTTTTTCCCCCAATTCCGTTGATTCCGAGGATCCTGCACAAGCTCAGCTCAGAAGGGGCCCATATGATTTTCATCGCTCCCTTCTGGCCCAGGCAAGTTTGTTTCCCTGTTCTGCAACAGTACTCAGAGGAACCTCTGATTCCTCTTCCTTTTTCACGGCTTCTATTGACCCGGGATCGAGGATCCCTGGTCCATTCGGGCCTCGGGTCCCTTCAGCTACATGCTTGGCTCCTACAGACGTAGCACAAGCCCGTTTTGGGGCTTACCCTCAAGTGGCAGAGATCTTGGTGGAGGCCAGGAAGTCACCCACTCGCTCCACTTGTGCCATGAAATGGAAACGGTTTTCCATTTGGGCTTCATCCGAAGACTTGGAGCCTTTCTCCTGCCCCGTCAGGTGGCTACTAGACTACATGCATCTCTAAGACCTGGGTCTCAGTCATTCCTCTTCCGAAGGTTCACATGGCGGCTCTGGCCACTTATCATGTTCCCTTTGGGGACAGAACTTTCGCTCAGCTAGAGGTCGCGAAGACCTTTCTGCGAGGGGTTCTTCATTTGAGACCCCCCATTTGGGTTCCTGCCCCTCCTTGGGATTTGAATTTCATTCTTGAGAAGCTTACGCTGCATCCCTTTGAGCCGGCAGCCTCAGCAGAACTTAAGTTCCTTTCATGGAAGGCTCTCTTCCTACTGCCCATTACTTCCACTCAAAGAATTTCTGAGCTTCAGACCTTGATGTGCAAAATTCCATTTCTGATTTTCCATGAGGAACGTGTGGCTGTGCGCACCAATCCTAAGTTTCTTCCTAAGGTGGTAGCGGAATCTACGTTGAACCAGTCCATTGAACTGCCACCTTTTTCACACAGCACTCCAATCACGGGGGAGTATCTTTTACATACCCTGGACGTTCACCGGATTCTGAAATACTACACCGACAGGATGAAGGATCTCAGAAAGACTGACCAGCTATTTGTTTCTTTTGCCAGCAAAAGAGAAGGCAACGCTGTTTCCAAACAATGTTTGTCCAAATGGTTGGCTCACTGTATCACTTTCTGCTATGACAAGTATCACAAGACCTTGCCAGGTCAGGGGTCACTCCACCAGCCTCTGCTGCCTGTTTCAAGAATGTGTCAGCGGCTGATATTTGCGCCGCCAGAAATTGGACTTCTGTCCATACCTTTACGAAACAGTACAGTTTGGACATTGCCTCTTGCCGTAGAGCCGGCTTCGGGTTGGCTAATCTGCAAGGACTTCTTTCTTAAGTCCTTTTCAGCCGGAGGATCTTCTATGAGTAGTTTCCTCCTCCCGTGTGCTTCTCTTTGTTCCAGACTGCTTGGGACTCAGTCCTGTATGTAATTGCCTACTGCAAGAGCCCTCTCGAGTAAGATAGTACAGTTACGTAAGAACCTCACTTAACAGTAGATCTTCTAGAGAGGCTCTTGCAGGTAACACCTTCCGCCTCCATATCCCCAAGCTTTTTCAGCCCTTTTTCCAGTGAGGAAATATCCGCTTTCTCTCGCCTCGCCTTTTTTACCTTTTGGCGGAAAGAACTGGAAGGCGGGTGTGAGAACCTTTATACTGACGTTGCCTGACGCCGGTCACCTGATGTGGGGGCGGTCCCTTGCCAGAGACTGCTAGCTAGAAATGTGGGGTCCTGACACCTGCCGGCTTCAGTCCTATATGTAATTACCTACTGCAAGAGCCTCTCTCGAAAATCTACTGTTACGGTAAGTTCTTACATACCTGTACTTTCCGGCAGATGGTCAGTGTCAGGGATGTCGATAAGCACCCTGACAAGGAGTCCAAGAAGCTGGACCATGCGGCCAAGAAAGTCCATGCCGCTTCCTTACTTGGCCTTCGGCAGGCTTGCTCTGCCATTATGATGGCCAACTTCAGTGCTCTCATGGGTGTCCTGGACCAGGTTCTTCCTCTCTTCCCTGTGGACCTGTAGTTGGTGGTTAAGATGGTCCGGGATCAGGGATGTTCTGTTGCCAAACGGCTACAAACAGCTTTGGACATCGGCGACTCCTGGCATCCCATATTGGATCTTCACAATCTCAATCAGTACCTGAGGAGGCGCAAGTGCCGGCTGGTCACCCTGAACAAGATCACCCCATCCCTGGAGCAGGACAGGTGGTTCAAACAACATGACGTCTTACTTGATTCTGACAATTGCAGTTAGCTCCAGCACTTGAACTGCCCCACAGAGAGTAGGGTTAAAATTCTATGCCAGGCATAGAATGTTAGGCTCGAACTCGGTTAAAAACTCTGTCTGTGACACTTTGAAACCAAACCGTCAGATTCTTTACTCTGCCTCACTGAACAGTCGCGCCGGAGATTTTCTCCTTCTGCTCAGTTCAAACACGGTTAAAGTGTTGGTTTCAGTCCGCTTTTCATTCCGTTTGTCGGTTCGAGACTCTGTCTGTGGTACCGTAAGTACGTAGGATAGTATTGTGGCAGTTGTTGTGTGGAAATTGTAAATTTGTCCGATCGGTTCAGCTGAGAAACTGATAGGGGAGTCTTGCCTGCCGGTTGCCAAATAAAGGGTAAGTTTGTTAGGTTGGCCATGTCTGAGAAACCCAAGAAAAAAAACGGGCCCACTGGGTTTCAACACTGTAGTTTGTGTGGGGAGGTCTTTGCTAAGGCCGATCCCCACACCACCTGTGTTTGCTATCTGAGGTTTGACCACCTCGATTCAGACTGCCAAATTTGCAAGAATTTCCCTAAGTCTACCCTGGAAAAAAGGTTAGGTAGACTTAAGGATAAGGAGGCCGAGAAATCCGCTGACCTGGAAGGCCAGCCAGGTTCGATTCCTACCGAACCGGAAGGAGTACCCTCTGACCAGGGTGATACTTCTTTGGGCAAGAGGAGAACTGATCCTGAGGATCGGTTCCTACAAAGAGAAAACGCAAGGATAAATCGTCCAGTTCGGATCCAGAACTTCATGTTCCGACCGCCGAAGAGATAGCCAGAGCGATTCAGATTGTGGAATCGCTTAGTCCAGTTCCAACTGATCCGGTGCCTTCTGGCAGGGGTTCGGTTCAGTCTGTTCCCCCGGTTCACGATTATTCCCCTGAAGATTTTTACAAACCTAAGTTTGAGGAGTTATTACGATGGTGACAGTCTGGATGTGTCTGTGGAACTGGACATCTCCCCAGACAGACCTCCTGGTGTTTCCCCCTCCTAGGCTTTCTGAGTCCCTTCCCCACTTTCTGTTTTACAGAAAAGTGGCTCAAACCCTCCAGTTTCCTATTGAGGAGGCTGTGGAGGAGCCTGACCTTGTAGAGATGATGGACATCCCAGAGTCTAAGAGACTGTCTATTCCCCTTCATAAGTCCTTTGGGAAACAGACACAAAAAATTCTTAGGTCTCCCAATTCTGTACCTCCCGTTGACAAGAGACTGGACAAGAGGTACACTTTGTCAGGCACAGATACGGAATTTCTTTATCAGCAATGCAGCCATGTTGGGGTAGTGCAGGCTGCCGCCTGTGACAAGGCAAACATCCCCTTGGCTTCATACCCCCAGACAAAGATTCCAGGAAGATAGATGCCATAGCAAAGAAGCAGTACATGGCATCATCTTTGGGACTCGGGCAGGCTAACTATATTATTTATTATTTAGTTGTTTAACCAGGAGTAGCACACTAAGCTGAAAGCTTTTTTTACAGGAGCGACCTGGGAGCACAGGGAAGTTAAGTGACTTGCTCAGGGTCACACAGTATGCAAGTGGAAGCTATGGGATTCAAACCCAGGTCTGGTCTGCTGGATGTCACCAGATTTTCAGCTTAGAGCCTTAAACCACTGCACTATACTGCCTCCAATATATGCCACCAGTATATGGCCTATACAGCCAGGTACCAGAAGTCCAGGTGGGACACTGTACTGGCACTGGCTAAACAGGCTTCCCCCCAGCTAGCAATGGAGCTGGAGGGGGTGGCTGCTGATGGAATCGAGGCATCAAAGGTGCAATTTCATGCTGCTGTGGACTCCAGTGATGTTTCATCAAGAGTCATGGCTACATCTGTGGCTCTTTGGAGGATGGCTTGGCTCAGATGTACAAGCCTTTCGCAGGATACCCAGGCTAAGGCCATGGATTTCCCTGTAGTGGGTAATTCTGTGTTTGGGGAGCAGACAGAGAATTACATGAAGAAAATGGACAAGTACAGGACCACTTACAGGCGTGCCCTGGCCAAGGAGAGGCAGGCAACTCCTCAAAGGCAGCAAGCTCGAGGCAGGGGCAGGCCTTTTCACAGGCCTTTCTACCAAGCGTTGGCCTCTTCTTCCTTTTCTCAGAGGGGGTTCTTCAGAGGGAGAGACAGAAGGGGGATGAGCAGGGCTGCATCCACCCCTCAGCCTAAGGCTCCTGCCAAGTAGACACCCTGTGTTAGCCTGGGTCAACTCCCCCATTCCAGTAGGCAGCAGGCTGGCTTACTTTGTCCAGGACTGGATGTCTGTTACCTCAGACAAGTGGGTCTTGAAGGTTGTAAGCCGGGAGCTGGTTCTCAGTTTCAAAAAATGTCCGAAACTGATACCCAGAGCCTTTCCACATGCAAATACATCAGAAACCCTTGCTCTAGAGGCAGATGTTGCCTCTCTACTGGCCTTAAGAGCCATAAAGAGAGTTCCTACCCTATACAGGGGCAAAGGTCTGTACTCCAGGTACTTCCTTACCCCAAAAAAGACAGGGGAGTGGCGACCCATCCTAGATTTGAGATATCTAAACAAGCACCTGCTAATGCCAAAATTCAAAATGGTGACTCTGGGAACAATTCTTCCCTCTCTGAGGCCAGGAGACTGGCTAACCTCTCTGGACCTCAAGGATGCCTATTTTAACATTCCCATCAGGTGCTCCCACAGAAAGTACCTGAGTGGCCGGCCCGTCGGCGCAGTGGTTGGATTTCCACTTGCGGTGCGGCGACCGGGTTGAGCGGACCAGGGGTCGCTGGAGGGCGGCAGGGGGAAGGATTGAGCGTCCCTGGACTGCTCTCCTCTCCGGGGTGGAGGGGAAGTGTCTCGAGTTTTGCTGACTTCTGGCGGAGGCCAGAGTCGCATTAGCCGCCGGTACTCGTGACGCATTGAAGGCGGGGTGGACGCTGGCGCCATTGCACCACCGCCTCCCCAGGAAAACGGAAAATGGAGGAGCTGCCTGCCGCCGCTGAATGAAGCTTGCCGCGGCTTCATGCCCCAGGCCAGCCCTCTGACTTATCCTGGTTCCTCGGCATGCACCGGATGCGCAGCCCGCCAGGGGTAAGCCACGGGTATCGGAGGGCCGTGGCGATTTGGGGTGCAGAAGCTGGTGTGCTCGGACCGGCTGATGTTAGGCTGCAGGTAGCTTGGGGTAAAAAGCAAAAAAAAAAGAAAGTACCTGAGGTTCGAATTGCCCTCAGGCCATTATCAGTTCAGAGCTATGCCCTTTGCCCTAACTTCAGCTCCAGGGGTGTTTACAAAGTGCATAGCAGTAGCGGTGGCCTTTTTAAGAAGGAAAAGGATTTCTATTTTTCCATATCTGGACGACAGGCTCCTTGTGGGCCAGTCTCCAGACCAAGTCAAGTCAGATCTGCAGGTCACCCAGCAAGTTCTCACTTCCCTGGGTTTCCTTCTCAGTCTTCCCAAGTCGGTTCTCAAGCCAGTACAACTCCTCACTGTTATAGGAGCAGAGCCAGACAAGCTCAAGACAAGAGCTTTCCTTCCTTTGGAAAGGGCAAAAGCCATTGCTCAGCTGCCCTCTTCCTTTTTCCCCTCTGGTTTCCTGACCAGCAAGGCATTTTCTTCAGCTTCTGGGCCACATGGCAGCTTCCATGGCAGTGGTCCAAGGGGCCAGGTTTCAGATGAGGGACATTCAGTTTCATCTGAGAACTTTTTGGTCCCAAAGGAAAGATCCTCTTACCAAGCTAGTTCCTGTTACTTAGACCTTAATTCAGGCCCTTCAGTGGTGGCAGGACCTGGACAATCTGAGGCAAGGTGTTCCATTTGTCACTCAGACTAACTCTGTGGTTCTTACCACAGATGCTTCCCTTTTGGGGTGGTGAGCCTATCTGGGGGCTCTCACGGCCCAGGGACTCTGGTCCCCTCAGGAATCCCTTCTTCATAGCAACCTCCTGGAGCTCAGGGCAGTATTTCTTGCCCTACAAGCTTTCTTTCAGTCGGTACAGAACAAGGTGGTTCAGGTCATGACGGACAACACTACCACCACGTGGTACATCAACAAGTAGGGAGGCACTCGGTCCATGGCCTTGTGCACGGAGGCCATGAAAATATGGTCCCTGGCTTATTCCCTGCAGACCTCTTTAGTAGCAGTCCACTTCCCAGGAAAGGACAATGTAATAGCAGATACATTGAGCAGGATTTCCCAGGGCCATCACGAATGGTCTCTGGATCCTTTGATGTTAAAAGTGATTTTCTCAAGGTGAGGCACTCTGGAGCTAGATCTCTTTGCAGCCCCAGACAATCACCAACTTCCTCTGTTTTGTTGCAGACCCCCAGTCTTGGGCTCAGTCCCTCTGGATGCTCTGATTTTGAACTGGGAAGGGAAATTTCTTTATGCCTTCCCTCCTTTTCCTCTACTGTTCAAGGTTCTAGTCAAGGTAAGGTCACAACCATGCAAAGTGATTCTGATTGCTCCAGACAGGGCCAGGTAGCCTTGGTGCCCCCTGTTGCTGTCCTTAGCAGTCCATCTTCCACTGTCTCTTCCCAGGAATCGCAACCTGCTAACCTCTTCTCAGGGGAGGATTTGGAACCCCAGTCTCCGGTCACTCAATCTCAAGGCATGGCTCTTGAAGATTACATAGATAATACAGAGCATTAAAGACATTTAGTCCATGAGATCGCCAGTCATAATTTATGAATACCCATTAATATTCCTACTTAAAGAAATTTATCTAGATTTGTTTTAAATTCCAACATTGTTTTGCTCTCCACAACCTCACAAGGCAGCATATTTCGGTTACTTTATTATTTAACCAGTATTTCCTTTTATTTGTTCTATATCTTTCCTTGATCAATTGGTGACAATGGGCTCTGGTATTGTGCAGTTGGTCCCTTTGTATCAGACCTGAGATCCCACAGATTGGTATCGGTCAGGGCCCTATAAATCAAACACATATCTCCTCTCATTCCTCTCATTCTACGATACTCCAGTGAGTACATCTCCAAATACTGCAGCCCCTGCTCGTAGCTCAGTCCCTTTAATCCTTTTGGTGGCTCTCCTCTGCACCCTCTCCATCATTCCAGTATCACCCTTTTTATATGGAGCCCAGAACTGCACACCGTACTCCACATGAGGGCGCACCAGTGCGGTATACAAAGGCATCACAACCTCCCTGTCCCTACATTTGATGTGTCTCTGAATACAGTGTGTTATACTGAATACTAAAACTGAGATCACTGTTAATAATAATCCCCAGATCTTTTTCTTCACCTACAGCCTTTAGTACAGAACCTCCCAGTGTATATTGAAATTGATTATTTTTCTTTCCAAAGTGCATAACTGTGCACTTATCAATATTAAAGATAGATTGCTTCTGGGAGGCCCATATATCCATGTCATTTAAGGCTTTTTGTAAGATGAGCTGCTCCTCTGTATTATTTACCGGACATCCAATCCTAGTATCATCTGCAAATTTAGACAACCAAACCTCTGAGTGAACCTGCATGGATGAAATGTATAAATTAAACATACATGGTCCCAACACTGAGCCCTGGGGGATACCGCTAGTCACTCTAGCCTGGCCAGAGAATTCCCCTTTAATACAGACCTTCTGGCTCCTATTTTTTAGCCACGCCATAACCCATTTTGGTACCCAAACTGGGAGACTTAACTCAAATAATGATTTCACAAGTTCCTCATGGGGGACTTTGTCAAATATCTTTGCAAAGTCAAGGAAAATATCAACCGGGTTTCCCATATCCATGGATTTACTAACCTTGTTATAAAATTCCAAGAGGTTGGTTTGACACGACCTCCCTTTAGTAAACCTGTGTTGAGTCGCATCTATGCCAGAAGCTACTAGGAATTCTATGGTGTATTCTTTAGTTATACCTTCCAGAATCTTTCCTGACACCGAGGTCAGACTAATAGGCCTATAATTTGAGACCTCCTGTCTTGAACCTTTCTTGTGGATGGGTACAATCGCTGCTTGCCTCCAGACCTGTGGAACCTCACTAGTATCTATACTTTTCTGAAAAAAGGCAGGATACTGGACCCACTAATACTGCTGCCATTTCTTTAATTACCCTGGGATGAATCCTATCTGGCCCCTGTGCTTTATTCTGATTTTACCTTTTTTAGTCTATTTAAGACATTAGCTGGATCAGTCCCGAGGCTTTCTCCCATTTGTATTATTTCATCACAGTCCTGGATAACTTGAGGGCCTACATTAAATACTGATGAAAAATATGTATTATATTCCTCAGCTGATGCCCTACTCTCTATTGTAAGATCCCCATTCTGTGATTTTAGGGGTCCAATAGTATTATTATTCCCCTTCTTACTATTGATATATGCATAAAAGGTCTTATAATTATCCTGGACTTTAGTAGCCAGTATGTGCTCATAATATCTTTTGGCCTGAGCAATACCCCTTTTTGCAGGTTTGAGGCTTTTTCTGTACATCTCCCAGCCAGCTTCTGTATTGTTATGTCTTGCTTGATGGTATGCTTTATTTTTGTTTTTAATTAATCCTTTAACAGATTGGGTCATCCATGGTGGAAGGGGGAATTATTAGCCTCCTTATATTTATTTCTGGTTGGTACGTGCCTCAGAATTAAGCCATTTAGGATGTCTGTTAACTTATCCCACATTTGAGTAACTGTCTGGTTATCAGAATCTGATTCCCAATCCCATGCAGCTAGATCATACCTAATTTCCTCAAAATTAGCTGAGTTACAGTGCCTTCAGAAAGTATTCACCCCCCCCCCCTTGGATTTTGTCACATTTTGTTGTGTTACTACCAGAATTTTTAATGCATTGAAATTATTTTTATTCCTCTTGATTCACACAGCATACTCAACAAGTTAAAGGGGCAAAAATATTTATATTGTGTAACAAAAATTTATGAAACATTAAAAACTGAAATATCTTGTTTACTTAAGCATTCACCCCCCTGAGTCAGTACTTTGTAGAAGCACCTTTGGCAGCAATTACAGCTTTGAGTCTTCTTGGGTATGTCTGTATCAGCTTTGTACATCTGGATTTGGGGATTTTCACCCATTCTTCCTTGCAGATTTGCTCAAGCTCTGTTAAGTTGGATGGGGAGCATCGGTGGACCGCAATCTTTGTCTTTCCACAGATTCTCAATGGGATTCAAGTCTGGGCTTTGGCTGGGCCACTCAAAGACATTCACCTTCTTGTTCTGAAGCCACTTCAGTGTTGCTTTGGCTGTATGCTTGGGGTCGTTGTCCTGTTGGAATGTAAATCTTCGCCCCAGTCCAAGGTCTATTGCAGACTGATGCAGGTTCTCCTCAAGGATGTGCCTGTATTTGGCTCCATTCATTGTTCCCCTATCCTGACAAGTGCCCCAGTCCCTGCCACTGAAAAGCATCCCCATAACATGATGCTGCCACCACCATGCTTCATGGTACGGATGGTGTTATATGGGTGATGAGCTGTGTTCAGTTTGCGCCAGGCATAGCGCTTTGCATTCAGGCCAAAGAGTTCAATGTTTGTTTCATCAGACCAGAGAATCTTTTGCCACATGGTCTCAGAGTCTGCCACGTGCCTTCTTGCAAACTCCAGGTATGCTATTATGTGGCCTTTTCTCAGGAGTGGCTTCCGCCTAGCCACTCTCCCATAGAGACTACATCTGTGAAGTGCTGCAGAGATTGTTGTCCTTTGGACAGGTTCTCCCATCTCAGCCATGGAACTCTGTAGTTCTGTCAGGGTGGTCATTGGGTTCTTGGTCACTTCCCTGACCAAGATCCTTCTTGCCTGGTTGCTCAGTTTGGGAGGACGGCCTGCTCTAGGAAGAGTCTGGGTGGTTCCGTAATCTTTCCATTTCCTAATGATGGACTTGACTGTGCGCCTGGGAGCTTTTAACACCCTAAAAAATGTTTTATACCCCTCCCCAGATCTATGCCTCCTCACAATTCTATGACTGAGTTCTACGGACAGCTCCTTGGTCTTCATGGTAGAGTTTCTGCTCTGACATGCACTGTCAACAGTGGGACCTTGTATAGACAGGTGTATTTCCTCTGAAATCATGTCAGTCATTTGAACTGACCACAGGTGGACTCCATTCAAGTTTGAGTGATCTCACAAGGAAATTGGATGCACCTGAGCTCAGTTTGGAGTGTCATAGCAAAGGGGGTGAATACTTGTCAAATCAAGACATTTCAGGTTTTTATTTTAAATTACATATACAAAAAATTCCAGAAGTTTCATTCCACTTTGATATTATAGAGTAATTTGTGTAGATACGTGACAAAAAAATCCCATATAAATGTATTTTAATTTGAGTTTGCAACATCACAAAATGTGACAAAATCCAAGGGGGGTGAATACTTTCTGAAGGCACTGTATACCTGTGGAGTACTGTAATACCTTTTTTAACACCCAGAGTACTGGAAACCAACTATAGAGTGGTCGCTAGAGGCCAAAGTGGGAATTAAATTGCAGTTAAGAATATTATTCCCAAGATTACTTAATACCCAATCCAGGATGTGATTTCCCCTTGTGTTGGATGTAACATACTGGTCCAACCCTGTGAGACTGAACATCTCTAAATATTTAGATTCTACAGCTGTACTTGCTTTTAATGTATCCCATCCAATACCCGGGAGGTTAAAATCCCCAACCAGTATTGCATTCCCTGCTAGAGAAAACTGGTTGATAAAATCCAATATAACCTCATCCTCCATTGCCCTAGTGGTTGGTGGCCTATAAATCACTCCCAAGTTAATCTTAGCTGCTCGGGGTGGACTAATCTTAACCCATATGACCTCTAATTCTAACCATCTAAATGTATCTATACTTTCCGTAGAGATGCCATTTGCTACATATAGAGCCACCTCTTGAAAGGGAACTGTCCTTGTTATATACTGTGTGCCCCTGGATATGCTTATCCCAAGTATCCTCGGGTTGCCACCATGTTTCTACAATTGCACAAACATGAATGTTATGAGTTTGTAATATAACTTGAAGCTCATCAAATTTATTTGTAAGACTCCTTGCATTGATGAGCATAAAATTCCACGCTGTTTGTGTGTCCTTTGATTTTATATCCCCCTTCTGGTGTAGTTTAAATGGTGATGTACAGTATTCTTCAACTGTTGCGCTAATAAACATTTTCCCATTTTATTAAGACACAACCCATCCCTTGCAAATAATTGACTGTTCTGAAATTCCTGCCAGTGGTCTACAAAAAAAAATCCTTCTCTAGCAGTCCATCTCTTGAGCCAGCCATTGGATCTAAAAATTTCCCGATTTATTAAGTTACTTGCTCTGGGGATAGGTAGAATCCCAGAAATCAACACCTCGCACCCACTGCTTCAAAATCCCTCTGTATTTCAGGAATATCCCTTTTCCCTATATCATTAACTCCTACATGTAAAATTGTAACTGGGTTGATGGTATTCTCCAATAAGCCATGTAGAAGTTGCTTTATATCACTAATACCTGCTCCTGGCAATATGCTGACAGTTGTGTACTCATTTTGTTGTTTACACAAAAATTGTAAGCATATCGTAGCATCGAGTCACCAATGAACAAAATATCTCAAGGGGTATTGCTTTCTGGGACTTGAATTTCTTGTGGTAAGTGCAGTACAGTATTCTGGGTGCTTGTACATACATTGTTTGGTACCATGAGGCCTACTGCAGTATTTATTGGTTGTGGTAAATGCAGTATCATATTCTGGGTGCTTGTGCATACATTGTGTGGTACCATGGGGACTATTGCAGTATTTTTTGGTTGGATCTCTTCATCCTCTTCTGTTGTAATCAGGGCCTGAAATCTGTTTGGGGTCAGGATATTTGATACCCCTCCAATATTCCTTCTACCCCTTTTTTGCGACATTTTTCTTGGGACCACAGACCATACCTCTGGGCTTTTGGTCATCTTATTTTGTGGCATAATGGTTTCATAATCCTCCTCATTACTAATGTTTGTATCCTCGCTAATACCCTCTGCCATGGAGTCAATAAATTGCTCCAGTGATGAAATTTCTAGCTGTACCTTCATCCTAGTTTTAAGCACCTCAATTTCAGCTTTAAGTTCTTTGATTTCACATTTATTACATATATAATTATCCACCTCCTCCTCCCCATGTGCAAACATATGGCATAGACTGCATGTCAACATTTTGCTATATGTACTCACTGCTTATCTAGCTTTCTGATCTTCTCAGCTTCCTCAGCTGACACAGCCGACACGTGCCAATTGCGCATGTCTCTCCATGCATCTCAACACGCGACAATGCGCACCCTGCTCGCTGCTGTGAGTTTTTATGGGTCCTCTAACCCGGAAGTGGCTGTGTGGGTCTCGGGAGCACTTCACAACAAAAGTTGCGTTTATACAATAAAAGTCCGCTGCTCCTGTGCCCCAAGCTATATTTTAGGGCTCTGACTTTAAAGATGCAGCAATAATCCAATAACAAAAACGCTGCTAAGCGTTGGTAGTTAGCTCCTTAACATCGTAGGGCTACCACTACCCTCTGCCTATTTCCTTTGCAGGAACAATAGGGCTCCGATTTTAAAACTCACAATAACAAGTAAAAAGGTTTATAATTCAGCTCCCACTCCTTCCCACAACATATCAGCATACAGAGTTAGAGTATGCAGATTTACATCTTTCTCAAGGGGTTCTGGATATTCTCAAAGCTTCTCAAAAGCCTGCCACCAGAAAAACTTAGAACTCCAAATGGAAAAGGTTCAGTATTTGGTGTTCCAAGAAGCATATATCCCCAGATACTGCTGAGTTGTCTACAGTTCTGGATTATATGGTTCACCTTAATGGCCTAGGCCTCAAGCCAGCTACTCTCAAAGTTAATTTGTCAGCTATTTCTGCTTTCCTGTCAGTGGGGAAGTCTTCCTCTCTGTCATCTCACCCTGTATTCTGTAAATTTTTCAAAGGATTGCTTCATACTAATCGCCCTTTTAGGGATCCTGCTCCTGCCTGGGATTTGAATATTTGCATTGCTCAGCTTATGCAACCCCCCGCCTTGAGCCTATGTCCTCAGCAAAGCTTGGTCAAGTACTTGACTTGGAAAACTGTGTTTTTGGTTGCCTTTTCTTCTGCCAGACGTATCAGTGAATTGCAAGCCCTGTCAGTGGAACCTGACTTGATTTCATTCCATAGAGATAAGGTGGTCCTTAGAACCAATAGAAGGTTCTTACCTAAAGTGGTTTCTGATTTCCACTTAAACCAATCTGTATCTCTTCCTGTGTTTTTCACTGATCACACCTCCTCAGGGGAATGGAGGCTACACAGTTTAGATGTTAAAAGGGCCCTTAGTTACTACACAGAACGTACAAAGGGTCACAGGTTTGACTCCCTCCAGTTGTTCCTCACTTATGGGGAAGTAGGTAAGGGAAAACCTGCCACCAAGAGAACCATTGCCAGGTGGATTGTGTCCTGTATCCAACTCTGCTATGAAAAACTGCACCCTCAGGCCTGAGAGCTCATTCCACTAGAGGTACAGCTGCATCTCTGGCTGCAGCCAGGGATATTCCTTTGTTAGAAAATTGCCAAGCAGCCACCTGGAAAACAGTTCATACCTTCACCAAGCATTACTCTCTGGATATCCAGGCTAGGAGTGATGCTCGGTTTGGTACAGCAGTGCTTCAGAGCCTATTCCCAGAGTAGGTTCTGTTCCTCCTCCTTGGAGGTACTTCTTGGTAGTCTGCAATTGTCAGAATACAGCAAGACTTCATGTTGTTTGAAGTAAAAATTGCTCACCTTAGTAATTATGTTTCTTCTAGTGGAGTCTTGCTGTATTCTGACCTCCCTGCCTCCTCACTCAGAACCTGTTTTTGGGAAGTGGGTGGGCAGGTGCAGTGTTGCACCCCAGGGGTGTCTTTAGCCCACTCCTGTTGTGTTGGGTGCTTTGTGTTTGTTTAGTTAAGAGTTTTTAGTTCTTATTTCTTGGTTTTTGGTCTTCGGGTTTCCTGACTTGAGTCTTTTAGGTATCTAAAGTCTTGTTGCCAGTTGGCTAGTATGAATTTTTACAATTTCCACATTTTATAGCCAATGAGTTTTAGCTCATAAGAATCTGATGGTTTGGTTTCAAAGTGTCACAGACAGAGTTTTCAACTGAGCTCGAGCCTAACGTTCTATGCCTGGCATAGAATTTTAACCCTTCACTCCCCGGGGCAGTTCAAGTGCTGGAGCTAACTGCAATTGTCAGAATACAGCAAGACTCCATTAGAAGAAACACAATTACTAAGGTGAGTAATTTTTTCTTCTGCTCTGTGGACCTTCAGGATGCCTTCTTCCACATCCTGAGCTATCCGTCCCACTGGCAGTTCTACGTGGAATAGGTATTGTATGAATTCCGTGCCAAGCTGTTCGGCTTTTCCTTGGTCTCCAGTGTCTTCAAGTGCATTGCAGTGGTGACAGCGTTCCTGCGGTGCCATGGGGTGCATCCATACCTGGATGACTGGCTGATTGACGGTTCCTCTTGGGTGAAAGTGGAGTGGTCCAGATTTAGTCCAGGCATCTGGCCCTCCAGACATGTTAGGCCCTGAGATTGCTAGTCAACCCAGCTAAGTCAGAACTCACAATCCCTCACAGGTTATCCAATTCATCAGGACAGAGCTCAACTCTTGGCATGCTGTGCCTCTACTCCTCGTGGACTGGGCAGTGGATCTTGCCTCCTTTGCTTTATCATTTCAGGTTGGGCTCTTGCGTTCTGCCAGAGACTTCCTGCGGCTGCTGGGGCACATGGCCTCTTGCACCAGCGTGGTCCAGTGGACCCACTGATGGATGCACCCCATGCAGTGGGAGCTGGCCCACTAGTGGTCTTGGTGCTTCAGTAACCTCAACCAGCTGGTCATGGTGACACAGCTGATGTGGGATGCTATCCAGTGGTGGAACATGATCCAGGATGAGCTGCCACTGGATAGCATCCCATCCAACTCCTGTGACCAACTAATCCACTGAAACCGGCCGGTCACTCTGATGACCCGATGCTTCTCTGGCGGGATGGGGAACCCAGCTGGGCAACCACAGGGCCCACGGGCTCTGGACCCCTAGGGAATCCCGGTGTCGCATCAACCTGCTGGAGCTCCATGCAGTTCGTCTCATTCTTGACGTCCTTCGCTCCTTCCTTTCAGGATTAGGTCATGCAGGTCCAGATGGACAATTCCACAACCATGTACTACCTTTACAGGCAGGGTGGGCCACATTCTCTCCAGTTGTGTTGTGAAGGCCTTCGCACCTGGACTCTCGTACACAGTCTGGATGCTGATCTCCTGTCGATCCATGTGGCTGGTGCCTCCAGCCAGCTAGTGGATGCCCTCAACCAGAAGGGCGGGCATCGCACGAGTGGCCTCTCCACCAGGAGACAGTCGATCGCCTGTTCTACCAATGGGGGGGGTACACCCTTGGTCGACCCGTTCACTTCCCAGGAAAATGAGAAGCTGAGGCTGTTTTGTGCCCGTCCCCCTCATCGCTGCTTGGGAATGTCTTTGTTGGGGCCCTGGACTTCTTGTACACCTTCCCTTCCTTTCCCCTCATCCACAAGGTTTGGTCAAGGTGCAGAGGGACAAGGCACAGATGAGCACTGTAGCTCTGGACTGGCCGCGCCAGTTCTGGTACCCGGATCTCCTCTGCCTCAGCAGCAGACCTCAGTGGCGCTTGCTTCTGCACCCGGACCTGTTCTCTTGGCATCAAGGGAAGGTCTTGCAGCAGGACCTGCAATCCCTGCACCTGATGGCCTGGTTTCTGAGTAGCTAAAGTTCCAGGATTTGGGTCTGTCCAACGAGGTCCTCCATGTTTCAGGGTCTCTTGGAAGGAGTCAACGTACTAGTGCTATGCCTTCAGGTGGAAGAGATTCTCCATTTGGTGCCAGGGCAGGGAGCTCAACCTCCCCCCCATCTTGTCCTGTGGCTAGCATCTTGGACTACCTGTGGTCCCTTTCCTAGTTGGGCCTAAGGTTGACAACCCTCTGGCTGCGCCTGGCGGCCATCTTTGTGTACCAGGCACAGGCCAGTATGCCAACAGTAGTGCAGGAGAAGATGGTTGGGTGCCTTTCTAAGGGCCTTGACCACTTGTCCCCACCAGTGCGTGAACCACCACCACCTTGCTACTTGTTGCTGGTACTGGCATTGCTCATGGGCAAGCCATTTGAACCGATACACGTGTTGCATTTCCCATCTGCCGTGGAAGACTGCCTTCTTGGTGGCTATTGCCTCCACCAGAAAGATCAGCGAGCTCCAGGTGCTGTCAGAGTCTCCATACCTGGTTTTTCCCCAGGGACAAGGTTTTTCTATGCCTCAACCTAAAGTTCTTTCCAAAGGTTGTTTGAGTTTGTCCTTAACCAGGTGATTAACCTCCCAGTCTATTTCATCAGCCCAACCTTGAAGACCAAGTACAGGCTCCATACATTGGACCTGAGGCAAGCACTCGCTTACTATATGGAGCGCATGGCTGGGGTTCAGGGAGAGGTTCACTAGCTCTTTGTCACCTTCGCTGAAGCCGCACTTGGTAGGCTAACAGCTAAGTGGATGATTGGCAAGTGGATTGTCTCCTGCATCAACCTCTGCTTTAGGTTGGCTGGTACGGAGCCTCCTGTTGGGCTTAGGGCTCATTCCACCAGACATAGTGCTGTCTTGATGGCCATTTCCAGGAACATCTTTATCCAGGATATCTGCAGGGCTTCTACCTGGAAGTCTGCACACATCTTCATCTCCCATTACCACATCGACCGTGAGTCACGCCGGGATGCTGGTTTTGGGGCCTCAGTTCTTCAATCCCTCCTTCCCAAGTAGTAGTAAAATGTTCTTATTCATAAGAAATGAATAAAAGATAAACTCGATTGAGCATAGCTCATTTTCAACGAGGTCCCGTACAATGAAATACAGTATATAAAAATGAAAATGTTACAGCAACATACAGCACTAATTTTTCATAAATTACGCAAATACAAACAAATATAACATTGCACTGTGTTAATAATAACCTCCTGTGATATAGATAGTTATAAAACCTTTATGTATCAGGAACAGAATTGCCTTTTTTGTCGTGAGCTAATTTGGTACTAGTGTTGAATCAGAGGCCAGTGATTTTTTACATTAGACAAGTAGGGGTGTGCACCTTGCCCCTCCTCCTGGAGAACTTCTAGGAATCTACCTAAGTGTAGATAGTGCACCACATCAACATCCCTAGAAATGACGGATCTTAGTTTAAGAGTGAGCTCTTCCAGCAGGCAGCATTGGTAGGACTGAAGCCGGCAGGCACCAGTACCCCACAGAAAATTTCTAGCTAGCAGTATACAGCGGGGGACTGCCCCCCCCGACGACAGCCCACCCCCAGCGTCATGTACAGTATAAAGGGGGCAGTCCCCGAGCATCATCTCAGTTCTTTTCCCACCGTCAACCCGCGCACATCGGCTCCACAGACACCTTCCGCTGAGTTAGACCACCATTTTGACCACGTTTTTCAGTGCTTTACTTTATTCTTTTTTATCGAAAAAGTTAGTTTACTCTTTCTACCATCTGTATGTCGTCTTCCCCGACATCTTTCTTCGACCGGCACCAGTCAAAGTGTGCCTGCGATAAACAGATACCATCGAAGGGCAGACTCTCAGCCTGCCTCCTGTGCTTAGGCCCAAACCACGACACCAGGGCCTGCCAAAATTGCCAGAAATTTAATAGGACGTGAATTCGCAGCCAAAAAGCCCTCCAGGCCTTCTTGGCCAAACAGAAACTTGCTGGCATGCAGAAGGATTCTTGACCCCAGGAGAGCTCATCTCAAAAAAAATTGTCGGGGAAGCACCACCACAAAGGAAAAAGGAGAGGGAGGGGAAAAGGAGAAATCTTTATCGAGGTCTTCTGACTCCCGGTCTGCCTCCTGGGGGAGTTTGGATTTGGCATCCCCGGGCAGCACGCTCTCCTACCCGGCTCACGATAGTGAGACCACCTGCCTTGGTACGAGTGTGGGGAGGTAATGATTCGGGGTCCGGGACCTATGGCCCAGCCCTGCAGCCCACTGGAAGTCCGGCCACCCTCTCAGGCTCCAGATCAGGTGGCAACTCCAGGTCCTCCTCAGTCGACAGACCCTCTGTCACCGGATCGGCGAAAGCATCATCCAAGTCGGCCACTTCCACTGGAGCCAACTCCCTGTACGGATGTGGAGGCTCCGACCACTCCTCCAGGAGGTCTGCTTCTCAGCCCCTAGAGGCCTACCGCCACAAGCCGACACCGGAGAAGCATATGTCGGATAAGTGGTCATTGGCCAATGACAGACACCAACATCACCACACACAGACTGCCTCCAAGCCACACCCCTGCCTCACCTGTCACCTCGACTCCAGCATCACCGGCCTCACCCCCAGCCGATGAACACAAAGAGCATAGTCTGCCATCAGGCACCCCATTGTCAACCTCGACTCAAACCACGGCTTCCAACCCCAGGCTACCACCTAAGGCACTGACTATGTCCCTTGATCAGACACAGGACCCATCGAGCCACCCGACACTGGACCAGGAACCAGGTCCATCGAACTGGCCGACGCCGGACCAAGAAACAAGGCTCCAGCTGTCGGAGGTAAAGGACCTCTTTTGCTCTTGGTGGGAGACAGTCAGAGCAGATCTCTTTCCACCAAAACCCACCCAGGTAGAGGAGCCCACCCCAAGGGGTTATACTACCCTCCTGAGGGAACCCCCCACCCCACTGAGAACATGGGCAACTTGGACCATGAACGCCGCTCTCGGACGAGGTGCCGGGGTTCTTCCTGCTCTACCGAATGGCACAAACGCTGGCACCATCACACAAGATCTTGGTCCTCTTCCTCTTGAGGAGTCAAATCATTCATCCTCATCGGAATCCTCCTCGGCAGGGGGACTTCTGTCACCAGATCCAAGAGACACTCCCAGATCCCCACCAGACCTAATTTCTCCTTCGTGGATGTTATGGGTTGCCCGCAGAAGTCCCTGGTTTAGCAGGAGAGAGTTCTGCATGCTTGAGCTTCTTTAATTTCTTTAAGGGAACCGGAGAGTCAGCTGGTTCTTTCCCTCTTTTTTGCCCGCATCAGGGGCAGGGGTAGAAGCACTTGTTAATTCAACCACAACAGACTGGGGTGTCAGCTGGTCAGAGCCTGAGGGACCCCTAGGAAACTTTTTATTAAGCCTTTCACAGCGCTTTTCAACAATTTTTTCTGGGAATGTTTTACATATCTCACATTCCTGGTCCAAATGTTCAAAACCCAGACAAGCTACACATAAGGTGTGCTTGTCTGCCTTGGTAAACACATCTCCACGCTTTAAACAGTTTTTAAAACCAGACTCCCCGGTTCTCTTCTTAGGTTTCTCAGTCATGGTGAAAGATAAAGTGAAAAACCTCAACCGCTAAATGCCAAATACTAATGCGGTTATTTAAACAACTTAAAAGGTTCCCCTTTTTTTTTTTTGCGATTGTTCCGGAACCGATAGAGAACGAGAGGAGATGAAATATGAACGGTTCAGCGGTTCTTGTAACCGATAAAAGAGGTTACAAATAAAGTTTTTTAGGACCAAAATTTAGCGATAATGAACAGGTTCTTTAGTTAGAGAACCGAAATAAAGTTAAAACTAACTCGGATCCCTCGCGGTTATGCCGAACCGCGAGGAACCGAGAAAAACAACAATTTAAACAATAACAACTAAATGCAAACTAACAATTAATAGAGGCAGTAAAAGAAACTAAAAATACTTACGGTTTTTGATTTTTTCTTTCTTCTTCACGCGAAAGAGGGCGACAGAGACTCCGAGCGACCAGACTTTCAGGAGGAGAGAAAAATCTGAAGGGCTTAGAACACTACAGTTGGTAGAGGCAGTATTTGAAAGATGCTTACGTGCAAAGAATTCCATCATTTGCATGTGTTCCATCACTCCGGGCAGTCCAACCCATCAGGATGACTGCACAAAGTTATGAATGGTCTGAGCATTACTGGGGTTAGAATGGATATTACTAGCCTTTTTAATAATTTGATTGTAATGGGGCCTAAAACTGAGGTTGTTGCTAATTTGAATACCCAAATCACTTTCTTCACTGACTACTTTGAGTATTCTATTACCTAAAATATATGGGTAATTATTTTTTCTCACCATATGCATCACTGTACATTTATCTACATCAAAAACAGACCCATGGTCCTGAGCCCAGGCCTCTAAATATGCTATGGCTGACTGGACAGCATCAGCATTATCCCTGCTTTCTACTGTACAGCCAATCCAAGTATCATCGGCAAATTTAGAAAGTCAAATATCTGATGCTAAACTCATGGAGCTAATGTAGAAATTGAAAAGGGTTGGATCCAAGACCGAGCCCTGTGGGACCCCACTCCTCACATTTACCCAACTGGAGTAATCCCCCTTTATGCAGACCCTCTGTATCCTATTTACGATCCAGGACTCAATCCAGTGGGTAATATTACCAGGAATAACCATCTCAGTCAAGGTTTCTATCAGTTTGTCATGGGGAACTTTGTCAAAGGCCTTGGCGAAGTCCAAGAAGATGACATCAACTGATCTCCCTTCATCCAAGGCCTTATTCACCCTCCCGTAAAACTCCAAAAGATTTGTTTGGCACGACCTGCCCTTTACAAATCCATGCTGTGATTGATCTATATTACCTTTCATAAGTTGGAAATTAATAATACAGTCCTTTAGAAAGCTTTCTAGTATTTTCCCCAGTATTGATGTAAGACTAATTGGCCGATAATTTCCAACTTCCTGCCTAGATCCTTTTTTAAATATTGGAAAGACTTCAGCCTGCTTCCAAACATCTGGGACCTCACCTTCATTTACTGATTTTTGAGAAAGGCAAGTCACTGGGCCTGTCAATTGTTCCACCAACTCTTTGAGTACCCTCGGATGCATTTTATCGGGACCCTGAGCTTTATTTTGATCTAATTTTTGAAATTTTTTTTCCACCTCAGCTATATCCACAACAAAACTGGGATCATAATCCTTATGCTGGGTAATGGTATTTACATTACTTGTGTCAAAAACAGAGGCAAAGTAATTGTTATAATATTCTGCCATTTCCACATTATCCGTTATTAATCTCTTGCCTTGATCCAATACAGAGCCAATCATTCTATTTGACCCCTTTTATTACTGATATATGTGTAAAACGATTTGTAATTGTCCTTAACCTTTGTAGCCAATCTATGCTCACAGTTCTTTTTACCTGTTCTATCTTCTTTCTCGTTGCTTTCAGACTTTGTTTGTACATATCCCAGCTATAATCATTTCCACTCAACAAGCCAATTTGAACATTTTATTCCTGTTATTTAAAACTTTTTAACTGATCGAGTCCACCATGAGAGAGAGATTTCTTTGCTCTATTATATTTTTTGTCATTGGCACAAACATCCGTAACAGCGTATTTAATTTATTCTCTAGAATGTACCACATGCTTTGTATGGATTCACCCTCAAACTCAGTTTCCACTTCCAATTTGATAGGTCTCTTTTTATGCCCTTAAAATCGCTAAATCAAACTATACATAAGAGTATTGCCCGTATTTTTATTTATATAACCCCATATAATTAAAACTAACCATTTGATGGTCACTTGTTCCAAGGGGCAAAACAGTACATTCTTGAATCAATTGTCCCATATTACTAAGGACTAGATCCAAAATATAATTATTTCTGGTGTTGTCAAACACATATTGGTCTAACCCTGCCAGGTTAAACACCTCAAGATATTCTTTCTCGATGGACTTTTTGCATATAAATTTTCCCAGTTTACACCTGGGAGATTTAGATCACCCAGGAGTACCACATTATTCTTTTGGACTAACTGATTTATAAAATCCAGTAACATGGAATCTTCCAAGGGTGTTATTGCGGAGATCTATATACCAAACCAATATTAATCCTAATCATTGTGAGTTGGATTTAATGCCACCCATATCGCTTTCACAATTTTCCCAATTGGAAGTATCCATATTTTCTGCTGTGATAACATCTGCTATATACAGTGCCACTCCTCCACCTCTGGATTGCCCCCTATCCTTGTTGTAAAGGGTATATCCTGGAATATTTTTATCCCATTTGTCATTCTGCTTCCACCAGGTTTCCGTAATAGCACATATATGTTATACATATATCCAGATCATGCAAAACAAGCTGGAATGCATCCATTTTGTTACACAAACTTCTGGCATTTAAGGACAAAAATTACATTTTTGACTGTTTGGGCTTTTTACAATATACTTCCATATTCTTTTTTCTGCCCCCCCCCCCCATATGTTAGTTTAACTGAAAATCCAGTATATGTTTAAGTTTGAGTGCAAAAATGCGTTTACCCTATCTATTTAAGTGTAACCCATCCTGAGAAAATAACTGATGCGTTTGGAAAGCCTGCCAATGATCCACGTAGTTGTACCCCTCCCTCTGACACCAACGTATCAACCATCTGTTACATCTCTCGATCTCCCTGGTTAATTCTAAGCTAGCCCTAGGTACAGGTAAAATTCCAGAGATAATGAGATCGCATCCCTATGCTTTTAATGTTTGTCCGACAAATTCAAAATCCCTCTGAATTTCTGTAAGAGCTCTTGCCAATATCATTAACCCTACATGTAGGAGAGTGACTGGATTTCTAGTATTTTCTGTCAGACCAGGCAATAATCACATGATATCCCCAATCCCAGCTCCTGGTAATGCACCGACGGTAGAGAATTTGTTTCTGTTTCTACACAGGGTTTGGTCAGTGTATTTCAACAGTGAATCCCCTATCAGTAGAATATCCTGTGGGGTATCACAATTTACCTTTGTGTTAATGCTTGTGCACTTATGATCGACTATTATACCCTGTATCAGGGCCTGATTGAATTTGCAATCCATTTTCCTGTTTGGATTGAACATCTGGTGAAAGGACGCTGTATCTCTTGGGTGTCAACACATTACTTAAACCCCCAATGTTCCTTCTTCCTCTCTTATTAGTATTTCTACTGACTGGGCACCAATCATCCATACCATCATCCCTTTTTTAATCCTTCATTTCAGGCTGTATTATTGCTTGAACCACCTTTTGTGGTGTCTCTGAAATACTATCTGCCATGGTATCGATGTACTGCTCCAAAGAGGTAATATCTGCTTGTACCTGCAATCTTGTTCTAAGTTGGTTCAGCTCGTCTGTCAAGGCCTCTATCAGGGCACATTTATAACACACAAAGCCCCCCTGATCCTCCCCCTCTGCATACATAACACGCTTTACACAAAGCTTCATGTTTAACATTGAAACTTACTTTAATAACTTGACTTAGTCCCAGCCTCCCCAGCAGACACAGCCGACCTGCAGCGATGCTCGTGTCTCTACTGTCTTGTGATAAGGTGTGCCAACCCGTGCTCGCCCTGTTAGCAGCAAGGGCCGAGCTATATGCTGAAGATACCCGAAGTGTGTGGGGTTGAGGAGTGCTCGCAAACAAGTTGCGTATATGTAAAAAAATATGTGCAAGTCATTGGGCACAGTATAACTAAGGCCACGAGTGATAATTCCCCTGCACAGGACTAAAAAGGCTCTAAATAAATGTAGTGGTAGCTCTTAACCCCACTATGAGACTACAGCTCCTCTCTCTCTTCCTGCTTCCTGTCTGGAAAGCAGGGCTTCAACATGTAGCAGTGTAATAAAAGATATGGTGCACAAGTTTAAAAGTATATAGCAGATCCCAGCACACTATCCCACACCTTATTTACTTCAGTAATTTCAACTTGTAAGCATCAACTATACTGCCTGCTCGCAGCAGGGCCGAGCTATATGCTGAGGATGACCTGGAAGTGAGTGTGGGGTTGCAGGAGTGCTCGCAAACAAGTTGCGATATAATATGTAAAAAAATATGTGCAAGTCCTCGGGCACAGGATAACTAAGGCCACGAGTGATTATTCCCCTGCATAAGGGCAGGGAGTGTGTTCCGCCCTGTTTGTTGAGGTAGTACATGGTTGTGGTGTTCTCAGTCTGGACCTGGACCACCTGACCCTGGATGTGCAGAGCAAATGCAGTCAGTGCTAGCCGAACTGCTCGGAGCTCCACCAGGCTGATGCAGAATCGGGACTCCCCAGGGGTCCAGAGCCTGTGGACTCTGTGTTTCCCCAGGTGGGCACCCCAGCCCGTGAGAGAGGCATCGGTCGCCTGGATGACCATCGGCTCTAGGCAGACAAACGGGATCCCTTCCTGCAGACGTGCTGGACTAACCACCATTGGATAGTGTCCAACATCCACTGGGTCACAGGGACCAGCTGGTCAAAGTGACCCTTGCACTGAGACCACTGGCTGGCCAGCTCCCATTGCAGGGAGTGCATTCTCCAGCAGCCCCAACAGACCACGCTGGTGCAAGCCACCATGTAGCTCAGTGGGTGCAGGAAGTCCCGGGCAGAGTGCAACTGTCCAACCAGAAATGATCGGGAACAGGAGGAGAGAGCCTCTGCAGGAGTCGAGCTCTGCCCCGATGAAGCTGATCACCAGCTAAGGCACGAGTTCCGACTTTGCCTCGTTAACCAGGAGGCCAAGGGAAACGCAGGTCTGGAGGGCCAGGTCCCTGGACCGCACCACCTCCAGCCTGGAGACACCCGTGATCAGCCAGTCGTCCAGGCAGTAGTAGTCCCAGTCCCCTCAGTGCCTCAGGTAAGCTGCCACTACTGCAATGCACTTGGTGAACACCCTGGAGGCCAAGGAGAGGCCGAATGGCATGGCCTGGAACTCGTAGAGGGTGCCCTCTGCTCGGAAGCGGAAGAACCTTCGATGAGATGGATGGATCGGGATGTGGAAGAACCCATCCTGAAAATCCAGGGAGCAAAACAACATGTTTTGCTCTAGAGATGGTATTTTCTGTGACAGAGTTACCATCCTGAAGGTGCGCAAATATAGGTTACTCACTTGTAACAGGAGTTCTAGGAATGGTATATGTTGTTCATCTACACTGTCTGGCAGGTTCCTTGCCACTTTAAATCTTGCCGGAAGGTCTGCAAGCTGGCTCCTCCCACCCACCTGGGTGGTAAAACTCTCAGCTCCGCCCCATGACGCCAGATCTAGCCGCTGGAAGCCAGGTTGTGCGCCGGCTTGGGAGGTCGAGAAATGTAGGATGGAACAACATATACCATTCCTGAACTCCTGTTGCAGGTGAGTAACCTGCATTTCTAGGACATGGATATGTTGTTCATCCACACTGTCTGGCAGACTCCTAGCAGTTCTCCGGGAGGAGGGAGGCAGTGCACACCCCCTACATAGGAATAAGATTGAGAACTGAGGCCCCAAAACCAGCATCCCGGCGTGACTCAAGGTCGATGTGGTAGTGGGTGATGAAGGTTGTGCTGACTTCCAGGTAGCAGCCCTGTAGATTTCCTGGATAGGGCGCCCTGGAAGCAGCCACCGATGCAGCGTATGGCGGGTAGAATGAGCTCTTATCCCTCTGGGAGGCTCCATGCCCGCCAACCCATAGCAGAGATCTATGCAGGAGGTGACCCATCTGCCTATCGTCCGCTTGGCTGCAGGTCTGCCAGGTGCCGGCTTCAGCGTGGGTGATAAACAGCTGGCGAACCTCTCCCCGAACTTCAGCGTCCGCTCCTTGTAATAAGTCAGCGCTCTTCTAGGGTCCAAAGTATGGAGCCTATATTCGCCTCCAGGTGTGATTGGGGTAGAACACCGGCAGAGTCAACACCTGGTTAAGGTGAAACCCACACCACCTTCGGAAGGAATTTCGGGGGGCGCAGGACAACCTGTCCCGTGGAAGACCAGATAAGGAGACTCTATGGAAAGCACCTGGAGCTCTCCCATCCTTCTGGCTGAAGTGATAGCCACCAAGAAGCGGTCTTCCATGACAGGTGAGAGATGTCACACCTGTGCATTGGTTTGAATAAGCTTGCCCATGAGCTTAGCCAATACCAGCAGTAGATCCCACGGAGGTGGAGATTCTTGCCCCGGAGGGGATATGTGATCAAGGCCTTTGAAAAAGCGCGCGACCACCTTCTCCTGCGCCACCGACTGCTTCCCGGCCCGCGCCCGGTAAGCAGAGATGGCTGCCAGGTGCACCTTAAGGGTCGTCAACCGAAGCCCTAGCTGAGAAAGGGACCATAGGTAGTCCAGTATGCTTGCCAAGAAACAGGAGGAAGGATCCAGGCCCTTGCCCTGACACCAAATGGAGAATCTCTTCCATTTGAAGGCGTAGCATTTTCTGGTTGACTCCTTACGGGACGCCACAAAGACGTTGAGGACCTCGTCGGAAAGACCCAAGGCCCGGAACTCTAGCCACTCAGGAACCAGGCCGTCAGGTGCTGGGATTGAAGGTCCGGATGGAATACCTTCCCCTGATTGACTGAGATCAGGTCCGGGCGGGCTGGAAGCCGCCTTGGGAGCTGATACTGAGGAGATCTGGATACCAGAACTGACGGGGCCAGTCTGGGGCTACCAGAATCACCTGCACCTTGTCCCTCCTTGCCTTGAGAAGCACCTTGTGGATCAAGGGAAATGGGGAAAGCGTAGAAGAGGCCCGGGGTCCACGGCCTCGAGAAGGTATCCCCCTGCAGCGAGCCCTGCTGAGGGGGGCGGGCATGAAACAGTCTCAGCTTCGCATTCTCCCTGGAGGCAAACAGGTCCGCCTGAGGCGTGCCCCAGTGGGAGAAGAGATCTTGTACTACCTCCGGCAGGAGAGACCACTCGTGAGACGCAGCCCCTATCCGGCTTAGGGCATCGGCCAGAGTGTTGGAGGCTCCTGCCACGTGAATGGCGAGGAGATCCGCCTCCAGGCTGCGCACGAGACCAAATGCGGATAGCTTCTCTGCACAAAGGCATTGAGCGCGTCCCGCCCTGGCGGTTTAGGTAGTACATGGTCGTGGTATTGTCCGTCTGGACCTGAACCACATGACCCCACAGAAACGGAGCAAAGGAGGTGAGGGCTAGACGAACCGCTCGAAGCTCCAGCAGGTTGATGTGGCATCGGGACTCCCGAGGGGACCAGAGGCTGTGCACTCTGTGCTCCCCCAGATGGGCACCCCAACCCATCAGAGAGGCATCGGTCGATAGAGAGACCGTCGGCTTGAAGCGGACAAACGGGATGCCCTCCTGCAGATGTGCCGGAACGGTCCACCACTGGAGAGCGTTCCACATCCCCTGGGTCACTGTCACTAGCTGATCCAACAGATCGAAGTGCTGTGACCACTGGCTGGCCAATCCCCATTGAAGGGGATGCATGTACCAGCGGGCCCAACAGACCACGCTGGTGCAGGCCGCCATGAGGCCCAGGAAGTCCCGGGCAGGGTGCGATTGCCCAACCTGAAATGATTGGGCAAAGGAGGAAAGAACCTCGGCCCTGTCCACCGGGAGCCGTGCTCTGGCTTGAAGAGAGTCGAGCTCTGCCCCGAAGAAATGTATCACCTGCTTTGGCATGAGTTCCGACTTGGCCTCGTTAATGAGGGGGCCAATCTGAGAGCAGACCTGGAGGGCCAGGTCTCTGGACTGCTCCACCTCCGCTCTGGAGGGGGCTGCGATCAGCCAGTCGTCCAGGTAGGGGTACACCCAGATCCTTCAGCGCGCACGGGAATGCTGTCACCACTGCCATGCATTTAGTGAAGACCCAGGAGCTGAGGAGGCAGAGGGCAAGGCCGGAACTCGTAAAAGGATCCCTCCGCTCTGAAGTGGAGAAATCTCTGATGAAACGGACGGATTGGGACGTGAAAGAACGCGTTCTGGAGGTCCAGGGAACAGAACCACACGCCTTGTTCCAAGGATGGGATTATCTGAGCCAGAGTGACCATCCTGAAGGTCCGAGACCGTAGGAACCTGTTCGGGTTGTGCAGGTGGAGAATGGGGCGCCAGCCCCCCGTCGCTTTGGGACCAGGAAAACCTGGACACAAACCCTGGGTCTGGAGGAGGATCCGTCACCTTCTGATCACCTCTTTTCGAGAGCAGGCAATGTCGGCTCGGCGGGCCAGGAGAGCTAGGCTGTGGACCCCGTGGCTCCCCTGAAGGGGCGACGGCTCGAAGGTGGAGCCTGCTCGAACTCCAGAGGCAGGCCCTTCTATCACCTCAACACCCAGCGGTCCGTGGTGATAGCGGACCAGGCGGAAAGGAAGTGGCGCACGTCCCCACAGGGGAACCGAGTGGGGAGTGACGAGGCTGGGGCGACACCCTCAACCCGTCACTGGGCAGGCTTGGAGGAGGAGGACGGCTGAGGGACCTCCTGGCCCACCTTCCCTGCTTCCTGTTGGAGAAGCCGGGCTGGGGTTTGGGATGCCAAGCGAGCCTGCCCAACCCTGGCGCTGGTGCTGTTGGGCCGGATGTGCCGCAGGTGCAGAAGGACGAAAGGGCTTGTGCTGCTGCTTTTGGCGGCCTTTGTCCTTCTGGGCAGAGGTGACAGAGTCCAGAGTGGCACTGGACTTTTCAATCCGCTGGAGGTGACCTTCCACTCCAGGGCCGAAGAGGTCGGTCCCCAAGAAGGGGACGTCCGCCAACTTGTGCTGGGTATCTGCCGTGAAGGTGGATATCCTCAGCCATGCTCTGCGGCGCATGGCCGCCGCCGATCTGGCACAGGAGTCCCGTGTGTCCAGAGCTGTTTGGAGCTGCTGCTTCGCAACCGCCCTACTCTGGTCCCGAACCTGCTGGACTGTGGTCTGCAGGTCAGCCGGGAGATGAGGGATCACCTCATCCAGGGAGCCCATGAGGGCATGGGAGAAGTGTGCCATCAGCATGGCCGAGCTGGCCTGGCGGAGGCTGAGGGAGGACGCAGCGTACACCTTGCACCCGGCATAGTCCACGTCCCTAGTGTTCCCGGAATGCCGGAAAACGCTGTCGGTGACCAACCCCTCGGCGGAGGGGTGTTCCAAAAACCCGGGCAAAGAGCCGGTAGGGACCGCATACTTCCTGGCCATCCTGGCCGAGGGCGCAGGACAGGAAGCAGGCCGCTGCCAAAGCTCCAAGGCTGGGCCGACAATGTCCTCAGCCACCGGAAAGGCCTCCGAGGGAGAATCACCTCGGTCCAGTATTTCCGTCAGGGGATACCTGGCCCGTTTGGATACGGGCTCGAGCTGCATCCCGGTGGACTCTGAGACGAGCTGAAGCAGACCCATAAAGTATGATGGGCTTTCGTCCAGTGACTGGCCCCCGGAGGACTCCAGGTCAACTGGCCTGGAGAACAGGGAGGAGTCGTCGTCGTCGGACTCCGAGGAGTCCGTGAAGAGCTGTCTAGGGCCTGAGCCACCCTCCACCTGCCGAGGACGGTCGGGAGTGAGGGTGACCGACAACCTGTGGGGCAGGCCTTGACCCGACAGAGTCCTTGGTTGGCACCCCCGATGTCGGTTGTGGAGGCGGAGGTTCCACCACAATCGGTGGGGCAGCAGGTTTCAGCCGAACAAATGGCCCAGGCTTGGGCATCTCGACTGCAGCAAGAGGTTGTTTCGGCCGTTCGGGTGACAGCCACTTGATGGCCGGGGAAGGCGTCGGTGTCGACTTGCTCCCGGACAAAAGCAACTGCTGCCACATCAGTTCCTCGTAGCGTCGACACAATTTGCGCCGAAGCCACTCCTCTTCCAAGGAGGAAGACGAGGACGAGCGGTGGCGCCGCTTACCTCGGTGCCGAGACCGCCGATGTTGGCGGGATCGGCTGGACCGAGAAAAGGTCCGAGACCAAGACCGAGATCCTCGGTGTGTCTGAGGACGGGCCTGGGAAGGAGCGGGGGACACCCGCTCTTCCCTCGGCTCGGACACCTTAACCGGGGACTGCTGTACTGAGGGTGCAGGCAGATCCTCAGTTTCTACCAGGGGAACCAGCGAAGAAGGGTTGTCGGCTTCACCAGTCGACAATCCGTCTGACGGGTCGAGAAAAATCTCGACCACGTCGACCGGTGACTCGGCTGGCTGACCTGACGGGGACGCCGTGAAGCCAGCGGCCTTAGCCGCAACCTCGACCGAAGTTGACGGTCGGCTGTCCGGGGAAGGGGAACTCTCTCGCCACCATGAACGCCGACGATGGGACTTACCCTTGGAATCCTTCTTTTTGGACCGAGAGGAATATCCCGATGGCCCCTCTCCCTTCGTGGAAAGGGATTGGCAAAGCTCCTTGAACGAAGCAGAATACCAGGTACCCAAAGAGAGTGGGATAAATGCGTGACGACGGAGGAGGAAGATCGGCCTGGGTGCCTCCTTCTCGAGGCGATCATCTGCTCGAGCTGCTCAGCCGAGCCAGCCACTCGCTGCTAACACGTAGCAGACCTCTTTCGACTTTACTGGTGGATAGCGCTTAAGAGCCCAAGCTTCAACAGGCAGCGCGGTCCTCCAAGACATTGGCAGAGCGAACAGCATGACTACCATGCCTGGGTGCGTGTTCTAGGCCAGGCATAGAGCACATGAGTGCAGATCCGCCCTGGATATCTTCTGCCCACAAGGCACCGCTGAAAACCGAGTCGATTTGTCCATACGCGGCTGCAAGGGAAAGGAAGACCGAAGACGAAATTTAAAATGAGTTTCGGACGAACGGCGTTAGGATCAGTCTATCACGAGGCGTTAAGGAGGGAACCTGAGCTTCCAAGCGGTAAGGAAGGTCTGGCGTCATGGGGCGGAGCCGAGAGTTTTACCACCCGGGTGGGTGGGAGGAGCCAGCTTGAAGACCTTCTGGCAAGATTTAAAGCGGCAAGGAACCTGCCAGACAGTGTGGATGAACAACGTATCCATGTCCCTAGAACCTGAGAATTTGTTCAGGTCGTGCAGCTCTAGAATGGGGCACCAGTCCCCCAATCGCACTGGCACCAGAAAGTACCTGGAGACAAACTCTGGGTGTTCTGGAGGATCACGACTGGAACCACAACCTCCTTGCGGAGAAGCTGGGTTATGTTGGCTCTGAGAGATGACAGCATGTCTGTGGAAACCAAGTCCACCCATGGGGCGCGGGCTCGACAAGGAGGGTGATGCTTGAATTCCAGAGGCAAACCCTGACCCACCACTTCGAGAACCTACCTGTCTGTGGTGACAGCAGACCAGGCAGAAAGGAAGTGGTGGAGCCAGACCCCCACAGGAGGACCTGGGGGTGGCAAGCTTAGAGAAGTAAGAGGGCTTGGCTGAGGTGCCACTGGAGCCTCTCCCTCCAGGCTTGTGGACAACCGAGGCCACCGATTTGGGCCAAGGTCGCCAGGCCTGAGCCTACTGGCCAGCCTGGGGCTAGGTGGGTTTGGCCGCAGGAGTGAAGGTGGACTGAAAGGGTTTTCTCTTCTGCTGCTGCTGCTTGAGCTCTTAGGGTCCTTCTAGGCAGATGTCACGGAGTCCAAGGTGCCACTGAACTTCTCGATACAGGTGAGGTGACCCTTGACCCCGGGCCTGAACAGGTCGGTGCCCAGGAAAGGGACATCTGTCAACTTGTGCTGAGTGTCAGCCGTGAAGGTCGAGATCCTCAGTCAAGCCCTGCGACACATGGCCACTGAGGCTGCCATGAAGCAGGCACAGGAGTCCCCAATGTCCATGGTTGTCTGGAGCTGCTGTTAAGCTGGAGCCCGGCCCTGGTCCCGGACCTGTTTGACCATGGTCTGAGGTCCACAGGCAGATGAGGAAGCACCTCACCCAGGGTGCCCAGCAAGGCATGGGAGAAGTGGGCCATGAGGAGAGCCAAGCTCGCCTGGCAGAGACCAAGCAAGGAGGCAGCGTACACTTTCTTAGCTGCATGGTTCAAATTCTTGGATTCATTGTTAGGCGGCTTGTCAACATCTCCGGTGTTGCCGGAGAGCCTAAACACAGAGTCTGTCATCAATCCCTCAGCTGAAGGGTGCTCTGTGAATCCCAAGAGGGAACTGGTAGGCACCGCATACTTGCGGGCCATCTGGCAGAAGGCACAGGGCAGGAAGCAGGGCGCTGCAGCTCCAGGGCAGGGCCAAGAATGACCTCTGACACTGGGAAAGCCTCCGCAGAAGTGTCGTCCCAGTCGAGGATCTCGGTCAATGGGTAACCAGCCCACTTCTGGACGGGCTCCATTTTCATAAATGTCAGCTCAAAGATCAGGCGGAGAAGGCCCATGAAAGCCTCCACATTGACTGGAAGGGAGTGCAGGGAGGGACCCTCAGACTCTGAGGAGTCGTTAAAGAGTAGTTGAATGTCTGAGTCCCCACTGATCCTCCGTGGATGGTCAGATGTGACTGTGACCGACAGCTGATGGGGAAGCACATTAGACAACCGAGACTCCTTAGTCGAGCGCTGTTTAGGTGGTGGTTGCACAAACTATCGGAGGAGATGCCGGGGTCGGCCAAGCCAGGACAGTTTTGTTCTGCTCCATCAATGGAGAAGACGTCGGATTTTTGGGTGACAGCCAGGTGATGGCCGGCGTAGAAGCTGGAGTTGGCATGACACCGGTAAGCACCAACTGTTGCCACATAAGATCCTCGTAGCGTCAACGCAATTTGTGCTGAAGCCGCTTCTCACCCGAAGAGAACAAGGATGAAGAGTAGCAGGAGCCACTAGACCCATGGGAGGAAGACCAAGACCTCGATCACTGGGGGGTCCGGCAGTGGGGCTCGGAGGAGTAGGCGAATGTCGAGGCTCCTCCTGTTCAGGGTCTGGGACCAGAAGCAGCAGATCAGCAGACTGATCCGTCCCTCCAACGGTCTGTGTCAGGACTGAAGTCCAGGACAAAGAAGTGTCGGCCTCTTCAGTTGACAACTGGTCAGCCAACAGGCTTGATGGGGTTACCGTGGAGCTGGCGGCCAAGGCTTCAACCAAAGTCGGATCTGGAGAAGTGTGGGAATCGGAGACTCTCAACTGAGAGCGCTCCCAATCCCACAAACGACGAGTCCTCTCTTTCTTGGATTTGTGTTCAGAGGGTCCCTGACTGAGGGTTGGCAGAGACTGGCACAATTCTTTGAAGGAACCCGTAGAAGTCGAACCCAGCTGTAGCGGCATGAAGGCAGAAGCCGAAGAGGAGAGGGACGTGGCCTGGGCCACCTCCTCTTCAAAGGCCGCAAGCTGTTCGGTGGACCTATGGCCGTGGAGACCACCCAATGGACACCCTTAGATTCGACCAGAGGGTTCCGTCGTGCCAGGCGGCTTAGTTTAAGTCGGGCGAGACGGTCCTCCAGAATGGTCAAGTGAAACGAGTGACAAAAGTCGTAGGCCTGGGGATCGTGTGTGTGCCCCAGACAGTAGACACATGTGGTGTGCATATCAGTTAGTGACATCTCCTGTCCTCAAGAGCACTGGCGGAACCCGGGAGCAGACTTATTGTCCATGACGACTGCAATCAAAGATTGAGCTGAAGTCAAAGCTCGTAAGAGTTTAAAGTTTTAGGAAGTAAATCTGAAGATTTAAGCGTGAGGACCTACTCAACCCGGGAGCGGTAAGGTGGTAATCTGCTTCTTCCAGCGGAAAGGAAGATCTGACGTCAGGGTGCGAGCTATGGGAGTTATTACCCAGGTGGGTGGGATGAGCCAGCTTGAAGACTTTCCACAAGTCTTCAAGGTAAAGGACACTGCCAGAAGTGTGGCTAGAACATCATATCCACGTCCCTAGAAAGTACAGTTACATAAGAAAGTACAGTAACGTAAGAACTTACCGTAACAGTAGATCTTCGAGAGGAGCTCTTTCAGCAGGCTATAACACTTACAACTATGCCGCAGGCACTAGGACCCTCCGGTAAAATCTTCAGCCTGCAGTACACAGCAGGGACTGCCCCCAACCCCGCCACAAAAGGGGGTGGACTCAGCTCCACCTCAGTTCTCCCGCCAAGGCCCGCAATGAGCCCTGACAAGAGAAGGAGACAAAGAGACTGTAGAAAATGAAAATGAAGATAGATCTGCACACCTTGAAGGGGAAGGCGGGTGGGAAGTAATGCCTGCTGCAAGAGCTCCTCTCGAAGATCTACTGTTATGGTAAGTTCTTACGTAACTGTACTATCTTACTTTGAGTGGGAGCTCTTGATGCAGGCTATAACACTAAGGACTAAATACCAAGCAGTCCACGCCAAAGAGGTAGACGACCCCGGGAGGTGGAATATACTGACTCCAGAGGCCTCAGGACAGAAGCCCTTGCAAAACAGCTAGGCCGAAGCCAGCTCGGCGTCTGGAGACGATATCCAAGCTGTAATGCTTGACAAAGGTATGCACAGAGTTCCAGGTGGCGGACGCACATATGTCCCTTATAGAGGCATTTTTCAGGGCGGCGAATGAAGCAGACACTCCTGTGGTGGAGTGACCACTAACAGGGCCCAGTAGGGGTTTATTGTCTCTCTCGTAGCAAAAGGAGATGCAGCGAACTATCCACTTCGAGCTAGCCTACTTGGTCAACGGTCTACCCAAGCATTGTGGCGCAAAGACCACAAAAAGTTGCTTCGATTGACGGTGTGTAGCCATCCTCTTGAGGTAATACCTCAAAGTCCTGTGGACATCCAGTGTGTGAAGGAGAGCCTCCCCTCTATTGGAAGGGGAAGGAAAATAAACAGGAAGGTCAACCAACTGGTTGAGGGTCAATTCCGAGACCACTTTTGGAAGAAACTTAGGATTTGTTCTGAGGGAAACCCTTTCCTGGGGAAAACTAAATACGGCTCTTTACACACCAGAGCCTGAAGCTTGGAAACCCTTCGAGCTGAGGTAACCACAAGTAAAAAACAAACCTTCCAAGAAAGGTAACGCAGCTCACAATCCGCTGCTGGTTCAAAGGGAGGAAGGGTGAGTTTCTCCAACACAAAAAGGAGGTCCCAGGGTGGGACAGGGTCTCGAATGGGAGGTCTCATATGCAGAATTCCCCTAAGAAAGGTGTGGGCGACATCCAAATGAGCCAATGCCTTATCTCCCAAGAGGGCATGATAGGCAGAGACAGCCCACAAATGCACCTTGATAGAGGAGTAACTCAGGCCCATTTGATACAAGGAGAGGAGATACTGCAATGCTGAGTTCACAGGACAGGTGATGGGATCCAAATGCTGTGAGGCCCATAGACAAAAACTCTTCCACTTCATAGCGTAGACGGAGCGGGTAGGGCTTTCTAGGACGCCACTTCAGGAGAGAACGCCCGTATCTGCGTTGAGCTACGTCTGAAGGAGCCAAGCATGTAGGTGAAGGGACCGAAGGTCCAGGTGGACCAGCAACCCTTGATCCTGGGACAGCAACTGCGAGCATATGGGCAGTGGAACTGGAGGCTCCGTGGATAACCACTGCAGGAGTGGGAACCAAACCTGCGGAGGCCATTTGGGGGCTACGAGGATCATTCGGGCCCCTTCTGCCTGGAACTTTAAAAGGAGACTCTGAATGAGAGGGAAGGGCGGAAAGGCATAAAGAAACCTCCCTGCCCAGCAAAGGGATAACGCGTCTAGCCAGAAAGCTCCAGGCGTGCGCTCTCGCGAGCAGAACACTGGCAGTTTGGAGTTGTGTGGTGATGCAAAGAGGGCCAGCTCTGGAAGACCCAACCTGAGGAAGAGCTGGTCTGCTACGGACTGTAGCAGCTCCCACTCGTGCGCTCTGGATCGTGACCTGCTTAGGCTGTTGGCCAGATCGTTGAGGACACCTGGAAAGTGCACTGCAGACAGCAGAATGCCTTGTTCCAGCTCCCAGTACCAGACTCTCATCGCCTCCCGCAAAGGGGATACGAGTGAGTACCCCCTTGTTGATGTAAAAGACGACTGCCATGTTGTCCATTTGAACCAGAAGAGAGTCTGGTACCAGGGCCTCCTGAAAGGCCTGTAAAGCATAGAGAACCGCTCGCATCTCCAGTACATTGATGTGGAGGGACCGCTCCTCGGATGACCAAACCTCTTGCGTTCGATGAGCACCCAGGTCCGCCCCCCATTCCAGGTCCGATGCATCTGTTGTCAGAGTCTGACCAGGTGGCTCCGGACGAAAGCTGACCCCTTTCTCCAAGTTCCTGGGGTCCATCCACCAAAGCAAAGTTCTCCTGACTGGCCCCAAGATCTTGACCGTAGAGTCCAGATCATCGTAGCCTTGGTTCCACTGTATCCTGAGCATCCACTGCGGGACCCTCATGTGGAGGCGGGCCAAGGGAGTGACAGGAATGGCCGCCGCCATGTGCCCCAGTAACCTGAGGAAGTTCCGAGCTGGAACTTGAGGAGTTATTGAAATCCGTTCTGCAATCTCTGGCAGGCAATCTCCCCTGTCCTGGGGGAAGAAAGCCATGCCTTGGATGGAATCCAAGACCGCTCCAATGTAGACAAGCTTTTGACTGGGCTCCGGGGACGATTTTCGTAGATTCAGAGTGATCCCCAGCCTTCGGAATAAAGTATAGGTGTCTCTGAAGGCGCGAAGTAGGGCTGTCCACGACAGGGCTGTAAGCAGCCAATCGTCGAGGTAGGGGAACACGTAGGGTCCCATGCCCCTTAGAGCCGCAGCTACCACTGCCAAGCATTTGGTGAAGACTCATGGAGGCGGAAGAGGCCGAATGGAGCACTCAAACTGGTAGTGCTCCCTTGGAGCGGAACCTCAGAAACTTCCGTGGGGAGGAAGACCCACGTGCATGTATGCATCTTGCATGTCTAGGGAACAGAGCCAGTCTCCTTGGTGCAGCAGAGGAAGAAGGACTTGGAGGTCACCACCCTGAACCTTTTGTACTCGATAAAGAGATTTAGAGGGCTGAGGTCCAGAATGGGACAAAAGTCCCGTGTCTTTTTTGGAACCAGGAAGAAATGTGAATAAAACCCTTTTCCTCGCTGATGCAAGGGGACTAACTCTATTGCCCTTTTTTGCAAGAGGGTCTGAATCTCTCCTTCTATTAGTGGGATGTGAGAAGGAGGATAACGGGAGAGCTTTGGTGGAGTATTCCGGGAGGAACTCCGTGAACTCCAGTGTATGTCCCCTCCTGATAATGTCTAAGACCCATTGGTCCACAGTAACTGACTTCCACCCTTCGAAGTCAAAGGAGAAGCGGCCTCCGGCCAGCTCCCTGGGCATTCCTCGCGGAAGGGGGCGGAAGGAAGTCATTGGGCCGAGCCTGGTGTGGGCAGAGAGGTCTGGGAGGACTTGGATTTTAGGGGGGCAGACTTTGGGAAAATGGGGAGATACTTGAAAGAGGCATTAAGGGGAATGGGACAGGAATCAGGGGTTGAGGAACAGCGGGCAGTATTTAAAATGGGGATTACAAGAACAACAGAATTATGCATTAAGCAGGTTAGCAAGAGGAAAAGGAAGAGGAGACCATTATGGTTTTCCAAAGAGGTAGCAAAGAAGTGAAAGCCAAAAAGATTGCATTCAGGCAATACAAAAGACACAGGCAGAAGGGGATAGGGAAGTACCAGGAGGAAGCAAAGGGAGGCAGGGAGGTCAGTAAGGAAGCCAAAGCTCAGACAGAAGAACACATTGCAAAATCAGAGGGTAGAGGGACAAAACCTTTACAGGTACATAAGTGAAAAAGAAAGACAAAGGGAGGATAGTGAGACTGAAGGGGAGGATGGGGCTGCGTGGAGGATGACAACAGTAAAGCTGACATATTGAACAGGTATTTCTGCTCAGTCTTTACTGAGGAAGAGGAGGTAATGGGTCTGAAGGGAGTACAAGGGTGAGAATGGTGCAGAAATGGACACAAGTCCCTTTACACGAGAAAGGTCCTGAAGGAACTGAAGTAATAAGAGTTGATAAAGCAATGGAGCCAGATGGGGTGCACCCCAGGGTCCTTAAAGAACTAAGAGGTGGTGGCTGAACCTCTGGCTATCCTGTTCAGCCGATCACTGGAAACAGGGAGGTACCCAAAGACTGGAGGACAGCAGATGTAGTCCCTTATACAAAAGCGGAACAAAGATGAAGCAGGGAACTACAGACCAGTCAGCCTCACCTCGGTAGTGGAGGAAGATCATGGAAGCACTACTGAAGGAGAGATTGGTGGAACAGCTGGTTGTCAATGGACTACAGGACCCAAGGCAGCATGGTTTCACCAGGGGAGGTCATGTCAGACCAACCTCGTTTAATTTTTGACTGGGTGACTAGGGAGGTGGATCGGGAGGGCAGTGGACATGGCCTATCTGGACTTCAGCAGGCCTTTGACACTGTGCCACAGAAGACTACTACACAAACTGGGGAATATGGGTGTGGGCAGGACAGTAGTGTGTGGGTAGGTAACTGGCTGGGTGGCAGGACACAGGGGTGGTGGTAAATGGCTGTCACTCCACAGAGGAAGAGTGACCAGTGGGTACCACAGGGATCAGTGCTGGGACGGTCCTATTCAACACATCTTCATCAGTGACATTAGCAGGACCTAGAAGGCAGAATTTCACTGTTCGCTGATGACACAAAGCTCTGTAACAGAGTAGACACACCAGAGGTGTAGACAAAATGAGAAGGACCTGCAGAAACTTGAAGAATGGTCAGGGTTTGGCAGTTGAAATTCAAAGCAAAGAAGTGCAAGATAATGCATATGGGGCACAAAACCCTGGCACAATATATCAGTTGGGGGTGAGGATATAGCATGCACCAAACAGGAAAGGGATCTTGGGGTATCATCTCTGATGACCTCAAGGTAGGGAAACAGTGTGACAAGGCAGCAGGTAAAGCAAATAGGATGCTGGGATGTAGGCAGGGGCATCACCAGCAGGAAAAGGGAGGTCATAATTCTGCTATACAAGACACTAGTGAGGCCCCACCTGGAGTACAGTGTACAGTTCTGGAGACCATACCTACGTAAGGACATAGACAGGGTAGAGAAGGTTCAGAGGAGGGCAACAAAGATGGTGCATGGATTGCATCACAAGTCCTATGAAGACAGGTTGAAGGAACTGAACATGTACTCCCTGGAGGAGAGGAGGAGAGAGGGGATATGATAGAGACATACAAGTATCTCACAGGAGGAACAGGTGCAGGAATACACTATTTTTAAGCGAAAAAGATGTATCAGGACTAGAGGGCATGGGATGAAGTTGGAGGGAGGGACGATTCAGAGGAAACATGAGGAAGAATTTCTTCACAGAACGGGTGGTGGACAAGTGGAACACCCTGCCAGAGGAAGTGGTGGGGGGCTGAAACAATCACGGGATTTAAGAATGCATGGGATAGACATAAAGGAATTCTGGAGGTCAGGGGTTAGGGGCAACAGACTTCTAGGAAAACAAACTGAACTTACAAGCTCAAATGGGCAGACTGGGTGGGCCATAGGCCCTTATCTGCCGACACTGTCTATGTATCTATGACTTGGGCCCACGGGTAGGAACTCCACCAGACTGCTGGTTACCGGACCTCCTACGAAAGCCGCCTCACTGCCCGTGCTGGTTTCCACGGGCGTGACCTTGGCCACCTGAGGGCTTACGAAAAGGCCATTTTTGTTGTCTTCGCTGGTCGCCACGGTACATCTGGCGGACCGACCAGATACTTACCCGACTCTTGGAGACGAGAAATCAAGGCTTCCGTCTCCTGCCCAAAGAGCACAGTACCCTGGAAGGGTAAATCCCTGATACCGGCCTGCAGATCCTGGTGAAAGCCAGAGACTCTCAACCAAGCGTGGCGTCGTAGGCACACCCCGGACGCGGCTGCCCTGCCTGCCGTATCTGCAGTATCATACGAGGCTCTCAAAACATGCGAGCCTACATCTGAGCCTGATTTCAAAATGTCCAGGAGCTCTTTCTTCGGGTCACAGTCTGGAAGGACCTTCAACAGCTCTTGTCCCCTTTCCCATAGTGCACTCTGGTACTGGACCATATGCGTTAAGAAGTTCAGGGAACGTATGGAACAGGTGGAAGCAGAATAGACCTTCTTGCCCATCTGATCCAAATAGCGAGACTCCGGGTCGGGAGGCTGTGAGCTGAGGTGTTTCGGCTGTCTAGACTTATCATGGGCAGCCGTGATCACCGAATAAAAGTCCTGGGGTGTTCAGCAAGAAAGCTTCTGCCCTCGGGGCCTTGAACAGCCTATCTGACTTCTTCGGGACAGCCGGGACTGAAGCTGGATGTTTCCAGGTAGTTCGGGTGAGGTCCTGGAAAGTATCCACCAAAGGAGGGACCACCGAAGGTTTAGGCTCCTTCTGCCTCAGGCATTTCGCAAGTCTCCGGCGTTCCGGGTCCAGGTCCTCTGTCTCCCACTCATTGGAGGCCTGGATATGACTCATGATGTCCATAAAGGTAGGATCGTCTGGAGACGAGCGAGGCTGGTCCTTCTCTCCCGGGGAGTGCTGCAAGCTGAGAGAGGCAGTCGGGGAAAACAAAGATGAGGGAGATTAATTACAGGATTTCGAATAGTCTGACCTCTCCCTATGACCAGACTCCCGTTGTCGTCGGTAGCTGGGGGACTGATGTCGGTCCGAAGACTGACTCCGGTCCCCGGACCGGTTACGGAGCAGAGACCGATGTCGGGAGCGATCTCGCCTAGAGGACCGAGAAAGACTCCTAGAATGTGACCTGGACCGACGACGGTAACCAGAGTCCCTAAAGCACCGTCGGTGGTCCCCGGACTGGGTGTGGGAACGAGCCCTAGAGGGAGGTGTAGGCTGGTGCTCCGGAGACTTCTGCAGGGAAGGCTCACCTCCTGGCTGTGGTTTATCTGCTGGGTCCGGTACGGTGTCTGGGCCAGCGGCGGGGGCCTTGTGGACCTGCCCCACCAAAAGGAAAACAGCTCCTGTAACTCGTCCTTCGTGAAAATATCTGCCACCCGGCCCAAGGGGAAGTATCCGGGATGTCGGCCAGCGAAGGAGGGCCCTCCTGGGGGCAGGAGGACTTGGGCGACGGGGACGTTGGCTCTTCCACAGCCAATCCCTCGTCTTTCGCCCCTTCAACTGGCATCGGTGTTGGTACAGATGACGGGGTGCTGGAGAGTCCTTGGGCTCCGGAGGCGTGCCTTTAGCAGGCAGCGCCGGTGCCTTGGGAGGTGGGGCCGGAGCATGCACCTCCAAGGGCTTTGTGGTGACCCTTAGCGGGGTTACCTTAGGCCTAGCCGGCTTCTCCCCTGAAGGGCCGGCCTTGGCCTGAGTCAATTTTGGGCGCTCTCAGATCCTGAGGACGGGCCTTCTTTGAGAGGGCCGCGAGTGAGAATGGGACTGGTGCCGGGACCGACTACGGTCTTTACCGTGCCGCTTCTTCTCCTTGCGTTTCCCCTCAGAGGAGTGCAGATACATCTTCTGCTCCAAGAGAAAGGCTTTCAGGGCCTTGAGGCGGCGGATGCGGGTCCTGCTAGTGAAGGCCTGGCAAGCAGAGCAGTTTGCGGTGTTGTGTTCCGGTCCCAGGCAGAAGACACAACAGCGATGGCCATCCTTGGCCGGGATCTGCCTCCCACACTCGGACTGGTTGACATGTTCGGGCGAGGCTGATGCCCAAGAAGACATCCATCAGGACTGCACAAAACCGGACAATGGTCTGACGTCGGTAACTTGTGAAAAAACGTCGAAAAAATGGTTTAAAGAACTGGACAACAGCCTGACGTCGGTAACATATGAAAAAAAACGTCGAGAAAACAGTTTAAAAGCTGGTATGATTGAAGATTCTTGTTGATCTGGCAAGCTGAAGCTGTTCTTCTCTGTTCACGTGCGGGACGTGGCGGGAAAAAAACAGGAGTGGAGCTGGGTCTGCCCCCATTTGTACCAGGACCGACGACGGGGTAGGACCGACGTCGAGGGCGGTCCCTGCTGTGTACTGCTGGCTGAAGATTTTACCGGAGGGTCCTAGTGCCTGCGGCATAGTCCTAAGTGTTATAGCTTGCTGCAAGAGCTCCCACTCGAAGCAAGATCTTACCATAACAGTAGATCGTCGTCACTGAAGCGCACTCGATGGTGGGAAAAAAGGAACAGAGGCGTTTGGAGGGTTGACGCCGAGATAGTCACTATCGCACGAGCCGAGGCTCGCGGCTCCATCTCTGGCGCTCACCCTCCTGCAAAAAGTGAGCTCTTGCAGCAGGAAACACCAGTAGGACTGAGTCCCAAGCAGTAGAGAGGCCCCTTAGTTCAGGGTGGAAGACATGGAGAGATAAAAACTGAATCCCTCATGACACAAGTTCCTGCAGGACAGCAAGGCCGAAGCCTGTCCTGCGCCTGGAAGCAATGTCCAAACTGTAATGTTTAATGAACGTGTGGACTCAACTCCACGCGGCGGCTGTGCATGTACCTGCACCAGACGCGTTTCTCAAAGAGGCAAAGGAAGCTACGGCTCCTCTTGTGAAATGGCCTTTCACCGGGCCCGGCAAACGCTTATTGTACTTTTGGTAACAGAACACAATACAATACATTAACCAACCATTGAGAGGAGGTTTGTTTAGAAACAGGTACCCCTAACATCCTGAGGGGAAAGGAAATGAACAATTGGTCAGATTGTCTGGAGCTCTGGATTTGGGTCAGGTAATATCAGAGAACCCGGTGGACATCCTGAGTATGAAGGAGAGCCTCCCCTCAGTTTGAGTGCTCTGGGTAATAAACAGGCAGGTCAATATCCTGATTAAGGGTAAATTTGGACACCACTTTAGGCAAAAACTTAGGATTAGTTCGCAAAGACACCCAGTCCTTGTGAAAAAACAAATAAGGCTCTTTACACATCAGTGCCTGAAGCTCAGAGATCCTACCAGTAGAGGCAACTGCAACTAAAAATAACGCCTTCCAAGACAGAAAGTGTAGCTCATAATCTGCAGCTGGCTCAAAGGGAGGCAAAGTAAGCTTCTCCAAAACAAAAAGAAGGTCCCATGGGGGGATGGAGTCCCTAATGGGAGGTTTCATGTGTAAGATGCCACGCAGGAAAATGCGTGCGAAGTCTAGTTCTGCCAAGGTTTTGCCTTGTATAGGTGTGTGATAGGCTGACACTGCAGACAGGTGCACCTTTACTGATGAATAACTCAGGCCTGAATGAAAGTGAAAGGAGGTACTCAAGGATCAAGTTCACCAGACAGCCAAAGGGATCCAAGGGGCGGGCGGAGGCCCAGGTAGAGGGTTTCCTAGCAGCCACCAAAATGTCGGCCACTCTAGCTGAGACCTGAAGTGGGAAACGGCTAGGTCCATAGAAGCAATGTGTGCAGGTGTAATGATCTCAGATCTGGGTGGACTAATGTCCCATTGTCCTTCGAGAGCAGGCGTGAGCTCAGAGGCAGAGGGGGTTCTATCGCAGCTGTTGAAGCAGAGGGAAATGGAAATTACGTACTTACCATAATTCTTGATCTTCTTGGACGAAGTCTCCACCACTCATTCAAACTGATGGGATCTACGCTAGGACCCAGCGGGAGCAAACTTTTTGCAGGAGGGCCAGCGCCAGAGATGGAGTCGTGAGGAGTGGTGCCGCGAGCCTCAGCTTGTGCGGCAATGACTATCTCAGCGTCGATCCTCCAACCGCCTCAGTACCTTTTTTCCGAGGAGGTGCGCCGTAATTAACCTAGAAGGATAGCCTAACAAAAAACTGGACATAAGATAGTCCTGACGACCCGTATAAGAATGGTCAACAAATAAGTCTTCACAGCTTAAAGATTGAGGGAGTGAAGACCAACAACAGAGGTGAGCTCGGGGGATGGTGGGTGAGCGTGTAAATGAGTGGTGGAGACTTTGTCCAAGAAGATCAAGAATTACGGTAGGTACGTAATTTCCATATCTTCCTGGACATAAAGTCTCCACCACTCATTCACACTGATGGGAGAGTACCGAGCTAATAATCCCCAATGAGGGTGGCAGGAGAGACCAAGAACTCGCAATTTTAGGACAGAAGTCCATTAAGGATGGTTCTGCCAAATGAAAGATGTCGCCTGGCATGGACATCCAGGGCATAGTGCTTGACGAAAGTATGCACTGAGCTCCAGGTAGCCGCATTGCAAATATCTGCGATGGGCACGGTGCGGATTTCCACCAGGGATGCCGCGACTGTTCTGGTAGAGTGAGCATACATTCTGCCCTCCAGCTTAACCTGCGCCATGGAATAACAATGGCGAAGGCATGCCACTAGCCATGCTGAAATGCATCTGATAATGGCAGGTTGATCCAGCTGGGTCTCGCTGAAGGAAACAAAGAGTTGTTGAGCTTTGCAAATTTGTTTCGTTCTATCTAAATTGAAACGCAGGGCTCTTTTGACATCCAAAGAATGAAGGGTACGCTCTCGTTCATTTTGGAAGTTCGCAAAGTAAATAGGTAGGACTAAAGGTTGGTTTAGATGGACTTCTGAAACAACCTTAGGGAGAAATTTAGGATGGGTTCTAAGAACTACTTTGTCCTTATAAAACACAGTATACGGAGGGTCTGTGACCAAAGCATGTATTTCAGAGACCCTGCATGCCGGGGTAATGGCCACCAGGAAGGCCGTTTTCCAAGTGAGAAATTTCAGCTCACAGGTAGCTAGAGGCTCGAAAGGCTTGAGAGAGCGTGTTTAGTACAAGATTAATGTCCCAGGCTGCGACTGGATGTCTGATAGGAGGGCTGGTATGCAGAATACCCTTAAGAAACCTCTTAACTACTGGTAACTGAGCCAGTGACAAGGAAAGTACTGGCTCATGATAAGCTGATATGGCACAAAGGTGAACTTTGACAGTAGAGTATTGCAGACCTAAATTTGAGAGGTCTAAATGATACTCTAGAACTTTATTCGGTGGGCAGGAAAAAGGATTCAAAGAGGATCTTGCACACCAGAGAGAAAAACGCTTCCATTTGGCTGTGTAAGTTTTTCTAGTGGCTGGCTTATGCCCAGCCAAAAGAATATCTGAGACTCTGTGAGAGACATTGAGCCTGTTCACTTTTATCTCTTCAGGATCCAAGCGTGAAGGTGAAGCGACCTCAGATTGGGATGGACCACAGGCCCCTGAGTCAGAAGGTTCGTCTGAAGGGGAAGCACTTTCAGAGGGGGTTTCCAGCATACTGTTGAGTAATGGAAACTATATCCGTCGAGGCCAGAAAGGAGCAATGAGGATCATTTTGTTCCCCTGGGATTTGAACTTGAGAAATACCCTCTGAATTAGAGGAGGAAAGACGTATAGAAAGCATTTTGTCCACTGCAGCCGAACGCATCCTGACAGAAAATGCCAGGCCCTGGATTTCTGGAGCAGAAGAGAGGCAGTTTTGCGTTGAGTGGGGATGCAAAAAGGTCCAGGTCTGGAGTTCCCCACTCTGTGAATAGTGACTGAACTACAGTTGAGTCTAAAGACCACTCGTGAGGATCTATCTCTGTTCTGCTGAGACGGTCTGCCAGTTCATTCTGCACTCCCAGCAGGTAGACCGCCTGAATTAGAGCCTTGTGCTCTAGACACCATTCCCACACTCTCATTGCTTCCCTGCATAAAGGGTAAGAGTGTGCACTGCCCTGCTTGTTGATGTAATACATCACTGCTTTGTTGTCTGTTTGAAGGAGAAAGTTCTTGTGACAGAGAATGTCTTTCAAAGCCCGGTCTGCATAAAGGACGGCTCTCATTTCTAAGACATTTATGTGAAGCTGGGACTCATCCGGAGTCCACGTACCTTGGGTGTGGAGATTCTGACAGTGAGCTTCCCACCCCATCAGGGATGTGTCCGTGGTAATGGAAATCTGATGATCCAGGGGGAGCAAAGGGATACCCTTCCAGAAGACTGTCCTCTTGTGACCACCAGGTGAGTGACCTCTTCAAAGGTTCTGTCACCTTGATGAGAAAGGACTGAGGGTAAGTGGTTGGGGACCACTGAGTACTGAGCATCCACTGAGAGGTTCTCATGTGGAGGCGTGCTATGGGTACAGTGAACACCGAGGATGCCATGAGACCCAGAATCCGTTGCATCAAGATAGCTGAAATCGAGCTGTTCCCTCTGATGTAACGGGCTACCTGTAGGATATCGTTCCTTCTGTCCTCTGGTAGAATAGCTTTCACACAGGAGGTGTCCAGAAGAATTCTTATGAAAAGGAGCTACTGGGAGGGCTGCAACTGCGATTTCTTGAAATTTAGCAGGACTCCCATGGACATGAGAAAGTCCGAGGCCGTGGCTATGGCGTCGAGAGTTCTTTGCCTGGAAGGGCTTGCTTAAAGACAGGTCCACCCTGAAAAGAAGCTTGCTCAACGGTGTCTGCCTGGTTAAATGAAGATTTTGATTGATTGATTGATTGAGAAGCCAGTCGTCCAGATATGGGAACACTTGCATTCCGATCTTTCTGAGGTGCGCTGTGAGAATTGCACAACATTTTGTAAAAACTTGCAGCGCCGAGGATAGCCCAAAGGGCAGGACTCTGAACTGATAATGCTGGCCCAAAGCCACAGACCGCAGGTATTTGTGATGCTTTGGGTGACTGGGAATATGCTGGTAAGCATCCTGCATGTCCAGAGAGGCTAGCCAGTCATGCTGATGAAGCAAAGGTAACAGGGCTACTAGTGAAATCATTTTGAACTTTTTCTTGGGAAGAAATCTGTTCAATTTTCTGAGGTCCAAAATAGGTCACATGCCCCCAGTTTTCTTTGGAACCAGAAAGTAATGGGAGTAGAACCCTGTGTTCCACTGATCCAGCGGAACTATTTCTACTGCCCTGTTGTTCAGAAGGCCTTGCATCTCGGAAACGAGAAGCTCTGACTGAAATACTGAAAGCCTGGGCTGTCGTTTGGGGGGACGATCAGGAGAGGTCTCTGAAAGACTGAGGGAATACCCCTTGCGGATTATCTGGAGGCCCCATCTGTCCAATGTTATGGACTTCCACCGGTTGTAGAACTGAGTCAGATGACCTCCCACCGCTGAGAAAGAGTTCCCCTCTGGCAGTTGAGGTGGGAATTGGGCCAGAAACTCAGAAGGCAGCACTGGGCGCTTTGGGCCCCTGGGTTTTGTGTTATGTTTTCTTTTGAGGCTGGAGGGCTTGTTTTCTTATTAAAACCTCCCTTGCCTCGAAAGGAGTGACGGTTGTGAAATTGATGCTTATTAACACCCCCCCCCCCCGAGAAGAGGCGGGAACAGGTCAAGCCAATTTAATGGCAGACCTAGTCTTTTGTGTGGCCTCTAGAGCTTGCTCTACTTGAGAACAGTACAGTTATGTAAGAACTTACCGTAACAGCAGATCTTCGAGAAAAGCTCTTGCAGCAGGTTACACCATTAGGACTGAAGCCCCAGGACCCCACGGAAATTTTCTAGCTAGCAGTATTCAACGGGGACCGCCCCTGACGCCGGTCCCGCCCCCAACGTCAGGCACAGTACATAAGGTGGCAGTCCCCCAGAATCCCCAGTTCTCCCGCTGGAGACTCCCGGCCACTGGATGACATCAGAAGAGGAGACTGACGATCCGCCATCAAATGGCAGTCAGAGAGATGCTGAGACACCTGATCCTAGGAGAAGGATGTTGGAACTAGAATCTACCTCCAGCGGGGATGGTGGGAGGGAAAGTACCTGCTGCAAGAGCTGTTCTCGAAGATCTACTGTTACGGTAAGTGCTTACGTAACTGTGCTATCTTACTTCGAGAAACAGCTCTTGCAGCAGGTTACACCATTAGGACTGATTCCCAAGCAATAATGGAAATCCCACACCATTGAGAGGAGGGAAGGTAGAAATCCTTAATGAAACCAAAGCCTAGGACAGAAGTCCTTGAAAGACTGCTAGACCAAAACCTGCTCTTCGCCTCGATGCGATATCCAGGCTGTAATGCCTGATGAAAGTGTGCACGGAGCTCCAAGTAGCTGCAGCACAGATAGCCTGGGTGGACACATTCTTAAGGGCCGCAAAGGAGGTAGCCACCCCCCTTGTGGAATGACCGTTGACCGCACTCTGTAAGGGTTTGTTACGCTTCTGGTAACAGAATGTGATACACTGAATGAGCCACCTGGACAGCGACTATTTAGAAACGGGAGCTCCCATCATCCTGTGGGCGAAGGAGACAAAAAGCTGGTCTGATTTTCGGTGGTGTTTTGTTCTGGTCAGGTAGTATCGGAGACACCTCTGCACATCTAGGGTGTGCAGCAGGGCCTCTCCTCGATTTGAATAGTTGGGAAAGTACACTGGTAGATCAATGTCCTGATTAAGGGTGAGAGCTGAGACCACCTTAGGTAGAAATTTGGGATTAGTCCGTAGGGATACCCTGTCTTTGTGAAAAACCAAATAAGGCTCTTTGCACATGAGTGTATGGAGTTCAGAAATTCTTCTGGCCGAGGTAACGGCAACTAAAAACAACGTCTTCCAAGTGAGAAGACGTAGCTCGCAATCCACGACTGGTTCAAAGGGTGGCAGCATAAGCTGCTCCAGGACAAAGGGTAGATCCCATGGTGGAATTGGATCCTTAATCGGAGGTCTAAGGTGGAGAATACCTCTCAAGAAGGCTTGTGCTGTGTCCAACTGAGATATGGTGTGTTGGCCTATAGGATAATGATAGGCTGATATAGCACAGAGATGTACTTTGATCGAGGAGTAGGCCAGACCTGTCTGAAAAAGAGACAAGAGGTAGTTCAAGACCGACTTTTCTGGACAGTCTAGAGGCAAAACCCCCCGCGCTTGAGCCCATAGGCAAAAACTGCGCCATTTCATGGCGTAAGTATCATGAGTGGCTGGTTTTCTGGCGGCCACCAGAATGTCAGCTACCTCTTGCGAGACCCCATGTCGCAAAATGGCTATGTCTCTAGGAGCCAAGTGTGCAGGCTCAGTGAACGAAGGTCCGGATGGACCAAGGAGCCTTTCTCCTGAGACAACAAGTGAGAGCTGATTGGCAGAGGCACCGGAGGTTCCCGGGATAGCTGATGTAGCAGAGGAAACCAGATCTGCCTGGGCCAGAACGGTGCGATGAGAATCAGCGTCGCTTGCACTCTGCGAAGTTTCAGAAGAACCCTCTGGATCAACGGAAAGGGGGGAAGGCATAGAGGAATCTGCCCACCCAGGAGAGGGACAACGTGTCTCGCCAGAAAACACCAGGCCCTGGATCTAGCGAGCAAAAATTGGGCAGTTTTGCATTGGATGGGGACGTGAAAAGGTCTAACTCTGGTGTACCCCATCTGTGAAACAGATCCTCTACTACCTCCTGGAGTAGTTCCCACTCGTGGACTCTGGCCTGACAGCGGCTCAGGCCGTCTGCAATGACGTCCTCTCCTGGGACATGCACAGCAATGAGGTTTGCGCCATGTTGCAAAACCCAATCCCACACCCTCATGGCCTCCCTGCAAAGCGGATAGGAATGGGTGCCTCCTTGTTTGTTGAGATAATACATCACCGCGGAATTGTCTGTTTTTAACAGAATGGTACCTGGTGGAATCTCCGACTGGAAAGCCTGCAGGGCGTGAAGAACTGCTCTCATTTCCAGTGTATTAATGTGGGGATGAGTCTTTTCGGCTGTCCACAGGCCCTGACACCAGACACCGTCGAGGTGTGCTCCCCATCTGAGCCACGCGGCGTCTGTGGAGAGTGTCACTATAGGAGACGGCGCGATGAAGGGTACCCCTGCCGAAAGATTCTTCGGATCTAGCCACCGTTGCCAATCCCGGATTACGGTCTTCGTGATCTAGATTGGAAGCTGCAGATGGTCTTGCTTTTGGTCCCATGGGACCCGTAACATCCACTGGGTGACCCGCATGTGGAGACGAGCGAGCGGGACTGTTGCAATGGCCGCTGCCATGTGTCCGAGCAGGCAAAGGACCAATCTGGCAGGAACGGTCTTCACCGAAATGTCCCTGATGAGGGATCTGATATGTTCCGCTCTGTCCTGGGGAAGAAAAGCTTTCCCCTGGACGGTGTCCAGAACTGTATCTATGAACTGCAAAGTCTGTGACGGAACCAGGCGTGACTTCTCGTGATTGATCATGATGCCCAGCGTCTCAAACAGATACTGAGTATAATGGGTGGTGGACATCAAGGCCTCCTGAGATGGTGCCATGAGAAGCCAGTCGTCCAGCTAGGGGAACACGTAGTGGCCTTGTCTCCTCAGAGTCACCGCTACGACCGCCATACACTTCGTGAATACCCAAGGTGCCGATGACAGTCCGAAGGGGAAGGCTCGGAACTGATAATGGTGGCCCTGGAACTCGAAGCGCAGAAACTTCCTGTGCGCTTGAGCAATGGGAATATGCAGGTAAGCGTCCTGCAGTCCAAGGATGCTAGAAAGGTGCCCTACTTGAGCATGGGAATCAGACCTGGGAGGGTCACCATGTGGAAGCGTTTGTACAGGACTGACTTGTTGAGGTCACTGAGGTCCAGTATCGGGCAGAGGTCCCCTGTTTTCTTGGGAACCAGAAAGAAATGAGAATAATATCCTGCACCCCTCTGGTTCCGTAGAACATGCTCTATCGCATCTTTTTCCAGAAGCGCGAGCACCTCCTGCTGTATGAGCAGGGCGTGCTGACCCGAGTAACGGGAAAGCAGGGGAGGTCTTCGGGTGGTCGAGAAATTCTATGAAGTGACCTTTCTTGACCAACTGGAGAACCTACCGGTCGGTGGTAATCGACTGCCACCCTGAAAAGTGGCAAGTGATGCGACCACTGACCTTTTGTGCCCGTTGATCCAGAGGAGGGGCAGGGGCCAGGAAGGAGTTATGCTGTGGCAGCACTGGTCCCTGCAGGCTGGGCTGGTTTAGTGTAGCGTTGGGCTCTGCCTGGGGACGACTTAGCCTGGGCTTTCCGCTGAAAGGTGCCCCTTTGTTGCTGGCCGGAACATGGCTGCTGCCTTTGTTGCTGGCTGCGAAAACGGCTCTGGTTTTTACGAATGGAACCGGGCCTGGATCTGTACATGGCCTGTACAGACCTAATTGCCTTCCCAGTGTCCTGGAGTTTGGTGATCACCTTCTCCGAAGGTTCACCAAAGAGTACTTCGCCGTTGCATGGGACGTCAAGAATGTTCTTCTGTACGTCCGGGGTGAAGCCGGAGACATGGAGCCAAGAGTGTCGCCGGAGACAGACGCCTGAAGCTGCAGCTCTGGTGGATGAGTCCGCAGAATCGTATGCGGCTCGTAGTATTTGGGTACCCACATCAGACCCTGTGTGGAGAAGGTTTAGGAGCTCCACCTTCTGATCACCATCTGGAGGCTTACAGACCAGGTCCTGGCCCTGTTCTCATAGGAAGTTATAAAACTGTACCATGTGGGTTAGGTAGTTTAGGGACCTGATGGAACATGTAGCAGCCGCATACATGCGTCTCCCCAGGGCGTCCAATTGTTTGGATTCCTGGTCCGGTGGCTGTGTGCTCATGTGTTGCAGTCTTTGGGACCAGTCATATGAGGCCATAATGACCAGGAAGTCTGCCAGAGGTCGCTGAGACAAGTACTGGTCCTCTCTCGGGGCCTTGTACAGGCGGTCAGCTTTCTTCGGCACCGCAGGAGTGCAGTACGGACGCTTCTCCACGCAGCCTTGGTGACGTTCGCAAAGGTGTTCACCAAGGGTGGCACTACCACAGGCTTTGGGTCTTTCTGCCGTAGATAATGGGCAAGGTGCTGCCTTCCAGGGTTGAGGTCTTCAGCATCCCACCCCATGTTGTCTTGACGTGCCTCATGATCTCCGAGAAAGAGGGATCATCCGGAGGAGACCTGGGAAGGTCATGTGGGTCAGGTGATGAAATGCTGAGTGGAGAAGGAGATCTGGAGTAATCCGAGGTATCCGATCTGGAGTCCTCCCCCGACGGAGTATACCGACATCTGGGTCGCCTGGGGCTGGGAGACCCTGATGGAGATTTTGAGGGAGGCTTTCTGCGATCCTGGGATCTACCCCTAGGAGGTGGAGTCTGCTCCTTGGGGGTTGGTGGTCGTTCCAACAGGGGTGCTGGCCCCTGTGGTGGAGGAGGGGGCGTAGGAGGTGAAGGAGTAGGAGGCGGCTTTACTGGGACCACGTCTTTACGGATGGTGTCCCACCAGAAAGTAAAGAGTTCCTTTACTTCTTGAATATTCATGCCCGACGACGGACCTGGTGCCGGTGGTCTGTCGCCGGGGTTGGGCGTTGGGTCCTCTGGTGTCTCCAGGGTGGGTGAAGGTTCCCTCGGAAGCCCGGCATCCTCTGTGTCGCCCGCCTGGTCTTCAGGCAATGTGGTGTCCTCCTCCGTGGAGTCCCCGTGACCGGTGTCCACGGTGACCAACGGAAGTCTTGACTCGGTGAAACCGGCGTTGGTGCAGCTTGGCGGCGACTGGTCGGTGAATGCCTGGCCAGCATCTGGTGCTTGGCTAATGTTCTCGGCTCCGGCGAACGCCTGGCCAACTTCGGGTGCTTGGCCGTCGGGTCCGTCGTCCGCTTGAGGGACGTCAGGTCCTTCGTCTTCCTGGGTGGTGGATCTGGGCCCCTAGGGGCTGGGAGACCGACCTGGAAGAGGAAAACTTGTGGCATTCAGAGGATTTAGAAGAGGCCCGAGAGGGAGTAGAGGAAGCTGAGGGCCTGGAAGTCTTGATGGGTTGAAGAGTCGAAGAACCACTGGAAGCCCGGACCTTAACCGGAGGGGGCTGAGACCTAGCCCTGGAGGGAGAGAGGTCAGATTGGGTGGAGCCTGAGTTCCACGAATCCGAGGCCCGATTCGGTGATCTGGACCTTGCCTTCTCCCGGTGCTTGTCCCGGTGTTTGTGGACCTTGGAGGAAGAATCGCCCCAGAGGAAGGTTCTTTGTCCATCCTACTAAGTTTTTCCTCTAGCAGGTATGCCTGAAGTGCCTTCTGATGGAGGATCCTGGTGCAGCTGTTGAACCCTTGGTAAAAGGTGCAGGCCTTGGTGTCGTGGTTTGGGCCTAAGCACCGCACGCAGGAAGAATGAGGATCCTTGAAAGGGATCTGTTTTCCGCAGGCACATTTTAAAAGGTGTCCCTTAAATGAAGGAGTTGGAGACGACAATAGTTAAGTATAAACTCTTGAAGTTCTAAGTTGTCGTGTGCTAGGTAGAGACTGAGAGGCCGATGCAGGCAAGTCAGCGCGGGGAAAAAAACGGGGGATTCTGGGGACTGCCCCCATGTACTGATACCGGATGTAGGCGGTCCCATGAATACTGCTAGCTAGAAGATTTCCGTGGGGTCCTGGCGCCTGCTGGCTTCAGTCCTAATGGTGTAAACTACTCCAAGAGCTGTTTCTCGAAGTAAGATTGAAGAGATGCATACCGTCGAAGGGTAACGTCATGACCTGTTGCTGGGCATCATTCGTGAAGCCTGAAGTGCGCAGCAAGGAGACATGGCGGGCACAAATGCCCGCCGCCGCTTGGGAGGCAGTATCGAAAGCATACATAGCTGCTTTAACCTGATGATTGTTAGACTTGATACCCCTGGTTATGGTTTGAAAAAAGCTCTGAATTAGTGTCCGACTCTGGTAGATCTTCTACCATTTGTTTGAGCGAATGCCAAAGAACATACTCATATCAAGAGAAATAACCCTGGTAGTTGGCAATACGCATACCTAGGGTAGATGCAGCAAAGACCCTCTTACTTAAAGTATCTATCTTATGAGATTCTTTGTTTATAGTTCAGACTGCAGTAGCCTGAGGGAGGACGACCTTATCATTCTCTGCCAAGACCACAATAGGGTCCACAAAGGCTTGGGAGGCCAAAATGAGTCGATCCTTAGGAGCAGTGCACTTTCTATCTATGAAGTTAGCCACAGAAGGAATGAGAGCGTGATTATTCCATACCATTTGAGAAAGTGTCTCAAAAGAAGGCTGTACCCAGGGGATCCATAGGGATCTCCGGGACATGAAGGTATTGGAGCCTTAAAAGCTTCCCAGGATCGATATCTGTAGTCTGGAGAGAAAAGAGTGGAATTCAAATTTTTCAGCAGAGACTTAAATGACAGGTCCTCGACCACAGGCTCTGCAATAGGATTAGACCCTGTCCCTTCCACGTCATCACCCAGCCTAAGGTCTGGGTCAAGTTCCTTATCTCCCGACAGCCCAGAAGGGACTGTATGGACAGGAAAGGAGTGAAAATCAGAAGGAAAAGAGGAAGGAAAAATGTTCGGAGACGAGAAGCCCTGAAGACGTCACATCCAGTGCCGCGCACGATGCTGACAGACCCCTCTGTGCCGATGAGCCGCATGGCGATAAGGACGGCGCCAGGCAACATCGCCATGGCGACTCCATTGATGCCGGGCCGAAACCAACACAGGGCTCGAAGCCAGGATTTAAGGAGAAAGAAGGAAGAATACCAGGAGATAGAGGCATTGGGGTGGTCCCCTGCGCTGCAGCCATGTGGGGGGGAAAACACCTGAGCGCGGAGTCGACGGCACCGAAGAAGGTGCCGCACAACTAGGGAGGCCCAACCACCCTACCTGATCTCCCGTGGGCCCTGGAGTGACCGGGCCAGGCAGCTGGACCAACCTCTGAGCCCACTGCTCCATCAGAGCAGCCCACTGATGAAACTGCTCATCTGAAGCCCTACCAAAAGGCGGGGAAGGGCTCAGATGTTGAAGAGCTCAGTGACCAGAAACAGATACCGGCGACTCCGGATGACACCAGCAACTGACCCCAATGACCAATCGTCGACACGCAGATATATCAGAGGGTGACCTCGAGTGATGCCTTCTCTTTTTTGACCTGTGGGCCGAAGAAGAGCTCGAGACCAAACGGAGCCGAGAATGTGACCATCTTCTTTTATGCTTCCAGGGGGAACGCCCCTCCCCTCGGGCATTGGACCGTCCATTGTCAGACTGCCCCTCCGGAGAGGGTGGCGGACCGGACCCAGCCCAGCTGACTGAATAGCTTTCATATGAAGTCTCCCTACCGTCACCTGACCCGCTCATGGTAGACTCCGTCAATGTAGGCTGAGACTTCTTTTTTTATTTAAGTAAGAATTTTAAAAGTAAGCACACTTATTTGAGATATACTACAAAATAATGAACTGAAAATTATGCTGCTAGTTTGAAGATTGACTCCCGGCGGGTGAGCGACGTAGTCACTGAAGTGCACTCGAAGTCGGGAAAAAAGGAACTGAGGCGGTTGGAGGGTCGACGCCAAGATGGTCACTGCCACATGAGCTGAGGCTCGCGGCTCCATCTCTGGCGCCGGCACTCCTGCAAAAAGTTTGTTCCCGCTGGGTCCTAGCACCTCTGGCGTAGATCCCATCAGTGTGAATGAGTGGTGGAGACTTTATGTCCAGGAAGATCAATATCTGCTGGGCCAGAATGGAGCCACTAAAATCATCTCCACTCCTTCTGACTGCAGTTTGAGGAGTACCCTCTGTATCAATGGAAAGGGGTGAAAGCATAGGGGAACCTCCCTGTCCAGGAGAGGGACAACGCACCTCGCCGGAAAACACCAGGCCCGGGATCTAGCGAGCAAAAACTGGGCAGTTTTGTGTTGTGTGGCGATGCAAAGCGGTCCAATCCTGGTCGGCCCCATCTGTTGAAGAGGTCGTCTACGACACTGCTGGAGTGCCCACTCGTGTGCCCTGGACCTTGACCTGCTGATCATGTCGGCCAAGGTGTTTTGTACACCTGGGACATGGACTGCTGAGATGTCCAGGTGGTGATCTATGGCCCAATTCCATATACTCATGGCCTCGCGACAAAGTTGGTATGAGTGGGTTCTTCCCTGCTTGTTGATGCAGACAACCACCAACATGTTGTCTGTTTGGACCGGGTAGTGGCCTGTGAGCAGGTCGGTTTGCAGAACTTGCACCGTACAGGATGCCCTCCTCTCCAATACGCTGAGTGTAGGGCTCCTAGTGCAGTCCACGCAACACCACCCCCCCCAGTCCTGCGGCTGGCCAGATGAGCTCCCCAGCCCATGCCAGAGTCATCTGTTGTCAGGATCTCTGCAGGGGCCGTTCTCTGGAAGGGCAGCCCTCTGAGAGGTGGAATGGTGTAAGCCACCATCGAAGAGCTTGGGACACCGGGTCTGAGACTGAGATGTGTTGATCCAGGTCGTCCCAGCGCTGGTCCCACTGGACTCTCAGGGTCCACTGGATGATCTTCATATGCAGTTGGGTCAAGGACACTGTAGCAATGGCTGCTGCCATGTGGCCCAGGAGCCCGAGAATCAACCTACCAGGGACCTACCTAACGGATGAGATGTATGGTGCGAGATCCTGGTGGCGGTCTGCTCTGTCCTCTGGGAGTAAGGTCTTTTCCTGGATTGTGTCCAGAAGGGCTCCAATGAATTGCGAGTTTCTGGCACAGCCAGGGGATGGACTTCAGCAAGTTTATGGTTATCCCAAACTCTCCAAAGAGAGAAAAGGTGTCTTCCACGGTGTGAAGTAGATCCTCCCTGGACGGGGCCATGAGGAGCCAGTCGTCCAGGTAAGGGAAGACGTAGCGGCCCATCCTCAAGAGGGATGCTGCCACAATTGCCAGGACTTGGTAAAAACCCGTGGTGCCGATGACAGGCTGAAGGGCAGAGCCCTGAACTGTTAATGTCGTCCCTGGAATTTGAACCTCAGGAATCTCCTGTGGGGCTTGGTTATGAGGATGTGTAAGTATGCATCCTGCATGTCCAGAGATGAGAGCCAATCTCCCAGATGGAGCGTGGGTATCAGGCCCTGGAGGGTAACCATCCGAAAGTGTCTATACTCTATAAACCTGTTGAGGTCACAGAGGTCTAGGATGGGGCGTAGGTCGCCCGTTTTCTTGGCTACCAGAAAGAAATGTGAACAGTACCCTTTTCCCCCACCGGAAGACCGGTACCGACTCTACTACTTGTTTGTCCAAAACAGCCTGGACTTCGTCCTGGATGAGAGTTGCATGAGGTGGGAAATACTGGGAGTGTAGTGGCAGCCTGCCCAGTGGCATCTCTAAGAAATCTATGGAGTGCCCCCTTTTGATCATCTGTAGAACCCATTGGTCGGAGGTGATCTTCCTCCAGCCCTCTAAGTAGAGGGAAAAGCGGCCTCTGATTGCCTCTCCTGCCATGTCCGCAGGAAGACGAGGGTTTGGTATGAAGTCAGGCATTGGTAGGGGTGGGCAGGGTAGCCTGGGAGGGTTTGTCAGCCCTAGCCTCCTGAGTTTCGAGAGGGGCCGTTACGGCTGTAACCCCCTCTCTGTTGCTGGTATCTGGGTTGCTGGCCTGTTTTGCCTCAAAAACGCTGTTTGCGAAAAGGCTTCTGTTTAGGCTTATACATAGTCTGGACTAACTTGACAGTTTTGCCAGAGTCCTGTATCTTTATCATAATCTTTTCGAACTCTTCACCGAAAAATAAAAATTACGTACCTACCGTAATTATGATCTTTCTGTATCTTCACCATTCATCACAGATGGGTACCGGCGGAGATAAAGACCCCACAGACTTTTTTTTTTTTAAAGGATAGGCGGGCCGATGCAGCATCGGCGCCCATGCAGCTTGACGTGCCTCGTGGCGCTCGAGGATTGCCGGTTAGGCTGCATCGACTCCGCCTGCCTACCAGTTCTGAGTCGCCGGAGAGGTAAGAGGAAGGGATGGAGGGTGGGACAAGAGAGTCCAAGGGACAGAAAAAGGAAGAGAAAAACTGAACTAAAAGGAGAAATAATGACTGAGAGGACAGTATAGAAGAAGTAAGACTAAGGGGATTGGGTAGGGGCCCCAATCTCTGGAAACGGAAAAAGGGAGGGAAGGAGGAGAAAATTTAGGAAGAGTGAGAGGTAACAAGGATCCGAGGACCTTTGTCCGTCACCAGACTGTATAGGAACTGCAAGGTAGTAAAGCTCTCTGCCAGAATTCAAGAGCACAGAATAACTGAAATCGCCAAAGCAGAGTCGGCTATTCTGGAGAAGGACAGGGTACAGGGACTTAGTACTCTCTGGAAAGATATTTGGTGAAAAAAAGTAAATTTTTATTTTTTTTTAAAGTGATTAGATGGATAACAGAAGGAGGCAACCACCAGCTCCCACCCGTGGAGTGAGATATGTAGAAGGTGCCACTCAAGCTGTACCCCTTAGGGAAAAATACCCCCTGTGTCCCAACTGTCCCAGCTCAAGAGGGGTAGGCACAGAGGAGGAGGACAGAGACTAAGGCTCCAGGGGGATGGCGGGCGGGATTGTGATGAATGAAGATACACAGAAAGATCATAATTATGGTGAGGTGCGTGGTACATATGTATCTGTGTCACTCTTCACCATTCATCACAGATGGGTAACAAGCCTTTGGAAGAGCTTCAGTCGTGCACCCTAGGGACAGACTCCCTTAGCCCTCAGTGGGTGACACACTAGAGGGAACCTTCTAGACTCAATGAGGCCGAGTGGGAAGAATGAGGGTCCCCGGGCGAAGAAATTACCCCAGGAGCAAAGCGTCATCTCACCCTATGGGAAAGAATGGAGTTCCCTGGTGAGCAGAGCAAATCACCCTCGCAGCTGGGCCAAGGGTGACAACCGGAAAAAGCGACAAGCCACATGAATCTCCTGGGTGCAGATCGCTGTCCTCTGACCCTGGTAGCTAACTCATTGAAAATCGTAAGATGCCCGCCGCCCAGTGCCTTGCTGGCTCCAGGCCACGTGCAGAGGCGAAGCCTTGAGCTGTGGTTGCTCGGGTCAGGCAAAGCAGCTAGGATCTGACCTGGCCTTGGGACCACAGAACCTGTTGTAGGCTGCATAGTGAGTATTTCAGAGACACCACAAAAGGTGGTTCAAGCAATAATACAGCCTGAAATGAAGGATTAAAAAGGGATGATGGTATGGATGATTGGTGCCCAGTCAGTAGAAATACTAATAAGAGAGGAAGAAGGAACATTGGGGTTTAAGTAATGTGTTGACACCCAAGAGATACAGCGTCCTTTCACCAGATGTTCAATCAAACAGGAAAATGGATTGCAAATTCAATCAGGCCTGATACAGGGTATAATAGTCGATCATAAGTGCACAAGCATTAACACAAAGGTAAATTGTGATACCCCACAGGATATTCTACTGATAGGATTCACTGTTGAAATACACTGACCAAACCCTGTGTAGAAACAGAAACAAATTCTCTACCGTCGGTGCATTACCAGGAGCTGGGATTGGGGATATCATGTGATTATTGCCTGGTCTGACAGAAAATACTAGAAATCCAGTCACTCTCCTACATGTAGGGGTTAATGATATTGGCAAGAGCTCTTACAGAAATTCAGAGGGATTTTGAATTTGTCGGACAAACATTAAAAGCATAGGGATGCGATCTCATTATCTCTGGAATTTTACCTGTACCTAGGGCTAGCTTAGAATTAACCAGGGAGATCGAGAGATGTAACAGATGGTTGATACGCTGGTGTCAGAGGGAGGGTACAACTCACGTGGATCATGGCAGGCTTTCCAAACGATCAGTTATTTTCTCAGGATGGGTTACACTTAAATAGATAGGGTAAACGCATTTTGCACTCAAACTTAAACATATACTGGATTTTCAGTTAAACTAACATATGGGGGCAGAAAGAATATGGAAGTATATTGTAAAGCCCAAACAGTCAAAATGTAATTTTGTCCTTAAATGCCAGAAGTTTGTGTAACAAAATGGATGCATTCCAGCTTGTTTTGCATGATCTGGATATATGTATAACATATATGTGCTATTACGGAAACCTGGTGGAAGCAGAATGACAAATGGGATAAAAATATTCCAGGATATACCCTTTACAACAAGGATAGGGGGCAATCCAGAGGTGGAGGAGTGGCACTGTATATAGCAGATGTTATCACAGCAGAAAATATGGATACTTCCAATTGGGAAAATTGTGAAGCGATATGGGTGGCATTAAATCCAACTCACACGAATAGGATTAATATTGGTTTGGTATATAGATCTCCCGCAATAACACCCTTGGAAGATTCCATGTTACTGGATTTTATAAATCAGTTAGTCCAAAAGAATAATGTGGTACTCCTGGGTGATCTAAATCTCCCAGGTGTAAACTGGGAAAATTTATATGAAAAAAAGTCCATCGAGAAAGAATATCTTGAGGTGTTTAACCTGGCAGGGCTAGACCAATATGTGTTTGACAACACCAGAAATAATTATATTTTGGATCTAGTCCTTAGTAATATGGGACAATTGATTCAAGAATGTACTGTTTTGCCCCCCTTGGGAACAAGTGACCATCAAATGGTTAGTTTTAATTATATGGGTTATATAAATAAAAATACGGGCAATACTCTCATGTATAGTTTGATTTAGCCGATTTTAAGGGCATAAAAAGAGACCTATCAAATTGGAAGTGGGAAACTGAGTTTAGGGGTGAATCCATACAAAGCATGTGGTACATTCTAGAGAATAAATTAAATACGCTGTTACGGATGTTTGTGCCAATGACAAAAAAATATAATAGAGCAAAGAAATCTCTCTCTCCATGGTGGACTCGATCAGTTAAAAAAGTTTTAAATAACAGGAATAAAATGTTCAAATTGGCTAAGTTGAGTGGAAATGATTATAGCTGGGATATGTACAAACAAAGTCTGAAAGCAACGAGAAAGAAGATAGAACAGGTAAAAAAGAACTGTGAGCATAGATTGGCTACAAAGGTTAAGGACAATTACAAATCGTTTTACACATATATCAGTAATAAAAGGGGTCAAATAGAATGATTGGCTCTGTATTGGATCAAGGCAAGAGATTAATAACGGATAATGTGGAAATGGCAGAATATTATAACAATTACTTTGCCTCTGTTTTTGACACAAGTAATGTAAATACCATTACCCAGCATAAGGATTATGATCCCAGTTTTGTTGTGGATATAGCTGAGGTGGAAAAAAAATTTCAAAAATTAGATCAAAATAAAGCTCAGGGTCCCGATAAAATGCATCCGAGGGTACTCAAAGAGTTGGTGGAACAATTGACAGGCCCAGTGACTTGCCTTTCTCAAAAATCAGTAAATGAAGGTGAGGTCCCAGATGTTTGGAAGCAGGCTGAAGTCTTTCCAATATTTAAAAAAGGATCTAGGCAGGAAGTTGGAAATTATCGGCCAATTAGTCTTACATCAATACTGGGGAAAATACTAGAAAGCTTTCTAAAGGACTGTATTATTAATTTCCAACTTATGAAAGGTAATATAGATCAATCACAGCATGGATTTGTAAAGGGCAGGTCGTGCCAAACAAATCTTTTGGAGTTTTACGGGAGGGTGAATAAGGCCTTGGATGAAGGGAGATCAGTTGATGTCATCTTCTTGGACTTCGCCAAGGCCTTTGACAAAGTTCCCCATGACAAACTGATAGAAACCTTGACTGAGATGGTTATTCCTGGTAATATTACCCACTGGATTGAGTCCTGGATCGTAAATAGGATACAGAGGGTCTGCATAAGAGGATTACCCAGTTGGGTAAATGTGAGAGTGGGTCCCACAGAACTCGGTCTTGGATCCAACCCTTTTCAATTTCTACATTAGCTCCATGAGGTTTAGCATCAGATATTTGACTTTCTAAATTTGCCGATGATACTTGGATTGGCTGTACAGTAGAAAGCAGGGATAATGCTGATGCTGTCCAGTCAGCCATAGCATATTTAGAGGCCTGGGCTCAGGACCATGGGTCTGTTTTGATGTGAATAAATGTACAGTGATGCATATGGTGAGAAAAAATAATTACCCATATATTTTAGGTAATAGAATACTCAAAGTAGTCAGTGAAGAAAGTGATTTGGGTATTCAAATTAGCAACAACCTCAGTTTTAGGCCCCATTACAATCAAATTATTAAAAGGCTAGTAATATCCATTCTAACCCCAGTAATGCTCAGACCATTCATAACTTTGTGCAGTCATCCTGATGGGTTGGACTGCCCGGAGTGATGGAACACATGCAAATGATGGAATTCTTTGCACGTAAGCATCTTTCAAATACTGCCTCTACCAACTGTAGTGTTCTAAGCCCTTCAATTTTCTCTCCTCCTGAAAGTCTGGTCGCTTCGGGTCTCTGTCGCCCTCTTAATGAAGAAGAAAGAAAAAATCAAAAACCGTAAGTATTTTAGTTTCTTTACTGCCTCTATTAATTGTTAGTTTGCATTTAGTTGTTATTGTTTAAATTGTTGTTTTCTCGGTTCCTCGCGGTTCGGCATAACCATGAGGGATCAGTTAGATTCTTTATTTGGTTCTCTAACTAAAGAACCTGTTCATTATCGCTAAATTTTGGTCCTAAAAACTTTATTTGTAACCTCTTTTTATCGGTTACAGAACCGCTGAACCGGTTCATATTTCATCTCCTCTCGTTCTCTATCGGTTCCGGAACCGACCGCAAAAAAAAAAAGGGGAACCTTTTTAAGCTGTTTAAATAACCGCATTAGTATTTGGCATTTAGCGGTTGAGGTTTTTCACTTTATCTTTCACCATGACTGAGAAACCTAAGAAGAGAACCGGGGAGTCTGGTTTTAAAAACTGTTTAAAGCGTGGAGATGTGTTTACCAAGGCAGACAAGCACACCTTATGTGTAGCTTGTCTGGGTTTTCAAATATTTGGACCAGGAATGTGAGATATGTAAAACATTCCAGAAAAATTAAAAGCGCTGTGAAAGGCTTAATAAAAGTTTCCTAGGGCCCTCAGGCTCTGACCAGCTGACACCCCAGTCTGTTGTGGTTGAATTAACAAGTGCTTCTACCCCTGCCCCTGATGCGGGCAAAAAAGAGGGAAAGAACCAGCTGACTCTCCGGTTCCCTTAAAGAAATTAAAGAAGCTCAAGCATGCAGAACTCTCTCCTGCTAAACCAGGGACTTCTGCGCAGCAGACTGTAATGCCTTCGGCTCAGGACATAGCCCAGGCATTTAAAATTATTCAGGCTCTGCAGAGCATCATCCCTCAGCCTCCTGCCCCTTCCCAGGGCCCCAGGTTGCTACTGTTTTGCCCCCTGCTCCGGAGCAACACTATTTCGAAGAGGATGATGAGCCTTTTGAGGAGGACGAACCTATCCCCACAGAGGTGTCCCCTGAGCAGGAATTTGGCTCGCCTCCCAGAGTGTCTTAGGATTTTTCCTCCCATTTTTCTTTCCTAAGGAAAATGGCAGATGCTCTGGATATTGCCACAACAGAACAAGTAGAAGATGAGGAGATCGAGTACCTCAATATGATGGGTTTAATACCCACAAAGGTCCTCCTCCTCCCAGTATATATATTCTTTAAGAAGGATGCTATGAAGCTCCTGCAGACCTCAAATTCTATTCCTCCAATTGACAAGCGAATAAAAATTACCAGCTGGACAGGGAGGGAGCTGACTTCCTTTTTTCCCACCCTGATCATCAAGGGGTAATACAGCAAGCTGCCTGTGATAAAGCTAAAGTCCCTCTGTCCTCACACCCACCGGACGAGGACTCCAGAAAATTGGACAGTATGGCCAAAAAGGGCCATTTGTCAGCCTCATTGGCCATGAGGCAGGCCACTTTTCAAGCTTATGCTGCCCAGTATCAGAAATCCCTGTGGCAGTCGGTACTGGCAATGTCCATGAAGGCCACCCCACCCTTGTCAGATGACCTGGCAGAAACTGCCAGTTTTGGGCTAGAGGCGGTCAAGTACCAGCTCCAAATGGCTGCTGATCTAAATGACACTGCAGCCAGATGGATGGCTAATACAGTGGCTCAGAGGAGGTTTGCTTGGCTTAGGGTCACAAATCTCACTCAGGATACCCAGTCAAAGGCCCTGGATTTCCCATTAGAAGGAAATGTGCTTTTTGGGGAGTCCACAGTGGCCTATATGAAAAAGGTGGATGAATATAAGGCTACTTATAAAGTAACTCTGCTAGAGACAGAGCTTCTTCATCCACCAGGCCCTATGGAAGGGGGGCTAGGGGTCGTTCCTTTTTATCAAGACCCTTTTTCCAGCCAGTAGCCATGCCCCAATACCAGCAGTACCCCCGCACAGGGCTACTCAAGGGGTAGGGGTAGAAGAGGCTCTAGGCGAGGGGCTCAGCCACAGCCTCAACCCCAGCCTAAACAGAACCCCTGAGATGGAAGGCGCCTCCTCCCTACCTGTTGGCAGCAGACTGTCCCATTTCCTCCCCCTCTGGTCAACCATCACAGAAGCAGTGAAGCTGTGGTCTCTGGCTTATTCCCTGCAAACCTTTCTGATAGCAGTTCACCTTCCAGGGAAGGACAACATCCTAGCAGATGCACGGAGCAGAATATCTCAGGGCCATCACGAATGGGCCCTGGATTCTCTGGTATTGAAGGTGATTTTTTCAAGATGGGGCACTCCAGAGACATATCTTTTTGCAGCCCCAGACAATCACCAACTTCCTCTCTTTTGTTGCAGACCCCCAATTTTGGGCTCAGTCCCCCTGGATGCTCTGACTCTGAACTGGGAAGGTAAATTTCTGCATGTTTTTTCCCCTTTCCCTCTCCTGTTCAAAGTTCTAGTCAAGGTAAGGTCACAACCTTGCAAAGTGATTCTGATTGCTCCAGACTGGGCCAGGCAGCCATGGTACCCCTTGTTTCTGTCTCTAACAGGCCATCTTCCCCTGTCTCTTCCCAGGAATTACAACCTGTTAATCTCCTCTCAGGGCACGATTTGGTATGCCAATCTTCAGTCTCTCAACCTCAAGGCATGGCTCTTGAAGAGTTAGAGTTTGCAGATTTGCATCTGTCTCAGGGGGTTCTGGATATTCTCAAAGCCTCTCGAAAAACCTTCCACCAGAAAGACTTATAACTCCAAATGGAAGAGATTCAGCATTTGGTGTTCCAAGAGGCATATCTTCCCAGATACTGCTGAATTGCCTACAGTTCTGGATTATATGGTCCACCTTAATAGCCTAGGCCTCAGAACAGCTACTCTCAAGGTACACTTGTCTTCTGTTTCTGCTTTCTTGTCAGTAGGTAAGTCTTCCTCACTGTCATCTCACCCTGTATTCTGTAAGTTTTTCAAGGGATTGCTTCATACCAATCCCCCCTTTAGGGATCCTACTTTTGCTTGGGATCTTAATGTTTGCATTGCTCAGCTTATGCAACCACCTTTTGAGCCTCTGTCCTCAGCAGAGCTTAAGTACTTGACTTGGATAACTGTGTTTTTGGTAGCCATTACCTCTGCAAGACGCATCAGTGAATTGCAAGCCCTGTCAGTGGAACCTGATTTTATCTCTTTTCACAGAGATGAAGCGGTCCTTCAAACTAACAGAAAGTTCTTGCCCAAAGTGGTTTCAGATTTCCACCTGAATCAGTATATGTCTCTCCCTGTTTTCTTCACTGATCATTCTTCATCAGGGGAGAGGAGGCTACACAGTTTGGATGTTAAAATAGCCCTTAGCTACTACATAGAGTGCACCTAGGGTCACAGGTTTGATTCCCTCCAGTTGTTCCTTACTTATGGCAAGGTAGGAATGGGCAAACCTGCCACCAAGAGAACTATTACCAGGTGGATTGTGTCTTGTATACAATTCTGCTATGAAAAACTGGGAAAGATTCCACCCTCAGGCCTGAGGGCTCACTCTACAAGAGGTACCGCTGCTTCCCTGGCGGCTGCCAGGGATATCCCTCTCTTAGAAATCTGTCAAGCAGCCACCTGGAAAATGGTACGTACTTTTACCAGGCATTACTCTCTGGATATCCAGGCTAGGAGTGATGCTCAGTTTGGCACAGCAGTACTTCAGAGCCTATTCCCAAAGTAAGTTCTGTCCCTCCTCCATGGAGGTATTGCTTGGTAGTCTGCACTTGTCAGAATTCAGCAAGACTTCATGTTGTTTGAAGAAAAAATTACTCACCTTAGTAATTATGTTTCTTCTAGTGGAGTCTTGCTGTATTCTGACCTCCCCGCCTCCCCTCTCAGAACCTGGATTTTTTTGGATGTGGTGGGCAGGCGCAGTGTTGGCACCTCAGGGGTGCCTCCTTACAATATTTCAGTTTTAATTGTTTTTTGTGTTTTGGGTGTCCTGACTTGAGTCTTCCCTTGGGAACCGAAAAGAATATTTTTCTGCCAGTTGGCTAGTAAAATGTTTACAATTTCCACGTAGAACACCTAGTGAGTTTTGCTCGTAAAGATCTGACGGTTGCAGTTCAAAATACAACAGGCAGAGACATCAACCGAGCTCGAGAGCAACATTCTATGCCCTGCATAGAAAGTTAACCCATTGTTCTCCAGGGCAGTTCAAAGGCTGGGGCTAACTGCACTTGTCAGAATACAGCAAGACTCCACTAGAAAAAACATAATTACTAAGGTGAGTAATTTTTTCTTGTTGACCATGACTTCCCGCCCACCACCATGTTGGGAAGGAAGCGGGTCTTGGTGGTCATTAAGCAATTGAAGGAGCAGCAAATTAAAGCCTACCTCCGGTACCTAGCGAAATTGTTGGTGCATTGCATTGGTCTACAGGTAGCAAGTTATACGACTCCCTGCTACAGGCCAGCAAACCGCTTCAAAAAGCAGGAATCACTCTCCCTGATCTTCAGCAGGACCTTTTGGAGCAAACCCTGCTGCAACTGCACTGGACCACAGTGGGGAGAGGGCCTACGAGAGGTGGTGTTTCTAAGGGGTCAGGCCCCGACGAGCAGCTGTGCAGTGACCTGGTACATTTTGGTAAAGGACTGTAGACCATACCGCAGAAGTGAAATTTGCAGTGAGAGATGCTTTGGTTTGACTTTTTTTTCCCACTCTCACTCCCTTTAGGAACTGTCGCTGAATAGCGGCATCTACTATACTGCTTAGTGAGCCGATTGTGTGGAGGCCACATGGGAATCGGGGGAGGACCTCCAGCATGACTGCTACTAGGTGGTTGTGATGATACATGGGGGGGGTCGAAAGGAATTGAAAATAAAGCTGATTTAAGAACAGAACCTCAGCACTCCGGCGCAGTAATGTGCGAGGCAGATTCCTTAGGGACCCTAACGCCAAAGTATAAATAGGCCATAATCTAGGCTCACGATGAATTGTGCATTATGGGAAAAGCTATTGGGGTTTGTTTGGCTTAACAAAGTCTACATATATAAGGTTGGCTTTCCAACCCCCCGCCGAGAGGACTGGTATAAGCTAAGATAGTTTGCAGAGTGTGCCCTATCAGGCATGGTAGTTGGCCTGGGCCCTGCTAATGGGGCACAGTGACAGAGTTCCCAGAATACTGGGCCTGATGGATGCAATCAGTGCACTTTAATATTATAATAAGGGCCTGAACCTAATTAATAATAGCTCTGGGCATGGTTTAAATTTTTACGAGGCGGGTGTACTGTTCTTTCCCCTTTTGCCCTCACCCGCCTTGTACACGCCACAAGCACTCAAACCGGAAGCCCACTCAGGGGATAGGTCACCCAATGGAGGTCAGGCTCCTTTTCTTTTCTCTAGACGGTGCTGCCCCCAGAAAGGGGATTTTGCCTTCCCGCTGATAGTCCACCCTAGGAGACCACCTTTCCGGTCACTTCCAATTGGGAGTGCGGGGGGTGTGGGGCTAGCGAGTAGCTCATGCTCCTGGGCTGAGGGAGCTTCCCTCCGATTAAGGCCTTGATCGGCCTACTTGTAAATAGTTTGGTAAGGGTTTTATTCTTTAATATTACGAAGATGGTTGGTTATTACAAGAGGTGGGGTTGGAGTTATTGGGGGACAGAGGGGTGGTGGTGAAGTATGGTGTTTTGGGTGGACTGGGGCTGGTTCTGTGCGCCATCCTCCGAAGAATTGGGGGCCTGAGAGGCCGGTTTTTAAGCAGGAAGTATGAGGGAAGACAAGATCCGAGGAAACTTATCTACAGCACACTATGGTGACTTTAAAATTAGTTTAGTTTAATGTCAAAGGGCTGAGGTCGCCTGTAAAGAGGCATAATATTCTAAGAGATTTGGCCAGGGTCCACTGTGATATTGGTCTCCTGCAGGAAACCCACCTTTCAGCAACAGAGCATAAGAAACTACGTTGCATGTGGGTTGGGGAGGTGTTTGCCTCATCCCATAAAAAGACGAAAATAGCTGGGGTGGCTATCCTGGTGCGGAAGCGCCTAGGTTTTACTCAGTTGGACTCTTTTTCGGATGAGGAGGGCAGGTGAACATCGTGAACATCTATGCCCCTATCCCGGCTAATTCCGAGTTCTGTAGGCATGTCTTTGGTGTAATAGCCTTGCTCCCGGAGGGCCAGATTATCATAGGGGGTTATTGGAATTGCATAGAGGATACAAAATGGGATAGATCTGGAGGAAAGGGGAGCTGGGAAAAAGGAGGGGGATCCAAAACTCTCTTTCACCTGCGAACTGAGGCTGATCTGGTGGATACTTGGAGAGACCGTTATCCCTCCAGCAGGGACTTCACCTTTTATTCGCATCCACAGGATTCGTATTCTCTGATAGATAGATTTTACACCCAAAAAGCGTGGGTAGGATCGATAGTGGACCAGCAGATTTACCCTATATGTTTGTCAGACCCATGCAAAAATTAGTCTCACTATCAGCCTGGGGCCTCAACACAAGCAGTCCCTGTGGTGCCTAAATGCTGGGCTCCTTAAGGACGAAGCTTTTGTTTCCAATATCAGAGGTGATAGATAATTATATTAATGAGAATACAGGGTCGGTGTCAAAGGTGAAGTTCCTCTGGGATGTTTTAAAAGCGGTGGTGAGGGGAGAAGTAATTTCATATGCAGCTCAACAAAAGAGGGTCAGACAGCAGAAGCAAGACGGTTTAGAACAAAAAATCAAGGAGCTAGAGGATATACACAAAAAGGGGGTCCCCATAATATACTAAAAGAGTTGAAGCTAGCAAGGGAGCAGCTACAGCAGCTTCTCTTGATAAAAACTGAGAACGCCCTTAGGTTCATAGCACAAAAATACTATACAGGAGGCAACTGAGCGGGTAGGTTGCTAGCATTCAGACTACGAAAGCAAGAAGCTGATAGGCACATCCCTGGGGTTTATGATCCAAGAATGCCAGGGGGGCTGATCACGGGCGCTCCTCAGATAGCGGAATGCTTTAAAAAGTTCTATGAGGATTTATACAAGTCGGAGGCCTGTGCCAGTCAACCAGATATGATTAAGAAGTTCCTCTCCCGACTGAAGCTGCCTAGCCTCTCTGGTACTCTTGAAAAAGAGCTAGACCAGCCTTTTTCGCAGTCAGAGTTGGCGGAGGTAATCAAGAAGTTTAAACACAAAGCCCCAGGTCCCAATGGCTACATAGCAGAGTATTACCAAAAGTTCCAGGACAGGCTGTCCCCGCTGATGCTCCAAGTGTGTAATAGTGCCCATATACCCTCCGAAGCTCCGGATACCTGGGCTCAAGCCCTGATTTCGGTTATCCCAAAACAGGATAAAGATACTACCCTGTGTGGTAGCTATCGCCCTATTTCGTTGTTAAATTTGGATGTTAAAATCTTGGCAAGGATGATAGCAAATAGGCTTCAGGGCATAGTGACCCAGCTGATTCACCCAGATCAATCTGACTTTATGCTGGGTAGACGCCTCCATGATAATGTCAGGTGACTGCTCACGGTAATAGCGTACTCTCAATCTATAGGGAAGGGAGACCCCTCAATGGTGATCACTCTTGATGCCGAAAAGGCTTTCAATCGCCTCGAGTGGGGGTATCTGGGGGAAGTCCTTAAGAGATTTGGGTTTGGCCCTAGGTTACAAGCATGGGTGGATACCCTTTATACTAACCCTTCAGCAAGGGTTATATTGAATGTGGTGTTTTCCCAGCCATTCTCCATCAGAAGAGGTACGAGACAGGGCTGCCCCCTCTCGCCCCTACTATTTGCCCTAAGTATTGGAACCTTTGGCAGAAGCATTCCGGTCACATGAGAATATCTCAGGAATCACAGTGGGAAGGGTGGATAACCACATATCACTTTACGCTGACAACACCTTAATGTATTTAAAAAAAACATCTTATCCCTACCAACCGCCATGAATATTCTTGGAGAATTTGGTTCTATTTCAGGGTTCAAAATTAACGAATCCAAATCTGAAGTAATTTCATTGTGTGTACCGGCTCCCGCAGGGGTGAAATCCCTGACTAACCTAAGGTGGAATACCAGCACCTTTAAATACTTGGGGATCCAGGTCCCGAAAGATCTTGGCAAGTTATTCCAAGCTAATTATGTGACTGTTGAACAGGGTGAGAGAAGACTGTGCGAGATGGGCTGCTCTACTTCTCACAATTACTGGCAGGGTTGAGTCTGTGAGAATGAACATTCTGCCAAGGTTGCTCTTCTTATTCGATGCACTCCCCCTGTGCCCCCCAAGGAAGTTCTGGTTGGAATCCCAAAAGCTGATAAGCAAATTTATATGGGCAGGGAAGAGGCCTAGGCTTAGTTGGGCTCTCCTGAAACTGTCTAAAGGGAGGGATGGGCTAGGGGTCATGGATTTTAGGAGGTATCATAGAGCGGCTCAATTACAATACCTGGCAGCGTATGCTACCTCAGGGGAGGTGCAAAGCTGGGTTAGAATGGACCTACAATTCTAAAACCTCATACCCTTTCATCAGTCATTCAATAAGATTAGCCCTAGGGTAATACAAAGTCTACCTAATCCTTGGTTTAAGGCACTGATTACAATATGGATGCACAGTGTGAAGGACCTGAGATTACAACCATGGCTGGTAAGGCAGGGGAAGATCCTTGAGAGAGTAGATTTCTTGCCGGGGAGAGAAAGCCCGTTGTTTATACGTTGGTATAGGTTAGGACTTGGAAAGTTCTCACAGTTCTTTACGGGGGACACCATAAAAAGTTTCACCCAAGTGAAGCAGGAATTCAACATCCCAGACTCTGATTTTTATGGTTAGTTGCAGATCAGGCATTACCTCCAGGCGGAAGAGCGGTGTAGTGCAGAACAGAGGCCAGCTCAGCCTAATCCACTCCTAGATTTACTTCTGGAACTACTTAACAGGTCACTGACCAAGACCCATCTGATTTCCAAGTTATACGTGGCAGGAGAACTGGACAGCTCAGAATCTAGATCTTGAATTCAGACCCTCTGGGAAAAGGAACTAGGCCTGGGGGAAGGAGTACCTAGATGGGAGGTGATATAGAGGGTGGCACACACAACCACAGCCTCACCCACATGGAGGGAGTTCAGATGGCAAGTACTTACAAGATTTTTCAGAACACCAGTGGTAACCAAGCACTCCGGTCAAACCTGTTCAGACAAATGTTGGCGGGGCTGTGGGCAAGTGGGCTCGCACGAACATATCTTTTGGAGTTGCCCTAAAGTTAGGAGTTACTGGAGCCTAGTAAATCAGGGGCTGAGCCAGATTTTTACAGATAGAGATTCCGGAACAGCCTCGCTACCTTTTACCTGGGGAGCCTCCCCCAGACCTGAAAGGCTCAAAAGCTAATTATTTATTCCCAATCCTATTGGCAGCAGCCCAAAAGGCAATTACGAGGCTGTGGTTGAGTGAGGCATCCCCGGGGGAGGAGCAGTGGCTGTCCTGTTGTAACCAAATCAAAATAATGGAGAGGCTTACAGCCAACCTGAATTTAAAGCTTGATTTACATGAGTCCCGTTGGTTCCCCTTCTTTGAGTTCCTCAGAGTCAAAGAGGGAGTTGCAACTTTGGAGATCCTGGCCAGGGAAGCCCACTCGACTAGGAGCTAGGAAAGGTTCAATTTCTAGCACCCTCTAAGTGGTCATTAAACCAGATTACACCTGTACATGTTTTTTGTCAAATGTGAATGTTATAGATTCACCATCTGCCAGGGAGGGGGGTTGGGGGCAAAGTTTGATCAAGTTGTTCTTCAGGTAATGTGTTATCTTCTTTATTTCTTAATATTTTATTCTCTCTTTGCTGTTCTGACAGCAATTAACTATGGGGTTACAGACTTAAAGTATGGAAGTAAGTGCAGTCCGTAGTGTACAAGCCAGCCTAGAATTTCTTTGTTAGTTTAGTAGCTTACTTTACTAATTGTAGGTGGCTGGTCATTTAATTCAATTCATAATCAGTACTGTGCAAACTCAGCTGGCATAGGACTATCTTCTGTATTAGAGAATGTAATATCCTTTATACATTTTTTCCTTTTCTGTAACCTGTCTCTGTCTGAAAAAGTGGAATAATGAAAAAATTACAATTTCAAAAAAAACACCTCTCTAAACTAGAGGGAACTTGTATACCTAACAAAAAAAGATGCAACAAAAAGGGTAAAATTCCAGTTTGGCTAAATAAATCCATCATGACTCTAATTCAAAATAAAAAGAAATTGTATCAAAAACTTAAATCTAGCAAATCCCAAGATAAAATAGGAATTTACTCTAAATACAAAATTACTGTCTCCACATTAAAGCATATGATTAAAAAATGTAAAAGTAATTTAGAATTCAGACTGGCCCATTATAAAAACTGCCAGAAAACTTTATTCTCCTATTTAAACAATCAAAAGGCAAATATTAGGGTCATTGGTCCTGTAACTAACAACGGGGACACTATTACTTCTGAAAGCGACATAACCATTTTAATTTCAGTGACTATTTCTGCTCTATATTCTCAAAAAGTGATTCTCATAACATCACCTATTCACCTGCCATTTTATCTGATAGCACATATATTATCATACCAAAGGAGGTAGGGTCTGTTCTAAAAACTTTAAAAAAATAATACAAGCCCAGGACCAGATGAAATTCATGCTAGATTTTAATTGAAACAGCAGAAGAAATAGTCCTGCCCTTATCGATAATTTTTTTTTTTGTTATTTATCTTTTTACCTCCTCCTACGCTTCGGCTTCCACCTCTCCTTCAGGCCCTTCCTAGTATCTCTCACTCCCGGCCATCATCTTCTTGAATGCTGCTCTCGCCACACATTGCAACCAACCATGAGTCTTCCGGAGTAACCCATCTCTGGGCAGGTCCTCTCCTTGAGGAGGCTCAGGAAACCCAGCACTCTGTTTATCCTTATGGGCTCACAGGTGCTGCTGTGGAGGGCAGGCTCATGGAGGTTCGTGGGCGTGAAGGATCGGGAAGCCGTCATCATGGTGCCAAAATTGTTTTCCGGCTTTCTGGTCATCCCTCCTGCGCTGCATGTAGTACCCTCAGTCTCCACAGGGGCCACTACAAGACCAAGGCTTCCCACCCAACCTACCCCAGAAGGAGAGAGCAGTCCTTGAGGCCTCAGTACTCTTCTTCCTAGCCAACCCAGCGGCCAGTCCGTTCCCCAACCCGGGTCGCTGGCATGGTTCGAGGTGTGGAGTCCAGCGCCTCAGCCCTCTGTGCCACCGTGCTGGCCATCTATTATTTTTAATAAATCCCTTAATGAAAATAGAATTCCCTCTGACTGGCTCCAAGCAGCTGTCACTCCAATATTTAAAAAAGGCAATAGATCCAATGCCCAAAGCTATCGTCCAATCAGCTTGACCTCCATTTGTTGTAAATTAATGGAGAGAATCATCAAATCCTGTTTAGAATTTGTATTGGATTCACTAAATATTGTCAACCAATCACAGCATGGATTCAGGCCTGGCTGTTCCTGTACATCGAACCTTGTAGCGTTTTATAATCATATCAGCCAGGAACTGGACACAACATCCCCATGGATGCCATCCTTTTAGACTTCATCCGTGCCTTTAACAAAGTCTCCCATGGCAAACTGATCGACAAACTAGCATCACTGGGTTTTTCAGAATGCCTGATCAATTGGGTTAAAACGTGGCTAATGAATAGGTCACAGAGGGTGCGCATAAATGGCTCCCTCTGTAATATAGGACCAGTCACTAGTGGTGTTCTCTAGGGCTCGGTAATGGGACCAACCGTCTTTAGTATATTCATCCAGTGACATGCAGGTAAAACCCAGCAGTGTACTACTAAAATTCGCTGATGATACCAAATAGGGAGGTAGGGTGGACTCCCCTAGACATGCCTCAGCTTTCATCTGGGATCTGAAATCTATCGCACTCTGGGCAGAGACTAACTATATGGTATTTAACATCGACAGATTTGTTGTCCTACATTTCGGGATAAAGAATCTTAAATATACCTACCATTTTAATAACGCCCCCTCAAAGTGTCTGTGAGAGAGATTTAGGCATCTTAGTTAATAAAAAACTTTCCTCTTCTGACCACTGTACAAAAATCACCCATATTGCTAATGGACTTCTTACAGGAATTCAGCGTACCTTTGTCACTAGAACCAAACAATGTCTAATTCCACTGTATCGAGCATATGTTAGACCTTACGTGGACTATGGTTCTCCCTTCTGGAACCCATACCTTAAGAGTGACGTATCATAACTCGAGAGGATACAGAGGTATGCAACTAAAATGGTCCCAGGTCTCGCCCCACTAGACTACCAACGCAGATTTCAGGAAACGCTCTTCATTCACTTTGTACAGGAAGACGTAGGGGGGACATAGCTATTTTTGTATAAACTAGTAAAATCACCTGAACGTATGCACCAGTGTGGTCTTACTTATTCATCCAGACGCACTGTACCCCAACGAAATAATAAACCGCTTGAAATGATAAAAGCCAGAACGAATAAGAGGGACATTTTTTACAATTCACGCCACAAAAATCTGAAATTCCCTACCTCAGGACCTGGTTGACATTGACAATTTTAATTCTTTCAAGAATAAATTGGATATTTGGTTAAAAGGAAATTTATCACAAAACTAATGACCCACAAGGTGGGGGAAAATCTCGATGGGCTTCGGCCTTCTTTTGTCCAAACAGACCTAGTAAACTTAGAGGCGGGTCGTTGGGGGGCATGGTATAGTCTGTCAGTCTTCCTGGGCAGAGAAGGGACTGACACCAGTTGATGCCAGACGGTAGAAGATATATTGTCATGTGGAACCACTAAAGGTGGGATAACCACCGACATGGCCTCCGGGAGGCATAAGTGCTCCACAAGGCGGCCATGTTGAGGATCCTGTTCCTCAGTACACCACCCCTGTGAGGCTTGGATAACTTTCATCATCTTCAAAAAGGAAGGGTCCTCAGGAGAAGATTTAGGAGTGTCCTTGACCCACACTTCCCCAGGGGGCAAGTGAGGTGGGGAAATAAGGGACTTAAGAGTCTGAAACCACATTCACTGATCCCTCCAAATCCTAAGCGGTGCGCTGAGGGCAGCGATAAGCTGAAGCCCGTGACAGACCCGGCATCCAACTGGGTGTCCGCTGAAGGCGGAGGAGCCTCTACATCTGACAAAGGAGAATCTCGTGCCTGGAAGAGGGCCGACAGGATCACCTGGGCTGGCGTCAGGCACTGAGCGGATGCCCACCATGCGCTAAGAAAGGCGCTGTAGTCAGCTGGCGTTCAATATACACCCGATGGGTGAAAGGAACAGCCCAATGCAAGGTAATGTGTCAAGACTGCAGACGGAACCCACTGACAATCCAGATGGGCCGGCAGCACACCCACAAGGCACCGACTGGAGGCTCAAGTCCGAGCCCGAAGGGGTGCCCAAAGGGCAGTCCTAAGTGGGAACCGACAGTAGTTGCTGGTCGGTTAATGGGCCCGGGAGTTCCGGGTTCTGAGACAATGCCTGCATGACTGAGGAGAGGTTTGTACGCAAAATATCTGGGTGCGCCTGGTCCAAGGATGGAGGACCGGCGGGTGGTGGCCCTGCTGGCACCTGATGGGAAGGGCTCAGAGGAGGGACCACCGGCAGCAGCTGAGGAACCAAAGGCACCTGGGCGGAGACCCCATAGGTGCAGGTGGCAGCTGGCATCCATCCAAAAGACCATCGTCTGCCCCCAAACAGGAGTCTAGCGAAGACGGCTGGTGGGTGTCAGTGGAGGAGCTGGCACTTGGAGAACCGGCCTGACCACCTGGCTGAGAACTCTGATGGTGAAAAGGCCTGAGCGTCAGGGGCGGTGGGATGGAGGAAGAGTCCCCTGAACCGGCAGAGGCAGCCAAGAGGAAATGAGGGCTGCTGTGGCTGCTGAGGTCGACCCCCCCCCCATGGGGGGGAAGAATCATCATTGGCCGCAGCCCCTGGAGGTGACCGCAGCTCTGGAATGGACCACCCGCAGTCCTGATGCTTCTTATGCTCATGTTCTTGGGAGCAGAGGCCTCTACAGAAGTCCCCACTGCAGTTTGAGCCTGCAGTTCTTTCTCCATGGCAGCCAATCTTTGCTGGAGGAGACTGGCCTACTACACTTTCTGGCGTAGGTAACCCCCAACCCGCTGTCTTTTTGCAAACGACAGGTGGTATGCTGTTTGAATCTGACAGCAGTACCAGGTGGGGACTGGGTTCGGGGAGGAATAGGTTACTCGGCACAAGGGCTAGGTTTGGCTACTCTGCACAGGGGCACCCAAGTAATTCCGAACACAGGAAGCAGTAACTGTAATGTCCAATACCAGGAATGGGATTCTAAAGTGTGGCTTTTATTCACATCCAAACAGAATAAACAAAGCATAGATGGACCCCCACAGGGCTACACTTCTGGTAATGCAGATAAAAAGAATCAGGAACACTTCTTCAACACTTCAGCCGTCAGGCTCTGAACCCACCGGGCACACAGCCTGGACTTGCACACTGCTTTGGGTACACAGCCCAAACTTGTACACTATCTGGGATTTCCCTGGATCGGCTCCCTTGCCGGCCATTCGGAAACATTTTCTGGTGGCTCCCTAAACCGCCTAAGAGCACCTCAGCTCTATCAGGGAGTTCTCCTTTTAATCCAACGTCTGAGTACTTTCCTCAAACACTGGCCAAGTACCTGAGAGAAAGTAAAGATGCCACAGAGCAAATCCGAAGAGGTGAATTTGGTTACTACTGATGGGGGGGTCTCCCACCTCTTGCTTCCACAATTCATACCCAGCCATTTCTCTGGACATTAAACATCTCATTCTGTAAAGCTTGACAAAGTAGATTAAGGCTAAATGTATGTCACATTTCCTCTACTTGTCTTGCTTTCCCATTGTGCTGGACTTGAACATACTTTTACTTGGCTCAGCCCATTGCTCTAGGCCTCCCACTGATTAAGCAGTCCAGTCCCCACTTTACTTTACTCTTTGTGCTGGACTTGAACCTACTTGAATTAACCGGCAGTGTCTATTACACTAGACCTCCTACAAATTAAGTAGTCCACATTCCAACAGTTCAGGTGAAAACATAGGCCCTTCTGTCAGAGCGAACTCACCCTTTGGTTGCAGGTGCCCCACAGGCGATTCCTCACAGGAATTTCTCTCCCACAGCTTCTGGTGCTGCAGCACAACTTGAAATAAGACAGCTTCTTCCTTAGCCGGAACCAGGAGGGTTGCCCCTGGAAGACGGGCAAACCTTTCCATCCCCATCCCCTAAGGGATGGGGCACATGGACCAGTAACAGCGGTCTCCACCACTTCACAATCAGCTTACTGTGTTCCTCTTTCGGTGGAAACACACACCTCCCTTACAGTAGCTCTAAAACAGAGCTTAAGGCTCTGAGAGCCTACACACAGACTGCTGTGTTGCACTGCTCTTCAAGACTGCACACAGACTCTCTTCAGAAATCCCCAACATTCTATCCTAACTTCCAACTGCAGCATTCCAGCGGGGCTCATGCAGCTGCGAGAATTCTATGGTGATGTCATCCCTCAGTCTCAGCTGAGACTGAGAACAGAGTGAGACAGTGTGAAATCCATTTAACTGGAGTTTCATAAGCTGCCTTCCCTGCCTACCACTAGGTCTTACTGGGATTCCAGTAACCCCGGGTAACAAGAGGGGGTACACGTAGTTTGCGTGTTACCTGTTTAAACTTCTGGCACACCTGGCAGGCTTCAGTATCATGGTCCAGGCCTAGCAGATGACGCAGGTATTGTGGCAGTCCTTTTCAGGAATTTGTTTGCCACAGGCACGCTTAGACTTGCAGGGATCTGCAGAAGAGGTCATCGAACACATGCAGCCGAAAATAAAGATGAAAAACAATCAGCAAAAAAGTAAAGTGTGAAGAAATGGCGGTCGACTGGAGCAGTGTTTCACAAGGTCCAACAAGCACAGGTTGACATCAGGAAAAGAACTGAGGTGGATGTGGTGGACCGCCCCTCTTATACCAAAGGCATATGCTGGTGTGCTGATGTCAGGGGGCAGTCCCCCGTTGTAGACTGTTAGCTAGACGTTTTTCATATGGTCCTGGCACTTGGCAGCTAGTCTTAATGGTGCTGCCTACTGCATGAGCCCCCTTGAAGTAAGATCTATGGTTATGGGTGAGTAACCCTCATTCTCGGATCGTGGATATGTTGTTCATCCACACTTATTGGCATGTCCCTTTCCCCCTTTAAGAATCGCAGCAAGTCTTCAAGCTGGCTCCTCCCACCCACCCAGGTGGTATATACCTCGGGCTTCGCCCCGTGACGCCAGATTTTCCTTTCTGCTGGAAGATTCAGGTGCCTTCCTCATGCTCACGCATTTCATAGGCCATGGTTTTCAAAACTTCGGTTTTACCGAAATAAAAAATTGTTCGAGTTAGCGATCGTATTTTCGCATATTCGATTATGGAAGAGAAATCTTCCCCCGTATTTCGCTGGTGTCCTTGCAGCCAAAAAATGTTGCGCACCGATCACCACCTCACGTGCAACTACTGCCTCGGTGTCGGCCATGACACCTCGTCCTGCAGCTTCTGCTTGGCCTTCCATTCCAACATCCTGGATGACCGTGTTGCACGTTTGAAACTGGGGAGACTGGAGAAGAGGAACCCTCCGGTGAAGCCCAAGGAGGCTAGGTGGGCGGTTTCTGTGACTACAGGATTTGCCAAGCAATTGAAACGCATGCAAACGTTCAAGGAAGAAGTCGCTCGTGCTGCGGACTCTCGAAGCTTCTTTGTTCCACTCAACCTGGGCTCCACCTTCTCGGGCTCCTTCAAGGAGTTGTGCCAGTCTCTTCCCTCCCAGGGAAAGGCACCTGTGGGCTTGCACTCCTCCCGATCCCGTAAGCAGGAGGAGGAACCGAGCAAGTCTTAGTCTCGGCGAAAGGCGCTCTTGAGACCGAGAGAGGTCTCAGTCCAAGGAGCATGTGGTCTCGGCCAAGATCGCTTCTTCAGTTGCCAGCTTCATGGACCTTCCGTCAGGCCAGCCGACCAAGGATGTGGGCCGATGAGGTCAAGATTGTTCTTGACCCCGGACGACGACTCTTTAAAGAAGACACCGGTCCTTGTCTTCCCCGATGAGGAGACCTAGCCCGCTGGTGTCCCCATCAAGGACCCGGTTCCGGACCCCTGGGTATCACCAGTCCTACTGGTGTCTCCCGGGCGACCAAGTCGGCCCGCCTGATCTCGCTCAAGATCTAGAACCCCCTCGTCCGGAAGGGCGAGGAAGAGCCATAAGCACTCCAAAAAGAGGTGACGCCATCGGTTGTCCTCATCCTCCTTGGATGAGGCGAGGCTCCAGCGGAAACTCCGGCTCTATAAGGACCTCATGTTGCAACAGCTGGTCTTGTCCTGGCACAAGCCGACTTCGACTCTTACCCCAGCCTTTACTTGGCTTTCGCTTACTAGGCCGGAGCCGAAACCTTCGGATCCCCCGCCCGCAGTGCCGGCGCAACTACTTGTTCGGTCTATACCAGTCTCTCCACCGATCGTGGTGGAACCGCCACTTAAACAGCCTGTGGGCGGGGCTCCTTCCAAAGAAGACTGACCAGACACCGGGCTTCCCTGGCGTTTGTCGTTCACAGTCACCTCGGACCGCCCTCGGCATATCGAGGGTGATTTGGGCGGCAGGCCGTTGTATCCCGACTTCAGATTCAGACGTCACCGGACTTCACTCTCATCCTGGGGATGGTGAGTTGTCCATTGGCCTAGGGATAGAGGAAGGTTCTTCCTCCTTCCAAGGGATCCTTCGCCTCATCTCCTAGTCCACAGGGATGCCCCTGGAACCCATCCAGAAAAAGGCAGAGTGCCCTCTTTCGGACATCCTTAAAAGAGGTGATACCCCGACGGAGGCCTTTCCTGTGGCCGAGGCCATTGTTGGTCCGGCACTCGAACTCTGGCAGCATCCTGCCTCTTGATCAGCCCCATCTGCCTGCATGCCCCGCAGTTACGCAGTTCCCATGGGGTCCCTTGCGGGGTTCACAGAGCATCCTTCAGCCGAGAGCCTGGTGACCATTTCTGTGTTCAGGCATACTGGCAGTTCTGCTGACACAGACCAACCTCCTGACAGAGTCCAATCTCCGGGACCATTTGGCGAGAAAGGTCTGTGCGGCTTCCTCCTTGGGCCTTCGTCAGGCAAGTTTGGCTGTCATCATGGCACACTTCTCTCACGCCCTTCTCGAGTCTTTAGAAGAAGTCCTCCCACATCTTCCTGCGGACATGCAGACCACGGTCAAGCAGGTCCAAGACCAGGGCTGAACTGTGGCTAAACAGCAGCTCCAGACGGCCCTGGACATTGGGGACGCTAGTGCCCACTTGATGGCTGCCGCAGTTGCCTTTTGCCACAGGGCTTGGCTGAGGCTCTCCTCCTTCCTGGCGGATACTCAGCACAAGTTAGCTGCTGTGCCCTTCCTTGGGACTTACTTGTTCGGCCCGGGAGTGGTCGGTCACCTCCAACGCATAGAGCAGTCCGGTGCTACCTTGGACACTACTTCTGCTAAGAGTTCTTCGGGCAAGAACCAGCAGAAGAAGAAGAAAGCCATTTCGGCACTCTTCCCCTGTGGTTCAGCAGTACTCCTTCCAAGGGGGACAGCAGCATCAGCATTAGCAGCAGGCTCAAGCTTGGCACCCTCGACCCAAGCCGGGACCCCAACAGGGCCTTAAAGGAGGCCGAGGTTCAGGTCCTGGAGCCTCTTCAGTGACGAGGTGGGGACTGCCACCCCTACTCCTGTCACACCAGCTCTGGGTCCTCCCGTGGGGGGCTGGTTCCATCACTTTCTTTCCACCTGGTACGTCGCCATGTCGGACAGGTGGGTTCTTGAAGTGGTTGGTCAGGGACTGCCTCTAGAGTTCGAGTAGTACCCTCCCAGCCGAGCCCGCGCCCCTCGAGAGGAACAGATATCCACTCACACCCAGTTGGCTCTTCGAGACAACGTTGCTCAGCTCCTCCTCAAGGAAGCAATAGCTCCCGTGACGGATCCTTCAGCAGACCCAGGCCTTGTCTCCAGGTACTTCCTGGTGCCCAAGCAGATGGGGCTCTGGCGCCACATTCTAGATCTCCATGACCTGAATCGATATCAGAGGTCTCACACCTTCCGGATGGTCACTCTGTCCCAGATTGTTCCATCCTTGGAGCAAAACATGTGGTTTTGTTCACTGGATATGCAGGACACGTTCTTTCACGTCCCAATCCGTCCGTTCCATTAGCGGTTCCTCCGCTTCAGGGACGAGGGGACCCTGTACGACTTCCGAGCCATGCCGTTCAGCCTGTCATCGGCCCCGTGGGTCTTCACCAAATGCATTGCAGTGGTGGCGGCCCATCTACGGCATCGGGGGGGCAGAATTTACCCCTACCTCGACAACTGGCTTCTAGCAGGTCACTCCCTACAGGAGGTGGAGAGATTCAGGGATCTGGCCCTCCGGAACTCGTGCCTTCTCAGGGGATGAGCTTCATCGGGGCAGAGCTCGGCTCCCGGCGGACAGGGCGGAGGTTCTTTCCTCCTTTGCCCAGTCATTTCTTGTTGGGCACTTGCGCCTTGCCCAGGACTTTCTGCGCCTTCTGGGTTACATGGCGGCATGCACCTCGGTGGTCCGTTGGGCCCGGTGGCACATGTGCCCCTTCAGTGGGAGCTGGCTGCCCAGTGGACTCAGCGCCATGGCCAATTTGATCAGCTGGTCACTGTAACCCAGAAGATGTGGGACACTCTCCAATGGTGAACCACACCAGACCGGTTGCAGGAAGGGATCCCATTTGTTCGCCCCGAGCCGATGGTCATCCTTATGACCGATGCCTCTATCATGGGTTGGGGAGCCCACATGGGGGCAAAAGGGCCCATGGGCTTTGGACCTCCGAGGAGTTCCGATGCCACATTAACCTGTTGGAGCTCAGGGCAGTCAGACTGGCACTGTCAGTTTTCGCTCCTCAGCTCCAGGATCATGTGGTTCAAGTCCAGATGGACAATACCACAACCATGTACTACCGCAACAAACATAGCGGCATGCACTCCCGCCTGCTGTGCAGGGAGGCGCTCCGCATCTGGACCCTCGTGAGCCGGTTGGAGGTGGATCTCCTAGCTGTCCATGTTGCGTGAGCCTCGGACCATCTGGTGGATACTCTCAGCTGCCTAGGCCAGACATCCCACGAGTGGTTGCTCCATTCAGAGGTAGCTTACAGCCTGTTCTCCCGTTGGGGCAAACAGATGGTGGACCTGTTTGCCTCCAAGGAAAACACCAAGCTGAGGCTGTTTCATGCCCGCTTCCCTCAGCAGGGCTTGCTGCAGGGTGACGCCTTCTCGAGGCCGTGGACCCCAGACCTCCTGTACGCCTTCCCTCCATTTCCCTTGATCCACAGGGTGCTCCTTAAGGTGAGGAGGGACAAGGCGCAGGTGATCCTGGTAGCCCCAGACTGGCCACGCCAGTTGTGGTACCCAGATCGCCTCAGCTGCAGGCCCCCGGAGCGGCTTTGTACATGCCCAGACCCGATAACACTCAATCAGGCGACGGTATTCCATCCGGACCTTCAATCCCTGCATATCACAGCCTGGTACCTGAGTGGCTAGAGTTCCAGGCTTTGGGTCTTTCCGACGTTGTCTACACTGTGGTGGAAGCACCTAGAAAGGAATCGACCAGGAAGCGTTATGCCTTCAAATGGAAGCGGTTTTCCATTTGGCATCAGGGCGAGGGCCTGGACCCTTTGTCCTGCCCCGTGGCTAACATTCTCGACAACTTTTGGTCTCTCTCCAAAGGGGCTCTATGGTCATCGACCCTCAAGGTGCACCTGGCAGCCATCTCTGCTTACCGGGCACGGGCCGGTCAGCCGATGTTGGCACAGGAGACGGTGGTTGAGCACTTTTTCAAAGGCCTGGATCACATATCCCCTCCGGTGCATGAACCTCCACCTCCGTGGGATTTACTACTGGTACTGGCAAAGCTCATGGGCAAGCCATTCGAACCCATGCACAAGTGTGAGTTGTCACACTTGTCGTGGAAGACTGCCTTCCTGGGGGCTATCACGTCAGCCAGGATGACAGGGGAGCTCCAGGCACTTTCGGTGGACTCCCCTTATCTGGTCTTCCACAAGGACAAGGTTGTCCTGCGTCCCCACCTGACATTCCTTCCGAAGGTGGTGTCAGAGTTCCACCTTAACCAGGTGCTGACTCTGCCAGTATACTACCCTAATTACACTTCAGAGGCCGAGTACAGGCACCATACTTTGGACCTGAGACATGCTGTCTCCTATTATAAGGAGAGGATGGCAGAAATTCGGGGAGAGGTTCGCCAGCTGTTTTGTCACCTACGCTGAAGCCGCTTCTGGCAGACCTGCAGTGAAGCATACTATTGCAAGATGGATCACATCATGCATAGGTCTGTGCTATGAGTTGGTGGGCAAGGAGCCTCCCAGAGAGAGATGAGAGCTCATTCTACCTGCCATACTGCTGCATCGGTGGCTGCTTCCAGGGACATCCCTATCCAGGAAATCTGTCAGGCTGCTACCTGGAAGTCAGCAAACACCTTCATCACCCACTACCAAATCGACCTTGAGTCACTCCAAGATGCTGGTTTTGGAGCCTCAGTTCTCCAGTCTCTGTTCCCTAAGTAGGGGGTGTGCACCTTGCCTCCCTCCTCCCGGAGAACTGCTATGAGTCTGCCAATAAGTGTGGATGAACAACATATCCACGATCCTAGAAGAACAGGTTACTCACGTGTAACAGTAGTTCTAGGAGTGGTATATGTTCATCCACACGGACCCACCCGACCTCCCTGGCTGCGGACGCTCAACACCTGGCTTCTAGTGGGCTAAGATGTGGGGTCACGGGGCAGAGCAGAGGTGTATACCACCTGGGTGGGGGGAGGAGCCAGCTTGAAAACTTCTGGCGATTCTTAAATGGGAAAGGGACATCCCAATAAGTGTGGATGAACAACATATACCACTCCTGGAACTACTGTTACAGCTGAGTAACCTGTTCTTTTTACATATATAAAACTGAGAGATCTTCGTCTCTTATCTCCCTCCATAGTGCCAAATCTTGGAACTGTAAGTCATCCTAGTCCGACCACCCATAAGATTTCTCTAGCTGGGACCATCCACGTTGACCTGCCTCATCGTCACCTATATAACATGAGTGGCCCCATCACATCTGTTCTTTCTCCTGTTGTCAACCACTCCTTGGTCCACCACCACTGCTGAAGAACACTACCAGACTTTGCAAGTATCGCTAATGCTGCTACTTTTTTGTTTATTATTTGAAAAACTTGCGCCTTTTGTCACCATTGAAAGAAAAGGAACTACTGTTCCATTGCTGATGCAGCGACATTAAGATGTACAAGGATGGCGGCAAGTCCCTCTACATTCGCTGCCTGGGCCTAGCTCTTAACATGAAGGCCTGTTGCTTTAACTAGGCATCTAGGAGACGTCATAAGATGGCCTTGAAATTCTGTTTAAAAATCAAGGCAATGGAGCAGAGAAGCAAGGTGTGTGAAAGGCAGCTTCACCTTCATTTACTGCTCCCTCTTTTCTGGGTTTGCTGTCAACATGCTGTTCTCTGTGGTGGATGGCGTCCGCTGCTGATTCAGCAAAAAAGGGACAAGCCTGATAAAGTGATAGACAGCGTTATGCAGATGAAGAGAAGAGCCACAAATAAAAGGATGCCTCTCCAGCCCAGTCTCCTCTAAAAAGAGGTAAGATAAGTGAAAGAAGCTGGGCCCAGGCCAATGCCTCCAGTTATGCTGCCCTCTGACTGTCTCAGATACCAACATAAGAGTTTGACACAGGCTGTAATCCCCCATTGGGGGATTCCCAGCTGATTCCACCGTCTGGCATTGTCCCATCAGTGGTTCCACTGTCGAACCCCATTGGTACTTGCCGATGCACAACTACTCTATCAGATGATGTCTGAACTGTTTCAGAGGTTAATATCCCTGCCTCTATCGGGGATGTCATCTCCATTGATGACACAGGAGTTCCTTCTGCCAGTCATAATGCTTTTCTCAGATTGTCGTACAGCAACACATTTGGTGCCTCTTTCACAGCTTCCTATGCTCGTCAACCCACTGCCAGTAATCATCGACGAGGATGAGGAACTCAAAAACAATCCAGAATATATGGAGGAAGACTATGAAGAAAACATGGAGGAAGGTCTAGATCCCCTGGATTCTAGTGGGTTCCCAGCTTTACTTTGTCCTCCTGTAGTGAGGGAAGTGTGAAAACACTCCAGGATCCCCTCCTGAGGATGCATCTTTTCAGGCCTTCCTGGGATTTGAGGCTGAGGAGGAGGACTTCTGAGGGAAATGTTTGAGTTCTTGGAAGTGTCTGCCTCGCCTACAGTACTTATTCCTCCAGTCTGTTCAGCTCTGCTGGATGCCATGCTAGCTGCCTGGCACAAACCCAGTGCTCTGCCTGCAGTATCAAGTAAGGTGGATAAACAAGATCTGGCACCTTCTGGTAAGCCATATTATTTTTTTCAACTATAAGAGATTCAGTGGTGATAATGACTGCCCATGATGGATCAAATACTCCAGAACACAAGCTCTCTTACTCTTGATATAGAGTCGGGGAATCTTGATGTAATGGGAAAAATAACATTTGCTTCGGCATCTCTTGGGCTCCAAATTGCAAATTACCAGGCTTAAATATCAAAATTGCCTGTGGAAATCTATCACTACAATGGTTGACAAGCTGCCAGATGTCCCTAATAAAAGCTCATGGTCCAGCTGACAATGACCTCAAGGCTGGAATGCACCCGCTAAGATCTGCCTTTGATACCTCAGATAGGGTTGTGCTTTCATTTGCCTGTGCCCATTACTCCTGGTTATGTGTTGCTGATTGTTGATCTGATGTCTAACAGTTGGTCCTTAATGCTTCCTTTAGAAGGAAAGCAGATATTAATCTGTATCAGTCTTCACTATTAATTACTGGTGTGTTCTGGCCAGAGAAACAGGACCCCGCAGGAGCTCTTTTTTTTTTTTTTTTTGTGAGGGCAGTCGATAAAGCGCTGCCTCGAGGCGGCTTGCATTGCGTGGTGCTTAAGTGGGGTGGCCAGCAACTGATGAAACAGCGACTCAGTCCCGGATTTAGCTTCTCCCACCGTTGAGTCAACACGACCTCGTGTGGAGCAAATTTTCTGCGTCAGCGGCCTAGTCCGTTGGATCCTCCTAGATTTATACAGCTGTGTTTCTCTGCGCGCTATTGACTGCTAAGACCTTTCCTTTTTTTTTTTTTTTCGATGACACAGAGTACTGTTTTTGCCAGTTATTTTCCGTCCGGTCATGTCTTGTCTCGTTCGGGGGACATGAAGAAACTTTCCAAGGTGGGCCGCCCTCCTATGCAGCGGTGTCCCTGCAGACGGCTTTTCTTCATCTCAGACCAGCATGACTGATGCTTTTCCTGATTAGGCCCAAACCACGATATGGATCATTACAACACCCGATCTTCCTGGACATAAAGTCTCCACCACTCATTCACACTAATGGGATCTACGCCAGAGGCGCTAGGACCCAGCGGGAACAAACTTTTCGAGAGGGTCGGCGCCAGAGATGGAGCTGCGAGGAAGCGGCACTGCAAGCCATGGCTCATGCAGTAAAGACTACCTCGGCGTCGATCCTCCAACCGCCTCAGTTCCTTTTTTCCCCACTGAGTGCGCTTTCTGTGACGACGACAACGATGTTCACCCTCCTGGAGTCTAACTTCAAACTAGAAGCATAGTTTATTGTTTTGTAATTTATCTTCGAAAGTACCAAGCAGATTTTAATTAAATTTATTGATTAAGAAAGAAGTCTTCAGCCCTCCATTGATGGAGTCAACCGTGAGCGGGTCAGGTAATGGTAGGGAGACTTCGTATGAAAGTTGTTCAGTCAGTGGGCTGGGTCCAGTCCACCGCCCTCCCCGGAGGGTGGGTCTGACAACGGATGGTCCATTGCTCAGGGAGACAGGCGGTCTTCCCAAAAGCATAAAAGGAAACTGTCCCATTCGCGGCACCATTCGGCCTCAAGTTCTTCTTTGGCACTCATGTCAAGAAAGAGAAGGCATCACTCGAGTTGCGCTGGTATGTCTTCGTGTCGCCAATGTAATTGCCATTGGGGCTAGGCACCGGTCTCCTCCCCTCTCGGAGTCGCCGGTTTCTGGCTCTGGTGCCCGATCTCTTCAATATCGGAGCCCGCCACTGCCTATTGGACGGGTATCCAATGAGCAGTTTCATCAGTGGGCTGTTCTTATGGAGCAGTGGGCTCAGAGGTTGGTCCAGCTGCCTGGCCCGGTCACTCCGGGGCCTTCGAGCTGCTCGAGGGACCAGGTAGGGTGGTTGGACCTTCCTAGTCACGCAACTCCTTCTTTGGTGCCGTCGACTCCATGCTCAGGTGTTCCCCCCACCCACCCACATGGCTATGGCGCACGGGTCCACACCAATGCCTCTATCCCCTGTTAATTTTCCTTCAAATCACAGTTTTCAGAACCTTGGGACACTCTCGGAGCCATCCGCGGTGCCAGGGGCTCTGTCGGCTCCGTGGCCTTTGTCGGCACCGTGTGCTGGGCTGTTTCTGATTACACTGACTTCCTTGGGTTCAGCGCCGTGTTCTTCATCGGCGCCGATGCTTGGAGCGGTGCTGTCCAGCCTCCAGGGCTTTTCGACTGATTCTTTCCTCTTCTAATTTCCATTCTGATTTTCACTCCTTTCCTGTCCATACAGTCCCCCCAGACTGTCAGGAGATGATTTTGAGCCTGACCCAGATCTTCGTCTGGGCGATGATGTTGAAGGAGCAGGAGTTAATCCTGCTGCAGAGCCTGTGGTCAAAGACCTTTCCTTTAAGTCTCTGCTGAAAATTTTAAATTCCACTCTTTCTCTCCAGACTACAGAAATCGATCCTGGGAAGCTTTTAAGACCCCGGTACCTACATGTCCAGGAGATCCCTATGGATTTAACTCCTCCGGTACAACCAACTTTTGAGACCCTTTTTCAGATGGCATGGAACAATCCTGCTCTCATCTCTTCCGTGGCTAAGTCCATAGATAGGAAGTACGCTGCTCTCAAGGATCGACCTATATTGGCCTCACAAGCTTTTGCTGATCCCACTGTAGTCTTAGCAGAGAATGACAAGGCCATCCTCCCTCAGACATCCTCAGCCCAGCCTATCGATAAAGAATCTCATGAGATGGACACCTTAGGTAAGAGAGTTTTTGCTGCCTCCACCCTGGGTATGCGTATTGCCAGCTACCAGGGCTGTTTTTCTCAACATGAGTATGCCCTTTGGCGTTCACTCAAGCAAATGGTAGAAGCTCTGCTGGAGTCGGAAACTAATTCAGAGCTACTTCACACCATAACCAGGGGCATCGAGTCCAATAACCAACAGGTTAAAGCTGCAATGGACGCTTTCAATACTGCTTCTTGAGCAGCAGGGGACATTTGTACCCATCGCCACTCTTGGCTACGTACTGTGGGCTTCACGAATGATGCCCAGCAGCAGGTCATGACCTTGCCCTTTGACGGTATGTCTCTGTTTGGACCCGAGGTGGAACAAGCTGTGGAAGCCACACAGAAGACTAGGTCAGCTATTAAGATAGCTCGACCGGCACCCTCTCAAGGGGTGCCAGTAAGTGTCAATTTCACAACCGTCAGTCCTTTCGGGGCAAAGGCAGGGGAGACTTTAACAAAAGTCACACCCCGCAGCCACAAAAGAAAATGCAGCAGAAGGCACAAGCCCCCAAGGTGCCCAGATCCACCTTCTGAGTTCTCGGCCCAAGTCCCACCTCAACTGCCCGAGGGGCACTATTTCTCAGCAGTGGGGGGACGTCTGACCCAGTTCTACGACCGGTGGAAGTTTATAACACCAGACAAATGGGTCCTCCAGATAATCCGCGAGGGGTATTCGCTCAGTTTTCAAAAACCCCTGTCAGCAGTACAGTCAGATCTTCTTGCTTCCGAGGTGCAAGGCCTTCTGAACAACAGAGCAGTAGAAGTAGTTCCGCCGGATCAGTGAAACACAGGTTTCTACTCCCATTGCTTTCCAGTTCCGAAGAAAACTGGAGGCGTGCGCCCCATTCTGGATCTCAGAAAGTTAAACAAATTCCATCACAAGGAAAAGTTCAAGATGATATCTGTAGGTACCTTTCTGCCTTTGATTCATCAACACCATTATTTCTTGGTCCCGAAAAAAAATGGTGGCATGCGCTCCATTCTGGACCTCAGAAAGTTAAACAGGTTTCTTCCCAAGGAAAAGTTCAAGATGATATCGCTAGGGATCCTGTTACCCTTGCTTCATCAACACGACTGGCTAGCTTCACTGAAAATGCAGGATGCCTACCAATACATTCTTATACACCCAAAGCACCACAAATACCTGAGGTGTGTAGCGTTGGGTCAACATTATCAGTTCAGAGTCCTGCCCTTTGGACTATCTTCGGTGCCGCAAGTTTTTGCAAAGTGTTGTGCAATTCTCACAGCACATCTCAGGAAAATCGGAGTTCAAGTGTTTCCATACCTGGATGACTGGCTTCTAGCAAGCCCTTCCAGGCAGGGAACTCCAGACGCCGTACCAAAGCTTCAGACTTCCTCACGTCCATGGGAGTCCTGCTAAATCACAACAAATCACAGTTGCAGCCCTCCCAGAAACTCCTTTTCATAGGAACTCTTCTGGATACCTCCTGTGCAAAAGCTTTTCTTCCAGAGGACAGAATGAGCGATATCCTACAGATGGCCTGGTTCATCAGAGAAAATAGCTCGGTTCGAGCTATCTTGTTGCAATGGATGCTGGGTCTCATGGCATCCTCGGTGTTCACTGTACCTCTAGCTCGTCTCCACATGAGAACCTCTCAGTGGATGCTCAGTGGTCCCCAACCACTCACCCTCAGTCCTTTCTCATCAAGGTGACAGAAACTCTAAAGAGGTCGCCCACCTGGTGGTTGCAGGAGAACAATCTTCTAGAAGGGTATCCCTTTGCTCCTCTGGATCATCAGATCTCAATTACCACGATGCGTCCTTGATGGGGTGGGGTGCTCACTGCCAGAAGCTCCACACCCAAGGTACGTGGACTTGGGACGAGTCCTGGCTCCACATAAATGTCCTAGGAAATGAGCCATCCTCCATGCAATCTGGGCCTTGAAGAACATACTCTGCTATAAGAACATTCTCCTTCAAACAGACAACAAAGCAGTGATGTATTACATCAACAAACAGGGCGGTGCACACCCTTACCCGTTATGCAGGGAAGCTATGAGAGTGTGGGAATGGTGCCTGGAGCACAAGGCTCTAATCCATGTGGTTTACCTACCAGGCGTGCAGAACAAACTGGCAGACCGTCTCAGCAGAACAGAGACAGATCCTCACGAGTATTCTCTCAACTCAACCATCACTCAGTCACTCTTCAGAGAGTGGGGAACTCCAGACCTGGACCTTTTTGCATCCCCACTCAACGCAAAACTGCCTCTCTTCTGCTCCACAAGTCCAGGACCTGGCATTTTCTGTCAGGATGCGTTCAGGCTGCAGTGGACAAAATGCTTTCTATAAGTCTTTCCTTCTCTTCCTCTAAATCAGAGGGTGCTTCTCCAATTCGAGTCTCAGGGAGGCAGAATGATTCTCACTGCTCTCTTCTGGCCTCGACAGATATGGTTCCCACTGTTCAGCAGTCTGTCTGCAACCCTTCTGAAGGCACTTCCCCTTCAGGCGAACCTTCTGACCCAGGGGCCTGTGATCCATCCCAATCTGAAGGCGCTTCACCTTCACGCTTGGCTCCTGAAGAGGCAGAGGTGAATAGGTTCAATGTTTCCCATAGGGTTTCAGTTATTCTCTTGGCTGCGCGTAAACCAGCCACTAGAAAGACCTACACAGCCAAATGGAAGCGTTTCTCTCTCTGGTGTGCAAAATCCTCTTTGGGCCCTTTTTCCTGCCCATCAAATAAAGTCTTGGGAGTACTTTTTGGACCTCTCAAATTCAGATCTTCAGTACTCTACTGTCAAAGTTCATCTCTTTGCCATTTCAGCTTATTATGAGCCGGTACATTCCTTGTCTCTGGCTCAGTTGCCTGTTGTTAAGAGGTTTCTTAAGGGGCATTCTGCATACCAGACCCTGTATCAGATGTCCAGTCGCAACCTGGGACATTAACCTTGTGCTAGATTTGCTCACTCGGAAACCTTTCAAGCCTCTAGCTACCTGAGAGTTGAAGTTCCTCACTTGGAAAACTGCCTTCCTGGTGGCCATCACTTCAACCCATAGAGTTTCTGAAATACACACACACACACGTACACTGTATTTCACAAGGACAAAGTAGTTCTTGGGACTCGCCCTCAGTTTCTTCCTAAGGTTGTCTCAGAATTTCATTTAAACCAACCTTTAGTCCTACCTACCTACCTACTTTGCTAACTTCCAGAATGAAGGAGAATGTACCATGCATTCTTTGGATGTTGAGATCACTGCGATTCTATCTGGATAGAACAAAAGAAATTTGCAAGGCTCTATAACTGTTTGTTTCCTTGAGCGAGACCCGGCTGGGTCAACCTGTCACTATTAGGTGCATTTCAGCGTGGCTGGTAGCATGCCTCCACCACTACTATTCTGTGGCACAGATTAAGCTAGAAGGCAGAGTGTATGCTCACCCTACTAGAGCAGTCACCGGCATCTCTGGCGGAAATCCGCAACGTGCACATTGCAGACATTTGCAGTGCAGCTACATGGAGCTCAGTGCATACTTTCGTTAAGCACTATGCTTTAGATGTCCATGCCAGATGACATCTGTCGTTTGGTAGGACTATTCTTAACGGATGTCTGTCCTAAATATGTGAGCTCTTAGTTTCTCCTGCCGCCCGTCTCAGGGGTTTGTTAGCTTGGTACTCTCCCATTAGTGTAAATGAGTGGTGAAGACTTTATGTCCAAGAAGATATGGAAATTACATACCTACCATAATTCTTGATCTTCTTGGACAAAGTCTCCACCACTCATTCACACGCCCACCCGCCATCCCCTGAGCTCACATCTTTGTTTTTGGTCTTCACTCCCTCAGTGGTTGGGCTGTGAAGACTCTATTGTTGACCCTTCTTACACGGGTCATTCGGACTATCTCGTGTCCAGTTTTGTTAGGTTAGACCTCTAGGTTGGTTACACTGCACCTCCTCGGAAAAAAAGGTACTGAGGTGGTTGGAGGGTCGACGCCGAGATAGTCTTTACTGTACGAGCCATGGCTCGCGGTGCCTCTTCCTTATGGCTCCATCTCTGGCGCCGACCCTCTCGAAAAGTTTGCTCCCTCTGGGTCCTAGCGCCTCCGGCGTAGATCCCATTAGTGTGAATGAGTGGTGGAGACTTTGTCCAAAAAGATAAAGAATTACGGTAGGCACGTAATTTCCATTTTTTGCATGGACTGTCTAGGTTTGGAAATGCGAAGGTTTAAAGTTGGACGAGCGCCGCTGACTTTTGGTGGACAGGGACACCAAATGCAGGTCTCTTGACCCTTCCTCTGGGTCCACTCTTGATTCTGTATGGCCCGTGGAGGACGGGGTTTCCGCCTCTTCATGCCTCACCTCGGCGGAATCTCCTATTACAGTGCAGGAGGACTGGTCTGATTCCTTCAGGAGTCAGCCGGGATGCACCGTCCTGGCAGTCGCCGCCTCGGAGGCGAAGGCTCTCCTGGCATCGCGTCCTAGGGTCTCTGGGCACAGCCCGGCATCTGGCAGTGCCGTCTGGGATGCCGGTGCCAGAGATCATGGCGGCACCGTGGGCAGTGTCTGGCCGCTCGCAGTGTCTGAAGTGGAAGCGTTCGTGGGGTGGTCTGGGTCCATGCCTCCTCAGGTGAGGAAGATGATTTGGAGGCAAACCCAGACTGGCTCCTGGATTCTTAGGAGTCCTCAGACTCCTCTTTGTCCAGCACAATGACTCTGGTTCAACCCCCCCCCCCTTCTTCGGACTTAGCAGATCTTCCTGGACTAAGTCTCCATCACTCATTCACACTAGTGGGGTAGCGCCGGAGACGTTAGGACCAAGTGGGAACCTAAAATTTTCTGAAGGGTCGGCGCCGAGACAGGACCACACATGCATGGCACCACGAGACTAGCTCGCGCCTGTGTTGGCTATCTCGGCATCAACCCTCCATCCACCTCATTTCCTTTTCTCCCGCCGTCGAGTGCGCTTGGATGTCGACGTCGCTTGTCTGCCGGAGTCTTAAGTTTTCGTCTATACGACAGCAGCTTTTAATGTTTAATTTAATATTTTAAGTAGTAATTCCTTATTTTAGGAACAAGAAGGAAAATAAATTCTTTCCTGCCATCAACAGAGTCGTCCTTACACGGTAGCGGTGACAGTAGGAGGACTTCGTTTGAAAGTTTTTATGGCAGAGGGGCTGTGTCCAGTCTGCCGCCCTTAATTAACGGGGGGTGTCTGACCACAGACAGGCCTGTGCTTGGGGGGGAGGACAGTCCTCCGGAGCACAAATCTAGTGGTTCCGGGGATCCGGCTCCGCTTAACTTCGAACTCCTCTTCCTCGTTGGGGGAAGAAGAATCAGTGCCTCTCGAGGTTACCCATTGGTACGTCTGCACAAGGATTGTTCGTCGGGAGGGGCGATAGGCATGAACCGACTTTGGTGGGTTCCTCTTGGCCCCGCTCCTAACGGCTGCATTCTCGACTCCGAGCTCCATCTCTGTCCTCGTTGGAGCTCCAGTGGGCAGTTTCACCTCTGGGCCGCTCCTATGGAGCAGGGGGTTTGACTTTCCAGTTTTTCCTGGCTCTGTTACTGATTTGGAAACTCCGACCTCGGAGCCATTGGACCGGGCAGGTCGATTGGATCATGAATAGCGAGGTGTCCTCTTGGTGCCTTTGCCATTGTGTTGACCTCGTGCCTACCCCTCCCTTTCCATGCAGTGGCCAGCATAGGCACCACCTTTCCTTTCCCCTTCTCAGGATTTCCATTGGCATTTTCCTTCGAGCGCTGTGGCTTGGTGCCTTGGGCGACGGGCTTCAGTCTGGTGGCACCATCGCTCTGTGCGGTGCCATGGGTGCTCTTGTTGCTGCCGTTGGTTGTCGGCGCCATCAGTGGTGCCACGGATGTCTGGGTGGCGCCGTACACCCGCGGGAGGCGTCGTGCACCTGCGGGTGGCGCCGTGAGCACCCACAGGTGCCATGAGTACCATGGGTGGCACTGAGGGGCACCCGTAGGTGCCATGGGTGGCACCACAGGTGCCCATGGGTGCCATTCTTGCCATGGGTGTCATGGTTGCCATGGTACCATGTGCATCAGGGTTACCCTCGGATGTCATTGCTACATTGGTGCCGGGGGTACCTGCGGGTACTGCCGCGGCTGCCCTCTGGTATTGCCTAGGTTGGCATAAGCACTGCTTGGTGCCCTCTTGTGCCATGAGTGATGCTGGTGCCGCACGGGTGCTACTGGGTGCTGTATAGCAGAATTAGTGACACATTTTTCCTTTTCGGACTTCCTTTCCACAGAACTTGTGGCGGGATATTTATCGCAGAATGAACTCCTGTTCTGTGGATTATTTTTTCCCCACATCTTAGTGAGTGGTGGTCTATGTGGGATCTTGTGTCATCCAGCGGTTTTCTGCTGATGGAACTCTGCTGTACTCCTCTGCCAGCGGAATCTCATTCTGCTTAGCACTTTCTCGGCTCCCTATGTGGTACCAAGCTCCTCGACATCCTTCCTGATGGCGGAGTCTCTAGTGGCTCTGACCCAGACCTCTCTTGGAGGTTCTTCTAGGGTAGAAGTGCATCTGAATGGGTCTTTCCCTGTCCTTCTGTTCAGTAATACAGCGGACGACTCATTTTATATACTGATGGGCATGTCCTCTCTATCATTAGAGTCCGTGATGGAAAATCTTTTCAGTAGTTCCTCAGTAATAGGGTCTACTATAGTATTTCACACTGCGTCTATGGACCATACACTTCTGCGTCTAGACTTTTTCAATCGTCAAGACTGTTACACTCTGTGGGACATTCTAATTTAATGGTTGGGAGCCGCTCTGGCTCTTCCGCTCCTTTGATAGGGGTATATAGCCCCCTTGTGATATTACCCCTTCGATGACTTCTTCGGCACAGGTGGTTAACATCTCTCCAGCTGTGCTTATTAGTCAGGTCATGATTTCAGTATGGATGCTCAGACTCCTCCTGCACTCAGATGGAGAATATCTTCGTCATTTTGTATCAAGACAATCCTTGCGAAATAGCAGCCTGAAAGCCTTGTTAGGTTCGGACTAAAAAAAAAAAAAAATTTTTTTTTTAGCACAGGGCCTAGCTGAAATTACCCAATACCCCCCTTTTTTGGATCTGGTCAGGTTCCGCCTCAGCCCTGAGGCGCTCGTCTCCAGAGTACGGTAAAGAGTACCTGACTACTACTTCCCCTAGGGGAGTCCGATCCGGCGGCGGTATGGGTCATCTCTTTCTCTGAGAGATTTCTCTCATTCAGAGACATTTCCTAGACCTAGGTGACTGCCCAGTCTGTTAATTCCCCTTTCTTTTTATCAGGATTTCTTGTCTTGAGCAGAGCCTTGCAGCAGCAGAAGCGACTCTCCACCGAGTTGGAAATCTGGTTCCTACTTCCTTGCTTGCTTAACTTAACAGGCAATTTTCTCCTTCTTGACAGAAGGTCAAGTAGGTGTTCTTTCTGAGGTAGATTCTCAAATATTCACACCTTCGGTTCCTGCGCACTGGTCCATGCCAGTCGCTCATGAAGTTATCCTCTTCAAGTGCGGGATGGAGTTGTGATGTTGTTTTTCAGCAGACAATCCAGAATCCTTTCCTACTCCCTTCAGGGAGGCCAAAGTGGGTAGTGCCTCTCTGCATTGAGTCACTGCCTCTTTCATTCACTTCAACAAATGGGTTAGCCCTAACTTGGTCCTGCTGTGTCCCTCCTTGACGCTCATCTGCCTCTATTTGCCTTAGAAATCCAGCCCGTTTTTTTCTGTCAGAATGTTTTTCTCCGCAGTGGACACGTCCTCCTGTACACTTTTTCCTTTCTTCCCTGAGTTCAGAGACTGCTACTACAGTTGTACACACAGGGGCAGAATGATCCCTTTTGGGATATGCAGTGGGTAGGATCTGGTTCTGCTAGACCACCATGAGAGGCTTCTAGTCGTGCTTGGTCTTCCATCAGGAAGGTTCCTGTGACCAAGTGGAGACCATTCTCCTTGATGGGCTAACCCCACCTGGACCTGTTGTTTACAGGTCAGCCATACTTGATAGTGGGGATTTCCATCTGCACTTTCCGGTCTACCCTGAACCAGTAGACTTTACTTCCAACTTTTTCAGTTCCTGAGGTCCCTTTTCCATTACATTAGTACATGTCTTTGACACTATTAATTTTGGTCCTAGACCAAATTGTGAGGCCAGGTTCTGGCCGCTCTCCTAGAGTGGTTGCGGCTTCCTGGCAGACTTTCATTTTGTGTCCATTGCAGTCGTCTGCAAAGTGGTGAGTTACAATTCGAGCACTTATCTTGTACGCACTATATTCTAGTTGCTCTTTACAAGACAGCTCTTTTTTATTAGCAGGACAGTCCTTGGCTGTCCTTTCTGAGTGAACCCTGTCTCCTGCCACCCTTCTCAGGGTTGTTGGTTTTAGCTCCGTACTCTCCCATTAGTGTGAATGAGTGATGGAGACTTAGTCCAGGAAGATATGGAAATTATGTACTTACCATAATTATTGATCTTCTTGGACAGTCTCTATCACTCATTCACAAGTCCACCCACCGTCCCCTGGGTTCTCTCGTTTTCTTTCCTGGTCTTCACGGTCCTATGGTTCAGAGTGTGAGGACATTATTCTTTGACTTTTCTTGCAAAGGCCATCTGGGCCCTCTCAGGCCCAGAAACTCAGGATGAGTTATTCTCATTAGTTACGCTGCACCTCCTAGGTCGAAAAGGTACTGAGGCGGTTGGAGGGTCGATGCCAAGATAGCCTACACAGGCACGAGCTAGTCTCGTGGTGCCACGCATGTGTGGTCCTGTCTCAGCGCCGACCCTTCAGAAAATGTTAGGCTCCCGCTTGGTCCTAGCGCCTCTGGCACTATCCCACTAATTTGAATGAGTGATGGAGACTGTCCAAGAAGATCAATAATTACGGTAAGTACGTAATTTCAATTTACTACCAGAACCAGTGTCTGTGGTCCCGACCAGTCTTCTGGTACTGGGCGTGGCACCTGAGGACATTCCGGAGCCGGTGGTGGCTCTTCTAAAAGAGGTGTACCCCCTGCTGTGGTTGCTCAGGCTCGACCCATTTCTGGACCAGCTAGGGCGCCTGGAATAGGGGAGGGTGCTCTCACAGCAGCCCTCTCTCAGGAATCAGTTACTGTGATTGAGCTGCCTAGGTTGACTCTGTGGAAGAGGTCCCTCTCTGAGTCTGAGGGGTTGAGGGGACAGAATCAGGGGCAGCGACCCTCCTTTGGAGTCTACAGTGGCTCGGGTAGGAGTTGTAGCGCCAGTCCTATCTTTTCCCCATAAGTCTCCCCAGGGAGAGTCTCATCTTTAGAGGCTAGGTAACATCGTTCTGGGCACATGCGGCCCCAGTCGCCTCCAGTCCAGTTGAACGGCCTTCGACTGCTTCAGCCAACAGATCTTATCCAGTTTTGAGGTCTCCTGCTCAATCCTCCAGCCCTGGCAGAGGTCGCGCCCCTCCTAGGAGGTGTTTAGTCCCCTTACATCTGCCAACCCCTTCCTCCCTCTCTCCCAGACCACTCTGGTCCTATGGGACCCCTGACCTGGGAACAGTTCAGAGCCACGGCTGCGCTATTCCCTGCCTATTTTAGGTTCATGGACGAAGAGGTGTTCCACCATTCTCCTGTGGAGCCAGTGCCTGACTCACTGGACTCATTGGCTTCCTCGCCTTCCTCTTTTGAGGGAGAGGATTCCTCCATCCACTCGTCCCCAGCTGCTAACTTGTCCAGTTATCAGCACTTCCTTTCAGAGTTGGTCAACGAGCTCCATATTTCTACACTAGGAAGTCGCAATCTTGAGCGGACGGCACGCACCATTTTAGGACAGTTCAGTGTGGCTAACCTGGTGGTTCCCACCTGGCCCTCCCCCTTCAGGGAGGCTTCGTACCATGCCAGGAGAAGTCCTTTAACCCCCTCTCCAGCCCGAGAGACTGCCAGCGCAAGTATTGTGCACCCCTAGGGTCTCCAGGAGCCTTAGCTCACCCTCCTTTGGGCGTGATGCTCCTAAATACGCCTTCTGGGCATATATTCCCAAGACATGACCAACCCCCAGAGACAGACTGCTGAGTTTGACTTTTGGAGGAGGAGCATGTTCTGTTCGACACAGCCGCGCTCTCTCTCTCTCTCTCTCAGCTCATCGGGCCCATCATGCTGCCTATAACAGGTATTTATGGTCCTTACTAGGACAAATTCTAGTACCTCTGCCTGATTCGGAGGTGACCAGACAGGCTATTGCCCTATCCGCACGGATCCTGGAGTTTGTGAGGCACCAAGCAAGGGCATCGTATGATGCCAGTGAGGTGGCATCCAGGCTGGCAGGGACAACAATCTGCATTAGGCAGACGGCATGGTTTCATCTCTACAAGTTATCACCCATGGCCCAGCAAAGGGTGACTGCCTCCACTTTCTGGGGAACCCACCTTTTCTCCCGCAGAATGAAGCGGGAACTTCAGGGGCGACTTCCTTCCTTCCTTCTCTTGGCCAAGGGAGAATCCCACCTCATCCAGACCAGTCTCAGGCCTAATTAGGCTTGTAAGGGTTCCCCCTCTGGTGTCTTCCCCACAGGAGGCTAAGGGACTTCCTTCCCTCAGGGAGGTACTAGGTCCCCTTCGAGGGGCTTGGTAATCATCCATCAGTGATGAATGGTGAAGATTGACAGAGAAGATATGAAAATTACGTAGCTACCGTAATTCTTGATCTTACTTCGAGAGGGTTCCTGCAGTAGGTCTTCACATATAAGACTGTTCCACCTGGCGTCAGGACCACACGGCAAACTTGTAGCTAGCAATTATCAGTGGGGACCGCCCCCCATTGTCCGTTGCCGGACGTCAGCGTGACTATAAAAGGGGCAGTCCCCCACCCACCCGCCAGTTCTTTCCCACCGTCGCATGGTATCGTTCGACAAATGCAGTAGAACAGCTTACAGTCGCCAGCCATTTTACTATAGCAAATATTTTCTAATCTACAATTTCTTTCTGGACCTTAAAGGTGTATGTCGTCTAGTCGGCCCAAAAAGAAGTGCTCCAAGTGCGGTGCGCAGATTTCTCATGAGGAAAATCATTCCCTGTGTGTCCTCTGCCTGGGGCCTAAGCACAACTCCACCGAGTGCACCATTTGCCAGGGCTTTAACCAGCCATGCGCACCCGTCACAAGAGGACCCTCGATGCCCATTTGTTGACCCAGAGACTGGCATAGATGGAAAAAGAGCTCCAGGAGCTGAGGGAAAGATCGTCGTCACCAGCCTGGGAAAGAAAAAGGACAAGGAGAGACACCAGAAGCAGAGCCATTCTCCTCAAGGGAAGTCCAGCCAGACAGCCGGCGCCGACCAGGGTGGTCCCTCCACCTCCATGAGTACCCCACCTGTAGGGCCTTCTTCCGCTCTGGCGGACCGGACGCGGCTCCCCCCCACCCCCCGTCGAGGTTAGCAGGCAGTCGGGGTTGCCTCATTGGAGCTTCCTTTAGGGCCTCCTGCATTAAGCTCCGCCACTAAGTTGCTCTCCGCCTCCGGGCGCCCGTTCCAGGCCGATCAGCCTGACCCTAGCCTTCCGGCTTTTGTCAGCCTGGCCGCACCCAGTAAGTCAATTGGCTGCTCCACCACTCGTGTAGACACCACCTCTCTCTTGCCGGACTCCCCTTGTGGACCCCAATGCCAGGCAGAGAGAGCTTGCAGGTCTTCATCCCCTCAGGGTTCTCCCTCCAGGGGTTCACTACCTTTATGCAACCTTCTCAGGACTACCCTCCCATCTGATAATCTTCCTGACCTGTTGATGGGGGATTTACCAGATGTTCCTCTCTCACTGGGCTCTCTCCCGCCAACGGATCCTCACCTTTCGCTGGATCTCTCACTGGACCTTTCCGGGGGCAGCATGGACCCTTCTCCTTTGTGACCTTCAGCTCCTGCGCCTACCCCATCGCCAGGCCCACTTCCCAGCGGCCCTTTGGCACCCTCTCCAGCGTGGTCCTTTGTTCCTCCTTCGGGCCCAACTGGGTGCTTTCCTGGAACGCCTCTATATCCACAGTACCTGACGCGGGGGCGGGGGCATCGCCGGATTAAAACCCACCAATGCCGGGCTACCCATCGCCAGGACAGGCATACTTTCAAGGCTACCAGCACACTTATGAGTATCAGACACAGGTTACCTACCTCTACCGCCTCCACTACCACCGCAGCCTGAACAGTCATCCCTGCGTGGTGGAAGGACGTTAAGTCCCAACTCCTTCAAGAGTTGGATCAACCACAGGTAGTGGTCAGGACCACCCCACCTATCAGGGTGCCTCCAGGTAGTCCTGCACCCTCAAGCAGAGTCTCTGACAGGGACTTGGGTGTCCTGCCTTCTGGACTCATTGGTCATAGGCTCCTGGGCCCAGGTCAGGAGGCATTCTTGCCCAGTAGACCAGAATCTGATGAGGAATCTGACTTGGGGAACCAGTCCAAATCTCTCTCCCATTGAGCCTCAGCCGGAAGAGTCTCCAAAATCCCCCTCTGAGGATCCTTCCTTTGCGGAGCTCCTCAGGGCCATTCAAAAATTGTGCAGATGGTTCTCACAGGAATTGGACCCCAAACGCCGGGGACTGGCAGAATACTTGAATCTGGCTATTGAGGACCCCCTGCCCATTCCACCCTGGATAGGGCCTCATGAGTACCTTACATCCACCATTTGGCAGCAGTCTTCATCCATACCAGTCGTATCCAAAAAGGCCGATGGGACGTACTATCCCCCGGAAGGGGTTTCCCACCTAACTGCCCAACCTAAGGCCTATTCTATTATCATGGCTGCCCACGATAGATCAGCCCAACCTAAGCATCTTAGTGCCCCCCCCCCCCGATCAGGAGTCCAAGCAGATGGACCAGTATGGTAGACAAATCTACTCATCGTCCACCTGCGCTATCCGTTCCCTTAATTATGTAGCCCATATGGTGGCTTTCCAAAAATCTTCCCTCTTGGATTTGGAAAAAGACCTCCAGGAGATCCCTGATGGAACAGCTAAGAAATAAACTCCTGGACAAGGTCAGGATGAATAAACCATAATGCTGCCATATCCTACTGGCACGATTCAGTGAACTCTGTGGCTCGAGGAGCAGCTACGGGAATCTGTCTGACGTCTAGCCTGGCTTCATCTGGCGGGATTGGCACAGGATGTACAGAGCTCTCTTTTGGATGCTCCTTTTATGGGTCCAGTTCTGTTTTGCGGCGACGCCAAAGATATTACCAAGCTGCAGAAGAGTGGAAAATCCCTAAAGGATGCCCGTTCCATGTACCGTTCTGGTCAAAAACAGCATCAGCAGTCATTTCGTCGCCAGTGGAAATGGAACAAGCAGAACCAGGGCAGATGACAGAACAAGTGTCACCCCAGGTTCCAGCGCCCTAACCCCCAGGCCAAGTTCCCCAAAGCTGCCCCCTGGGGAAAGGCGCTGCCCTGACCTCCCTTCTGCTCCCTCTGACCCTTTCGGAGGAACCTGTGGGTGGGAAGGTTCAGCTTTCACCTGGACGGGTGGAAGGCAGTCACCGCAGATGCTTGAGTTCTTCAACTCATAGAAAGAGGTCACTCAATAGAGTTCCTGGAGAGACCTCCTCCCAACCCTCCAGGAAGATCCTTTTACCCATCAGGCCAACATCAGCTGTTCTTTCAGGAAATCTAAGCGCTACTGCAAAAAGCGGCGATAAAGCGAGTTCCACCAGAACAGACAGGAAGGGGATTTTAGTCCCATTTCTTCCTGGTTCCAAAAAGACAGGGGATCTAAGGCCTATCTTAGATCTCAGCATGCTCAATCTCTCTGTAGAGTACAAGAGGTTTCGCATGTTGACTGTCCAGGGACTATTACCCCTGCTCCTCCCCAACACTTGGCTGTGCTCCCTGGATATGCAGGATGCTTACCTTCATATCCCTATTCTACCGGCCCACCGCCGCTTCCTGAGGTTCTCTTTTCTGGACCTTTATTTCCAGTTCAGAGCCGTACCATTTGGCCTCTCCTCGGCACCTCTGGTGTTCACCAAGTGCCTGTCGGTGGTTGCGATGTTTCTACGCCACAGGAGCATCTATGTGTTCCCTTATCTGGACGACTGGCTGTTTTCAGACCCTTCCCCGGACTGTCTGAAGGAATACCTTTCCTTCACTCTGGACCTTTTTCCCAGTCTGGGCATTTCAATCAACCTTCCCAAGTCCCAGCTGATGCGCTCCTAGCACCACCAATTCATTGGAGCAGTGCTGGACACGGTCCAGAGCAAGGCCTTTCTTCTGTCCGACCAAGCTGAGACCTTGATCTCCCAAGCGATGCTGGTGGCTTCATCTCGGTGGATCACAGCTCGTTCAGTACTGCGACTTCTGGGTCTGATGGCAGCTGCCATACCCACTGTCCCTTTGGCCAGACTGTATATGAGGGTTACCCAATGTTCTCTTCAAGTCCAATGGGACCAGCGTTTGGATGACATGGACCAGAGAGTCCTTGTCTCCAACAGCCTTCAAAAGGATCTCCTTTGGTTGCAGAACCCAGCCAACCTTTCGGTGGGGGTTCACTTCCACCCTCCGTCTCCCTCTCAGATCCTCACCTCGGATGCCTCGAACTTGGGATGGGGAGTGCATCTGGGAGACCACCAAACTCAAGGCTCCTTGTCTTCCATGGAGGAGAACCTTCACATCAGTATTATGGAGGGAGAGCGGTGCTCTGTGCTCTCTAGGCCTTCCAGTCACTCCTAACTCCAGGAACACTTCTTATCCAGACAGACAACATGGCCACTGTCTGGTATCTAAACAAACAGGGAGGCAACCGGTTGTACCCTCTATGCAGGGAGGCGATGCGGGTGTGATACTGGGCAATACAGCATGGCCTGTCCTTGAGAGCAGTCCACGTACCAGGTGTTCACAACATTCTGGCGGACAGTCTCAGCCGATCAGTTGCCGGAGCTCATGAGTGGGAACTAAAGCAGGCAGTAATAGAAGACATTTTTCTTCTATAGGTCAGCCAGACCTGGATCTATTCGCCTTCCTATCAGTGCAGAACTACCCAGCTTTTACTCGCTTATTCCTGGGCATGGTGCTTTTTGGCAAGACACACTGTCCCTGTCTTGGACAGGGAGATATCTATATGCTTTCCCTTCCTTTCTTATTCTTCAGAAGGTTCTGCTGAAGCTACAAGCAGAGGGGGCTCACTTGATCCTCATTGCCCCCACTTTGGCCCCGGCAGATATGCTTGCCATTGCTACAGCAGCTGACACTGGAACCACAGTACCTCTTCCTCTCTCTCACAACCTTCTGTCCCAGGAGCAGGGCACCCTGGTACATCTGAGCCTCAAGTCTTTCCATCTTCATGCATGCCGCCTGTGGACTTTACGATTTCTCTCAGAGGGGTCTCCTCTGGGGTCACTCAGATCTTGGTGGAGGCCAGGAAACTCTGCACTAGATCCACTTATGCCATGAAATGGTGAAGAGATTTTCTATCTGGGCCTCAACGAAAGGCCTAGATCCTTTTTCTTGCTCAGCCTCCCAGGTTTTAGAGTACTACTCAACTACTGTTATGGTAAGAAGAATTTGAGGCTGAAAGGTGCCATGAATGGAACCGTTTCCTTTTATGCTTTTGGGGGGACCGCCCATCTCCCTGAGTATTGGACCGTCCGCTGTCAGACCCACCCTCCGGGGAGGGCGGCGGACCAGACCCAGCCTGGCTGACTGAACAGCTTTCATATGAAGTCTCCCTACCATCATCTGACCCACTCATGGTCGACTCCGTCGGTGGAGGGCTGAAGACTTCTTTTATTAATCAATAAATTTAAATTCAAATCTACTCTGTACTTTTGAAGATAAATTACAAAACAATAAACTGAAAACTATGCTGCTAGTTTAAAGTTTGAATCCCGGCGGGCACTCTACGGTGGGGGGGAAAAAGGAACTGGAGCGGTTGGAGAGTTGACGCCATGGTAGTCTTTACTGCACAAGCCACAGCTCGCAGTGCCGCTTCTTCGAGGTTCCATCTCTGGCACCGACCCTCTTGAAAAGTTTGCTCCCGATGGGTCCTAGCGCCTCCAACGTAGATCCCATTAGTGTGAATGAGTGGTGGAGACTTCGTCCAAGATCATCAAGAATTACAGTAGGTACATAATTTCCATTTTCCCATCTATCTTTCCCCTAGCTCCTGCCTTTTTTGTCTTTATTCCCTGCCCAGGACTCTGTCTCATCCAGAGCACAGGGTACCAGGAGTATGTCACTCCTCTTTTCTGCTTCCTTTTTATAGGTATCCGGTGGACAAGAACTGGAGGTCGGGGGACCACCCCTTTTATAGTCACGCTGACGTCTGTCACCTGACGATGGGGGGGGGCGGTCTTTACGGATGATTGCTTGTTACAAGTTTGCCATGCGGTCCTGACGCCAGGGGACGCAGTTATATATGTGAAGACTTACTGCAGAATCCTCTCTTGAAGATCTACTGTTATGGTAAGTTCTTACGTAATTGCTGTATCTTTTTGTATTTCTTCACCATTCATCACTGCTTCCCGCCTTCCTTCCCCTCTTGGGCCTCAGTTTCTGGGTGATGCCTCCTCCCTGTTTCTCCAAATTGTGACCCTGGTGGTACTTCTCTGATACCCCTTGGCTCTGCTCCTCTTCAGAGGGTGTCTGGAGTGTCTTGGGGAGACCAGCAGGGAGGCAGTCCTCTTTTTAAATCTCCAGGGTTCCTTGTCATCCTGACGGGACCCTTCTTGGTTGGAACCATTTGGATCAGCTCTCTGCTTTAACCTAAATCCTAGGGGTCTTTTTAAGGCAGTGTTGGTAGGGCCCTAGTGATCCTTCCTTCCTTTCAACCGCTGCTTTAAGCAGCCTCCCCTTGTAGGGTTCCCCTCTGGGGGATCACTTTCACGTTCCTTAAGGATAATCCTCCTCCTCATCGTCTCTCCTTAAGAGGTGACACTTCTCTAACACCTCTTGGAAGGCTTATTTTGTCAGGTGGACCCTGGTTCAGGGTGGGTCCTGTCCCCACTCTGGGTTTTCCTTAAGTCAAGAGGGGGGATATTAGTGTTTCTACTCTTTAGTCTCCAGTGAGGACTCCTCGGAATTGATGTACTGTCTTACCTCTCCTGGGCTTCAAGCCAGCCATATTCTGGATAATCCTAGTCAGAGGGTTTCTTTTTCGCTCCTTCCTGGAGAAAAGAAACTTGACATAAAGGAGTGATACCCTTCTTCAGCCCTCGGGCGGTCTTCTAGACCCCTGCGAGTAAGGTGCAGTGTCTCCCCCTCTCTCTCTTTTCTCACTTCTTTCTGTTCTACTTCTTCTCCCTCCGATATTCTATCCCTCCCTTGCTTGCCCAGAGGTTGGAGCCCCCTGTCTCAGACCCCTAGACTTCTTCTGTTTTCTGTCCTCTTATCCGGCATTATTCCTTCCTTGGTTTTATATCCTTTTCTTTTCCTATCCCTTGGGCTTCCTTGCCCTGCCCTCGCTTTTCCTTAGCTACTCTCCGGCGTGCTGAACTGGGACTGAGGAGGCGTCGACATCAGTTACTGGCCAATCCGTGAGCACCATGCATTGCATTGTCCTAGAGGACGGCGCCATCTCAACGTCTGCTCCTCCTCCTTACAAAAAAAAACCTCCCGCAAGGTCCTGCTCCTCCAGCCAGAAGCCACCAGTGATGCATGGTGAAGATACAAAGAAAGATCAGGAATTACAGTAGGTACGTAATTTTCATTTTTTTGGTACTGACGTTGAGTCTGCCCTACAGGAGCTTCAGACTTCTGGAATGACTGAGGTTTGTACACACAGGCATCCTGAAGCCCCAAGATAGGGGTGAGAAAAAACCTTTGTTAACAAAAACTGTGTTGTAACAAGAAGTTCCACACTGCGTTACAGCCTTATGTGTGCTTCTTCAGGAGTCCACTTTTTAATTGACTCTCTTAAGCTTGTTATGTGCTGGTCCGTATTGCACATCAGTTTACTTCTAATTCTGGCTGCAGGTAATACATTGTGCTCCTGGTTTTTTAACTGTGTTTAAATTCACTGTTCTTAAATAAGCCTTTTGTAACTTCCCTTTGAGTCCTGTCAAACTGCATACTGAAGTATAATGTCTACAGTACATAGAAGCTTTCTGGACACTGGGCTGGGTCTTTCCAGCTCTCTGATTGTGCTACGGCGCTGGTTGCACAGACTCGGCTGGTTTCTTCCAGTGACTGTCTTGGCCAGATGCCTCTTACATCTGATAGGCCTTATGGCTGCTGCTATTCTGGCTGTCCTGCCGGCATGTCTGCACAAGAGAATTCCACAGTGGTTTCTCCATGCCCAGTGGGCTCAGAATTCTGATGAGCTGGAGTATCTCAGAAGTGACCCCTCCTCTTCTCAGTCGCTCCCTGCATTGTTGGTTGGACCACCCCATTTTCAAAATGGGATCCTGCTTTTCCATCTATCTCCACTTCTTGTGATGACGATGGACGCTTCAGGTTTGGGGTGGGGTGTCCATCTAGGTTTCTTCTGGACTCTAGAGACAGTGGTGCTCCTTGAATATTGTTCTGCACTGCAACAGTCAGGAGATGAGGGCTGTTCTGCTTGGCCTACAGGCTGTTGCTGCCCTCCTTCCAGGACATGAACTGTTAATGTGTACTATACAGGCATTTCAGTGATCTACTTCATCAACCATCAAGGCGGTGTCCACTCGTATCATCTCTTCAGAAAGGTGATGCGAATGTGGCACTGGGTCATGGAACACAATATATTCATGTCGGTCCTCTGCCAGGTGTCCTCAGCGCCCTTCCGGATCATTTCGTTCGGTCCGAGGCACTTTGCCATAAATGAGTTACTGGAATCGGTCATAGAAGTAATCCTCCTAAAGTAAGGTCACCCAGATCTAGACATTTTTGCATCTTCATACAGTGCTAAGCTGCTGCATTTCTGCTCGCTCACTCCAGGCCCTGGAGGTTTGTTGTTTTTTTTTTTTGTTGGTTTTTTTTGTTGGTTTTGCAAGATACATTGTGTGTGTCTTTCTCTCTCTCTCCCCCTTCTCCCCTCTTCTCTTCTCTCTCTCTCTCTCTCTCTCAAAGGGAGGATCTTCCTGGACTTAGTCTTCACCATTTATTCATTCCGCTGGGTTCAAGCTGGAGGTGCTGGGACCCTGTGGGAGCTAAAAATCTTCAGGAGGGCCAGTGCCAAGGTAGGACCACACATGCGTGGTGCCACAAAACTTACTTGCGTCATGTAGACTATCTCAGCATCGACCCTCCAACCACCCCAATTTCTTTTTTCCTGCGGTCACGTGTGCATCAGTTACAACGTCTCTCGCCCACCAGGAATCAAATCTTTACAACTGTATGACGACAACATTTAGTTTGTTTTCAGTAGTACAAAAAAAAGTTGTTTTTTTTTCTTCTCCACCCTACCAACTGAAGGAGTGGACCATGGATAGTAACGGTAGGGAGTCTCTGTGGGACGGCTGCTCTAGCAGCTGGGCTGTGTCTGGTCCACTGCCCTCTCTGGAGGGGGGGGTCCCACCATGGGCAGTCCGGTGTTGGGACAGAGGACAGCCTTCCTGCAAACAGTCTCCCAACAGACTGCTCTAGAATTTGCACTACCTGCCTCCCCGAACTTACCCAGTTTACTCAACTCCAGCCAAGCATAGTAGGCATGTGCACTGTCCCCCAGTTCACTCTTTGGCCACTAACTGATCTCTTACTGTTAGCTATATCCTGTACACTGTCAACACAGGAGCCGTTGGACCACAGTGGGCTCAGGGAGGGTGAGAGTGGTGGAACAGAGGTGCATCCCTCCAGTTGTACCTCTCCACAATTTCTATGCCATTCTTGAAAAGTGTGGTTCCTCTATGGAGGCACCCACAGTGGAGACCAAGGAGGATGCTGGGAGCCTCCACAAAGGAGACCCACAGAAGGGTGGCATGGGACCCCACAGGGGAAGGAAACAACTCCTGTTGGGGGACTCTATTGTTAGGAAGGTAGAACTGGGGGAGGAAGGGGTGAGGGAGGCAAGGTGCATGCCTGGCGCCATGGCTTGGAAGGGCAGGGAGCGAATCTTCAGGATCACAGGAGCAGCTGCACAGGGGAGGGAGTTAGATGTCATTGTCCACCTAGGGACAAAATGACCTGGCTAAGAAAAGGATTAGAGCAGTGCAAGAAGCGCCAGGAGATGGGGAGGGGCCTTAGACAAATAGCACACACGGTAACCTTCTCGGAGGTGCTGCCTGTCTCATGGCACGGATAGGTTAGGTGCTCCACACCATGGGATTCAATCAGTGGTTGAAAAACTGGTGCAGAGCTCAGGGATTTGGCTTCATTGGGGACTGGGGGTCCACCTGGACGGATGCAGGCCTATACTGGCGTGATGGTCTGCATCTGTCCAGGAGGGGAACCAGGATCCTAGGTGATAGGTATAAATACTTCATTGTCAAGCATTTAAACTAGCCAAGGGGGAGGCACTGGAAAGGAGCAGGGAAATCCTAGCGCCCCCCCCAAAAAATCAGGGTACTAAGTGAGGTAGACACCAACATAGAGATGTCAACAGGGAGAAGTGCAGGGGTAAATGGAGAAAGTGACAAATGCAATAAGGACAGGGATGGGGCAAAAAGGGGTAAGGCCGTCAAGAAATGGAGGGTAATGAGTACCAACGCCCATAGTCTGGTCAGCAAGCTCCCTGAACTGGTAGCCTTGATGGAAGAGGGATGCCTGGATATCGTAGCAGTCACAGAAACATGGTACACAGAGAACCATGACTGGGATGTTAACATACCAGGGTACACAACCTACAGGAGAAACAGGGAGGGCAGAAAGGGGGGGAGTAGCTCTCTATGTAAGGGAAGGGATAAAAGCAACTGACAGGGAGGAGAGGAGGCACTGTGGGTCACCTTAGAGACTGGAAATGGCACCACAATCTGCACAGGGGGTTGTATACAGACCCCCATGTCAGTGGGAGGGAATGGACAAGGATATGATAGAAGGCGTACTTAGGATGACAGAGAAAGTGGAGATACTGTTGATGGGGGACCTTAATATGCCAGATGTTAACTGGAGCACCTTTGCTGCAGCCACGTCCCAAAGCAGGGCCATTCTTGATGCCCTTCAGGTGGCATGCCTCTGACAGCTAGTTTTGGAACCTACTCATGAGAGAGTGATCTTAGACCTCGTACTCTCAAATGGGGACAGTGAGAGGATCTCACATCTAGAAGTGGGTAGCCATTTGGGAACAAGTGACCACCAAACAGCGTGGTTCACGATAAACTCAGCTACAGAGTCAAGCCATACAAAAGTGAGGGTTCTGGACTTCAGGAGGGCTGATTTTGGCAAGATGGGAGAGTGCCTTAGAAAAGCACTAGCAAACAGGCTAGAAGGAGGGGTGGCGCAACAATGGGAAATATCAAACTGCCATCACAGAGGCAACAAGCCTTTGTGTGAAGCAAATAAACAAATCAAAACGAAAGAAAAAGCCACTATGGTTCTCAAAAGAAGTGGCGGTGAAGGTTAGGGGAGAAAAAGATAGCATTTAGGAAGTATAAGGAAACACAGAAGGAGCAGGACAGAGAACTGTACCAGTTAAGGCAGAAGGGAGCAGGGAGGGTAGTCAGAATAGTAAAGGCACAAACTGAGGAAAAGATAGCCAACTCGGTTAAGAAGGGGCATAAAACCTTTTATAGGTATATCGGGGAGCGTAGAAAGACAAAGGGAGGGATAGTGAGACTGAATAGAATGGATGGTGGTTGAGCAGAGAGTGACAATGAAAAAGCAGGGATACTGAATGAATACTTCGGTTCAGTATTCACAAAAGAGGAAGTGGGGGAGGTGCCTAATCCAATTAACAGAAGCACTCTGGAAAGGAGGGTCGATCCTATTCCTTTCACAGAAGAAAGGGTTCTGAAAGAACTTCTAAAACTGAAGGTGGACAAAGCAATGGGGCCAGATGGAATTCACCCCAGAATTCTAAAAGAATTAAGCAGAGAACTAGTGACACCACTGACTACCCTTTATAACAAATCATGGGAGGATGGTGTGGTACCTGAGGACTGAAGAAGGCTGATGTGATTCCCTTCACAAAGTGGGAGCAAGACAGAGGCAGGAAACTACAGACCTGTCAGTTTGACCTCTGTGGTAGGGAAAGTGATGGAATCACTCTGAAGGAAAGAATTGTTGAATACCTAGAGGCCAGTGGGGCACAGAACCCAAGGCAGCATGGGTTCACAGCAGGAAGGTCATGTCAGACGAATCTAATTGATTTCTTTGACTGGGTGACCAGGGAGGGGCTGTGGACATGGCCTACCTAGACTTTAGCAAGGCATTTGACAGAGTCCCACACAAAAGATTAGTAGTCAAATTAACCAGCCTTGGTTTGGGTCCTAGGGTGGTAGCCTGGGTAAAACATTGGCTGAACAACAGGACACAGAAGGTAATTGTAAATGGAGTCCACTCTGAAGAAAGAGGGGTTACTAGTGGGGTACCACAGGGTTCAGTACTGAATCCAATCCTTTTTAATGTCTTTATACGTGACATTGCAGAGGGACTGGAAGGAAAAGTATGCCTCTTTGCAGATGACACAAAGATCTGCAACAGGGTTGATACACAAGGAGGCGTGGAAAGGATGAGAAGGGACTTGGCAAGGTTGGATGAATGGTCAGAAGTATGGCAGCTTGGATTCAATGCAAGAAGTTCAAAGTAATGCACCTGGAAACAAAACCCAGGGAAGGTTACACAATGGGGGAGGTAGTAACAACAACAAAAATGGAAAGGGACCTTGGGGTAATCATATCAGAAGGTTGGCAAGCAATGTGAGAAGGTGGTAGGGAGGGCTGAGGGGATACTGGGATGTATAGGGAAAGGCATCACCAGCAGAAAACAGGAAGTTGTTATCCCCTGTACAGACAGTTGGTGAGACCCCATCTGGAGTACTGCGTCCAGTTCTGGAGACCCCATCTCCGCAAGGACATAGACAGGATGGAGGCAGTTCAGAGGAGGGCAACTAAAATGGTGCAGGGTCTGCAAGAGAAGCCATACGAGGAGAGACTAAATGAGCTTAATATGTATACCCTTGAAGAAAGGAGGGAGAGGGGACATGATAGAAACATTTAAGTACCTCAGTGGAATCAACAAAGTCCAAGAGGGTAGCATCTTTCGAGAAAAGAGATGTGCAAGAACAAGGGGACACAATTTGAAGATAGAAGGGGGATGGCTCAGGGGCAATGTGAGGAAGTATTTTTTCACAGAGAGGGTGGTGGATGCATGGAACAGCCTTCCTGAGGAGGTTGTGGGGTCTAAAACTGTGGGAGAATTCAAGAATGCATGGGACAGACATAAGGCAATTTTTGTGGGGGGGTAGGAAGAAATAGGCCGTTGGTTAAACAGGATCTGCAGCTTATCCTCTAGGTAGGGAAATGGGTAGACTAGGTGGGCCAAGCGGTCCTTATCTGCCGTCAGAGTCTATGTTCTATGTAACAGCCACAACAATGTAATAGACATCCTTGTAAACTGGTCAGGACATTCTTGTAAAATGGCCATGCTGTAACCGGAAGTCAAAGTGCCCTGGCACTGTACTCTGTATCGTACTGTTTACTGTGTTGCCCATAGCCTACAGCCTCAACTCTGTACTAGACATCTTAGTATAGTGTTTCATGATGCAACCTTGCCATCAAACTGCCCTGGCATTGTATATTGTATCATACTGTCTATTGTGTTTACCTTTGTCTGTATTGTGTATTAATGTGGAGCCTTTGGAAATGAGTCTCTGACTCAAAGGTTGTAATTCCAAGATTTTAAATAAGTAAATAAAACACATGAAGTGTACTCAATCCTGGTCGGGGACTCTGCACCGCTCCGCCTTGAGTTCTTTCTGTTCCTGTTAGAAGGGGAAGAAACAACCACTTGGAAGTCACCGTCTGATATGTCGGCCAAGAGGTCCTCAGTGTCCGTGGGTTGGAAGCCTTCTTCAGCTCTGTTTGGTTCCCTGTCAGTCTCCACCCGCAGTCACTCAGAATCTCAACACTGGAGGCCCTCTCTGTCCTCTTGCGGGGTTTCTGGTGGCAGTTTCACCACCAGGCTGCTCTTATGGAGCAGTGGGTACAATGTCTGGCCCATTTTGCCCCCTGTGGATCCAGTGCCAGAGCCTTCGGGCCTAGGTGCCTCGGACCTGCGGCTGGGGCCTGTGTTAGGTGGAGCATTCAACGTCGGCAACAGATCGCTTTCCGACTTCTGGCAGCCAACACCGGTTCCACGTGCCTACCCCACCACCACCACCACTCTGCTGCTTCTCAGAGACTGGAACAGATACCATCTCTGGCTCCTGTATCCTCCAGGCTAATTTGGGTTCTAGGGCGGGGCCGTCCCCCTGTCACTTGGCGCCTGGGAGCAGCACCGACATCTGTGCTGATGTCACCTGTTTTTCCTGTTCTTAAGGCTGGTCTTGGCCTTCTGAGCTCCACTCTTCCCCCCCTCCTACCCTCGAGGGGAATGTAGAACAGGACAAATGTAACGCCGACCTCATTACTTCTGATGAAGGGGATGATGACACTTTCTACATCCTCGACAATAAACCAGTGGTTCCTGCTTCTTCCCTTAAGAGGACCTTTCCTTTCAATCCTTATTAAGGGATATGCAGATGGCCTTGGTTCTTCAGACTTCTTCCTTAGACCCAGGAAGACTTCTGCATCTGGAATGGCTCCATGTTCCCAATATTCCTGTGAACATTACACCTCCTGTCCCCCCCAGCCTTTGAGACTCTGTCTGAAGCTGTGTGGGCTAGGCCTGCCTCTATGCCTTCTGTGTGCAAGTCCATAGATTGGAAATACATCCTTCCTAAAGAGAGACCTGTTCTGGCTTCGCAGCCAGTGATGGATGCTCTGGTTATTCTGTCAGAGAAAGACAAAGCTGTCTTACCACAGGAATTGATAGCACATCCTATTAATAAGAATCTCGGAAAATAGACTCTATGGGAAAGTGGGCTTTCGCAGCCGCTACGCTGGGCAAGCGAATAGCCTGCTATCAATGACACTTATGAGTATGAGTATGTCCTCTGGTCTTCACTAAAATCGTTAGCGGAGAGTCTTCCGGAGTCTGACTCCAAGTCTGTGATCATTACCCGCGGTATAGAATCCAATAGCCATCAGCTGAAAGCAGCTACAGATGCTTTCGACACCACTTCCAGGGCTGCCACCACTAGAATCTGTATTGGAAGACGATCTTCACTGTATCAGTGTTCACCATTCATCACTGGTGGGTACTGTGCTGGAGGTGCTAGGACACCACGAGAAGTTTTTTAACATAGAAAAGCTTTCTCCCTCCTAGGAGGAGGGGACGACATCAAGGATTGCGCCGCTCTCGAGGCTGACGCATTGCGCGATGCTTACGGGTTGGCCAGTAACCAACGCCGTCCCCTCCACTACTTCAGTTCTGATCTTCCCTTGTCAATCTTCAGCATTCATTACTGCTGGATGTAAGCTGGAAGGTGCACACCCGCCATGGGAGTTTTTTTTTTTCCCCCCCCAGAGGAGTCGGCGAGAGTGGTGCAGCCCAGTGATGCGTGCGTGATGTGCGAGGCCCGTTAAAAGCCGCAGATTCCTCCTCCATCCCATCCTTTCTTCTCCGCCGTCGAGGCTGCACCTGGTCGCCGGAGTCGCTGAATTGTTTCTGCGTCATGAGCGATAGTGTTTTTCGATGCCTTCCTTCATCCCGGTTCATTCCCAACGTCGTCGACTGGTAAGATCGTTCCTTTATTTGATATTTCGACGATGCCGGGAGCTTTGCTGTTTATTGTATTAATTTTGCATCATGTCAGCTTCAGGGGCAAAATGCAAGACTAAGGCTGGCCATGCCCCATGCGTCTGTGCCCCTGTGGCCAGCAGTTTTCCGTCACGGACCGGCATGATGTTTGTCTTCGGTGCCTGGGACCCTACCATGATATGGATCATCGCACGCCTATTTCTCCATGGATTGCCGTGTGTTAGAAATCTGCGCGTGTTAAGTCAGAAGAGCTCCGCCGACTTTCAGGGGACGGCGTCGCCCGAGGGCCTCCCAGGCCAGCTCTCTTGACCGTTCCTCCGGGTCCCTCCGGTCTATGGCCGGCGGGAGGAACCTCCTCCATTTCTAGTCTTGCAGGAGGAGGTTTCTTCTTCGGTGCTGGAGGAACGGGGTGATTCCTCCCGGGGTCACTCCGTTGGTGCCGTCCCGGCTGTCGCCTCCACGGAGGTGCAGGCTCCCTCAGTGTCACAGTCCTAGGTGGTGGGGCCCGGCGCAGGTGGACCCTCGATCTCATCCAACCTTGCTGTGGAGTCTGGTGTTGTCTGTGGCGCCGAGGTCTCTGGCGGCAGCGCCGTGGGTCTCGGCGCCGTTTGTGGCGCTGGCAACTCGGGTGGCGCCGCTTTAGGTTCTGGCATCGTTGGCAGTGCTGTTTTGTTTCTCGGCGCTGGTGACTCAAGTGGCGCCGTTCACGGTGCTGCCCTGGTTTCCGGTGCCAACAGAGGTGCGGCTGACTCCTCTGGCACTGTCGGCGTTGCGGCCTTCGATGCCAGGCCTGGTGCTGTTTGGCGGAGGTTCCTCCGGTTGCTCAGACGCAGTCTGCTCTGGTTGACTACTCTTTGGAGGAGGAGGACTCTGGAGAGGGCCCTGTCCGGCTGCCTGAGTCTTCTGACTCGGAACCTCCAGTGGGCCGCAGCGCTAGGCAATTCAGTATTCCTCTCCCTGAGTCCCTGGAGCTGGTTAGCCTGGATGATTCCATGGTTCGCGGTGGCCTGGAGTCTTCTGTGGTGGACCCTTCAGGATGCCCTCTTCCCGGAGGTCCCAGGCAGCTGCCATCACTGGTGCTGCTGGAGTCCTTCAGGGGAGGGTGGAGGATCCTGTCACAGTGAGTTGCCTTCGGGGGCTCGCTCAGCAGGGACCTCCCACACTGGTATCGAGGACAAGGGCTGCTTCGGAGTCTGAAGGATTGAGAGGTTGGGGTGAAGAGCGGCGGCAAGCCCCCACCGCCCTGTGGGAGGCGGGGAGGAGTCGCAGCGCTGATCCCCACCTTTCTCTCAAGGTCTCTAGAGCGCCTTCTAGTGGCAGTTCTGAGGGTTGCCTTTCTGGACTCATGCAATCCCAGGCGCGTTACAGGGGAGCCCGCCCTTCAGGGCTGTTTACAGAGTTGCCTTCTCCTCTTGTCTCTTCGCAACCCGGTATGATCTCAGGGTCCCCAAGTCTGGCGGCGTCACTACCTGGATCTTAGAGCCCTGGCAGAGGCCAGGCACGTGCTATTCAAACAGCATGAAGTCTTGCTGTATTCTGACATATGCAGTTAGGTCCTGCCTTTCAACTGCCCCGGAGAACAAAGAGTTAAACTTTCCATGGCCAGCATGGAATGTTCACCACGAGCTTGGTTGAAGCCCATGTCTACTGCTGTTTAAACTGCAACCGTCAGATTGTTTACTCCGCCTCACTGAACAGTCACTCTGGAGATTTCTCCTGCTGCTCGGTTCAAAAAGTCGGTTGAAGTGTCGGTTTTCGGTCGGTTTCTACCGAATTGCTGTTACCGCTTAGTCGGTTCAAGTCTCTGTCTGTGGTACCGTGAGTACTAGATAGCTTTTTTGTTTTGTTTCTGTGTGGAACTTGTAAATTGTGGATCAGTTCGGCTGAACCGATCAGTTTGAGGTAAAAAGCTTGTGCTTACTTTAGAGTGTGGTAACCGGTCCATATCAGTTCTAAAAAAAGCTGATTTAATTACGCTTTTTTTCCAAGACCCGTGACACGGTCAGGAACCAATAGGGGAGTCTTGCCTGGCGGATTGCCAAAAAAAGGGTAAGTTTTGGATTAGGATTGGCCATGTCTGAGAAACCCAAGAAAAAAACCGGGCTCACTGGGTTTCAACACTGCAGTTTGTGTGGGGAAGTCTTTGCCAAGGCTGGTCCCCACACCACCTGTGTTTATTGTCTGGGGTTTGACCACCTCGATTCAGACTGCCAAATTTGCAAGAATTTTCCCAAATCTACCCTGGAAAAGTGATTAGGTAGACTGAGGGAAAGGGAGGCCGAGAAGTCTGCTGACCCGGATGGCCAGCCCGGTTCGGTTCTGACCAAACCAGAAGGAGTGCCCTCTGACCAGGGCGATACTTCTTTGGGTAAAAGGAGAGCCGATTCCGAGGAGTTGGTTCCGGTGAAAAGAAAGAGAAAAGATAAATCATCCGGTTCGGACTCAGAAATTTCATACTCCGACCGCCGATGTGATAGCCAAGACGATAAGGATTGTGCAGTCGCGTAGTTCGGTTCCGACCGAACCGGCACCATCTGGCAGGGGCTCGGTTCGGTCGGTTCCCCCGATTCCGGATTATACTTTGGAAGAATTTTTTATGAACCGGAGGAGGAGGGAAAGTATGAGGATGATTATGGTGATTATGAAAGTCAGGTGCCTATTGACCCGGACATCTCCCCAGACAGACCTTCAGGTGTTTCTCCTCCTAGGCTTTCTGAGTCCCCTTCACACCATATGTTTTTCAAAAAAGTGTCTGAAACCCTCCAGCTTCCTATGGAGGAAGCAGTACAGGATCAGGAAGAGCCTGATTATGTTGAGATGATGGACATCCCAGAGTCCAGGAGGCTGTCTATTCCCCTCCACAAATCCTTTGGGAAACAGACACATAAAATTCTAAAGTCTCCTAATTCTATACCTCCTGTGGACAGACAAATGGACAAGAGGTACACTCTCTCAGGCTCAGACACAGAGTTCCTTTTCCAGCAATGCAGCCATGTTGGGGTCGTGCAGGCTGCTGCCTGTGATAAGGCAAATATTCCCTTGGCATCACACCCCCAGACAAGGACTCCAGGAAGATTGATGCCATGGCAAAGAAACAATACATGGCAGCATCTTTGGGACTCAGGCAGGCTAACTATATGGTCTGTACAGCCAGATACCAGACGTCCAGGTGGGACACTGTGCTGGCTATGGCTAAACAGGCCCCTGACCAGCTTGCCAAGGAGCTGGAGCAGGTGGCTGCAGATGGGATTGAGGCATCGAAAGTACAGTTTCATGCTACTGTGGACTCCAGTGATGTTTCATCAGGAGTCATGGCTACATCTGTGGCTCTTCGGAGGATGGCTTGGCTCAGATGTACTAGCCTCTCACCCAAGCTAAGGCCATGGATTTTCCTGTAATTGGTAATTCTCTGTTTGGGGAGCAGACGGAGAACTATATGAAAAAGATGGATGAGTACAGGACCACTTACAGGAGTGCTCATGCCAAAGAAAGGCAAGCAACTCCTCAGAGGCAGCAGTCCAGGGGCAGGGGTAGGGCTTTCCAAAGGCCTTTTTACCAAGCTCAGGCTCCTCTTCTTCTTTTTCACAGAGGGGGTTCTTTAGAGGGAGAGGCAGAAGGGGGATGAGCAGGCCTGCATCCACGTCTCAGCCCAAAGCCCCTGCCAAGCAGACACCCTGATGGGTCTGCCCAGGCCGATTCTCCCATACCAGTAGGGGGCAGGCTGGCTTACTTTGTCCAGGACTGTAAGTCTCTGACATCAGACAAGTGGGTCCTGGAAGTAGTAAGCCAGAGACTGGTTCTCAGCTTCAAAAAATTCCCCAAGATGAGAACCAGATCCTTTCCACCTGCAAATCTCTCAGAGACCCTTGCCCTAGAGGCAAAGGTTTCTTCTCTCCTAGCTCTCAGAGCCATAGAGAGGGTTCCCACCCTACACAAGGGCAAAGGATTGTACTCCAGGTACTTCCTAACCCACAAAAAGACAGGAGAATGGTGGCCCATCCTGGACCTAAGATATCTGATCAAAAGCCTTTTGAAGCCAAAGTTCAAAATGGTAACTCTGGGAATTATCCTTCCCTCTCTAAGGCCAGGGGACTGGCTAGCGTCCCTGGACCTCAAAGATGCCTACTTTCACATTCCCATCAGGTGCTCCCACAGAAAGTACCTCAGGTTCGAGTTGCCCTCAGGCCACTATCAGTTCAGAGCAATGCCCTTTGGCCTAACATCAGCCCCAAGGGTTTTCACAAAGTGCCTGGCAGTAGTAGTTGCTTTCTTAAGAAGAAAAAAAGATTTCCATTGTCCCATACTTGGACGACTGGCTCATAGTAGGTCAGTCTCCAGACCAAGTCAAGTCACATCTGCAAGTGACCCAGCAAGTGCTCACTTCCTTAGGATTCCTTCTCAACCTTCCGAAGTCAGTTCTCTAACCAGTACATCTCCTCACCTTCATAGGTGCAGAAGATACAGTAAAGGCAAGAGCCTTCCTTCCCCTGGAAAGGGCAAGGAACCTTATAGAACTGGCATCTTCATTCACCCTTCAGGTGTCTCGACCAGCAAGGCATTTCCTTCAGCTTCTGGGCCACATGGCAGCTTCCACAGCAGTGGTCCAAGGGGCAAGATTCCAGATGAGGGACATTCAGTTCCACTTAAGGGCCTTCTGATCCCAAAGAAAGGATTCCCTTACCAAGCTAATCCCAGTGACTCGAACTCTGATCCAAGCCTTGCAGTGGTGGCAGGATCAGGACAATTTGAGATAAGGAGTTCCATTTGTTACTCAGCCTCATTCAGTGATACTCACCACAGATGCTTCCCTGCTGGGCTGGGGAGCCCATTTGGGGGATCTTACCACCCAAGGACTGTGGTCACCTCAGGAATCTCTGCTTCACATCAATCTCTTGGAACTCAGAGCAGTGTTTCTGGCACTGCAAGATTTTTCCAAATCTGTACAGAACAAGGTGGTTCGGGTCAGAACAGACACCACCACCATGTGGTACATCAACAAGCAGGAGGCACTCGGTCTACGGCCTTGTGCACAGAAGCAATGAAATTGTGGTCCCTGGTCTATTCCCTGCAAACCTCTCTGATAGCAATTCACCTCCCAGGGAAGGACAATGTCCTAGCAGATGCACTGAGCAGAATATCCCAGGGCCATCACGAATGGGCCCTAGATCCTCTAGTTTTGAAAGTGATTTTCTCAAGATGGGGCACACCAGAGATAGATCTTTTTGCAGCCCCAGACAGTCACCAACTTCATCTCTTTTGTTGCAGACCCCCAGTCTTGGGCTCAGTCCCCCTGGATGCTCTCATTCTGAACTGGGAAGGGACATTTCTGTATGCTTTTCCCCCTTCCCTCTCCTGTTCAAAATGTCAGTCAAGATAAGGTCACAACCATGCAGAGTGATTCTGATTGCTCCAGACTGGGCCAGGCAGCCGTGGTATCCCTTGATCTTTTTCAAGATACAGCTCTTGCAGCAGGTTACACCATTAGGACTGAAGCCGGCAGGCGTCAGGACCCCACGGAAATTTTCTAGCTAGCAGTCTTCAGCGGGGACCGCCTCTGACGTCGGTCCCGGCCCCGACGTCAGGCGTAGTACATAAGGAGGTGGTCCCGTCAGAATCCCCAGTTCTTTCCCTCCATCGACTTTGCATGTCTCGACCTCATCGGTTAAGTCTAGTGTGCGACGACCAGGAAATACTTCCAAACTTTCCAAACTTCGGAGGAAATCTATTTTTCAGCCGTTTCTTCGTCTGATGTCCTCCCCAACTTCAGTGGAGGGCCATTCTTCCAAGTGTGCCTGTGGGAAGCAGATTCATTTCAAAGACCCTCATTCGGCCTGCGTTCGGTGCCTGGGCCCGGATCACGACACCCAGGCTTGCTCCTTCTGCCAGGGCTTTAACAGCCGAACGAGAATCCGCCGACAGAAGGCTCCCCAGGCTTTCCTTCTTGAAGAAAAGCTTAAGGCCATGGAACCTTCCTCCAGAGGGGAGTCTTTGGGGAAGTCACACAGGCACCACAAGAAGCACTGGGAGAAGGTGAGACCTAGATCCCCCTCCAGGGCCTCAGACTCCCGCAGCTCCGGCTCCAGGTCGGACCGCTCCCCGTCTAGAGCCCACTCTCAGCCTCCCCCGGTCGTGGTCAAATCAGTCAGTGGTTCTTCTACTCTGCGGCCTGCCAAGACCTCCAGGCCAGCTTCCTCGGCTAAGGCCTCGTCCAGGTCACAGGTCAGGGGAGTATCACAAGTCATCTTCCCGGCACTCGGCCTCCGACGTCCGGTCAGTCTCCCTGCCACCGCCACCCCAACGCAAGACCAAGGAGTTGACCTCCCTTAAGTGGACGTCGGACCCGACGTCGGCCAAGGTACATAAACACTCCCGGGACCGGTGGCAGTTCGTCGCCCGTCGCCGGTCAGGCATTCACCCCCCAGGACACCAGCTGGGGGACCGACGTCAGATACCGCAGCCAGGAGGACCACAGCGCTGCCTAGCGATGTCGGTCGGGAGGCGTTGTCGGAGGAGGAGTCTACTCAGCCCAAAGACCAGGCGGGCAATTCTGGACTCGTCGAACTCCCACGGGAGCCCTCTCCAGAACCTGAGACCCCCGGGGAGCCGGCGCCCAGTCTGTCCTCTGGTTTAAACTTGGCGGAAGTGAAGGAGCTCTTCACTTTCTGGTGGGACACCATCAAAAAGGATGTCACCACGCACCCTCCTCCCGCACCCGCGGCACCACCGACGCCTGCACCCCCTCTTTCACCAAAAGGGTCAGCAGGCCGAGCACCTTCCCCCCCAGGAGCCAGCAGCACCTCCTAGGGGCAGATCTACAGAAAAGAGAAGGCCTCCGTCCTGATCCTCTTCAGGGTCACCCAGCCCCAAGAGACCCAGAAGACGTCGATATTCACCGTCACCGGAGGATTCCAGATCTGACATCTCTGAATGCTCCAGGTCTCCTTCACCAATCAGCATCCCCTCTCCGGACCCACGTGATCCCTAGGTCTCCTCCGGATGACCCCTCATTCTCCGAGATAATGACACAGCCAAGAGAACATGGGATGGGCTGGAGGAACCCCGACCTCAAAGACTACGCCTTCCCGATTACCTTCGCAAAAGATCAAGCCTGTGGTAGTGCCACCCTTGGTGGACACCTTCGTGGGCGTCCACCAAGGCAGCGATGGAACGCCCACATACCGACTCGGCAATGCCGAAGAAGGCTGACCGCCTGTACAAGGCCCAAAGGGAGGACCAGTACCTGGCTAATCATCCTCTGGCCGACTCCCTGGTCATTACAGCCCCTCATGACCGGTATCAGAAGCCACAACATCTGAGCACACAGCCACTGCATTCAGGAGTCCAAGCAATTGATCGTGCTGGGCAGGCGACTACGCCGGCTCATTTCTGCGCCATTAGATCGTTGAATTACCTGACCCACATGGTTCATAAAGGTTCCAGAACGCTGGCCAGAACAGGGACAGGAACTGGCGGAGAAATTAAAGACGGGTGGCCAAAAGGAGGAACTCCTTCAGCTTCTCCGCACGGGTTCAGATGTGGGGACCCAGGTGCTCTGAGCAGGTGACAACTCGCCGGACTCTTCGCCAGAGCAGCAGCCTCAGGTGCATGGGTCTCCGGGTTTACCCCGGATGTCCAGAAAAACATTATGGACGCTCCTTTTCATGGTGAAGTTTTGTTTGGTGAAGCCTCTGAAAAGGTCATCACCAAATTACAGGAAGCTGGGAAGGCTGTTAGATCTGTCCAGGCCATGTACAGATCTAGACTCAGTTCCTTTCGTAGGAACCAGAGTCGTTTTTGCAGCCGGACTCAGAGGCAACAACCTCGTTCCGGCCAGCAACAGAGGGGTTCCTTCTCTCGGAAGGCCCAGGCCAAGACGTCCTCAGGTAGAGGCCAACGTCCTACCAAGTCGGCCCAACCTGCAGGACCCTCTGCTGCCATAGCATGACTCCTTCCCGGCCCCCGCCCCTCCTCACGATCAACGGGAAACAAAGGTCGGGGGTTGCATCGCAGACCACCTGCCAGGGTGGCGGTCGAGCACCACCGACAGGTGGGTGCTACAGTTGGTTGAAAAAGGCCACTATAGAATTCCTAGACAAGCCCCCCACAAGTCCTCCTCTGCTCTCCCGTTACTCGGGTCAGCACGCTCTGCTCATAAGGCAGGAAGTGCTCACGCTTCTACAGAAAGAAGTTTTGGAGCATGTTCCAGGGAACCAGAGAGGAGCAGGTTATTATTCACACTTCTTCCTTGTTCCAAAGAAAACAGGGGACTTCCGTCCAATCTTGGACCTCAGTGACCTCAATATGTCGGTCATTTACAAGCGCTTCCGCATGGTGACCCTCCCGGGACTAATCCCCATGATGAAGAAGGATGCTTTCTTGGCGTCCTTGGACATGCGGGACGCCTACCTGCACATCCCTATTGCTGAGGCGCACAGGAGGTTCCTGTGCTTCGAGTTTCTCGGTCGCCACTAACAGTTCCGAGCGCTTCCTTTCGGGCTGTCATCAGCACCCAGGGTATTCACCAAGTGCATGGCAGTCGTGGCAGCGTCTCTGAGGAGACAGGGCCACTACATTTTCCCGTACCTGGACGACTGGCTTCTCATGGCCTCCTGCCAAGGAGGCATTGCTGTTGGCCATTCAGCATACCCAGGCTGTCTTTCAGTCTCTGGGCATCTTAATCAACTACGAGAAGTCTCTCCTGGTACCGTCCCAGAAACTGCAGTTTGTAGGGGCAGTTCTGGACACCGACAAGGGGAAAGCCTTTCTTCCCGAAGACAGAGCGGAACGCATACGATCCCTCATAAGGGACCTATCAGCGAAGAAGACCGTCCCGGCCAGATTGGTCCTTCGCCAGCTTGGACACATGGCTGCGGCCATTCCAACAGTCCCGATGGCAAGACTCCACATGCGGGTAACCCAGTGGATGTTAAGGGTGCAGTGGGACCAAAGGCAAGACCATCTGCAGCATCCAGTCAGAATCACGAAGACCGTGGTTTGGGACTGGCAATGGTGGCTAGATCCGGGAACCCTCTCTGTGGGGGATCCCTTCACAGCGCCGTCCCCGGTCTCAGGGCTGGGGTGGGGAGCGCACTTGAACGGGGTGAGGTCTCAGGGAACATGGACTACCCAGGAATCTCATCTTCATATCAACATATTGGAGATAAAGGCGGTCCTTTATGCCCTGCAAGCCTTCCAGTCGGAGATTCCACCGAGTACTCTCCTGTTACAGACAATACTGCGGTGATGTATTACCTCAACAACAAGGGCACACACTCCTACCCCTTTGCACAGGAGGCCATGAGGGTGTGGGAATGGTATCTGACAAGGCGAAAAACGCCATTGACAGTTCACGTCTCCCAGGGTGGACAACACTGTCGCAGACAGCCTGAGTCATTCCCAGGCCAGAGTCCATGAGTGGGAACTTCCACAGGAGGTGGCAGAGGATTTGTTCCACAGATGGGGCACTCCAGAATTAGATCTATTCGCCTCCCCATCCAACGCAAAACTGTCCAATTTTTGCTCGCTAGATCCAGGGCCTGGTGTTTTCTGGCGAGACACGTTGTCCCTCTCATGGGTGGTCAGATTCCTCTACACCTTCCCTCCTTTCCCATTGATCCAGGGAGTCGTCCTCAAACTTCACAGGGAGCATGCAGCGCTTATTTTGATAGCCTTTTGGCCCAGGCAAATTTGGTTCCTTCGCTTCAAGCAATTCCAGAACCTCCGCTTCCTTTGCCAATCAGCTCCCACCTGTGTTGTCTCAGGAGGAGGGTTCACTAGTCCACCCAGACTTATGTTCATTGAACCTGCATGCTTGGCTCCTAGAGACATAGCCATGTTGCGACACGGGGTCTCACAAGAGGTGGCAGAGGTACTTTCTGCCGCCAGAAAACCGGTGACACACGCAACATACACCATGAAGTGGCACAGGTTTTGCCTGTGGTCTCAAGCACGCGTTTCTCGCCCTTAGACTGTCCTGAGAAGCTGGTTCTGGAGTACCTGCTTTTCCTCTTCAATCCGAGCTAGCTATTCTTGATCAAAGTGCACCTTGTGCAATCTCAGCTTATCATGCCCCACAGGCCATCGCATGGTAGCTCAGCTGGATAGTACCTTGCTTTTTAAGGGGGTCCTCCACCTTAGGCCGCCCATTAAGGATCCCGTCCCTCCTTGGGATTTACCCTTTGTCCTGGAGCAGCTTACGTTGACACCTTTTGAACCTGCCGCAGATTGCGAGCAACGTTTTCTGTCGTGGAAAACGTTGTTTTTGGTTGCTGTTACTTCAGCGAGAAGAATCTCCGAATTACATTCTCTCATGTGCAAGGAGCCTTATTTAATTTTTCATCAGGATAGGGTGTCACTGAGGACGAATTTTAAGTTCCTGCCTAAGGTGGTTTCAGCCCTAACTCTTAACCAGGACATTGATTTACCAGTGTACTTTCCTAAGTACGCCAATCGAGGAGAAGCACTGCTCCACACCCTGGATGTTCACAGGTGTCTCAGATATTATTTGACCAGAACCAAACAGCACCAGAAAACAGAGCAGCTGTTCGTTTCCTTTGCTGAGAGGGTGAAAAGGGCCCCAGTTTCGAAACGGACCCTTTCACGCTGGCTCATTCAGTGTATCTCGTTTTGTTACGACAAACGTAAGAAACCCTTACCAGGAGTGGTCAAGGGCCATTCCACAAGAGGAGTGGCTGCCTCCTTTGCAGCATTGAAGAACGTGTCTACATCTGCTATATGTGCCGCAGCCACCTGGAGTTCAGTGCATACTTTTATCAGGCATTATAGCCTGGATATCGCCTCATGGCGAAGAGCTGGTTTCGGCCTAGCCGTTCTTCAGGGACTTCGGTCTTAGGCTCAGGACGGGTCTCAATTTCAGTCTTGCCTTCTCCCGATGGCTTTTCAAAGGTGCCATTGCTTGGGAATCAGTCCTAGTGGTGTAACCTGCTGCAAGAGCTGTATCTCGAAGAAGATAGTACAGTTACGTAAGAACTTACCGTAACAGTAGATCTTCGAGAACAGCTCTGCAGCAGGTACCTTCCCGCCACCATTCCCTTGGAGGAAGTAGGTTCCAGCCAACACTATCCTTAGGATCGGAAAGGTTGGTTCTTAGTCTTGGCCATCTGATGGCGGGTCCTCGGTCTCCTCTTCTGATGTCATCCAGCGCCGGAAGTATCCGGGCGGAGAACTGGGATTCTGAGGGACCGCCTGCGTACCACGCCTGACATCGGGGCGGACCGACATCGAGGCGTTCTCGGTGAAGACTGCTAGCTAGAAGATTTCCGTGGGGTCCTGACACCTGCCGGCTTCAGTCCTAATGGTGTAACCTGCTGCAAGAGCTGTTCTCGAAGATCTACTGTTACGGTAAGTTCTTACGTAACTGTACTTTGCTGTCCCTAGCAGTCCACCTTCGCCTGTCTCTTCCCAGGAAATACAACCTGTTGACATCCTCTCAGGGGAGGAGTTGGTACCCGGATCTTCAGTCTCTCAATCTCAAGGCATGGCTCTTGAAGATTTAGAGTTTGCTGATCTGCATCTTTCCCAAGGGGTTCTGGATATCCTTAAGGCTTCTCGAAAGCCTTCTGCCAGGAAGACTTACAATTTCAAATGGAAAAGATTCAGCATTTGGTGTTCTAAGAAGGATATTCTCCAGACTCTGCTGAATTGCCTACGGTTCTGGACTATATGGTCCATCTTAATAGCCTAGGCCTCAAACCAGCTACCCATAAAGTACACTTGGCAGCTGTTTCTGCTTTCTTGTCAGTAGGCAAGCCTTCCTCTCTATCATCCCATCCTGTATTTTGTAAGTTTTTGAAAAGGGATTGCTTCACACCAATCCCCCTTTATGGATCCTCCTCCTGCTTGGGACCTTAATGTTTGCATTGCTCAGCTTATGCAACCTCCCTTTGAGCCTTTGTCCTCAGCAGAGCTTAAGTACTTTACTTGGAAAACTGTGTTTTTGGTAGCCATTACTTCTGCCAGGCGTATCAGTGAATTGCAAGCCCTGTCAGTGGAATCTGATTTCATCTCTTTCCATAGAGATAAAGTGGTCCTTAGAACTAACAGAAAGTTATTACCTAACGTGGTTTCAGATTTCCACCTTAACCAGTCTATATCTCTCCTTGTTTTCTTCACTGACCATTCCTCCTTGGGGGAGAGGAGGCTACACAGCTTGGACGTTAAAAGAGGCCTTAGCTACTACATAGAGCATACCAAGGGTCACAGGTTTGAATCCCTCCAGTTGTTCCTTATGTATGGAGAAGTTGGTAGGGGCAAACCTGCCACTAAGAGATCTATTGCCAGGTGGATTGTTTCTTGCATACAATTCTGCTATGAAAAACTGGGTAGAACTCCACCCTCGGGCATGAGGGCTCATTCCACTAGAGGTACAGCTGCTTCCCTGGCTGCTGCCAGGGATATTCCTCTCTTAGAAATTTGTCAAGCAGCCATCTGGAAAACGGTCCATACTTTCATCAAGCATTACTCTCTGGATATCCAGGCTAGGAGTGATGCTCAGTGTGGCACAGCAGTACTTCAGAGCCTGTTTCCAAAGTAGGTTCTGTCCCTCCTCCATGGAGGTACTGCTTGATAGTCTGCATATGTCAGAATACAGCAAGACTTCATGTTGTTTGAAGAGAAAATTACCTTGGTAATGTTATTTCTTCTAATGGAGTCTTGCTGTATTCTGACCCTCCTCCTCTCAGAACCTTGATTTGGGATGTGGGTGGGCAGGAGCAGTGTTGGACCTAGGGGTGTCCTTTTTTCACCTCTCTTGGTTTGGGTGAGAGGTTGTGTTTTGGATGTGTTTTGTTTTGGGTTTCTGACTTGAGTCTTCCTTTGAACCAAAAACTTTATATATATATATATATAATAGATATATATATGTTATATAAAGACAAAAACTTGTAAGCGCTGAAGCAAGGGTAACCAGGGTTACCCTTGCTTCGCTCTGGCACTGAGTGTTCTTTGTCTTTTAAATAGTTTTTTATTTTAATGGGTTCACCACAACATATCCAAGACACACTGTCTTAGGGTAGCTGGTCCATTCCACTGGGGTGTCAAACAGACGAGGCATACTGATGAGTCCTGGTGGGACGAAACACGTGTCTATGTCTTCTGTTAGCAGCCTTTGCAAACTGTGTGAGAGGCCTCTCGGCACCATGCAATTCTGCTTAAAGTTGAACCAGCCAAACATTCTGTGGTGATTTGCATATGCAGCCCATGATGCTTTGCATTGTGTGGGCATGTGTGATTTTGTATTTTATGTATATATAGATATATATATATATATATATATATATATACACACACACATACATACATACATATATGTAACTAAGGATCTAGGTTCGAGCAGACTCGATAGACCGTAAAGGCCTAATCTGCTGGCAAATAGTATGTTAGTATATATACTGGCCAGTTAGCTAGTAAGAATTTTACAGTTTCCACACAGAACATCTAGTGAGTCTTTGCTCGTAAAGATCTGACGGTTGCAGTTTAAACAACAGCAGACAGGGGCATCAGCCGAGCTCATGGTGAACATTCCATGCTGGCCATGGAAAGTTTAACTCTTTGTTCTCCGGGGCAGTTGAAAGGCAGGACCTAACTGCATATGTCAGAATACAGCAAGGCTCCATTAGAAGAAACAACATTACTAAGGTGAGTAATTTTTTCTTCGGTGCTCTTCGCCCATCCCTCTGCTACCACCACCCTCTCTCCCAGGCCACGTGGGCCCCACGGGACCGTTAGCTTGGGAGATATTCAGAACTACTGAGGCGGCCTTCCCATCTTATGTCAGGGCCATGGACGAACAGGTTTTCCGCCTGTCCTCTCTGCCACAGGAGTCCTCTGAGCATTCGAGCTTCACTTCCTCCTTGACTTCCTCATCTGAGGAAGAGGAATTTTCCATCCACGTTTCCTCTGATGCTGATTTCACTGAATATCAGCGGTTCCTTTCGAGGTTGGTTTTGGAGCTTCGCATCTCCTACATTCGTAGGGACAATACTGAGCGGCAAATGCATGTATTCCTTAATGAATTCAGCGCTTGTCACCTAGTGGTGCCTTCCTGGCCAATCCCTTTCCAGGAAGCGTCTGTCCGCACCTGGCAGTCTCCAGCCACTCCTTCTCCAGTCCCGGCAGACTGCAGGGGAAGGTATTGTGCCCCCCCATGAGTCTCTAGGTTCTCTGCCTCACCCACCTTCGGGCTTGATGTCCCTGAACACTCCTTCCAGGCCTCGGCGCCTCACACATGACAGACCCCCGGATCCAGAATCTGCTGAATTCGACCGGTGGGGACGAAGGGTTTTCTCTTCAAGTCAAGTGTTGATGTGTATCAGTTCTCATCAGGCACACCACGCTGCTTACAACAGATATCTGTGGTCGATGCTATCACAGGCCCTAGCATATTTGCTTGACTCAAGAGCAGTCTAGACAAGCCATTGCCCTCTCTGCACAAGGTCTGGAACTTGCAAGGCACCAAGCGAGGGCTTCCTATGACGCCAACGAGGTAGTGTCCAGACTAGCAGGGACAGCGATCTGCATCAGGCAGACGGCATGGCTTCGTCCCTCCAGACTATCAACCATTGCCTAATGTAGGGTGACTAGCTGTGCCTTCTCGGGGACCCGCCTGTTTTCCCGAAGGGCGAGGAGGCTTCTTCAGGGAAAACCTCCCTTCCCCAGCCAACGGAGGACACCTTCTTGTCCTTATCAACCTTAGACTGTTCCAGTCTGTTGGTTAGGGTCTCCCCTTCCTACTTTCCACAGTAGGAGGCTGAGGTCCTGTTCCTCAGGGTCTGTTCAGGCCCCTCCGGAGGGGGCAGTACTCACCAGCAGTAATGAATGGTGAATTGACAGGGGAAGATATGAAAATTACGTACCCACCGTAATTCTTGATCTTCTCTTGTATCTTTACCATTCATTACTGATTCCCACCCACCATCCCTTCACGGGCCTCCTTCTTCGGTGTCTTCCTCCTCCCTGCTCATTCCTCCCCCCTTCTCCCTTGGCCTTTAAGCCAAAAAAAAAAAAGTCTTGGTTTTTCTTCCATTCTTCTGAACGGATCCCTTCCCTCTGGGAAAAGGAGGAACAAGTGGAATTTATCTGTCCTGAGGGAACTCTTTCTGATTGCCTTTAGGAGTAACCTCTTGGCTCATTCTTAGCCATGTTGATCAATTCACAGTTAGAGACAGTCCCTTAAATGGCTCTGTCCCCTTTTTCCAGGTCCCCTCTGGCAGGTCTTAATCTCCTATTGTGTCAGCTTCTGCTGGTTTGGCGCTGTCTTGGCACTATAATTACCTTGAGTTGGTGTTCTTTGCCTTTGCCTCCAGGGAGTCCGATTAAGTTCCCACTCTATCCGTTACGTAAAGGGGTGCCCTCTGTTGGGCTCCCCCCCTTTCTGTGTTAGCACTTAACAAGGTGCTAGTGGGCTTCTTTTCCCTTCCTAGTTGGGCGCTCTCCTTTCGGAGCAGATTTTCTGCCTTGGCAGTCTGTGAGCTCTCAGCTAGAGTTTAAAGGGTTAGGGATGACGGGAGGTGTAGAGAATCTGCCTTTTGTGTCCAAGCTGTGCAAGCAGTTTGGTTGAACTTTCTCTCCAGTTTTATCAAATGGGATCGTTGCTCCCTTGTTTTTGGTTCGAGCTTATAAGCCTTAAACCAATCTCTCAATGGGCAGAGTTCTTCCCTCTCTTCCCTTTTTTCTTCTTCTTTCTCTCCTCTATCTGTTCCTCCATTGGAGCTGCCCAGGAAGTGAGGCCCTGCGGTCCCTTAAGGTAGGCATTTCTTCTTTTTTCCTGTCCTCTACCAGCTTGTTCCTTATTCAGTTTATATCCTTTCCTTTTTTTCTGTCCCTCAGCTCTCTTGCCTCACTGTCTTTTTCTTATCCTTATTTCGCCTCTCCGGCTAACAGAACTGGGATGGAGGAGGAGGAGTCTGCGGCGCCTAACGGCTGCCCCTCACACATCACGCATTGTGTGACTCTCAGGGGCGACGCCATCGGCGCCGACTCCTCTGGGGAAAACAAAAACTCCCATGGTGGGTCTTCGCCTCCGGCATACACCCATCAGTAATGAATGGTGAAGATACAAGAGAAGATCAAGAATTACGGTAGGTACATAATTTTCATTTTTTCCCACCATCAGGGCTGCAACAACTTTGTGAGACAGCAAGAAAAATAGTCTGTGACACTCCCATTCAAACAACATAAAGTCTTGCTATATTATGACATATGCAGTGAGTCCCAACCTTCGAACTGCTCCGGAGGTGAAAGAGTTAACTTTCCATGCCAGGCATGGAACTTTGAGCGCGAGCTCGGTTGAAAACTCTGTCTGTTGTTAATCAAACTCAGAGTGTCAGATTCTTTACTCCGCCTCACTGAACAGTCGCTCCGGAGATTTCTCCTTCTGATCGGTTCGTTTTGTCGGTTAAAGTATTATTTTATTGGTTTTTTTGACCGAAATTAAACCGCGAACCGGTCGGTTCAAGCTCTGTCTGTGGTATTGTAAGTAATAGATAGGCTTACATTTATAATTATTCTGGTGGAACTTGTAACGCTTTTAAGGTTCGGGTTTGAACCGATCAGGTTATTTTCAAAAATTACTAGTCCTTATTTAGAGTGCGGTTCCTGTTCTTATCGGTTCTAAAAAAACTGATTTCATTACGGTTTTTTCCATGACCCGTGACATGGTTGGGAACCGATAAGAGAGTCTTGCTTGGTGGATTGCCATAAACGGGCAAGTTTGGTTAGGCTGGCACTATGTCTGAGAAACCCAAAAGAAAACCGGGCCCACTGGGTTTCAGCACTGTAGTGTTTGTGGGGAAGCCTTTGCTAAGGCTGACCCACACACCACCTGTGTGCATTGTCTGGGGTGTGACCACCTCAATTCAGACTGCCAGATTTGTAAGAATTTCCCTGCTTCCACCATAGAAAAGAGAGTTGGTAGGCTCAGGGAAAGGGAGGCCAAAAATTCCGCTGACCCGGATGGCCAGCCCGGTTCCAACCGAATCGGAAGGAGTGCCCTCTGACCAGGGCGATACTTCCTCGGGCCAACGAAGAGCCAGCTCTGAGGAGCCGGTTCCAACTAAAAGGACTAGAAAGTCAGCTGGTGTGGAGCCAAAAGTTCTCTCTCCAACTGCTGAGGAAATAGCTAAAGCAATTCAAATTGTCCAGTCACTTTCCCCGGTTCCGACCGAACCGACACCATCAGGGAAGCGCTCGGTTCGGCCGGTTCCACCGGTTCAAGATTATGATTTTGAGGATTTTTATGAACCGGAGGAAGGGGAAGAGGATTATGAGGAGAGTGAATGTGGTTTTGAAAGTCTGGATGTGCCCATTGAACCGGACATCTATCCAGACAGACCGTCAGGGGTTTCTCCTCCCAGGCTCTCTGAGTCCCCTTCTCATTTTATGTTCTATAAAAAAGTTGCTGAAACTCTTCAGCTCCCTGTTGAGGAAGCTGTTGATGACCAAGAGGAGCCTGATTATGTAGAAATGATGGATATTCCAGAGTCTAGGAGACACTCTATTCCTTTGCATAAATCTTTTCGGAAACAGACAGTAAAAATTCTAAAAACTCCTCACACTATACCTCCTGTTGATAAAAGGATGGACAAGAGGTATACATTATCAGGCTCTGATACGGAGTTCCTCACACAGCAATGCAGCCGTGTGGGGGTAGTGCAGGCTGCAGCCTGTGACAATGCAAATATTCCTCTAGCTTTGCACCCCCCTCAAAAGGACTCCAGGAGGGTTGATGCCATGGCAAAGACACAGTACATGGCAGCATCTTTGGGACTCAGACAGGCAAATTATATGGCTTATGCTGCTAGGTACCAGAAATCCAGATGGGATACTGTGCTGGCTCTAGCAAAACAGGCCCCTGACCAGCTTGCCAGGGAGCTGGAACAGGTGGCTGGATGGTATTGAGGCATCCAAGGTACAATTTCATGCTGCAGTAGACTCTAATGATGTGTCATCAAGGGTCATGGCTACATCTTTGGCACCTGCAGAATGGCTTTGGCTCAGATGTACCACTGTCACAGGATACCAGTCTAAGGCCATGGATTTTCCTAGTTCTGGGCAATTCTCTGTTTGGGGAGCAGACAGAGAATTACATGAAGAAAATGGATGAATATAGGACCACCTGTAGGAGTGCACAGGCTAAGGAAAGGCAGGCCACCCTCAAAGGCAGCATCCCAGGGGCAGGCTTTTCATAGGCCTTTACTAAGCCCAGGCCTCTTCTGCTTATGCCCAGGGGGTTCTTTAGAGGGAGAGGCAGATTGGTGCAAGCAAGCCTGCTTCCACCCCTCAGCCCAAAGCTCCTGCCAAGCAGGCACCCTGATGGGGTAGCCAGGGCCTGATTCTCCTCTACCTGTAGGGGGCAGGCTGGCTTACTTTGTCCAGGACTGGAAGTCTCTAACATCAGACAAGTGGGTCCTGGAAGTAGTAAGCCAGGGTCTGGTTCTCAGCTTCAAAAAATTTCCAAAGATGAGAGCCAGGTCCTTTCCACCTGCAAATCCATCAGAGGCACTTGCCCTAGAAACAGAAGTTTCTACCCTCCTGGCTCTCAGAGCTGTGGAAAGGGTTCCACCCCTACACCAGGGCAAAGGGTTGTACTCCAGGTACTTCCTTACCCCAAAAAAGACAGGAGAATGGCGGCCCATCCTGGATCTCAGATACCTAAACAAGCACCTTTTAAAACCAAAATTCAAAATGGTGACTCTGGGAATTATTTTACCCTCTCTAAGGCCAGGGACTGGCTAGCCTCCTGGACCTCAAGGATGCCTACTTCCATGTTCTTATCAGAAGCTCCCATCGAAAGTACCTCAGATTGAACTGCCCTCAGGTCATTACCAGTTCAGAGCAATGCCCTTGCCCTCACCTCTGCCCCGAGGGTATTCACAAAATGCCTGGCAGTAGCAGTTGCCCACTTAAGAAGGCAAAGATTGCCATTTTCCTTACCTGGACCACTGGCTCATAGTAGGCCAGTCTCCAGAACAAGTCAAACTACACCTTCAGGTAACTCAGCAACTGCTCACATCTCTAGGTTTCCTTCTCAATCTTCCAAAGTCAGTTCTAGAGCCTGTCCAGCTTCTCACCTTCATAGGTGCAGAACTGAACACAAAAGAGGCCAGAGCCTTCCTTCCTCTGGAAAGAGCAAGGACCTTGGTCTCTCTGGCCTCCTCTTTCACCCTGCAGGTCTCTCGACCAGCAAGGCATTTTCTGCAGCCTATAGGCAATTCAAGTGCTCAAGGAGTGAAAGGGATCGAGGGGAGTATGAGCTGATGGCTAGAAGGGCCACTAGGGTGGTGAGGGCGGCTAAGGCAAGGAAGGAGCAGAACCTGGCTAGGGAAATTAGGAGAGGGAACAAGGGGTTCTTTAGATACATTGGGGAAAAACGAAAGGTGAAGGGGCAGATTAGCAGGATTAAATCAGGGGAGAGATGGGCACAAGACCCGGGGGAGCAGGCTGAGGTACTAAATGAGTACTTCACTCAGTTTCACCAAGGAAAATGGGGTGCTGCATCATACATGGGAGGAGACAGTGATACTGAGGAAGGGGGGACCCTTACCGATCAGCGGGTCTGATGAGAGGGGGAGGCATCACTGGCAGGAGGGGGGAAGGCTAAGCAGGGAGAAGAGGTACCGGAAGTGGAAATCACAGCAGAGAGAGTGAGGGAAGCCCTCAGCTCCCTTAAGACGGAGAAAGCACCGGGGCTGGATAAATTACATCCCAGAGTGCTGAAGGAACTTGCGGATGTCCTGGCGAAACCTCTGGCGGAGCTTTTCACCATCTCTCTGAGGACAGGGTGGGTGCCCCAGGACTGGAAGGTGGCGTGTAGTGCCTATCCACAAGGGGGGATCAAGGGAGGTGGCAGGGAACTACAGGCCTGTCAGCCTGACATCGGTGGTGGGCAAGGTGATGGAGGGCATTGTCAAGGAGAGGCTGGGGGACCTGGAAAAGTCAGGGTGCCTGGACGATAGACAGCATGGATTCGTCCCGGGGAAATCGTGTCAGACAAACCTTGTGGAGTTCTATGACTGGGTGACGAGTGCCTTGGACCTGGGTAGACCAGTGGACGTCTTCTTTCTAGACTTCAGCAAGGCATTTGACTCTGTTCCTCATGTGGCCTGTTGGATAAGCTGGGAGAAATGGGGGTTGGGAACCAGATGATCAGATGGATAGGCAATTGGCTCCAGGACCGGACCCAGAGGGTCGAGTTGGCGGATAGTCTCATCCCCAAGGAGGGTCATTAGTGGGGTCCCACAGGATCAGTCCTGGGCCCTCTTCAACGCCTACGCCTCTGACATAAGGACAGGAATCAGGAGTGAGATGAGTCTCTTTAGATGACTCAAAACTGGGGGCGGTGGTGGATGGGGAGGAGGGAGGTGGCGCTACAGGGGACCTGGAGGCTCTGGAAAGATGGTCTAGAAAGTGGAAGCTGAGGTTCAATGCAGGAAATGCAAGGTACTCCACCTGGGGGCAGAAACCCAGGCCAAGTGTACACCCGGGGAATGCTACAAGTCTTGATGGCTGAGAGGGACCTGGGGTGGTGGTGGATGTCAAGATGAACAACTCGGAGACTTGTAGAGGGCAGCAGCCAAGGCCACAGGATGCTGGGATGCATCGCTAGGGGATCACCTCCAGAAGGAGGGAAGTGATACTCCCTCTGTATAACTGCTTGGTGAGGCCACACCTTGAGTACTGCGTGCAGTTTTGGAGGCACACTTAAAGAGGGACATTACCTCCTGGAGAGGGTCCAGAGGAGGGCAACCAAATGATTTGGGGCTTGGGGACAGGACCTATGAGGAGAGGCTCAAAGAGCTAAATATGTACACATTGGAAGAGAGAAGGGCGGGGACATTATAGAGGTCTTCAGGTACATGAAGAGGGTAAATAAGGGAGGAAACAGTCGGGGTGCTTAAGGAAGGAGGAGGGCCACTAGAGGGCATGGGTGGAAGTTGGAGGGGGGAAGATTCAGGGGAGAAAGGAGGAGGTGCTACTTCACTGAGAGGGTGGTGGAGCCATGGAATGCGCTGCCTAGGGGGCTAGTGGAGGGGTTCAAGAGGGGGTGGGACAGGTACAGGGGAAGGGTTCTGGAAGCAAAATCCAATGCAGCAAGAATATCCGGAACTGCGAAGGGGAAGCCAGAGGAGGCGAGGGGGGCAGCAAGGTCAGCACCCAGGGTGGAGGCTGACCAAACGAGCAGACACGAAAGACCGTTAGGCCTATTCTGCTGGCATTTTAGTATGTTAGTACAGCAGTTGTGCAGGGAGCAAGATTTCAGATGAGGGACATCCAGTTCCATTTGAGAGCCTTTTGGTCTCAAAGGAGAGACCCTCTGACCAAATTGATCCCAGTGACTCGAACCCTGATCCAAGCCCTTCAGTAGTGGCAGGACCAGAGCAATCTGAGACAGGGGTTCCCCTTCACCCCTCAGTCTCACTCCTTAATCCTTACTACAGATGCATCCCTCTTGGGGTGGGGAGCTCACATGGGCGATCTCGCTACCCAGGAATTGTGGTCCCCTCAGGAATCTCTGCTCCACATCAATCTGTTGGAACTCAGAGCAGTTTTTCTAGCACTTCAAGTTTTTTCCACCTCTGTTCAGAACAAAGTTGTACAGATCAGAACAGACACCACCACTACAATGTGGTACAAGCAAGGAGGCACTCGGTCTACGGCCTTGTGCACCGAAGCAATGAAGTTGTGGTCTCTGGCGTATTCCCTGAACACCTCCCTTACGGCAGTTCACCTCCCAGGCAAGGACAATGTCCTGGCAGATGCTCTCAGCAGGATTTCCCAGGGCCATCACAAATGGTCACTGGATCCCCTAGTATTGTAGGTAGTATTTGCCAGATGGGGCACCCCGCAGATAGATCTTTTTGCAGCCCCAGACAATCACCAACTCCCCCTTTTTTGCTGCAGGCCCCCAGTGTTGGGCTCAGTCCCTCTGGATGCCTTCCTTCTCAGTTGGCAAGGGAAGTTTCTCTATGCTTTCCCCCCCTTCCCTCTTCTGTTCAAGGTGCTAGTCAAAATCAGATCTCAACCCTGCAAGATGATCCTGATTGCTCCAGATTGGGCCAGACAGCCCAGGTACCCACTCCTTATGTCCTTAGCAGTCCACCTTCCCCTGTGTCTTCCCAGGAATCACAACCTGTTAACCTGTGCTCAGGGAGGGTTTGGTACCCAAATCTCAAATCTCTCAATCTCAAGGCCTGGCTCTTGAAGAGTTAGAGTTTGCTGACCCACACCCTCCCAAGGTGTATTGGATATATTGAAGGCTTCTAGGAAGCCATCCACCAGGGTACTTATAATTCAAATGGAAGAGATTTTCCATTTGGTGCTCTGGCAAACATATTTCCCAGAATCTGCTGACTTACCCACAGTCCTGGATTATATGGTGCATTTGAATACTTTAGCTGAGGCCAGCTACCCTAAAAGTGCACCTGGCAGCTGTGTCTGCTTTCTATCAGCAGGTAAACCTCTTTCTTTCGGCTCATCCTGTATTCTCCAAGTTTTTCAAGGGGTTGCTTCACACCAACCCTCCATTCAGGGACCCTGCCCCTGCCTGGGATCTTATTATTTGCATTGCTCAGCTTATGCAACCCCCTTTTGAGCCCTTGTCTTCAGCAGAGCTTAAGTACTTGACTTGGAAAACTGTGTTTTTGGTAGCCATCACTTCTGCCAGGCACATAAGTGAATTACAAGCATTGTCAGTGGAACCTGGTTTTATTTCCTTTCATAGAGATAAGGTGGTCCTCAGGACTAACAGAAAGTTCTTGCCTAAGGTGGTTTCAGACTTCCACCTTAATCAATCTATGTCTCTTCCTGTGTACTTCACTGACCATTCCTCCTCTGGCGAGAGGAGATTGCACAGTTTAGATATCAAAAGAGCCCCTAGTTACTACATAGAACGTACCAAGGATCACAGGTTTGACTCCCTCCAACTGTTCCTCACTTATGGTGAGGTTGGTAAAGGGAAACCTGCCACTAAAAGATCCATTGCCAGGTAGATTGTCTCTTGTATCCAATTTTGCTATGAAAATTGGGTAAGGTTCCTCCCTCAGGCCTGAGGGCTCACTCTACCAGAGGTACAGCTGCGTCTCTGGCTGCTGCCAGGGACATCCCTATCCTAGAGATATGTCAAGCAGCTACCTAGAAAACAGTTCACACTTTTACCAAGCATTACTCCCTGGACATCCAGGTCAGGAGTGATGCTCGGTTTGGCACAGCTGTGCTTCCGAGCCTATTTCCGAAATAGGTTCTTTCCCTCCTCCATGGAGGTACTGCTGTGTAGTCTGCATATGTCATAATATAGCAAGACTTCATGTTGTTTGAAGAAAAAATTACTCACCTTAGTAATGTTGTTTCTTCTAATGGAGTCTTGCTATATTATGACCTCCCCCCCTGCCTGCCCCTCTCAGAACCTCTACTTTTGGGATGTGGGTGGGTAGTGCATGTTGGCACTTAGTAGATGCCCACTTTATTTTTCACCCTCCTTTGGGGTGTTTGTGTTACGTTTTAAATTTTTTGGATCCCCTGACTTGAGTCTTTGTTTTGGGACCAAGAAAAATGTGTTCTTATATTTGGTAGTCAGTTGGCTAGTGTAGATTTACGGCTTCCACACAGAACCTTAGTGAGTTTTGCTCGAAAAGATCTGACAATTTGAGTTTGATTAACAACAGACAGAGTTTTCAACCGAGCTCACACTCAAAGTTCCATGCCTGGCATGGAAAGTTAACTCTTTCACCTCCGGAGCAGTTCGAAGGTTGGGACTCACTGCATATGTCATAATATAGCAAGACTCCATTAGAAGAAACAACATTACTAAGGTGAGTAACTTTTTCTTTTTGCCGTTTCTGCTCGTTGGATTCATATACTCGATGCCATGATAGTTTGATGCCGTGTTTGACATAGTTTTGTTATTTTCTATAAAGTTTCAGATTGGCGTAGAGTCTGTTTTCCTTACATTTTCCTTAAGTTGGTGTGGTTGGATCATGTCTGATTCGGGGCATAAAGATTGAAGTGCGGAGACTTCCCCAATGCATCGGTGCCCTATGGAAGTTGGCATTCTGTAACAGACCCACATGACCAATGTTTCACTTGCCTAGGGCCGAACCACGACATGGATCGCTGTGACACCTGTTTTAGTATGGATTACCGCACGTTAGAGATCCACACGGTGAGGTTGGGCCGAGAATCCACCCCACCCCCCCAACCTTTGGTGGTTGGCATCTCATGAGGGCCACTAAGGCAAGGACCTTGGGCCGCCCCCACCCCAGCTGCTATACACATCGGCAGTGAGCAGGCCTCCGCTGGCTCAGGTCTTGCTGAGCCCGGACGCCTGGGCGAGCGGTTAGGCGAACAGTCAGCCTCTTCCCTGGGGGCGCCTGTCAGAGGTCTGTGGCCCAGTTCCTCTTCGGAAATCTGATTACCCCGTGTCGAGGCTCAGCTATACACAGGCCTGCATCAGTGGTGCCTTTGAGGCTTCGGCAGTGTGGTCTTGGCTCCTTGCACAGATTGCAGTGCCGGTGAGTGAGACTGAACCCTCGCTGCTGCAGAGTCTCCTCCCAACACCGTCCTCGGTGCCAGGGTGGATAGAGTAACTGGGGTTGCTTCTCTCGGGGTCGCTGTGATCTCCTCCTCTGATTTGGAGGATGATCATGCTGATTCGGATTGGCAACAGAGCTCTCGGTACGCTCTCCGGGATCCTCACGAGGTAATTGTCCGTGAGTTCTGTTCATAAGGCCGACGCTTGGTCGCGGCAACTTCTTCCTCTGTTGGTGATGCTGAGGACTTCGGTGCCTTATTGGGCGATGGTACCAGTTGCGGCGCTATTCCCGATGATGGTGCTGAGGTCAATGACAGTGCCGCAGTCGATGCCTCTTTTGGCAGTCAGTGCCGCGATCATCGTCGTCCCCGAGGTCAGCGCCGCAGTCGGTGACTGTCTCAGTGCCGCTGCTGATGTCCGTGCCATCCTGGCTGAAGGTGCCACCTCATGGGGCTGTCCCCGTTGGGGACACTGGCTTCGGTGCCGACACAGAGTTTGAGGGGGAGTCAGAGGCCGACCCTGGTGCCAACTTTTCTCCACTTCCCCCGCGAGCAGTGTCCATGGTGGGACAACTCTCTAAGAGCAGGCCTAGGTCCTCTGGGTTGGGGGGCTGGGGTCCCGTTCCACCTCACGCTTCCCCCAGTGGCTTCGACCACCCTGGGATGGAGTCGGAGTGCTGGGACAGGCACCCCCTCCCCATCTAGGGGTTGGAGTCTTGCAGCGGGTCGGAACAGGGGCTTCCCTTTTGGGCCTGCTGGCTCAGGGAGATTTGAGCAGCAGGTGGGCTCTGGACAGCGCACCCTCCTCGCTTCAGAGGGGTCCTCCGCTTGTCCCCACAGCCCTGGCAGAGAGGTTCCGGTCTCTCACGATCATACTGCCCAGCCGTCATCCCCCTCAGCATCTCTCTCTTCCCCCCCACCTTCTCCCAGGTCTTTCTGATCCCTTGGGACCTCTTACTTGGGAGCAGTATAGCCAGGGCGATGGCGAGTGCTTTCCCTATCTATTACGGGGCCATGGATGAGATGATGATCGCATTTCCTCTTCCTGCACCGTCCTTCCCTATGTAGACTCCTTCCACCTTGTACTGATCTTCTGATATTGACTTCATGGAGTGAAGCAGCTCCTGGTGACAATGATGGAGGAACTCAACCTCACCCCCACAGTTCAACACAGTCCTGCACATGTGACGATGGTGTTCCTTGGGGAATTCAGCCAGGAATCAGTGGTGATCCGTCCATGGCTTCGTCCCTGTCTGGCAGTCCCCCGCCTCTGCTTTCCTAGCCCCTGCCAGCACAGGTATTGCACTCCCTTGAGGTCTCCAGGGTCTTTGCCCCACCCCACTTCAGGCTTGGAGTGGCTGGACACCGCTTCTGGGCATCTGCGCCTAACAAGAGACCGTCTTCCAGATGCGGACTCTGCGGAGTTCAACCTCTGGAGCAGGAGGATTTTTGTCTCGGCGTGTGTCTTGTTATCCATAGCTGCTGATCAGGCACACATGGTGGCCTATGAAAGGCACCTGTGGGCTTCATTAGGACAAATCCTGGTGGCATGCCTGATAGCGAGGCAACCAGGTGGGCCATCGCCATTTCCATGCGGGGCCTAGACACCAGGCGCAGACATCTTACGACGCCAGCACTGTCGTCTCCAGGATTGTGGGATCTGCAGTCTGCATTAGGCGTATGGCGTGGCTTCGCCTCTGCTGGTTGTCACCGTTGGCCCGACATAGGGTGACTGCCTCGCCTTTCCGGGGAGGCCCGGTTTTTCTCCCACATGGCCAGCTGCGAACTGTCTGGGCGCCCTCCCTCTCCGGCAGATCAGTAGACTCGTCCTGGCTCTGAATAACAGTGGTTCAAATGGTCTTGCGTATTCTGACCTTATGCAGTTAGCCCCAGCACTTGAACTGCTCCAGAGAGGAAAGAGTTAACTCTATGCCAGAGCATAGAACACTGAGCTCAAGCTCGGTTCAGACCTCTTTCTGCTGCACTTTGAAAAGTAACCGTCAGATTCTTTACTCCGCTTAACTGAACAGTCGCTCCAGAGTTCTCTCCTTCGTTATCAGTTCGGTACAGTAAAAAAGCGTTGGTTTTTAAACCGCTGTTTCTTTTTATTTAAGTTCAGATTCGGTCTGCAGTACAGTAAGTACTTTAGGTAGTGGAATAGTGTTGCTTCTGTGGAAATGATAAAAGCAATATTTCAATTGGTTCGGCTGAACTGATTGGCTGTATTTTTCTCTTAAAGTTTTGCGGTTTTCTAAATTTAGTGTGAGGTACCGATCCTTATCGGTTTCCCCAAATACCCGTGACACGGTTAGGAACCGATTAGGGAGTCTTGCCTGGCATTTGCCGAGTAAAGGGTAAGTTTTTAGGATGGCTTTGTCTGAGAAACTCAAAAGAAAAAACGGGCCCACTGGATTTCAACACTGCAGTGAGTGTGGGGAGGCCTTTGTTAAGGCTGATCCCCACACCACCTGTGTTTACTGTCTGGGTTTTGACCACCTTGATTCAGACTGCCAGATATGTAAAACGTTTTCTAAGGCCACCCTGGATAAAAGATTGGGTAGGTTTAGGAAAAGGGAGGCCGAGAAGTCCGCTGACCCGGATGGCCAGTCCGGTTCGGTTCCAACCGACCTTGAGGGAATGCCCACTGATCTGGGAGAGAATCCCTTGGGCAAAAGGAGAGCCAATCGTGAGGGGTCAGTTCTGGCAAAAAAAAAGAAAAGTCAGCCGGTTCGGATCCAGAACCGCATCGTCCAACCGCTGAGGAAATTGCTAGGGCGATTAGTATAGTTGAATCGCTCCGTTCGTTTCTGGCTGATCCAACGCCTCCCGGTAGACGTTCGGTTAGGTCGGTTCCTCCGGTTTCGGACTATTCCCCAGAAGACTACTATAAACCAGATCTGGAGGGGATGAAGATTACTATGATGATGGTGATGGTGTAGAAGGTCTGGATGAGCCCATAGAACCGGACATCTCCCCAGACAGACCTTCTGGTGTTTCCCCTCCTCGGCTTTCTGAGTCCCTTTCCCACTTTATGTTGTACAGAAAAGTGGCAGAAACCCTCCAGCTCCCACTAGATGAAGCTGTCGAGGAGCAAGAGGAGCCGGACTACGTGGAGATGATGGACATCCCAGAGTCCAGGAGATTGTCTGTTCCCCTTCACAAATCTTTTTGGAAACAGACACAAAAGTTACTTAAAACTCCAAATTCTTTACCTCCTGTGGACAGATGAATTTATTTATTTTATTTATTTATTTGTACATCGGTTTACAATCTTTGAGCCAGAGGCTCATTTCCAAAGGTACCTCGTCACAATGAGGACAAAACAGACAGTAAATTTTGGTTACAGTAAAGTGTTACATACATACATACATAGACAATATATTTTTGATGATATGATTTTTGATGGACAAGAGGTATATGTTGTCAGGTCCAGTTACAGAGTACTCGTACCGGCAATGCAGCCATGTTGAGGTCATGCAGGCTACAGCCTGTGATAAGGTTAACATACCCTTGGCTTCACACACTCCCAGATAAAGACTCCAGGCAGTTGGATGCCATGGCTAAAAAACAGTACATGGCATCTTCCTTGGGACTCGGGCAGGCTAACTATATGGCCTATCACAGCCAGATGCCAGAAGTCTAGATGGGATACTGTTCTGGAATTGGCAAAACAGGCCTCCCTCCAGCTTGCCAAGGAGCCGGAGGAGGTGGCTGCTGATGGGATTGAGTCATCAAAAATCCAGTTTCATGCTGCTGTGGACTCCAATGATGTGTCATCACGAGTCATGGCTAAATCTGTGGCTCTTCGGAGACTGGCTTGGCTCAGATGTACTAGCCTATCACAGGACACCCAGGCTAAGGCCATGGATTTCCCTGTTATGGAGAATTCTCTGTTTGAGGAGCAGACAAGAGAATTTTATATGAAGAAAATGGACGTGTACAGGACCACCTTCAGGAGTGCACAGGCCAAGGAAAGGCAGGCAACTCCTCAAAAGCAGCAATCTGGGGGCAGGGGCAGGCCTATTCACAGGCCTTTCTACCAGGTACAGGCCTCCTCCCCTTTTCCTCGGTGGGGGGTTCTTCAGAAGGAGAGGCAGAAGAGGGATGAGCAGGGCTGCATCCTCCTCTCAGTCTAAGGCTTCTGCCAAGCAGACACCTTGATGTGTGAGCCCGGATCAGCTCCCCAATTCCTGTAGGAGGCAGGCTGACTAGCTTACTACTTCCAGGCCTGGAAGTCTGTTACCTCAGACAAGTGGGTCCTGGAGGTAGTAAACCAGGGACTGGCCCCCAGCTTCAAATAATTTCCAAAGCTGAGGGTCTGGTCTTTTCCACCTGTAAACATCTCTGAAACCATTGCCCTAGAGGCAGAGATTTCGTCTCTGCTGGCTCTCAGAACCATAGAGAAAGTTCCTACATCTGACAGGGGCAAAGGTCTGTACTCCAAATACTTCCTTTCCCCGACAAAGACAGGGGAGTGGCAGCCCATCCTAGATTTAAGATACTTAAACAAGCACCTAGTAAAGCCAAAATTCAAAATGGTGACTCTGGGAGTAATTCTTCCCTCTCTAAGGCCACAGGATTGGCTAGCCTCCCTGGACCTCAGGGATGCCTATTTTCACATTCCCATCAGGTGCTCCCACGAAAAGTACCTCAGATTCGAACTGCTTTCAGGCCATTATCAGTTCAGAGCAATGCCCTTCGGCCTAACATCAGCTCCAGTGGTGTTCACAAAATGCCTAGCAGTAGTCGTGGCATTCCTAAGGAGACAAAACATTTCCATATTCCCATACCTGGATGACTGGCTCATTGTGGGTCATTCTCCAAACCAAGTCAAGTCAAACCTGCAAGTGACCCAGCAAGTGCTCACTTCTCTAGGATTCCTCCTCAGTCTTCCAAAATCAATTCTCAAACCAGTGCAACTCTTGACCTTCATAGGGGTAGAGTTGGATACTGTCAAAGCAAGAGCCTTTCTTCCTCTGGTAAGGGTAAAGGCCCTTCAAACAACATGAAGTCTTCTTGTATTCTGACCTATGCAGTTAGCCCCAGCACTTGAACTGCTCCAGAGAGGATAGAGTTAAATTCTATGCAGGGCATAGAACGTTGAGCTCGAGCTCGGGTTCAAACCTCTGTCTGCTGCACCTTGAAGTGTAACCATCAGATTCTTTATTCCACCTAACTGAACAGTCACTCCGGAGATTTCTTCTCTGCTCACAGTTCTCGGTTGGTTAAAGTTGTTGGTTTTACCAATAAATTCTTTGTTTTTTCAGTTCAGATCCTTGTCTGTGGTACAGTAAGTACGTAGGTAGTGGACTAGATTTGCAAAAACTTGTGAAAATTGTAAACTTGATATTCCAACCGGTTCGGCTGAACCAGTTGCTGTGTAAAACTTGTGTTGTTGTTTTTTTCCTTGAATTTTGTGTGTGGTGCCAGTCCTTGTCGGTTTAAAAAAAAAAAACTGTGTTTTTACGTTTTTTTCAAATATCCGTGACACGGTTAGAAACCGATAAGGGGTCTTGCCTGACTGAAACCAAGTAAAGAGTAAGTTTTCTGATTAAGGATGGCTACGTCTGAGAAATCGGGCCCACTGGGTTTCAACACTGCAGTGCGTGTGGAGAGGCCTTTGCTAAGACTGATCCCCACACCACTTGTGTTTATTGTCTGGGGTTTGACCACCTTGATTCAGACTGCCAAATTTGCAAGAATTTCCCTAAAGCCACCTTGGATAAAAGATTGGACAGGCTTAGGGAAAAGGAGGCAGAGAAATCCGCTGACCCGGATAGCCTGCCCGGTTCGGTTCTGACTGAACCAGAAAGAGTGCCCTCTGACCAGGGGGAGACTCCGGGCAAAAGGAGAGCAGATTCCAAGGGATTAGGTCAGTTGAAAAGAAAAATCAGCCGGTTCGGATCCAGAACCGCATCATCCGAGCGATTCGCATAGTGGAATCGCTTCGTTCAGTTCCCTCTGATCTGGCACCTTCTGGCAGCCGTTCAGTTCAGTCGGTTCCTCCTGTTCAAGATTATACCCCTGAAGATTTTTATGAACCGGACCTGGAGGGGGATGATGATTATGATGATGATGAAGGGATAGGTCTGGATGAGCCCATAGAACTGGACATTTCCCCAGACAGGCCTTCTGGTGTTTTCCCCTCCTAGGCTTTCTGAGTCCCCTTCCCACTTTATGTTGTACAGGAAAGTGGCAGAAACCCTCCAGCGCCCTATGGAAGAAGCTGTTGAGGAACAAGAGGAGCCTGACTACGTGGAGATGATGGACATCCCAGAGTCCAAAAGGTTGTCTATTCCCCTTCATGAGTCTTTTGGGAAACAGACACAAAAGTTGTTAAAAACTCCAAATTCATTACCTCCTGTGGACAGATGGATGGACAAGAGGTACATGCTGTCAGGCTCAAGTACGGAGTACTTGTACCAACAGTGCAGCCACGTTGGGGTTGTGCAGGCTACAGCCTGTGATAAGGCTAACATTCCCTTGGCTTCACACCCCCCAGATAAAGACTCCAGGAAGTTGGATGCCATGGCAAAGAAGCAGTACATGGCATCTTCTTTGCGACTCAGGCAGGCTAATTACATGACCTATGCAGTCAGGTATCAGAAGTCCAGGTGAGACACTGTACTGGAACTGGCTAAGCATGCCTCCCCCCAGTTTGCCAAGAAGCTGGAGGAGGTGGCTGCTGATGGGATTGAAGCACTGAAGATCCAATGTCATGCTGCTGTAGACTCCAATGATGTATCATCTAGAGTCATGGCTACATCTGTGGCTCTTTGGAGATTAGCTTGGCTCAGGTGTACTAGCCTATCTCAGGATACCCAGGCTAAGGCTATGGATTTCCCTGTATTTAATAATTCTCTGTTTGGGGAGCAGACAGAATTACATGAAAAAGATAAATGAATACAGGACCACCTATAGTAGTGCACATGCCAAGAAAAGGTAGGCAACTCCTCAAAGGCAGCAAGCTAGGGGTACAGACAGGCCTTTTCATAGGCCTTTTTACCAAGCACAGGCCTCCTCTCCTTTTTCATAGAGGGGGTTCTTCAGAGGGAGGGGCACAAGGGGGATGAGCAGGGCTGCATCCACCTCTCAGCCTAAGACTCCTGCCAAACAGACACCCTGATGTGTCAGCCTGGGTCGACTCCCCCATTCCTGTAGGAGGCAGGCTGGCTTACTACTTCCAGGACTAGAAGTCTGTTACCTCAGACAAGTGGGTCTTGGAGGTAGTAAGCCAGGGACTGGCTCTCAGCTTCAAAAATTCCCAAAGCTGAGAGCCATATCTTTTCCACCTGCAAACAACTCCGAAACCATTACCCTAGAGGCAGAGGTTTCATCTCTACTGGCCTTAAGGGCCATAGAGAAAGAGAGTTCATACACTCCACAGGGGCAAAGGTCTGTACTCCAGGTACTTCCTTACCCCCAAAAAAAGAAGGGGAGTGGCGGCCCATCCTTAACTTAAGATGCCTGAACAAACATCTGTTAAAGTCAATGTTCAAAATGGTGACTCTAGGAATAATTCTTCCCTCTCTAAGGCAAGGGGACTGGCTAGCCTCCCTCGACCTAAAGGATGCCTACTTTCACATTCTCGTCCGGTGCTCCCACAGAAAGTACCTCAAGTTCGAACTGCCTTCAGGCCATTACCATTTCAGAGCAATGCCCTTCGGCCTAACATCAGCTCCAGTGGTGTTCACAAAATGCCTAGCAGTAGTCGTGGCATTCCTAAGGAGAAAGAATATCTCCATATTCCCATACTTGAACGACTGGCTCATAGTGGGTCAGTCTCCAGACCAAGTCAAGTCAGATTTGAAAGTGACCCAGCAAGTGCTCACTTCTCTAGGTTTCCTTCTCAGTCTTCCCAAGTCAGTTCTCGAGCCAGTGCAACTTTTGACCTTCATAGGGGTAGAACTAGACACTGTCAAAGCAAGAGCATTTCTTCTCTTGGTAAGGGTAAGGGCCATCATAGAGTTGGATTCGTCCTTCCACTTTCTGGTTTCTCAACCAGTAAGGCACTTCCTTCAGCTTCTGGGCCACATGGCAGCTTCCACTGCAGTGGTCCAAGGGGCCAGATTTCAGATGAGGGTCATTCAGTCTCACCTGAGGGCCTTTTGGTCTCAGAAAAAAGATCCTCTAACCAAACTTATTCCAGTGACTCAGACTCTGATCCATGCTCTTCAATGGTGGCAGGATCAGGACAATCTCAGACAAGGGGTCCCATTCATCACTCAGCCTCACTCCGTGGTTCTAACCACAGATGCTTCTCTCCCAGGAGGTGGGGAGCTCACCTGGGGACACTCACAGCCCAGGGAGTGTGGTCCACTCGGGAGTCTCTTCTCCACATCAGTCTTCTGGAGCTCAGGGCAGTTTACCTGGCCCTGCAAGCCTTCTCACAATCAGTACAGAACAAGGTGGTACAGGTCAGGACAGACAACACCACCACCATGTGGTACATCAACAAGCAGGGAGGCACTCAGTCTACGGCCTTGTGCACTGAAGCCATGACATTATGGTCCCTGGCTTATTCTCTACAGATGTCTCTGGTAGCAGTCCATCTTCCAGGGAAGGACAATGTGCTAGCAGATGCATTGAGCAGGATTTCCAAGGGCCCTCACAAATGGTCCCTGGATCCCCTAGTGTTAAAAGTGATCTTTTCAAGGTGGGGCACTCCAGAGATAGAAACATAGAATTTGACGGCAGATAAGGACCGCTTGGCCCACCCAGTCTGCCCATTTCCCTACCTGATGGATAAGCTGCAGATCCTAGTTAACCAGCAGCCTACTTCTTCCTACCCCCACCCCCTAGAATTGCCTTATGACTGTCCCATGCATGCTTGAATTCCACCACTGTTTTGACTCCACAACCTCCTCTGGAAGGCCGTTCCATACATCCACAACCCTCTCTGTGAAAAAATACTTCCTTAATTACGCCTGAGTCACTTCTATCTCTTCAAATTGTGCCTCTTGTTCTTGCACACCTCTTTTTGAAAGATGCTACCTCTTGGACTTTGTTGATTCCTCTAGGTACTTGAAAGTTTCTATCATGTCCCCCTCTCCTCCTTTCCTCGAGGCTATACATGTTAAGCTCCTAAGTCTCTTCATATGTCTTCCAGTGCATACCCTGCACCATTTTAATTGCCCTCCTCTGGACAGCTTCCATCCTGTCTATGTCTTTGCGGAGATTGGGTCTCCAGAACTGCACGCAGTACTCCAGATGGGGTCTCACCAGCTGTCTGTACAGAGGGATAATAACTTCTTGTTTTCTACTGGTGATGCCTCTCCCTATGCATCCCAGTATCCCCCCAGCCCTCCTTGCTGCCCTCCCACATTGCTTGCCCACCTTTAGGTCATCTGATATGACTACCCCCAGGTCCCTTTCCATTTTTGTTGTTGTTAGTATCTCACCCCCCATTGTGTACTCTTCCCCTGGGTTTTTGTTTCCCAGGTGCATTACCTTGCACTTCTTAGCATTGAATCTAAGCTGCCATACATTTGACCATTCCTCTAACCTTGCCAAGTCCCTTCTCATCCTTTCCACCCCACCTTGTGCATCAACTCTGTTGCAGATCTTTGTGTCATCTGCAAAGAGACATACTTTTCCTTCCAGTCCCTCTGCAGTGTTGCTTATAAAGACATTGAAGAGGACCGGTCCTAATACTGAACCCTTGGGTACCCCACTACTAACCCCCCTTTCTTCAGAGTGGACTCCATTTACTATTACTCTCTGTGTCCTATTCTCCAGCCAATTCTTTACCCAGGCTTGGGACCCACCCGGCTGGCTAACTTGTATATTAATCTTTTGTGTGGGACTGTGTCAAATGCCTTGCTAAAGTCTAGGTAGGCCATGTCCACAGCCCCTCCCTGATCTACTGCTTTGGTCGCTCAGTCAAAGAAATCTATCAGATTTGTCTGGCATGACCTTCCCGCTGTGAATCCATGCTGCCTTGGGTCCTGTGCCCCTCTGGCCTCTAGATACTCAACAATTCTTTCCTTCAGAAGTGATTCCATCATTTTCCCTACCACTGAGGTTAAACTAACAGGACTTGGGCTAGGGAGCCTATCTGGGGGCACACAAGACACAGGGGTCTTTGTCCGACCAGGAGCTTATGCTCCACATCAATGTTCTGGAGACCAGGGCGGTTCTTTACGCTCTCCAGGCATTCCAGTCCCTTCTGGTACCGGGATCACTTCTGGTCCAGATGGACCTTATGTCCACAGTCTGGTACGTCAACAAACAGGGTGGATCCCGGTCGTACCCTCTCTGCAGAGAAGCAATGAGGGTCTGATACTGGGCGATCCAGCACAGCCTTTACTTGACAGGAGTCCACGTACCAGGCATAAGCAACGTCCTGGCGGACAGTCTCGGTCGATCAGTGGCCAGGGCCCACAAGTGGGAGCTAAAGTCAGGGGTGGTCGAAGAACTCTTTCTTTGATGGGGTCATCCAGACTTAGATCTGTTCGCCTCCCCATTCAACGCGAAACTACCCAACATTTGCTCGCTCGTTCCCAGGCATGGTGCTTTTTGGTGAGACGCACTGTCTCTCTCTTGGACAGGGAGGCTTCGCTATGCTTTTCCTCCCTTTCCTCTCATTCAGAAGGTTCTGGTGAAACTTCAGCAAGAGGGAGCTCATGTGATTCTTTTCGCTTCTACCTGGCCACGCCAAATTTAGTATCCTCTTTTGCAGCAACTGGCACTGGAACCTCTGGTCCCTCTACCATTTTCACATGACCTTCTGACACAGTAACAGGGCACCCTGGTGCACCCGAGCCTTCAGTCTCTCAATCTTCATGCATGGCACCTGTGGACATAGCAGTTTCCCGCTATGGTGTCTCCTCGCAGGTTGCACACATCTTTGTAGAAGCCAGAAAACCCTCTACTAGATCCACTTACGGCATGAAGTGGAAAAGATTTTCAATCTGGGCCCTAGCAAGGAGCTGGGATCCCTTTTCGTGCTCGGTAGCCCAGGTGTTAGAGTACCTCGAACATTTATCTGAGACGAGCCTTAGCTACTCCTCCATTAAGGTCCGTCTCTCTGAGGTGTCTGCCTACCACCTCCTGGTGGAGGGAGAAACCTTGGCTCAGTTGGAGTTTGCCAAAACCTTTTTAAAAGGCATCCTTCACTTGAAACCTCCGATCCAGAATCCCTGTCCCCCCCAGGACCTGAATTTCATGCTCGGGAAGCTTACTTTAACCCCGTTTGAACCAGCTTCTATTTGCGATTTATGCTTCCTCTCCTGGAAGACTTTATTTTTAGTCGCTGTGACTTCCGCCAGAAGGGTCTCTGAGCGCCAGGCTTTTATTGGTAAAGAACCCTATGTGATTTTCCATAGGGACAGAGTAGTCCTTCGGACTAACCCTTCCTTTCTTCCCAAAGTGGTCTCAGAAGCCACTCTGAATCAGAGCGTGGAATTACCTGTGTACTATCCCCAGCATTTCAACAGGGGGGAATACCTTCTGCACACCCTAGATGTGCACCGGATCCTGAGGTACTACACGAATTGGACTAAAGAGGTTCACAAATCCAACCAACTCTTTGTAGCCTTTGCTCCTCAGTGCCAGGGCAAGGCTTTCTCTAAACAAACCATCTCTAGATGGTTAGCCAACTGCATCCATTTTTCTTACATGAAATATGGGAAGTCCCTTCCAGGGGCAGTTAAAGGCCACTCCGCCTGCAGCGTGGTTACCTCTACTGCCTTTTTTATGAACGTGTCCACTGCAGAGATTTGTGCAGCGGCCACATGGTCGTCTGTTCACTTTAACTAAGCACTACAGTCTGGACATTGCCTCTAGGCGCAGAACAGGCTTTGCTCTTGCAGTTTTGCAAGGCCTCCTGTCATGATTCCCTATGGTGACTTCTCCTCCTGCCGGATGCACCTCAGCATGAGTTATTTTGGAGTCTGCTTGGTATTCAGTCCTATACGTGAAGACCTACTGCAGGAACCCTCTCGAAGTAAGATATTGCAGTTACGTCAGAACTTACCGTAACAGCAGCTCTTTGAGAGAGGTTCCAGCAGTAGGTCTAGTTTCCCTCCCTCCTTCCCCCAGCTCCTGGCTGTTTTTTCCTTTATTTTCCTTCCTACCTAGTCCTTTGGGCTAGAGAAGAACCAGGGTCCTAGGAGTTTTCTTTACTCCTAGCTTTTACTTACCTTTCTTTAGGTCTCTGGTGGAAAAGAACTGGAGAGCGGGCACGGGATCACCCCTTTTATAGTCAGGCTGATGTTATGTTGCCTGACGTCGGTGGCGGTCCCTGCTGATGATTGCTATCTACAAGTTTGCCGTTTGGACCTGACGCCGGGGGCGCAGTTCTATATGTGAAGACCTACTGCAGGAGCCTCTCTTGAAAATCTACTGTTACGGTAAGTTCTTATGTAACTGCAATGTTTGCATCTCTCTCAGTGGGTTCTGGACATTCTCAAAGCCTCTAGAAAACCCTCCACCAGAAAAACCTATAAATCCAAATGGAAAAGATTCAGCATTTAGTGTTCCAAGAAGCATATAACCCCAGATACTGCTGACTTGTCTACCGTTCTGGACTACATGGTTTATCTTAATGGCGTAGGCCTCAGACCAGCTACCCTCAAGGTACACTTGTCAGCTATTTCTGTTTTTCTGTCAGTGGAAAAGCCCTCCTCACTGGCATCTCATCCTGTTTTTTGTAAGTTTTTCAAGAGATTGCTTCATATCAATCCCCCCTTTAGGGATCCCACTCCTACTGTGGACCTTAATATTTGCATTGCTCAACTTGAGCAATCCCCTTTTGAGCCTCTGTCTTCAGCAGAGCTTGAGTACTTGACTTGGAAAACTGTGTTCCTGGTAGCTATTACCTCTGCCAGGCATATCAGTGAATTGCAAGCTCTGTCAGTGGAGCCTGATTTTATCTCATCCTGTTTTTTGTAAGTATCCATAGAGATGAGGTGGTCCTTAGAACCAATAGGAGGTTCTTTCCTAAAGTGGTTTCAGATTTTCATTTGAACCAGTCCATGTCTTTCCCTGTTTTCTTCACTGATCATTCTTCTTCAGGAGAGAGAATATTACACAGTTCAGATGTTAAAAGGGCTCTTAGCTACTACATTGAGCGTACTGAGGCACTCAGGTTCGACTCTCTCCAGTTGTTCCTCACTTATGGGGAAGTGGGGAAGGGCAAGCCTGCCACTAATAGAAATATTGCCAGGTGGATCGTCTCTTGTATACAGTTCTGCTATGAGAAGCTAGGCAAAATACCACTCAGGCCTGAGGGCTCATTCGACTACAGGTACAGCTGCTTCCCTGACTGCTTCCAGGGATATTCCCTTACTAGAGATATGCAAAGCAGCCACCTGGAAAATAGTCCATACATTCACCAAGCATTACTCTCTGGATATTCAGGCTAGGAGTGATGCTAGGTTTGGTACAGCAGTACTGCAGAGCCTATTCCCAAAATAGGTTTGATTCCCTCCTCCATGGAGGTACTGCTTGGTAGTCTGCACATGTCAGAATACAGCAAGACTTAATGTTGTTTGAAGAAAAAATTATTCACTTTAGTAATTGTGTTTCTTCTAATTTAGTTTTGCTGTATTCTGACCTCCCTCCCTGTCTCCCCTCTCAGAACCTGGCTTTTGGGAAGTGGGCTGGCAGGTGCAGTGTTGCACCCCATGGGTGCATTTGGGCACTCTTTCTCTTTAGAGAGGGGGAGTGGGTTTTGTCTTTTGTTTTGATAGTCATAAGTTGTTCACTACCTAGTTTTTGTTTTGGATTTCTCTATTGAGTATTTTGGGGGATCCAAAATATTTGCTGCTATTGGCTTAGTAAACTTTACAATTTCCACATAGTGGTGTTAGTATTAGCTCGTAAGAATCTGACTGTTACACTTCAAAGTGTAGCAGACAGAGGTCTGAACCGACCTCAAGCTCAACGTTCTATGCCCTGCATAGAATTTAACTCTATCCTCTCCGAGGCAGTTCAAGTGCTGCGGCTAACTGCATAGGTCAGAATACAGCAAGACTCCAATAGAAGAAACACAATTACTAAGGTGAGTAATTTTTTTCTTATTGAGCTAGCTAGCTTCTTTTCACCTTCTGGTGTCTCGACCAGCAAGGCTTTTTCTTCAACTCCTGGGCCACATGGCAGCTTCCACTGCAGTGGTCCAAGGTGCCAGATTTCAGAAGCGGGACATCCAGTTCCATTTGAGGGCTTTTTGATTTCTGAAAAAATATCCTCTAACCAAACTAATTCCAGTGACTCAGACTCTGATCCAGGCTCTGTAATGGTGGTTGGATCAGGACAACCTCAGGAAGGGGTCCCATTTATCACTTAGTCTCATTCTGTGGTTCTAACCACAGATGCTTCTCTCCCGGGGTGGGGAGCTTACCTGGGAGTCCTCAAAGTTCAGGGAGTGTGATCCCCTCAGGAGTCTTTTCTCCACATCAGTCTTCTGGAGTTCAGGGCAGTGTACCTGGCTCTACAAGCCTTCTCGGACTCGGTACAGAACAAGGTGGTTCAGGTCAGGACAGACAACACCACCACCATGTGGTACATCAACAAGCAGGGAGGCACTCAGTCTACAGCCTTGTGCATGGAAGCCATGAAATTATGGTCCCTGGCTTATTCTCTACAGATGTCTCTGGTAGCAGTCCATCTTCCAGGGAAGGACAATGTGCTAGCAGATCCATTGAGCAGGATTTCCAAGGGCCATCACGATTGATCCCTGAATCACCTAGTGTTAAAAGTGATCTTTTCAAGGTGGGGCACTCCAGAGATGGATCTCTTTGCAGCCCCAGACAATCACCAACTTCCTCTCTTTTGTTGCAGACCCCCAGACTTGGGCTCAGTCCCCCTGGATGCTCTACTTCTGGATTGGGAGGGGAAATTTCTGTATGCCTTTCCTTCTCTCTGCTGTGGGTGGTCAGCTCGGACCGCCACTTCAGACACTGCCTGCCCCTTTGCTGAAAATCCGGCCGTCTTTGGGATCCCTCCTGGCGGATCCAACATCCAGGCTATTGCGCCTGAGTGGCACTCTCTGCTGTGGGCGGTCACCTCGGACCACCGCTTCGGACACTGCTCGACCCTCTGCTGAAAATCCGGCCACCTTTGGGATCCCTCCTGGCAGATCCAACATCCAGGCTATCATGCCTGAGCGGCGCTCTCTGCTTTGGGCGGTCAGCTCGGATCGCCACTTTGGACACTGTCCGACCCTCTGCTGAAAATCCGTCTGTCTTTGAGATCCCTCCTGGCGGATCAAACATCCAGGTACGACCGCTGTTTATGCCATTCGAGGCAGCCGAAACCAGATTGGAGCACTGAGCTTGCAGGTGCTCCGTGATTGGTACACCCGCCTTCCTTCTGCTCACTGATTGGAGCACCACCCGCCATAGATTAATACAGCTATTTTTGGAGGCTCCTCTGCATGCTTTTCCTCCACTAAGTACTGCTTGAATTTGTAAAGGAAAACTGGATGCATCTATGCCACTTAACCCTCGTAAATTTTAAAGACGTTACTAAACTAATTTGTCTAGACATAACCTGCATTATTTAAAACAAAACTTTTGTTCCTGCCGTGTTAAATCTGCATAGTATATGCTTGTTAAATTTGCCTAATACTTTTACATTGCCTGTGTGCTATCTGCTACTTTTATTTTTCACCTCCTTTGCCCTCTTCTTTGCTCTACTGCAGTCCCCACCCTAACTTGTCTCAGTCCAAACCCTTCCCCACTGCTATTTCTACTCGTATCTTTCTCACCCCCTCTACAGATCATCATTCTGGTGTGCCCTTCCTTTGCCTTTTAACTTTCCTTTGTTAAAGTTATTACCGACCCCACCCCCTGCTGGTGGTCTGTCGCCACCTTCCCGCCCCTGTAATCGCAGTTTTTTTTTTTTTTTCCTTCTTCTCTCCTTCTACTATAATAGCGGCGTCTTCAAACAACATGAAGTCTTGCTATATTATGACATATGCAGTGAGTCCCAACCTTCGAACTGCTCCAGAGGTGAAAGAGTTAACTTTCCATGCCAGGCATGGAACCTTGAGCGCGAGCTTGGTTGAAAACTCTGTCTGTTGTTGCTCAAACTCAAACTGTCAGATTCTTTACTCCACTCACTGAACAGTCGCCTCGGAGAGTTCTCCTTCTGCTCGGTTCGTTTGTCGGTTAAAAGTCATTTTTCGGTTTCTTGACCGAAATTAAACGGCAATCGGTCGGTTCAGCTCTGTCTGTGGTATTGTAAGTAATAGATAGGCTTACATTTATTTTCTTCTGTGTGGAACTTGTAAATGTCTTTTCGTTCGGTTTGAACCGATCAGGTTATTTAAAAAATACTTTTAGTCCTTTAGGATAAAGTTCCCGGTTCTTATCGGTTCTAAAAAAGGATTTCATTACGGTTTTTTCCACGACCCGTGACACGGTTGGGAACCGATAAGAGAGTCTTGCTTGGCGGATTGCCACTAATGGGCAAGTTTGGTTAGGCTGGCACTATGTCTGAGAAACCCAGAAGAAAAACCGGGCCCACTGAGTTTCAGCACTCTGGTCTCTGTGGGGAAGCCTTTGCTAAGGCTGACCCACACACCACCTGTGTATATTGTCTGGGGTTTGACCACCTCAATGCAGACTGCCAGATCTGTAAGAATTTTCCTGCTGCCACTGTGGAAAAGAGAGTTGGTAGGCTCATTGAAAGGGAGGCCAAAAAGTCCGCTGATCCGGATGGCCAGCCCGGTTCGGTACCAACCGAACCGGAGGGAGTGCCCTCTGACCAGGGCGATACTTCCTCGGGCAAACGAAGAGCCAGCTCTGAGGAGCCGGTTCCAACTAAAAGGACTAGACAGTCAGCTAGTGTGGAGCCAAAAGTTCTTTCTCCAACCGCTGAGGAAATAGCTAAAGCAATTCAAATTGTCCAGTCTCTTTCTCCGGTTCCGTCCGAACCGACACCATCAGGGAAGCGCTCGGTCTGGCGGTTCCACCGGTTCAAGATTATGATTTTGAGGATTTTTATGAACTGGAGGAAGGGGAGGAGGAGTATGAGGAGAGTGAATGTGATTTTGAAGGTCTGGATGTGCCCGTTGAACCAGACATCTCTCCAGACAGACCGTCAGGGGTTCCCCAGGCTATCTGAGTCCCCTTCTCATTTTATGTTCTATAAGAAAGTTGCTGAAACTCTCCAACTCCCTGTTGAGGAAGCTGTTGATGACCAAGAAGAGCCTGATTATGTAGAAATGATGGATATTCTAGAGTCTAGGAGACTGTCTATTCCTTTGCACAAATCCTTTAGGAAACAGACAGTAAAAATTCTAAAAACTCCTCACTCTATCCTTCCTGTTGATAAAAGGATGGACAAGAGGTATACATTATCAGGCTCTGATACGGAGTTCCTCTATCAGCAATGCAGCCATGTGGGGGTAGTGCAGGCTGCAGCCTGTGACAAGGCAAATATTCCTCTAGCCTCTCACCCTCCTGAAAAGGACTCCAGGAGAATGGATGCCATGGCAAAGAAACAGTACATGGCAGCATCTTTAGGACTCAGACAGGCAAATTATATGGCTTATGCTGCTGGTACCAGAAATCCAGATGGGACACTGTGCTGGCCTAGCAAAAACAGGCCCCTGACCAGCTTGCCAGAGAGCTGGAGCAGGTGGCTGCGGATGGTATTGAGGCATCCAAGGTGCAATTTCATGCTGCAGTAGACTCTAATGATGTATCATCAGAGTCATGGCTACATCTGTGGCTCTTCGCAGAATGGCCTGGCTCAGATGTACTACCCTGTCACAGGATACCCAGTCTGAGGCTATGGATTTTCCTGTGGTGGGCAATTCTCTGTTTGGGGAGCAGACAGAGAATTATATGAAGAAAATGGATGAATATAGGACCACCTATAGGAGTGCACAGACCAAAGAAAGGCAAGCCACTCCTCAAAGGCAGCATGTCAGGGGCAGGGGCTGGCCTTTTCATAGGCCTTTTTACCAAGCCCAGGCCTCCTCTTCTGCTTATGCCCAGAGGGGGTTCTTTAGAGGAAGAGGCAGACTGGGTAGAAGTAAGCCTGCTTCTACCCCTCAGCCCAAAGCCCCTGCCAAGCAGACTTCCTGATGGGGTGGCCAGGGCCGATTCTCCACTACCGGTAGGGGGCAGGCTGGCTTACTTTGTCCAGGACTGGAAGTCTTTAACATCAGACAAGTGGGTCCTGGAAGTAGTAAGCCAGGGACTGGTTCTCAGCTTCAAAAAATTTCCGAAGATGAGAGCCAGGTCCTTTCCACCTGCAAATCCATCAGAGGCACTTGCCCTAGAAACAGAAGTTTCTACCCTCCTGGCTCTCAGAGCTGTGGAAAGGGTTCCATCCCTACACCAGGGCAAAGGGTTGTACTCCAGGTACTTCCTTACCCCAAAAAAGACAGGAGAATGGCGGCCCATCCTGGATCTCAGATATCTAAACAAGCACCTTTTAATACCAAAATTCAAAATGGTGACTCTGGGAATTATTTTACCCTCTCTAAGGCCAGGGGACTGGCTAGCCTCCCTGGACCTCAAGGATGCCTACTTCCATGTTCTTATCAGAAGCTCCCATCGAAAGTACCTCAGATTCGAACTGCCCTCAGGCCATTACCAGTTCAGAGCAATGCCCTTCGGCCTCACCTCTGCCCCGAGGGTATTCACAAAATGCCTGGCAGTAGCAGTTGCCCACTTAAGAAGGCAAAAGATTGCCATCTTTCCCTCTCTGGACGACTGGCTCATAGTAGGCCAGTCTCCAGACCAGGTCAAACTACACCTTCAGGTAACTCAGCAACTGCTCACATCTCTAGGTTTCCTTCTCAATCTTCCAAAGTCAGTTCTAGAGCCTGTCCAGCTTCTCACCTTCATAGGCACAGAACTGAACACAAAAGAGGCCAGAGCCTTCCTTCCTCTGGAAAGAGGAAGGACCCTGGTCTCTCTGGCCTCCTCTTTCACCCTGCAGGTCTCTCGACCAGCAAGGCATTTTCTACATCTCCTGGGGCACATGGCTGCTTCTACAGCAGTAGTGCAGGGAGCAAGATTTCAGATGAGGGACGTCCAGTTCCATTTGAGAGCCTTTTGGTCTCAAAGGAGACCCTCTAACCAAATTGATCCCAGTGACTCGAACCCTGATCCAGGCCCTTCAGTGGTGGCAGGACCAGAGCAATCTTAGACAGGGGTCCCTTCACCCCAGTCTCACTCCTTAATCCTTACTACAGATACATCCCTCTTGGGGTGGGGAGCTCATGGGCGACCTCACTACCGGGATTGTGGTCCCAAGGAATCTCTGCTCCACATCAATCTGTTGGAACTCAGAGAAGTTTTTCTAGCACTTCAAGTTTTTTCCACATCTGTTCAGAACAAGGTTGTACAGGTCAGAACAGACAACACCACTACAATGTGGTACATCAACAAGCAAGGAGGCACTCGGTCTACGGCCTTGTGCACCGAAGCAATGAAGTTGTGGTCTCTGGCTTATTCCCTGAACGCCTCCCTTACGGCAGTTCACCTCCCAGGCAAGGACAATGTCCTGGCAGATGCTCTCAGCAGGATTTCCCAGGGCCATCACGAATGGCACTGGATCCCCTAGTACTAGAGGTAGTATTTGCCAGATGGGGCACCCCGCAGATAGATCTCTTTGCAGCCCCAGACAATCACCAACTTCCCCTTTTTTGCTGCAGGCCCCCAGTGTTGGGCTCAGTCCCTCTGGATGCCTTCCTTCTCAATTGGGAAGGGAAGTTTCTCTATGCTTTTCCCCCCTTCCCTCTTCTGTTCAAAGTGCTAGTCAAAATCAGATCTCAACCCTGCAAGATGATCCTGATTGCTCCAGATTGGGCCAGACAGCCCTGGTACCCACTCCTCATATCCTTAGCAGTCCACCTTCCCCTGTGTCTTCCCAGGAATCACAACCTGTTAACCTGTGCCCAGGGGAAAGTTTGGTATCCGAACCTCAAATCTCTCAATCTCAAGGCCTGGCTCTTGAAGAGTTAGAGTTGCGACCTACACCTCTCCCAAGGTGTATTGGATATCTTGAAGGCCTCTAGGAAGCCTTCCACCAGGGCTACTTATAATTCCAAATGGAAGAGTTTTCCATATGGTGCTCTGGAAATATTCCCCAGAATCTGCTGACTTGCCCACAATCCTGGATTATTTGGTGCATTTGAATTCTTTGGGGCTGAGACCAGCTATTCTAAAAGTGCACCTGGCAGCCGTGTCTGCTTTCTTATCAGCAGGTAAACTTTCTTCTTTTTCAGCTCACCCTGTATTCTCCAAGTTTTTCAAGGGGTTGCTTCACACCAACCCTCCATTCAGGGACTTTGCCCCTGCTTGGGATCTTAATATTTGCATTGCCCAGCTTATGCAACCCCCTTTTGAGCCACTATCTTCAGCAGAGCTTAAGTACTTGACTTGGAAAACTGTGTTTTTGGTAGCCATCACTTCTGCCAGGCACATAAGTGAATTGCAAGCACTGTCAGTGGAGCCTGATTTCATCTCCTTTCACAGAGATAAGGTGGTCCTCAGGACTAACAGAAAGTTTTTGCCTAAGGTGGTTTCAGACTTCCACCTTAATCAATCCATGTCCCTTCCTGTGTACTTCACTGACCATTCCTCCTCTGGCAAGAGGAGATTGCACAGTTTAGATGTCAAAAGAGCCCTTAGTTACTACATAGAACGTACCAAGGGTCACAGGTTGGACTCCCTCCAATTGTTCCTCACTTATGGTGAGGTTGGTAAAGGAAAACCAGCCACTAAAAGATCCATTGCCAGGTGGATTGTCTCTTGTATCCAGTTTTGCTATGAAAAACTGGGTAAGGGTTCCTCCCTCAGGCCTGAGGGCTCACTCTACCAGAGGTACAGCTGCGTCTCTGGCTGCTGCCAGGGACATCGCTATCCTAGAGATATGTCAAGCATCTACCTGGAAAATAGTTCACACTTTTACTAAGCATTACTCCCTGGACATCCAGGCTAGGAGTGATGCTCGATTTGGCACAGCTGTGCTTCAGAGCCTATTTCCTAAGTAGGTTCTGTCCCTCCTCCATGGAGGTACTGCTGTGTAATCTGCATATGTCATAATATGCAAGACTTCATGTTGTTTGAAGAAAAAATTACTCACCTTAGTAATGTTGTTTCTTCTAATGGAGTCTTGCTATATTATGAACCTCCCGGCCTGCCTCTCAGAACCTCTACTTTTGGGATGTGTGTGGGCAGTGCAATGTTAACACTGTAGATGCCCACTTTATTTTTCACCCTTTCTTTTAGGGTGCTTGGGTGTTATGTTTTAATTTTTTCTTTCTTGATTCCCTGACTTGAGTCTTTGTTTTGGGATCAAGAAAAAATGTGTTCTTGTAGTTAGTAGCAGTGGGCTAGTGTAGGTTTACGCTTCCAACAGAACCTTAGTGAGTTTTGCTCAGAAAGATCTGACAGTTTGAGCAACAACAGACAGAGTTTTCAACCGAGCTCTCGCTCAAGGTTCCATGCCTGGCATGGAAAGTTAACTCTTTCACCTCCAGAGCAGTTCGAAGGTTGGGACTCACTGCATATGTCATAATATAGCAAGACTCCATTAGAAGAAACATTACTAAGGTGAGTAATTTTTTCTTTCTTTCTCCCCTTCCCCTTAGGCTATCGCGCCTGAGCGGCGCTCTCTGCTGTGGGCGGTCAGCTCAGACCGCCACTTCGGACACTGCCCAACCCTCTGCTGAAAATCCGGCTGTCTTTGGGATCCCTGCTGGCGGATCCAACATCCAGGTACGACCGCTGTTTTTGCCCTCAGAGCTATTCGAGGAGGCAGAAACACGATTGGAGCATTGAGCTTGCAGGAGCTCCGTGATTGGTACGCCCGCCTTCCTTCTGCTCACTGATTGGAGCGCCACCCGCCGTAGACTAATACAGCTATTTTCTGTGGCTCCTCTGCATGCTTTTCCTCTACTAAGTACTGCTTGAATTTTCTCCCACCCACCCCCTCCCAGGTCTCCTTTAAATACGGCTTTATTCCACCCCCATAAGTCTATATCTTCTGTTTGACTTCTATTGGCTGTCACCTAGTAGTGCCAAATCCATCTAACCATTACCTATCGGCTCAGCTCTTTCAGCACCTAGCTTGCTTTTACTCCCTCCCTTTCTACTTCCGATGTCCACATCCTTCCATTTGCCAACATTTGCCCCACTTACAAATTACCCTGTTTACTTCCCCAGTTCTTATACTAGTAAGGTGAGTCTTGAGCTCGGAGCTTGGCCAGTCTACCTACACGTAATCCTTCTCCTGAAACATCATAACCGCAACTATGAGGGCTACCTGGCTCCTTCTCCTTGCTACATTACGTATGGCACCTTATGTAGCAAATCCTGTAGGCTGAAATTTTTCCCAAGGGGACTCGTGCCCCTCCTCGAAATGCCACTTACATAATGAATCATCGCATAGTACTTGCTGCATCCCTATGCCTCTGCCTATGGATCGGACGGAGCTTTCATCTGGGGGTGGGACCTGCACTTTATTGCCCGAACAGGGTATTCCTCCCCATCCTCCCAGTCACAATACCTGCTGGTGCCACACAGCGAGGGTTCTTGTCTTTGCAGCTCTAGGTCAGACTAGCGTAAAAAGCAAGTTGTTGCACCACTGTACTGCTATCCCAAATAGACGTGGATGGGTTAGAGCCTTCTGTTTATCCCTAGCTGCCATAAGAAGAGTTGTGCTCCTCCTCTTATTGTGCGCAGGCATGTGGAACTCAACCCTGGTCAAAGAGAAGCCCTTTTTTCGCCAGGTGACCTTACAAGCCTTAAAGGAATACGTTTTATGCATGTTAATGCATGCAGCCATCTAAAAATGTTCACCTCAATCCAGGCTTGGGTCCTCCACACCGAGCCAGATGTACTTGTGGTTTCTGAATCCTGGGCTTAGGCCAGCCACCCCCGACAAGGAGGTTAACATCCCTAACTACTTACTGTTTAGGACCGACAGACAAACCAATGGAGGTGGAGTAGCCATCTTTGGAAAAGACAAATCCTTAGTCACTACCCTCGACTCCTCTTCTAGTGCAAATGGTTTTGAATGCCTGTCTCTTAAAGTCAAAATATCCCCCTTGATGGCTGTTTGCGTCATACGGTGTTACAGGCTCCCATCTGCGGGGTCTCAGCTTTTGTCCCACCTGTCGTCCATTATGGGCCACGGGAACATTGAAACAATGATATTAGGGGATCGTAACTATGACTGGCTGTCCAAAGCCTCACTACCCCTTAAATCATTCTGTGACTCACATGGACTTATGCAACTCATTCAGGAATCAACACACCTAAACAAAAAAAAAAACATAAATAGCACCCTGCTAAGATGCCCTTGTGAGCAAGCCTCATCTCTTTTCTCAAGCTGGAATATTTTCCTCAGACATTGGTGATCACTCCTTCATTGCTGGTGTAAGAGCCGACCCCAAATCCCCTTCTACATCCAAGTTCTCCATTAAAAGGTCCAGACGCAAATTCGATCTCGCATACATCAACGAGCTGAGAGCTTCTCTGCGTTGGCTGAGTTTTTACATAGCTAAATCACTGAACACGGCCTACATCTTTCATGAAATTGTGTCATCTGCCTTAAACAACCATGCCCCCCTTGTAAAAGTCCACATAAAGGCTAGAACATGCTGATGGTTTTCTGCTGACCTCAAGGGGCGCTTTATTCGAAAGAGACAAACTTTGGAAAAAAGCTTGAAAATCAAAGAGAGATGAAGACTGGTGTCTCTTCAGATCAGCTAGGAATTCTTGCACCAAGTTGGTCAGAGAGGCCAAAGCCAATTTTACTACTTGGAATTAGATTCTGCCTTAACATGCCCTACAAAATTTTGGTCCACAATAAAAGAATTGTCCGGTTAGGAGTCTGGGACTGCGCTTCCTTCAAAAATTACTTCAGACAATGTTACCATTAATGATAGAACGGAAATCCTTCAAGCTTTCAACAACCACTTTGCCACTGCAGGCCTAGCTTTCGATACCTCGCCTGCATGTGTGCTATGTACTTATATTGATGCTCAGCCTCCGGAACCCAGCACCAGTAACGCAGTCTTTTCCTTCGTGCCTGCCTCACTGAAAGAGGTTGAAAATCTTCTTCAGATGGACACTAGGAAAAGCGCTGGTGCTGATTCCCTCGACCCCTACTTCCTTAAGATTGCAAACCATGTCCTAGCAGTACCGATCACCCACCTATTTAACCTCTCCCTATCGCAGGGGGCTCTCCTACAGCTGTAAAAAAACTGCCCACATCATCCCTCTGCTTAAATCAGGGGATACCTGAGATCTAAATAATTACAGGCCTGTATCTCTCCTCCCCATACTCTCAAAAATCGTGGAAAAAATTGGGAACACTCAGTTGAGAACCTTCTTAGACAATACAAACCTGCTAAACCCAATGTGGTCTGGGTTCAGAGCTAAGCATAGTAGTATCACGGCTCTGGCTAAGGTAACTAACAACTGGCAACATGATCTGGAGAATAGAAACTTTGCGCTGTGTTCCTGGACCTTAGCAAGGCTTTCGACACCGTCGATCACTGCCTGCTCCTCTCTACGCTAAAAACAATAGGCATGGACGCATCCTTCCTGTTCTGGTTTAACGACTTTGTCACAGATGGGCATCAGCAGGTCAAGGCTGTAGGGGAGCTCTCCTCACTCAAACCGCTAAAAGAAGGTGTACCGTAGGGATCCATCCTGGGGCCCCTGCTGTTTGCTATCTATATAAACAATATAGACATAGGTATCAAGGAGACAAATATTCACCTGTTTGCAGATAACACAGTGCTATACCTAAGCCATCCATCGCCTAAAGCTGCCTTTAGAGATCTGCCATCTGATTTCGATCTGTTGCAGTATCAGCTCCTAAACAAAAAGCTAGTACTCAACGCCAAAAAAACAAAAGCAATATTGTTTTCACCTGCTAAACACACAGCATACCCCTCTATGGTCAGGTTGGTACCCCCCATCACCACTTCACTAGGAGTAAAATTGGAATTTGTAGCAAAATTCAAGTACCTGGGGATCTGGCTGGACCATAAACTCTCCTTTGTGGATCATATCAAGGAATTACTGAAAAAACTGAGACAGAGGTTTGGTCTGTTTTTTAGGATAACTCGCCTCCTGACCAAAGAAGCTAAGACGCAGCTAGTCCAATCCACGTTCCTCTCCTTAATCGACTATGCTGGCATCATATATAGCCAGTGTGCTGCTGCCTATCTTGGTAAACTGGACACATTGTATCACAGAGCTCTAAGATTCATAACTGGCCTTCCCTTCTGCACTCACCACTGCTCCCTTTACGCAGCCGTGGGATGGTCTTCCCTCAAGTACAGGCGGAATAGACACGTGGTTCTTTGATCTTTCAGAGCTATTGCCAACAAACTCCCCCAATATATTGCTGATTGTCTGCCTCTAAGTTTGATAGGCAATTATGCACTGAGGAGTTCCTCTCTTATTTCACTGAAAGTGCCTAGGGTCAACACATGGTTCGGAAGGGCGTCCATAAGCTTCGTGCTGCCTTCTCTCTGGAATAAAATGCAGAAATCAATGAAACTGAGTACCTCTGTTAGTCCCGCAGCTTTTAAAACCTTGTTTGCAAAAACTGTTAAGGAGTTATGCAACTGCTTTCTTCGTACCTAAAATGCTCTTTTGCCTACTCCTTGCCCTGCCCTATGCTATACCACTTTTCCCTGACCACCTCCTCCTTACTAAATTTATAATCTCATGCTGCTTTCCTTACCTTTTCCTATCCCCGACCTTCCCAAAGGTGCCCTCAGCTCACTTCCCTAGCGGTCGCCATAGAGGAACTGTCCTATACCTCCCACCCTTGGCGGTGTTTTGCTCCGTACCCACACCTTCTAAAGCCTGACTTGCATCCATAAAAGTTCTGATAATACAACTGACCTACTTCTGTTGCTTCTGCTACCTGCTTCTCTTCCTCTCACCTTTTCTGTTTTTCTTACAGCCAAGATATTCCCTGATCATATTTACTTTGGCACTGTATGTATTTTCCTGCTCAGTGTTATGTATGATGATGCCTATTTATTGCGTGTATATAATTGTATTGTATTGTTCCTTGACCTTGTGTGATGTAGGTCCACCTTGTAAATGAGCTTGCTCAATGGTGTTCGCCTGGATAAATAAAGACTTGATTGATTGATTGACTTCCTTTGCTCTATTATTCAAAGTTCTGGTCAAGATAAGGTCACAGTCTTGCAAAGTGATCCTGATTGCTCCAAACTGGGCCAGACAGCCTTGGTATCCCCTGCTGCTGTCCCTATCAGTCCATCTTCCCCCTGTGTCTCCCCAGGAATCACAACCTGTTAACCTCCTCTCAGGAGAGGATCTGGTATCCCAACCTTCGGTCTCTCAATCTCAAGGCATGGCTCTTGAAGAGCTAGAATATGCAAATTTGCATCTGTCTCAAGGGGTTCTGGACATACTCAAAGCCTCTCGAAAAGCTGCCACCAGAAAAACTTATAACTCCAAATGGAGAAGATTCAGCATTTGGTGTTTCAATAAGCACATATCCCCAGATACTGCTGACTTGTCTACAGTTCTGGACTACGTGGTTCATCATAATGGCTTAGGCCTCAGGCCAGCTACCCTCAAAGTACACTTGTCAGCTGTTGCTGCATTTCTGTCAGTGGGAAAGCCCTCCTCACTGGCATCTCACCCTGTTTTCTTCAAAGGATTGCTTCATTCCAATCCCCCCCACACACACACCACCACCACCACCCCCCTTAGGGATCCTACTCCTGCTTCAGATCTTAATGTTTGCATTGCTCCGCTTGTGCAACCCCCTTTTGAGCCGTTGGCCTCAGCAGAACTTAAGTACTTGACTTGGAAAATTGTGTTCCTGGTAGCTGTTACCTCTGCCAGGCATATCAGTGAATTACAAGCTCTGTCAGTGGAGCCTGATTTTCTCATTCCATAGTAATTTAACTGATATTAACCAACATGGTTTTCAACCAGGGAGATCTTGTATGACTAACTTAATGCATTTTTTCGAATCTGTAAGTGCAGCCCTTGATGGAGGCTTGCCAGTGGATGTCATATACCTTGACTATTCAAAAGCATTCGATACAGTTTCACATAAAATATTGATTGAAATCCTTCTTAAAATGAAAATACAAAATAATAAAGTGAAATGGATTTGCTCATGGCTCACTAACTGGAGGCAGAGAGTAGCATTAAGAGGATACCAATCTGAATGGGGACCCGTGACAAGTGGGGTACCCCAGGGTTCTGGGGCCTACATTATTCAAAATATTTATTTCATCAATGCAATCTACAGGTGACACCTGGATAGTCAAATATGCAGATGATTGTAAATTGGGCTGTATAGTTAATAATGTATCATCTGCAATTAATCAGCAAAACAATCTAAATCACCTTGTACTCTAGGCAAAAGATAATAAAATGAGCTTCAATATTAAAAAATGTAAGGTTATGCACCTAGAACACAATAATATTAAAAATACCTACAAAATAATATACAATTACAAGAAATCAATAATGAAACTGATTTAGGAGTAATAATAACAAACTAACCTTTGACATGCATAATAAAATAGTTGTTAAAAAATGTCATAAAATTATTACTTGCATATTTAAAAACATGAAAAGTAGGGATCACAAGGTCATGATACCGCTTTATTCAACATTAGTCCACCCACACCTTGAATACTGTGCCCCTTTATGTGCTCCAACCACAGTTAAATGTAAAGAATTAGTAGAGGGAGTACGAAGAAGAATCACAAGACAAAACTTGAACTATGAACAAAGATTGGAACACTTGGGATTATATTCCTTACAATACAGACAAACTAGGGGTGATCTCTGCTTTACTTATAAAGCTATTAAAGATGATTATCTAATGGAAACCCTAGGGCTAGTTAGATATACTGACCTCTTTTGCGCAAGATCTCACCATTTAAAATTGAAAGGGAATACAAATAGGACAAATAAGCGTAATAACTGGTTCACTCAGAGAATAATTCCAGCTTGGAATTCTTTACTTTCTGATGTTGTAAACAGTGATAGCATAGCTATTTTTAAAAATAGACTTTATTATTATATGGGTAAAAGAAAAACATAATTTATTAAATAGCTGCTGTTGATTTGTTTCTTCCATCTGTATAGGTGGCGAGTTTCTTATGGACCATCTGGTTCCCTTAACTCATAACATCCTATGAACCTATAGGGATAAGGTGGTCCTTAGAACCAGCAGGAGGTTCTTACCCAAAGTGGTTTCAGATTTTCATCTGAACAGTCCATGTCTCTTCCTGCATTCTTCAATGATCATTCTTCTTCAGGAGAGAGAGAAAATTACCCAGTTTAGATGTTAAAAGGACTCTTAGCTACTACATTGAGCATACTAAGGTACTTAGGTTTGACTCCCTCCAGTTGTTCCTCACTTATTGTGAAGTGGGCAAGGGGTAAACCTGCTGCTAAGAGAACTATTGCCAGGTGGATTGTCTCTTGTATACAATTCTGCTATGAAAAGCTAGGCAAAGTACCTCCCTCAGGCCTGAGGGCTCATTTGACTAGAGGTACAGCTGCTTCTCCGGCTGCTGCCAGAGATATACCCTTATTAGAGATAAGCAAAGCAGCCACCTGGAAAACAGTCCATACATTCACCAAGCATTACTCTCTGGATAGCCAGGCTAGGAGTGATGCTAGGTTTGGTATAGCAGTACTGCAGAGCCTATTCCCAAAATAGGTTCCTCCCTCCTCCATGGAGGTACTGCTTGGTAGTCTGCATAATGTCAGAATACAGCAAGACTTCATGTTGTTTGAAGAAAAAATTATTCACCTTAGTAATTGTGTTTCTTCTACTGGAGTCTTGCTGTATTCTGACCTCCTCCCTGCCTCCCCTCTCAGAACCTGTATTTTGGGAAATGGGCTGGCAGGCGCAGTGTTGCACCTCAGGGGTGTACTTGGCACTCTTACGTTTTTGGAGAGGAGGAGTGGGTTATATGTTCTTGATAATTACATCTGTTCACTACCTAGTTTTTTGTTTTGGATTTCTCGACTTGAGTCTTTTGGGGGATCCAAAATATTTGGTTGCCTTTTGGTTAGTAAATTTTACAATTTCCACATTGTGGGGGTAGTGTTAGTTCGTAAGAATCGAACGGTTACACTTCAGAGTGCAGCAGACCGAGGTTTGAATCGAGCTCAACATTCTATGCTTTGGCATAGAGTTAACTCTCTCCTCTCCGGAGCAGTTCAAGTACTGGGGCTATCTGCATAAGGTCAGAATACAGCAAGACTCCATTAGAAGAAACACAATTACTAAGGTGAGTAATTTTTTCTTCTGTCCTGACCTGTGATGGGCCATTTCCTTCCATGGGTCCCCCACAGGAGGCTGAAGGCTATCTAGCCTTCAGGGAGATACCGGTACCACTTCTGTGGGCTTGGTACTCACCCACCAGTGATGAATGGAGAAGTTTGATACAGTGAAGATATGAAAATGACATACCTACCATAATTCTTGATCTTACTGTATCTTCACCATTCATCACTGCATCCCACCCACCATCCCCTCTTGGGCCTCAGCTTTTGGGCAGTGCCTCCTCCCTGCTTGCCTTTGCCTCCCAGTTGAGGCCAATTGTGGGTGAAGTCCCACTGGTACCTTCGGGCTCCCTGCCATTTCTAGGAAGCATCAGGGGCCTACTGGGGGGAGGCGGGGCAGGCAGTAATTTTTTTCCTTTGCTCCCTGGGGCTCTCTTGTCAATAGAAGGGTCTTCAGGTTTCCAGTTCTGACAGATCTGCCTCAGGCTCCCCCTAGCGGGGTCCCTCCTTCCACGTAGGGCCCCTCTGCTGGGACTGTGTGCCGGGGATCTCTCTTTTTAGTCTGTCAACTTTTCTCCACTACATGACACCCTTACTGGGTCCCTTGTCAACACACAGTCCCTCTGGACTCCCAAGGGTTAGGAACCTCATTGCGGTTTCCTGCTCTTGTTAAAATCACCTCCCCAGTGGTGCTAAATGTAGGACTTTCCCATGGGCGCCGAGGTTAACCTTGGTGTAAAGATGGGCTCTCCTTTTCTTCTGGCCTCAGGAGAAGGGAAGGGGAAGGAGTGTTTTAAGTTCATGTGTTCCTCCCTGGTGGACCTGGGGTTAGCTCGTGGCTTGTAGGTTAACGTTTCCTCTCAGACCTCTTGCTGGTGAGGGTTTTTCTTTTCCCTCTTCTCATGGAAAGGTCCAGTTTTCTGGATTAATCGCCTCGTCCTTTTGGTCCACAGGGACTTCTGGAACATAGGGGTGTGGATGCTTATCCTCCCCCGCAGTCTCCTTCTCCTTCTTCCTCTTCACTCCTCCCTAGCCTGCCCAGAGTTTGGGTCCCGCCTCACAGAATCTCTAGGCTCCAACCTCTACTTCTCTGGTTAGCTTATTCCTTTTTCAGTTTATATCCTTTCCTTTTGCAGTCCTTTGGGCTCCCTTTCCACCCTCCTCCCTTGTTTCTCTATATGTTTTCTGAGCTAGTGGAGGGGACGGCATCTGTTACTGGCCAACCTGTGAGCTCCATGCAATGTGTTGGCCTCGAGGGGGTGCCATCCTCGACGTAGTCCCCTCCTCCTAGGAGGGAGAAAGCTTTCCTAAGCTAAAAAGCTTCCCGCAGGGTCCTAGCACCTCTGACGTAGTACCCACCAATAATGAATGGTGATGATGTACATTAAGATCAAGAATTACGATAGGTACGTAATTTTCATTTACTGGCTGCAGATATTGGGGTTTTCCTCAGATGCCCAGCAGCAGGTTATGAATGTCCCCTTTGACGTTGCTTATTTGTTCAGCCAGCAAGTGGAACAAGCCCTAGAGGCTTCCCAGAAAACCAGGTTGGCCATCAAAACAGCTAGACCGACTCCAGCCCCTCAGAGAGGCCGAAACCATCAGATCTTCCTAGACATAAAGTCTCCACCACTCATTCACACTAATGGGAGTTCGCCGGAGGCGCTAGGACCCAGTGAGAGCAAACTTTTTCAAGAGGGCCGGCACCTGAGACAGAGCCGCAAGGAAGTGGCACCGAGAGCCCCAGCTCATGCGGTAATGACTGTCTCGGCATTGACCCTCCAACCGCCTCAGTTCATTTTTTCCTCATTGCCGAAAAGCTTTCAGTCGGCATAGTTTCGCTTCCACCGGAAGTTGGAACATCACTAGCAGCAATAGTTCGCTTGTTTTGTAGAATTATTTCAAATCAGTACCGATTATATATTTTAATTGTACAACAGAAGTCTTTAGTCCTCCATTGACTGAGTCAACCATGAGCAGGTCAGATGATGGTAGGGACACTTCATATGAAAGCTGTTCAGTCAGCGGGCCAGGTCTGGTCCGCCGCCCTCTTGGGGGAGGTTTGACAGCAGACGGTCCAGTGCTGGGGGAGGGGTGGCAATCCCCCCGAAAGCATAAAAGGAAACAGTCCCATTCTTGGCACCATTCGGCCTCATGTTCTTCTTCGACAAACAGGTCGAAAAAGAAACTGCATCACTCGAGGTCACCCTCTGGTATGTCTGCGCATAGACGGTCGGTTATTAGGGCCAGCCAGCGGTCTCCACCTCTGTCGGAGTCGCCCCTTTCTGTCTCTGGTAGCCGAGCTCCTCGACATCGGACCCCCTCCCTGCCTATTGGAGGAGCTTCCGATGAGCAGTTTCACCAGTGGGCTGCTCTTGTGGAACAGTGGGCTTAGAGGTTGGTCCAGTTGCCCGGGCCGGTCAGTCCGACGCCGGGGCCTTCAGGCCATTCGGTTTCGGAGGGACGGGTAGGGTGGTTGGGCCCTTCTAGTCGCGCAGCACTTTCTTCAATGCCGTCGACTCTGCGATCGGGTGTTTATCCCTCTCACATGGCTGCGGCGCAGGGGTCCACACCGATACCTCTATCTCCTGCCATTTCTCCCTCTTTTACCTCAATCACAGTTTTCAGACCCTGGGACTCTCTCAGCGCTGTCTGCATGGCACCAGGGGCTCTGTCAGTGCCATCCGCGGCACCATGGGCTCTGTCGGCGCCGTGTGCGGCGATGCTTTGGCTAGCACCCTCTTCCTTGTTCTCTGTGCCATTTTCCTCTATGGTGCAGGGGACTGGTGCGACTCCGGATGGTCTTCATGGCTTCTCGACTCCGATTCTTTCTTCTTCTATTCTTCCTCCTGATTTTCACTCCTTTCCTGTCTATACAGTCTCCCCTGGACTGTCAGGAGATGATTTTGAGCCTGACCCAGAGCTTCGCCTGGGTGATGATGTTGATGACACTGCCCTGGGAGCAGGAATCAATCCTTCTGCAGAGCTTGTGGTTGAAGACCTTTCCTTTAAGTATCTGCTAAAAACTTTTAATTCTACTCTTTCTCTCCAGACTACAGACATCGATCCTGGGAGGCTTTTGCGACTCCAATATCTTCATGTCCCAGAGATCCCTTTGGATTTAGCCCCTCTGGTACAGCCCTCTTTCGAGACCCTCTTTCAGATGGTGTGGAAGAATCCGGCTCTCATTCCTTCTGTGGCCAAGTCCATAGATAGGAAATATGCTCCTCCCAAGGATCGCCCCATTTTGGCCTCACAAGCCTTTGCTGCTGCCATTGTGGTCTTGGCAAAGAATAAGGCTGTCCTTCCTCAGGGATCTACAGCCCGAACAATGAACAAAGAATCTCGTAAGATAGACACCTTAGGTAAGAGAGTCTTTGCTGCCTCAACCCTGGGTATGCGTGTTGCCAGTTTCCAGGGCTATTTTTCTCAATATGAGTGTGTACTTTGGCATTCCCTCAAAGAAATGGTTGAAGCTCTGCCCAAATAGAAAGTTAGCTCAGACCTACTCCAGACCATAACTCGGGGTATCGAATCCAATAACCTACAGGTTAAAGCTGCAATACCACCTCCTGGGCGGTGGCAGCTGGCATCTGCACCCACTGCCACTCTTGGCTACGTACTTTAGGCTTCACGAATGACGCCCAGCAGCAGGTCATGGCTTTACCTTTTGATGGTATGTATCTGTTCGGGCCTCAGATGGAGCAAGCTCCCCAGGCCACCCAGAAGACTAGATCTGCCATTAAGACAGCTAGACCTGCACCCGCCCCCTCCCGAGGGGGTGCAACCAAGCGTCAGTTTCACAACCGTCAGTCCTTTCAGGGCAGAGGAGGTTTTAACAAAAACCACAACTCTCAGCCACAAAAAAAAGCGCAGCAGAAGGCACAATGGCCCAAAGCACCTCAGGTCCCACCTCAGCTGTTAGAAGGGGGGACTCCTCCTCAACGGTGGGTGGATGTCTGACTCAGTTCTACAATCGGTGGAAATCTGTAACATCAGACAAATGGGTCCTCCGGATAATCCGCAAGGGGTAATCTCTCAATCTTTCGGAAACCCCTCCAGATCATCCTCCCAAACGACAGTCCAGGCTGTTGGCAGTACCGTCAGACCTTCTTACTTCCAAAGTACAGGGCCTTCTGAACAACAGGGCAGTAGAAATAGTTCTGCTGGATCAACGAAACACAGGTTTCTACTCCCATTACTTTCTGGTCCTGAAGAAAACAGGCGGCATGCACCCTATTCTGGATCTCAGAAAGTTAAACTCTGAGGCCGGGAGATCAGTGGGCTGTGGGTTCAGTTCCCACATCTGGCACTTGGGTTAATATCCCAGTACTGACACTGTAGTGCAGCATGAGAGGGGTGCTGCACTTCTGAGGTGCCGTCTTTCGGATGAGACGTTAAACCGAGGTCCCATCTGCCTGGATTGGTGGTAGTTCAGGTGGATGTCAAAGATCCCATGGCACTTATCGAAAAGAGTAGGGAATTTCCCCGGTGTCCTGGCTAAATTTCCCTCATTCACTAAAAATACCACCAACAGCTTAATCTGGTTCAAGGTCAGTTGGCATTCATCTGTATCCCCCTCCCCAGGTCGTGCCTGAAAATAGGCAGGATTTGTCTTGCACTTACCCGGTCAACAAAAGCTAAATAAATAAACGAGTTCCTTCACAAGGAGAAGTTAGAGATGATATCACTCGGTACCCTGCTACCTTTGCTTCATCGACACGATTGGCTAGCCTTCCTGGACATGAAGGATGCCTACCAAGACATTCTTATACACCCAAAGCACCCCAGATACCTAAGGTTTGTGGCATTGGGTCAACACTTTCAGTTCAGAGTCCTGCCCTTTGGGCTGTCCTTGGCGCCTCGAGTTTTTACAAAGTTGTTATGCAATTCTCGTGGCGCACCTCAGGAAAATCGGAATACAAGTGATCTTATCTGTGTCAGTCTTCACCATTCATCATCTTTGGGTACTTGGCCAGAGGTCATGACCCCGCGGGAGCTTTTTTTTTTTTTTTTTTTGGATGGGCGGAGTCGACGCACCATCGGCGCCGCCCTCGAGGCCGACGCACTGCATGGTGCTCGCAGGTTGGCTGTTAGGTGTTGCTGACTCTGCCCTTCTGCCAGTTCTTCGTCTCTTGCCGTCGAGGTCACCTCATGGGATGCTTGCTGAAGAAACTTCTGAGAGGCCCTCCTCAAATCTTGCGCAGTTCAAATTTCTCCAAATTATTCGACTCCGTGTCAACTCCATGTCAAAGTCCGTCGGCTCACTTTTTCCTGCCTGTTCTGTTTGCCTACTCGGCGTCGCCTGGTAAGATTGCTCCTTGTTTATTTTATTTTGTGACATTTGAGTCTTGTTTGGTGTTTCTTTCTTGTAGGTCATGTCTAGGTCGGAGGGCAAGAAGATTTCCAAGACGGGATGCCCCCCATGCAATGGTGCCCTTGTGGCCGTAAGTACTCTGTCACTGACCAGCACTACCGTTGCCTCGCATGTCTTGGACCGCTTCACGACATGGATTTGTGTGACCCCTGTTTCTTCATGGACCACCGGGTCATCAAGCAACGAGCGTGGAAAGTGGGGGCGAGCTCCACCGACTTTCCGGGGTCAGGCGCGCACTCTGGCCAAGCTGCGTTCTCTCGGCCTTTCCTCTGGGTCCCCTCCCGGTTCTATACGGGGACTGAGAGAGGGGCCTCTGCCTCTGTAGCCTAGCTGTGGCAGAGGCCCTTCCGCTGATGCAGGAGGCCTGGTCTGTCCCCACGGAGACAGGCGGAGGCACCACCTTGGCAATCACCCTTGAAATGAGCTCCCCTGGTGTGTGCTACGTGGCTCGGAAGGTCTGGGTCGATGCCGTCTTGGTCCCTCAGCACCATGGCCCTGATGGTGTTGGTGCGGTCCGTCGCTTAGCGCCGTTGCTGCTCGGCGCCATGGGAGGCTCTACGGCACCATCGCTGACTGTTTTTGTCGAGCGCCATGTCCAGTTCTGGAGCCATTCGCAGCTCAAGCATGGGCATGGCGCTGTGAAATTCGGGCCTTTCGGCACTGAGGCGCTGTCGAGGGCCGTCGTCTGTGCTGTCTTTATCCTCGGCGTGGGGCAGGTCGGCGCCATGGGGTCTCCGGCCTCTGCACTGAGAGCGTGGCCAGAGCCATTGGTGCCGTTGCTGGTCTCGACACCGCTTGCGGTGCCGTGACAGGCTCCGGCTCTGAGGCTGCTGCCCTTGTTGGAGAAGTGTCCTCTTCTGGCACCGTTCGCGGAGCGGGGCACCGGCACAAACTCTGGTGCAGTCTCTGGGTCTGGTGCCCTGTTCAGTGGGAATGGCAGCGATCGTCCACGCGCTGTTTGGCACAGGGCTTCAATCTCCACCTCTTCGGAGGAGGAGGAGGAGGACTCTTAGTCAGACAGGCAGTCTGGCTCCTTGGAGTTGGCTGCTCACATGGACACCCTGGTAGTGTCCTCGACAGGCCGGAGTCTGCCCCCCTGTGAGGAGCAGACAGTGACTGCTGGGGCCAGGATCTGGGGTTCTGACCAGCAGGCAGTGGTGCAGGCCACCATTGCCCTGCAACCTGGCCTTGGAGGGTTCTCTGACCCCTCAGTGGTGGTACTCCCTCAGGTGGTGTGCCTGGATTGCCCAACTTTGGGCGCCGATCGGAGCACCCACGCGAGGGGAGGGTACTGCTCCCTGGATAGCCCCTTCAGGGGCCAACCAGGGCTGCCTATTGCCTAGGCTGGCTCTCTCGAGGAGGAGGGCACTCTCTGATTCCGAGGGGTCAAAGGGCATGGGGTCTGTGTGGCAGCCTTTTTCCGGAACCCACCCGGGCTCTGGGAGAAGCCGTAGTGCGGATCTCCGCCCTTCCCTTTCAGTTTCCTCGAGAGGGCCTCGTTCTTTGGAGGTAGGGGATCATCCTTCTGGACCTACACGGCCCCGGTCGCCTCACAGGGGATTCTTCAGAGCGCAGCCTAGGCAGTTCCAGTTTGGTTGATCAGCTGTCAGCTGTGGAGTTTTCCGGAGTTTCTTCCTTCCCTAGGGCTCCTGGTGTGCTCCCTAGCCCAGATGGAGGTCAGCTGATTCTTGTTGTCGGCTCTGCCATATTCTCCTGCTCTCCCACGCATTCTTGGTCCTAGCAGGCCTCTCTCCTGGGAGCAGTTCAGAGCTCAGGCTGCTCAGTTTCCCTGTTACTTTAGGGCTATGGACAGACAGGTTTTTAAACCTCCTCTTGAGCAACCAGCTTCTGAACCTTCGAGGTCCTCTGACTCTTCATCCCCTTCTTCTGGGGGAGAGGAGCAGTCTGTCCACATCACTCCAGCTGCTAATCTCGCTGAGTATCAGCAATTCCTCGTGAGGATGTTAGAGGACCTGCACATCATCCCTCCCACTCAACACAATCCAAAGCACTCGGCGCACGCCTTTCTAGGCGATTTCAGTGAGGACACCCTCGTGGTGCCCCCTGGCCTGCTGTCTTTCGGGAAGCGTCATTGCGTTCCTGGCAGAGACCCTTTTTCCGGAGTTCCTGTCCCTAGGGATCTCTGCCAGCAGTATTGTGTCCCCCTGGAGTCTCCAGGTTCCATGCCTCATCCTCAGTCAGGATTGATGCAACTTGACACTCCTAATGGGCTTCGCGCCCCTCACCGTGACCGGCCCCCAGATCAAGACTCCTCAGATTTTGACTTCTGTGGGAGGAGGATGTTCTACTCAGCATGGCTGCTGCTTTCTATTGCAGCACATCATGCCCACTCTGCAACCTATGACAGGTTCCTGTGGTCCAGGCTGGATCAGCTCCTAGCCTCCAGACTAGATACGGAGCAAACCAGACAAGCCATTGCACTCTCTGCGCATGGCCTGGAGTTAGCAAGGCACCAAGCAAGGGCATCGTATGATGCCAGTGAGGTAACTACCAGGGTCGTAGGTACAGCAATCTGCACTAGGTGGACGGCATGGCTGCATCTTTCCCAGTTGTCAGGCTTGGCCCGGCGTAGGGTGATTAATTCCGCTCACCAGAGAACCTATCTCTTCAAACAACATGAAGTCTTGCTGTGTTCTGACAATTGCAGTGATTCCCAACCTTTGAACTGCCCCGGAGAACAAATAGTTAACTTTCTGTGCAGGGCATAGAATGCTGAGCTCGAGCTCGGTTGAAGTCTGTGTCTGGAGTGATTCAAACCTAAACTGTCAGATTCTTTACTCCGCCTCATTGAACGGTCACTCCGGAGATTCTAAAGTCTGTTAAAATTTTCAGTTTTCGTCGGTTTTTAAACCGAAAAAAGTATCCGCATAGTCGGTTCAGTCTCTGTCTGTGATGCCATGAGTACTAGATAGGAATTGTTCTGTTTTTCTTTGTGGAACTTGTAAAAGTGCAGCTCGGTTCGGCTGAACCGGCCATTTGTTAGTGAAATTTGTTTGTTTACTTAGTGTGTGGTTATCGGTTCTTAAAAAAAAAAAGTGTTTTGACCCAGGTTTTTCTAATACCCGTGACACAATTAGGAACCGATAAGGGAGTCTTGCCTGGCGGTTGCCGAAAAAAGGGTAAGTTTGGTTAGGCTGGCCATGTCTGAGAAACCCAAGAAAAAAACTGGGCCCACTGGGTTTCAACACTGCAGTGAGTGTGGAGAGGTCTTTGCTAAGGCCAGTCCCCACACCATCTGTGTTTATTGTCTTGGGTTTGACCACCTCGATTCAGACTGCCAAATATGTAAAAACTTTCCCAAATCTACCCTTGAGAAGAGATTAGGTGGACTGAGGGAAAAGGAGGCCGAGAATTCCGCTGACCCAGATGGCCAGCCCGGTTCGGTTTCGACCAAACCAGAAGGAGTGCCCTCTGACCAGAGCGATACTTCTTTGGGCAAAAGGAGAGCCGATTCCGAGGGATCAGTTCCAACAAAAAGAAAATGCAAAGATAAATCGACCGGTGCTGATCCAGAGGTTCATGTTCCGACCACCGAAGAGATAGCCAGGGCGATTCAGATTATGGAATTGCTCCGTCCGGTTCCGACCGATCCGGCTCCTTCTGGCAGGGATTTGGTTCGGTTGGTTCCCCCGGTTCAAGAGTATACCCTTAAAGATTTTTATGAACCGGAATTTGAAGGGGAAGGGGAATTTGAGGGTGATTATGTAAGTGAAGGTCTGGATGTGCCTGTGGAACTGGACATCTCCCCAGACAGATCATCAGGTGTTTCCCCTTCTAGGCTTTCTGAGTCCCCTTCTCACGTTATGTTTTACAGAAAGGTGGCTGAAATCCTCCAGCTTCCTATGGAGGAGGCTGTGGAAGATCAAGAGGAGCCTGATTATGTAGAGATGATGGACATCCCAGAGTCCAGGAGACTGTCTATTCCACTCCATAAATCTTTTGTCTCCTAACACTATACCTCCTGTGGATAGAAGAATGGACAAGAGGTATACACTTTCAGGCTCAGACACGGAGTTCTTGTATCAACAATGCAGCCATGTTGGGTTAGTGACAAGGCAAACATTCCCTTAGCTTCCACCCCACGACAAAGACTCCAGGAAGATTGATGCCATGGCAAAGAAGCAGTACATTGCGTCTTCTTTGGGACTCAGGCAGGCGAACTACATGGCCTATACAGCCAGGTACCAGAAGTCCAGGTGGGATACTGTACTGGCACTGGCTAAACAGACCTCCCCCCCAGCTAGCCAAGGAGCTGGAGGCGGTGGCTGCAGATGAGATTGAGGCATCTAAGGTTCACTTTCATGCTGCTGTGGACTCGAATGATGTGTCATCAAGAGTCATGGCTACATCTGTGGCTTTTCGGAGGATGGCTTGGCTCAGATGTACTAGCCTGTCACAGGACACCCAGGCTAAGGCCATGGATTTTCCTGTAGTGGGTAATTCTCTGTTTGGGGAGCAGACAGAGAATTACATGAAGAAAATGGATGAGTACAGGACTACTTACAGGAGTGCTTAGGCCAAGGAAAGGCAGGCAGCTCCTCAAAGGCAGCAGTCTAGGGGCAGGCCTTTTCAAAGGCCTTTTTACCAAGCACATGCCTCCTCTTCCTTTTCTCAGAGGGAGTTCTTCAGAGGGAGAGGCAGAAGGGGGATGAGATGGGCTGCATCCACTCCTCAGCCTAAAGCCCCTGCCAAGCAGTCACCCTGATGAGCCTGCCTGGGTCGACTCTCCTATTCCAGTAGGGGGCAGGCTGGCTTACTATGTCCAGTACTAGATGTCTATTACATCAGACAAGTGGGTCCTGGAAGTAGTAAGCCAGGGACTGGTCCTCATCTTCAAAAAATTTCCAAAGATGAGAGCCAGATCTTTTCCACCTGCAAATCTCTCGGAAACCCTTGCCCTAGAGGCAGAGGTTTCTTCTCTCCTAGCTTTAAAAGCTATAGAGAGAGTACCTACCCTACACTTGGGCAAAGGACTGTACTCCAGGTACTTCCTGACCCCCAAAAAGACAGGGGAGTGGCGACCCATCCTAGACCTAAGATATCTAAAACATCTTTTAAAACCAAAGTTCAAGATGATAACTCTGGGAATAATCCTTCCCTCTCTAAGACCAGGGGTCTGGCTAGTCTCCCTGACCTCAAAGATGCTTACTTTCAAGATGACGACCATGCTGGGTCTGCCGTCTGTTAGTTTGATAGTATGAGCTGAGTTTTAATTAGACATAGCTTACATTTTAATTTTTTTTTTCTACTTATTTTTTATCCACTCCTACTGTCCCTTCCAACCACCACCACTCCTTCCGTCCTACAAGGAGTGACAACCTCCCAACCTCTACCGACCAGCTTGGTCTGCCCCTAGAGTGCCACACTGCCATTGGGGGCCTTGACGGCACGGATTACCCCAGGCGTGGCGAAAAGAACCCACCTTACCTCCTCTTTTCCCTTCGACAGCTGCACATTGGGGTGTGCCCTAGTCGGTGGGTGGTGAGACTGGCTCCGGAGGACTTCATCAGGCGACTGAGGCATTTTCCTCAAGTGGTTCCCCCTTAACCCGCCCCTGAGCGCGCGGCGCAGAGGTCTGCGTGCTAACGCACGCCTCTCTCAAGCACCTAATGCCCCCCCTCCCTGGCTCCGTAGACAAAGCCACCGAGTCCCTCGAGAGTCTGTGCATCCACCGACCCTCTCAGGATGTCAGGCGCTCCAAAGCGCCCCTGGCATCCCACCCCGAGGGAGGAGAGCGTTCGTTGGGACACTCCATCCTCCCGACCCCTGCAGACCCGGGTCCGTTCCCAACCCGGGTCGCCGGCGTAGCGCGAGGTGTAGCGTCCAGCGCCTCAACACTCGGCACCACCGGGCCGGCCCCATTTTAATTGTTTTTACGTGTTTTATTATCGGAGTTTAAGTGCTTTTTTCTTTTCTTTCTGTTTACTTTTTGGTTGTATTCTGTTTGTCCGGCGACACACTTAAAGCCCCTTTGGACTACCTACAGAATTAAGGGCACTGGCTCGCTGGTTTGCCGGTTCTTTATTCCTGGACTGGGCGTTTTTGAGGAGGATCAGTGGGTACTGCGAGGTGGGTCGCCTCCGATTCTCCCAGGCTTTGGCTTGATATTAATGCCATTTTAGAAGCCTGATTGAGCGATCTGCACATTTCGCATTACGACTGTGGCGTTCGGCATGGATTTTTGGCTTTTTTGTCTCCGAAATCCAGAACGGACGGTTTGCTTTGCCATTTGTTCTTTGGGACTCGTCAGGCCCAGTGATAGTTTGACTTTGCTTGGGAGGGATCTTGTTTACCCTACGCGTGTTGGACTTGTCTGGTTTTTGGATTGCTGGAGGTCCTTTGACTGGACTGAACAGCGTGTAATGTTCCCCGGATGGCATGAATGACTGGGGCTTTGTTTTTATGAGATGGTGCATGGTTATTTGGGACTTAAGCTGAAGATCTGAGGACTGGACTTCAACTGGAGTATGAGTGCTGGACCGATGTGGCTGGGACTATTGGAATGTCTGGGAGGAAGAGCCAGTTCTCGATCCTTTGATGTGGGGAGATTTTTTGAAGTTGAAAGAGGAGTCTGTGTTTATTTACTCCCTGAAGCATTTTTGACTGTTTGTTGTTTTGGAATCTGGATTTGGGAGTGTGTGTTGGAGCAAGAACTTTGGGGTGAGCTGCCTGGCGTGGTCGCTGCTGCTGGCTGGATTCGAGGCAGGTGGTGCCGGTTTCGGGCCTGTTGAAGAGCGGGCCCGAGTAGCTGGTGTTTCCTAGGCTCACCGGGGGGATCCACTGGTGAGTGAATTCTGTGCCGGGGGCCGTTGCGTCGGACCCGGCTGGGGGCAGTGACCTCCTGGAGAGGTGGTCACTTTCCCTATGCCATTAATTTGAATTTTCAGTGCTCCTGATTTTGGAAGTGCACCTATGACTTGCTCCTAAAATTTTTCATCAAGAACGCTGTTTTTCCTGAATTGGTTTACAGCTTCCCTGTACTTTCTTGTGAATTCCTGGCGTTATGCCCAGCAGTATCCATTTATTGGCGTGAGCTCTCCAGTATGTACTTTAAATTGGACTGAAGAAATCGGTTTATTAATTTTCATTATTTGGATGTCCGGGTGGTGAGAGGACCCTGTGTCCATTTATTTATTTGTTTATTAGATTTGTAGTGTATGTTATTATTTATTTGGTATTGAGAGTATTATCCTTTCTTCCCAGTGGTGAGAGGACTGGGTGGGGAAGGAATTAATTATTTTAGTGTATATTATTTTTACCTCTCTTCCCCAGTGGTGTGAGGACTGGGTGGGGAGGGGGAATTTAATTAGTTGTTTGTTGTATTTGGTTGTAGTTTGGGTTTGGGGGGTGAGAGCCCTTAAATCAATATTTTGAGATTTGTTCAGTGTTTTAATTTGTATTTTTATTTTGTTGTTAAATCATTATATAGGGCTTTGTATTTATGTAGTTTTGAGGGGTGGGTTAATTTTGTATTTGGGACTGTTTATTTGTTGTTATTCAATTAGTGCGTTAAATATGTGCTGGGACAGCACAAGGACAGTCTGGTATTATTCCCCCTCCAGGCTCAGAGACCTTTGTCCTCTTTCCTGTCCTCCCCTATCGCCAGAAGTTTATAGACGGTGTAGGGCTTTGGGGATCCTTGGAAGAAGGAGGAGGACGAGGGCTGGGTCTGGAGAGAGAATAGAAAGGAGTGGGCGGATAGGGATAGTGGGGACAAGGAGATGCCCTTGGGCGAAATGGGTCCTCCCTGTCTGGTTCCCATACCCAAGGGTTCCGCTTGTAGTCAGCAGGTAGCATGGTCATCCTCTGATGCTCATCCTACTTGGGCGGTGTTGTGCAATGCCAGGTCTATTAAAAACAAGACGGCTATTATAGCTGATTTTGTTGGAACATCTGACCTGGCGTGCATCACTGAGACCTGGCTGGATGAGAATGCTGGACCAGTTTTGGTGGCAGCAGTTCCAGCTGGTTACTCAGTGATACACTGCCCGAGGATGGATCGTAGGGGCAGGGGTGTTGCCATCTGTTTTAGATCAGAACTGGGCCTAGTGGAGGTACCAGTGGGAACTACCAAATCCTTTGACTGTATCATGGGCGAGGGTGTGGGGTGCAGGATACTCCTCGTGTACCGTCCACCAGGTGACGGGAATATTTTCCTGCGGGAAGTCGCAGACTTCATTGTCGACCTGACATTGGGGTCCCCCAGATGGTTGGTTCTGGGGGACTTCAGTGCCTGGGTCAACGATGAACTCTCGTAATTTGGTCAAGATTTCCTCCAGTTAATGATTTCACTGGGCTTCATACAGGTTATTTCCTCCTCGACCCATATTGGTGGTCATTCATTGGACTTGGTGTTCCTTCTGGGGATAGAGATATCCGATTTGGTGGTGGAACCAGCCTGATGGTTGGACCATCACTCCATTGGGTTCAGTTTTGAGGCCACCCCTAGTAGGCAGGCCCCTATGGAGATGGTCCGGTATCGCCCTTTAAGGGCTGTTTCCCCGGATGGCCTGATGGCGGTGTTGGACCCATCGGGCTTACAGAGAGATTGCATGGGTCCAGGGGCCCTGGATTCCATTGCTCCTGTTCAAACACCATGAAGTCTTGCTATATTATAACAATAGCAGTCAGCCACTGCAGCTGAACTGCCCCGGAGAGGAAGGAGTCAACTCCAGAGGATCTGGAGTTCTACAGCGCGAGGGCGCTGTGCCAAAGCTCTATCTGGCCAGTTTCAAATGAAACTGTCAGATTCTTTACTCCGCTCCACTGAACAGTCGCTCCGGAGATCAGCTCCTTCAGCTCGGTTCATTCTCGGTTCAAGCGAGTATTTTTCGGTTCATTTGAACTGGCAAAAAGTATTTATTTTACCGCATTTCGGTTAAAAGCTCTATCTGGTAAACCGTAAGTACAAATTTAAAGTCTGTGTGGAAATTCAATTATCGGTTCGGTTTTGAACCGATCGGTTTGCTGATTTTAACGTTTTGAAGTGTTTGGTTGGGCTTTTAGAGTGCGGTTCCGGTTCTTATCGGTTCTAAAAAACTGGTTTTAAATAGGTTTTCAAATACCGAGACACGGTTGGAACCGATAAGGGTGTCTTGCCTGGCACTGCCATCAAAGGGCAAGTTTTTGGATAGGCTGGCATTATGTCTGAGAAACCCAAAAGAAAACCAGGCCCACTGGGTTTCAACACTGTGATGTCTGTGGGAAGCCTTTGCCAAGGCTGACCCACACCCTGTGTCTATTGTCTGGGGCTGACCACCTCCTGTCAGACTGCCGGGTGTGTAAAAATTTCCTGCAGCCACCCTGGAAAAGATTGGGCGGCTCAGGAGCGAGAGGCAAAAGTCCGCTGACCGGATGGCCAGCCCGGTCCAGCACCACTGGACCAGAGGGAGTGCCTCTGACCAGGGCGAGACTTCCTTGGGCAAAGACAGGCTGGTTCAGATGAACCAGTCCCAGTTAAAAGACAAAGAAATCAGTAGGTTTGGAGTCCAAAATTGTCTCTCCAACTGCTGCAGAGATAGCTAAAGCCATTCAGATTGTCCAGTCACTGTCTCAGGGACCTGTCAGACCACCAACAGTTGGTAAAAGGTTGGTTCGTTCAGTTCCAGTGGTTCAGGAGTATGATGTTGAGGAATTTTATGAACCACAGGAGGGGGAGGAGGAATTTGATCAATATATGTGTGGCTGGGAGGGTCTGGACGTGCCCATTGAACCGGACAGTTCTCCAGACAGACCTTTAGAATCTCCTCCTATTCTGTCTGAGTCCCCTTCTCATTTTATGTTTTACAAAAAGGTTGCAGAAACCCTCCAGCTTCCTTTAGAGGAGGCTGTGGATGAGCAAGAGGAGCCTGATTATGTAGAAATGATGGATATACCAGAGTCTAGGAGGTTGTCTGTTCCTTTGCATAAGTCATTTAGGAAGCAAACAACAAAGATTTTAAAAAATCCTCATTCTGTCCCTCCTGTAGATAAAAAAATGGACAGAAGGTGTACTTTGTCAGGCTCTGATACAGACTTCCTCACTGAACAGTGTAGTCATGTAGGTGTGGTACAAGCTGCAGCCTGTGACAAGGCTAATATTCCCTGGCCTCACATCCTCCTGATAAGGATTCCAGGAAGATTGATGCCATGGCGAAAAAACAGTATATGGCAGCTTCTTTGGGACTCAGGCAGGCAAATTATATGGCATGTAGCTAGATATCAGAAATCTAGATGGGACACAATATTGCAGTTAGCCAAGCAGGCCCATGGCCAGCTGGCTAGTGAGTTGGAACAGGTGGCTGCTGATGGCATTAAGCCTCTAAAGTTCAATTTCATACTGCTGTTGATGTTAATGATGTCTCTCAGGGTCATGGCCACTTCTGTAGCTTTCCGTAGGTTGGCATGGCTCAGATGCACTAATCTGTCCCAGGATACTCAGTCAAAGGCTATGGATTTTCCTGTAGTGGAAATTCTCTGTTTGGGGAACAAACAGAAAACTATATGAAAAGATGGATGAATACAGAACTACCTACAAAAGTGCCCAGGCTAAGGAGGCATGCCACTCCACAAAGGCACGCCCCAGAGGCAGGGCAGGCCTTCCACAGGCCTTTTACCAATTTCAAGCCTCCTCTGCTTTTGCGCAGAGGGGTTTCTTCAGAGGCAGGGGTAGACGAGGCACAAGTAAACCGTCCCCCTCCCCTCAGCCTAAGGCTGCTGCCAAGCAGGCACCCTGATGGGGTGCCCAGGGCCGATTCTCCTGTACCAGTGGGGGGCAGGTTGGCTTGTTTCAGCCAGAACTGGCTGTCCTTAACTTCGGACAGATGGGTTCTGGAGGTAATAAGCCAGGGTCTGATTCTCAGCTTCAAACAGTTTCCAAAGATGAGAGCCAGACATTTCCACCTACAAATCCTTCAAGCCCTTGCTTTGGAAGCAGAGTTTCTTCTCTTCTGGACTGCAAAGCAGTGGAAAGGGTCCCTCCTTGCCATCAGGGCAAGGGCTATATTCAGATACTTTCTTACCCCAAAAGACAGGAGAATGGCGTGCCCATTCTAGATTTAAGGTACCTGAACAAGCATCTTTTGAAACCAAAGTTCAAAATGTTGACTCTGGCAATGATATTGCCTTCTCTAAAGCCAGGGACTGGCTAGCTTCCCTGGACCTCAAGGATGCCTATTTTCATGTTCTGATCAGGCCTTCTCACCGAAAAGTACTCAGGTTAGAACTGCCCTCAGGCACTATCAGTTCAAGAACGTGCCTTTAAACCTTACTGCCTCTGCGCCCAGGGTATTCACAAAATGTCTAGCTGTGGTAGTGGCTCACTTAAGAAGGCAAGGGGTTGCTGTGTTTCCCTACCTGGACGACTGGCTCATTGTGGGTCCGTCTCCAGATCAGGTGAAATCACTTGCAAGTCACCCAGCAGCTTCTCACTTCCTAGGATTCCTGCTAAATTTGCAAAGTCAGTTCTGGAACCAGTTCAGGTCCTAACTTTCATAGGTGCAGAATTGAACACAAAGTTAGCCAGGGCATTTCTTCCCTCGGAAAGGGTAGACAGACTCATTGCCCTGGCATCCTCCTTTACCCTCAGGTTCTCGGCCAGGAAGGCATTTTCTGCAACTCCTGGGGCACATGGCTGCTTCCACAGCTGTAGTGCAAGGAGCAAGATTCCAGATGAGGGACATTCAGTTCCATTTGAGGGCCTATTGGTCTCAAAGGAAGGACCCCTTTCCAAATTGGTCCCAGTGACTCAAACTCTGATCCTGGCCCTCCACTGGTGGCAGGACCGAAGCAATCTAAAACAAGGGGTTCCTTCATTCCCATTTCCCACCCTCACCCTCACCACGGATGCCTCCCTGTTAGGGTGGGAGCTCACTAGGCGACCTGTCCACTCAGAGGTGTGGTCTCCTCAGGAATCTCTGCTCCACATCAATCTTTTGGAACTCAGAGCTGTCTTTTTAGCTCTTCAGGTATTTTCAGTTTCTGTCCAGAACAAAGTGGTTCAAGTCAGGACAGACAACACCACCACAATGTGGTACATCAACAAGCAAGGGGCACTCGGTCATCAGCCTTGTGCACCAAGCAATGAAGTTGTGGTCTCTGGCCTACTCCTGAACACCTCCCTGATAGCAGTTCACCTCCCAGGAAGGACAATGTCCTGGCGGATGCCCTCCAGCAATTTCTCAGGGCCATCACGAGATGGGCTCTGAATCCACAGGTGCTGGGGTCTGTCTTTGCCAGATGGGGCACCCCTCAGATAGATCTTTTAGCAGCCCCAGACAACCACCAACTTCCTCTATTTTGTTGCAGGCCTCCAGTGCTGGGCTCAGTCCCCCTGGACGCCTTTCTGTTGGACTGGAAAGGGAAGTTCCTGTATGCCTTCCCCCTTTCCTCTTCTTTTCAGGGTACTAGTGAAAATCAGATCTCAACCCCTGCAAAGTGATTCTGATTGCCCCAGATTGGGCCAGACAGCCTGGTACCCTCTGCTTCTGTCCTTGACAGTCCACCCTGCCCTGAGCCTGCCCAGAGTCCCGACTTGCTGGCCTGTGCACAGGGAGAGTGTGGTATCGGACCTCAAATCCCTCCATCTCAAGGCCTGGCTCTTGAGGGTTAGAATTGCTGATTTACACTTTCTCAAGGTGTCCTGGATATTAGTAAAGGCTTCAAGGAAGCCTTCCACTAGGAGCCACTTACAATTCTAAGTGGAAGGGTTTTCCATCTGGTGCTCTGAGAGGCAGATTATTCCAGAATCCGCTGATCTTCCCATTTTATTGGACTATTTGGTCCATTTAAATTCCCTAGGCCTTAGGCCAGCTACCTTGAAGGTTCATCTGGCAGCTGTCTCTGCTTTTGTGTCAGCAGGGAAGCCTGCCTCCTTTCTTCTCACCCTGTGTTTTCCAAGTTTTTAAAGGGTTACTTCATACTAACCCCTTTTAGGAACCAGCTCCTGCCTGGGACCTGAATATTTGCATTGCTCAGTTAATGCAACCTCCCTTTGAGCCTCTGTCCTCAGCAGAGCTCAAGTATCTAACGGAAAACTGTTTTCCTAGTGGCTATCACTTCTGCCAGGCGAGTAAGTGAATTACAGGCCCTGTCAGTGGAAGAAGATTTTATTTCTTTCCACAGAGATAGAGGTAGTCCTCAGGACTAATAGAGTTTTGCCTAAGGTGGTTTCAGATTTCCACCTGAACCAATCCATCTCTCCCAGTATTTTTCACTGAGCATTCTTCCTCAGGTGAGAGGAGACTGCACAGCTTGAATGATCACAAAGAGCCTTAAGCCACTATTGGAGCAGCACCAAGGGTCACAGTTCGAATCCTCAACTCTTCCTTACTTATGGCGAGGTTGGCAGGAAACCTGCCACTAAGAGGACAATTGCAAGGTGGATTGTCTCTTGTATCCAATTTGTTACCAAAACTAGGTAGAGAACCCCCTCAGGACTGAGGGGCCCTCCCAGGGTACAGCTGCGTCTCTAGCGGCTGCTGGAGACATTCCATTCTGGAAATTTGTCAAGCTGCTACCTGGAAGACAGTTCACACTTTTACAAGCATTATTCCTGGTTGTCCAGTCCAGGAGAGATGTTGGTTTGGTACAGCACTGTGCTTCAGAGCCTATTTCTAAAGTAAGTCCTGACCCTCCTCCGTGGAGGTACTGCTTGTAATCTGCTATTGTTATAATATAGCAAAGACTTCATGGTGTTTGAAGAAAAATTACTCACCTTAGTAATTGCTTTTCTTCTCATGGAGTCTTGCTATATTATAACCTCCCTCCCTCCTGCCCCTCTCAGAACTTCTACTTGGGTAGGGGTGGCAAATTAGTGCAAGCACTGTGTCATGCCATTGTAGTTTTTCCCTTTACCCTCTTTCTTTTTAGGGTTAGAAACTAGGTTGTATTCGTTTAGGTAATATATTGGCCCCTTCCTGGACTTGAGTCTTTGGGAAAGGGGGTCCTAATAGTGCTTGTCAAGGGGAAAACTAATAATAATAATACCATTATTCATTGTTATTATGGTTATTGGTGTTTCTATTGTTGTTTATATTGTTGTTATTACTACTAGTAGGTAGCCATTTGGCTAGTGTAGAGCTTTCCACACAGACTTGTTGCTTAGTGTTAGCTTCGTAAAGATCTGACAGTTTCATTTGAAACTGGCCAGATAGAGCTTTGGCACAGCGCCCTCGCGCTGTAGAACTCCAGATCCTCTGGAGTTGACTCCTTCCTCTCTGGGGCAGTTCAGCTGCAGTGGCTGACTGCTATTGTTATAATATAGCAAGACTCCATGAGAAGAAAAGCAGTTACTAAGGTGAGTAATTTTTTCTTCGTGTTCGTCCTCTCACTCTTCACCCCAGATCTCCTTGGTTCGATGAGACTCTGAGGGAGTTGAGGAGAGTTGGATGAAGATTGGAAAGGTGCTGGCGGAGGTCGGGCCTGGATTGTGACAAACTTAGTTTGATGGACCACTATGTGGTCTATCAATCCGAAGTCTCTCGTAAGAAGGCAGAATTCCTGTCCAGAGAGATTGCTGCTGCACAGAATAGACCAGCTCAGCTCTTCCGAACTGTGGACAGATTGTGCAGTCCAGTCTGTCTTCAGCCCAGAAGAGCTTTTTCTCAAGAATGGTATGAGGAGTTTGCTCCATTCTTTTCAGATAAGGTTGCCAAAATCAGATCTGATATCCGTTTGACCCTCTCTAATGGGAGTTGTGATGGTCGGCAGGAGATGTCAGACACCCAGTTTGTGTGGTCTGACTTCAGCCTTCCCACAATCAGTGACATTGTGATGATCATCCAATCACTGCGTCCGACCAACTGTGGTTTGGATCCGGGCCCCACACGTCTCTTAGTGGGCTGTGTGGATAAAATTGGTCCCGTCCTTGCTGAGATAGTCTGGAGGTCCTTGGAGAGGGGGATTTTTCCAAATCCTCTAAAGGACGCTGTGGTTCAGCCCCTTCTTAAGAAGTCCTCCTTGGACCCGGACTGTCTGGCAAACTACAGGCCTGTCTGTAACTTACCCTTTGTGGGTAAAGTTATTGAGAAGGTGGTCGCATCGCAGTTGGGTGATCATTTGACTAGCCACAATGTCTATGATTCTGTCCAGTCCGGATTTAGGAAAAGGCATAGTACCGAGACAGCTCTGGTCCGGGTACTGAATGACCTCCTAATAGCGAGAGATCGAAGGACTCATTCCATCTTGGTCCTTCTTGATCTCTCTGCAACATTTGACACTGTGGACCATGGGTGTGCTATTGGAGCGCTTGCGGTCTATCTGTGGGCTGTCTGGTACAGTCCTCAGTTGGTTTCGATCTTACCTCGAGGGTAGGACTCAGAGGGTGGTGTCCGGGATTTTTTCCTCTGCATCATTCTTCCTATCCTGTGGGGTACCGCAGGGCTCCATTTTGGCGCCCATGTTGTTTGCAGTGTACATGCTGCCGTTAGGAGCGATTATTAGGCGGTACAGTCTGGGTTTTCACTGCTATGCAGATGATATTCAGCTGTACATGTCCTTTGTGCCCGGCCAAGATGCTGCCTTTTTGGTCTTTAACAACTGTCTTGCCAAAATCTAGGACTGGATGAATGTGAGTTGGCTGCGGTTGAACCCAGACAAAACTGAGGTGTTGGTTGTGGACCAGGGTCGCCGGGAGGCGGGTTTGCTGGTTGGATCACCCTAGGGTCTATGGCTTGGGGGTGTCCAGCTAACTACCTCAGACTGGGTGCGGAACCTGGGCGTTGTGTTTGGTGACTGTTTGGCATTTAAATCTCAGGTGTCCGCAGTTGTCAAAACCTCATTTTACCATTTGAGGAACATCGCCCGGGTGAAGCACCTGGTTCTTCCAGACGATCTCCCTACTTTGGTCCACGCTTTCGTTACCTCCTGCCTTGACTACTGCAATGCCCTTTACCTTGGGCTTCCGGGGGTTGAGATCAGGCTGCAGCTGTGCGAGAATGCAGCAGCCAGGCTGTTGACTGGTTCTTCTAGAGCCCAGTCATATAACGCCTGTGCTCCTTGGACTGCACTGGCTGCCAGTTTCTGGCGAATCACCTTCAAATGGATTTGCTGACCTGGGCCCTACGATCAGGGACCTGCATACTTGAAAGATCTCCTTTGTCCCTACTGTCCCCACCCGCTCTCTCCGATCCACTGACGTGGGATTGCTAGAGATTCCCAGGGTTCGTTTCAAAACTTCAGGGGCCAGATCTTTTAATTTTATAGCCCCAACCCTGTGGAATTCTCTACCTCGTCAGGTGCGAGACTGCCCGACTGTCCAAAGTTTTAAAGAAGCTTTAAAAACCTATCTCTATAGCAAAGCTTATAATGATTTCTGAATATTGTTGTTTAGTTTAATTTTAATATTGTTTTAATTATTTATTGTTTTATCTTGTATTGTACAGGCACCTTGGTTTTAAGAAGGCGCCTTATATAAATAAAGATTGAATTGAATACTTTCACATTCCCATCAGGTGCTCCCACAGAAAGTACCTCAGGTTCAAGTTGCCCTCAGGCCACTATCAGTTCAGAGCAATGCCTTTTGGCCTAACCTCAGCCCCAAGGGATTTCACAAAGTGCCTGGCAGTAGTAGTTGCCTTTCTAAGAAGGCAAAAGATTTCTATTTTTCCTTATCTGGACGATTGGCTAATAGTGGGTCAGTCTCCAGACCAAGTCAAGTCTCGCCTACAAGTGACCCAGCAAGTGCTCACTTCTCTAGGATTTCTTCTCAACTTTCCCAAATCAGTTCTCGAACCAGTCCAGCTTCTTACCTTTATAGGGGCAGAACTGGACACACTCAGAGCAAGAGCCTTTCTTCCTCTAGAAGGGGCAAGGGTTCTCATGGAACTAGCTTCTTCCTTCAGCCTTCGGGTATCTCGACCAGCAAGGCATTTCCTCCAGCTCTTGGGCCACATGGCAGCTTCATCAGCAGTGGTCCAAGGGGCAAGATTCCAGATTCAGTTCCACCTGAGAGCTTTCTGGTCTCAGAAAAAGGATTCCCTTACCAAACTGATCCCAGTGACTCTGACCTTGATCCAAGCCCTCCAGTGGTGGCAGGATCAGGACAATTTAAGACAAGGTGTTCCTTTTGTTGCTCAGCCTTGTTCAGTGGTCCTTACCATGGATGCTTCTCTCCTGGGCTGGGGAGCCCACCTGGGGTCCCTTACTGCCTAGGGACTGTGATCCCCCCAAGAATCCCTTCTCCACATCAATCTTCTAGAGCTCAGGGCAGTTTTTCTGGCTCTAAAAGCGTTCTCATAGTCAGTACAGAACAAGGTGGTTCAAGTCAGAACAGACACCACCACCATGTGGTACATCAACAAGCAGGGAGGCACTCTGTCCATGGTCTTGTGCACAGAAGCCATGAAGTTGTGGTCCCTGGCTTATTCCCTGCAGACCTCTCTTGTAGCAGTTCACCTTCCAGGCAAGGACAATGTGCTAGCAGATCCACTGAGCAGGATTTCTCAGTGCCATCACGAATGGTCCCTGGACCCTCGTGTTGAAAATGATTTTTTCAAGGTTCGGCACACCAGCGATAGATCTCTTTGCAGCCCCAGACAATCACCAACTCCCTCTCTTTTGTTGCAGACCTCCAGTCCTGGGCTCAGTCCCTCTGGATGCTCTGATCCTGAATTGGGAAGGGAAGTTTCTGTATGCCTTTCCCCCTTCCCACTCCTGTTCAAAGTTTTAGTCAAAATAAGGTCTCAACCTTGCAAGGTGATTCTGATTGCTCCAGATTGGGCCAGACAGTCCTGGTGCCCCCTGTTGCTGTCCCTAGCAGTCCATCTTCCCTTGTCTCTTCCCAGGAATTACAACCTGTTAATATCCTCTCAGAGAAGCATTTGGTACCCCAGTCTTCAGTCTCTCAATCTGAAAGCGTGGCTCTTGAAGAAGAGTTTGCAGATCTGCATCTTTCCCAAGGGGTTCTGGATATCCTCAAGGCTTCTCGAAAGCCCTCCACCAGAAAGACTTACAACTCCAAACGGAAAAGAGTCAGCATTTGGTGTTCTAAGAAGCATATTTCTCCAGACACTGCTGTATTGCCTACGGTTCTGGATTATATGGTCCATCTTAATGGCCTAGGCCTCAGATCAGCTACTCTCAAGGTACACTTGTCAGCTGTCTCTGCGTTTTTGTCTGTGGGGAAGTCTTCCTCACTATTTTCCCATCCTGTGTTCTGTAAATTTTTTTAAGGTTGCTTCACACCAATCCTCCTTTTAGAGACCCTGCCCCTGCCTGAGATTTGAATGTTGCATTGCTCAACTTATGCAACCCCCCTTTGAGCCTATGTCTTCAGCAGAGCTTAAGTACTTGACGTGGAAAACTGTGTTCTTGGTAGCCATTACTCTGCCAGGCGATCGGGTGAATTGCAAGTCGTCAGTGGAACCTGATTTTATCTCCTTCACAGGGATAAAGTGGTCCTTAGAACCAATAGAAGGTTCTTGCCCAAAGTTTTTTCAGACTTCCATTTAAACCAGTCTGTGTCTCTCCCTGTTTTCTTCACTGATCATTCTTCCTCAGGAGAGAGGAGGCTACACAGTTTAGATGTCAAAAGAGCCCTTAGTTACTACATAGAGCGTACCAAGGGTCACAGGTTTGCCTCCCTCCAGTTGTTCCTCACTTATGGAGAAGTGGGAAAGGGCAAACCTGCCACCAAAAGATTTGTTGCCAGGTGGATTGTGTCTTGTATACAATTCTGCTATGAAAAGCTGGGAAAAACTCCACCCTCAGACCTGAGGGCTTATTCCACAAGAGGTACAGCTGCTTCCCTGGCTGCTACCAGGGGTATCCCTCTCTTAGAAATTTGTCAAGCAGCCACCTGGAAAACAGTCCATACTTTTATCAAGCATTACTCTCTGGATATCCAGGCTAGGAGTGATGCTCGGTTTGGCACAGCAGTACTTCAGAGCCTATTCCCAAAGTAGGTTATGTCCCTCCTCCTTGGAGGTACTGCTTGGTTGCTTGGTAGTCTGCATTTGTCAGAATATAGCAAGACTTCATGATGTTTGAAGAAAAAATTACTCACCTTAGTAATTACTGTATGTTTCTTCTAATGGAGTCTTGCTGTATTCTGACCCCCCTTCCTGCCTCCCCTCTAAGAACTTGTTTTTGGGAAGTGGGTGGGCAGGTGCAGTGTTGCACCCCAGGGATGTTTTTTGCTTGCACCCTCCTCCTTTTGTTTGGGTGCTGATTTATTATTCTTGTACATTGGGTTTTGTTTTTGGGTTTCCTGACTTGAGTCTTCCTTGGGAATTCAAAACTTTTTTTCAGCCAGTTGGCTAGTAAGAATTTTTACAATTTCCACATAGAATTTTTAGTTTAGTTGGGCTCGTAAGAATCTGATGGTTTAGGTTTAAATAACTCCAGAGAGACTTCAGCCGAGCTCAGCATTCTATGCCCTGCATAGAAAGTTAACTATTTGTTCTCCGGGGCAGTTCAAAGGTTGGGAATCACTGCAATTGTCAGAATACATCCCGGTATCCTGTTCTTTCTTCCAGAATAACCGATTCTGCTTTGTAGTAGTTTTTGCCAGTGATTCTGTGCCTTCAGTTCTGGCAGTTAGCCTCTTGGCTACTCCTTTGCAGTTCCTATACAAACTGGAGATAGGTCAAGGTTACACCGTATGTTTCTCCTGCCCCCCCCCCCACACTCTACTCCTCCTTCTAAAAATCCTTAACCCTCCCTTCCTCCTTTTCTTCTTCTTCCAGAGATTGGGGCCCCTACCCAATACCCCTTAGTCTTCTAACTTCTTCTGTTTTCTCAGTCGTTTATTTCTTCTTTTTATTTTATTTTGTTACTTTTATTTATTTATTATTATTTATCCGCCTGCTGCGGTGACTACCAGCGGGGGCATCCGGCCCTGCCCGCCGGGAGGGCACCAGGCTCATTCACATGATGGGGATCCAGCACGGCCATCGCCGATCCACTGGAGGGTCTCCCCATACCCTGTCCAGCCAGACCGGCCCCGGACCCCCCCCCCCCCAGTGCGATTCCACGCGAGTCCTCCCAGCGGTGCAGGGCGCTGCCATCAGGCTGCACGGTCACGCCCAGCCATTTCCACTTTTTCTCCCATTGGTAGTGCAGACGTGTAGTGACATCTGCACACATGCGTACCGGCGTCCTGCCACGCTCCCCAGTCACACCAGCTCAAGGCAGTACCCTGGGGCGTCCCAGGGGTCACCGCCGCGCGGTGTGGATTCCCCAACCTTCCCCAGGACTAGGAGAGCTGTCTCCCAACGCTCAATCCTAGTTCTCTCTGCTGACCCCCGACGACCAGGGCTCGTTCCCAGGCCGCCGGCGTAGCACAAGGTGTGGTGTCCAGCGTCACTGGGCCAGCTTCCTTTTTAGTTTTTATATCTTTTCCTTTGTCTGTCCCTTGGACTACGTCCACCCTCCCAACCCTTTTTCTAACCTCTACGGCGATTCAGAACTGGCGGGAGGGCAGAGTTGACACCACCTACCTGCCATCCCGTGAGGGCCACGCAGTGCGTCAGCCTCGGGGGCTGTGTCGAAGGTGTGTCGACTCTGCCTATCCAAAAAAAAAAGCTCCCGGGGAGTCATGACCTCTGTCCAAGTACTCAAAGGTGATGAATGGTGAAGATACACAGAAAGATCAGAATTATGGTCGGTACATAATTTCCATTTCCCATATCTGGATGACTGGGTCCTAGTAAGTCCCTCCAGGCAAGAGACTCTGGAGGCCGTGGCCACGGCCTCAGAGTTCCTCACGTCCATGGAAGTCCTACTGAATCTCAACAAGTCGCAGTTGCAGCCCTCCCAGAAGCTCCTCTTCATAGGAACTCTTCTGGACATCTCCTGTGCGAAGGCTTTTCTTCCAGAGGACAGAAGGAGCAATATCTTACAGATGGCCCAATACATCAGAGCACATAGCTCGGTTCGAGCTATCTCGATGCAACAGATGCTGGGCCTCATGGCATCCTCGGTGTTCACTGTACCCCTAGCTCGTCTCCACATGAGAACCTCTCAGTGGATGCTCAGTACTCCCTAATCACTCACCCTCAGTCTTTTCTTATCAAGGTGACGGAACCTCTGAAGAGGTCACTCGCCTGGTGGTTGCAGGAGGACAATCCCTTTGCCCCTCTGGATCATCAGATCTCCATTACCACGGACGCATCCCTGATGGGTTGGGGAGCCCGCTGCCAGGATCTCCACACCCTAGCTACGTGGACTCGGGACGAGTCCCAACTTCACATAAATATCCTGGAAATGAGAGCCGATCTTCCTGGACATAAAGTCTTCACCACTCATTCACACTAATGGGAACTACACCGGAGGTGCCAGGACCATGGGAGAAAACTTTTGCAGGAGGCCAGCGCCAGAGATGGAGCCGCGAGGAGCAGCGCGCGAGAGCCTTGGCACAAATCACGGCATCGACTGTCTCAGGCTTCGACTCTCCAACCGCCTCAGTTCCTTTTTTCCCAACATCGAGTCTGCTTCAGTGACAACGACGCTCACCAGCTGGGAGTCAAACTTCAAACTAGCAGAATAGTTTTCAGTTTATTATTTTGTAGTATTTCTCGAATAAAGTACCGCTTACGATAATTTATTCTTATTAAAGAAAAAAGACTCAGCCTACATTGACGGAGTCGACCATGAGCGGGTCAGGTGACGGTAGGGAGACTTCATATGAAAGCTGTTCAGTCAGCTGGGCTGGGTCCAGTCCGCCACCCTCTCCGGAGGGGGGTTCTGACAATGGACGGTCCAGTGCCCGAGGGGAAGGGCTGTCCTCCCGGAAGCAGAAAAGAAAACCATTGCATTCTTGGCACCATTCGGCCTCGAGCTTTTCTTCGGCCCATAGGTCAAAAAAGAGAAGGCATCATTCGAGGTCGCCCTCTGATATCTCTGTGCGTTGACAGTCGGTCATTGGGGTCAGTTGCCGGTCTCCTCGTTCGGAGTCGCCTGTTTCTGGTACTAGTCACCGACCTCTTCATCGGAGTCCTTCCCCGCGTTCTGGTAGGGCTTCCGATGAGCAGTTTCATCAGTGGGCCGCTGTGATGGAGCAGTGGGCTGAGAGGTTGGTCCAGCTGCCTGGCCCGGTCACTCTGGGGCTCTTCGGGGGATCGGGCAGGGCAGTTGGGCCTCCCTAGTCATGCGGCGCCTTCCTCGGTGCCATCGACTCCATGCTCAGGTGTTTTGCCCCCTCACATGGCTGCGGCACAGAGGGCCACACCGATACCTTTATCTCCTGGTATTCTTCTTTTTCCCTGAAATCCTAATTTTCGGGGGCTCTGAGTTGGTTTCGGCACCATCGGCGTCTGTGGGTCGCTTGGCGTTGGTGTCCCTGCTGGCACCATCCTTGGCGCCGTGTTCTTCCTCGGCGTCATCGGTTTTCTCTGCGCCGTGTTCTTCGGCGCTGAGGCCTGGCTTTTCATCGGCCAATCTTCAGGGCTTCTCCTCTCCAAATTCTTTTCCTTCCTCATTTCCTGCTGATTTTCATTCCTTTCCTGTCCATACAGTCCCTCCTGGGCTGTCAGGAGACAATATTGAGCCTGACCCAAACCTTCGACTGGATGATGATGTGGAAGGAGCAGGACCTAATCCTTTTGCAGAGCCTGTGGTCGAGAACCTGTCTTTTAAGTCTCTGCTAAAGAATTTGAATTCCACTCTTTCTCTCCAGACTACAGGTATCAATCCTGGGAAGCTTTTAAGGCTCCAATACCTTCATGTCCTGAAAGATCCCTATGGATCTAACTCCCCCGGTACAGCCCTCCTTTGAGACCCTTTCTCAAATGGTATGGAATAATCCCGCTCTCTTTCCTTCTGTGGCTAAGTCCATAGATAGGAAGTACGCTGCTCCCAAGGATCTACCCAGTTTTGCCTCCCAAGCCTTTGCGGACCCTATTGTAGTCCTGGCAGAGAATGATAAGGTCATCCTTCCTCAAGCTACTACAGCACAACCTATAAACAAAGACTCTTGTAAGATAGATACTTTAGGTAAGAGAGTCTTTGCTGCATCCACCCTGGGAATGCGTATTGCCAGCTACCAGGGTTATTTCTCTCAATACGAGTATGTTCTTTGGCATTCACTCAAACATTTGGTAGAAGCTCTACCTGAGTCAGACTCTAATTCAGAGCTTCTTCAGACCATATCCAGGGGTATCGAGTCCAACAGCCAGCAGGTTAAAGCAGTTATGGACGCTTTCGATACTGCCTCCAGAGCGGCAGCGGGTATTTGTGCCCGCCGTCACTCCTGGCTGCGCACTTCAGGCTTCACGAATGATGCCCAGCAACAGGTCATGGCATTACCCTTGACGGTGTGTATCTCTTTGGTCCTCAAGTAGAGCAAGCTCTAGAGGCCACTCAAAGACTAGGTCTGCCATTAAATTGGCTTGACCGCTCCTTCTCGGGGGTGTTAATAGCGTCAATTTCACAACCGTCAGTCCTTTCGAGGCAAGGGCAGGGGAGGTTTAAATAAGATTCAAACCCCCGCCTCAAAAGAAAAGGCAACAGAAAGCACAAGGGCCCAAAGCGCCCAGTGCCACCTTCTGAGTTTCTGGCTTAAGTCCCACATCAGCTGCCCAAGGGAAACTCTTTCTTGGCAGTGGGGGGGTCATCTGACTCTATTCTACTGCCGATGGAAGTCCATAACTTCAGACAAATGGGTCCTCCGGATAATCCGTGAGGGGTATTCCCTCAATCTTTCAGAGAGCCCGCCAGATAGTTTCCCCAAACATCAGCCCAAGCCGTCAGTTCTTCAATCAGAGCTTCTCACCGCCGAGATACAAGGCCTTCTGAACAACAGGGCAGTAGAGATAGTTCTGATGGATCAACGGAACACAGGGTTCTACTCCCATTACTTTCTAGTTTCAAAGAAAACTGAGGGCATGAGCCCCATTTTGGACCTCAGAAAATTGAACAAATTTCTTCCCAAAGAAAAGTTCAAAATGATTTCGCTAGGAACTCTGTTACCTTTGCTTCATCAGCACGACTGGTTAGCCTCCCTGGACATGCAGGATGCTTACCAGCATATCCCTATTCACCCAAAGCATCACAAATACCTAAGGTTTGTGGCTTTGGGCCAGCATTATGAGTTCAGAGTCCTGCCCTTTGGGCTATCCTCGGCGACACGAGTTTTTACAAAGTGTTGTGCAATTCTAGCAACGCATCTCAGAAAGATTGGAATACAAGTGTTCCCATATCTGGACGACTGGCTTCTAGTGAGCTCTTCCTGGCAAGGAACTCTAGACGCCATAGCCACGACCTCGGACTTTCTCTTGTCCATGGGAGTCCTGCTAAATCTCAAGAAATCACAGTTGCAGCCCTTCCAGAAGCTCCTTTTCATAGGAACTCTTCTGGACACCTCCTGTGCCAAAGCTTTTCTACCAGAGGACAAGAGGAGCATATCCTACAGATGGCCCGATACATCAGCTAGAACTGCTCGGTTCAAGCTATCTTGATGCAGTGGATGCTCGGCCTCATGGCATCCTCGGTGTTCACTGTACCTCTAGCTCACCTCCACATGAGAACCTCTCAATGGATGCTCAGTACTCAGTGGTCACCAACCCTTCACCCTCAGTCCTTTCTCATCAAGATGATAGAACCTTTGAAAAGGTCTGTCACCTGGTGGTCGCAAGAGGACAATCTCTTTCAGGGATATCCCTTTGCTCCTCTGGATCATCAGATTTCCATTACCACAGACGCGTCCCTGATGGGGTGGGGAGCTCACTGTCAGAATCTCCACACCCAAGGAACGTGGACTCAGAACGAGTCCCAGCTTCACATAAATGTCTTAGAAATGAGAGCCATCGTTTACGCAGTCCGAGCTTTGAAGGACATTCTTTGTCACAAGAACATTCTCCTTCAAACGGACAACAAAGCAGTGATGTATTACATCAACAAGCAGGGCGGTGCTCACTCTTACCCTTTATGCAGGGAAGCGAGGAGAGTGTGGGAATGGTGCTTGGAGCACAAGGTTCTAATTCGGGTGGCCTACCTGCCAGGAGTGCAGAACGAACTGGCAGACCATCTCAGCAGAACAGAGACAGATCCTCACGAATGGTCTCTCGACTCCACCGTAGTTCAGTCACTGTTCGCAGAGTGGGGAACTCCAGACCTGGACCTTTTTACATCCCTACTGAATGCAAAACTGCCTCTCTTCTGCACCAGAAATCCAGGACCTGGCGTTTTCTGTCAGGATGCGTTCAGGCTGTGGTGGACAGGACGCTTTCTATACGCCTTTCCCTCTGCTTCCTCTAATTCAGAGGGTACTTTTCAAATTGGAGTCTCAGGCGGGCAGAATGATTCTCATTGCCCCCTTCTGTCCTCAGCAGATATGGTTTCCGCTACTCAACAGTCTATCGGCCCCCCCAAGACACTTCCCCTTCTGACCCAGGATCCCATTGTCCATCCCAACCTGAGGTCGCTCCACCTTCACGCTTGGCTCCTGAAGAGATAGAGGTGAATAGGTTCAATGTTCCTAGTAGAGTTTCAGATATTCTTTTGGCTGCACGTAAGCCGGCCACTAGAAGAACCTACACAGCCAAATAGAAGCGTTTCTGTATCTAGTGTGCAAAATTCTCTTGGAACCCTTTTTCCTGCCCACCAAATAAAGTCTTGGAATATGTTTTAGACCTCTCAAATACAGATCTGCAGTACTCCACAGTTAAAATTCATCTTTGTGCCATTTCGGCATATCACAAGCTGTTACTTTCCATGTCACTGGCTCAGTTGCCTGTAGTTAAGAGGTTTCTTAGGGGTATTCTGCATACTAGACCTATCATACGTTCAGTCACAGCCTGGGACATTAATCTTGTGCTAGACATGCTCACTCATAAACCTTTCGAGCCTCTAGCTACTTGAGACATGAAGTTCCTCACTTGGAAAACTGCTTTCCTGGTGGCCATTACTTCGGCCCATAGAGTTTCTGAAATACATGCACTGGTCACAAAGACCATATCCCCCCCCCCCGGTACACTGTATTTCACAAGGACAAAGTAGTTCTTAAGACTCATCCTAAGTTTCTCCCTAAGGTTGTCTCAGAATTCCATCTAAACCAACCTTAGTCCTTCCTACCTACTTTCGAACTTCCAAAATGAAGGGGAGCGTACACTTCATTCACTGGATGTTAGAGAGTGCTGCGGTTCTATCTAGATAGAACAAAACAAATTTGCAAGGCTCAACAACTCTTTGTTTCCTTCAGTGAGACCCGGCTGGGTCAACCCGTCGCTATCAGATGCATTTCAGCGTGGTTGGTGGCATGCCTTCACCACTGCTATTCTATGGCACAGGTCAAGCTGGACGGCAGTGTGTACGCTTACTCCACCAGAGCAGTCGCGGCATCTCTGGCGGAAATCCATAACGTACCCATTACAGATATTTGCAATGCAGCTACCTGGAGCTCCATGCATACTTTCGTTAAGCACTATGCCTTGGATGTCCATGCCAGACGACATCTGTCGTGTGGCAGGACCATTCTTAACGGACTTCTGTCCTACGCATGTGAGCTCTTTATCTCCTGCCGCCTGTCTCGGGATTATTTAGCTCGGTACTCTTCCCATTAATGTGAATGAGTGGTGGTGGAGACTTTATGTCCAGGAAGATATGGAAATTACGTACCTACCTTAATTCTTGATCTTCTTGGATGAAGTCTCCACCACTCATTCACATGCCCAACCACCATCCCCCAAGCTCACTTCTCTGTTTATGGTCTTCACTCCCTCAATGGCTGGACTGTGAAGACTTTATAGTTGACCCTTCTTACACAGGTCATTCGGACTACCTTGTGTCTGAGTTTTAGGCTAGCTAGGTTAATTACGCTGCATCTCCTCAGAAAAAAGGTACTGAGGTGGTTGGAGGGTCGACACCGAGCTAGTTATTACCGAATGAGCAGGGACTCGCAGTGCCGCGTCCTCGCGGCTCCATCTCAGTCGTCGGCCCTCTTGAAAAAATTTGCTCCCGCTGGGTCCTAATGCCTCCAATGAACTCCCATTAGTGTGAATGAGTGGCGGAGACTTCATCCAAGAAGATCAAGAATTACAGTAAGTGCATAATTCCCATATCTTCTTTGAGGTACAGCTCTTGCAGCAGGTTACACCATTAGGACTGAAGCCGGCAGGCGTCAGGACCCCACGGAAATCTTCTAGCTAGCAGTCTTCAGCGGGGACCGCCTCCAACGTCGGTTCCGCCCCCGACGTCAGGCGTAGTACATAAGGAGGCGGTCCCGCCAGAATCCCCAGTTCTAGGGACATGGATATGTTGTTCATCCACACTTATTGGCAGGTATCCGTGCCGCTTTAAATCTTGCCGGAAGGTCTTCAGCTGGCTCCTCCCACCCACCGGGTGGTTTAACTCGGCTCCGCCCATGACTCCAGATCTTCCTTACAGCTTGGAGCTCAGGTTCCCTCCTTAGCAGCTCTGCGTTTGAGACTAGTTCCTATTTCTTCCGTTTCTGCGATTTGAAAGGTCCGCGGCTGCGATGGACCGTCGACTCCGGTTTCGGAGAATGCCCCTGCGATCAGAAAGATGTCTCAAGCGGATCCACACTCCACGTGTGTCTACTGTTTAGGCCTTGAGCATGACCCGCGGGCCTGCGACTTGTGCTCTTCCTTCTCGGCCTCGTCCTCGAACCCGTGCTGCCCGGTGCAACTGGTGCGTCCCGGCGTTTTCCTCGGTGAAGTCTAAGGAGGCCCGGTCGGCCCGGTGTCTGCGGCCGGGCTCGGCGGATCAGCTCGAGCAGATGATAGCCCTCGAAGGGGCCCAGCGCGGGCGTATCTTCAACAACGCGGCATTTATCCCGCTCTCTCTGGGTTCTTCTATACAGCTTCCTTCAAGGAGCTTTGTCTGTCCCTCTTCACTAAGGGAGAGGGCCAGCGTCTGCTGGACCTTATTCTCGGTCCAAGGAGGACAAGGTGAAATCCTCCGTCGACGCTCTTGGGAGGCGGAAAGGTCCTACCCTGAGTGTCCGACTTGATCATTTCGCTCGGCTTGACCACTGGTCTCCGCGGTGTCGCCCGTCAGATCAGTTGGCGAGACTCCATCGGCCCATGATCAATTTACCGACCCGTTGGACGGGTTGTCGCCTGTAAAGCCGAGACTCCCTCTCCCGGTTCCCCGAGAGTTGAGATCCGTGGGCTTGCCAGTGCCTCCGGTTCGGAGCCCTCTGGTGAACCCTCCGAGCCGAGTGCGGTTCCTGCCGACACTTCCCGCAACTCTCGAGAAACCGGGGGTCTCGGTCTCTGACCTCTTGGCGGTCCAGCGATCCGCCCGTCATGGCGGTCTGGTCTCGGCGCACGCTGATGGCGGCGTCGCCCTCGTCCTCCTCTCCTCAGGCAGGGGAGGCTTTGGCGTGAGTTACGTCGACAATGAGGACTCGTGCAGCAGCAGCTCCTCCTGACGAGAATAAGCGGCTGTCGCTTCCCGACCATTAAGTGGCTGTCACGGGCGGCGAAACAACCCCTCGACTTACCGAGCCTGTTCCCAGGCGGTTGTTCGGCCAAAACCAGCTGCTCCACCGATTCCGGTGGAACCTCGCCTCCACAGCCATTATTTGGGCGCCCGACCAAGATTCTCGGTCGGCTAAGGGTCTACCCATAGGCTGTCTGTTACCCTCACTCCCGACTGACCTCGGCAGGTGGAGGTGGCTCAGGCCAGAGGCAGCTCTTGCGGACTCCTCTGAGTCCGACGGCGATTCCTCTCTGTTCTCCAGGCTAGTGGACTTGGAGTCCTCTGGAGGTCAGTCGATGGACGATAGCCCTTCGTCCTACCTGGGATTGCTTCGGCTCATCAATCAATCAATCAAGTCTTTATTTAACCAGGCGTTCATCGTTGAGCAGAAGCTCATTTGCAAGATGGACATGGGTGGAGCATGAACAATTGTATATACAGGTCAACACAGGTATTTACAAGGCAATTCAGATAATACTCTTTACAGAGAGGAAGAAAAAGAAGTTCATATGTACATAGAATTATACAGATATTGTACAGATTACACGGTATTTATATACATAGAAGTGTCTATAGGAAGATAAAGCAGGTTATCTAAGGTTGCGGAGAGAAGGAAGAAAAATAAAAATATACACCAGGTGAGGTGAAGGTAGGGGGAAGAGAGGAGGAAGTAGGGGAGAAAGGCTAGGAGGGCACGGTGCACAGAAAGGAGTTGGTAAAGCTGGATGTAGAGAAGGTGGATGGAGAAAAGGAGTATGTGTGAGCCGAGTTGAATGCTATAAAATGCGGGGCATGGTAGGATGTCACAACCAGGGTAGTGAGCTCCTATCCGAGGTTGGGAAAGGAAGAATAAGGGGATGGATGGGCCTAGTGTTGATAAGACAGGGGATAAGAGAGAACAGTTAGGCTGGTGAGGAGCAAGCTGGGGGTCGTACTTAAAATTGGGTCTCGGCGTAGCTATTTGCAGTGCAGACACCGGTACTGGGTCTGAGTGGGTGAAGCAGTTACATACTTCTCTGATTGTACGGAAATAAAGCATCTTGAAAGCATTTATACCGATTAGAGTGCTTAATTTGAGGTTTTTGTAGATCGTTCCATAAGGTAGGTAACACTGAGCTTATGGCTGCCCTGCTGAAGCGGGGATTTTGCTTTGGGTACTTTAAGTGTAATAGCTGAGTAACTTCTGTAGCGTATTCCCAATTATACTCAGGGAAGACAGCAGGAGATATAGTAAGGCAACTTATTAGAGATGGCTCTATAGGTCCAGAGGCGGCGTTTCTGTGGCGCCTGAACTTTAGTGATGTCCATCCACTGCCGCATATAGGGTGCAGTGATGTGTGTCGAAGGGAGTCCGTTATAAACCTCAGTGCTCGATGGTAGAGTGTGTCGTTTAGCCATGTAAGAGTTGGGGCATTGGCTGTAGAGGAAGTCAGCGTAATCAACCAATGACAGGAAAATGGATTGGACCAGTTGTTTCTTGGCATCTCTGGTGAGAAATTGGCTGATTCTAAAAACAGTCCAAGCCTTTGCCAAATGGATTCTAGCAAGTCCTCGATATGTTCAATGAAGGAGAGTCTTTGGTCTATCAAACTCCCAGATACTTGAATTTTGTAACAAATTCTAGTTTTTCACCTAGAACTGTGGTAATTTGGGGAACTGTCCCACTGGACACAGGGTTAGCTGTACGGATAAAAGGAGAGAGGACCATCGCTTTAGTTAGGCTCATCTCGGAGTCTACCGGGATGAAGCTCGAACCCGTCTCTAAGCGGGCCAGGTACCCCCTCACGGAGATCCTGGACCGAGGGGATTCCCCTACGGAGGCCTTTCCGGTGGCTGAGGCCATAGTGGGCCCGGCCTTGGAGCTCTGGCAGCGTCCCTGCTTCCTGTCCTGCGCCTCGGCCAGGATGGCCAGGAAGTATACGGTCCCCACCGGTTCCTTGTCAGTTTTGAACACCCAACCCGAGGGTTGGTGCCGATAAGCATTTCAGTGCGCCGGGAGCAGCTAGGCGTGGACAAACCTCCCGACAAGGAGTCCAAGAAATTGACTACGCCGCGAAAGTCTACGCTGCGCCCTCCTTGGCCTCGTCAGGCCAGCTCGGCCGTCCTCATGGCACATTTCTCTCATGCCTTGTTGGGCTCCCTGGACGAGGTGATCCCTCATCTCCCAGCGGACCTGCAGACCACGGTCAGACAGGTGCAAGACCAGGGCAGGGCAGTGGCCAAACAGCAGCTCCAGACTGCTCTGGACATTGGAGACTCATGTGCCAGGTCGGTAGCGGCCGCAGTGGCTATGCGCCGTCGGGCTTGGCTGAGGATATCCACCTTTATTTCGGATACCCAGCACAAGTTGGCGGATGTCCCCTTCCTGGGAACCGACCTCTTCGGCCCTGGGGTGGAAGGTCACCTACAGAAGATCGAAAAGTCCAATGCTACCTTGGACTCTGTCTCATCCGCACAGAAGGACAAAGGCTGCAGACAGCCTAAGCCCATTCATCCCTCTGCACCCACGGCACGCCCGGCCCAGCAACGCCAGGGCCAGCAGGCGCGAGCTTGGCATCCCAAACCCAAGCCCGGGGCTTCCTCCAACAGGAAGCAGGGAGGTAAAGGCCCAGGAGGTCCCTCGGCCGGTCCCTCCTCCAAGCCTGCCCAGTGACGGATTGAGGGGTGTTTCTCCCAATCCCGTCGCCTCACCCCAGGTTCCCCCGTGGGGGGACGGCTCTGTCACTTCCTTTCCGCCTGGTCCGTTATTTCCACGGACAGATGGGTAGTGGAGGTGGTGGGAAAAGGCCTGCCTCTAGAGTTCGAGCAGGCTCCGCCCTTCAGAGCCGTCGCCCCTCGGGGGGCTTCGGGGTCCGCAGCCTCGCTGTCGGCTCGCCGAGCCGACATCGCTCTCCTTCTCCAGAAGGAGGTGATCAGGGAGGTGGCGGACCTCCTCAGAACACGGGGTTTGTGTCCAGGTACTTCCTGGTCCCAAACATGACGGGGGCTGGCGCTTCCATTCTCCACCTACACGACTCTAAACAAGTTCCTAAGGTCTCGAACCTTCAGGATGGTCACTCTGGCTCAGATAATACCATCCTTGGAGCAGCGGCGTGGTTCTGCTCTCTGGACTTGCAGGGCCGCGTTTTCACGTCCTATCCGTCCGTCTCACAGAGATTCCTAGCTTTCAGCGGAGGGATCCCTTCCGGTTCGAGCCATGCCCTTGAGCTTGTCTCCAGCTCCCAGGGTCTTCACCAAATGTATGGCAGTGGTGACAGCATTCCTCTGCGGCGCAAGGGGTCCGGTGTACCCTTACCTGGACGACTGGCTGATAGCAGCCCCTCAGGCAGGAGGTGGGCGGTCAGAGATCAGCCTCAGGTCTGCTCTCAACTGGGCCTCCTCATCAACGAGGCCAAGTCGAGACTCGAGCGAAGCAGGTGATTCTTTTCATCGGGCGCAGCTTCGACTCTCTTGAGCCAGGCGTGCTCCCAGCGGACAGGGCCAGGTTCTTTCCTCCTTTGCCCAATCATTTCTGGTTGGGCAATGCGTCGCCGGGACTTCCTGCACCTCCTGGGTCTCATGGCGGCCTGCACCAGCGTGGTCCATTGGGCCCACTGGAACATCGTCCTCTTCAGTGGGGACTGGCCAGTCAGTGGTCTAACGCTCGATCCTTTGGACCAGCTTGGCGGTGACCCAGGGATGTGAGCAGCTCTCCAGTGGTGGATCGTTCCAGTTCATTTGCAGGAGGGCATCCCGTTCATCCGCCCGAGCCGACGGTCTCTCTATCGACCCGATGCCTCTCTGATGGGTTGGGGTGCCCATCTGGGGAACACAGGCTCCGGCTTTTGAATTCTACGGAGTCCGATGCCACATCAACCTGCTGGAGCTCCCCGGCGGTCCGCCTAGCTCTCACCGCCTTTGCTCCGTTTCTCCGGGGTCAAGTGGTCCGAGTCCAGACGGACAACACCACGACCATGTACTATCTAAACCGCCAGGGCGAGACACGCTCCATGCTTCTATGCAAGGAAGCTCTCCGCATTTGGTCACTCGTGCGCAGCCTGGAGGCGGATCTCCTAGCCATTCATGTGGCAGGAGTCTCCAACACCCTGGCCGATGCCCTAAGCCGGATAGGGGCTGCGTCCCACGAGTGGTCTCTCCTGCCGGAGGTAGTACAGTATCTATTCCTCCATTGGGGCACACCTCTGGTGCACCTGTTTGCCTCCAGGGAGAACGCGAAGCTGAGGCTGTTCCATGCCCGCCCCCCTCAGCAGGGCTTGCTGCAGGGGGATGCCTTCTCGAGGCCGTGGACCCCGGGCCTCTTCTGCGCCTTTCCCCCGTTTCCCTTGATTCACAAGGTGCTTCTCAAAGCAAGGAGGGACAAGGCGCTGGTGATTCTGATAGCCCCAGACTGGCCTCATGGTTCTGGTACCAGATCTCCTCAGCCTCAGCTCCAGGCTCCCGAGGCAGCTTCCAGCTCGCCCGGACCTGCTTTCAGTCAATCAGGGAAGGTGTTCCATCGGACCTTCAATCCCTGCACCTGCGGCCTGGTTCCTGGCTGAGATTCCAGACCTTGGGTCTTTCCGACGAGGTCCTCAATGTAGTTGAGGCGTCCCGTAAGGAGTCGACCAGGAAATGCTATGCCTTCAAATGGAAGAGGTTTTCCATTTGGTGTCAGGGCAAGGGCTTGGACCCTTCCTCCTGTTCCTTGGCAAGCATCTTGGACTATTTATGGTCCCTTTCTCATCAAGGGCTTAGGTCGACGACCCTAAGGGTGCACCTGGCAGCCATCTCTGCTTACCGGGCGCGGGCCGGGAAGCAGTAGGTGGCGCAGGAGAAGGTGGTCTGGCGCTTTTTCAAAGGCCTTGATCACATTTCCCCTCCGGTGCGAGAACCTCCACCTCCGTGGGATCTACTGCTGGTACTGGCAAAGCTCATGGGCAAGCCATTCGAACCAATGCACAGGTGTGAACTCTCTCACCTGTCGTGGAAGACCGCCTTCTTGGTGGCTATCCGTCCAGCCAGAGGGATGGAGGAGGCTCCAGGCGCTTTCCATCGAGTCTCCTTACCTGATCTTCCACAGAGACAAGGTTGTCCTGCGCCCCACGAAATTCCTTCCGAAGGTGGTGTGGGAGTTTCACCTTAACCAGGTGTTGACTCTGCCGGTGTTCTACCCCAATCACACCTCGGAGGCCGAATATAGGCTCCATACTTTGGACCCTAGAAGGGCGCTCGCCTATTACAAAGAGCGCATGGCTGAAATTCGGGGAGAGGTTCGCCAGCTGTTTGTCACCTACGCTGAAGCCGCATCTGGCAGACCTGCAGCCAAGCGGACGATAAGTAGGTGGGTCACCTCCTGCATAGATCTCTGCTATAAGTTGGCGGGCATGAAGATTCCCAGAGGGATAAGAGCTCATTCTACCCGCCATACTGCTGCATCGGTGGCTGCTTCCAGGGACGTCCCTATCCAGGAAATCTGCAGGGCTGCTACCTGGAAGTCAGCACACACCTTCATTACCCATTACCATATCGACCTTGAGTCACGCCGGGATGCTGGTTTTGGGGCCTCGGTTCTCCAGTCTCTATTCTAAGTAGGGGTGTCGTCTTGCCTCCCTCCTCCCGGAGAACTGCTAGGAGTCTGCCAATAAGTGTGGATGAACAACATATCCATGTCCCTAAATACAGGTTACTCACCTGTAACAGGAGTTCTAGAGAGTATTGTTGTTCATCCTACATTCCCTGACCTGCCGGCTCGACCTCTAAACTGAGCTTCAGCGGGCCAGATCTGGCGTCATGGGGCGGGCCGAGTTATACCACCGGTGGGTGGGAGGAGCCAGCTTGAAGACCTTCCGGCAAGATTTAAAGCGGCAAGGATACCTGCCAATAAGTGTGGATGAACAACATATACCATTCCTAGAACTCCTGTTACAGGTGAGTAACCTGTATTTCTTTCCCGCCGTCGACTTGCATGTCTCGACCCTTCGGTCAGTGTCTAGCGAGCGACGATCAGGAAATCCGTTCAAACCATTTCTTCTTCAAGAATTCCTTTCTTCAGATTTATTCCTCTGTCTGATGTCATCCCCAACTTCCGTGGAGGGCCATTCGTCCAAGTGCGCCTGTGGGAAACAGATTCCATTCAAAGACCCACACTCGGCCTGCATCCAGTGCCTGGGCCCAGACCACGACACCCAGGCTTGTTCTTTTTGTCAGGGCTTCAACAGCCGGACCCGGATCCGCTGACAGAAGGCTCTCCAGGCTTACCTTTTGGAAGAGAAGCTCAAGGCCATGGTACCTTCCTCCAAGGGGGAATCCTCGGAAAAATCCCACAGGCACCATGAGAAGCACAGGGAGAAGGTGAGACCTAGATCCCCCTCTAGGGCCTCGGACTCCTGCAGCTCTAGCTCCAGGTCCGACCGCTCTCCGTCTCGGGCCCGCTCTCAGCCTCCCCTGGTCATGGTCAAGTCTGTCAGCGGTTCTTCTACCCTGCGGCCTGCTAAGACCTCCAGGCCTCCTCCTTCCTCCAAGGCCTCGTCTAGGTCATGGGAACACCACAAGTCCGCTTCCTGGCACTCTGTCCCCGACGTCCGGTCAGTCTCCCTGCCGCCTCCCCCTCAACGTAAGACTAAGGAGCTGACCTCCCTGAGGCGGACGTCTGACCCGACGTCGGCCAAACCTCATAGACCCCGGGAACCTACGACAGTCCGACACCCGTCGCCGGTCAGGCACTCACCTCCCAGGATGCCGGCCGGGGGACCAACGTCCGACACAGCAGCTAGAAGAACCCCACCATCGCCTACCGACATCGGTCAGGAGGCATTGACGGAGGAGGAATCCACTCAGCCCGAGGACCAGGCGGACGACCCCGGACCTGTCGAGCTCCCACGGGAGCCCTCCCCAGAACCAGAGACCCCCAGGGCGGCGGGTCGGCGACAAGCCACCGGCGCCCAGTCTGTCGTCGGGGCGTAACCTTTGGAGTGAAAGAGCTATTCACTTTCTGGTGAGACACCATCAAAAGGATGTGGTCACCACACACCCTCCTCCCGCACCTGCGGCACCACCGGCCCCAGTGCCCCCCCTTCACCCAAAGGGGCAGCAGGCCGAGCACCTTACCCCCAGGAGCCAGCCAGACCTCCTAGGGGCAGACCTACAGACAAGAGAAGGCCTCCATCCAGATCCTCTTCAGGGTCACCCAGCCCCAAGAAACCCAAAGACGCCGCTACTCACCGTCTACGGAGGACTCCAGATCGGACATCTCGGATGGCTCCAGATCTCCTTCTCCAATCAGCGTCCCTTCTCCGGACCCACGTGAACTTCCTAGGTCTCCTCCGGACGACCCCTCGTTCTCTGAGATCATGAGACATATCCAGGAGAACATGGGATGGGACGCAGAAGAACTCGACCCCGAAAGGCTGCGCCTAGCTCGTTATCTTCGGCAGAAAGATCCTAAGCCTGTGGTGGTACCACCCTTGGTGGACACCTTTGTGGGGCGTCACCAAGGCAGCGTGGAAACGTCCACATTCGCTCCCAGCGATGCTGAAGAACGCTGACCACCTGTACAAGGCCCCAAGGGAGGACCAGTACTTGGCTAATCATCCTCTGGCCTACTCCCTGGTCATCACAGCCTCTCATGACCGGTCCCAGAGACCGTAACATTTGAGCACACAGCCACCAGACCCGGAGTCCAAGCAACTGGATGCGCTGGGTAGGCACACTTACGCAGCTGCGACCTGCGCCATCAGGTCCCTGAACTACCTTACCCACTTGGTTCAATTTCACAACGCTCTGTGGGAACAGGGACAGGAACTGGTAGAAAAATTGCCAGATGGTGAGCAAAAGGAGGAACTTCTCCAGCTCCTCCGCACGGGTTCAGACGTGGGGACCCAGATGTTCCGAGCCGCGTATGATTCCGCGGACTCCTCGGCCAGAGCGGCAGCCTCAGGCGTATGTCTCCGGAGACACTCATGGCTCCGTTTCTCCGGATTAACCCTGGACGTCCAGAAGAACATTTTGGACGCCCCCTTTCACGGCAAAGTTTTGTTTGGTGAGGCATCTGAGAAGGTCATCACCAAACTGCAGGAAGCTGGGAAGGTCGTTAGATCTGTCCAGGCCATGTACAGATCTAGACTCAGTTCCTTTCGTAGGAACCAGAGTAGTTTTCGAAGCCGGACTCAGAGACAGCAGCCTCGTTCCGGCCTGCAGCAGAGGGGCTCCTTCATCCGGAAAGCCCAGGGCAAGTCGTCCTCAGGTAGAGGCCAACGTTCTACCAAGTCGGCCCAACCTGCAGGACCCTCTGCTGCCACAGCATGACTCCTTCCCGGCCCCTGGCCCCCGCCCCTCAGGATCAACGGGAAATAAAGGTCCGGGGTTGCATCACAGACCATCTGCCAGGGTGGCAGTCGATCACCACCGACAGGTGGGTGCTACAGTTGGTCAAAAAAGGCCACTATATAGAATTCTTAGACAAGCCACCCACAAGGCCTCCTCTGCTCTCCCATTACTCGGGTCAGCACACCCTGCTCATCAGGCAAGAAGTGCTCATGCTGCTGCAGAAAAAAGCTTTGGAGCACGTCCCAGAGAACCAGAGAGGAGCAGGATATTATTCTCACTTCTTCCTGGTTCCAAAGAAAACAGGGGACCTCCGTCCAATCTTGGACCTCAGCGACCTCAATATGTTGGTCGCCTACAAACGCTTCCGCATGGTGACCCTCCCGGGCCTAATCCCCATGCTGAAGAAGGACGCATTCTTAGCGTCCCTGGACATGCAGGACGCTTACTTGCACATCCCCATCACTCAAGCACACAGGAGGTTCCTGCGCTTCGAGTTTCTCGGCCACCACTATCAGTTCCGAGTGCTCTCTTTCGGGCTGTCAGCGGCCCCCAGGGTCTTTACCAAGTGCATGACAGTCGTGGCAGCGTCTCTGAGGAGACAGGGCCGCTATGTGTTCCCGTACCTCGACGATTGGCTTCTCATGGCCTCCTCCAAAGAGGCACTGTTGATAGCTATCCAGCACATCCAGATCCTTTTCCAGTCTCTGGGCATCCTTATCAACTATGAGAAGTCTCTCCTGGTACCGTCCCAGAAACTGCAGTTCATAGGGGCAGTTCTGGACACCACCCAAGGGAAAGCTTTTCTTCCCGAAGACAGAGCAGAACGCATCCGGTCCCTCATGAGGGACCTATCAGCGAAGACCGTCCCAGCCAGATTGGTCTTTCGCCTGCTTGGACACATGGCTGCGGCCATTCCAACAGTCCCGATGGCAAGGCTCCACATGCGGGTAACCCAGTGGATGCTCAGAGTGCAATGGGACAAAAGGGAAGACCATCTGCAGCAGCCAGTCAGAATCACGAAGGCCGTGGTTTGGGACTGGCAATGATGGCTAGATCCAGGAACCCTCTCTGTGGGGGTTCCATTCATAGTGCCATCCCTGGTGATAACACTCTCCACAGACGCCTCAGGGCTGGGGTGGGGAGCACACTTGAACGGGGTGAGGTCTCAGGGAACATGGACTACTCAGGAAGTTCATCTCCATATCAACATATTAGAGATGAGGGCGGTCCTTTATGCCCTGCAAGCCTTCCAGTCCGACATTCTACCGAGTACTCTCCTGTTACAAACAGACAATACAGCGGTGATGTATTACCTCAACAAACAAGGAGGCACACACTCCTACCCCCTCTGAAGGGAGGCCATGAGAGTGTGGGAATGGTAATGTCTGACGCAGGCGCAAACCTCATTGCAGTTCACGTTCCGGAGTGGACAATACCGCCATGAACAGCCTGAGTCTTTCCCAGGCCAGAGTCCACGAGTGGGAACTTCTACAGGAGGTGGCAGAGGATCTGTTTCACAGATGGTGCACTCCAGAATTGGATTTGTTCGTGTCCCCATCCAAGGCAAAACTGCCCAATTTGCTCGCTAGATCCAGGGCCTGGTGTTTTCTGGCGAGACGCGTTGTCCCTCTCCTGGGCGGGCAGATTCCTCTATGCCTTTCCTCCCTTCCCGTTGATCCAGAGAGTCCTTCTCAAACTTCGCAAAGAGCACTGACGCTAATTTTGATAAGCCATTTTGGCGAGACAGATTTGGTTCCTGCTTCTGAGTCACTTGTCCCGGGAACCTCCGCTTCCTTTGCCAATCAGCTCCCATCTGCTGTCTCAGGAGGATGGTTCACTAGTCCACCCGGACTTCGTTCACTGAACCTGCACGCTTGGCTCCTAGAGACATAGCCATTTTGTGGCACAGGGTCTCGCAAGAGGTGGCGGAAGTACTTTCTGCCACCAGAAAACCGGCGACACACGCTACATACGCCATGAAATGGCATAGGTTTTGCCTGTGGTCTCAAGCACATGGCTTCTCCCCTTTAGACTGTCCAGAGAAATTAGTTCTGGAATCCCTGCTCTCCCTTTTTCAATCAGGGTTGGCTTACTCCTCGATCAAAGTGCACCTTTGTGCAATCTCAGCCTACCACGCCCCGGTAGGCCAACGCACGATGGCACAGTTGGATACTTCCCGTACCTTCTTAAGAGGGGTGCTCCGCCTTAGGCCACCCATCAGGGATCCTGTCCCTCCTTGGGACCTACCTTTCATCCTGGAGCAGCTTACGCTGCCACCTTTTGAACCTGCTGCAGATTGTGAGCTGCATTTTCTGTCGTGGAAAACGTTATTTTTGGTTGCTGTTACTTCGGCGAGAAGAATCTCCGAACTACACTCTCTTATGTGTAAGGAGCCTTATTTAATTTTTCACCAGGACAGGGTGTCCCTGAGGACGAATCCCAAGTTCCTGCCTAAGGTGGTCTCAGCCCTCACGCTTAACTAGGACATTGATTTACCAGTGTACTTCCCTAAGTACGCTAATCGAGGAGAAGCATTGCTTCACACCCTGGATGTTCACCGGTGTCTTAGATACTACTTGACCAGGTCCAAACAGCACCGAAAAAACGGAACAGCTGTTCGTCTCTTTCGCTGAGAGGATGTTGGGAGATCCAGTCTCGAAACAGACCCTTTCTCGCTGGCTCATCCAGTGCATATCCCTTTGCTACAACAAGCGACAGAAACCCTTGCCAGGTGTAGTTAAGAACCATTCGACAAGGGGAGTGGCTACCTCTTTTGCAGCACTAAAAAACGTATCCACATCAGCCATATGTGCTGCAGCCACCTGGAGCTCAGTGCACACTTTTATCAGGCATTACAGCCTTGATATCACCTCCCGGCGAAGAGCGGGTTTCGGCCTTGCTGTCCTGCAGGGCCTCCTGTCCTAGGCTCAGGACGCGTTGGTATCTCAGTATCGCCTCCTCCCGATGGCTTTTCAAGGCACCATTGGCTGGAATCAGTCTAATGGTGTAACCTGCTGCAAGAGCTGTACCTCGAAGAAGATAGTACAGTTCACGTAAGACTTTACGTAACAGTAGATCTTCGAGAACAGCTATTAGCAGTACTATCCCCCCATCCCCCTTGGAGGAGGTAAGTTCCAGCCTACGTTTAGAAAGATCGTTCTTAGTCTTGGCCATCTGATGGCGGGTCCTCGGTCTCCATTTCTGATGTCATCCAGCGGCCAGGAGTCTCCAGCAGGAGAACTGGGGATTCTGGCGGGACCGACGTCGGGGGCGGTCCCCGCTGAAGACTGCTAGCTAGAAGATTTTCGTGGGGTCCTGACGCCTGCCGGCTTCAGTCCTAATGGTGTAACCTGCTGCAAGAGCTGTTCTTGAAGATCTACTGTTACAGTAAGTTCTTACGTAACTTTACTTTCTTTAATAACAGGCAGCCTTTTCGAGGAAGGGGCAGAGGCGCTCTGAACAAGTACCAGTCTTCACAACCACAAAAGAAAGTGCAGCAGAAGGTATAGGGCCCGAGAGCACCCTTTTAATCCTTTTAATAAGTCTGTTCTAGTTGATGCAATGCGGCAGGACTTCCCAAGACTTGAAGAATTGGAAGACGAGCCTTGATCACTTACCTCTGCCATCTGACGAGGTAGGCAACTGTTTACTGGTTTTTATTCTGGCTAAAGTCCTATCTGTAGGCAGCTGATTTCTGTGCTCTCGGGTCAAGTTGACCGGTATGACATTTTTTTTTCCATATTTAGAGATACTGCATGAACAATAGTGACTGAAGTGTTGCTGCTGTCCAGAATGCTCATGTGCCCAACATTCTGTGCTGATTCAGCCTTTGGGCTGTGCCATTTCCGCTAGTAAGGGTGCACATCAGCCATCTGTAATGACTATCCATTGACAATGTAGGAGCTAACAGAAAGAGAAATTATGGTAAGCATGAAGAAGTTTCTTCCTACTATTACTGTGAGTACTAAACAAAAAAAGAAATTACCAGATTGGCACTTCTAGGTCTTGGACTAATCATCTCCTGTGACACACTCTACTTCCAGCGGGACAAAACTGTTTAATTTGGGACCATTTTGTTAACTGATGTATGTATCACTTCATTATTTGATTTTTTTTTTTAATATAATTTCATCATAGATGGGTCCATTTTACAAGTGCAGTAAGGCACTTCAGGCCATGGTTGTTATGGATTTACCCACTTCTCGTCTGGTTTATGACACTCTGCTGCACCTTGTACCATACCAGACAAGGAATGGGAAAATCCTACAATGTCCCAAACCCTGTGGTGCCTTCTTGCTTAATTCCAAATTGCTGCATTTTACATGCACCCATTGATTAGCATGTATTGCATTGTCTGTTACAGGGATGGCCAGAGGACAGATCATTGGACTTGAGCAGCATAAAGGTAAAACGTACTTTCTAATGTTTTTTAATAAAACTTTTACTTGTTTCCGTTGTATGCAACAGCTGATTGAAGCAGTCAAGCTTACGGTAGGATAATATGCGAAAAAACTTTGTAAACTTAATATACCTTACTAACACATGTATTACTATGTTCTATAAATTACTGTCCTATTTAAAAACCAAAAATCCTACTTCAAGAGGGCTCTTGCAGTAGGTATTAACCATTAGGACTGCACCCCCTGGCATCAAGACCACATGGAAAAGTTCAGCTAGCAGTGTCTGGCGGGGGACCCGCACAATATCGCTGTGACCCTATATAGTGGGCGGTCCTCAGTCCGCCCTACATTTCTTTCCTGTCATTGACCTGTGCTCGTCGGACCTCATGGAGAGTGCTGCTACAGTTCGACTGCCATTTTGGATGAGTATATGTTTCTTACAAATTTTTCCTTTTCTCAGATAATCATGTATATCTTCTCTGATGCCTTCAGAGTCGCATAAGAACAAGTGCAATTCCTGCGGCACACAACTCCTGCATATGGACAGCCATTCCCTCTGCCTCTTCTACCTGGGCCCGGAACACAAGACCGAGGACTGAGAGGCCTGCCTGAGCTTCAATCAGGCCACACGGAAACGTAGGCAGAAAGCTCTCAAGGCCCGTCTCTTAAAATTAAAAATGGCATAGATGGAGAGGAAGCTGCAGGGTGCCTCTTCCTCCCCATCTTCTGACTCGCACCGACACAGGAAGAAAAAGTACAAGGAGAAGCACCGGGTCCAGGATCGATCCCCCTCTCTCCCACGCCTCCCTCTTGGGACTGCAGACGACCAGCGGCCTTCTTCCTCCAGGAAAAGTGCCTCAGCAGACAAGCCTGCCTCCATCTCCCAGGGGCAGCCCTTGGTGTCCCCCCCCCTCGCTACCACTGGTTATGGTGGCGGTGGGTGCCTCGACCAAGTCTGAGGCTCCAGCCACTTTCAGGCCCCTCAAGACGAAAGGGTCTCAGTCGGCTGGTGGGGCTGATAAGCTGCTCGTCGGGGCCTCTGATGAGCGCACAGCCCAGGCTGATAAGTTGGGCGCTGGGGACTCTGGTGACCTCCCAGCCATGGCTGATAAGTCTGACATCGCATCTTCCAATGCCCACTCAGCCAAGGCACCTCCATCGGGGCCTGACGGGTTACAGCGTTGATCTCCAGCACCCGCTGTCACTTCGACTGCAGCCCACCCCGGAGGACTCGCTCCACCAGGGTAACTTTTCTCCCCCTCCGGCCTCCCCAGATCACCAGGAACCGGAGACAGAGGGAAATCAGCCTGACGTTACTCTTCCTGGGTCACAACCGGGCTTCCTTGAGAATCTCCCGGCCGACCCTCAGGACCCTTTGTCACCGGCTCTTGCAACAGGGCCTTTCGCCCCTCCGCCTGCTCCAGAGGGCACTTCTGGACTGACGTAGGGCCTTTTCCTGGGTTCTTATGCTCCTCCTTTCAGGCCTCCTCAGGATTCTCCATCAAGGCCTTTGACGGCTCCCCTGATGCATGGCTACCATACGCCTCGCTGTCTTACATCTGGATACCAGGCACCGGGTCTTCCTTCACAGGGGTATCTGCTGCCGGGGTATGCTCCTCATTACCATACGTCGGGTTATCCAATGTCAGGGTATAAGACATCAGGATGTCCAACGCCAGACTATGGCTCTGATTTCCAGCTGGTATACCAGCCCCCACCACCCCTCTTCAACCTCAGGTGGACTTCAGGGCTATTCTCCAGTCTTGGTGGAAGGAGACTAAGTCTCAGCTAGTCTCCAAACTGGACTGCCATCATCCGGTAGCGGCCTCTACTCCGGCACACCCAGCCCTGGCGCATAGGTCCCCATCGCCAGTGGAGTCCCACCTGTCTGCGTCAGGCCTTTCGAAGGGCTCGGCTCCCACTGTCAAGGACAGAACCTCTGTTCTCATTCAGGAGGTTCCTCACTCGGGTTATGTCTCCAGTTCGGACCCATTTGTCGGACTCTGAGCCTGACTGTTCTTCCTTGCTATCTGGGTTTGAGATGCCTCCACTGGACGAACCTCCTTAAAAATTGCGGAGGCCAATCAATGGAAGTCTGACGATCAGGACCCCAAATGCAAGAGACGGCCGAGCATTTGGATATGCCTGACCCTGTCTCCAGTCCTCATGCCTCCTTGGTTGGAACCTCATGAGGGCTTAGCCTCCACTGTTTGGTCAATGCCTTCATCCATTCCGGCTGTGGCCAAGAAGGCTGACAGAATCTTTCATACGCCAGAGGGCAAGGATCACCTTATCGTCCCCCCAATGCAGACTCAATGGTCATTAGCATGGCACATGATAGATCTGCAAAACCCAAGCGCATGAGCACCTCCCCTCCGGATAAGGAGTCGAGGCAGCTCAGTCAGTTTGGGCGAAAGTTCTAGTTATTCATCCTGGCATTGCACGCCCTAAATTACATGGGGCACATGTCGATATACCAAAAGTCCCTCTTTCGCAAGCTGGAGCTAGTCATTGAGGTCGGACTCTGAGGAAAAGGTGATCCTGTCAGATACCATTAGGTCAGCTAAGGTCACCTGTCGTCACTCACTGAGGGCGACTTATGACACCATTGACTCCTCAGCCAGGGGCATGGCCACTGCTGTCTGCCTAAGGAGATTCTCTTAGTTGAGGGTTTCTGGGTTAGCATTTGATGTTCAGACCACCATCGAAGATGTGCCTTTCTGGGGTTCTGTCCTCTTCAGAGGCATTGCTCAGGACATCATCACCAGTCTCTAGAGTAGGGGTCAGGCGCTACATTCAGTGCAAACTATGTACCCCATTGGCTTTAAGCCTAGACAGCAATTTTGTCGCCAACAGAGAAGGCAGATGAAACAGCTGCATCAGGCCAGACGTATGCCCAAACGTTGGGGCCCCCTCAACTGCAGCCACTCCCCCAGGCAAGAATCAAAGAGCTTCAGCAGCGAGTCTCCCCAACCCTCCCTCTTGACTAGCATGCCTCCTCCTGTACAGTCTAAGGAACCGCTGGGCGGAAGATTCGCCAGTCATCTGGCAGGGTGGGAGGCGATTACCACAGACTCGTGTGTCCTTCTGCTAATTTCACAGGGACACACGCTAGAGTTTCTGGAGAGAGACCCAGACACCCCTCCGGGTCAATACTCCTATCTAGGGGCACACATTTCCACTGTCAGAGAGGAGATAGAGGCTCTACTGCAGAAGGCAGCCATAGAACCCGTTCCTCCACACCAGGTGGACCCGGTGGGAAAAGAGTACTACTCTCACTTTTTCCTGGTATCCAAAAAGACGAGAGACCTGCATCCGATATTGGATCTCAGCACCCTAAACCTGTACATAGAGTACAAAAGGTTTTGAATGCTGTCACTTCCAGACCTGCTGCCGATGCTACACAAGGGACAGTAGCTCTGTGCCCTGGACATGCAGGACGCTTACCTGCACATACCGGTGTTTCAGGCACACTGCCGCTACCTCAGGTTCTCCTTTCAGAGGGAACACTACCAGTTCAAGGCCCTCCCTTTTGGCCTTTCATTGGCACACAGAGGTTTTACCGAGTGCCTGGCAGTAGTTGCGGCGGCCTTGAGGAACCAGGGCCACTTTATCTTCCCGTACCTAGATTGGCTGATCTCGGCCCTGTCGAAGGAGTGGTTGGAAATTTCTCTTTCGGCAACCCTGGATCTGTTTGGCTGAGTTGGGGTCAAGGTGAATTACCCCAAGTCTCACCTTGCATCCTCACAGCACCTGTAGTTCATTGGGGCGGTGCTGGATACAGCCCAGAGGCAGGCTTTCCTCCCTTTGGACAGGGCGAAAACCTTGCAACAGCAGGCATGGCATGTAGCTTCCAGTCATTGGGTTTCGACCAGGTCAGTACTGTTCCTTCTTGGACTTGTGGCAGCGGCCATCCCAACTGTCCCTCTGGCCAGGACCCACAAGTAGATATCGCAGTGGACGCACAGAGTTCACTCAGACCAGAGATCAGACAACCTTGACCATAAGGTCTTGGTCTCCGAGTTGATGCGTCAGGACCTCCTGTGGTGGCAAAATCTCAGCAATCTCTGTAGGGGAGTTCCTTTTCAGTCCCCTCCCCCATCGAGACCCTGACCACGGATGCTTCGGGGGGGTGGGCTCATCTAGAGACCCACAGGACCCAAGGGGTGTGGTCTCAGCCAGAGCGGTCTCTGCACATCATTGTGTTGGAGATGCAGGTGGTGGTGTACGCTCTTCAGGCTTTTCAGCAACTCCTCAATCCCGATCCACTGCTGGTCCAAATGGACAAAATATTCGTGGTCTAGTATCTGAACAAACAAGGGGGCACTTGCTCCTACCCTCTTTGCAGAAAAGCGATGCAGGTTTGGAATTGGACAATTCTCCATCAGATCTCCCTTGCTGCAGTCCATGTCCCGGGCATCCAGAACATCCTAGCAGACAGTCTCAGCCGCACCCAGAGCAAGGCTCTCGAGTGGGAAGTGAAACAGTCGGTAGTCAAAAACATTTTCGACCTGTGGGGTCATCCAGATCTCAATCTGTTTGCCTCCCCATCCAATGCAAAACTTCCCAGGGTTTTGCTCACTCGTTCCAGGGCCTGGTGTTTTCTGGTGAGACGCACTATCTCTTTGCTGGACAGGAAGGTTCTTGTACACCTTTCCAATCCTGCTGCAGGTACTGGTCAAGCTACAAGTGGAAGGGGCTCACATGATCTTAATCACCCCGCTTTGGCCGCACAAAGTATGGTTCCCGCTTCTGCAACAGCTGGCAGTGGAGCCTCCAGTTCCCCTGCAAATCTGTCACGATCTCTTGACCCAGGAGGGGGGTACGCCCAGCCACCCAGGACTCAAGTCCCTTCACCTTCACGTGTGGCACCTTCAGACATGGCCGCCTCGTGCTTTGAGGTTTCCCCTAGGGTAGCCTAGGTGCTCGTACAGGCTTGAAAGCCTTCCACGAGGACTACTTACACCATGAAGTGGAAACGATTTTCCATTTGGGACACCTCAAAGGATTGGGACCCTTTTTCGTGCCTTGTTCCTTAGGTCATGGAGGGTTTGCTACGCCTCTGTGACCTGGGCCTGAGTTGCTCTTCGTTGAAGGTCCACCCCTCAGTCATTACCGCCTACCACATTCCAGTAGATGATAAAACTGTCGCTCAGCTGGAGGTTTCCAAAACATTTCTGAAAGGAATCCTCCACCTGAAGCCCCCAGTGAGTAACCCTGCTCCACCGTGGGACTTAAATTTTATTTTGGAGAAACTCACCTTGCCTCCTTTTGAACTGGCCGCAAGTTGCGACATGTACTACCTGTTGTAGAAAGCGCTTTTTCCTAGGAGCGTGGCTATGTTGTTCATCCACACTCTTTGGCATATCCCCTTCCGCTTTAAATCTCACTGGAAGTCTTCAAGCTGGTTCCTCCCACCCACCTGGGTGTTATATACCTCGGCTCTGCCCCACGACGCCAGATCTTCCTTTCCGCTGGAAGATTCAGGTTGCCTCCCTCGTGCTCACGCATCTTGTAGGCCCTGGCTTTCAAACCTTCGGTTCTTCCAAAAATTTGCATTGTTCGCATTAGCAATCACAAGTTTGCTGCCTCAAATATGGAAGACAAGTCTTTCCCCCAAATTTCATCGGTGCCCTTGTGGCCAGAAAATGTCGTGCACTGATCCCCACACCACTTGAGTCTATTGCCTCGGTGTCGACCATGACACCTCAAAATGCGATATGTGTCTCGCCTTTCATCGCAACATCCTCAATGACCGTCTCGCATGCCTGAAACTGGGGATGCCGGAGAAGTGGAACCCTCCGGTGAAATCCAAGGAGGCTCGGTGGGCGGTTTCCACGGCTGCGGGATCTGCCAAGCAATTGGAACGTATGCAAGTGTTCGAGAAGAAAGCAGCCCGTGATGCAGATACATCTCGGAGCTTCTTCGTTCCACTCAACCATGGCTCCACCTTCTTGGGTTCCTTACGAGAGTTGTGCCAGTCTCTCCCAACCAAGGGAGAGGCGCCTGCGGGCTTGCACGCCTCTCGATCCCTTAAGCGGGAGAAGGACCCAGGATAGTCTTCCTCTCGACGGAGACGTTCTTGGGAGCGGGAGAGATCTCGATCCCAGGAGCATGCGGTCTCTATCTCGGTCAAGATCGCTTAGTCGGCCGCTGGCTTTTTGGCTTTGCCGTCAGATCAGTCGACCGAATTATCAATCGACAATGTTGAAATCGTGATCGATCCAATTTTGCCAACTCCAGTTGATGAATCCCTTGATCGAACCCCTAATCTGGTCTTTCCGGATGACGAGACCCTGCCTGCTGGGACTCCCATTGATGAAGTGGTCCCCAATCCCGGGAATTCACTGGTCCCACCGGTGTCTCCCGTCCGACCGAGTCGACCCATCCGATCTCAATCGGGTCTTGGACCCTCGACCAATCGGCTGAGGAAGGTTTGCTTCTAAAAAAAGAGGCAACACCATCGGTTGCCCTCGCCGCCCCTCGGATGAGGAGAGGCTCTCGGCGACCTCTGTCAAGCACTAACAGGACCCTATTGGCAACCGCTAATTTTGACCGGGCACAGGTCAACTCCGGCTTCTATACCAACCATTACCTGACTTTTGCCTCCTAGGCCGAAGCAGACTCCCTCAGAGCTGATTAAATCGGTTCCTCTGCCCGCGGAGCCGGCAAAACCACCAGCTCGGCCCAAAACGATCTCTCCACCTATTGTGGTGGAACCACCATCCAGACAGCCTGTGGGAGGGGCTTCTTCCAAGAAAGATCGACTAGACACCGGGCTTCTCTGGTGGTTGTCGGTCACGGTCACCCCAGAACACCCTTGGCAGGTTGAAGGTGACCTGGGTGGTCATCCGTTATACCTGGATTCCTCAGATTCAGACGTCTCTGGCTTGCATTCTAATGCAGGGGATGATGAATCAACCATTGGCTTAGAGACGGAGCAAGGTCCCTCATCTTTCCAAAGGATTCTTCGCCTCATCTCTGAATCTACAGGGATGCCCCTGGAGCTAATCCAGAAAAAGGTGGAGTACCCTCTTACAGACCTCCTTAAGAGAGGGGATAACCCGGCGGAGGCCTTTCCTGTGGCTGAGGCTATTGTTGGCCCGGCCTTAGAACTCTGGCAGCGCCCTGCCTCTTGTCCAGCTCCGTCTGCCTGCATGGCCTGCAAGTATGCCGTGCCCATGGGGTCCCTTGTGGGGTTCACAGAGCACCCTTCGGCAGAGAGCCTGGTGACTGCCTCTGTGTTCAGGCATACTGGCAGTTCTGCTGACACTGTCTAACCGACCTGATAGAGTCCAAGCTTTTGCACCATTCAGCCAGGAAGGGCTATGCGGCTTCCTCCTTGGGTCTTCGTCAGGCAAGTTCTGCCATCATCATGGCACACTTCTCTCACACCCTCCTTGCGTCGCTGGATGAAGTCCTCCCCCATCTCCCTGCGGACATGCAGACCACGGTCAAGCAGGTCCAGGATCTGGGCCGAGCTATTGCCAAACAGCAGCTTCAGACGGCCCTGGACATTGGGGATTCTTGTGCCCACTCGATGGCTGCCACAGTTGCCTCTCGTCGCAGGGCTTGGCTGAGGCTCTCCTTTCCGGTGGATACCCAGCACAGACTAGCTGATGTGCCCTTCCTAGAGACCGACTTGTTCGGCCCAGGAGTGGCCGGTCACCTTCAGCGCATTGAGCAGTCCAGTGCCACCTTAGATACTGCTTCTGCCAGGGGTTCTTCGGGTAAGAACCAGCAGAAGAGAGAGAAGCCTTTTCAGCATTCTTTCCCTGCAGCTCAGCAGTCCTCCTTCCAAGGTGGACAGCAGCAGACTGAAGCTTGGCGCCCCTGGTCCAAGCCCAGGCTACAACAGGCCCACAAAGGAGGCCGTGGTTCAGGTCCTGGAGCCTCTTCCAAGCCTGCTCAGTGACGGGGCAGGGGCTGTCGACCCCTTTCCCGTCACCTCAGCTCTGGGTCCTCCCATGGGGGGGCTGGTTTTGCCACTTCCTTTCTGCCTGATCTGTTGTCACTTCAGACAGGTGGGTTCTCGAAGTGGTCGGTCAGGGACTGTCTCTGGAATTAGAGCAGTACCCTCCAAGCCGAGCCCGCGCCCCTCCGGAGGAAAGAGTATCCATCCATACTCCGTTGTTTCTCCGAGACGATATCGCTCAGCTCCTCCTCAAGGAGGCAGTAGCTGTAGTGGAGGATCCTCCAGCAGACCCAGGCTTTGTCTCCAGGTACTTCCTGGTGCCCAAGCGGACGGAGGGCTGGTGCCCCACTCTAGACCTACACAACCTGAATCGATGTCTCAGGCCACACACCTTTCAGATGGTCACTCTGTCCCAGATCATACCATCCTTGGAGCAAAACATGTGGTTCTGTTCACTGGATCTGCAGGACGCATTTTTTCATGTCCCAATCCATCCATCCCATCAGCGGTTTCTCCGCTTCAGGGTCGAAGGGACCCTGTATGAGTTCGAGCCATGCCGTTCGGCTGTCATTGGCCCCACAGGTCTTCTCAAATGCATTGCAGTGGTGATGGCCCATCTCGGGGGTGGGGGTCAAGGTTTATCCTTACCTCGACAATTGGCTCCTAGCAGATCCACCCAACAGGAGGTGGAGAGGTCCAGGGACCTGGTCCTCCAGACCTGCTCCCAACTCGGCCTCCTGATCAATGAGGCCAAGTTGGAACTCGTGTCTTCTCAGGTGATGGGCTTCATCGCGGTAGCGCTCAACTCTTGTCAAGCCAGAGCTCAACTTCTGGCGGACAGGGTGGAGGTTCTTTCCTCCTTTGCCCAGTCATTTCTGGTTGGGCAATTGCGCCCTGCCCGGGACTTTCTGTGCCTTCTGGGTTACATGGCGGCGTGCACCTCAGTGGTCCATTGGGCCTGTTTGCACATGCGCCCCCTCCAGTGGGAGCTGGCCGCCCAGTGGACTCAGCACCACGGTCATTTCAACCAGCTGAGCACTGTAACCCAGAAGATGTGGGATGCTCTCCAGTGGTGGATCACCCCTGACCAGTTGCAGGAAGGGATCCCATTTGTCCGCCTCAAGCCTACGGTCGGCCTCACAACCGATGTCTCTCTCATGGGCTGGGGAGCCCACATGGGGGACAAAAGGGCTCATGGGCTCTGGACCCCTGAGGAGTCCTGATGCCGCATCAACCTGTTGGAGCACAGAGCAGTCAGAGTGGCACTGTCAGCTTTCGCTCCTCAGCTCCGGGGTCAAGTGGTTCAAGTCCAGACGGACAATACCACGACCATGTACTACCTCAACAAACTGGGCGGCACGCACTCCCGTTTGCTGTGCAAGGAGGTGCCCTGCATCTGGAACCTCGTGAACCGGTTGGAGGCAGATCTCCTAACCACCCATATAGAAGGAGCCTCAAACTATCTGGCGGATACTCTCAGCCGCTTAGGCCAGACATCCCACAAGTGGTCTCTCCATCCAGAGGTAGCTTACAGCCTGTTCTCTCACTGGGGCAAACCAATGGTGGACCTGTTTGCCTCCAAGGAAAACACCAAGCTGAGGCTGTTTCTTACCCACCCCCCTCAGCAGGGCTCGCTGCAGGGGGATGTTTTCTGGAGGCCATGGATCCCAAGCCTCCTCTACGCCTTCCCTCAAATTCCCTTGATACACAATGTGCTCCTCATGATGAGGAGTGACAAAGCGAAGGTGATCCTGGTAGCCCCATACTGGCCGCGCCAGTTCTGGTATCCAGATCTCCCCATCCTCGGCTTCAGCATCTGGAGTGGCTCCCAGCATGCCCAGACCTGATGTCACTCAATCAGGGGCAGATATTCCATGCGGACCTTCAATCCCTGCACCTCACAGCCTGGTACCTGAGTGGCTAGAGTTCCAGCCTTTAGGTCTTTCCGAAGATGTCTACACCGTGGTGAGGCATCCAGAAAGGACTCGACCAGGAAATGTTATGCCTTCAAATGGAAAAGGTTTTGCATTTGGTGTCAGGGCAAGGGCCTGGACCCTCTGTCCTGTCCAGTGGCTAACATTCTTGACTACCTTTGGTCTCTCTCCAAAGGGGGGGGGTCTTCGGTCATCAACCCTTAGGGTGCACCTTGCAGCCATCTCTGCTTGCGGGCTTGGTCGGTCAGACTCGTGGTGCAGAAGACAGTGGTGGGACACTTTTTCAAGGTCTGGATCACACTATCCTGCGTGAACCTCCACCTCCGTGGGATCTTCTGCTGGTACGGGCAAGCCATTCGAACCAATGCACAAGTGTGCCTTGCCACAGTTGTGGAAGACTGCCTTCCTTGTAGCTTTCATGTCTGCCAGAAGGACAGGGGAGCTGCAGGCACTTTTGGTGGACTCCTCTTATCTGGTCTTCCACAGGGACAAGGTTGTCCTATGCCCCCACCTGAAATTCCTTCCGAAGGTGGTGTCAGAGTTTCACCTTAATCATGTGTTAACCCTGCCAGTTTACTACCCTAATTACACCTCGGAGGCAGAGTACAGGCTCCATACCTTGGACCCGAGACATGCACTCTCCTCATATAAAGAGCAGACGGCGGAAATTCGTGGAGAGGTTCGCCAGCTGTTTGTCACCTACGCAGAAGCCACTTCTGGCAGACCTGCAGCCAAATGCATATTGCAAGATGGATCACATCATGCATAGGTCTGTGCTACGAGCTGGCTGGCAAGGAGCCTCCCAGAGGGATAAGAGCTCATTCTACCCGCCGTACTGCTGCATCGGTGGCTGCTTCCAGGGACGTCCCTATCCAGGAAATCTGTCGGGCTGCTACCTTGAAGTCAGCAAACACCTTCATCACCCACTACCACATCAACCTTTAGTCACGCCGGGGTGCTGGTTTTGGGGCCTCAGTTCTCCAATCTCTGTTCCCTAAGTAGGGGATGTGCACCTTGCCTCCCTTCTCCCAGAGAACTGCTAGAAGTCTGACAAGAGTGTGGATGAACAACATATCCACGCTCCTAGAAAAACTGGTTACTCACCTGTAACAGTAGTTCTAGGAGTGGTATATGTTGTCCATCCACACGGACCCACCTGACCTCCCCGGCTGCGGACGCACAACACCTGGCTTCCAGCAGGCTAAGATCTGGCTTCATGGGGCGGAGCCAAGGTATATACCACCCGGGTGGGTGGGAGGAGCCAGCTTGAAGACTTCCGGTGAGATCTAAAGCAGAAGGGGACTTGCCAAAGAGTGTGGATGAACAACATATACCACTCCTAGAGCTACTGTTACAGGTGAGTAACCCATTTTTTTAGTTGCTGTCACTTCCGCTTGAAGGATATCTGAGCCCTGATGTGTAAGGAGCCTTATTTGATTTTCCACAGAGACCGGGTGGCTCTATGTACAAATCCTAAGATCTTGCTTCATGGACAAGCTCTTGCAGCAGGTTCAACAATGAGGGCTGGCGGCGGTTCCAGCAACTTTTTCTCTTGCAGTACTGACGTGGGGAACATCGGCGTCGGCTCCACCCCCAACATTTCCGTATATAAGGAGGGAGCTCCCCACATGCTCCAGTTCTTTCCCACCGCACGGTCAGGTTTAGTTTATCGTTTCGGCTAGTACCGATTGCTCTTCTCCACCACTTAGAAATTTAAATTCTCTTTGTTTTTTCGACATCTATATCAGCGCATATAAATAAGAGCGCTTGTGGGCGACAGATTCCCTCAGGACGGACATTCTGTGTGTCTCTACTGCCTGGGGCCCGACCATCGCACCGACGTCTGCCCTCATTGCCAGGCCTTCAATTCGCAGATGCGGATCTGCCGCCAGAAGTCCCTTGCGGCCTACCTCGCAGAGTCAAAACTTGCTGCCATGGAATGGGCCTCCTCCTCGGGGGAATCTGATCCTAAACCTGCTCGCAAGCACCATAAACATCGGGAGCAGTACAGAGGGAGATCCTACTCCAGACGCAGGTCGGGATTGAAGTCCAGGTCGTCCGAGCATGACTCCTGCCTCACGGCCCTCAAACAGTTGTCTGTGGGCTCCACGTCGACTGCTCTTCAGCCACTCAAAGTGTCTCAGCCCTCAGAGAAATCCAAGGACTCTGGTAAGGGCTTCTCCCACTCGGCTTCATCTTCTTCTAAGGCCGACCTCCAGGAGTTGAGCAAGGCCTCCGGGTCTTCTAGGGGCAGGGCTTCCTCCTTGCCACGAAAACATAAGACCTTCAAGCAACGCCAGCCTCCTGCTTCTGACCGGCGTTCGACCAAGAAGTCCTCGAGCCATAAACCTGACCGTCTTCCATCTCATGACAAGGAACGATGCCTGTCGGTTCCCAAGGAGAAACGGATGCTGGACTCTCGTCCACCCGCTGCTCCTTCGGCCCTGGTCCCGGCGACAGTTGTCCCGCTGCCGGTAGTAGTCAAACCAACGCTGGCCCGTCCGGCGCCGGTTCTGTCTCCGTCAGCTCGGACACCCCTTGTCCGCGGTCACCGGTCCACCTGATGCCAGACCCCGACGGTGGTGCTGATGCCGCCTGACATTCCCAGGCCAGCGCCGGTCGATAAGGGTGTGGACCAGATGCGGCCCGCTCAGGCCGCTCCTCAGCCTACTCCTGCTTCTCCAAAATTGCACCTCTCACAGGTTAAGGAGCTTTTTTTTCTCACTGGTTGGAGACCATGAAAGAGATCTACCAGCAGGTGCGCCTCCGGTGACGGTTTCTGATCCAGTTGAACCGGGGGGGGGACGTATCTCCTCCAAAGAAGCACAACAAAAAATCTAAGAGGGACCGGTACAGTAGTTCCTCCCGTTCCCCCTCTCCTCCGGACAAGAGGCCTAAAGGGAAGAAGCATAGCCCCTCACCCTCTTCTCCTACTGCCTCCTACGTAGACTCTGACTTCTCCTCAGTCTACTCTGAGCCGGACCCAGGGGACATGGAGGGGTTCCCCAAATTCCCCCCCAGATGACCCCAGCTTTATGGAGGTAATGGGGCACATCCAGGCCAACATGGGTTGGGACACAGAGGCCCTGGACTCCGAGCGATTGCGGCTGGCTAAGTTCCTCCGCCAAAAGGACCCAAAGCCGGTGGTCATCCCTCCCATGGTCGACACCTTCGCCGATGTCACCCACGCGACCTGGAAGTGCCCTCATTCCTCCTCCACTGTGCCAAAGAAGGCTCACCAGCTCTACCGGCCGCCTGTGGACCATTCCTTTTTAGCTGAACCACCTGCTGTGGACTCTGTGGTGATTTCAGCGGCTCACGATCGTTCGCAGAGGCCCAAACATCGGAGCACCGAGCCGCCTGATAGAGAATTGAAGCAGCTGGGGATTCCATGGGCCGTAAGGTGTACTTTGCTGCCACCTGCAGCATAAGGAGTCTAAGCTTCTTAACTCACATGGTCCAATTCCAGAATGCCCTCTGGGAACAAGGATTGGATATAGTGCAGAGCCTGCCCGATTGTCCTCAGCGGACTGAGCTCACCAAATTGCTGCAACCCGGCTCAGATGTGGGTACCCACATTCCGGGATCGACCCTCGACTCACCGGACATCTCCTCTGGGATGGCGCCACTGTCTTACTCCGTCGCGATGCTTGGCTTCGGGTATCAGGGTTCGATCCAGACATTCAGACCAATCTTCTGGATGCTCCCTTTAAGGGTTCCGTGCTCTTCAGCGAGGACACGGAGTTGATCACCACCAGGCTGCAGAACTCCGGAAAGGCTATTCATTCCGTGCAGTCCATGTACCGCCCGAAGCAGGGGCACTCTGCGCTGTATAAATCGTTCCTTTCTTCACGCACACATCGAGGAGTACAGGATCAAATATCTTCCCAGCGGACTATAAGTGAGTGAAGCAATCAATCCTCAAATTATGGCTGTCCTCAAAAAAAAATACAAGAGACCGCAGAGGAAATGAGCCGGAGACTAGCAGCGGTGGAGGCTCGTTTTGGCGAAATTGATAAAAAGGACAAACTTAATGAGACAGATATACTGGAACTCAAGTCGGGGAGAGAAGCCCAGACCACGAGGAATGCCACTTTCGTGCAGGATCTTACTTTCCTTCGAGCTAAGATAGAAGCCCTTGAAAACCCCCAAAGGCAACCGAACGTCTGTATTGTGGGCTTTCCTCCGAGATTTGCATCAACTACAGAAATTTTGCCTGCGGCGTTATTGCCTTTTGAATCTGGGACCACAGTAATTAAGGGCTTTGCCATACCAATACGATCCAGAAGGGGACTGTGCGACCCTTAACAGCCATCATCACCTTATCTAATCCGGAGAGTCGCATTCCTTAATTGCGAGCGGCAGGACAAAGGGGTGATATAACTTGGGAAGGAAGCAGAATCGCCTTTTTTCTAGATATCTCGTTCCAGTCTCAAACTAGAAAAAAGCAATACAAAGAAATTACTCTTGGAGAATGGGGTGGAGGCCCAGCTGCTGTTCCTGGCAAAGCTTAAAGTTAAATGTGCGGGTAAGATCCACTTATTCAATGATCCTGACGCAGCTGCAGCCTTAGCACATAAATTAATAGAAGCCCAAAAATCAGAGCCTAAGAAGGCGACTGCTCTGGACTCGGGTTCTGAATCAGATACAAATAACTGAAAGAGGAACATATAAATTTTATTTTTTTTTTATCCCGGGCTAAAGTTTTTCGTCTGGATAAGACTGTGCTTCTGATCGGGACTTACTGTTAAGATTTTTGAAGATAATACTGTAAACCATGTTGGGGTATTTACTATTTCAGTTGTGTTGTTGAAGTTCCTGCCTATTGAGGGAAACCTCATCGTTTGGGGATTTTTTTTACCCCACTCAATTTGTGAACTTATTGAAATAACCTTTAATAGCCTACCTCCCTGCCTGTTAACAGGACTAACTATTATGGCAGGAGTGTAATGCAACTTAATTGAGTCAAGGCAATCTTAGTATGTTAGCCTTGTATAGTTTCCACTCATTAGATATGTTCACCCCTCCGCCCTCCTTAGGTTGCCTACGAAGGGCAGAAATAGTGGCAAATACATTGTTTTTATTTTATGCAGGTGAGAGTGGTATATTCTACATTATTATCGTGCCAGAGAATTAACTCCTATGTTATCCTATGATTGTGAGTCGCAGTCAGGTTGAATAATGAATACTGTATATTCCTGTGAATTATTTCTAACCCCAGGAATCACTCATTATGATTAAACTTAATGCAGTCAGCCTCCTGTGTTGAACTGCCCAGAGAAATGGAATTTTATGCAACTTATGGAATTCTCAATTGGCTCATGCCACTTTCAAACTGCTGCCCTAGCAACTGTTGCACTCTGAGTGCTTCAGATTCTTTACTCCGCCTGCCTAGTAAGGACGTCCTGGAGAGCTCTCCTTGGACTGTCTTCAGAATAAAGTTATCTGTGGATAAGTACTAAATTTTAGTTTATTTTTCAATTGCTGCCTTAGAAACATTGTTTAGTATATTTTATTAGTATTGTAGTAGTTTCTGTCTTTATTCGCGGTTCCCACACGGTTCCTTGGAAATGAGTGTTCCGAGTATATTTGGGAGGTTTATACCTCAGTTTTTGCTTTATTTTATACATTTAGCGATCAGTTCCTTGAACCGCTTTATTTTTGTTTAAATTTCTGTATTTTATCGGTTCCTTTTTGTTCATGAACCGAATAGCGATCGGTTCCAGGAACCGTTAGTGCTAGTTATATTTAAAAAACCTCTGGTTCCGAGGTATTTTAAATAATGTATTTTTGTGTAGTAATATTTTTGTCTCTCAATGTCAGAGGTCCATTTAGATAAACCTAAAAAAACGCACAGGACCCACAGGTTTTAAATGTTGAGAGTCTTGTGGGCAACTTATAGCAAAAACACAGACATTCTCTGTGTATTTCTTGTTTAGGTACAAGTCATGTATTTGCCAATTGTGATATCGGTAAGACTTTTTGCCCTAAAACATTAAAGAATAGGTCTACGATTTTAGAAGAGATGGCTTCTGTTTCTGCTTCTAGTGTAGTTATTTCTGCTTCTTCCTCTTCCCGCAAAAAGGATGGAGGGAAAGCCAAGGATCCTGACAAGAGTTCAGATAAATCTGAACAAGGTAAAGCAAAAAGGGCTTTGGAAACAAGCTCTGAACCTGTTCAATTAAAGAAAAAGTGTGTAGAAAAAAATGTTGCTGCGCCTCCGGCCGAGAAGGCTAAGGAGCTCCCAGCAGACAAACATATTATGCCCTCAGCTGAGGACATTATTAAGGCACTTCAAGTGCTACAAGCCCTGCAGAGGGCAATCCCGGTTACTACACCGACTGCCCCGGTTCCTTCTACACCCCCAGCAAGGCAGGGAATGCTGGAAGTGTTTAGGAAGGAGGAGGAGGAGGATGACTTTGAAGGGGAACCTATAGATCCAGAGGTTTCCCCTGAAAAACAAACCCAAGATCTCTGAGGCAAATGCTGATACCATCCTGCAGGCCATCGAGAACTTCAGGGGCGACGTGAGAGACTCCTTAAAAACCCTCAGGCAAGACCTAAATCACCTTGAGACGAGGATCTCAAGAGGCAGACCAGCAGATTACTGTGAATACCATGAGGCTGGATGACACAAAGCAGTCCTTCACAAGCAAATTGCCCATGCGGCAAGACAAGAAGATGCAGAAAACAGGAGCAGGAGGCGCAATATTCGCATTTTCGGCATTCTGGAGGGAGAAGAGGGCACAGACCTGCGGGCCTTCACTGATTATCTCCTCAGAACGGCGCTATCCCTCGACCCTGAGTTTCAAATTGACGTCGAGAAGGCACATCGCGCTTTAGGCCCGAAGCCCACCCGCCCGGATGCCGGGCCGCGCTCTTTCCTCGTTCGCTTTCTCAGCTACCAGACAATAGAGACTTTCCTGGCTAAGGCCTGGCAAAAACAAAAGATAATGTGGGGCCAATCTCGTCTACTATTTGATAATGATTATGCCCCCCTGACTCAGTGGCTCCGCAGAGAGTATGGCCCCCTCTTCCCGATTCTTTGGGCTAAGCAAATCAGATTTAAAACTCCTTACCATGCTAAGTTGGTGGTCCACCTTCCTTCTGGTACCCGAACGTATGCATCTGCAAAAGAAGCAGCCATCGATCTTCAAGCAAAAGGGATAATCCCGGATAAAGTCTGTGATCTGATAAAGCAGCATCAGAGGCCAACTCAGACCCAACAAAAGGATCAGGACCCGCAGTCTACCCTAGAGATCCCTGATCTCCTACTGAAGCTTCAGCGTTTTCGTAACACCCAGTATCCAGTATGATTTTAAAACCTTCGGTGGTGGATTTAACTCCTGTTGGGGTAACTCAAGGCGTGACTTTTTGGGGCTGGGGGTTCAAGGCGATGGGGAGGCGGGAGGGACCACGGTTTCCTGCGGACCTGGGGGCAGGTTGATGGGCTGATGTGGGGTTTCCCTTTGGGTTGGTTTGGTCCTGCTGTCCCCGTCTTCCTTGTCCCTGGTCTGATGAGCGTTTCTGTAACCGCGCTTGGTGCCACCTAACGCCGCTGCCTCGCTACTGCCCGGCTAATGATCCCTGATCAGACCATAAGCGTCCCATCTGATGGGCTACAGAGGCCCCTTGAGGCGTTCTGTCCGGGATGAAGATCGGGCTTCTTCCTGGCTCTCCCTCTCAGTCCGCGGTATTGGAGCGCTTCCCCACCCCCTTTTTTTTGTTTAATTTCCCCAGTGCTACGGAGAGAGACCACTCGACTTGTTCCTGCCAGTCCTCACAATAGGACTGGGGGTAAGATAAGCTCTTGCATTCTAAAGAGGCTAAAGCACAGTAAGATTCCTATGCTGTCAAATGGTTAGGCCCGACTCCAGCTTGATTGTTCCTGTTTGCGACCTGATGGGGCTGGGGGGTCCCTTCTGGGCGATCGGGGGGGTGGGGGTACCGCGGTTGATCGTTTGGGTTTTGGGGTTCTGAGAGGGATGGCTGGGGTCTCCCTCTTGGTTGTTTTGGGCCCTCGACTGGTATTTTGTTGGTTTTTTTTTAGGTGCCCCAGGTTCCTGAGTGTCGAGCTGGCCGCCTCTCTTTGCTCCGGCATCCCGTGGTTGGTCGGGGGGACTGTGGGGCCCTCGTTTCCCCCCCCCCTCGCTGCCATAACCGCCCTTTCTGGTGTCGTGGTGAACAGTCTGGAGCGGGATGGACGGGGCGATTGGGGACAGCGTTTTTTGACATCCCTCTTCATGTGCTGTGGGAGAGTTCCTCTCCCTCTTCTATTTTTGGGCTGTTTACGGGAGAGAGGCCTCTTGGGCTGTCACTGGTGGCAGGGGTTGGCTTGGCCTGGTGGTGCACCTTGCTACGTACTTCCAAGTTTGAGACTGCAGTGCGGGCCCTGAGTGAGGTGGCGAGGTTACGGGGGTGGGGAGGTTTCCTTTTTAGAGTGTACCCTGGGGGGAAGGGGGACTGAGTTCCTGACATGTTGGCTAAAGAGAATGGGTATTTATATCCCTTGAATTGTCAGACCCCCCCCCAAATGATGAGCGGGGTCCGGTGCTGTTTTCTCTTGGATGGGGCTTTCCTCCTCCCTCGCCGCTCCCTTGGCCATCAGACCTGTTGTCGCGAGGCTCCCTGACATCCCTTGATGGGAAGTGGGCCCCTGTGCCCCCTTCGCCTGAACAGTGGTGCCCCCTCCCGGCACGCGTTCAGTTCTGGGGTTGGTACTATGCATAGTATTGGACGGTGGGGGGCTCGACAGTCAGGTTTACTTTGCCTGGGGACTTCCAGAGATCTTGCTCCTGGCTGGCCCCCGTCACCGCTCCCTCGGTTGGCCAGCTCGGGTTTGATGGCGCTCTCCTTTCCCTCCCCTCCTTGTTTTTGTTTCTCTCTCTCTTTCTTTCTCTCTCTCTCTTTTCCGAACCATCTCTCCCCCAACTACTTCTCCTGGGCTGGGGCGGATTGGACGATCGGGCTGAGCAGATGTCTACAAGTTAACCTTATCCCTTGCTAAAGCTTAGCTGCAGCCTGATAGGGTTGTCTCAGACCCCGCCACCCCAGACATACATAGGTATAATCTCGGAGGTTATCTCTGCCTTTTCCTTCCCTCCCCGAGCCCCCAAAGGCGGGTCTAACTATTATCATTGTTCCCCCTTTTTTTTCTTTCCTCTTCTCCCTTTTCTCGCCTCCTTTTCCCCTCTCTCTTTCTCTCTCCTTCCCTCCCTAGTTAGATGTGGCTGAGATAATGGGGGACAAAGAGATCCTCCCCCTCTCGCTACACTCGATACAAGCCCAATGACCTTTCAGCTTATTACATAATAAACGTACAATATTTTGAAACGATAATGGCAGTGAGTTTACTTGTAGCCATGTTCCCCCTCTTTTTTTCTCGTTTCACTTAAGAGAGAATACCGAACCACCTAAGGAGTGATTTTGATACCACTCCCTTAGGGGCTCTGTTCCTGGTCCTGAAGTATCCCTTCCGGTCCAGGTTAGGAACCCCTTTTCTCCGCCTGGGTCTTTTGAGTCCCTTAGGCTAGGAGAATTTCTGAGTAGCTCTAGATGAGCTCCTCCTATTTGGAGGTCAGTTTGTACATAGGTTCACCCTTGAGTATTAAGCCTATCCTGAATAACTGTTTTCTTCTATTTCTATTATTGGGGGCAAGTTCTTGTTTATTGTTGATATTGTTCGTTGTAACTTACTGTTTATCATGGCACCCAAAGAGATGCCATAATGGGGGGAAGGGGAAAATAATTACACGATGGACCAGTTTACTTTGTACAAACATCCTTTATTGCTACATGCATGCCATAATGGTAAAGTTTTGATGGTGAAGCCTAGGATCGGCCCGGGTGTGGGGGGCGTGGTCTGGATCTTCCTTCTTCCTATAGAAGAAAACGAGAGAAACATAAAGTTAATACCTTAACCCTCTCCAAAAAAAAATGACTAAGCTAAATCCTGTTAAGATAGTTTCCCATAACATAAATGGAATACATGATCCAGTTAAACGGGCTAGGTTGATGCAACACCTATCCAAACAATCCGCGGACTTAATCTTTCTACAAGAAACCCACCTCTCTGAGGCTGAACACCTCAAGCTCAAGTGGGGAGATAGATACAGAGTGGTGGCTTATTCCCACCCAAAGGGCAGGAAGAGAGGAGCAGCCATTCTGGTCCCTAGAAACACACACTTAGAAATCCAACAAACACACATAGACCCTAATGGGCGATATGTGGTGGTCCAGGGTCTCCTCTTCGGCAAACTTGTTACCCTAGCAAGTGTTTATTTCCCCCCCACCACCACCACTCTCCCGATGTATAAACATTTTATAGACACACTGCTCTCCCTTATAAAGGGGCAGTTGATACTGGGTGGCGACCTCAATTTAACTCCTAGACTGCTCTAAACCTCTTAATCACCGAAATAGCAAAACCGCCAGGCAATTCAAATTGACTTTGGATCACTTGGGTTTGATAGATGTCTGGCATCGGATATTCCCTACAGATCCAGGATTCACTTATTTTTCCCCAGATTTAAAACCTATTCAAGATTGGATTATTTCCTTACTACCTGTGAACACTTGGCTCTAATCCAGGATATCTCTATAGGTCCTAAATTCTTATCGGACCATCACCCCCTAATTATATCTATTGACCTGGGGAGGGAAGGAAGGGGGACGCTCTGGAGGCTTAACCCAGCTATCTTGTCAGACCAAGAGTTTGTAGACTCCCTTACATCTAAAATTTCTCGATTTTTTTTTTTTTTGCAGACAACTCTGACCCCTCTATATCCCAAGCTATGCTCTGGGACGCAATGAAGGCAACCATCCGTGGCGAATTGATTGTCTAGTCCTCTAGAAAAAATAAGGAAAGAGACTTAGAATACCACAGATTATCCAACCAATTAAGGGACTACCAATTGTTATATAGAAAAGGCGACGCAGAACTCCGGCTCCTGATTAGAAACACGAAAGCAGAGCTTCGAAAAATTATAGATAGTAAAGTCCGGCAATCCTTATATTTCCTACGCCAATCAGTCCACGAAGGAGGCCCCAGAAGTGTTAAGTATTTGATCCGCAGACTAAGGAGCAATAGGGCCATGACCACAGTCCTCCGTCTCAGAAACCCCCTTTCGGGTCAGACCCATCATACCCTCACCTATATTCAGAAAACTTTTACTGACTACTTCGCCAAGCTTTACTCCTCACCAAATACTCAAACCCACCTAGAAATAACCTAATTTCTAGATCAAGCTAACATTCCAACCCTCACTCCCCATCAAATCAGCTCCCTACAGAGCCCAGTCACTTTGAGGAAGATCGAAAAAGCAATCAACAACACCAAATCAGGAAAATGCCCTGGCCCAGATGGGTATACCCCAGAATGGTACAACAAATTTAAAAAGGACATAGCCCCTAATCTTTATGCTCTCTTCAATGACATCTCCCAGGGAGGATTACCTCCCCCTTCATGGGACTATGCCACCATAGCGCCAATATTAAAACCCAACAAAGACCCTGCCGACCCTAGATCCTATAGGCCAATTTCTATCTTAAATGTTGACTATAAAATATATATGGCCATACTCTCAAAAAGACTTGAGAATATAATCCCAACTATAATACATCCTGACCAAACAGGTTTCATTAAAAACAGGAGCACAACCGATAGTATTCGTAGGGTCCTCCTATTACAAGAATTTATACTTACCAGGCAAATCCCAGCAGTACTCATCAGCTTAGATGCAGAAAAGGCGTTTGATCGCGTCTCATGGCTCTTCTTGTGGGAGACTCTTAGGAAGTTTCAGTTCCCCTTACAATTTATAGCCTGACTACAAAAAATATACAGCTCCCCCAAGGCGTATCTTAGAGTAAACGGCTCCCTTTCACGCCCCTTCCCATTGGCCAGAGGGACTAGACAGGGTTGTCTCCTGTCCTCCTACCTTTTTGCCTTGTTTATTGAGCCTCTAGCTGCCTCCCTTCGAAATTCACCTTTGGTGGAAGGCATACCAATTGCCCAGCGAGAATATAAAGTGGGGCTATTTGCAGATGGCATAATGCTTACTTTTCTCCCCCAATCTATTCCATGTACCTGGAAAATTCTGGCGCAATTTGAAAATCTAGCAGATTACAAACTAAACATAAATAAAATGGAAATTTTATCTTTCAACTACTCCCCCCCTCCCACACTTAAAAAAGGCCTTCCCCTTTAAATGGAGTACAACTAAAATGAAATACCTGGGCATATATCTCCCTTTTGACCCTGGGGTTATTGAACTCTCGAATTATGAACCTCTTACTGTTCAGATACAAGCAGACCTAGACAAATGGTCTTTAACATGTTTCTCTTTATACCAAAAAATCTTAATAATTTGCACTAATATTCTTCCACGGATTTTATATTTACTCCAGACTATCCCCTACTATCCCTCAAAATTTTATTTCACATCCTGGCACAAAATTCTGCAAAACTTTATTTGGGAAAGCGTCGCCTAGAATTAGATTACCTATCCTGCAATTATCCTTAAATCAAGGGGACTGAACCTCCCAGACTTCCGCTTATACGGCCAAGCAGCAACTTTAAGGGTCCTTTTATTATGGCTCACTGAATCATATAATGCCCCCTGGAAAACAATTGAATTTCAACTTAATGATATGTATGATATAAACAAGATCCTGTTTTCCTCAGACAATAAATCCCTTAACCCCTCCGCCTTAACAAAAATCACGGCCCAGATGTATAGAATTTGGAGAAACATCAGAAAGGCAGGACCCATCCAAAAAACTTATGAGTACTGTAAACTAATATCCCAAGACGAAAAATTCACCCCCAACTATATGGACCTAGCCTTCTCTAGATAGCGACGATTAGGCTTATCACATATATACCAGTTTTTATCCCCTGAAGGGATCATTGCCTTTGACGGTCTCCAATCTTCATTTGACCTTGGCCCTTCTGATCGTTTTAGATACTTTCAGGTTCGTAACCACATTCTTCGCAATACAATAATATCCCCCAAAATTCCCTTCCCTGTCCCTACCCTGTTAAAACTGTTTATTGATGCAACAAAGGGTAAGCTAGGAACCCATCTAATCGGCCAGATTTACGCGGAGCTACGGTTGGGCCTCCCCTCTACCTCATTAACAATTTTAACTTCCTGGAAAAAAGACCTACAACTGCAAATCTCCCCAGAATCGTGGTCTAGAACATCCTTAATTGAATTAAAGTCTACTTCCTCTCCTTACTGGAGAGAATTTGCATGGAAATGTCATTCCAGATACTTTAGAGCCCCCTCAGTACTGATGAAATATCTCCCGGACATATACGGAAGGTGCTGGAGGAACTGTGGTTGTCGTCAAGCCACCCTCGGACACATCTTTTGGTCCTGCCCTCTTTTAATGCCTTTTTGGCTAACCTTCCAAAACGAACTAACTACCCTTTTCTCTGAATCAGTAGAACTTACTGCGGAGCAGTTTCTTATAGGGGTTTATCCGGACCACACTCCTTCCTGGGAAAAATCCCTTCTTCCGATAACCTTTCTGGCAGCAAAAAAGGCAATCACAAGGTGTTGGATGAAGCCTGAGATCCCCACAGTCCATGGCTGGAGACAAATAATGTACAAAATCTACAAAAACGAGTCCTTTAATGTAGAACTGCGAGGTGGATCACCTCCACGAATGTGGAAGTGGGGTCTATGGATCCAATACGTAACCTTGCAAATCTTGGATTTCGCTCTGTGAATTTGATCGGGTAATCTGGCTAAAAGGGTGAGGAGAGGTAATCCTCGGTCATGTTTCCCCTCTCAGACTCTCGGCCCATGGCTTCATCTACATAATTTAACAAGTGTTATATTTCTACATGTGATAGAAATGATAAAATATTCTATAAAAACCAACCACTGTAACTCTGTCAGAATGGCTGACATGTAACCTAGAACTATCCATTGTGTAACTAGATGTAAAATCTCTAATAAAAAATAAATAAAAAAAAAAAAAGAACAAAAGAAATTCGCAAAGCTCAACAACTCTTTGTTTCCTTCGTCGAGACCCGGCTGGGTCAACCTGTAGCTATCAGATGCATTTCAGCATGGCTGGTGGCATGCCTTTGCCACTGTTATTCCATGGCGCAGGTTAAGCAGGAGGGCAGAGTGTATGCCCACTCTACTAGAGCTGTCGCGGCATTCCTGGTGGAAATCCGCAACGTACCCATTGCAGATATGTGCAGTGCGGCTACCTGGAGCTCAGTGCATACTTTCGTCAAGCACTATGCCCTGGATGTCCATGCCAGGTGACATATTTTGTTTGGCAGAACCATCCTTAATGGACTTCTGTCCTAAATTTGTGAGCTCTTGGTCTCTCCTGCCGCCCTCTCGGGGGATTATTAGCTCTGTACTCTTCCATCAGTGTGGGTGAGTGGTGAAGACTTTATGTGCAGGAAGATATGGAAATTAAAACAACATGAAGTCTTGCTATATTATGACACATGCAGTGAGTCCTAACCTTCAAACTGCTCCGGAGGTGAAAGAGTTAACTTTCCATGCCAGGCATGGAACGCTGAGCTCGAGGTCGGTTGAAACGCTGTCTGTTGTTCTTCAAACTCAGACAGTCAGATTCTTTACTCCGCCTCACTGAACAGTCACTCCGGAGATTTCTCCTTCTGCTCGGTTCATTTTGTCGGTTAAAGTATTGTTTTTCTTGGTTTTCGACCGAATTTAAACCACATCCGGTCGGTTCAGACTCTGTCTGTGGTATTTGTGAGTACTAGATAGGTTTTACATTAATTTCTATTATGTGTGGAACTTGTAAACGGAATATCGGTTCGGTTTGAACCGATCAGGTTGTTTAAAATATCTTAATCTGTCATTTAGAGTGTGGTTACCGGTTCTTATCAGTTCTAAAAAAAATGGATTTTATTAGTTTTTTTCCACGACCCGTGACACGGTTGGGAACCGATAAGAGGGTCTTACCTGGCGGATTGCCATAAACGGGTAAGTTTGGTTAGGACTGGCACTATGTCTGAGAAACCCAAAAGAAAAACCACTGGGTTTCAACACTGCGGTGTGTGTCGGGAAGTCTTTGGCAAGGCTGACCCCCACACCACCTGTGTTTATTGTCTGGGGTTTGACCACCTCAGTGCAGACTGCCAGATTTGTAAAAATTTTCCTGCAGCTACCCTGGAAAAGAGAGTTGGTAGGCTCAGGGAAAGGGAGGCCAAAAAGTCCGCTGAACCAGATGGCCAGCCCGGTTCAGTTCCAACCGAACCAGAGAGAGAGTGCCCTCTGACCAGGGCGAGACTTCCTTGGGCAAAAGGAGATCCGAATCTGAGGAGTCGGTTCCAGCAAAAAGGACTAGGAAATCAGCTGGTGTGGAGCCAAAACTTTCCTCTCCAACCGCTGAAGAAATAGCCAAAGTGATTAAAATTGTCCAGTCGCTTTCCCGGTTCCGACCGAACCGGCACCATCAAATGGCGCCGGTTAAGCCAGTTCCACGGTTCAAAGTATGATTTAGAGAATATTATGAACCGGAGGAGGGAAGAAGGAGTATGAGAGAGTGGATGTGGATTTGAAAGTCTGGATGTGCCCATTGTACCCAGACATCTCCCCAGACAGACCTTCAGGAGTGTCTCCTCTAGGCTCTGAGTCCCCTTCTCATTTTATGTTTTATAAAAAGTTGCTGAAACCCTCCAGCTCCCTATGGAAAGCTGTGGATGATCAAGAGGAGCCTGACTATGTGGAAATGATGGATATCCCAGAGTCTAGGAGACTGTCTATTCCCTTGCATAAATCTTTTGGGAAACAGACCGTTAAAATTCTAAAAACTCCTCACACTATACCTCCTGTGGATAAGAGAATGGATAAGAGGTACACATTGTCAGGCTCTTATACGGAGTTCTTTACACAACAATGCAGCTATGTTGGGGAGTGGCAGGCTGCAGCTTGTGACAAGGCAAATATTCCTTGGCTTCACACCCCGGATAAGGACTCCAGGAGGATTGATGCCATGGCAAGAAACAGTACATGGCAGCATCCCTGGGACTCAGACAGGCAATTATATGGCTTATGTTGCTAGATATCAAAATCCAGATGGGATACTGTTATGGCTGTAGCAAAACAGGTCCCTAGCCAGCTGCCAAGGAGCTGGAGCAGGTGGCTGCTGATGGTATTGAGGCATCAAGGTGCAATTCCATGCTGTAGTGGACTCAAATGATGTGTCATCAAGAGTCATGGCTATATCTGTGGCACCCTAGGAATGGCTTGGCTCAGATGTACTAGCCTGTCTGGGATACCAGACGAAGGCCATGGATTTTCCTGTTGTGGGTAATTCTCTGTTCGGGGAGCAGACAGAGAATTACATGAAGAAAATGGATGAGTATAAGACCACCTATAGGAGTGCACAGGCCAAGGAAAGGCAGGCCACTCCTCAAATGCAGCTTCCCAGGGGCAGGGGTAGGCCTTTTCATAGGCCTTTTTACCAAGCCCAGGCCTCATCTCTTTAGAGGGAGAGGCAGATGGGGTACAGGCAGGCCTGCTTCCACCCCTCAGCCCAAAGCCCCTGCCAAGCAGGCACCCTGATGGGGTTGCCAGGGCCGATTCTCAGCTACCTGTAGGGGCAGGCTGGCTTACTTTGTCCAGGACTGGGAGTCTCTGACATCAGACAAGTGGGTCCTGGAAGTAGTAAGCCAGGGACTGATTCTCAGCTTCAAAAGTTTCCAAAGATGAGAACCAGATCCTTTCCACCTGCAAATCCACCAGAGGCACTTGCCCTAGAGGCAGAGTCTCTTCCCTCCTGGCTCTCAGAGCTGTGGAAAGGTTCCACCCCTACACCAGGGCAAGGGTTGTACTCCAGGTACTCCTTACCCCAAAAAGACAGGAGAATGGCGGCCCATCCTGGATCTCAGATATTTAAACAAGCACCTTTTAAAACCAAAATTCAAAATGGTGACTCTGGAATTATTCTACCCTCTCTAAGGCCAGGGGACTGGCTAGCGTCCCTGGACCTCAAGGATGCCTACTTCCATATTCTCATCAGAAGCTCCATCAAAAGTACCTCAGGTTCGAGCTGCCCTCAGTCCATTACCAGTTCAAAGCAATGCCCTTTGGCCTCACCTCTGCTCCAAGGGTATTCACAAAATGCCTGGCAGTAGCAGTTCCTTCCCTAAGAAGGCAAAAAATTGCCATCTTCCCTTACTTGGACGACTGGCTCATAGTAGGCCAGTCCCCAGACCAAGTCAGGTTGCATCTACAGATAGTTCAGCAACTGCTCACCTCTCTAGGTTTCCTTCTGAATCTTTCAAAGTCAGTTCTAGAGCCTGTCCAGCTCCTCACCTTCATAGGCGCAGAGCTTAACACAGAGAAAGCCAGAGCCTTCCTTCCTTTGGACAGGGCGAGGACTCTGGTCTCTCTGGCCTCCTCATTCACCCTGCAGGTCTCTCGACCAGCAAGGCATTTTCTACAGCTCCTGGGGCACATGGCTGCTTCTACAGCAGTAGTGCAGGGAGCAAGATTTCAGATGAGGGACATCCAGTTCCATTTGAGAGCCTTTTAGTCTCAAAGGAAAGACCCTCTAACCAAATTGATCCCAGTGACTCGAACCCTGATCCAGGCCCTACAGTGGTGGCAGGACCAGAGCAATCTGAGACAAGGAGTTCCTTTTGTCACTCAGTCTCATTCCTTAATCCTTACTACAGATGCATCCCTCTTGGGGTGGGGAGCTCACATGGGCGACCTCACTACCCAAGGATTGTGGTCCCCTCAGGAATCTCTGCTCCACATCAACCTGTTGGAACTCAGAGCAGTTTTTCTAGCACTTCAAGTTTTTTCCAAATCTGTTCAGAACAGTTGTACAGGTCAGAACAGACAACACCACCACAATGTGGTACATCAACAAGCAGGGGGGCACTCGGTCTGCGGCCTTGTGCACCGAAGCAATGACGTGGTCTCTGGCTTACTCCCTGAACACCTCCCTTACAGCAGTTCACCTCCCAGGCAAGGACAATGTCCTGGCAGATGCTCTCAGCAGGATTTCCCAGGGCCATCACGAATGGTCACTGGACCCCCTGGTTTCGGAGGTGATATTTGCCAGATGGGGCACCCCGCAGATAGATCTTTTTGCAGCCCCAGACAATCACCAACTTCCCCTTTTTTGCTACAGGCCCCCAGTGTTAGGCTCAGTCCCTCTGGATGCCTTAGTTCTCAGTTGAGAAGGGAACTTTCTCTATGCTTTTCCCCCCTTCCCTCTCCTGTTCAAAGTGCTAGTCAAAATCAGATCTCAACCCTGCAAGATGATCCTGATTGCTCCAGATTGGGCCAGACAACTCTGGTATCCACTCCTACAGTCCTTAGCAGTCCATCTTCCCAGGAATCACAACCTGTTAACCTGTGCTCAGGGGAGGGTTTGGTACCCGAACCTCAAATCTCTCAATCTCAAGGCCTCGCTCTTGAAGAGTTAGAGTTTGCTGATCTACACCTCTCCCAAGGTGTAATGGATATCCTGAAGACTTCTGAAACCTTCCACCAGGGCTACTTATAATTCCAAATGGAAGAGGTTTTCCATATGGTGCTCTGGGAAGCATATTTCCCAGAATCTGCTGATTTACCCACAGTCCTGGATTATATGGTCCCTTAAATACCTTGGGGCTGAAACCAGCTACCCTAAAAGTGCATCTGGCAGCTGTGTCTGCTTTTATTTCAGCATGTGAACCCTCTTCTTTTTCAGCTCATCCTGTATTCTCCAAGTTTTTCAAGGGATTTCTTCACACCAACCCTCCATTCAGGGACCCTGCCTCTGCATGGGATCTTAATGTTTGCATTGCTCAGCTTATGCAACCCCCCTTTGAGCCTTTGTCTTCAGCAGAGCTTAAGTACTTGACTTGGAAGACTGTGTTTCTGGTATCCATCTCTTCTGCCAGACGCATAAGCGAATTACAAGCTTTGTCAGTGGAGCCTGATTTTATCTCCTTTCATAGAGATAAGGTGGTCCTCAGGACTAACAGGAAGTTCTTGCCTAAGGTGGTTTCAGATTTCCACCTTAATCAATCTATATCTCTTCCAGTGTATTTCACTGACCATTCCTCCTCTGGCGAGAGGAGGCTGCACAGCTTGGATGTGAAGAGAGCCCTTAGTTACTACATAGAGCATACCAAGGGTCACAGGTTTGACTCCTCAACTGTTCCTCACTTATGGTGAGATTGGTAAAGAAACCTGCCACTAAAGATCCATTGCCAGGTGGATTGTCTCTTGTATCCAATTTTGTTATGAAAACCTGGGTAAGGTTCCTCCCTCAGGCCTGAGGGCTCACTCTACCAGAGGTACAGCTGCTTCCCTGGCTGCTGCCAGGGACATCCCTATTCTAGAGATATGTCAAGCAGCTACCTGCAAAACAGTTCACACTTTTGCAAGCATTGCTCCCTGGACATCCAGGCTGGGAGTGATGCTCGGTTTTAACACAGCTGTGCTTCAGAGCCTATTTCCTAAGTAGGTTCTGTCCCTCCTCCATGGAGGTACTGCTGTATGATCTGCATATGTCATAATATAGCAAGACTTCATGTTGTTTGAAGAAAAATTACTCACCTTAGTAATGTTGTTTCTTCTAATGGAGTCTTGCTATATTATGACCTCCCCCTGCCCTCTCAGAACCTCTGTTTTGGGATGTGGGTGGGCAGTGCAGTGTAGCACTTAGTAGGTGCCCACCTTGTTGTTTTCACCCTCCTTTTTTGGGGTGACTTGGTGTTGTGTTTTTCATTTTTTGGGTCTCCTGACTTGAGTCTTTGTTTTGGGACCAAAAAATGTGTTCTTATGTTTAGTAGCCAGTTGGCTAGTGTAGGTTTACAGCTTCCACACAGGACTTCAGTGAGTTTAGTTTGTAAAGATCTGACGGTTTGAGTTTGAAGAACAACAGACAGAGTTTCAACCGAGCTCGAGCTCAGCGTTCCATGCCTGGCATGGAAAGTTAACTCTTTCACCTCAGGAGCAGTTCGAAGGTTGGGACTCACTGCATATATCATAATATAGCAAGACTCCATTAGAAGAAACAACATTACTAAGGTGAGTAATTTTTTCTTACGTACCTACCATAATTCTTGATCTTCTTGGACAAAGTCTCCACCACTCATTCACACGCCCACCCACCATCCCCCGAGCTCACCTCTGTTCTTGGTCTTCACTCCCTCAATGTTTAGGCTGTGAAGACTTCTTTGTTGACCCTTCTTATGTGGGTCGTTTGGACTATCTTATGTCTGGTTTTTGTTAGGCTATCCTTCTAGGTTAGTTATGCTGCACCTCCTGGGAGAAAAAAGGTACTGAGGCGGTTGGAGGATCAACACCGAGATGGTCATTACCGCGTGAGCCGAGGCTTGCGGTGCCACTCCTAGCGGCTCCCATCTGTGGCGCCGGCCCTCCTGCAAAAGGTTTGCTCCCGCTGCGTCCTAGCACCTCCGGCGTAGTTCCATCAGTGTGAATGAGTGGTGGAGACTTCGACCAAGAAGATCAAGAATTACAGTAGGCACGTAATTTCCGTATCTTAACCCTTGCCAGCTGTACAATGCTTTTTCTGTGCAAAACATGGTGTCCCAACCTTTTATTTTTCTTGAGGAAAAACAAAATTATAACATATCTAAAATAGTCAGATTTTGGTTGAATTAGAAAATTGTACCACCAAATAAAATTGGAAGATGCCTGGAATCTTTTATAGTAAAAATGGTCACCCTTTTGCCCAATTTCTTTGTGCTGCTGCTTTAAGGCCTTCATATCAGGACAAGACTGATTCCTGAGGGAGATCAGCATTGATGGTTACACAGTGTGAGTGTGGGTCACATTCTGGATGTAAATCATGGATTATAGTCATTTGCGGTATAATCACTACAGTGCGGCAGCAGGGGCAGACACTATGGGAGGAACAGCAGAAGGTGGCGGCTCACAAATCCAAACCAAAGTCTTCAGTTCACTCAGGACTTTGTTTCAGATTTATGTGTTGCCCTCTGCTTGTCGTCATCGGGGCTGGCTACCCAGAATTCATCATGTCTGCAGCTGAAATGGTTCATTTGTGGTTTGGGGGAAGGGGGGTTCTCCACCTCTTGAATACTGAGTTACAAACCAAGAGTAATCTCTTTTTCTACCTACAGGGGAAGAAGTGGAACTGGTACGTTGAATACCTCTACAGTCAAGGACTGGATGGACTCAAACTTTTCATTGAAAGTAGCATTAAACGTAGAACCTAGAGACTGTTGTACAGTTCTGATATTGCAGTAGAAAATCTACAAAACCGGATAAAGGATAGTCTACTTCAGTAGGGGTCCCTTGTGCAGTCCTACAAATCAGATGGATAAAGGCTCAGAAAATTGTACTCGTGGATGAGACTGGGGACCCTTGCGCAGCGGTAAAATTAGTCTCTCTAACAGAAATATATAAGCAGCATCAGAGAATAAAAACTATGGAATTGTACCTTTTTTGATTTCTATTTTATTGTTTGGTGAGGACATTGCATTGTTGGAAATGAAGTTTCTCCTACGACGAGGCAGCATCATTGGGGATGACCAAGTGAATGCAGATGGATTGTACAAAATGCTGATTCAACATCTCCTATTTGTATTCACAATATGCATCATTTATATTCTGAAACAAAATGCTGTGCTGGATTACTGTCCATCAAGAAAGCAGCAGAGTACTGGCTGACCGTCATAAAGTCATTATACATTTCCTGAGTTTTCTATGTTTATGCAGTGTGTTCATTTAAAAAAAAATCTCAATAAAAACGTATTAAGTAAAAAGAGTTTAGTGAAGTGGACTGTTCTCTAGTTAACTTTAGTATCCCTGTCTAAAAGACACCCCCTGACTGCGTTATCCTAACTTGCAGCCAGCCTGTTAAACATGCCGACTGTTAAGAATATTGCCCACATAGCCGACACAGTAGCGCTGAGGCGCTGGACGCCTTACTTCATGTTATTACGCCGGGCGACCTGGGTTCAGGAACAACCTCAGGTCATTGGGGTGCCAGCACGGGTAGGGAGCCAGAATGAGTAGCCTTTAACTCTGCTCTCCTTGGGGGCGTGGTTCCCCCCGTCAGTCCACCACCACTGGGTGGAGAAGTCGCGGAGGGGCAACACAAGGGAGGGCATCTCGGCACAGGGTGCACATGTCTGATACGGGAGTGGAGAAAAACGGGGTAAAAGCCTACAAAATACTGTATATAGCGAGGAAAAAAAATTGTTGCCCACACACACTGTTGCAGGCTCAGATGAATTTAACTCTAGATCCAGTCACAAAGTGACCATAGGTATCATCATAGGTATATACTGAGCGAAAGAACTTGCGTCCGTGGTGCTCGCCAGAATCTAGTATGACTTCCCTAGAATTTATGTAGGCGTCTAGTTTCAATTTGAAACTGTTCGTTGATGGACTACCTGCCACTTCCAGGGGGAGTGCATTCCATGACACTGCTGTCTGATTTAACCACATTTTTCTTTTCCAAGTTATGCAGTTTTCACTTTTTAATTGCAAAGGATGTGCCCTGGTGAAATATACTTGGCTTCGGAATTCTAATCCAAGTCTCTCCCATAAATCCTGATTTATAAGGTCCCTAAACAATAAACACATGTCTTCCCTCCATCTCCTGTACTCCAAAGAGTACAGTCCCAGTTCAGTGAGCCTTTGATCATATTTATTATTTTCCATTCCTCTAATAGATTTTGTAGCTGTCTTCTGAATCCTCTCCAATCTGTCAAGCTCCCCTTTATGGAATGGAGACCACACTTGTGCCCTGTATTCTAATATAGGCCTCACCAGTGACCCAAACACTGGCATCAGAACAGTCCTTTCTAACCCCAGGAATCCACTAAACTCTTTGCAGTGCTCCTTTAAGCCAGCACTGCCCCGGAGTCAGATAGAATGCTATGCTAATTATGGGATGTTTAGCTTGTGCATTCATTTTCAAACCTCCCTATTCTAACTGCCTGCATTCTACCTCAGATTTCTTGTCTTCAGTGTAAAGTTCAGATGTCCTGGAGATCTATCTCTATCAAGATCATCTAAATTGTGCATAAGATGACAAAAATTTAAGTATTTTGTCCTATTTTTTCATTACTGCCTTATTCTTATTGTTAGTGTTTTTACCTCATAGTTTAAATTCTTTAGTTTTTTTATTGGTTCCTCGTGGTTCCTTGGAACCGAGGGGTGACAGACTCCTTTGTTAATTTCATAGGAGAACTTTTCTTACATATCCGATTGTTTTTCTTTTAAAAATTACTTCGCTTAACCACTATTGAACCGAGGTGTTGCGGTTCACCTAGCGGTTTTCTTGGTTCCGGAACCATTCAGAACGGTTCTGTTAAAATTTATCGTTTTCTAAACCAATTGCTATATTATTAAAACCGACCATATATTTTGAAATCTTGTTCTATTTAGCGGTTTTTGAGTCCTGTTTTCTGCAATGGCGGATAAACCTAAAAAGGACACAGGATCTACAGGTTTTAAGAATCTTATTAAATGTGCTAAGGTATTTGCCAGGGCTGACAAACATGACCTTTTTCTGCTCTGCCTTGGTGTGAAACAGTTCAGTGAGGATTGTGAGATTTGCAAGTCTTTCCCTGAAAAAACTGTGGAGAAGCGCAGGGAGAGGCTTAAGAGAAGAAAATTTGAAGAGGGGTCCCTAGGCTCTGACCAGTCCACCCCCTCTAAAAATGTGGCAGTTCCTTCTAGAGCCTCCAAATCCACCCCTGATACCGGTGAGGGCTCTAGTAGCCGACTCGCCAGTGCCTGCCAAAAAAGTAAGTACACTGACACCCCGGCTGAAATGCCTCAAGGGGTTCCTAAAGTGCCCACACATACTCCCTCTTCTGCTGATACTGCAGAAGCTCTGGCTTTGTTACAAGTGCTGCAGGGCCTGCTCCCCCCCCCTCCCCCCGCCAGCAGCCTGTAACTGTTTCAGCTGATAAAACAGCTGCTGCTACCCCTCTTGTGCCTGTTTCTGCAATGGGGGGTGGTGATGAGGAGGAGGAGGAAGGGATACATACAGTGTCGGCAGATAAGGGCCTATGGCCCACCCAGTCTGCCCATTTAAGTTTGTAAGTTCAGTTTATGTTTTCCGGGAAGTCTGTTGCCCCTTACCCCTGACCTCCAGAATTCCTTTATGTCTATCCCATGCATTCTTAAATCCCGTGATTGTTTCAGCCCCCACCACTTCCTCTGGCAGGGTGTTCACTTGTCCACCACCCGTTCTGTGAAGAAATTCTTCCTCACGCCCTCTGAATCGTCCTCCTCCAACTTCATCCATGCCCTCTAGTCCTGGAACATCTTTTCGCTTAAAAATAGTGTTTTCCTGCACCCTGTTTCTCCTTGCAAGATACTTGTATGTCTCTATCATATCCCTCTCCCTCCTCTCCTCCAGGGAGTACATGTTCAGTGCCTTCAGCCTGTCCTCATAGGACTTGTGATGCAATCCATGCACCATCTTTGTTGCCCTCCTCTGAACCTTCTCTACCCTGTCCATGTCCTTACGTGGTATGGTCTCCAGAACTGTACACTGTACTCAGGTGGGGCCTCACTAGTGTCTTGTATAGTGGAATTATGACCTCCTTTTTCCTGCTGGTGATGCCCCTGCCTATGCATCCCAGCATCCTATTTTTTACTGCTGCCTTGTCACTCTGTTTCCTGCCTTGAGGTCATCAGAGATGATCACTCCAAGATCCCTTTCCTGCTTGGTGCATGCTATATCCTCACCCCCCAACTGATATATTGTGCCAGGGTTTTTGTGCCCCATATGCATTATCTTGCACTTCCTTGCATTGAATTTCAACTGCCAAACCCCTGACCATTGTTCAAGTTTCTGCAGGTCCCTTCTCATTCTGTCTACACCCTCTGGTGTGTCTACTCTGTTACAGAGCTTTGTGTCATCAGCGAACAGTGAAATTCTGCCTTCTAGGTCCTGCAATGTCACTGATGAAGATATTGAATAGTACCGGTCCCAGCACTGATCCTGTGGTACCCCACTGGTCACTCTTCCCTCTGTGGGGTGACAGCCATTTACCACCACCCTCTGTGTCCTGCTGTCCAGCCAGTTACCTACCCACCGCACTACTATCCTGCCCACACCCATATTCCCCAGTTTGTGCAATAGTCTTCTATGTGGCACAGTGTCAAAGGCCTTGCTGAAGTCCAGATAGGCCATGTCCACTGCCCTCCTGATCCACCTCCTAGTCACCCAGTTAAAAATTCAATGAGGTTGGTCTGACATGACCTTCCCCTGGTGAAACCATGCTGCCTTGGGTCTTGTAGTCCATTGACAGCCAGATGTTCCACCAATCTCTCCTTCAGTAGTGCTTCCATGATCTTCCCCACTACCGAGGTTAGGCTGACTGGTCTGTAGTTCCCTGCTTCCTCTTTGTTCCCACTTTTGTATAAGGGGTCTACATCTGCTATCCTCCAGTCTTTGGGTCACTCCCCTGTTTCTAGTGATCGGCTAAACAGGATAGCAAGAGGTTCAGCCACTACCTCCCTTAGTTCTTTAAGGACCCTGGGGTGCACCCCATCTGGCCCCATTGCTTTATCAACTCTTATTACTTCCAGTTCCTTCAGGACCCTTTCTCGTGTAAAGGGACTTGTGTCCAGAATAGAGCCTGAGGTGTCACCAGAGCAAGACTTTGGTTCCCCCAGGCTCTGAGGTTTTTTTCTTCCATTTTTCTTTCAATAAGAAAATGGTGAAAAGCACCCCAAAAACAATTGAGGAAGTGCAGGATGAAGAAGAGGTTCAATATATGGAACTAATGGGGCTAATACCCTCAAAACGACTTCTCCTTACTCTTTACAAATTTTTCAGAAAAGACATTCTGGAAATTTTAAAAGCTCCTCAAACTGACACACCTATTGAAAAAAAATGTGACGAAAAGTACCAATTGGAGAGGTCTGGTGCTGAGTTTTTATTCAGTCACCCAGATCATCAGGGCATTGTGTATAGCAGGCAGCCTGTGAGAAGGTCAAAACCCCCTTGTCTTCTCATCCACCTGAAAAAGACTCCAGAAGGATGGACAGTATGGCTAAGAGGGAGTACCTCTTGGCATCTCTTGCTATCAGGCAAGCCACTTACCAGGCGTATGCTGCCCTTTACCAAAAGGCTTTATGGCAGTCTGTGGCGGATGATGTAGAGGCAAATCCCTCCCTCACTGTTTCGGAGTTACTAGAGGCAGCCAAATTGGGTTTGGAGGCTTCCAAATACCAATTCCAGATGGCAGCAGACACGAACGACACTGCTGCCAGATGGATGGCTGGTACTATAGTTATGAGAAGGTTTACCTGGCTGAGGGCTACCAACTTCACCCAGGACACCCAAAACAAAGCAGTGGATTTCTCAGTTGAGGGCTGTTCCCTCTTTTTGGTGCACAAACTGAAGCCTACGTGAAGAAAGTAGACGGGTACAAGGCTACTTTCAGAAGTAATTCCACCAGGGACAAACCTTCTCCTTCCACTTCTTATTCTAGGGGAGGCAAGGGCAGGTCTACTTTTAGAAGACCTTTCTTTCAGGTGCAAGCTGCTCCTCAGATGCAGTACCAACCCCAGCAGACGGGTTTTTATAGGGCCGGAGCAGAAGAGGCTCCCACAGAGGGTCTCATTCTACCCAACCTCAACAACAACTAAAGCAGAACCCCTGACTCTTCCCTTCAGGCTGCCTCTCCACATCCAGTAGGGGGCAGACTTTCCCACTATTTCCAGGACTGGTCAAAAATCACATCAGACAGGTGGGTCCTGGAAATAGTGGGTCAGGGTCTCTCCCTTTGTTTCAAGTCCTTTCCCCTTCTAAGGGTTAAACGTTTTGCATCAGTTCCTCCCTAACAAAGAAAACTGCTGGAGCAGGAAGTTAAAAATCTGTTACTGGCAAAAGCAGTCGAGCCTGTCCCACACTATCAAAGAGGGCAAGGGTTCTACTCCAGGTATTTCCTAACAACAGCAAAAACTGGAGCGTGGCAGCCTATACTAGACCTCAGACATTTGAACAAGTACTTACTTGGTGAAACCCAAGTTCAAAATGGTTACAGTGGCAATAATCCTGCCAACACTACTGGCTAGCCTCTTTAGATTTAAAAGACGCATATTTTCACATCCCTGTCGGAGAATCACACAGAAGATATCTCTGGTTCACTCTCCCCTCAGGTCACTACCAGTTCTCAACACTTCCTTTTGGCCTTACCTCTGCACGAAGGGTGTTCACCAAATGCATAGCAGTAGTAGTGGCACATAAAAACATAGAATTTGATGGCAGATAAGGACTGCTTGGCCCACCTAGTCTGCCCACTTCCCTACCTGATGGATAAGCTGCAGATTCTAGTTGATCAGCAGCTTACTTTCTCTCCTCCCCCACTAGAATTGCCTTATGACTGTCCCATGCATTCTTGAATTCTCCTCCTGTTCCTGACTCCACAGCCTCCTTGGGAAGGCTGTTCCATGCATCCACAATCCTCTCTGTGGAAAAATACTTTTTAACATTATCTCTGAGCCGTCCCCCTCTATCTTCAAATTGTGCCCTCTTGTTCAAACAACTTGAAGTCTTGCTGTATTCTGACAAGTGCAGTTAGCCCCAGCCTTTAAACTGCCCCAGAGAACAAAAGGTTAACATTTCTATGCAGAGCATTGAATGCTGAGCTCGAGCTCGGTTGATGTCTCTTTCTGTCTCCCTTTGAATGCTAACCGTCAGAGTCTTTACTCCGCCTCCCTGAACAGTCGCTCCGGAGAGTTCTCCTGCAGCTCGGTTCGAAAGTCTGTTTAAGTGTCATTTTTTCGTCGGTTTCTAACTAAAGAATGTTTCCCGGATAGTCAGTTCAGTCTCTGTCTGTGGTACCACGAGTACGAGATAGGTTTTGTACTGTATTTTTGTGTGGAACTTGTAAAAAGTGTGTATCCGTTCGGCCTAACCGATCATTTGTTTAATTCTTGTGTAACTTTATTGTGTGGTTACCGGTTCTTATCGGTTCTAAAAAAAAAAGTGTTTTGAAATGTTTTTTTCCAAGACCCGTGACACGGTTAGGAACCGATAAGAGAGTCTTGCCTGGTGGTTGCTGAAAAAAGGGTAAGTTTGGTTAGGTTGGCCATGTCTGAGAAACCCAAGAAAAAAAACGGGCCCACTGGGTTTCAACACTGCAGTGAGTGTGGGGAGGTCTTTGCTAAGGCCGATCCCCACCACCTGTGTTTATTGTCTGGGGTTTGACCACCTCAATTCAGACTGCCAAATTTGCAAAAATTTCCCAAATCTGCCCTGGAAAGAGATTAGGTAGACTGAGGAAAGGAGGCCGAGAAGTCCATGACCCAGATGGCCAGCCGGTTCTTTTCCGACAAACCAGGAGGGTACCCTCTGACCAGGCGATACTTCTTGAACCAAGGAGAGCCGATCCGAGATCGGTTCGACTAAAAAGCGCAAAGACAAATCGTCCGGTTTGGATCCAGAAGTTCATGTTCCAACTGCCAAAGAAATAGCCAGAGCAATTCGGATTGTGGAATCGCTTTGTCCAGTTCCAACCAATCCGGCACCTTTTGGGAGGGGCTCAGTTCGGTCAGTTTCCCCGGTTCACGATTATACTTTGGAAGAATTTTATGAACTGGAGTTTGAGGAGGAAGGGGAGTTTGAAGATGATGACGGTGATGGTGAAAGTCTAGATGTGCCTGTGGAACCAGACATCTCCCCAGACAGACCTTCAGGTGTATCCCCTCTTAGGCTTTCTGAGTCCCCTTCCCACTTTATGTTCTACAGAAAGGTGGCTGAGACCCTCCAGCTTCCTATGGAAGAGGCAATGGAGGATCAGGAGGTGCCTGATTATGTAGAAATGATGGACATCTTAGAGTCCAAGACACTGTCTATTCCCCTTCACAAATCTTTTGGGAAACAAACACAAAAAATTCTGAAGTCTCCCAATTCTATACCTCCTGTGGACAGAAGAATAGTTAAGAGGTATACACTCTCAGGCTCAGAAACTGAGTTTTTATATCACCAATGCAGCCATGTTGGGGTTGTGCAGGCTGCTGCATGTAATAAGGCAAGCATTCCCTTGGCTTCACACCCCGCAGACAAAGACTCTAGGAAGGTTGATGCCATGGCAAAAAAGTTGTACATGGCATCTTCCCTGGGACTCAGACAGGCGAATTATATGGCATATACAGCTAGGTACCAGAAATCCAGGTGGTACACTGTACTGGCACTGGCTAAACAGGCCTCCTCCCAGCTAGCTAAGGAGCTGGAGGCAGTGGCTGCAGATGGAATTGAGGCATCTAAAGTTCACTTTCATGCTGCTGTGGACTCTAATGATGTGTCATCGAGAGTCATGGCTACATCTGTGACTCTTCGGAGAATGGCTTGGCTCAGATGTACTAGCCTCTCGAAGGACATTCAGGCTAAGGCCATGGATTTTCCTGTAGTGGGTAATTCTCTGTTTGGGGAGCAGACAGAGAATTACATGAAGAAAATGGATGAATACAGGACCACTTACAGTAGTGCTCAGGCCAAGGAGAGGCAGGCAACTCCTCAAAGGCAGCAGTCTAGGGGCAGGGGCAGGCCTTTTCAAAGGCAGTTTTACCAAACACAGACCTCTTCTTCCTTTTCACAGAGGGGGTTCTTCAGAGGGAGAGGCAGAAGGGGGATGAGCAGGGCTGCATCCACTCCTCAGCCTAAGGCCCCTGCCAAGCAGACACCCTGATGGGCCTGCCCGGGTCGACTCTCCTATTCCAGTAGGGGGCAGGCTGGCTTACTTTGTCCAGGACTGGATGTTTATTACATCAGACAAGTGGGTCCTGGAAGTAGTAAGCCAGGGACTGGTTCTCAGCTTCAGAAAATTTCCAAAGATGAGAGCCAGATCTTTTCCGCCTGCAAATCTCTCGGAAATCCTTGCCCTAGAGGCAGAAGTTTATTCTCTTCTAGCCTTAAGAGCCATAGTGAGAGTACCTACCCTACACTGGGGCAAACGGCTGTACTCCGGGTACTTCCTGACCCCAAAAAAGACAGGGGAGTGGTGACCCATCCTAGACCTAAGATATCCAAACAAACATCTTTTAAAACCAAAGTTCAAGATGGTAACTCTGGGAATAATCCTTCCCTCTCTAAGGCCAGGAGACTGGTTAGCCTCCCTGGACCTCAAAGATGCCTACTTTCACATTCCCATCAGGTGCTCCCGAAGAAAGTACCTCAGGTTCAAGTTGCCCTCAGGCCATTATCAGTTCAGAGCAATGCCCTTTAGCCTAACCTCAGCCCCAAGGGTTTTCACAAAGTGCCTGGCAGTAGTAGTTGCCTTTCTAAGAAGGCAAAAGATTTCCATTTTTCCATATCTGGACGATTGGCTAATAGTGGGCCAGTCTCCAGACCAAGTGAAGTCTCACTTGCAAGTGACCCAGCAAGTGCTCACTTCTCCAGGATTTCTTCTCAGCCTTCCCAAGTCAGTTCCCAAACCAGTCCAGCTTCTTACCTTTATAGGGGTTCAGAACTGGACACACTCAAACAAGAGCCTTTCTTCATCTAGAAAGGCAAGGGTTTTTTGGAACTAGCCTCTTCCTTCAGCCTTGGTATCTCGACCAACGAAGGCATTTCCTCCAACTCTTGGGCCACATGGCAGCTTCAACAGCAGTGGTCCAGGGGCAGGTCAGATGAGCTTTTGGTCTCAGAGGAAGGATTCCCTACCAAACTGATCCCAGTGACTCTGACCTTGATCCAAGCCCTCCAGTGGTGGCAGGATTAGGGCAATTTAAGACAAGGTGTTCCTTTTGTTACTCAGCCTTGTTCAGTGGTCCTTACCACGGACACTTCTCTTCTGGGCTGGGGAGCCTATCTGGGGTCCCTTACTGCCTAGGGACTGTGGTCCCCCCAAGAATCCCTTCTCCATATCAATCTCCTAGAGCTCAGGGCAGTTTTTCTGGCCCTAAAGGCTTTCTCTCTGTCAGCACAGAACAAGATGGTTCAGGTCAGAACGGACACCACCACCATGTGGTACATCAGCAAGCAGGGAGGCACTCGGTCCGCAGCCTTGTGCACAGAAGCCATGAAGTTGTGGTCCCTGGCTTATTCCCTGCAAACCTCTCTGGTAGCAGTTCACCTTCCAGGCAAGGACAATGTGCTAGCAGATGCACTGAGCAGGATCTCTCAGGGCCATCACGAATGGTCCCTGGACCCTCAGGTGTTGAAAGTGATTTTTTCAAGGTGGGGCACTCCAGAGATAGATCTCTTTGCAACCCCAGACAATCACAACTCCTCTCTTTTGTTGCAGACCTCCAGTCTTGGGCTCAGTCCCTTGAATGCCCTGATTCTGAAGGCTCAGTCCCCCTGGACACCCTGATTCTGAATTGGGAAGGGAAGTTTCTGTATGCCTTCCCTCCCTTCCCACTCCTGTTCAAGGTTTTAGTCAAAATAAGGTCTCAACCTTGCAGAGTGATTCTGATTGGGCCAGACAGCCTGGTACCCCCTGTTGCTGTCCCTAGCAGTCCATCTTCCCCTGTCTCATTCCAGAAATTATAACCTGTTAACATCCTCTCAGGGGAGGATTTGGTACCCCAATCTTCAGTCTCAAGGCATGGCTCTTGAAGAGTTAGAGTTTGCAGATCTGCACCTTTCCCAAGGGTTCCGGATATTCTCAAAGCTTCTTGAAAGCCCTCCACCAGAAAAACGTATAATTCCAAATGGAAGAGATTCAGCATTTGGTGTTCTAAGAAGCATATTTCTCCAGATACTGCTGGCTTACCTATGGTTCTGGATTATAAGGTCCATCTTGATGGCCTAGGCCTCAGACCAGCTACTCTCAACTTACACTTGTCAGCTGTTTCTGCGTTTTTGTCTGTGGGGAAGTCTTCCTCACTATCTTCTCATCCTGTGTTCTATAAATTTTTTAAAGGATTGCTTCACACCAATCCTCCTTTCAGAGACCCTGCCCCTGCCTGGGATTTGAATGTTTGCATTGCTCAACTTATGCAACCCCCTTTTGATCCTATGTCTTCAGCAGAGCTTAAGTACTTGACTTGGAAAACTGTGTTCTTGGTAGCTGTTACCTCTGCCATGCGTATCAGTGATATGCAAGCCCTGTCAGTGGAACCTGATTTTATCTCCTTTCACAGGGTTAAAGTGGTCCTTAGGACCAGTAGAAGGTTCTTGCCCAAAGTGGTTTCAGACTTCCATTTAAACCAGTCTGTGTCTCTTCCTGTCTTCTTCACTGATCATTCTTCCTCAGGAGAGAGGAGGCTACACAGTTTAGATGTTAAAAGAGCCCTTAGTTACTACACAGGGCGTAGCAAGGGTCACATGTTTGACTCACTCCAGTTGTTCCTCACTTATGGAGAAGTGGGAAAGGGCAAACTTGCCACCAAGACATCTGTTGCCAGGTGGATTGTCTCTTGTATACAGTTCTGCTATGAAAAACTGGGAAAAACTCCACCCTCAGGCCTGAGGGCTTATTCCACAAGAGGTACAGCTGCTTCCCTGGCTGCTGCCAGGGATATCCCTCTCTTAGAATTTTGTCAAGCAGCCACCTGGAAAACAGTCCATAACTTTACCAAGCATTACTCTCTGGATAGCCAGGCTAGGAGTGATGCTCAGTTTGACACAGCAGTACTTCAAAGCTTATTCCCAAAGTAGGTTCTGTCCCTCCTCCGTGGAGGTACTGCTTGGTAGTCTGCACTTGTCAGAATACAGCAGGACTTCAAGTTGTTTGAAGAAAAAAATACTCACCTTAGTAATTATGTTTCTTCTGTTGGAGTCTTGCTGTATTCTGACCTCCCTTCCTGCCTCCCCTCTCAGAACCTGTTTTGGGGAAGTGGGTGGGCAGGTGCAGTGTTGCACCTCAGGGGTGCTTTTTTTTACACCCTCTTCTTGTATGGGTGTTTATTTTGTTATATTTCTGTTTGGTTTGGGTTTTGAGTTTTGGGTTTCCTGACTTGAGTCTTCTTTTGGTAGTCCAAAACTTTTTGTTGCCAGTTGGTTATTAAACATTTTGTTTTACAATTTTCACATAGAATACTATTAGAGTGTTGCTCATAAGAATCTGACTGTTAGCGTTCAAAGGGAAACGGACAGAGACATCAACCGAGCTGGAGCTCAGCATTCTATGCTCTGCATAGAAATGTTAACCCTTTGTTCTCCGGGGCAGTTAAAAAGCTGGGGCTAACTGCACTTGTTAGAATACAGCAAGACTCCAATAGAAGAAACATAATTACTAAGGTGAGTAATTTTTTTTTCTTGCACATCTCTTTTTCTGAAAGATGCTACCCTCTTGTACTTTAATTCCCTTGAGATACTTGAAAGTTTCTATTATGTCCCCCCTCTCCATCCTTTCCTCAAGGGTATACATATTAAGCTGCTTTAGTCTCTCCTCATATGTCTTCTGGTGCAGACCCTGCACCATTTTGGTTGGCCTCCCTCTGAACAGCCTCCACTCTGTCTTTGCGGAGATGGGGTCTCCAGAATTGCACGCAGTACTCCAGATGGGGTCTCACCAACTGTCTGTACAGAGGGAATAACAACTTCCTGTTTTCTACTGTTGACGCCTCTCCCTGTGCATCCCAGTATCCCCCCAGCCCTCCTTACTGTCTTCTCACATTGCTTGCCCACCTTTAGGTCATCTGATATAATTACTCCTAGGTCTCTTTTGATTTTTGTTATTATCTCATCCCCCATTGTGTACTTTCCCCTGGGTTTTGTCTCCCAGATGCATTACCTCGCACTTCTTGGCATTGAATCTAAGGTGCCCACATATTTGACCATTCCTCCAACCTTGCCAAGTCCCTTTTCATCCTTTCCACCCCATCTTGTCTATCAACCCTGTTGCAGATCTTTGTGTCATCTGCAATGAGACATACCTTTCCTTCCAGGTGCTCTCCAATGTCACTTATACAGACATTAAAGAGGACCGGTCCCAGTACCAAACCCTGCGGTACCCCAGTAGTTACCCTCCTTTCTTCACTGGGGGCTCTGTTTACTATTACCCTTTGCGTCCTGTTGTCCAGCCAGTTTTTTATCCAGGCTGCCACCTTGGGACCCCCTCCAAGGCTGGCTAACTTGTATATTAATCTTTTGTGTGAGACTGTGTCAAATGCCTTGCTAAAATGTAAGTAGGCCATATTCACCGCCCCTCCCTCGTCTACTACTTATTAGGTTCATCTGACATAACCTTCCTGCTGTGAAACCATACTGCCTTGGGTCCTGTGTCCCACTGGCCTCTAGGTACTCAACAGTTCTTTCCTTCAGAAGTGATTCCATCATTTCACTACCACTGAAGTCAGACTAACTGGTCTGTAGTTTTCTGCCTCTGCCCTGCTCCCACTTTTGTGAAGTGGAATCACATTTGCCCTCCTCCAGTCCTCAGGTACCACCCCATTCTCCCATGATTTGTTAAACAGATTAGTCAGTGGTGTTTCAAACAACATGAAGTCTTGCTATATTATGACATATGCAGTGAGTCCCAACCTTCAAACTGCTCCGGAGGTGAAAGAGTTAACTTTCCATGCCAGGCATGGAGCGCTGAGCTTGAGCTCGGTTGAAACTCTGTCTGTTGTTCCTCAAACTCAAACCGTCAGATTCTTTACTCCGCCTCACTGAACAGTCGCTCCGGAGATTTCTCCTTCTGCTCGGTTCATTTTGTCGGTTAAAGTATTGTTTTTCTCGGTTTTCGACCAAAATTAAACCAGCAACGGTCGGTTCAGACTCTGTCTGTGGTATTTGTGAGTACTAGATAGGTTTTACATTGATTTCTATTCTGTGTGGAACTTGTAAACGGTTTATCAGTTCGGTTTGAACCGATCAGGTTGTTTAAAATATATTAATCTGTCATTTAGAGTGTGATTACCGGTTCTAAAAGAAACGGTTTTTATTACGATTTTTTCCACGACCCGTGACACGGTTGGGAACCAATAAGAGGGTCTTACCTGGCGGATTGCCATAAACGGGTAAGTTTGGTTAGGACTGGCACTATGTCTGAGAAACCCCAAAGAAAAACCGGGCCCACTGGGTTTTTCAACACTGCAGTGTCTGTGGGAAGTCTTTGCAAGGCTGGCCCCACACCACCTGTGTTTATTGTCTGGGGTTTGACCACCTCAATGCAGACTGCCAGATTTGTAAAATTTTCCTGCAGCTACCCTGGAAAAGAGAATTGGTAGGCTCAGGGAAAGGGAGGCCAAAAAGTCCGCTGAACGGATGGCCAGCCCGGTTCGGTTCAACCGAACCGGAGGAGTGCCCTCTGACCAGGGCGAGACTTCCTCGGGCAAGGAGATCCGACTCCGGGTCGGTTCCAGCAAAGGACTAGGAAATCAGCTGGTGTGGAGCCAAAACTTTCCTCTCCAACCGCTGAAGAAATAGCCAAAGCGATTAAAATTGTCCAGTCGCTTTCCCCAGTTCCGACCGAACCGGCACCATCAGGTAGCGTCCGTTCGGCCGGTTCCACAGTTCAAGATTATGATGTAGAGAATATTATGAACCGGAGGAGGGGGAAGAGGAGTATAAGGAGAGTGAATGTGGATTTGAAAGTCTGGATGTGCCCATTGACCCGGACATCTCCCCAGACAGACCTTCAGGAGTGTCTCCTCCTAGGCTTTCTGAGTCCCCTTCTCATTTTATGTTTTATAAGAAAGTGGCTGAAACCCTCCAGCTCCCTATGGAGGAAGCTGTGGATGATCAAGAGGAGCCTGACTATGTGGAAATGATGATATCCCAGAGTCAAGGAGGCTGTCTATTCCTTTGCATAAATCTTTTGGGAAACAGACAGTTAAAATTCTAAAAACTCCTCACACTATACCTCCTGTGGATAAGAGAATGGACAAGAGGTACACATTGTCAGGCTCTGATACAGAGTTCCTTACACAACAATGCAGCCATGTTGGGGTAGTGCAGGCTGCAGCCTGTGACAAGGCAAATATTCCCTTGGCTTCACACTCCCCTGACAAGTACTCCAGGAGGATTGATGCCATGGCAAAGAAACAGTACATGGCAGCATCCTTGGGACTCAGACAGGCAAATTATATGGCTTATGTTGCTATATATCAGAAATCCAGATGGGATACTGTTATGGCTCTAGCAAAACAGGTCCCTGGCCAGCTTGCCAAGGAGCTGGAGCAGGTGGCTGCTGATGGTATTGAGGCATCAAGGTGCAATTCCATGCTGCAATGGACTCTAATGATGTGTCATCAAGAGTCATGGCTACATCTGTGGCACTTGCAGAATGGCTTGGCTCAGATGTACTAGCCTGTCATAGGATACCCAGACTAAGTCCATGGATTTTCCTGTTGTGGGTAATTCTCTGTTTGGGGAGCAGGCAGAGAATTACATGAAGAAAATGGATGAGTATAGGACCACCTATAGGAGTGCACAGGCCAAGAAAAGGCAGGCCACTGCTCAAAGGCAGCTTTCCAGGGGCAGGGGCAGGCCTTTTTAACAAGCCCAGGCCACCTCTTCTGTTTATGCCCAGAGGGGGTTCTTTAGAGGGAGAGGCAGACGGGGTACAGGCAGGCCTGCTTCCACCCCTCAGCCCAAAGCCCCTGCCAAGCAGGCACCCTGATGGGGTTGTCAGGGCCGATTCTCAGCTAGCTGTAGGGGGCAGGCTGGCTTACTTTGTCCAGGACTGGAAGTCTCTGACATCAGACAAGTGGGTCCTGGAGGTAGTAAGCTAGGGACTGGTTCTCAGCTTCAAAAAATCTCCAAAGATGAAAACCAGATCCTTTCACTGCATCCACCAGAGGCACTTGCCCTAGGGGCAGGGTCTCTTCCTCCTGGCTCTCAGAGCTGTGGAAAGGTTCACCCTACACCAGGGCAAAGGGTTGTACTCCAGGTACTTCCTTACCAAAAAGACAGGAGAATGGCGGCCCATCCTGGATCTCAGATATTCAAACAAGCACCTTTTAAAACCAAAATTCAAAATGGTGACTCTGGGAATTATTCTGCCCTCTCTAAGGCCAGGGGACTGGCTAGCGTCCCTGGACCTCAAGGATGCCTGCTTCCATATTCTCATCAGAAGCTCCCATCGAAAGTACCTCGGGTTCGAGCTGCCCTCAGGCCATTACCAGTTCAGAGCAATGCCCTTTGGCCTCACCTCTGCTCCAAGGGTATTCACAAAATGCCTGGCAGTAGCAGTTCCTTCCCTAAGAAGGCAAAAAATTGCCATCTTCCCTTACCTGGACGACTGGCTCATAGTGGGCCAGTCTCCAGACCAAGTCAAGTTACATCTACAGATAACTCAGCAACTGCTCACCTCTCTAGGTTTCCTTCTGAATCTTTCAAAGTCAGTTCTAGAGCCTGTCCAGCTCCTCACCTTCATAGACGCAGAGCTGAACACAGAGAAAGCCAGAGCCTTCCTTCCTTTGGACAGGGCAAGGACCCTGGTCTCTCTGGCCTCCTCTTTCACCCTGCAGGTCTCTCGACCAGCAAGGCATTTTCTACAGCTCCTGGGGCACAGGCTGCCTCTACAGCAGTCGTGCAGGAGCAAGATTTCAGATGAGGGACATCCAGTTCCATTTGAGAGCCTTTTGGTCTCAAGGAAGACCCTCTAACCAAATTGATCCCAGTGACTCGAACCCTGATCCAGGCCCTACAGTGGTGGCAGGATCAGAGCAATCTGAGACAAGGAGTTCCTTTTGTCACTCAGTCTCACTCCTTAATCCTTACTACAGATGCATCCCTCTTGGGGTGGGGAGCTCACATGGGCGACCTCACTACCCAGGGATTGTGGTCCCCTCAGGAATTTCTGCTCCACATCAACCTGTTGGAACTCAGAGCAGTTTTTCTAGCACTTCAAGTTTTTTCCAAATCTGTTCAGAACAAAGTAGTACAGGTCAGAACAGACAACACCACCACAATGTGGTACATCAACAAGCAAGGGGGCACTCGGTCTATGGCCTTGTGCACCGAAGCAATGAAGTTGTGGTCTCTGGCTTACTCCCTGAACACCTCCCTTACGGCAGTTCACCTCCCAGGCAAGGACAATGTCCTGGCAGATGCTCTCAGCAGGATTTCCCAGGGCCATCACGAATGGTCACTGGACCCCCTGGTCTTGGAGGTGATATTTGCCAGATTGGGCACCCCACAGATAGATCTTTTTGCAGCCTCAGACAATCACCAACTTCCCCTTTTTTGCTGCAGACCCCCAGTGTTGGGCTCAGTCCCTCTGGATGCCTTAGTTCTCAATTGGGAAGGGAACTTTCTCTATGCTTTCCCCCCTTCCCTCTCCTGTTCAAAGTGCTAGTCAAAATCAGGTCTCAACCCTGCAAGATGATCCTGATTGCTCCAGATTGGGCCAGACAGCCCTGGTATCTACTCCTACTGTCCTTAGCAGTCCATCTTCCCCTGTGTCTTCCCAGGAATCACAACTTGTTAACCTGTGCCCAGGGGAGGGTTTGGTACCCGAACCTCAAATCTCTGTCTCAAGGCCTGGCTCTTGAAGAGTTAGAGTTTGCTGACCTACACCTCTCCCAAGGTGTATGGATATACTGAAGGCTTCTTGAAACCTTCCACCAGGCTACCTATAACTCCAAATGGAAGAGGTTTTCCATATGGTGCTCTGGGAAGCATATTTCCCCAGAATCTGCTGATTTACCCACAGTCCTGGATTATATGGTCCATTTAAATACCTTGGGGCTGAGACCAGCTACCCTAAAAGTACATTTGGCAGCTGTGTCTGCTTTTATTTCAGCAGGTAAACCCTCTTCTCTTTCAGCTCATCCTGTATTCTCCAAGTGTTTTAAGGGATTGCTTCACACCGACTCTGCCCCTGCCTGGGATCTTAATATTTGCATTGCTCAGCTTATGCAACCCCCCCTTTGAGCCTTTGTCTTCAGCAGAGCTTAAGTACTTGACTTGGAAGACTGTGTTTCTGGTAGCCATCACTTCTGCCAGACGCATAAGTGAATTACAGGCTTTGTCAGTGGAGCCTGATTGTATCTCCTTTCGTAGAGATAAGGTGGTCCTCAGGACTAACAGGAAGTTCTTGCCTAGGTGGTTTCAGATTCCACCTTAATCAATCTATGTCTCTTCAGTGTACTTCACTGTCCATTCCTCTTCTGGCGAGAGAAGCTGCACAGCTTGGATGTGAAGAGGCCTTAGCTACTACATAGGACGTACCAAGGGTCTGAGGTTTGACTCCCTCCAACTTTTCTCGCTTATGGTGAGGTTGGCAAAGAAACCTGCCACTAAAGATCCATTGCCAGGTGGATTGTCTCTTGTATCCAATTTGTTGTGAAAAACTGGGTGAGGTTCCTCCCTCATGCCTGAGGCTCACTCTACCAGAGGTACAGCTGCTTCCTGGCTACTGCCAGGGACATCTATCTAGAGATTTGTCAAGCAGCTACCTGGAAAACAGTTCACACTTTTACCAAGCATTACTCCCTGGACATCCAGGCTAGGAGTGATGCTCAGTTTTAACAGCTGTGATTAGAGCCTATTTCCTAAGTAGGTTCTGTCCCTCCTCCATGGAGGTACTGCTTGTAGTTCTGTATAAATCATAACATAGCAAGACTTCGATGTTGTTTGAAGAAAAATTACTCACCTTAGTAATGTTGTTTCTTCTAATGGAGTCTTGCTATATTATGACCTCCCCCCCTGCCTGCCCCTTTGTTTTTGGGATGTGGGTGGGCAGTGCAGTACAGTGTTGGCACTTAGTAGATGCCCACCTTGTTGTTTCACCCCTCCTTTTTTGGGGTGACTTGGTGTTGTGTTTTTCATTTTTTGGGTCTCCTGACTTGAGTCTTTGTTTTGGGACCAAAAAATGTGTTCTCATGTTTAGTAGCCAGTTGGCTAGTGTAGGTTTACAGCTTCCACACAGGACCTTAGTGAGTTTAGCTCGTAAAGATCTGACAGTTTGAGTTTGAAGAACAGACAGAGTTTTCAACCGAGCTCGAGCTCAGCGTTCCATGCCTGGCATGGAAAGTTAACTCTTTCACCTCTGGAGCAGTTCGAAGGTTGGGACTCACTGCATATGTCATAATATAGAAAGACTCCATTAGAAGAAACAACATTACTAAGGTGAGTAATTTTTTCTTCTAGTTCTACCCTTAGTTCTTTTAGAATTTTTGGGTGAATTCCATCAGGCCCCATTGCTTTGTCCACTGTCAGTTTCAAGAGTTCTTTCAAAACCCTTTCTTCTGTGAATGGACTGGTATCGACCCCCCTATTCAGAGTTTCTCTCTTGTTTGGTTTAGGTACCTCCCCCTCCTCTTCCGTTGTGAATACTGAGCAGAAATATTAATTCAGTATTCCTGCTTTTTCACTGTCACCCTCTGCCCACGTTCCCTCCCCTTTATTTAGTCTCTGTATCCCTCTCTTGGTATTTCTTCGCTCCCTAATGAACCTATAAAAGGTTTCATACTAAGATACTGTAAGAGGTACAAAAGCAAGAAATGCCAATATTGGCCTCACAACTACAATTAACGTTTTGAGAAATTATTCAGATTCTTAACAGCATCGAGTCTATTTTTAAAAGTTAATTTATTGTCACTAATTACAACTCTAGTTGGTAATTTATTCCATAATGAAACTACCCTTTGAGAAAAGAAGTAAGCTCTTTTATTAGTACATTATTTGTTACTAGACAATTGAAGCGGATGGCCTCTAGTATCAATCTTGATTTGTCTATGATCAAGACCACTGTGTACAAATAAATATTCATCATTATGTAAATCCCATAAAAGTAATAAATCACCTCTTATTCTTCTTTCTTCAAGTGACATTAAATCAGATTTCGCCAATCTGTCCATATACGAAATTGTTTTAGAAGATACTAAATATTTAGTTATCCTTCTCTGTACTTTCTCCAGTCTAGCCATATCCTTCTTTTTATAAGGACTCTACAACTGGGAGCCAAAATCCAGATGAAGTCTAACACATGCACGATATAAAGGTAGAAGCACATCTGGATTTTTTGAAGTCATATTATGACGAATGGCCCACCAAATCTTGTTTGCTTTTTTTTATAGTATTAGTAATATGGGAATCAAAAGACAGCTCAACATCAATAGTTACACCAAGATCTTTTTCACTATCTTTACAAGTTAATAACTTGTCATACAGGTAATACTGATATCTTAAGTTCTTTTTGCCAAAGTGTAAAACGCTGCACTTTGATGTATTAAAGGGGAGATTCCACCTTTTTGACCAGATTTCAAGTGTTTTTAAGTCTTTCCGAATAACTGCACCATCATCTTTATTTTCACAAATATTACAGATTTTGCAGTCATCTGCATATTTGATAATGGTACTATCAATATTGATGGATAAATCAGATATAAAGACCTGAAAAATTAAGGGGGCCAAAACGGATCCCTGAGGAACACCACTTTTTACATCTTTCCACTCACTAAAATGACCATCAATCATAACTCTCTGTTTTCTATTTAATAACCAATTTGAAATCCATCTAACATAGATCGGATTAATGTTGAATATCTGTAACTTTTTTATCAAGGCCCAGTGTGGAATGAAATCAAAAGCCTTCTTAAAATCCAAAAAAATGACATCACATGGAACACCTACATCTAGATTTTGACTATTATCATAGAAACAAAGCAAATTCGTTATACATGATCTGCCTTTAACAAATCCATGCTGAGTTTCATCCAAACTAGAGACTACTGATGTTAAATCATCCTTAATAATACGTTCCAAGAGTTTACAACAAATTAATGTCAAACTGATCGGACGATAATTGTCTGGATTACTTTTGATTCCTTTTTTAAATAAAGGAATTACATTAGCCATTTTCCAACCAACTGGAACCAATCCAGTGTTTAAACTAGTATCAAAAATTATTTTTAAGGGAATACAGAGATGAACTTTCAGTAAGTGGATAAGATCCCCAGAAATTCTGTCTGGGCCAGCCGAAGATCCTCTCTTAACTTCATCCAATTTAGACTTAATAATTTCTAAAGAAATGTCAACTATATGATAAGATACATTCATCCCCCTTCTTAACAGAGTTGGCTGTCTTTTCCTCAGTTTGTGCCTTTGCTACTTTGACTGCCTTCCCTGCCTCCTTCTGCTTTAACTGATAAAGTTCTCTCTCCTGCTCCTTCTGTGTTTCCTTACATTTCCTAAATGCTATCCTTTTCTCCTTAACCGTCCCTGCCAACTCTTTTGAGAACCAAAGTGTTTTTTTCCTTCGTTTTGTTTGGTTGATTTGCTTCACACAAAGACTTGTTGCCTCTGTGATGGCTGTTTTAAGTATTCCCTCCTTCTTACCCATTTGCTAGTGTTTTTCTGAGGCGCTGTCTCATTTTTCCAAAGTCAGCCTTCCTAAAGTCCAGTACTCTTCTTTTTGTATGGCTTGACTCTGTGGCTGTGTTTATTGTGAACCACACTTTTTGTTGGTCACTTGTTCCCTGATGGCTACCCACTTCTAAATCTGAAATCTTTCTCCTTCCCATTAGAGAGTACCAGGTCTAAGATTGCTCCCTCCCGAGTGGGTTCAGCACTAGCTGTCTGAGGCATGCCCCTGTAGGGCATCAAGAATGACCCTGCTCTTGGATGCCTGCAGCAAAGGAGTACTCCAGTTAACATCTGGCATATTCAGGTCCCCATCAACAATATCTCCTTTTTCTACCATTTAAGGATGCCTTCTATCATTTCCTTGTCCATTTCCTCCCCTGAGATGAGGCTGTACCTGCACGTAGTGCCATTTCCTGTCTCCAGGGTGACCCATAGTGACTCATCAACTTCCCGTTTACTCTTTAGATCTTCCTTGTCAATCTTCACCATTCATTACTGCTGGGTGTAAGCGAGGCTACACCTGCCAGGGAGTTTTCGTTTTTGTTTGTTTTTTTAGAGGATGAGCGCTGCCCCAAGAGTGACACGCTGCGTGATATGCGAGTGGCGGCCGTTAGTGCCGCAGATCCGCCCATTCTAGTTCTGTTTCTCCCGCTGTCGAGCTGCACCTCCTCTGTGGTCATTTGTAATTACTGTATCATAGGCGCATTTTTTTCTCTAAGTCGTCAAGCTCCTTCATCTCGTTTTTTCTCGACATCGTCGATTGGTAAGACCATTCTGTTTTCTATTATATTCGACGACGAGAACTGTACTGTGTTTTTTCCTTAATTGTTTCACATCATGTCAGGTTTGGGGGCAAAACCCAAGTCTAAGGCGGGCCGTGCCCCTATGCGTCTGTACCCTTGTGGCCGGCAGTTTTACGTCATAGACCGTTATGATGTTTGTCTTTGGTGCCTGGGACCCTACCATGATATGGATCATTGCGACGCCTGCTTCTCCATGGATCGCCATGTGTTAGAAGTCCCCATATTTAAAGTCGGATGAGCTCCGCTGACTTTAGGAGGACGGCATCGTCCGCGGGCCTCCCAGGCCAGATCTCTTGACCCTTCCTCCTGGTCCCCTCCCGGGTCTGTACGGCCTGGAGAGGAGGGAACCTCCTCCATCTCCGGCCTTGCCGAGGAGGAGGTTTCTTCTTTGGCGCAGGAGGAACGTTGTGATCCTTCCCGGGGTCATGGCGTTGGTGCCGTCCCGGCAGTCACCTCCATGGAGGTACAGGCCCCCCCAGTGTCACGGCCCCCGGTTGTGGGGCCCGGCTCTGGTGGACCCTCGTTCTTGTCTGCCCTTGTCGCCATGGAGTCTGGCACAGCACGCGGTGCCGGTGACTTAGGCGAGGCAGTTGGTGGTGCCATTCTGGGTCTTGGTGCTGTTCAGCGCACTGGGGACTCAGGCGACGCCAGCGGCGGTGCCGCTCCGGGTCTCTGCACTGGGGACTCTGGCGTCGGCGGTACCGTTCTGGATCTTGGCACCGTCCACAGTGCCGGGGACTCGGGCGGTGCCGTTTGCGATGTGGCCCAGGTTCCTGGCGCCGACGGAAGTGCAGCTGACTCCGCTGGTGTCGTTGGCGTCGCGGCCTTCAGCAGTACCAAAACTGGTGCCGCCTCTTGGGAGGTTCCTACGGTTGTTGCGATGGAGTCTTCCCTTGTTGTCCCTTCCTCAGAGCAAGATGATTCGGGTGAGGACGCAGACCTGCGACTGAAGTCTTCTGACTCGGAGCCTCCTGTAGGTTGCAGGGCTAGACCTTCCAGTGTTCCTCTCCCGGAGTTTGTTAACCCGGATGATTCCATGGTTAGAGGTGGCCTGGAGTCTTCTGCAGTGGACCCTTCAGGAGTTCTGGAGAGGATGCCCTCTTCTCGGAGGTTCCAGGCAGCTACCGTCCCTGGTGCTGCTGGGGTCCTTCGGCAGAGGAGAGAGGACTCTGCCTCCGTGAGTTCCCTTCAGGGTCTCGCTCAGCGGAGACCTCCACCACTGGTTACGAGGAAGAGGGCTGCTTCGGAGTCCAAAGGATTGAGGGGTAGAGGACAGGACTCAGGAGTGGTGACAATCCCCCACCACCCTGCGAGGCGTGGGGAGGAGTCGCAGCGCCGATCCTCGCCTTTCTCTTAAGGTCTCTACAGTGCCTTCCGGTGGCGGTTCTGAGGGTTGCCCTTCTGGACTCCTTCAATCCCAGGCACGTCACAGGGGAGATTCCCCTTCAGGGCTCTTCCTGGAGTTGCCTCTTTCCCTGTCTACTGTGCAACCCGGCATGATCTCAGGGTCCGCAGTCTTGGCGGCGTCGCTACCTGAATCCCAGAGCCCTGGCAGAGGCCAGGCACGTGCTATTAGGTGCCCCTCACCCATCCCTCTGCAACCACCTCCCTCTCTCCCAGGTCATGTAGGGCTCACTGGGCCATTATCTTGGGAGACGTTCAGAGCTACTGCAGCGGCCTTCCCGTCCTATGTCAGGGCCATGGACGAACAGGTTTTCCACCTGTCCTCCCCGCCGCAGGAGTCTTCTGAGCATTCGAGCTCCACTTCCTCTGAGGAAGAAGAACCTTCTGTCCACTTTTCCTCTGATGATGATTTCACTGACTATCAGCGTTTCCTTTCGAGGATGGTTTCAGAGCCTCGTATTCCCTACATCCGTAGGGACAATACCCTGTGGCAGATGCGTGCTTTCCTTAGTGAATTCAACGGTCGCCATCTGGTGGTGCCTTCCTGGCCGATCCCCTTCCAGGAGGTGTCTATCCGCACCTGGCAGTCTCCAGCCACTCCTTCTCCAGCCCCGGGAGACTGCAGGAGACGGTACTGTATCCCTCACAAGTCTCTAGGTTCTCTGCCTCACCCGCCTTTGGGTTTGACGTCCCTAGACACTTTTTTGGGCCTCGGCGCCTGGTGCATGACAGGTCTTTGGATTCAGATTCTGCTGAATTCGACCCTTGGGGACAAGGGGTTTTCTCTTCTGGTCATGCGTTGTTATGCATCTCATCTCATCAGACTCACCACGCTGCTTACAACAGGCATCTGTGGTCGATGCTGGCTCAGGTCTTAGCCTCTTTGCCTGACTCAGAGCAGTCTAGACAAGCCATTGCCCTCTCTGCGCAGGGTCTGGAGCTTGCAAGGCACCAAGCGAGGGCATCCTACGATGCTAACGAGGTGGCGTCCAGACTAGTAGGGACAGTGATCTGCATTAGGCAGACGGCATGGCTTCGTCTCTCTAGACTGTCACCCATTGCCCAGCGTAGGGTGGCTAACTCTGCCTTCCGGGGGAACCGCCTTTTTTCCCGCAGAACGAGGAGGCTTCCCCCCAGCCCACGGGGGTCACCTCCTCCTCCTCCTCACCCACCTTAGACTCCTAATCTATTGGTTAAGATCTCCCCCTTCCTACTTCTCATGAGTAGGAGGCTGGGGGATCTGTTCCCTCAGGGTCTATCCACACCCCCTTCAGGGGGGCTTAGTACTCACGCAGCAGTAATGAATGGTGAAAATTGACAAGGGAAGATATGAAAATTATGTACCTACTGTAATTCTTGATCTTCACCATTCATTACTGATTCCCGCCCACCGTCCCCTCATGGGCCTCCTTCTTCGGCGTCTTCCCCCTCCCTGCTCGTTCCTCCTCTTTCTTTGTTGGCCTTTAAGCAAAAAAAAAAACATCTATCTTGATTTTTCCATTCTTTTCTGAACGGATCCTATTTCCTCAAGGTAAAGGGGGAATGAGCAGAATTTATTCTGTCCTGAGGGAACTCTTTCTGATTGCCCTTAGGGGTGACTCCTTGGTTTTCTTAACCATGTTGTTCAGTTCACAGTTAAAGGACCATCCCTCTATGGCTCGGTTTCTCTTTGTCCTGGTCCCTCTGGCATGTCTTAATCTTCTTGTATCAGTTCTTCTGGTTAGTGTTTTCCTGGCATTTCATTTACCTTGAGCTGATACTATTGCCTTGCCTTCAGGGATTCCAACTGAGTTCCCACTCTGTCCTTTTTGTAAAGGGGTACCCTCTGCAGAGCTCACCCTCTCCCCTCACACATCTTTGTTAGTACTTAACAAGGTGCTAGAGGACCTTTCCCTCTTCCTAGTTGGGCACTCTCTTTCGGGAACAGAATTTTGGCCTCTGCAGTCTGTGAGCTCTCAGCTAGAGTTTAGGTGGTTGGGATGATGGGAGGATAGATAATCTGCCTTTTGTGTCCAACCTGTGCAGACAGTTCGGTTGAACCTTCTTTTCAGTCCTATCAAAGCGAGATCCTTGCTCCCTTGTTTTGGTTCTGAACTTATAAGCCTTAAACTGATATATCAGTGGGCAGTGTTCTCTCCCCTCCCAACATCCCTTGTTTTCTTCCCTCTCTCTCCTTCTTCTTCCCTTTTCTTTATCTGTTCCTCCCTTGGAGCTGCCCCACAAGTGAGGCTCTGCGGTCCCTTAGGGTAGACATTTTCTTCTTCTCTGTCCTCTTCTAGCTTATGCCTTTTTCAGTTTATATCCTTTCATTTTTTTCTATCCCTCGGCTCTCTTGCCTCGCTCTCTTTTTCTTATGCTTATTTTGCCTCTCTGGCTAACAGAACTGGGATGGAAGAGGAGTCTGCAGTGCCTAACGGCCACCCCTCGCGCATCACGCAGCACGTCACTCTCAGGGGCAGCGCCGAATCCTCTACACCCCCTCCCCATTGCGGGTGCGCGCCTCCGGCTTACACCCAGCAGTAATGAATGGTGAAGATACAAGAGAAGATCAAGAATTACAGTAGGTACGTAATTTTCATTTATGTTGTTTTAATCCCTTCCCTTATATAGAGAGCTACTCCTCCTCCTCTTTTACCCACCCTGTCCCTCCTGTAGACTGTGTGTCTTGGTATGTTGACATCCCAGTCATGGTTCTCTGCGTACCATATTTCAGTGACTGCCACAATATCTAGGCAGCCCTCTTCCATCAAGGCCACTAGTTCAGGGAGCTTGTTACACAGACTGCGGGCATTGGTACCTCATCATCTTCCATTTATTTTTTATGGCCTTATCCCTTTTAGCCCCATCCCTGTCCTTCCTGTCTTGCTCCCATCTGACTTCTCTACCTTGGTGTTTACCTCTCTAACTACTGTGTTTTGTGCGGTGAGGCTGGGATTTCCATGCTCCTTTTCAGTGCCTCCCCCCCTTGGCTAGTTTAAATGCTTGCCAATTGAGCATTTAAACCTATCACATAATCCTGGATCTTACTTCGAGATACAGCTCTTGCAGCAGGTAACACCATTAGGACTGAAGCCAGCAGGCGTCAGGACCCCACGGAAATCTTCTAGCTAGCAGTCTTCAGCGGGGACCGCCTCCAACGTCGGTCCCGGCCCCGACGTCAGGCGTAGTACATAAGGAGGCGGTCCCGCCAGAATCCCCAGTTCTTTCCCGCCATTGACTTGCATGTCTCGACCCTTCGGTCTGTTTCTAGTGCCGACGGCCTGGTAAAGTTCTTCCATTTGAAAAGTTTGTTTTCTTGAAGTCTGCGTCTGATGTCTCTCCAACCTCCGTGGAAGGCCATCCATCGAAGTGCGCCTGTGGGAAGCAAATCCCTTTTAAAGACCCGTATTCGGCCTGCGTCCGGTGCCTAGGCCCAATCCACGACACCCGGGCCTGTACCTTCTGTCAGGGATTCAATAGCCGGACCCGGATCCGTCGCCAGAAGGCCCTGCAGGCGTTCCTTCTCGAGGAAAAAGTTAATGCCATGGATTCAGCCTCCAAGGGGGAATCGTCGCGAAAAAGCCCGGAGACACCTCGAAAAGCATAGGGAGAGGGTGAGATCAAAGTCCCCTTCTAGGGCCTCCGACTCCGTAGCTCCGGCTCCCGGTCCGACCGCTCCCCCTCCGGGGCCCGCTCTCAGCCTCCCCCTGCTGCGGTGAAGACTTCTTCAGGTTCTTCTTCTCTTCCTCCGGCCAAGACCTCCAGGCCTTCCTCTTCTTCGGCTTCCAAAGCCTTGCCGAGGTCAGGGGACCGCCACCACCACCACAAGTCCAGATCCCGGACCCCGACGCCCGGTCAGTCTCCTTGGCCCCTCCACCCCAGTGGAAGACCAAAGAGCTGACTTCAGTCAAGAGGACGTCGGACCTGACGTCGGCCAAGCACCACCGGTGCTGAGAACCAACGACCGCCAGACGCCCTTCGCCAGTTAGGCCTTCGCCACCACGGATGCCGGCCGGGGGACCGACGCCCGTTCCTGTAGAGAGGAGAACCCTCACGCCTCCCACCGCGCCAGTCAGGAGGCGCCACGGAGGAGGAGCTGATTCAGCCTGAGGACCAGACGGGCTAACCTGGTCCTGTCGCACCCCCCAGGGAACCCTCCCTGAACCCGAGACCCCTGGGGAGCGGACGCCGGAACCAGACGACCGACCACCGGCGCCCGGTTCGTCGTCGGGCCTCAGCATTTCAGAGGTCAAGGAGCTGTTCACCTACTGGTGGGATACCATAAAGAAGGATGTGGTTCCCACACCTCCTCCTCTTCCTCCTCCTCCTGCACCCGCGACTCCACCGGCCCCAGCGCCCCCCACTCTATCCGGGGCTGCAGGCCGAGTACCTTCCCCCACGGAGCCTGAGGAACCTTCTCGGGGTATACCAGACAAGAGGAGACGTCCATCCAGATCTTCTTCAGGGTCACCCAGCCCCAAGAGACCCAGAAGACGCCGCCATTCGCCTTCGACAGAGGACACGGGATCGGACTTCTCGGACGGATCCAGATCCCCCTCTCCAATCAGCGTCCCTTCTCTGGACCCACGTGAGCTCCCAAGATCTCCTCTGGATGACCCATCGTTCTCAGAGATTATGGGGCATATCCAGGAGAACATGGGCTGGGGCCAGCAGAAGGAACTCAGGAAGTCGCCTTGTCAGATATCTTGGCAAAAGATCCAAAGCCTGTGGTGGTGCCACCCTTGGTGGACACATCCGTGGAGCGTCACCAAGGCAGCGTGGAAACGTCCACACTCGCTCCTGGCGATGCGAAGAAGGCTGACCGCCTGTCACAAGGCCCTAGGGAGGACCAATACTTGGCATCACATCCTCTGGCCGATTCTCTGGTCATTATAGCCACATGACCGTCCCAGAGGCCATAACATTTGAGCAGCACCCTGCCACCGGACCCAGAGTCCAAGCAGCTGGGCGCTATGGGCAGGCGACGACGCATCCGCTACCTGCGCCATTGGGTCCCTCAACTATTTTCATCCACATGGTCCAGTTTCAGAATGCCTTGTGGGAGCAGGGACTGGATCTGGCAGAAAGATGCCAGAAGGTGAGCAGAAGGAGGTTGCTGCAACTCCTCCGCAGGGGCTTGGACGTGGGAACCCAGGTGCTGCGAGGCGCGTGCGATTCAGCGGACTCCCTGGCCAGAGCGGCAGCCTCAGGCGTTGCCTCGGAGACAGTCTTGGCTCCGTGTCTCCAGTTACCCCAGACGTCAGAAGAACATTCTGGGCGCCTGCTCCTGGAGAAGTTCTTTTGGTGAGTCCTCGAGAAGGTCCTCACCAAACTTCAAGAGGCCGGGAGGCGTGCGGTCTGTCCAAGCCATGTACAGACCTAAGCTCAGTTCCTTTCGAGGAACCAAAGCCGCTATAAGGCGGATGGAGAGACAGCAGTCCCACCGGCCCGCAACAGAGGGCTCCTTCTCCCGCAGAGCCCAGGGAAATCGTCCAGCGGGCCGAGACCAACGCCTGCAAAATCGGCCCAGCCAGCAGACCCTCAGCTGCCACAGCATGACTCCTCCAGTCCCCTCAGGATCAACGGGACACCAAGGTCGGGAGTAGACAGACCACCTGCCAGGGTGGCAGTCTGTAACCACCGACAGGTGGGTTCTTCAACTGGTCAAACAAAGCCACTTCCATGGGAATTAGGTGACGCAAGCCACCCACAAGGCCTCCTCTGCTCTCCACTTGCACAAGGTCAGCACAGATCACTCATCAGGCAAGAGGTACCGCACTCCTTCAAAAGGAGCAGTGGAGTACATTCGGAGAACCAGAAAGGATCGGATACTATTCCACTTCTTTCTGGTTCCCAAGAAAACAGGGGACCTCTGTCCAATATTGGACCTCAGCGACCTCAACATGTCTGTCGCCTACAAATGTTTTCGCACAGTGACCCTCCAAGGACTCATTCCCATGCTGAAAAAGGACACCTTCTTAGCATCCCTGGACATGCAGGACGCCTGACCTGCATCCCAGTAACTCGAGCGCACAGGAGGTTCCTGCGCTCGAGTTTCTCTGCCACCACTTTCTCAGTTCCGGCTCTTCCTTTCAGACTGTCATCAGCCCCAGGGTCTTTACCAAGTGTATGGCAGTCGTGGCAGCGTCTCTAGGAGACAGGGCCACTACGTGTTCCCCATACCTGGACGACTGGCTTCTCATGGCCGCCTCCAAAGAGGCGCATTGTTCGCTATTCAGAACACCAAGATCTGTTCCAGTCTCTGGGCATTCTTATCAACTACGGAGTCTCATCGTACCTCCCAGAAGCTGCAGTTCATAGGCAGTTCTGGACACTGTCAAGGAAGTCTTTCTTCCTGAGGAAAGAGCGAACTCATCAGATCCTCATCAGGGATCTCTCAAGCGAAAGACTGTCCCGCCAGGTTGGTCCTTCACCTGCTGGACACTGGATGCGGCCATTCAACCGTCCCCTTAGGCAAAAGGCTACATCACGGGTAACTCAGTGGATGCTCAAGTGCAGTGGGACCAAAGGCAAGACCACATGCAGCATCCGGGTCAGAATCACGAATGCCGTGATTCGAGACTGGCAATGGTGGCTAGACCGAGGGACACACTCTGCGGGTGTCCCGTTTACAGCGCCGTCCCCGGAGGTAGTCCTCTCCACAGATGCCTCAGGGCTGGGGTGGGGAGCACACCTGAACGGGGTGAGGTCCCAGGGAACGTGGACCCCTCAGGAAGCTCACCTCCACGTCAACATTCTGGAGATGAGGGCGGTCCTTTATGCCCTGCAGGCCTTTCAGTCAGAAATCCCGTTGAGTACTCTTCTGCTTCAGACAGACAATACGGCGGTGATGTATTACCTCAACAAACAAGGAGGCACACACTCTTACCCCCTTTGCAGGGAACCTATGAGAGTGTGGGATTGGGTAATCCAACATGACGCGAGCCTGATTGCAGTTCATGTTCCCAGCGTGGACAACACAATCACAGACGGCCTGAGTCATACCCAGGCCAGAGTCCACAAATGGGAACTCCTTTAAGAGGTAGCGGAGGATCTGTTTCTTCGATGGGGAACTCCAGAGTTGGACTTGTTCGCTTCCCCATCCAATGCAAAACTGCCCAATTTTTGCTCGCTAGATCCAGGGCCTGGTGTTTTCTGGTGAGACATGTTGTCCCTCTCCTGGGCGGACAGATTCCTCTACGCTTTCCCTCCCTTCCCGTTGATCCAGAGAGTTCTTCTCAAACTCGCAGGGAGCACGCAACAATGATCTTGGTAGCGCCTTTCTGGCCCAGGCAGATCTGGTTCCCCATGCTGACGCAATTGTCCGGGAACCCCCAGTTCCGTTGCCTTTCAGCTCCCATCTACTGCCTCAAGAGGAGGGTTTCTCTAGTCCACCCGGACTTCGCTCACTGAACCTGCATGCCTGGCTCCTCGAGACATAGCCATTGTCGACAGGGGTCTCGCAGAGGTGGCGGAAGTTCTTTCCGCTGCCAAGCCCGACCTTGTCGTACGTATGCCATGAAATGGCGCCGATGTTGCCTGTGGTCTCGGCACGCGGCCCTCTCCCACTAGAATGCCCAGTGAATCGGTTCTGGAATACCTGCTTTCCCTCTTCCACTCAGGTCTTGCCTGCTCCTCTGTAAAGTTCACCTCTGTGTGATTTCGGCCTACCACTTCCAGTGGGTCAGCGCACAGTCTTTGTCGATGCCTCTCCGGGACTTCCTGAGGGGTGTACACCTTAGGCCACCCATCAAGGATCCCGTCCCTCCTTAGGACCTACTTTTGCATCTGGAGATAGCTCACGCCCCTTTGAACCTGCCCCAGATTACGACTCGTTTTCTGTCGTGGAAACGTTATTTTAGTGCTGTCACATCAGCAAGGAGAATTTCCGAGCTTCATGCTCTCATGTAAGGAACCTTATTTAATTTTCCCCAGGACAGAGTGTCTTTGAGACGAATCCTAAATTCCTGCCTAAGGTGGTCTCTGCCCTTACTCTTAACCAGGACATCGATTTGCCTGTGTATTTTTCAGTACTCTAAGTAGGGAGAGGCATTGCTTCACACCCTGGATGTTCACACCGCTCCTTAAGGTACTACCCTGAACAGGACTAAACAGCTCCATACGTCAGGGCAGCTGTTTGTATCATCGCTGAGAGGGATGCTGGGCCAACCAGTCTCAAAGCAGACTCTTTCTCGCTGGCTTGTCCAGTGTATTTCCTTTTGTTACAACATAAACAGAAGCCCCTTCCGGGCACAGTCCGGGGCCACTTTCGACAGAGGTGGCTACCTTTGCAGCACTACTGTAATGTCTCCACCTCGGCTATTTGTGCATGACTACTTGGAGCTCAGTGCACACATTTATTAGGCACTATAGCCTGGATATTACATCCACGGCAGAGAGCCGGTTTCTGCCTGCCGCTCTACAGGGTCTCCTGTCCTGAGTCAGGACTTCCTCAAGATCTCCCTATTGCCTCCTCCCAGAATGCTTAGAGGCGCTATTGCTTGGGAATCAGTCCTAATGGTGTTACCTGCTGCAAGAGCTGTATCTCGAAGTAAGATAGTACAGTTACGTAAGAACTTACCATAACAGTAGATCTTTGAGAACAGCTCTTGCAGCAGGTACCTTCCCGCCCACCTTTCCCCCTTGGAGGAGGTATGGCCTACCAGGCCTTGGCAGTAGCTAACGCTCTTTCTTCTTTTTCGTCTGATGGCGGATCCTCGGTCTCCCCTTCTGATGTCATCCTGCGGCCGGGAGTCTCCAGCGGGAGAACTGGGGATTCTGGCGGGACCGCCTCCTTATGTACTACGCCTGACGTGGGGGCGGGACCCGGCGTCGGGCGATCCCGCTGTGAAACTGCTAGCTAGAAGATTTCCGTGGGTCTGGCGCCTGCCGACTTCAGTCCTAATGGTGTTACCTGCTGCAAGAGCTGTTCTCAAGATCTACTGTTCAAACAACATGAAGTCTTGCTATATTATAGACATTAGCAGTTTGATCCAGCTCTAGAACTGCCCCGAGTGAAATGGTTAAAACCATTCCAAAATAGAATTTTGGCACGAGGCAGCTCTATCTGTGTCATTCAAACTTGAACTGTCAGATTCTTTACTCGACTCAGTGAACAGTCGCTCGGAGATTTCTCCTTCTGCTCGGTTCATTTCTCGGTTTAAAAGTGTTTTCTCGGTTGGATTTAACCGAGAATAGTTTTTATTTTAACACGCAAAACCGTTCCTCGTTCAAGCTTTATCTGTGGTAACCGTAAGTAAATGAAGGTTTTGTCTGTGTGGAACTTGTAAGTTATCAGTTCGGTTTTGAACCGATCAGTGGGTTTAAACTCATTTAAAACTAAAAGTTACTATTTTAGAGTGCAGTTCCGGTTCTTATGGTTCTAAAAAAAACTTTATTACGTTTTTCCAATACCATGACACGGTTAGGAACCGATAAGGGTGTCTTCGCCTGGCACTGCCGCTAAAGAACGAAAGTGTTTGGTTAGGCTGGCATTATGTCTGAGAAACCAAGAAAACCGGCCCACTGGGTTTCAACACTGTGATGTTTGTGGGAAGTCTCCAAGGCTGACCCACACCACATGTGTTTGTCTGAGGTTTGACCACCTCCAGTCAGACTGCCAGGTATGTAAGAATTTCCTGCAGCCACCCTGGAAAAAGATTGGGCAGGCTCAGGGAACGAGAGGCTAAAAAGTCCGCTGACCCGGATGGCCAGCCCGGTTCGGTGCCAACCGAACCAGAGGGAGTGCCCTCTGACCAGGGCCAGACTTCCTCGGGCAAAAGAAAAGCTGGTTCTGAGGAACCAATTCCAGTAAAGAAAAGAAAATCAGCAGGTCTGGAGTCCAAAATTCCTTCTCCAACTGCTGCAGAGATAGCAAAAGCCATACAAATTGTCCAGTCACTGTCTCAGGGTCCGTCCGAACCACCACTATCTGGTAAAAGGTCGGTTTGTCCGGTTCCAGTGGTTCAGGATTATGATATTGAGGAATTTTATGAACCAGAGGAGGGGGAGGAGGATTATGAACAGTATGAATGTGGCTGGGAAGGTCTGGGTGTGCCCATTGAACCGGACATCTCCCCAGACAGACCTTTAGAATCTCCCCCTATGCTGTCTGAGTCCCCATCTCATTTTATGTTTTATAAAAAAGTTGCTGAAACCCTCCAGCTTCCTTTAGAAGAGGCTGTGGATGAGCAAGAGGGCCTGATTTTGTAGAAATGATGGATATTCCAGAGTCTAGGAGATTGTCTATTCCTTTACATAAGTCTTTTAGGAAACAAACAATTAAAATTTTAAAAGCTCCTAATTCTGTGCCTCCTGTAGATAAAAGATGGACAGAAGGTATACATTGTCAGGCCCTGATAGAGAATTCCTTTCTCAGCAATGCAGTCATGTTGGGTAGTTCAGGCTGCTGCCTGTGATAAAGCTAATATTCCTTGGCTTCACATCCTCCTGACAAGGATTCCAGGAAGATTGATGCCATGGCAAAAACAGTATATGGCAGCCTCTCTGGGACTCAGGCAAGCAAATTATATGATTTATGTAGCTAGGTATCAGAAATCTAGATGGGATACTGTTATGCAATTGGTCAAGCAGGCCCATTGCCAGCTGGCTAGTGAACTAGAACAGATGGCTGCTGATGGCATTAAACCTCTAAGGTTCAGTTTCATGCTGCTGTGGATGTTAATGATGTTTCCTCTAGGGTCATGGCCACATCTGTAGCTTTTCGTAGGTTGGCCTGGCTCAGGTGTACTAGTTTGTCACAGGATACCCAGACTAAGGCTATGGATTTTCCTGTGGTGGGAAATTCTCTGTTTGGAGAGCAGACAGAGAATTACATGAAGAAGATGGATGAATATAGGACTACTTACAAGAGTGCCCAGTCTAAGGCGGCAAGCCACTCCTCAAGGCATGCCCCAGGGGTAGGGGTAGGCCTTTTTCACAGACCTTCCTACAGACTCAGGCCTCCTCTGCCCTGTGCTCAGAGGGCTTCTTCAGAGGCAGGGGCAGACCTGCTCCCACCCCCAGCCTAAAGCTCCTGAAACAGGCACCCTGATGGGGTGCCCAGGGCTGATCCTCCTGTACCAGTGGGGGCAGGCTGGTTTACTTCAGTCAGGTGGGCTTCTTTAACCTCAGACAAGTGGGTTCTGGAAGTAGTAAGCCAGGGTCTGGTTCTCAGCTTCAAAAAGTTTCCCAAGTTGAGAAGCAGACTTTTCTACCTGCAAGTGCTTCAGAGACCCTCGCTCTGGAAACAGAGGTCTCATCCCTGTTAGCTCATGCAGAGCAGTAGAAAGGTTCCTCCCTGCATCAGGGCAGGGTCTGTATTCAGATACTTCCTTACCCCAAAAGACAGGAGAATGGCGGCCCATTTTAGATCTCGGATATCTGAACAAGCATCTTTTGAAACCAAAGTTCAAAATGGTAACTCTGGCAATGATTTTACCTTCCCTAAGGCCAGGGGACTGGCTAGCCTCCCTGGACCTCAAGGATGCCTATTTCCATGTCCTAATCAGAAGATCCCATCGAAGTACCTCAGATTGAACTGCCCTCAGGTCATTACCAGTTCAGAGCAATGCCCTTGACCTTACTTCTGCTCCAAGGGTATTCACAAAGTGTCTAGCAGTGGCAGTGGCCCACTTAAGGAGGCAGAGGATTGCTGTTTTCCCTATCTAGGCGACTGGCTCATTGTAGGGCGGTCCCCAGAACAGGTAAAATCTCACCTGCAGGTCACCCAGCAGCTTCTCACCTCCCTGGGTTTTCTGCTAAACCTACCAAAGTCGGTTCTGGAACCAGTCCAGGTACTCACCTTTATAGGGCAGAATTGGACACAAAGCTAGCCAGAGCCTTTCTTCCCCAGAAGGGTAAGGAATTTAGTGGCTCTGGCCTCTTCCTTCACTCTGCAGGTCTCTCGACCAGCAAGACACTTTCTGCAGCTCCTGGGGCACATGGCTGCATCCACAGCTGTTGTGCAGGGAGCCAGATTTCAGATGAGAGACATTCAGTTTCACTTGAGAACCTTTTGGTCTCAGAGAAGAGACCCCCTTTCCAAGTTGGTCCCAGTGACTCAAACCTTGATCCTAGCTCTCCAGTGGTGGCAGGATCAGAGCAATTTAGGAGCGGGGGTCCCCTTCATTTCCCCTTCTCACGACTTGACTCTCACTACAGATGCTTCCCTTCTGGGTTGGGGAGCCCACATGGGCGACCTTTCCACTCAGGGAGTTTGGTCCCCCCAGGAATCTCTGCTCCACATCAATTTGCTGGAACTCAGAGCTGTCTTTTTAGCTCTTCAAGCTTTTTCTGCATCTGTCCACGGCAAGGTGATACAAATCAGAACAGACAACACCACAACAATGTGGTACATCAACAAACAGGGGGGCACTCGGTCTTCGGCCTTGTGCACCAAGACAATGAAGTTGTGGTCTCTGGCCTATTCCCTGAACACTTCCCTCATAGCAGTTCATCTTCCAGGGAAGGACAGTGTCCTAGCGGATGCCCTCAGCAGGATTTCCCAGGGCCATCACGAATGGTCCCTGGATCCTCAAGTGCTGGGGATAGTTTTTGCCAGGTGGGGCATCCCTCAGATAGATCTTTTGCAGCCCCAGACAATCACAAACTTCCTCTGTTCTGTTGCAGGCCTCCAGTGCTGGGCTCAGTTCCCTGGATGCCCTTCTTCTGGATTGGGAGGAAGTTCCTCTATCTCCCCTTCCTCTCCTATTCAAAGTACTAGTCAAAATCAGATCTCAGCCTTGCAGGGTGATTCTGATTGCCCCGGATTGGGCCAGGCAGCCCTGGTACCCACTCCTTCTGTCTCTGACAGTCCATCTTCCCCTGTGCCTCCCCAGGAATCACAATCTGTTGACTTGTGCCCAGGGAAGGGTTTGGTATCCGGACCTCAAATCCCTCAACCTCAAGGCCTGGCTCTTGAGGAGTTAGAATTTGCTGATTTACACCTCTCTCAGGGTGTTCTTGAGATCCTAAAGGCTTCCAGAAAGCCTTCCACTAGGGCTACTTATAGTTCTGAATGGAAAAGGTTTTCCATTTGGTGTGCTGGGAAAATATTTCCCAGAATCTGATTGCCCATTTTGTTAGATTACATGGTACATCTTAATTCCTTGGGTCTCAGACCAGCTACCCTGAGAGTTCATTTGGCAGCTGTGTCTGCTTTTGTGTCAGCAGGAAAGTCATCCCTCTTTCCTCTCATCCTGTGTTTTCCAAGTTTTTCAGGATTACTCCATACTAATCCTTCCTTTCGGGAACCGCCCCCGTTGGGACCCGTAATTGTTCATTGCTCAGTTAATGCAACCCCTTTTGAACCTCTGTCTTCTGCAGAGCTTAAGTACCTAACTTGGAAAACTGTTTTTCTAGTGGCTGTCACTTCTGCCAGATGCATAAGTGGATGCAAGCCTTGTCAGTGGAGACTGACTTTATTTCTTTCCACAGGGATAAGGTAGTCCTTAGGACTAATAGGAGATTTTGCCTAAGGTGGTTTCAGATTTCCATCTTAATCAATCTATCTCTCTTCCAGTATTTTTCACTGATCACTCCTCTTGGTGAGAGGAGGTTGCACAACCTGGATGTTAAGAGAGCTCTTAGTTATTATATAGAGCGTGACCAAAGGTCTAGGTTAATCCTCCAACTTTTCCTTACCTATGGTGAAGTTGGGAAGGCAAACCTGCCACTAAGAGATCAATAGCCAGGTGGATTGTCTCTGTATCCAATTTGTTATCAGAAAGTTGGCAGAGCCCCCAGGTTTGAGGGCTCATTCTACCAGGGCTACAGCTCGTCTCTAGCTGCTGCGGAGATATCCCTTTATTAGAGATTTGCCAGGCTGCTACTTGGAAAGCGGTACACACTTTTGCAAGCATTACTCCCTGGATGTCCAGGCCAGGAGAGATGCTCAGTTTGGCACAGCTGTTCTTCAGAGCCTATTCCTAAGTAGGTTCTGCCCTCCTCCATGGAGGTACTGCTGTGTATTCTGCTAATGTCTATAATATAGCAAGACTTCATGTTGTTTGAAGAAAAATTACTCACCTTAGTAATGTTGTTTCTTCTAATGGAGTCTTGCTATTAGAGACCTCTAACCTCCCCCTCTCAGAACCTCTACTTGGTGGGTGTGGGCAACTTAGTGTGGGCACTACTTATGTCCTGTTAGCATTTTGTCCCCTTTGGGACTTTGGGGTGTGTATGTGTACGCGCATGTGTGTTTTATTATGTTTATGTTCCATTTTCATATTATTAGAATGGTGTTAGTATTTCTGGTCCCCTGACTTGAGTCTTGGGTGTTGGGACCATCAATGGTTGTTATTATTTAGGTAGCCATTTGGCTAGTGTAGGTTACAGCTTCCACACAGACCTTAGTGAGTTTGGCTAGTAAAGATCTGACAGTTCAAGTTTGAAATGACACAGATAGAGCTGCTCTCGTGCCAAAATTCTATTTTGGAATGGTTTTAACCATTTCACTCCGGGGCAGTTCTAGAGCTGGATCAAACTGCTAATGTCTATAATATAGCAAGACTCCATTAGAAGAAACAACATTACTAAGGTGAGTAATTTTTTCTTACGGTGAGTTCTTACGTAACTGTACTTTACGGTAAATTCTTACATAGCTTCAATGTCTCCTCTGTCAAAAAAGCAAGAAGCTGTTATTGGAGACACCTGCTTTTGTACTCCTAAGCCACACCCCAGTTAGTCACCCTCTATTCCTGACTCAGTAAATTAAGCTGATACAGCCCCCTTCCTCAGAGAAAAGCACAGTGACTTTTTTTTTACCTAAATGAGACCCCCTTCTTCTAATAAAGTATCTGTTTGCTTAATCCAAACAGGCACTGACTCCTGCTGAGATAGAAAGCTGTAGTTCTAGACCGCTGTTTCTTGCTCTGAAAGCAAAGTTCTCCTCTGTCAAAAACATCATCTCAGAAAGCTGGGTGTCACAGTTTATCCTTATCTGGACGACTGGCTGATTGTAGGAAAATCCCAACAAGAAGTGTCAGAACAGTTACTTCCAGCTCAAGGTGTTCTCTCCTCCCTGGGGTTTCTTCTAAATGCCAAAAAATCAGTTCTCACCCAGTCCAAGTATTGGAGTTCATAGGGGCAAAACTCAGTACATTTCTGGGGAAGGCTTTCCTACCCTTGGAAAGGGTACAGGCTATTCAGCTTCTGGCAAGCTCATTCATCCTGGGCAGGCCAAAACCAGTAACTCAGTTTCTAAAGCTTTTAGGCCACATGGCTTCAGCAACAAGCACAGTCATGGGTGCCAGATTCCAGATGAGGCATATTCAGTTTCACCTCAGGGTCCATTGGTCCCAGAGGCGAGATCCATTTTCAAAACTAGTCCCTGTATCAAAAACTCTTCTACAGGCCCTCCAGTGGTGGATGGATCCAGACAACGTAAGGGAAGGGGTGCCTGCCCAGCAGGAGTCCCCCTCCTTAGTGCTCATAACGGATGCCTCCCTTCTAGGATGGGGTGCCCACCTAGGAGAACATACAATTCACGACTCCTGGAACAGTGCAGAGTCCCTTCTGCACATAAATCTCTTGGAGTTAAGAGCAGTTTACCTGGCCCTTCAGGCCTTTACTCATCTTATAAGGGGAAAAGTGGTTCAGATCAGAACAGACAGTACCACCACAATGTACTATATCAAGAAACAAGGGACAAGATCCACTCCACTGTGCACAGAAGCAATGAAAATATGGAGCCTGGTTTTCTCTCTGAATGCCTCCTTACAAGAAATTCATCTGCCAGGAAAGGACAATACCCTGGCAGATTTTTTGAGCAGGATAAACCAGACCCATCACGAATGGACACTGAACAGCCAAGTGGTGCAGGTCCTATTCAGACAGTGGGGAACCCCAGAAATGGATGTCTTTGCTTCCCACCAGGATCACCACTTTCAAATAACATGAAGTCTTGCTGTATTCTGACTATAATTACTGGTGACCCCCTTTAACAACCGGTTTAGCTAGATCAATAAAATGCCGTAATAACCCGAAATCGAGTTATTACGGCATTTGACCAAACTTTCTAGCGGTAGCAGTGTGCTCGAGAGTCACTGTTTTGAAGCGCGCCGCCTTATTGGCCGTTACTCGGGCTGAACTCATAAATAAACATGGCTCCTGTTTCTAGCACCTGACGATTTACAGTGATCCATCGCTTGTCAGGTACATATTTGTTTTACTACTTTATATTCTTTATCTGGTTGATCCCGCCATCAGAAATAAAATCTGGTTAACCCTGCCGTTCGTATCTGATGAGCAAGGCAAGAGAGTGGTTCCGTCGGGAATCAACTGCGTGTGACTCCGGGCATGTAATTCGCAAAAATTTAAAAAAAACACAACCACTAAAGTAAAAAAAAGAGAAAAAGCAGCCTTACAGAGACAGTGTGTGTGTGTGTCTGACAGGAGAACTGCTTTTGTGTATGAGACAGAGTCTCTGTCTCTGGCAGTATGACAGAACTGCCTTAACACATGTTGCTATTCACTGCCTGCACCAGTGATTATAAAAAATAAAAGTATAGGTAAGTGTGTGTTTTATGGATTTTTTTTACACCCTCTTGGTGTGTGATGAACACATAAACCTCTCAAGCTTCGCTCTCGAGGTTTATGGGTCATCACACACCTCAAGGGTGTAAAAAAAATCCATAACACACACTTACCTAACCATAATTCTCTATATTGCAGTTAGCACCAGCCTTTAAACTGCCCCAGAGAACCAAGGGTTAACTTTCTATGCAGAGCATTGAATGCTGAGCTCAATTGAGGTCTCTGTCTGGAGCCCTTTGAAATCCAACCGTCAGATTCTTTACTCCGCCTCACTGAACAATCGCTCCGGAGATTTCTCCTTCAGCTCAGTTTGAAAGTCTGTTAAAGTCTCGTTTAAGTTGTCGGTTTTTACCAAATTTATTTCCGCATAGTCGGTTCAGTTTCTGTCTGTGGTACCATGAGTACTAGGATAGGTTTTGTTTTGATTTCTGTGTGGAAATTGTAAAGTGTTAGATCGGTTAGGATGAACCGATCATTTGTATTGAATCCTTGTTTTACTTCAGAGTGTGGTTACCGGTCCTTATCGGTTTTAAAAAAAAACATGTTTTGAACGTTTTTTTCCAACACCCGTAACACAGTTAGGAACTGATAAGGGAGTCTTGCCTGGTGGTTGCCATAAAAAGGGTAAGTTTGGTTAGGTTGGCCGTGTCTGAGAAACCCAAGAAAAAAACCATGCCCACTGGGTTTCAACACTGCAGTGAGTGTGGGGAGGTCTTTGCTAAGGCGGACCCCCACACCACTTGTGTTTGTTGTCTGGGGTTTGAACACCTCGATACAGACTGCCAAATTTGTAAAAAAATTTTCCTAAATCTACCCTTGAAAAGAGATTAGGTAGACTGAGGGAAAAGTAGGCAGAGAAGTTCGCTGACCCGGATTGCCAGCCCTGTTCGGTTTCAACCGAACCAGAAGGAGTGCCCTCTGACCAGGGCGATACTTCTTCGGGGAAGAAGAGAGCCGATCCTGAGGGGTCTGTTCCTGCAAAAAGGAAACGCAAAGAAAAATCGGCCGGTTCAGATCCAGAGGTTCATGTTCCAACCGACGAGGAAATAGCCAGAGCGATTCAAATTGTGGAATTGGTTCGGTCGGTTCCCCCGGTTCAAGATTATACCCCTGAAGATTTTTATGCACCTGAGTTTGAGGAGGAGGAGGGGGAGTTTGGAGATGGTGGTGAACGTCTGGATGTGCCTGTGGAACTGGACATCTCCACAGACAGACCTTCTGGTGTATCCCCTCCTAGACTTTCTTAGTCCCCTTCCCAATTTTTGTTTTACAGGAAAGTGGCTGAAACCCTCCAGCTTCCTATGGAGGATCAGGAGGAGGAGCCTGATTATGTGGAAATGATGGACATCCCAGAGTCCAGGAGACTGTCTATTCCCCTTCACAGATCCTTTGGGAAACAGACACAAAAAATCCTGAAGTCTCCCAATTCTGTACCCCCTGTTGGCAGAAGGATGGACAAGAGGTACACACTATCAGGCTCAAATACGGAGTTTTTATACCAGCAATGCAGCCATGTTGGGGTAGTGCAGGCTGCTGCCTGTGATAAGGCAAACATTCCCTTGGCTTCACCCCCAGACAAAGACTCAAGTAAGATTGATGTCATGGCAAAAAAACAGTACATGGCATCTTCCTTGGGACTCTGGCAGGTGAATTATATGGCCTATACAGCCAGGTAGCAGAAGTCCAGGTGGGACACTGTAGTGGCACTGGCTAAACAGGCCTCCCCCCCCCCAGCCAAGGAGCTGGAGGAGGTGGCTGCAGATGGGATTGAGGCATCAAAAGTACAGTTTCATGCTGCTGTGGATTCCAGTGATTTTATCACACGTAATGGACAAATCTCATTTTAACATTGCTCAGGTATTGATTTGATTAGCTTCAGGAAACAAAGTCTGAATAATTGCTTAACTGATGCATAATCCATTTTCTCCATTTTGTATCAAAGACCTCCACTCTATCCTGTACTCTGGCTGCCATCCTTTCCAACCTATATACCTCTCTTGCCAGGTTTAGCCACTCTCCCTTAGCTGGCAGCCTATTCGTTCCCCATAGTCTGGTGATTACTTTTTTTGCTACCAATATTAGCAATGTAGTTTGCAGGTATACATTCTTCTCTACTTTTAGACCAAACGAGGTAGTAGCTGTCAGTATATACCCAGGGGTTAAAAGACCTGGATTTTCATATATTGCCACCAATTCCTGCACTATGTCCCCCCAATAGGGACCTAACTTGCTGCAGTTCCAAAATATGTGGGTCTGGTCTGCATGTACTGCTCCACATCCCCTCCAGCACTTTCCTTCTGGATCGCCTGGAAAACTAGCTACCACTGCAGGAGTGCGAAAAAATCTATATCGTAATTTTCACGCAAACTGTTTCCAATATGGTGAACCCGAGGCTTTAAGCATAAGTGGTGAGGTCATCTTCCAGTTAGTAGCCAGAAGATCAGTCCCCAATTCCAAGGACCAGCGGGCCCTAATCGACTTGGTAGAGTCGTCGGTTTCTCTCCCAAAGCAAGGTAGACCAGACTAATAGAGTGGTCCAAAGTGGCACCTAGTCTCTGTGATAGAAGTAATTTTATTATTAGTGGGGTGGGTTAAGCCACTGCTGTCATTGCTTTCTCCATTGGTTGCAGAAAAGATTTTAACTGCAAATATTTATGAAAGAAGCCCTGTGGTATTTTATACTGATCCTGGAGCTGGACAAATGAATAGAGGCCCTGTGGGCCTAGCAATAAAAAGATGTGTTTGATATTATACTTCTACACCGGGTTATGGATTTCTCCAAAGCATTGGGTGGAAAGGCACTGTTCACCGCAAGGGATCTCAGGTAAAGTGCCTCCACAGGCAATAATCTTTTATTGAGTACAGTCAGCCACTGCTTAAATACCTCAGCAGTAGATTGTGGAAATTTTGAAAGAGGAAGGCAACCAGGGGGATGTCCAAAGAGACAGTCCGTCAGGTCTTCTAGGTCGTTCCTAGTCATCTCAAACTTCTTCCAGGGCATAATATAGTTGGGGTTTATCCAGGAGAGTAAAATCTTTAATTTAGAAGCTCGAGCATGATGCAGAAGATTAGGTACATTTAACCCACCTCTCTCTTCTGATAACTGTAATAAAGAGAACCGAATCCTGGGAGGTTTCCCCTGCCATATAAAGCAAGAGATCAACCTATTCCAGGCTTGGAAATAAGTCTGTGTTGGGAATAGTGGGAGTGTCTGTAGAAAGAACTAGATCTGGGGAAATATGTTTTGCTTAATAGTTTCTATCCAGGCTAAGAAACTCAAATGTATTTGTGACCATCATGTGAGGTCCTCAGTTATGTTTTGAGTTAGGGGTTCAAAATTTGCAGTATCTGCATGTATCTGATTTTTAGTAAGATGGATCCCAAGGTACCGTATTGATTGTTTATACCACTTGAAGGGGAATGCACGGTTTAATGCAGGGAAAGGGGTGTAATTACACAACAGTACCTCTGTTTTCTGCTGGTTAATTTTATATCCTGAGATTTTACTGTACATCTTCACTTGCTCCCAGACCCTTAGGATTGATACCTCCAGGGAGGACAAAGTGAGAAGGATGTCATCTGCAAATAATGACATTTTATGACTAGTGCCTCCCATAGGTATGCCCTCAATTTATGGATGAGCTCTAATGGCTGGAGATACAGAGCAAACGATAGGGGCATCCCTGACGAGTGCCCCTCTGTAGAGGGAAAGGGTCAGAGATAGAGCCATCTAGTTTTAAGTAGGCCCAGGGGTGTTTATACATATTTTGCAATCGTTGTATGATTTCCAAGGGAAAGCCAAAATTAGACAGGGTAGCCCACAGAAATGGCCAGGCCAACCTGTCAAATGCCTTTTCGGCGTCCAATCCAATCAGTGCCAGGGGAATCGAGTGTATTGCCGCATACTCTTTAAGTAGATATGTTTGTTGTACTGCATCATGAACCTGTCTACCCTTAATAAAGCCTACCTGATCATGATTGATCAACAAAGGCATGATGTTTTCAAGTCTGTGTGCTAGCACAGACATATAAATTTTGTAAATAAAATTTAACATTGATATTGGCCTGTATGATGAGGGTAGGATAGGGTTTTTATCTTGTTTAAGTGTAGCAGAGATCATTGCGTATTGCCAAGACGAGCGGGAATACCTCCCTCCTGTATCTCATGGATAGCCTGGAGTAGCGGTATTAGTAATTCCTCTTTATAAGTTTTATAAGACTCCAATGGATATCCATCAGGTCCTGGGGCTCTCTGGGTCTTGGCTCTCTGCAGGACTCCTTCTGTCTCAGTCAAGGTAATTGGGGCTCTCAAAATATCTATTTGGGAGGCAGTCAGTTTGGGGAGTTTTAAGTTGTTCAGGTAGGCCTCTATCTGTTGACTACGGCCCTTAGACTCCGCCCTGTATAAATCACGGTAGTATTCAGCCATGAGTCGTCTAATGATCGTAGGGTGATGTTCTAGCTTCCCCGTGGTGGGGTCTTGCATGGCCATAACACAGGCTCTAGTCGTATGCATTCTAAGTTTACGGGCCAAATTCCTGGCTCCTTTAGGGCCCCCCTCGTGGGCTGAGAGTCTGAGATAAAAGACTTGTTGTTCTACTTTCTGATCTTGGTGTTTTAGAATTTTTTTGCTTTATTGTTAGTAATTGTACCTTTACAGTTCCATCTCCCTTGGCATATGAAGACTGCAACACTTTCAACTTCCCCTGGAATCCAGTAAGTTGTGCCTCGCTCTCCATATTTTATTTCGATGAATAAGCAATAATATCCCCATGTAACACTGTCTTAAGAGTATCCCACTGAATCACTACCGAAACATCTGGGTCACCATTCTCCGCCAAGATCTGTGGGATCCTATCTTTGACCAATTGGTTAAACTCTGGAGCCCTTAAGTGCATCAAGTTGAAACGTCAGAAATTTGTTTTATGTCCCCCACCCAGATCAAATCTGGCGTATACTGGGGAATGATCTGATAATATGGTCGCCCCGTGCCACACATCATGCAATGTCTCCAGATGCTCTGCTGTGGTAATCTTGTCTATTCGAGATGCCACCCCTGGTCCCGGTACCACATGGGTGTATTCTCTCTGTGAGGGGTAACAGTGATGCCAGATGTCCAAAAACCCCACGGAAGCAATTGTGCCCCTCAAACACTTTTGAAGTGGGTTAACCCTGTGAGGGAGATGAACCAAGACATCCTTTGCAGGGTTCAAGTAGTATTCAGGTAGCCGCCCCAATCAAAAGTTGCCCTGGAGGATCTCCAAGAGCCGTGCAAAAGTCTAGAGCCAATCTCTTTGAGGTCCCGGGAGAAAATAAACTGATGCCAGAGTAACCAGGGGAGCATGTAACATACCCATTGCAACGGCGCATCGTTCCTCTGGATCTATTACCTTCTGATGGAGATCGAATGGCACCCCACGTCTAATCAAGATGGCTGCTTCCCATCTCCTACCCAAGCTATGAGATGAAGCTATCACCATGGGAAACCCCATTTGATGATTTTTTCGTGCTCAGGAGAAGACAGGTGAGTCTCCTATAAAAATATTATTTCAGGATTGTCCCTTTTAATAAACTGTATTAAACGAGATCTCTTGACTGGGCTGTGATCCCGTTAATATTAAGGGACAGTATCAGTGACAATTTCCCCATTTTGTATCATTAACAAGTATTTTATATTGCATAAGCCCAGTTTCCCACTGTTCTCCTTTTCACCCAAGGTAGTAAACAGCTCCCCTTCAAATCTTCTCAACTTAAATTGCTGGCAAGTAGTTTCAGTCCAAAGCAAATACAGCAAAATAGCCTCCTGTGTGGTCGAATCCTCATTGCCTAATTTTAACAACTTATATAATTTCAATTTCAACTTTATTTTTAAAAGGCGCTTTTCTTAAATCAAAGACTATAAGACTATACATCCATAAGATAGGGTACAAATGCTCAAAACATTTTTGTAAATCTTACAAAAGATCATTGATTGATGGCAGTGTTTATCTCCCTCTAGTGGTGATTTGGCGGTACTCCCAACCATGTAATGTTTCCAGCTAGTTTTAACACATATCTTAATTTGTGATAGAAACATAGAATTTGACGACAGATAAGGACAGCTTGGCCCACTTAGTCTGCCCATTTCCCTACCTAATGGATAAGCTGTAGATCCTAGTTAACCAACAGCCTACTTCCCCCTACCCACCACTAGAATTGCCTTATGTCTGTCCCATGCATTCTAGAATTCCCCCACTGTTTTTGACTCTACGACCTCCTCAGGAAGGCTGTTCCATGTATCCACAACTCTCTCTGTGAAGAAATACTTCCTCATATTACCTCTGAGCCGTCCCCCCTCTATCTTCAAATTGTGCCCCCTTGTTTTTGCACTTCTCTTTTTCTGACAGATGCTACCCTCTTGGACTTTGTTGATTCCCTTGAGGTATTTGAAAGTTTCTATCATGTCCCCCCTCCCTCCTTTCCTCGAGGCTATACATCTTTAGATCTTACTTCGAGATACAGCTCTTGCAGCAGGTAACACCATTAGGACTGAAGCCGGCAGGCGTCAGGACCCCACGGAAATCTTCTAGCTAGCAGTCTTCAGCGGGGACCGCCTCCAACGTCAGTCCTGCCCCGGCGTCAGGCGTAGTACATAAGGAGGCGGTCCCTCAGAATCCCATTCTTTCCCCGTCGACTTGCATCGTACGACCCTTGATTCGTTCTAGCGACGCCTGGTAAGATTCTTCCGTTTGGGAAAAAGTTTGTTTTCTCTTCAAAGTTGCTGTCTGATGTCCTCTCCAACCTCCGTGGAAGGCCATCCGTCGAAGTGCGCCTGTGGGAAGCAAATCCCTTTCAAAGACCCGCATTCGGCCTGCGTCCGGTGACTAGGCCCAGATCACGACACCCGGGCCTGTACCTTCTGCCAGGGATTCAATAGCCGGACCCGGATCCGTCGCCAGAAGGCCCTGCAGACGTTCCTGCTCGAGGAAAAGGTTAAGGCCATGGATTCAGCCTCCAAGGGGGAATCGTCCGAAAAAGCCCGGAGACATCTTGAGAAGCATAGGGAGAGGGTGAGATCAAAGTCCCCTTCTAGGGCCTCTGACTCCCATAGCTCCGGCTCCCGGTCCGACCGCTCCCCTTCCCGGGCCCGCTCTCAACCTCCCCCTGCAGCGGTGAAGACTTCTTCTGGTTCTTCCTCTCTTCCTCAGGCCAAGACCTCCAGGCCCTCCTCTTCTTCGGCTTCCAAGGCTCTGCCGAGGTCAGGGGACCGCCACCACCACCACAAGTCCGGTTCCCGCCATCCGGATCCTGACACCTGGTCAGTCTCCTTGCCTCCCTCCTCCCCAGCGGAAGACCGAAGCTGACTTCACTCAAGAAGGGCGTCAGATCCGGCGAGCCCACCCGGCGTCGGCCAAGCTCCATCGGTCCGAGACCGGCGACCGCTGAAGCCCCATCGCCGGGTGAGCCTTCGCCACCACGGACGCCCGGCCAGTAGAGAGAGAACCCTCGCCTCCACCGGCGTCAGCCAGGGGCGCTTATGGAGGCAGCCCAGCCCAAGGACCAGGCAGGCGAACCCGGTCCTGTCGCCCCCGGAACCCTCCCTGAACCCGAGACCCCTGGGCAGCCGGCGCGGAACCCGACCACGGCGCCCGGTCCGTCGTCGGGCCTCAGCATTTCGAGGGTTAGGGCTGTTCACCTACTGGTGGGATACCATAAAGAAGGATGTGGTTCCCACACCACCTCCTCCTCCACCGGCCCCTGCGCCCCCTGCTCCATCCAGAGCTGCAGGCCGAGTACCTTCCCCCCAGGAGCCTGCAGAACCTCCTGGGGTAGATCAGACAAAAGGAGACCTCCGTCCAGATCCTCTTCAGGGTCACCCAGCTCCAAGAGTCCCAGAAGACGCCGCCATTCGCCTTTGACGGAGGACACAGGATCAGACTTCTCCGAGGGATCCAGATCCCCCTCTCCAATCAGCGTCCCTTCTCTGGACCCACGTGAGCTCCCAAGATCTCCTCCGGATGACCCATCGTTCTCGGAGATTGTGAGACATATCCAGGAGAACATGGGCTGGGACGCTGAGGAACTCAACCCTGAGAGACTACGCCTTGCCAGATATCTTCGGCAAAAAGATCCAAAGCCTGTGGTGGTGCCACCCTTAGTGGACACCTTCGTGGACGTCACCAAGGCAGCGTGGAAACGTCCACACTTGCTCCCGGCGATGCCGAAGGAGGCTGACCGCCTGTACAAGGCCCCTAGGGAGGACCAGTACTTGGCATCACATCCTCTGGCCGATTCTCTGGTCATTACAGCCTCTCATGACCAGTCCCAGAAGCGCAACATTTGAGCACCCTGCCACGGACCCAGGGTCCAAGTAGCTGGGCGCTATGGGCAGATGCTGCGTGTCATCCGCTACCTGCGCCATCAGGTCCCTCAACTACTTAACCCATGGTACAGTTTCAGAACGCCTTGTGGGAGAAGGGACTGGATCTGGCGGAAAAGATGCAAGAGGTGAGCAGAAGGAGGGTTGCTGCAACTCCTTCGCTGAGGTTTGGCGTGGGAACCCAGGTGCTACGAGCCGCATACGATTCTGTGGACTCCTCGGCCAGGCGGCAGCCTCAGGCGTATGCCTCGGAGACACTCTTGGCTCCGTGTCTCCGGATTTACCCCGGACGTCCAGAAGAACATTCTGGATGCCTCATTTCACGGAGAAGTTCTTTTGGGTGAGTCCTCGGAGAAGGTCCTCACCAAACTTCAAGAGGCCGGGAAGGCGGTGCGGTCTGTCCAGGCCATGTACAGACCCAAGCTTAGTTCCTTTCATAGGAACCAAAGCCGTTTTCGAGGCCGGATGCAGAGACAGCAGTCCCGCACCGGTCTGCAACAGAGGGGCTCCTTCTCTCGCATGAGCCAGGGGAAGTCAGATCCGGGCGAAGCCAATGCCCTGCAAAATCCAACCCAGCCCGCAGGACCCTCAGCCACCACAGTATGACTCCTTCCCAGCCCCCGCCCCTCAGGATCAACGGGACACCAAGGTCGGGGGTCGCATCGCGGACCACCTGCCAGGGTGGCAGTCCATAACCACCGACAGGTGGGTTCTTCAATTAGTCAAAAAGGCCACTTTATAGAATTAGTGGACAAGCCACCCACAAGGCCTCCTCTGCTCTCCGTTACTCGGGTCAGCACAGATCACTCATCAGGCAAGAGAGTACTGCACTGCTGCAAAAGGGAGGCGGTGGAGTATGTCCCAGAGAACCAGAAAGGATCGGATACTATTCCACTTTCTGGTTCGAGAAAACAGGGACCTCCGTCCAATTCTGGACCTCAAGCGACCTCAACATGTCGGTCACCTACAAAGCGTTTTCGCATGGTGGCCCTCAAGGACTCATTCCCATGCTGAAAAGGATGCCTTCTTAGGCGTCCCTGGACATGCAGGACACCTACCTGCACATCCCAGTAGCTCAAGCGCACAGGAGGTTCCTCGCTTGAGGTTTCTCGACCACCATTTTTCAGTTCGAGCTCTTCCCGTTCAGACTGTCATGACCCCCAGGGTCTTTACCAAGTGTATGGCAGTCGTGGCAGCGTCTCTAAGGAGACAGGGCCACTCGTGTTCCCGATACCTGGACGACTGGCTTCTCATGGCCGCCTCCAAAGAGGTGCTGTTGCTGGCTATTCTAAACACCCAAGATCTGTTCCAGTCTCTGGGCATTCTTATCAACTACGAGAAGTCTCTCCTCGTACCGTCCCAGAAGCTGCAGTTCATAGGCACAGTTCTGGACACCGTCCAAGGGAAAGCCTTTCTTCCCGAGGAAAGAGCGGAACACATCAGATCCCTCATCAGGGATCTCTCAGCGAAGAAGACTGTCCCCACCAGGTTGGTCCTTCGCCTGCTCGGATACATGGCTGCGGCCATTCCAACCGTCCCTTTGGCAAGGCTCCACATGCGGGTAACCCAGTGGATGCTCAAAGTACAGTGGGACCAAAGGCAAGACCACATGCAGCATCCGGTCAGAATCACGAACGCAGTGATTCGAGACTGGCAATGGTGGCTAGACCCAGGGACACTCTCTGCGGGTGTTCCGTTTACAGCGCCGTCCCCAGAGGTAATCCTCTCCACAGATGCCTCAGGGCTGGGGTGGGGAGCACACCTGAACGGGGTGAGATCCCAGAGAATGTGGACCCCCTCAGGAAGCTCACCTCCTCATCAACATTCTGGAGATGAGGGCGGTCCTTTATGCCCTGCAGGCCTTTCAGTCAGAAATCCCGTTGAGTACTCTTCTGCTCCAGACAGACAATACAGCGGTGATGTATTACCTCAACAAACAAGGAGGTGCACACTCTTACCCCCTTTGCAGGGAAGCTATGAGAGTGTGGGATTGGGTAATCCGACACGGCGCGAGCCTGATTGCAGTTCATGTTCCCTGCGTGGACAACACAATCGCAGACGGCCTGAGTCGTTCCCAGGCCAGAGTCCACAAATGGGAACTCCTTCAGGAGGTAGCGGAGGATATGTTTCTTCGATGAGGAACTCCAGAGTTGGACTTGTTCACTTCCCCATCCAATGCAAAACTGCCCAATTTTTGCTCGCTAGATCCAGGGCCTGGTGTTTTCTGGCGAGACGCGTTGTCCCTCTCATGGGCGGACAGATTCCTGTATGCTTTCCCTCCCTTCCCATTGATCCAGAAAATTCTTCTCAAACCACGCAGGGAGCACGCAACAATGATCCTGGTAGCACCTTTCTGGCCCAGGCAGATCTGATTCCCCATGCTGACGTAATTGTCCCGGGAACCTCCAGTCCAGTTGCCTTTCAGCTCCCATCTACTGTCTCAAGAGGAGGGTTCTCTAGTCCACCCGGACTTACGCTCACTGAACCTACATGCCTGGCTCCTCGAGACATAGCCATTATGCGACACGGGGTCTCGCAAGGGGTCGCGGAAGTTCTCTCCGCTGCCAGAAAGCCGGCAACGTACACCATGAAATGGCGCCGATTTTGCCTGTGGTCTCAGGCACGCGGCCTCTCCCCTTTAGAATGCCCAGCGAAATCAATTCTGGAATACCTGCTTTCCCTCTTCCACTCAGGTCTTGCCTACTCCTCTATTAAAGTTCACCTCTGTGCGATTTCAGCCTACCACTTCCCGATAGGTCAGCGCACAGTGGCAAAGCTCAATGCCTCTCGGGACTTCCTGAGGGGGGTGTTACACCTTAGGCCACCCATCAAGGATCCCGTCCCTCCTTGGGACCTACTCTTCGTCCTGGAACAGCTCACGCTTCCCCGCTTTGAACCTGCCACAGATTGCGAGCTGCATTTTCTGTCGTGGAAAACGTTATTTTTAGTTGCTGTCACGTCAGCAAGGAGAATTTCCGAGCTTCATGCTCTCATGTGTAAGGAGCCTTATTTAATTTTCCACCAGGACAGAGTGTCTCTGAGGACGAATCCTAAATTCCTGCCTAAGGTGGTCTCTGCCCTCACTCTTAACCAGGACATCGATCTGCCTGTATTTTCCTAAGTACTCTAATAGAGGAGGCATTGCTTCACACCCCTGGATATTCACCGCTCCTTAAGGTACTACCTGAACAGGACCAAACAGCTTCGCCGCGTCGGAGCAGCTATTTGTATCCTTCGCTGAGAGGATGCTGGGCCAACCAGTCTCAAAGCAGACCCTTTCTAAGCTGGCTTGTCCAGTGTATTTACTTGCTACAATAAAACACAAGCCCCTTCCGGGCACAGTCCGGGGCCACTCGACAAGGGGGGTGGCTACCTCCTTTGCAGCACTCTTAATGTCTCCACCTCGACCATTTGTGCTGCAGCTACTTGGAGCTCAGTGCACACATTTATTAGGCACTATAGCCTGGATATTACATCACAGTGGAGGCAGTTTCTGCCTGCCGTTCTACGGGTCTTCTGTCCTAGAGACAGGACTTGCTCAGGATCTCTCCCTATTTGCCTCCTCCCAGAATGCTTAGAGGCACTGTGCTTGGGAATCAGTCCTAATGGTTGTTACCTGCTGCAAAGAGCTGTATCTCGCAGTAAGATAGTACAGTTACGTAAGAACTTACCGTGACAGTAGATCTTTGAGAACAGCTCTTGCAGCAGGTACCTTCCCGACCACCTTTCCCCCTTGGAGGAGGTATAGTGTACCAGGCCTTGGCAGGAGCTAACGCTCTTTCTTCCTTTTCCTTCTGATGGCGGATCCTCGGTCTCCCCTTCTGATGTCATCCTGCGGCCGGGAGTCTCCGGCGGGAGAAGTGGGGATTCTGGCGGGACCGCCTCCTTATGTACTACGCCTGACGTCGGGGGCGGGACTGACATCGGAGGTGGTCCCCGCTGAAGACTGCTAGCTAGAAGATTTCCGTGGGGTCCTGATGCCTGCCGGCTTCAGTCCTAATGGTGTTACCTGCTGCAAGAGCTGTTCTCGAAGATCTACTGTTACGGTAAGTTCTTACGTAACTGTACTTTCCTTTAGTCTTTCTTCATATGTCTTCTGATGCAGACCCTGTATCATTTTGGTTGCCCTCCTCTGGACAGCCTCCACCCTGTCTATGTCTTTGCGGAGATGTGGTCTCCAGAACTGTACACAGTAGTCCAGATGTGGTCTTACCAACTGTCTGTACAGAGGGCCAACAACTTCCTGTTTTCTACTGGTGATGCCTCTCCCTATGCATCCCAGTATCCCTCAGCCCACCTTTAGGTCGTCTGCTATGACTACCCCCAGGTCCCTTACCATTTTTGTTGTCAGTATCTCACCCCCCATTGTGTACTCTTCTCCTGGGTTTTTGTTTCCCAGGTGCATTACTTTGCACTTCTTTGCATTGAATCTAAGCTGCCATACATTTGACCATTCCTCCAACCTTGCCAAGTCCCTCTTCTTCCTTTCCGCCCCACCTTGTGTATCAACTCTGTTGCAGATCTTTGTGAAATCTGCAAAGAGACATACTTTCTAACCCCAGTAATGCTCAGAATATTCATAACTTTGTGCAGTCAGCCTGGTGGGTTGGACTGCCTGGAGAGATGGAACACATGCAAATGATGGAATTTTTTGCACGTGAGCATCTTTCAAATACTGTCTCTACCAACTGTAGTGTTCTAAGCCCTTCAGATTTTTCTCTCCACCTGAAAGTCTGGTCGCTCGGAGTCTCTGTCGCCCTATTTCGTGTGATAGAAGATAGAAAAAATCACCAAAACCGTAAGTATATTTAGTTTCTTTTACTGCCTCTACTAATTGTTAGTTTACATCTAGTTTATTATTTAAATAGTTGTTTTTCTCGGTTCCTCGCGGTTCGGCATAACCGTGAGGGATCCGAGTTAGTTTAATTTTATTTCGGTTCTCTGACTAAAGAACCTATTCATTATCGCTAATTTTTGGTCTTTAAAAACTTTAGTTGTAACCGCTTTTTATCGGTTACCGAACCACTGAACCAGTTCACGTTTCATTTCCTCTCTCGGTTCCATCGGTTCCGGAACTGACCGCAAGAAAAAAAGGAAAACCCTTTTTAAGCTGTTTTAAATAACCACAGCAGCATTTAGCAGGTGGGGGTTTTCATCTTGTTTTTCACCATGACTGAGAAACCTAAGAAGAGAACCGGGGAGCCTGGTTTTAAAAACTGTTTAAAGTGTGAGATGTGTTTGCCAAGGCAGACAAGCACACTTTATTTGTAGCTTGTCTGGGTTTTGAACATTTGGACCAGGAATGTGAAATATGTAAAACTTTCCCAGAAAAAACTGTTGAAAAGCACCTTGAAAGGCTTAATAAAAAGTTTCCTAGGGGTTCCTCAGGCTCTGACCAGCTGACATCCCAGTCTGTTGTGGTTGAAGCAACAAGTGCTACTACCCCTGCCCCTGATACGGGCGAAAATAGGGAAAGAACTGGCTGACTCTCCGGTTCCCTCAAAGAAATTAAGGAAACTCAAGCATGCAGAATCCTCCCCTGCTAAACCAGGGACTTCTGTGCAGCTGCCTGTAATGCCTTCAGCTCAGGAGATAGCTCAGGTATTTAAAATTATTCAGGCTCTGCAGGGCATCATCCCTCAGCCTCCTGTCCCTTCCCAGGGTTCCCAGGTTGCTGCTACTGTGTTGCCCCCTGCTCCGGAGCAACACTATTTTGAAGAGGATGAGGAGCCTTATGAGGAGGACAAACCTATCCCCCCAGAGGTGTCCCCTGAGCAGGAATTTGGCTCGCCTCCCAGGGTGTCTGAGGATTTTTCCTCCCATTTTCTTTCGTAAGGAAAACGGCAGATGATCTAGATATTGCCACAACTGAACAAGTGGAAGATGAGGAGGAGACTGAGTACCTTAATATGATGGGTCTAACACCCACAAAGGTCCTCCTCCTCCCAGTATATAAATTTTTCAAGAAGGATGCTATGAAGCTCCTGCAGACCCCAAATTCTATTCCTCCAATTGACAAGTGAATAGATAAAAAATACCAGCTGGACAGGGAGGGAGCTGACTTCCTCTTCTCCCATCCTGATCATCAAGGGGTAATACAGCAAGCTGCCTGTGATAAAGCTAAAGTCACTCTGTCCTCACACCCACCGGAAAAGGAATCCAGAAAATTGGACAGTATGGCCAAAAAGGGCTGTTTGTCAGCCTCATTGGCCATGAGACGGGCTACTTTTCAAGCTTATGCTGCCCAGTATCAGAAATCCCTGTGGCAGTCGGTACTGGCAATGTCCATGAAGGCCACCTCACCTTTGTCAGATGACCTGGCTGAAACTGCCAGGTTTGGGCTAGAGGTGGCCAAGTACCAATTCCAAATGGCTGCTGATCTAAATGACACTGCAGCCAGATGGATGGCTAACATAGTGGCTCGGCTTAGGGCTACAAACCTCACTCAGGATACCCAGTCAAAGGCCCTGGATTTCCCGTTAGAGGGAAATGCGCTCTTTGGGGAGTTCACAGTGGCCTATATGAAAAAGGTGGATGAATATAAGGCTACTTATAGAAGTAACTCTGCTAGAGGCAGAGCTTCTTCATCCACCAGGCCCTATGGAAGGGGGGCTAGGGGTCGTTCTTTCTTGTCAGGACCCTTTTTCCAGCCAGTAGCCATGCTCCAATACCAGCAGTACCCCCCACAGGGCTAATCAAGGGCTAGGGGTAGAAGGGGCTCTAGGCGAGGGGCTCAGACACAACCTCGACCCCAGCCTAAACAGAACCCCTGAGATGCAGGCTGCCTTCTCCCTACCTGTTGGAAGCAGACTGTCCCATTTCCTCCCCTTCTCGTCAACCATCACCACAGACAAGTGGGTGTTGGAGGTAGTGGGCAAAGGTCTGTCTCTGGACTTCAAATTTCTTCCTCGAAAAAAAACCCCAGGTTTTCCACCTCCCCACCCCTGGCACAAATTTAGTTGCTAGAGGCAGAGGTTCAGAAGTTGCTTCAGCTCAAAGCAGTGGAACTAGTCCCTGCAACCCTGAGAGGAAGAGGTTTTTATTCCAGATACTTCCTAACAACAAAGAAAAATGGGGAGTGGTGGCAAATTTTGGATCTCAGAGCTTTAAACAAGCACCTGAAAAAGCCAAAGTTCAAGATGGTAACTTTGGCTCGGATTCTGCCAACAATCCAAAAAGGGGACTGGCTGGCATCTCTGGACTTACAGGACGCTTATTTCCACATCCCCATAAAAGAATCTTTCAGGAAATTTCTCAGATTCAAACTCCCATCAGGTCATTATCAGTTTGCAACCCTGCCCTTCGGCCTTTCCTCGGCACCAAGGGTGTTTACAAAATGTCTAGCAGCTGTGGTGGCATTTCTTCGAAGACAGGGAGTGACTGTTTTCCCATACCTGGACGACTGGCTGGTGGTGAGCACATCACCAGAACAAGTCGCAACCTCTCTAAAGCTTACACAGGATCTTTTGGAGTCCTTGGGTTTCATAGTAAACCAGAAAAAATCTGTCTTCACCCCTATACAGACTTTACAGTTCATAAGGGCAGAGATCAGTACTCTATAGGCCAGGGCCTTTTTATCACTAGACAGGGTGCAAAGCCTTCAGGCCATAGAAAATTCTTTCCAGTTGCACGGTCAAAAAACAGCCAGGCAATTCCTGCAGCTCTTGGGTCATATGGCTGCATCCACGGGCACAGTGCAGGGTTCCACATGAGAGACTTCCAGTTTCACCTCAGGAATCATTGGAGTCAGAAAAAAGATCCCTTTTCAAAACTCATTCCAGTGACAAGGCCTCTGTTACAAGCCCTCTTGTGGAGGAAAAAGGAATCCAACCTAAGGCAGGGAGTCCCCTTCCAGAAGGAGGATCCTTCACTAGTCCTCACAACAGATGCTTCCCTTCTGGGCTGGGGTGCCCATCTAGGGGAGCACACAACTCAGGGTACCTGGTCAGAGGCAGAGTCCCTCCAGCATATAAATCTGCTGGAACTCAGAGCAGTGCGGCTGGCACTAAAAGTTTTCTCTACACTGGTAATGGGCAAGGTGGTACAGGTCAGAACAGACAATACCACCACTATGTATTACATAAACAAGCAGGGTGGCACCAGATCAGGTCCCCTGTGCACAGAAGCCATGAAAATTTGGACTCTGGCATATTCTCTAAAGGTGTCCCTGCAAGCCATCCATCTGCCAGGACAGGACAGTATCTTGGCAGACACACTGAGTCAGATCAATCAGTCCCATCACGAATGGACACTGAACAAGCAGGTGATGCGGGTAATTTTCAGCAGGTGGGGCGTTCCAGAGATAGACTTGTTCGCATCCCACCAGAACCACCAGTTGCCTCAGTATTGTTGCAGGCCACCAGCCCAGGGCACAATCCCTCTGGACGCTCTGGCACTTGATTGGTCAGGCAAGTTTCTCTATGCCTTTCCCCCTTTTCCTCTGGTCTTCAGGGTACTGCTGAAGCTCAGATCCCTCTCAGCTTCTCTCATCCTGATAGCTCCAGATTGGCCCAGGCAGCCATGGTACTCTCTTCTGCTCTCCATGTCAGTGAGCAAGCCAATAAGCTTGCCTCTCAGGCACAATCTTCTGACCTCCAATCAGGGAACATTGCTGTTCCCAAGTCTCAAGCCCCTCCACCTCAAGGCATGGCTCTTGAGGAATTAGAGTATGCAGACTTGAACCTTTTTGAAGCTGTATTAAACATGTTGAAAGGTTATAGGAAGCCTGCCACTAAGAAAACATATTCTGCTAAGTGGAAAATATTCTCCTTCTGGTGCTCTGGTAGAAACTTCGCCCCAAATGATGCAGGGGTCTCAGTAGTGTTGGATTATCTAACTCACTTACATTCGCAAGGTTTACAACCCAGTTCTTTAAGAGTTCACCTTGCAGCAGTATCTGCATACCTTTCTGCTAGGACAAAGGTGTCAGTAGCATCAGATCCCATTTTCAAAAGATTAAAGGCCTGCTGCATTTCCACCCTCCTCACAGGGCACCAGTGCCTGCTTGGGATCTTAATATATGTATAGCCAGATTGATGCGGGCTCCTTTTGAGCCCATGGCTACAGCCCATTTAAAGTATGTTACCTGGAAAACAGTTTTCCTGGCAGCAGTTACCTCAGCAAGAAGAATCAGTGAGCTTCAGGCTCTCTGTGTTGAGCAGGACTACATTTCCTTCCACAGGGATAAGGTAGTCCTCAGAACAAGCAGACAATTCCTTCCCAAGGTTGTTTCATATTTCCATCTGAACCAATCAATCACTCTCCCTGTCTTCTTCACAGACCATACAAGCTCTGGTGAAAGAAGGCTCCACAGTCTGGATGTGAAAAGAGCTCTCAGCTACTACATGACAGCTACTAAAGGCCATAGGCAAGACAATAAACAACTTTTCCTTACATATGGGGATGTCGGAATGGGCAAACCAGCCTCAAAAAGATCCATTTCTCGGTGGATTGTCCAGTGTATTCAATTCTGCTACATTAAAGCAGGTAGGGAGTCCGCTGCAGGGCTGAGGGCTCACTCAACAAGAGGAACAGCTGCCACTCTTGCAGCTGCTAGGAGAGTGCCATTATTGGACATTTGTAAAGCAGCTACTTGGAAATCAGTGCACACCTTTACAAAGCATTATAACGGATGTTTTGTCCAGAAGTTATGCCAGGTTTGGCACAACAGTCCTGCAAAGTCTGTTTCCAAAACAGAGTTCTGTGCCCACCTCCAGGGGTACTGCTTGATAGTCTACAAAAGTTATAGAATATTCTGAGCATTACTGGGGTTAGAAGAAAAATTGCACCATAGTAATCTTCTTTCTTCCCAGTGATGCTCAGATATTCATAACTCCCATCTCCCTTCCAGAACTTCCAGCCTCTGCATTCCGCATGCTAGTGCCACGTGCTATACCCTTCTGGGTACACTTCTCTCTGCTAAATAGGTTTTAACAGAGTTTTGTGCTCTCTTAATAGTTTTCTCACTCTGGTGAACACCATTATTATAGATATAGTCCGTTCCTTGGGTTTTGAAGTAAATTGTTTCATTAGGCTAATCCTAAAAAATGTTTTAAATAATTAGTTGTCGGATTTTTTCATATTGCCTGACTTCCAGGCTTCTTACAAATCTGAAGGGCTTAGAACACTACAGTTGGTAGAGGCAGTATTTGAAAGATGCTCACGTGCAAAGAATTCCATCATTTGCATGTGTTCCATCTCTCCGGGCAGTCCAACCCACCAGGCTGACTGCACAAAGTTATGAATATCTGAGCATCACTGGGAAGAAAGATTACTATGGTAAGTAATTTTTTCTTCCCTTCCAGTCCCTCTGCAATGTTTATTTATTTATTGAAAATGTTTCACCAGGAAAGGCATGCTGAGCAACAAGATGCTCGTCTCACGGTGCAACCTGGGGGGAGGGAGTACAGTGGTGGCAGGTATACATACAGTAGTAGAGTTTAACAGTAATGCATTACAGACAGTGTACATCGAGTGGAGGTATTAGAAATGAACTTGTTGCATAAGGAGAGCAGTACAGAACAATGATCATCAACGACAGGGTATACATACATAGGTATAAGGCAGGGTAAGAGCAATACAGAACTTGCACAACAGGGACAGGGTAAGTATATCATGGGTATACATATCAAGAGTACAAGGCATAGTAGGAGCGAAGCAGAGCATAAACATCAGGGACGGGGTGAACATACGATGGTTACTGTATGAGGTGTCACTTATAAAGACATTAAAAAGGACCGACCCCAGTACTGAACCCTGCGGTACCCCACTAGTAACCCTCCTTTCTTCACTGTGGACTCCATTTAGTATTACATAGATACATAGACAGTGTCGGCAGATAAGGGCCTATGGCCCACCTAGTCTGCCCATTTGAGCTTGTAAGTTCAGTTTGTTTTCCTAGAAGTCTATTTCCCCTTACCCCTGACTTCTAGAATTCCTTTATGTCTATCCCATGCATTCTTAAATCCCGTGATTGTTTCAGCTCCCACCACTTCCTCTGGCAGGGTGTTCCACTTGTCCACCACCTGTTCTGTGAAGAAATTCTTTCTCATGTTTCCTCTGAATCGTCCTCCTCCAACTTCATCCCATGCCCTCTAGTCCTGAAACATCTTTTCGCTTAAAAATAGTGTTTTCCTGCACCCTGTTCCTCCTGTAAGATACTTTTATGTCTCTATCATATCCCTCTCTCCTCCTCTCCTCCAGGGAGTACATGTTCAGTTCCTTCAACCTGTCTTCATAGGACTTGTGATGCAACCCATGCACAATCTTTGTTGCCCTCCTCTGAACCTTCTCTACCCTGTCTATGTCCTTACGTAGGTATGGTCTCCAGAACTGTACACTGTACTCCAGGTGGGGCCTCACTAGTGTCTTGTATAGCGGAATTATGACCTCCCTTTTCCTGCTGGTGATGCCCCTGCCTATACATCCCAGCATCTATTTGCTTTACCTGATGCCTTGTCACTGTTTCCTCCTTGAGGGTCATCAGAGATGACAACCCCAAGATCCCTTTCCTGCTTGGTGCATGCTATATCCTCACCCCCAACTGATATATTGTGCCAGGGTTTTGTGCCCCATATGCATTATCTTGCACTTCTTTGCATTGAATTTCAACTGCCAAACCCTTGACCATTCTTCAAGTTTCTGCAGGTCCCTTCTCATTCTGTCTACACCCTCTGGTGTGTCTACTCTGTTACAGAGCTTTGTGTCATCAGCGAACAGTGAAATTCTGCCTTCTAGATCCTGTGCAATGTCACTGATGAAGATGTTGAATAGGACCGGTCCAGCACTGATCCCTGTGGTACCCCACTGGTCCTCTTCCCTCTGTGGAGTGACAGCCATTTACCACCACCCTCTGTGTCCTGCCACCCAGCCAGTTACCTACCCACCACACTACTGTCCTGCCCACACCCATATTCCCCAGTTTGTGTAATAGTCTTCTATGTGGCACAGTGTCAAAGGCCTTGCTGAGTCCAGATAGGCCATGTCCACTGCCTCCCTGATCCACCTCCCCTAGTCACCCAGTCAAAAATTCAATGAGGTTGGTCTGACATGACCTCCCCTGGAGAAACCATGCTGCCTTGGGTCCTGTAGTCCATTGACAACCAGATGTTCCACCAATCTCTCCTTCAGTAGTGCTTCCATGATCTTTCCCACTACCGAGGTGAGGCTGACTGGTCTGTAGTTCCCTGCTTCCTCTTTGTTCCCACTTTTGTATAAGGGGACTACATCTGCTGTCCTCCAGTCTTTGGGTACCTCCCCTGTTTCCAGTGATTGGCTGAGCAGGATAGCCAGAGGTTCAGCCACCACCTCTCTTAGTTCTTTAAGGACCCTGGGTGCACCCATCTGGCCCCATTAGCTTTATCAGCTCTATTGCTTCCAGTTCCTCGGACTCTTTCTACGTGTAAAGGGACTTGTGTCCATTTCTGCACCATTCTCACCCTTGTACTCCCTTCAGACCCATTACCCCCCTCTTCCTTAGTAAAGACTGAGCAGAAATACCTGTTCAATATGTCAGCTTTACTGTTGTCATCCTCCATGCGGCTCCCATCCTCCCCCTTCAGTCTCACTATCCCTTCCTTTGTCCTTCTTTTTTCACTTATGTACCTGTAAAAGGTTTTGTCCCCTTTAACCACTGATTTTGCAATGTGTTCTTCTGTCTGAGCTTTGGCTTCCCTTGCTGACTTCCCTGCCTCCCTTTTGTTTCTCCTGGTACTTCTCCTAATCCCCTTCTGCCTGTGTCTTTTTGTATTGCCTGAATGCAGTCTTTTTGGCTTTCACTTTCTTTGCTACCTCTTTGGAAAACCATAATGGTCTCCTCTTTCTTTTCCTCTTGCTAACCTGCTTAATGCATAATTCTGTTGTTCTTATAATCCCCATTTTAAATACTGCCCACTGTTCCTCAATCCCTGATTCCTGTCCCATTCCCTTAATGCCTCTTTCAAGCATCTCCCCATTTTCCCAAAGTCTCCCCCCTAAAATCCAGGATCGTGTTTTTGTGTGGTTTGGTTCTGCTCTTTCTGTGATTTCAAACCACAATGACTGGTGGTCACTGTTACCCAGGTGTTCCCCACTGCTCACCCCATCCACACTGTCCTGTTTGTGGGCACAAGGTCCAGTGTGCCTTCTGCGGAGTTGGTTCCATGACCAGTTGCTTGAGGGAAGGCACCCTGAAGGGAGTCAAGATAAATCTGCTCCTAGTTGATGCTGCTGCTGGGATGCTCCAGTCCACGTCTGGTATATTGAAGTCTCCAACCAGTACTACCTCACCCTTGTCTGCCATCCTTTGGATGGCTAGCATCAACTCCTATCTGTTTCTTCCTCCTGGGCTGGTGGTCTATAGACCACACCTGTCTGGATAGCTGGCCCCATTTTCCTTTCCAGCTTAACCCACAGTATCTCTCCCCATTTTGTTCCTCCTGGATCTGTGTGGCCCTTATGTCATTTTCACATACAGTGTCACTCCTCCTCCCTTCCTGCCTGCTCTGTCTCTTCTGAATATGTTGTAGCCAGGTATGGCCATCTCCAGTCATGGTTATCATTACACAGGTTTCAGTGATGGCCACAATGTCCAGGTCTGACTGTACCATGACAGCCTCCAGATCTTCCATCTTGTTGCTAAGGCTCCTGGCATTTGCACACATGGCTTTCCATGATTTGACCTCCCTAGACTGCTTCACTGTTCTACTCCAGCCCCTTCCTTGGTTGTCATTTATCCCTGGTTCTCCTTGCTGTCTGCCCTTCTGCTGAATTTTGCCCTTTTCTGCTTATCCACCTTTTGGACACTAATCTCCATCTTTTGCACACTGCTTTGCAGAGATAGCCCTCCTCTGGTTCACTGGTTCCATTACTAGCTGTGGGGGTGACAAGTAGGTACCGTCCTTGCTAGCCTACCACCCCCTTTGCTAGTTTTAAATGCTTTCAATGTAGCATTTAAACTTATCATTGAGTGCTTAGATTCCCTCCAGGATGGATGCAGGCCGTCAGGCTGAATAAACCTCCATCCTCCAGATGGGTCCCCAGTCACCAATGAATCCAAACCCTTCCTCACAGCACCAGTTCTTCAACCATGAGTTAAAGTTCCTGGTGCATGCACTCCTGTGCTCTCCTTGCCTCTCACAGGTAGTACTTCTGAGAAAGTGACAGAAGTAGCTACTTGCTTGAGACCCCTCCCGGTTTCCTAAACTCTTCCTGAACTTCCTTTGGCTCCCCATTTGCCAAGTCATTAGTACCTAGGTGGATAATGACATCCAGCTCCCTCCCTCCTGTCTTGCCTTCCCAGTGATCCCCAGTATCTTCCTTCCATCCCTCCATGCCGTGGCACCTGGTAGGCACCTCACCTCCCTGTCCTCCCCCTCCTGTGTTCCTAGCTGGATCCCTCTTATGATGGAGTCCCCCACCAGGATTCGCTTCCTCCTCCTCTGGGGTCCACTGCTTTCCCCACTGAGGTCACCTCCTTGTCTAACCTCCACATCCTTTCCTTCCACTTCCCTGGGTACCTCTATTTGGTTGTCCTCATTTGCCAGTGTGGCATATGAGTTCTTGAGAGGAATAGGATCTGGGATGTGCCTCTGCCTGACTGCTCTAACCCTCCCTGAGCCCACTGTCATCCAAGTGCTCCTCGTTCTCGGCATCCTTGAGGCAGCTGCATTGGACTGGGTGGTTCCTGGACAGGGGTGATGGTACTCTGACCAGTTTCTTCCGCTCTGAGTCTGGCTACCTCATCCACAGTCCGAAGATGCATGCAGATAGGGCAGCACCTCAGTGTCCAGAAGGTCTCCCTGAATATGGCTGCCCAGCCACTGCATTGCACCACCCCCACATTATACTGCAATTCCACTACTTATCTGCTACTGAAGCTCTCTTAGTTCTCTTTTATTTATCTACAGTACTAAAATCCTGTAACTGATCCTCAGATATATATTTTTTAAGGAAAAGAAACCAATAAATAAATAAATGAGTCAAAACACTTGTCGTGCTGAGGGTGGTGGTCTTCCATGCCCCTCCTACTTCACACCTCTTACTATACCCTGTGTTTAGCTCCTGTCAATCAGATTTATCAGGGCATATAATTAAGAGTTGGGGGAAGGGGTGGGAGGGGTACCCGCTGTATCCTGTTGTCCAACCGGTGTTTTACCCAGGTTACCACCCTAGGACCCACTCCCAAGCTGGCTAATTTATTTATTAATCTTTTGTGTGGGACTGTGTCAAATGCCTTGCTAAAGACTAGGTAGGCCATGTCCACAGCCCCTCCCTGGTCTACTGCTTTGGTCACCCAGTCAAAGAAATCAATTAGATTTATCTGACATGACCTTCCCACTGTGAATCCATGCTGCCTTGGGTCCTGTGCCCCACTGACCTCTAGGTACTCAATAATTCTTTCCTTCAGAAGTGATTCCATAATTTTCCCTACCACTGAGGTCAAACTGACAGGTCTGTAGTTTCCTGGCTTAGTCTTGTTCCGACTTTTGTGAAGGGGAATCACAACCGCCCTCCTCCATTCCTCAGGTACCACCCCATCCTCCCATGATTTATTAAAAAGGGTAGTCAGTGGTGTTACTGGTTCTTCCCTTAGTTCTTTTAAAATTCTGGGGTGAATCCCATCAGGCCCCGTTGCTTTATCCACCTTCAGTTTTAAGAGTTCTTTCAGAACCCTTTCTTCTGTGAAAGGACTAATATCAACGCCTCTATCCAGAGTGCTTCTGTTGATCAGATTACGTATTTCCCCCTGCTTTTCCATTATGAATACTGAGCAGAAGTATTTGTTCAGTATCCCTGCTTTTTCACTGTCGCTCTCTGCCCAACCACCTCCCTCTTTGTTCAGCCTCAGTATCCCTGCCTTAGTCTTTCTTTGCTCCCTAATGTACCTATAAAAGGTTTTATCCCCCTTCTTAACCGAGTTGGCTATCTTTCCCTTGGTTTGGGCCTTTGCTATTCTGACTGCCTTACCCGCTTCCTTCTGCTTTAGCTGGTACAGTTCTTTGTCCTGCTCCTTCTGTGTTTCCTTATACTTCCTGAATGCTATCTTTTTTCCCTTACCTTCCACGCCACTTCTTTTGAGAACCATAGTGTTTTTTTCTTTCATTTTGATTTGTTTATTTGCTTCACACAAAGACTTGTTGCCTCTGTGATGGCGGTTTTGATGTTTCCCCATTGTTGCTCCATCCCACTTTCTTGCCTGTTTGCTAGTGCTTTTCTGAGGCACTCTCCCATTTTGACAAAATCAGCCCTCCTGAAGTTCAGTACCTTCACTTTTGTGTGGCTTAACTCTACAGCTAAGTTTATCATGAACCACACTGTTTGATGGTCACTTGTTCCCAGATGGCTACCCACTTCAATATCAGCGGTCCTCTCTCCATCCCCATTTGAGAGTACCAGGTCTAAGATTGCTCTCTCCCGAGTGGGTTCCAAAACTAGCTGTCTGAGGCATGCCCCCTGTAGGGCATCGAGAATGGCCCTGCTCTTGGATGTGGCTGCAGCAAAGGTGCTCCAGTCAACATCTGGCATATTCAGGTCCCCCATCAGCAATATCACCCCTTTCTCTGCCATCCCAAGGATGCCTCCTATCATTTCCTTGTCCATTACCTCCCCCTGAGACGGGGGTGATAGCCTTCGGGAGTAACAAAAATAAAAGAATATTGGTTCGGGGGAGAGTTTATAACTTTCATGACTTAATTTTCAATCTTAACAGTATGACATTAACTTATTTACACAGGTTACAAAACAATTCTGTAGTGACTCCCTAGGTAGGGAAGGATCTCTACTCCCTCCTGTGCAGGGATAAATGTTATTTCCCTGTGGGGGAAGCTCACAAAACCAACGTGGGCCCCCAGCACCATGTACAAAAATTAGTAACATGGAGCAGGCAATCAACATTCGCAGCTCCAAACAGCACCAACTAAATTGATGCTGTCCCAAAATGTGCTGCACGTGGCTATCGCCATGTGGCCATCTGGCTGAATGCATCTCCATCAGCACACCCCATGGGACCCAACAGTATTTTTAAAAAAAAGTTAGTTTTAATGGGGGAGCTCATCTATAAATAAGGAATGATAGTCGAGGCTATTCACAGAGGCAGATATGAATGGGGGCTAAAATAAAGTTTTCATTTGTTCCACTGTAATTGTCCCATGCTCTTTGGTACACAAAACAATAAAGAGAAATCATGTTACTGTGCATAAATTGCTTGAGTCTATACTTCCACCCCATTTCCCTTGTTTAGTATTTCTACCTATCATTCTAAAATACAAAGATTTAGCCTTTATAACAGCGCATCACCTAGATTAGTTCTTTAGATGGCTCATGCAGCCGCTCTAAAAGTAAGAGCATGGCCCGACTCACGTCGTGGGCTGGAAAGATTACCAGAGTCTCTTACTCAGACAGTCAATCCGGGGCAGTCCTCTAGAACTTGAGTAACAGTTTTGTAACATCTTGTAATGTGGAGTAGCCTTGTCTCTTTCTGGATTGCATATTCTGTGCCTTCTCCCACACGATTCCTGATTTAAGTGCCTCCAGGTCCCGCATTTCTGGTGTTATCTGCTGGGGTACCACGATGTTCTTCGTCCGGAGAGCTTTGCTGCCTTCCTCTGGAGTTTCATATGTTTGTGGGCCTTCAGGAAACATTATTGTAAGTTTTGCAGGGTATGGTGTAACATACTTCAACTGCTGCTGTTTCAGGGTGCGAAGTATTGGGGCATAGGCCCTTCTCCTTGCTGCTATTTGTGGAGAGTAGTCATTATCAAAATAAAGATGTCTGCCCTTGTATTGAATGTTTCCTATGCGCCATGCTCTTGACAACAGCTGCTGTTTTACTGTGTAGTTTAGTAACTTGAGCACTATGGAGCGCGGCCTCTGATCGGCCTGTTGAAGTTTCGGGGTAATGGCTCTGTGAGCTCGTTCTATGTCTAGTTTGGTGGCCGAATCAAGTTGTAGTACCTCCCGTAATAGTGTCCACAAATTTAAGCATGTCACGACCCGTTTCCTCTTCTGGTACTCCATGAATGCGCGGATTGTTTCTCCTTGACCTACTCTCAAGGTCTTCACATTTGTCTGTTAAGAGCTTTTGTTCATTTATTAAGGGCACCGCAACCCTCTCCAGGCTATCAGTTCTTGCATCAGTTTCTGTGTGAGCAGACTCCAATTCATACACCTTCTGATTTATTTTAGCGAGTTCTGTGGTTAGTTCGGTACGAAAGGGGCGAACTTCAACTCTGACCCCTGTGAGTTCTGCCAGGATCGCAGCATTGCAGGGTTGTCCTTTAGGAGTTAGCTGGAGCTCCGCCATGTCTGGTAGGCCGGAATCACTAGTCTGAGAACCATTCACTTGTCCAGTCTGCTGTACAACTAAAGCAGTTGATTTTTTTGGGCTCCCATTCAATTCTGGTACTCCTCTAGTCTATGTATAAAAAAGGTTTTCTGGTTTTGATTTGTTCAGTATTGATTCTAGTCTAGGAGTTTGTTTTGTCGGGTCCGTGGAGCGTGATCTTTTAGTGCTGCATTCCAGCTGATGGCTCAGCCGGAAGTCTCTGAGTAACATATTTTTAGTGCAGCGGGGGAGGGGGGGTTAGCTCAGGGCACTCACAACAGATAATGGCCTGTACACTGAGTGTAGTGCCCTCTAATTCATCTACACATATGCACCCACTGGTGGTGAATGGATTAAAAGACACTGGGGGTCTCTCTATCTACGGTGAAGCAGGATGTGATTCAGGAGGAACAGAGTCTTCCTGCCCAGTTCTCTAGGATGAGAAGAGTGACTGGTCCTGCGGTCTCAGTACCACTAGCCCAGATCTTTCTAAGTTGGAAGGAGGTGGGTGTTGCACCAGATCTGCCCGTGGATGTAATCATGGGTAATGACTTTGATAGTAGGGCCAATATTATGTGTGTCTCTACCCATAGCAGGGTGAGGGAACCAGCTCCCGATGACACAGAGGGGGCAGTGCACAAGAAAGCAACCCCTACCTCACTAGCAGGAGAAGTTATAGCTGAAAAATGAGCTGGGAGCAGCAGTTCTGAGCCACAGCTACAGACTGAGGCGAGTCCGGCTGTGGGTGGCTCTCCAGCATCAGTGTGTGCTTTGGGAAAGGTCAGGTCTGCAGAGCTTGAGAGAGCTCAGCAAGCTGACCCATCCCTTCAGAAATTAAGGGAGTTAGCCACCAGTGTGGAAGATGACTCTCCGAGTTCTGGGAAAAGGGAAGTGTACTGGGAGAATGGGCTGCTGTACCATGAGTGGTTTCTTAAGGGAGGACCGGAGGAAGGGGTACTCCAGCAGATAGTTCCTAGGGAGTGTAGGAAGCAGCTTCTGGTCTTAACCCACAACATACCTTTTTTACGACACCTAGGGGTCAACTGTACAAAAGGCTAATAATTTTTACCGGCCCAGTATTTTTGAAGATGTAGCAAACTAGTTCCAGACTTGGCCACAGTGACAGGGGGTGGGAAAGATTAGGGACAAGGCTAAGGTTGATTTGATTCCCCTATCTGTCATCAAAGAGCCATTTCGATGAGTTGGACATTGTGGGGCCACTTAGCACCCATAGAAACATAGAAGTTGAAGGCAGATAAGGACCGCAAGGCCCATCCAGTGTGCCCATTTCTTTTTCTACCTTATGAATGCGCCATAGGCCTTTGCTCTGTCAATGACCTATCTGTTCACACTCATCTGTATTGTTCCCTTATGCCTATCCCATGCTTGTTTGAAGCCCTGCACTGTATTCATATCCACCACTTCCTGAGGTAGGCCGTTCCATGCATTCACCACCACCCTTTCTGTGAAAAAGAACTTCCTCACATTACCCCTTAATCGGCCTCCCTCTAATCTCATGCTGTGTCCTCTTGTCCTGCTATTTTTCTTATATTGTAACATGTTAGGCTCTTTCACCTTGTTAATGCCCTGAAGGTGTTTGAATGTTTCAATCATATCACCTCTCTCCCTCCTTTGCTCTAGGGTATACATATTAAGTTCAGTTTATCTGTCCTCATATGTTTTCTGATGCAGTCCCTGCACCATTTTGGTTGCCCTTCTCTGGACTGCCTCAATTTGGTTAATGTCCTTTTGATGGTGTGGCCTCCAGTACTGCACGCAGTACTCCAGATGGGGCCTAACCAGTGTCTTGTAAAGAAGGATTATTACCTCCCTCTTCTGACTTGTGATACCCCTACTAATACACCCCAATATCCCTGTAGCCTTGCCTACTGCTTTAGAGCTCTGCTTGGATGATTTCAGGTTATTGGTGATGATGACGCCCAAGTCTCTCTCTTCCCTTGGGACTGCCAGCAACTCCCCTCCCAGCCTATAGGTGGCTTCAGGGTTTCTCTTCCCTATGTGCATGATCTTGCACTTCTTTGCATTAAACCCCAGTTGCCATTCTTCTAACCATTTTTCTAGTTTATCCAGATCTCTTCTCATTCTGCCCACACCATCTGGATCATCTACTCTGTTGCAGATCTTGGTGTCATCTGCAAACAGACAAACCTTACCCTCCAGTCCATCTGCAATCTCACTCATGAAGATATTGAAGAGGACTGGCCCCAGGACTGATCCCTGAGGTACCCCACTTGTGACTTGCATCTCTTCTGACTGTATACCATTTACCACCACTCTCTGTTTTCTGCCCGTCTACCAGTTTGCCACCCAGTTGACCAACGTCTGACCCACCCTGAGCCTACCCAGCTTATTAATCAATCTTCTATGTGGAACAGTATTGAAAGCTTTGCTGAAGTCAAGGTAGGTAGCATCAACTGCTCCCCCTTGGTCCACCACTCTGGTTACCCAGTCAAAGAAATCTATGAGATTAGTTTGACAGGACCTTCCTTTTGTAAACCCATGCTGTCTTGGATCCTGTGCACCTATGGATTCCAGATGTTGCACTATCCTTTCCTTAAGGAGTGTCTCCATAATCTTGCCCACTACTGAGGTAAGACTGACTAGTCTGTAGTTCCCTGCCTTCTCCCTGCTACCACTCTTGTGGAGCGGGATCACATGACCCCTTCTCCAGTCTTCTGGGACCTCTCCTGTGCTCAGAGACTCACTAAACAGTTCTGATAATGGCTCTGCTAGTTCCACCCTTAGCTCCTTTAGTACCCTGGGATGCATGCCATCAGGTCCCATTTCCTTGTCCACCCTGAGCTTATCGCGCTGTTGTAGGACCCTTTCTTTTGTGAAGGGACTAGTGCTCTCCTCCCTCCCCCCTGTGTCCATGGTGCAGAGCTGTGGGCCCTGACCTACCTTCTGTTCAGTAAATACTGAGCAGAAGTATCTATTTAGGATAGATGCTTTTACGTGGTCCTCCTCTTCACACGCCCTTTGATCTTAGCAATACCCGCTCTGGACTTTCTCCTTTCACTAATGTATCTATAGAAAATCTTGTCACCTTCTTTTACTGTTCATGCTAGTGTTTCCTCAGTTTGGGCCTTTGCCTGCCTTACTGCCTTCCCTGCTTCCCTTAGGGGAGTTTGGTATGCCTCCTTATCTTCATCCTGCCGCATTCCCTTACATTTCCTGAAGGCCAGTCATTTGGCTCTGACCTTTTCTGCTACTGTGTTTGAGAACCAAAGTGGTTTCCTTCTTCTTTTGCACTTCCTTTTCTCACTAACACAATGGGACGTTGCTTCAAGTATTGCATCTTTAATGCTTGCCCACTTTGCCTGTACCCCCTCACCTGTATTTCTTTTTGCCAGGGCTAGCTTAACTCTGTTGGTCATCTTATCAAAGTCAGCTCCTCTGAATATTTTTGCATTGGAATGGGATGATTTAGATGTAGTGGCTAAATTGAACCATACCATGTGATGGTCACTGGCCCCCAGGTGACCTTCTACCTGGAGATCTGTGATCCTTTCCCTGTTAGTGCTAGATCTAGGATAGCCCTGTCTCAAGTCGTACCGGCAAGTGGTACATTTTGGTGGTTGTAGATTATACCACAAGGTACCCAGTAGCCGTGCCCTTGTCCTGCATTGAGGCTGAGAAGGTGGACAATGAACTGCTGGGGATATTTAGCCAGGTGGGTTCTCCTGGAACCCAGGAGAGTCTGTCAGACCAGGTCACCAACTTCATGTCTGACCAGATGGTTAGTTTTTGTAAGAAGGATAAGGGAGCTCATTGCCTCGCCATACCACCACCAGACTAACATTCTGGTCAAGCTAGTCAGTGGTCTCTTAACATAGAAAAATAGAAATAGATGGCAGATAAGGACCACTTGGCCCACCTGGTCTGCCCATTTTCCCCACCTACTATAACACCACAGACCCCACTTAATCTCCGGCTTTTCCCCCTGCTTTTCTTACCATTATGGTTCCCTTATGCCTATCCCATGCCTTCTTGAATCCATTACAGTTTGTGCCCCCACCACCTCTGCTGGGTGGCTGCTCCAGGCATCCACTACTCTTTCTGTGAAGAAGTACTTCCTTACATTTCCCTTGAGCCTAGCCCCTCCAAACTTCCCTCTTAAATCTTATTTATACCCTTTAGGTATTTGCAAGTCTCTTATCATATCCCCTTCTCCTTTCTTTCTTCCAGGGTGTACATATTGAGGTCCTTCAGTCTCTCTTCATAGGGCCTTTGATACAGAGCTTGCACTATTCTAGTTGCCCTCTGAATCACCGCTAACTCTTTCTATATCCTTCCAGAGATGTGGCCTCCATAACTGAACACAGCCCTCCAGGTGCATTCTCACCAATGGTTTATCCAGCGGTATCACCACTTCTCTCTTCCTGCTGGTGATACCTCTCCCTATGCACCCTAGCATCCCACTGGTTTTCCCCACTGCCTTGTTACATTGTTTGGCCACCTTTAGGTCATCAGATATGATTACCCCCAGGTTTCTTTCCTATTTGGTGGTTGCCAGTACCACTCCCCTCATTTTGTATTCCACCCCTGGGTTTCTCCGCCCCAAGTGCATGATCTTGCACTTCTTCGCACTGAAACTTAGTTGCCACACTCTTGACCACTCCTCAAGCTTTACTAGATCCCTACTCATTTTATATCCCCCCCCCCCCGAAGTGTCTATCCTATTACAGGTCTTAGTGTCATCTGCAAAAAGACATACCTTCCCTTCTAGCCCCTTTGCTATGTCGCTAATAAAAACATTAAAGAGGACTGGACCTAGTACTAATCCTTTTTTTAAACTTAATTTTATTTTTGAAGCAAATTTAATGTACAATATGCAATATTACATTTCCTTATGTTGTCGTTCTATCCTCTGAAACAGAAGTCTTCAGCTATTACATATTCTGATAGTCTGAAAATATTCAATTTGCTATGACAATTCTTTAGTTATAAATATAAAAACTAATAAACATTTCTTTCCATTTCCCCATCCTCCTCCCTCCCCCCTTTTTAAAACTAGAGAAAAGTAAAAGGAAATCAAAAGGAAAAAAATTCCTTCAACTATTAGAGCTTTAAAACTAAAAACATTAAAATATAAAGGTGCCGCTTGCCGCCGTCTCCTCCCACATAAACTTATCTGTGTCTTGTTAAGCTACTATCCATATTTCTATCTCCAGGTCCACCCCCAGTTAGCTACTTCATTTAAACTGCTGTCCCTAGGTTAGGTTTACCTTTCACTCACAAGTCCTGTTACTAAGTCACTAATACATCTCATTTCATCTCCACCTTCTTCTGAATAAATTGGAAATCTGTTGGATTTTAGCCTGTTTGCTTGCCTCTAATACTGGTTCATAGTCCCACTACACCCATCATGTCCCTCTTTGCACGGTTTTATTTGGGTCGGATGGCTGATCTATTATCTTCATCCTGTTTCTATATTTGTAACATAGATTTCCCATCTGGTCCACCTGTTGATGAATTGGGCCTTCCTATGTTGGATAGCATAAGTTAGCCTCTCCATCTCTTGTGGTGTTGTTACGATTATAACCCATTCTTTTATTGTTGTGCTATCCTTCTGCAACCAATGTCTGGTAAGCACCTTTAAGGCGGTTGCACAAAGTGTTCGCCAGAGATACTTAGCTTCTTTACCTCTTAGGGACTTAGGTTCCACACCCAGTACCATATGTAATGAACCGAGTTCATCCATCTCAACAAACATGGCCTTAAGGTGCCTAATTATTTCTTCCCAAAAGACCCTTTTTTGGGGGCATTGCCATAGGATGTGGAGGTACCCTGCAAAGAGCTCCCCACATCCCCTCCAACATGCAGGACCACTGCCCTCCTTAAATTTAGCCTGAGTTTTGGGAACCAGAAAGTATTGAATCCTGGCTTTTCAAACAAATTCTCTCCATGTTGGAGAAGAGGCAGAGCTCCAGAGAGGTTCCCCACTTTTCTCCCATATATCTTTCTCTATTATTTCCCCTATCTCTTCCTCCCATCTTTTTTTAATGCTGAGTGTACTTTTGCCTTGGTCTGCTATGTAGTTAGTATATAATACCGTTATCGCTCCTCTCCCCGAGGGGGAGGACCAGATTTTTTCAAAAGGTGGAGAGGGCAAATCTTAAGTCCTCATCATCTTTGAATCATTTAGGTTGGCATGGATCCAGTTACTAATTTGGTAATATTTAAATCTGTCATTTGGTTTCAGACTAAATAGGGTCATAGTTGCTTCAGAGGATATAGGGGCATCTCCATTTAAGATCTGCCATGGTGAATGGAATCCTTAATATGCTTGGTTTTTAAACCAAGGATCTCGGGATGCTGGCACATATTGTTCCTCCCAGGCCCACCACTTATTTTTCCACATATGTTGTGCTGTCCCTCCCTTGTTAGTACCATTTTTCCAACCCTTCAAAGCTGCCTGCACCCCTTTGGGGAGTTGTTCATCTGTTAACTGCTGCAAGCGGCGGCTGAAAAGTGTAGCCTGCAGAGGGGGATCTCGAAGTTGTTGTAGTTCAATAGTTTTCCAATGGGAGGTGTAGTGGGGGTGTTGCCACAGCAATGCAGTTTTCATTTGTGCAGCTGTCCAATATCCTGGGAGGTATGGGACTGCTAATCCTCCTGAATCTTTGGGCAAATATAGCACCTTCCCCGCTACCCTAGGCCGACCTCCTCCCCCACACAAAGGTCAACAGCTGTTTTTGCCGACCAGAAAGTGTCTTTTGCGGGACAACACAGGGAACACTTTGAAACAGATACAACAGTCGGGGGAGTATGTTCATTTTGGTTGATTGAATTCACGAGTGCATAGGCAAGGGCACAAGAGCCCATCTCTTGTAATCCTGTGTTATCTCGTGCATTAAACTGGGGTAATTATCCTGAAGAAGGGTTGATGGGTTCATCCCCAGAAACACTCCCAGATATTTTAGTTTTAGTCCCCATCTCATTGGGTATCTCTTTTGAGTATCTGGAGGTACCTGATAGGAGCAGGTCAAAACCTCTGTCTTGGCCGTATTTAGGGAGTACCCGGATATTTCTATAAATTGTTGTATCTGCTTAAAAACCTCTGGAAGTGAGGAATCTGGTTTGCCCCAAAACAACAGAATATCATCAGCGTAAAGGCCTAATTTATGTTCAATATCCCTTAGTTCTTTTCCCCATATGGCCAGATTCAAGCAGATTGCCTGTGCTAATGGCTCCACAAATATTGCAAAAAGAAGGGGTAATGGGGGGCAATCCTGTCTCGTTCCCCTTTCTAAATTAAATGAGCCTCCTGTATGGCCATTTACCCTTACACGACCTCGTGGGGCAGCATAAAGTCTGGCAATCAAATTGCAGAAGATTTCTGGGAAGCCAAAGCCCACCTGGGACGCCTGAAGAAAAGGCCACAACACTTTATCAAAAGTTTTTTCTGCATCTAGACTTATGATCAGTGCTGCTTCCCCTGTCCCCTTCAGTTGTTCGAGGATGTTTACAGCCCTGTGGATACCGTCTTGGGCTTGCCGGCCAGGTACAAACCCCATCTGAGCGAGATGTATAAGGTGGGGAATAATATTCTGAAGTTGTCTAGTCATAATTCCTGCCATTATTTTATAATCAGTGTTTAAGATGGATATTGGCCTATACGAGGCACATATTGATGGGTCCCTGGCGGGCTTGGGCAACACAGCAATCACCGCATAGTTCCATGATGGGGGGACCACGCCACCCTGTCATCAATGAGTTGTAAACTCTGTTTAGAACAGGGGTGATCTGTTTCTTAAAAAGCTTATAGAATTCAGCTGGGTATCCGTCCATACCAGTACACTTCCCTGCCTTTATTCTGGTTATCTCAGCTGTAATTTCCAAGTCCCGTATCGGTGCTATTAAGGATGTGGCTTCCCCTTTCCCCAACTGGTGTAGGTGCAGTGACTCTAAAAATTGTGATAGTTTATCTATCTCAGGTGCAGGGCTTACCTTGTATAGCTCCCTATAGTAATCTGTGAATGCGTCCACTATATCTATTGTATTCACTAGCTGTTTCCTAGTAAGTGGGTGCGTAATCCTGCTGATAGTGGCCTTAGTTTTTCTTTGTCTTAACCCGCTAGCTAACAGCTGTGTAGCTCTAGGACCCCCCTCATAATATTTCTGCCTCATGTATAACATATTCTGCTCCACCCTGTAATCCAGAATGGCGCTAAGGGTACATCGATGCACCTGTACCTGTTGCTGTTTAGTGTTCCAGTTCTCTAATCTGTGTTTGCAGTGTTGCCTTTTGGGCTTCTCTTTCTCTTTTATGCCTTGTGGCTTTTACTGTCAACTTCCCCCGAACAACTGCCTTTTAGTGTGTCCTAGAGGATGGAAGGGGAGACATCAGAAGTGTCATTTGTGTCCAATACTTTTTTTTTTTTTTTTAACTTTCTATTTTCCCCGCTTTACGCCCCCAGTCTCAGACTCTTCAAGGGCACCTGGGAGTCATCCCTCTGCCAATCATCCTACCCTCGAGCCACCCTGCGCACCATGGAGCCGCGGCTATACCCCCCCGGGTGGGTAACGAGGTGGGGCCTGTACACTCCGTATGCTTACTTGTCTCGTCGAGCAGGGTGGTCTGGGTGGGTGATGGTAAATCGAGGGCACGCTCCTAGTGCTCCGTCTTCCCTGAGATGGAGGGTTGTTATCCTCCTGGTTTTCTCCCACTTGTGGTGTGTGCACCCTGATATCTAGGCACAATGCACCGACGTTCACCACACATCATGGCCAGCCTTCCCTGCAATCAGGGCTTGCCGTACCTTGAGCCTCCGCTTGGGGTCACGCACGTTGCGGGCTCTGCCCCCCACCCTCCCCCCAGAGAAGGCGAGCTGCCATGGGACGCTCGAGCCTTCTCCCCCAGCCAGCCCTCCGGCAACCCGAGTCCGCTCCTGAACCCAGGTCGCTCGGCGTCACAAGTGGAAATTCAACCGCTGCGCCAACAGACTGGCCCATCCAATGCTTCTTTAATCATTTCTTGGACTTGTTCCTGATCTTCCTTTCCCTGAATAAGGGATAAGTTAAGACGCCACAGGGTCTTTTTCTGGCTTTGTCCCAATTGCAGCTGCATCCACAAAGGAGCATGGTCAGATAGGTACATTTTCCCTATTTCTATATTTTGTATTTGTGAGCTAATTTCCTTTGGAACAAAGAAATTATCTATTCTGGTATGTACCTTGTGGACCTGTGAATAGAAGGTATAGTCCCTTTTCTGGCCAAGACATGTTCTCCATGCGTCTACGTAACCTACCTCTGTTAATAATCTATTAACTTTTAGGGCCACTCTCTTATCAGACTTATTCACCCAAGATGTGGTGTTAAGATGGTCATTTAGTGCCAGATTCAGGTCACCTCCCATAATCAATGACCCCTCTGCCCATTCAGTAAGTATCATGTATATCTTCCGGTGTAAATTATAGTCTGAGCCAGGAGGGGCATAAATCGAGGCAATTGTAATTAACTTTCCATTATAAGTCCCCTGCAGAGCTCATCCTTCTGTGTCTATCAGGGTATCCTTGGTTTCAAAGGCAACCTTTCTCATTACCAAAGCCACCACCCCCCTACGGCGGCCCCTTTTGTACGAGGAAGTGACCACCTCTGAGAAGCCAAATTTATTTCACTTATGTTCTGGCTGTGAGAGGAGCGTTTCCTGGAGCATACAAAAGTCCAGCTTCCTTTTCTTAATATAGGAGATGATTTTACCTCGTTTAACAGGATTCGTTAATCCGTTGACATTAAGGGAAAGCAAGTTGGTACAGATTTTAGCCATATTTGTAAAATATCATTATTGTTGGTTTGTTTTCCCCATAGTTTCCTACTGCATATTTTAGAGAGAGTGGCCCTATAGGAGAGGAGGCGACAGTGGCAAAACATACGAAATTTGCCAGCAGATAAAGGCCTAGAGGTCTATCAAGTCTGCTCGAATGTGCAGCTAGCACCCCTTATTCTGCAGCTGCTCCTCCCTTCCACCCTTCCCCTTCATTAACCCTCCCCTTGTCCTGTCCATCCTCGTTTGAAGCAGTCCACTGTTCTACTGCATACCACTTCAGCAGATGTGAACTCACCCAGCCACCACCCTCTCTGTAAAAGTGTCTCCTCATCTCCCTCCTGAACCTTCCTCGCTCCAGTCTCATATCATGGCCCTGGTGGCCCTCCCCTCCCTTACTTTGAACAGCCCTTCTGTACTCGTCTTGTTTATTCCTTTCATGTATTTAAAGGTTTCAATCATGTCACCCCTGTCTCTCCTCTCCTCCAGTGAGTACATGTTCAACTCCTTCAACCTCCTCTCGTATGATAAGTCCCCCAGCCCCTTGATCATCTTTGTCGCTCTGCATTGCACCCCCTCCAGTAACTTAATGTCCCTCTTCAGATACGGACGCCAGTGCACCTGCAGAGACTCCAGGTGTGGTCTAACTAATGACCTATACAGTGGCAGAAACACCTCCTCCCTCCTCAGGATATACCTTGCAATACAACCCAGCATTTTGTTGGCCTTTGCAGCTGCCTTCCTACTTTATGCAGGTTGTTCATTGACCCTGTAATGAGGCACACCCAGATCCTTCTCCTCCTCTGTCTGGGCTAGGCTGCACTCTCCCTAGCTGGTAACTCCTCCTTGGGTTCTTCTTCCCAAAATGCAGCACCTTGCACTTTTTGGCATTAAAGCCCAGTTGCCAGGTGTCTGACCAGGTTTCAAGCTTTGCCAGATCATCCTGCAACCCCTGCCATCCTCCTAGGTCATCCACCACCGCGTCTACCTTGGTATCATCAGCAAACAGACTGATCTTGCTCTTGATGTCCCATGATTTGTCTGCAATGAATATCCCAAACAACACTGGTCCCAACACTGAGCCCTGTGGAACACCGCACATCACTGCCCTTGGGTGTGAGAGCTCCCACCCACCACCACCCTCTGTTGCCTTCCCTGCAGCCAGTTTTCTACCCATCTCACCAGCTTTGCGCCCGCCCCTGTGCCTACTAACTTCCTTCCCAGCCTTCCATGTGGCACTGAGTCGAATGCCTTACTGAAGTCCAGATACAGGACATCCAAAACGAGCAGTAACCATTTATAACATGAATATAAAACAATTAACTATATTATTATTAACAATATCAAGCCAGTAATCAAACGTAATTTCAGAAAAGGGTGGGAACTTCACCACCTAATTACTGTGACTTCCGAGGTAGAAGGCCTAGACAATTTAGGCCTTTTTTCCCTTCCCTATATGGAGAAGGGTGGAAGAGGCAGGAAATTCCCCTCTCTAGTCCACAGAATTACTGTAGAGCTCAATATAAATAAGGTAACAAGCAGACCAGGGAGAGGCAAAGAGCAAACTGTGAAACTGTTTAAGTTACTGGTTACCTTTTGCTGCTCCTCAGACTGGTTAAAATTTATCTCTGAACTCCCATACGGGGCCCGGGGCAGCGGAAGGGGAATGATTTCTCCTCCATGGACCACTGCCCCTGGGACTCGCTACTTTTCTAGTCCAGCCATCGCAGCTCATACCCCCACCCACCCTCAGACCCCAAGCACCAGACTGAGAAGGCCTACCGCATCAGCAGTGTAGTGCTTAATGTGTGCCCAGAGGTAGCATGTCAACCGAGCGCAAGCCATTCAGTGTGAGCAAATGAGCATGAGCAAAAGAGCGCACACCTTTACAGCGCATAGCACATCACAGCGTTGTACAATTTCAATGCAAAAATGACGTTACAATGTGACAGCGAATGGGTGCATGTTGTGTTGGTGAATTACAGCGAATGGTATCTTAGTTAGTTGTGTGGTGCAGGCACATCATTAAGTAATGTAGATGTATCCCTTCTCCTCCTGCAAGTTAAAAGTTAAAGCTTTATTAGTTTTATCTATTTATTATTACACTTGAAGCTGAAAGCAGTGTGCGATTACGCGTATGTAGTTATTGCTGTCAGCCATTCCATATCCCTGAACTACGGCAGTGATTCGCTTGGATGTGTCTCTGTATTTCTTTCTTTGTGCCGGTGGTGCAACGCCCGAGAGGTACTGTTCAACTTTAAGTTCATTCATACTTTGTTCTGTTTGAATTGCACGAATGAATTTCCAAATAGTGGGATGTGTGGCACCTAACAGGTGATTGAAACTTCGGTGCCATCCCTCAACTGAATTTATTGTTCTAGGGATTCCATCTGTGACTGCATTGTAACAGTTCCAAAAAGTCAGAGGGAACAGTGGTTTCCATCTTCCTCTTCTCCCAATCGGCCATCCCAAGTACATGTCTTCAAAATAGTTGAGCAAAGGTGCCAGTAGCTGTTCGTTCTCTGTAAAAAAAAAAATGCAGCTGTCCTTAGATTATCAAATGCAGGTAGCACATCATCAGCTGGGAGATGCGCTAAAGCAGGTATCATTCTCACATTAAGTGCAAACTCTTTATCTACAGTATACGGCTTGTGTATATCTGGCAGATCTTGAATTTTTTGCCAAATAGCTTGGCAGAGGTGGAAGAAGCGACCTCACGTTTCTGCATCAGGAAATTCAGTGAAGAATACTGTTATAGCAGCCAATTTGAAGTCTGTCATCACAGACTGAGGACTAAGGGTACTGCATAATCCTTTTAAAGCAGTCAGCACTCGAACATAACTGGCATTAGATCTGCTGCACATCAATATAAATACACTCGGCATCACAGCAGTGTACTGCACACCGTGAATAGAGTACAGTTGGGAGAACAGTGGGGGAGTAGATTTAAATGTCCCATCAGCAAACCAATGTTTGCTTTCTTTCATATATTGAAGGTTTCTTGTGGTAGAAAATATTAAGAAACGCTCAGTGTCCTCATCGCCACTATCAAATAGAAGAAAGTCCTCTCCGCGTTCAGTAATACTGTATTCGTGGGGGATTTTAAGGTGTGCAACTGAGGCAGGCTGTACTGGTGACACTGATGTGATCTGCTTTCCACGCTGAGTGGTGCATTTTAAACAAGGGAAAAAAGGAAGTTTTCCCGCAGTGGCAGGGTCCAGCTGGCTTGTAGCCCCGGCCACAATATGTTGAGTTGCCTCCTGAGATGACTGTGCCTTACTTTTAATTTCCTGGACTACCTTACGTACAGCTACTGCACCAGCGTCTGGTACATGACACTGCTCAGACAGAAATTTACAAATTAAATCATTCTCTGTGCGCGCTCTAGCGGGACATCGTGCGCTATCATAGAGGCAGCACTTCCAATATGTTTTCGTCCCATAGGTGCGTTCCTTACGGTACAGAAATCCTTTGTGTGACAAAATCTGCTGTCCACGGTGACTGATTACATACTCTAGTGGCATCTTGACTGCTCCTCAGCTATCAGCAATCTGGTACTGAAAGAAAACAGCACAACTAAATAGGAGAAGTTTGATTAGTAGCCACTTGGCTACTGCATGCGCGCAATCGCACTGCGATTAATTTACAGTGCGTGTATTTGACTTGCGTTCTAAATCTTGCGACTACATTGACCACGTGGTTTTGTTTTGCACGCAATTGACATGGAACCACGCCCAGATATCTTAGCCAGTGTAGTCTGATCTCCTGTGCCCCTGCATTTAGCTATATGCATGTCCCCATCACTTTTATCTCCTGTACTCCCCTTCCTATACCATTCTACAGATACAGCTAACTTATATAACTCATAGGGGGGAGATTCAGTCAGCTCCCTTCAACTTCTCCCATGCTCCCCACAAAGCAAGGTGCCAAAGCAGCCCATATTTTTGATCAATACTTTATTTACACACAGCATAATACTATTTTAAAGTTCAAGTCCGTTCTTTTGCAGAGAGAAGCAAGTGACTGTTCTCATTTTCGAATTGGGAATAATAGCTGTGGAGCAAGCTGACAGATTAATGAAGATTGTGGAGGAGGTCTGTATAGGACCCCCTTCCCCACATAAGTTAGACTCAGTCATTCTGGGTTGTTCCTTTGGGATTGCGAGCCAAGGGGTGCTTCCAGCGTTGGAAAGCACGCAGGGCTGTCTAGGATCATTGCGACTTAAAAATTCCCCAGCCTGTTACTTACAGTTTATTCAGTCCTCTCCAAGATCCATGAGGTCACTTTCCTCTATTCCTGGCAGCTTCTTCATAAGGTCATGTAGCAATGTTGCAGAAAGCGATGTGCTTTGATACTGGGGTCTCCTGGCTTTCCTCAAGTTACTGAGCTGCCATCCAGGAACTAGCTCTCTCCTTTTCAGCTGCATCTGTGGTCGAAGCTCCAGCATGACTAGGTCCCATTTCATCATGGCTTCTCTTGCATCATGAGGTGAGTCGTAGATTTCAGGGCCCTCTGCCTAGTGAATCCTAAGCCGAGCAGGATACGGGGTCTGTATCTTAATATGTTGTTCTTTTAAGGCCTTTATCAGTGGGCTGTACATCAATCTCTGTCGCTGGATCACTGTTGGGTAATCTTGATCAAAATACAGTCTGGAATCTTAAGTATTTAATTTCTCTTTTCTGCCAAGCCCGACGTAGAATGTCTTCCTTAGTGCAATAACTGCTGAATTTTATTGACTGAGCGTGGGCAGGCTGCTGCATCCTTCGGTTTCGGCAGCAGAGCTCTGTGCGCTCTCTCAATCCGGAGCTCATACGGGGGAGGGGGGCAGTTCCAGGATGTCTTTGAGAAAATCCGCCATAAAATACGTCATTGCCCCAGTTTCAGCTCCCTCCTTTAGGCCGTATACCCGAAGGTTATCACACCAAGCTCGACTTTCCAAGTCGATACATTTTTCTTCAAGATCCATAATGTGATAACATAGGGCCTGCACTGTTCTTCCCAGATGAAGCAGGCCATCCTAGGCTTGTGATATTCGATCCTCCATCTCCTGCACTCGGCGCTCCATTTGAGTTAATTTTTGGTTTAAATTGCTGAACTCTACTTTATTTTCCAATCTCATTTCTTTTAATTCTTTCAGAATCAGGTCAAATCTGCTTCTGGAAAGTCTATCTGTTTCTTCATCTGTGTCGTATGCTACTGCAGCCTCACTGGCCCGGCCCTAGGCCACCACACGGATGGGGGAGCTATTTCGATATCCCGTAAGTTCTTTTATCTCCTTTTATCTGCTGTGACCGAGATCTTGAATTTTTGTCTTTTTGCGATTTCCCCCTCCCGACATTTTACTTGTTTTAAGTGCTCAGGTTAATATATTTGGGGGGGTATTTACTGCAGGTCGTTGAGGGAGCTCACACTCTAGCTTCTATCCTGAGTCTTGGGAGATCCGGAAGTCCTAGTACTAATCCTTGTGGCACCCTGCTGGTCACCCTCCCTGCCTCAGAGTGAACTGCGTTTACCATCACCCTCTGTCGCCTATCCCCCAACCAATTTCTTACCTAGTTTACCACCTTTGGACTCACTCCCAGGCTGCCCAGCTTGTTTACGAGTCTCCTATGTGGAACAGTGTCAAAGGTCTTACTGAAATCTAGGTAGGCCACATTCACCTCTCCACCCTGTCTAGTTCCCTGGTCAATCAGTCAAAGAAATCTATCAGATTTGTTTGACTTGACCTCCGCCCAGTAATTCCATGCCACTTTGGATCTTGTAAATCACTGGATTCAAGATATTCCACAGTAGTTTCCTTCAGCAGCGATTCCATTAATTTCCTCACCACCAAAGTCAGGCTGACTTGCCTGTAATTTTCTGCCTCCTACCTGCTCCTACATTTGTGAAGTGGGACTATGTCTGCCCTCCTTTAGAGGCCACTCCCGTCTACAATGAATGGTTGAATAGGATTGTCAGAGGTGCAGCCAGTACCTCTCTGAGCTTCCTCAATACCCTTAGGTGTATCCCATCAGGCCCCATTGCCTTGTCCACTTTCAGATTTGTGAGTACCTTCAGGACTTTCTCCTCTGTAAATGGACTAGTGGCCACCTCCCTTCCTTCAATGCCCCAGACACTTATCCATTGCCCCTTTCCTCCGTGAACACTGAACAAAAGTATTTGTTCAGGATATCTGCTTTTTCTTTTCTTTGGAAGGCCACACACTGCTCCCCTCTTCCCTCCTTAGTCTTACAATCCCATCCCTGGCCTTTCTCCTTCCACTTACATAGCTGAAAAATATCTTGCCCCCTTCCTTTACTGCCTGAGCTGTTTTCTCCTCTGTTTGTGCCTTTGCACTCCTGACTGCTTTCCCTGCCTCCCTCTGCTTTTCCTGATAGACCTCCCTATCCTCCTCCATATGTCTCCTTATAACTCCTGAATGCTACCTTTCTAGGGACATGGATATGATGTTCTATCCACACTAACTGGCACTGTCCTTTCCCTTTAAGATGTGCTGGAAAGTCTTAAAGCTGGCTCCTCCCACCCACCCGGGTGGTAACTTCCTCGGCTCTGCCCCAGGATGCCAGATTTTCCTTTCCGCTGGAAGAAGAAGGAACCCTCCTTACTGCTACCACATTGAGTAGGCCCTAGTGCTTAAAATCTTCGGATTTACTTCCAAAACTTCAACTCTTTGAGTTTAGTCTTCATTTTGATTTTCGATCATGATCACGATGGATGATAAGTCCGCTTCTGGGTTCCACCGGTGCTCTTGCGGGCAGAGGATATCCAGGACCGACCTGCACACCACGTGCGTTGTTGCCTGGGGCACGACCACAATCCCCAGGCCTGCAACATTTGCCATTCGTTTCACCCCACCGTTCTGGAGGACCGTCTTGCCTGCCTAAAGTTGGGCCACCCAGCACAACAGAACCTGACTGTCAAATCTAAGGATGCCCGTTGGGTGATCTCCGCTGCTATGGGGTCCGCTGAGCAGCTTGCGGCCTTTGAAGAGGAGGGGGCCCCTGGCCACACCCCATTCCTACTTGGCATCTGCCTTCGTGCTGCTTCAGCTGGGCTTGACCTTTACGGGCTGCTTCAAGGAATTGTGCCAGTCTCTGCCGACCCTCGGTCAGGGACCCTCTGGGAAATCTAAGTCTAAGAAAGTCCAAAAAGGAGAAAGACAGGACTCATCGTTGATCTTGGGATCGGGATCGCTCTCATTTGAGGGCATCTGAATCCCACACTTCTGCAGATTTGACTTCGGTCAAATTCTCTGCCTTGGCCGCAGGCTCCACGGTAACCCCATCTGGCCTGTTGGCCAAGATGCTAATCAAAGTCTCATCCGACATTTTTCTTGAGATGACTAACCCGTTGTTGACTGAAGAGGCTGACACTTCCTTGTCTAGAACTCCGATCATGACTCAGATCATTGGAGGGATGGATCAGTCTGCTGACCCACCGCCTCTGGTCTTGGAACCGAACCAGGAGGAGCTTCGGCAATCGCCAACTCCCTCCAAGCCCAGCCGCAAGCCCCCTGGTGGTCATGGTCCAGGTCCCAGTCTTCCTCCCATAGTTTGAGCCGGTCCCACCGACACCAGCGTTACCACTCTTGGCACCACAGAAAGTGGCATCATCGCTACTCTTTGTCCTCATCCTCCTATGGTGAGGAGAGGCTTCGGTGCAAGTTGCATCAATGCTACGAGGACTTGATGTGGCAACAGTTGGTGCTTACTGGCTCTAAACTGACCCCGGTTTCCACGCTGGCCATCACCTGGCTGTCGCCCGAATGGCCAAAGCCATGTCTCTCAACGGAGCCAACCAAAATGGTCCCGGCTCAGCCGACTCCGGCATTTCCGATTATTATGGTGGAACCGCTGCCTAGTCAGCCACAGGCCGGTGCTCCAACTAAGGAATCTCGACTGGCCAAGGGGCTTCCCCATTGACTGTTGGTCACCATCACCCCTGACCATCCACAGAGGGTCAGTGGGGACTCTGGCGATTGACCACCCTTTAATGGCTCCTCAGAGTCCCCCCTGCACTCCGGTCCGGTCAGTGCTGAGTCCGTGGGGGACCTTTCGATGGATAAAAGACCATCTTCTTTCATGGAGCTTCTCCGCTTGATCTCTGAGTCGACGGGCATGTAAATGGAGCCTGTCCAGAAGCAGGCTCGGTACCCATTGACTGAGATCCTCGACCGGGGAGACTCAATGATGGAGGCTTTCCCAGTGGTAGAGGCCATCCTTGGCCCTGCCTTGGAGCTTTGGCAGTACCCTGCTTCCTGCCCGGGTGGCTCACAAATACGTGTTGCCCACTGGTTCCCTTTCAGGATTCACAGAGCACCCCTTGGCTGACTGCTTGGTGGTCAATTCTGTGCAACACCAGAGATGTTGACAAGCTGCCAGACAAGGAGTCCAAGAAGGTGGATTATGTGGCTAAGAAAGTCTACGCTGCCTCCTCGCTTGGTCTCCGCCAGGCGAGTTCAGCCCACATTATGGCCCTCTTCTCCCATGCCCTGCTGGGTACCTTGGATGAGGTCCTTCCTCATTTACCTGCAGACCTCCAGACCATGATCAAACAGGTCCAGGATCAGGGATGGGCTGTAGCCAAGCAACAGCTCCAGACAGCCATAGACATTGGGGACTCCTGTGACTGCTCCGTGGTGGCCTCGGTGGCCGTACACCGCAGGGCTTGGCTGAGGATCTCTACCTTCATGGGGGACACTCAGCACAAGCTGGAAGATGTCCCTTTCCTGGGCACCGACCTGTTCGGGCCCAGAGTCAAGGGTCACCTCACACGTACTGAGAATTCCTATTCCACCTTGGACTCTGTGACATCTGCAAAGAAGGCTGCAAGCAGCAGGACAAATGAAAGCCCTTTTGGTCCACCTCCTCTCCTGCAGCAAAGCTGGGCAGCAGGCTCAAGCCTGGTGATCTCGGCCCAAATCAGAGGCCTCGGTTGTCCATAAGCCAGGAGGAAGAGGGTCCGGTGGCTCTTCAGAGGGCTCTCCTCCAAGCCTGCCCAGTGATGGGATGAGGGGTGCCTCCCTCATGCCCATCACACCTCCCCTGGGTCCTCCTGTGAGGGTCCGGCTCCCCCACTTCCTTTCCGTCTGGTCCACTTTCACCACAGACAGGTAGGTTCTAGAAGTGGTGGGTCAGGGTCTGCCTCTGGAATTCGAGGAGTACTCTCCTAGCCGAGCCCGTGCCCCACGGGAGGACTTGGTTTCTGTAGACTTGCTGTTGGCTCTAAGAGACAACTTAGCCCAGCTCCTCCGCAAGGAGGTTGTGGTTCCTGTCGCTGATCCTCCGGAACACCCAGGGTTTGTCTCCAGGTACTTTCTGGTGCCGATGGGGGGCTGGCACCCCATTCTAGATCTGCATGACCTGAACAAATTTCACCGGTCGCGAACCTTCAGGATGGTGACTGTCTCAGATCATACCATCTCTAGAGCAATACATATGGTTTTGCTCCCTGGATCTCCAGGATGCGTTCTTTCACATCCCGATCCATCCACCTCATTGAAGGTTCCTCCACTTTTGGGCAGTGGGAACCCTCTACGAGTTACAGGCTATGCCATTCAGCCTCTCCTTGGCCCCCAGGGTCTTCAACAAGTGCATTGCAGTGGTGGCAGCTTACCTCAGGTGCTGAGGTGTCTGGGTTTACCCCTACCTGGACAACTAGCTGATAGCAGGTCCTTCCAGGCAGGAGATGGAGCGGTCCTGGGATCTGACCCTCCAGACTTGCATCAAGCTTGGCCTCCTGGTCAACGAGGCCACGTCGGAATTTGTACCTTCGCAGGTGATCAACTTCATCAGGGCGGCACTCGACTCTTGCAGAGCCAGAGTCCGGTTCCTGGTGGACAGGGCAGAGGCTGTCTCCTCCTTTGCCGGATCATTTTGGGTTGGGTAATTGCACCCTGCCCAGGACTTCCTGCGCCTAGGTTACATAATGGCCTGCTCCAGCGTGGTCTGATGGGTCCACTGGAGAATGTGCTCCCTGCAGTGGGAGCTGGCTAGCCAGTGGTCTCAGCAAAGTAGTCACTTGACCAGCTGGTCACTGTGACCCATGGGATGTGGGACGCCATCCGGTGGTGGTTGGTCCCAGCGCAGCTGCAGGAACGGTTTGTTTGCCCAGAGCCAATGGTCATCCTGATGACCAATGCCTCTCTCATAGGGTGGGGTGCCTACCTGGGGGAACACAGAGTCCACAGGCTCTGGACCCCTGAGGAGTCCCAATGCCACATCAACCTGCTGGAGCTCCTGGCAGTTCAGCTAGCGCAGACTTCATTCTCTCTGCACATTTGGGGTCAGGTGGTCCAAGTCCAGACTGACAACACCACAACCATGTACTACTTCAACAAACAGACCAGAACGCACTCCCTGACATTGTGCAGGGAAGCTCTCCACGTCTGGACCCTCGTGCGCAGCCTTGAGGCAGCTCTCCTAGCCCTTCGTGTGACAGGAGCCTCCAGTCAGCTGGTGGACACCCTCAGCCAGGTGGGTGAGGCGTCTCAGAAGTGGTCTCTCCACCCAGAGGTAGTTCACAATCTGTTCTCACAGTGGGGCACCCCTCAGGTGGACCTGTTCACCTCCAGGGAGAACACATAGCTGAAGCTGTTTTGTGTCCACTTCCCTCAGCAGGGAACGCTGCAAGGGGATTTCTTCTGAAGGCCCTGGACCCCAGGCCTCTTCTATGCCTTCCCTCCACTTCCATTGATACACAAGGTGCTTCTCAAGGCCAGGAAGGACAAGGCAAGGTGATCCTGGTGGCTCCAGACTGGCCACACCAGTTCTGGTACTCCGATCTCCTCAACCTCCGCAGCAGGCTCCCAAGGCACCTTCCCCTATGCCTGGACCTGCTTTTCGTCAATCAGGGGAAGGTACTCCACCTGGACCTTCAATCCCTGCACCTGACAACCTGGTTCCTGAGCGGCTAGAGTTCCAGGCTTTGGGTCTCTCTGAAGCTGTCTTCACAGCTGTGGAGGGCATCTCGGAAGGAGTCGACCAGCAAGTGCTATGCCTTCAAATGGAAGAGATTCTCCATTTGGTGTCAGGGCAAGGGGTTTGACCCTTTGTCCTCTCCAGTGTCTAGCATTCTTGATCATCTTTGGTCCCTCTCTCAGTCAGGCCTTCGGTCAACAACCCTTAAGGTGCACCTGGCAGCCATCTCTGCTTACTGGGCGCGGGTAAGTGGCACAGGAGAAGGTGATCTGGTGCTTTTTTCAAGGGCCTTGACCACATTTCCTCTCTGGTGCATGAACCACCACCACCGTGGGACTTGTTGCTGGTTTTGGTAAAGCTCATGGGCAAGCCATTTGAACCAATGCACAGGTGTGACATGTCTCTCCTGTCGTGGAAGACCACCTTCTTGGTGGCCACCACGTCAGCCAGAAGGATCAGTGAACTCCAGGTGCTTTCAGTGGAGTCTCCTTACCTGGTATTCCACAAGGACAAGGCTGTCCTGCACCCCAACCCAAAGATCTTACTTCGAGATACAGCTCTTGCAGCAGGTTACACCACCATTAGGACTGAAGCCAACAGGCGTCAGGACCCCACAGAAATTTTCTAGCTAGCAGTATTCCGAGGGAACAGCCTCCAACGTCGGTCCCGCCCCCAACGTCAGGCGTAGTACATAAGGAGGCGGTCCCCCCATAATCCCCATTTCTTTTCCCGACATCGACATCGCAAGTATTGGCCTCTCAGTCCTTTTTCTAGTGTGTGACGACCTTTAGAGCTCGATGATTTCGTCTTCCTTCACGACTCTGCATTCAACTGATGTCCTCTCCAAATACTTCTCTGGAGGGTCACCAATCGAAGTGTGCCTGCAGCAAACAGATCCCCTTCAAGGATCCACACTCGGCCTGCGTGTGCTGCCTAGGCCCGGAACACGACACCAAGGCCTGCTCCTTCTGCCAGGGCTTCAACAGTCGCACCAGGATCCACAGCCAGAAGGCCCTTCAAGCGTTTCTCTTAGAGGAGAAACTGAAAACCATGGACAAGGAACCTTCCTCCAGGGGGGAGTCGTCGGGTAAAACCCACAAGCACCGGGAAAAACACCAGGAAAAGGAAAGGCCCAGGTCCCCTGCGAGGGCCTCGGGCTCCCGAAGCTCCGGTTTGCAATCGGACCGCTCTCCTTCCAGGGCTCAATCGCAGCCTCCCCCGGTTCAGGTCAGATCCTCCAGCGGCTCCTCTTCTCTACAGCCCCTGAAGACTTCCAGGCCGTCGGCATCTTCCACTCCATCTAAGGCCTCGTCGAAGTCTGGGGAGTGCCATAAATCTTCTTCCCGCCAGCGGGACTCCGCCAGGTCGGTTTCCCAGCCTCCGCGGGTCGGATCCGGTTCCTTGCAAGACCAAGGACCTGATGTCCTCAACAGACGTCCCGGCCCACCAGCGTTACCAAGCATCGCCCGATGCTCCCTAGGAACTAGGCGACACCAAAACACCCATCGCCGGCCAGGCGTTCGCCTCCGAGGGCGTCAGCCAGGGGACCGTCGGCTACCTCAGAAAAGATGACCGCACCACCGTCGCTGGCTGATGCCGGTCGGAAGGACTCATCGGAGGAGGATACCACACAGCCTGAGGACCAGGCGGGTGACACCGGAGACGCTGGGCTCCCACGGGAACCTTCCCCAGAGCAGGAGACCCCCGGGGACCCGACGCCCGACCCCGGTGACAGGCCACCGGCGCCAGGCCCATCGTCAGGCATGAACTTGACAGAGGTAAAGGAGCTCTTTACCTTCTGGTAGGACACCATCAGAAAAGATGTGGTCGCCACACGTCCTCCTCCGGCTCCGCCTCCTCCTACTCCTTCACCACCTACGCCCCCTCCTCCACCCAAGGGGCCTGTGGGACGGTCGCCAACCCCCAAGGAGCAAACACCACCTCCTCGGGGCAGATCTTCAGACAGGAGAAGACGTCCCTCCAAATCCACCTCAGGGTCACCCAGTCCCAAGAGACCCAGACAACACCGGTACACGCCGTCGGGGGAGGATTCTAGATCTGACACCTCAGGGTGCTCCAGATCTTCTTCTCTCATCAGCATTCCCTCTCTGGACCCACACGACCTACCTAGTTCTCCTCCGGATGATCCCTCTTTCGCGGAGATCATGAGGCACATCCAGGAGAATATGGGGTGGGATGCTGAAGAGCCCTACCCCGAGAGACAATGCCTTGCCCGCTACCTTCGGCAGAAAGACCCAAAGCCTGTGGTAGTGCCGCCCTTGGTGGATACCTTTGCGGACGTCACCAAGGCTGCCTGGAAGCGTCCGCATTCCACTCCAGCAGTGCCGAAGAAGGCTGACCGCCTATACAATGCCCCTAGGGAGGACCAGTATCTGGCGAACCATCCTCTGGCTGACTCCCTGGTCATCACTGCTTCGCATGACCAGTCGCAAAGACCTCAGCATTTGAGCACACAGCCACCGAACCAGGAATCCAAGCAGTTGGATGTCCTGGGTAGGCGCACGTACGTGGCTGCGACTTGCACCATCAGGTCACTGAATTGCCTCACCCACATGGTTCAATTCCAGAACGCACTGTGAGAACAGGGACAGGACCTGGTCGAGAAGATGCCGGATGGCAATCAAAAGGAGGAGCTTTTGAACCTCCTCTGCACGGGTTCGGATGTGGGGACCCAGGTGCTCAGAGCCACATATGATTCTGCGGACTCTTCAGCCAGAGCTGCAGCCTCAGGCGTGTGTCTACGGAGACACTCTTGGCTCTGTGTCTCCGGTTTTAACCCGGACGTCCAGAAGAACATCTTAGACATCCCTTACAACGGCAAGGTCCTGTTTGGTGAAGCCTTCGAGAAGGTAATCGCCAAACTTCAGGATGCAGGGAAGGCAGCCAGATCTGTACAGGCCATGTACAGGTCTCGGCCCAGTTCCTTTCATAGGAACCAGAGCCTCTTCCATGGCCGGCTACAAAGGCAACAGCCTCGTTCCGGCCAACAGCAGAGGGGAACTTTCACCCGCAAAACCCAGGCCAAGTCATCCCCAGGCAGAGGCCAACGATTTGCAAAGTCAGCACAGCCTGCTGGATCGAACGCTGCCACAGCATGACTCCTTCCCGGCCCCCGCCCCTCCTCAGGATCAACGGGAAAAGAAAGTCAGGGGTCGCATCGCACGCCATTTGCCAGGGTGGCAGTCGATCACCACCGACAGGTGGGTTGTGCAACTGGTCAAAAAAGGCCACTATATAGAATTTGTAGGCAGTCCACCCACAAGACCTCCCCTGCTTTCCCGATATTTGGGTCAGCATGCCCTACTCATACAGCAGGAGGTGCTCGTGCTTCTGGAAAAAGAAGCCTTAGAGCATGTTCTGAAGAACCAGCGAGGACTAGGGTACTATTCTCACTTCTTCCTGGTTCCAAAGAAAACAAGGGACCTCCGTCCAATACTGGACCTCAGCGACCTCAACCTGTCTGGCGTTTACAAACACTTCCGCATGGTGACCCTTCTGGGCCTAGTTCCCATGCTGAAGCGAGACGCTTTTTTGGCGTCTTTGGACATGCAGGACGCCTACCTGCATATTCCGATTGCTCAAGCGCACCGGAGGTTCCTGCGCTTCGAGTTTCAGAGCCGCCATTATCAGTTCTGAGCTCTTCCCTTCGGGCTGTCATCTGCACCTCGCGTATTTATGAAGTGCATGGCGGTCGTAGAGGCGTCTCTGAGGAGACAAGGCCACTACGTGTTCCCATACCTGGACGACTGGCTTCTCATGGCTCCCACCAGGAAGGCACTGATAATGGCCATTCACTGCACCCAGTCCCTTTTTCAATCACTGGGTATTCTCATCAACTATGAGAAGTCACTCCTGGTGCCGTCTCAGAAACTGCAGTTTATAGGAGCAGTTCTGGACACCGTCAGAGGGAAAGCTTTTCTTCCCTCGGACAGAGCGGAACACATCAGATCCCTCATCGGGGACTTGTCGGTGAAGAAGACCATCCCGGCCAGATTGGTCCTTCGCCTGCTCGGACACGTGACTGCAGCCATTGCAACAGTCCCGCTGGCACGTCTCCACATGCAGGTAACCCAGTGGATGCTAAGGGTGCAATGGGAGCAAAGGCAAGACCACCTGCAGCAGCCGATCCGAATCACGAATGCCGTAATTCGTGATTGGCAATGGTGGCTAAATCGGGGGAACCTCTCCACAGGGGTTCACAGCGCCGTCTCCGACTGTGACACTCTCCACAGACACCTCAGGGCTCGGGTGGAGAGCACATCTGAACGGTGTTCGGTCTCAGGGCCTGTGGACAGCCCAGGAGTCTCATCTCCACATCAACATTTTGGAAATGAGGGCAGTCCTTTACGCTCTGCAAGCCTTCCAGTCAGAGATTCCACCGGGTACACTCCTGTAACAATCAGACAATACCGCAGTGATATATTACCTCAACAAACAAGGAGGCACTCACTCCTACCCGCTTTGCAGGGAGGCCATGAGAGTGTGGGAGTGGATATTGCAACACGGCGCAAACCTAATTGCAGTACACGTCCCTGGAGTGGACAATACTGTCGCAGACAGTCTGAGTCGCTCTCAGGCCAGAGTGCACGAGTGGGAACTTCTACAGGAGGTGGCAGAGGATCTGTTTCACAGATGGGGCACTCCAGAGTTAGACCTTTTCGCGTCCCCATTCAACGCAAAACTGCCCAATTTTTGCTCGCTAGATCCAGGGCCTGGTGTTTTCTGGCGAGACTCGTTATCCCTCTCCTGGGCGGGCAGATTCCTCTATGCCTTCCCTCCTTTTCCATTGATCCAGAGAGTTCTCTTAAAACTTGGCAGGGAGCAAGTGACGCTCATTTCGATCGCGCCCTTCTGGCCCAGACAGATTTGGTTCCCTCTTCTGCACCAGCTATCCCTGGAACCTCCAGTTCCTTTGCCAATCAGCTCCCATTTATTGTCTCAAGAGGCAGGTTCAGTGGTCCACCCAGACTTACGTTCATTGAACCTGCACGCTTGGCTCCTAGAGACATAGCCATGATGCAGTACGGGGTCTCGCATGAAGTGGCAGACGTACTCTCTGCTGCCAGAAAACTGGCAACGTACGCCATGAAATGGCGTAGATTCTGTTTGTGGGCGCAAGCGCGCTGCTTTTCGCCGTTAGACTGTCCTGAAAAGCTGGTTCTGGACTACCTGCTTTCCCTCTTCCACTCCGGACTGGCTTACTCCTCGATTAAAGTGCTCCTTTGTGCAATTTCTGCTCACCATGCCCCAGTAGGCCATCTGACCGTGGCCCAACTGGCCACTACTCGTGCCTTCTTAAGGGGAGTCCTCCACCTTAGGCCTCCCATCAAAGATCCAATTCCTCCTTGGGACTCACTTTTCGTCCTGGAGCAGCTTACGCTGCCACCTTTTGAACCAGCCGTGGATTGCGAGCTACGTTTTCTCTCTTGGAAAACGTTATTTTTAGTTGCCGTTACTTCCGCTAGAAGTATCTCGGAATTGCATGCTCTTATGTGCAAAGAGCCTTATTTGGTTTTCCATCAGGACAGGGTATCCCTAAGGACAAACCCAAAGTTTTTGCCTAAGGTGGTTTCAGCCCTTCCCCTTAACCAGGATATTGATCTACCAGTGTATTTCCCAAGGTACACTAATCAAGGAGAAGCCCTTCCGCACACCCTTGACGTGCATCGGTGCCTCAAATACTATCTGACCAGAACCAAACAGCTCCAAAAGTCGGATCAACTTTTCGTCTCCTTTGCTCACAGGATGAAAGGAGCTCCTGTCTCCAAACAGTCACTCTCGAGGTGGCTCATCCAGTGCGTCACTTTCTGTTATGACAAGCACAATAAACCCTTACCGGGCGCAGTCAAGGGTCATTCCACAAGAGGGGTGGATACTTCGTTTGCAGCATTAAAGAACGTCTCCACCTCAGCTATTTGCGCTGCAGCTACTTGGAGCTCTGCGCATACCTTTATCAGGCATTACAGTCTGGATATTGCATCGAGGCGAAGAGCGGGGTTCGGTCTAGCCATCCTTCAGGGACTTCTGTCCTAGGCTCGAGTAATATTGAGATCTCTACCTTTCCTCCTCCCAGTGGCACATGATTGCCACTATTGCTTGGAAATCATTCCTAATGGTGTAACCTGCTGCAAGAGCTGTATCTCGAAGTAAGATAATACAGTTACGTAAGAACTTACCGTAACAGTAGATCTTCGAGAACAGCTCTTGCAGCAGGTACCTTCCCACCCAGCATCCCCCTTTTTGGAGGTAGGTCGTAGTTAAGAACCCATCTTATTGGATGGGACATTCCTATTCACTAGTTTTTGCCATCTGGTGGCGGATCCTCTGTCTCCTCTTCTGATGTCATCCAGCAGCAGGGAGTCTCCGGCGGGAGAACTGAGGATTATGGAGGGACCGCCTCCTTATGTACCATGCCTGACGGGGGCAGGACCAACGTCGTAGGCGGTCCCCGCTGAAGACTGCTAGCTAGAAAATTTCTGTGGGGTCCTGACGCCTGCCGGCTTCAGTCCTAATGGTGGTGTAACCTGCTGCAAGAGCTGTTCTTGAAGATCTACTATTACGGTAAGTTCTTACGTAACTGTACTTTCCTCCCGAAGGTTGTGTCTGAGTCTCACCATAACCAGGTGATTAATTTCCCAGTGTACTTCACCAGTCACACCTTGGATGCCGAGCACAGGCTCCATACTCTGGACCTCAGGCGAGCACTTGCTTATTACGAAGAGTGCACGGCAGGAGTTCGGGGAGAGTTTCACCAGCTGTTTGTCACCTACGCTGAAGCCGCACCTGGCAGACTGGCAGCCAAGCGGATGACTGGCAGGTGGATTGTATCCTGCATTGATCTCTGCTATAGGTTGAGGGGTAGGGAGCCTCCCGTAGGGCTTAGGGCTCATTCCATCTGCCATGCCGCTTCCTTGGTAGCTGCTTCCAGGGACGTCCTTATCCAGGAAATCTGCAGGGCTGCTACGTGGAAGTGAGCACACACCTTCATTTTCCATTACCACATCGACCTTGAGTCATGCCATGATGCTGACTTTGGGGCCTCAGTTCTCCAATCTCTGTTTCCTAAATAGGGGGTGTGCACCTTGCCTCCCTCCTCCCGGGAACCTGCTAGGAGTCTGCCAGTTAGTATGGATAGAACATCATATCCACAACCCTAGAAAAACAGGTTACTCACCTGTAACAGTAGTTCTAGGACTGGTAAATGATGTTCATCCACACGAACCCACCCCACCTCCCCTGGCTTTGGCGTACACACTCTGCTTCCAGCGGGCAAAATCTGACTTTATGAGGCGGAGCCGAAGGAATTACCACCCGGGTGGCTGGGAGGAGCCAGCTTGAAGACTTTACAGCACATCTTAAACGGAAAGGACACTGCCAGTTAGTGTGGATGAACATCATATACCACTCCTAGAACTACTGTTACAGGTGAGTAACCCTTTTTTTTTTTTTGCCCTTACTTTCCCAGCCACCTCATTTTTGTGTTGCTTGCACGCATGTGCAAGAGACATAGTGCCATCATCCGAGTTTTCGGAGGTGTGGTACCCGTCTTCCAATGCAGTCAGTGTGTTTGCAGGCGCGGCCCCAGTTCTCCAATCACTGCTGCAGCTGTCTATGACAGCAGTTGAAAATGCAGTGGTCGTACAGTTGAAAGGGAGAGCTCCACTTCAGTGAGAAGAGCTCCCCCCTCCACACGCGCACGCACGCATACTGCCTGCTCATGCGCCTTCCACCTCCCCCCCCCCACACTGTACGGCCAACGGGGAGCCCAACCCCCGCCTGCCTACTCACTCCCCCAAAGCATCCAGGTGCCATGCTGGGGAGCCCACCCCAGCATGGCAAATGTTTTATGGCCAATGGGGTGCCTAATCCCCGCCGGCTGCATGCCCCCCATAGCATCCAGGTGCCACGCTGGGGCCCACCCCAACATAGCAAAATGATGTTTATGGCTGACGGGTGCCCAATCCCGTTGGCTCCTGCCCCCCCAACAGCTTTCAGCTGCCACGCTAGAGCCCATCCCAGCTGCAAACGCCCTCATCGTCTTAAGAAAAATCTGTAAATAACAAAACTGTCCTCGGGCTTCTCCTGGCCCTCCCACAACCGCATCCACCACTGCTCACCCCTGCCTCCCCCACGCCTCCCCCCATACTTACCTCTGGACCTCGGCGCGCCGATCTTCGGTGGACCAGGAACAGGTTTGCACTCTTCAAAGCCGACCGCGAACTGAGGAAATGCCAGTAAGCTGTATAATGGGATAGATAGGGTTTTTTCAACTTTGCTGCATATCTCGGGCATTTTTTGGAATTTTGACACCAAATTTTCAACATGGGGGTTTTGGGACCCCTTCTCATGAATTCTGTCACTGTCATGGCGTTAATCGGGCCCAAAGGATGATTTCATGGTCACTGCGCAAAACCACCTTTCAGGACCGATTAACGAAACAACAGTGCCAGTGTTGATAAGGTGGGCTCTCAAAAAGCCTGTGTTGCAAATTTGATGAAAAAATTCCTAAACATGACTGTTTTACTAGCGTGCATTGCACAGTTCCTACGCACACTCGCAAGTTTGCAAATTTTTAATATTTGCACTCCGGATTTTCAACATTGCCATTTTACCACATCTTCTTATGAGCAGTACAGCTGTCATTTTTCACATCTCGCCCAAAATGTGTTTCCGCACATGTAGAGCACAATGGCACAGTCGGTGTGCAAAATCAATGTGCGGGACAGATTAAGAAAATCAGTTGCACTGTTCATGAGCAGAAGTGTTAAAATGGCTATGCTAAAAATTTGGTGAAAAAATTCCCAAAAATGACTGTTTTACGAGCATTTGTTCCACTGATCCTACGCACGCTCGTAAGTTCGTGAATTTTCAATATTTGCACTCCAGATTTTCAACATTGCCAGTTTACCACACCTCCTTATGAGCTGTACAGCTGTCATTTTTCACATCTCGCCCAAAACATTTTTCCACCCATGTAGCACACAGTGGGCGCAGTCGATGTGCGAAATCAATGTATGGGACACATTAAGAAAATCACAGTGACACTGTTCATGAGCAGAGGTCTTAAAATGGCTATTTTGAAAATTTGGTGAAAAATTTCCTAAAAATGACTGTTTTACGAGCGTGCGTTGCGCAGTTCCTACGCACGCTCTTAAGTTTGCAAATTTTTAATATTTGCACTCCAGATTTTAAACATTGCCATTTTACTTTATGAGCAGTACAGCTGTCATTTTTCACATGTCGCCAAAAATGTGTTTCCATGCATGTAGCCCACAATGGCGTATTTGGTGTGCGCAGTCGATGTTTGGGACAGATTAAGAAAATCACAGTGACACTGTTCGTGAGCAGAGGTCTTAAAATGGCTATGTTGAAAATTTGGAGAAAAAAATTCCCTTCAGATGTTCTGCAGTGTTACTAATGAAGACATTGAACAGGACTGGCCCCAGCACCGATCCCTGCAGCACCCCACTCCCTAGACTGCACCACATTTACCACCACTCTCTGCCTCCTGTCTGTTAGCCAGTTTCTAACCCAATTTACCACCCTTTCCCCCATGCCCAGCCTACCCAGCTAATCAGCCTCCTATGTGGGATGGTGTCAAAGGCTTTGCTGAAATCAAGGTAAGCGTTGTCCACTGCCCCACCCTGATTCACTTCCTTTGTCACCCAGTCAAACAAATCAACCAGATTTGTCTGACATGATGTCCCCAATGTGAATCCATGTTGTCTATGGTCCTGGGCTCCGATGGCTTCTACATGCCCCACTATCCTTTCTTTAAGCAATGTCTCCATGATCTTCCCCACTACTGAGGTGAGGCTGAACGGCCTATTGTTCCCTGCCTCCTCCCTGCTGCCGGACCTCTGTAGAGGGACCACATGTGCCCTTCTCAAGTTCACTTATGTTGAATGACTCAGTGGACATGGCTGCCAGAGGTACTGCTATCTCCCTTCGCAGTTCTCTTAATATCCTTAAGCGTATGCCATCTGGTTCCATCGCTTTGTCCACCTTCACTTTAGTGAGCTCCTGCAGGACTCTTTTGCCTTTGAATGGACTATTGTCCATCTCTTCACCCCCTTGGCAACTGCTGTACTGTTGTGGCCCTTGCCCTTCCCACTCTTCTGTGAATACTGAACGGAAAGACACAGTGCATGTCTTGGGAGGAAGGCATGGAACTATCACTTCCAAATACCTAAACAGCACATACAAGCAAACAACATTCGGCATTGACAAATGCTTGTTTAGAATCATAATGGTCTCTTTCTCTTCTTGCTTTTGTTTACTTGCCTGATGCAGAGGTTTGTTGCCCTCACCATCCCCGCTTTTAGTTTTTGCCCACTGTTCCGCCACTCCCCCTACCAGGGCATCCCTGAGGCATTTCCCCATCTGTAAAATTGGCTCTCCTGAAGTACAGGACCCTCGCCTTTGTGTGGTTTGCTTCTGCCAGAGTTCTTATATTGAACCACACCGTACAGTGATCACTGGTCCTCAGGCGACCACCTACCGTGATGTCTGCAACACTGTCCCTGTTAGTGAGTACAAAGTCCAATATTGCTCCCTTGCAAGTGAGCTTCTTTACTAGTTGCCTGAGGAACATCCCCTACAGGGAGTCCAAGATGTCCCTGCTGATAGACGAAGCTGCAGCTAGGATGCTCCAATCTACATCTGACGGACTGAAGTCCCCCAACAGCAGCACCTCCCCCTTATTTGCCATCTTTTGGATGGCTTCCACCAGGTCCTTATCCATCCCCCCCCCCCCCGTGCTGGAGGTCTGTAGCTCACACCAGTACGAATAGCAGCTCCATTCCCCATCTCTAGGGTGACCCACAGTACCTCCATCCCTCCCTCTGTGGCTTTTATGCTATCCCTCACATAGAGTCGCTCCTCCCACTTTCTTACCCACTCTATCCTTCCTGAACAAAGTATAGCTTGGTATGGCTATGTCCCAATCATGGCTCTCATTGCACCATGACTTGATGATGGCAACAATGTTCTGGTCAACCTATACCGAAATGGCCACTAGTTCCAGGATTTTATTTCCTAGACTTCAAGCATTTGCACACGTCAGCTTCCACGTTCTGCTATCACCCTGCTTGTCAGCTTCCCTTCCTTTTCCCTTTAGCCTTCTCTTCTTACCCCCTCTGCTCTCATTACTATATCTCTTCCTTTCTACCATTTTTTTCTTGTTATCCAGTACCCTTGTTGATTTGTCTCCCTTTGGGTTCTCCCTACTGACTACTTCAGCTTAAGACCATGTTAATACATTTTTATTTTAGCTATCAATTTGTGCTCCTTGTTGCTATGGCCCTACCTCTGGAAGGAGCCCCCAGTCCCGTCCCCCCGCATCCACCAGCCGGCGCTGACCCTTACCCTCAGGGCTTACCCCCCAGTGGGGCTGGCTAGTCTCCCCAATCCCGCTGAAGACTGGATCCAGTGTGGCCAGTGTCATGGCTAGCTGGGAGCGGGACCTGCCAGGCGTCCTCTGCCATCCACCACAGCAACCTTTTCTCCTCCACTTTCGGCAATGGAGCATGCAATGATGCCAACAGTGGCAGCGTGCACATTCCTCCAGGTATCTACCCCATCTCCACCCACATCTACAGCATCAGTGTGCTGCCCCCCCAGCCTCCTCTAGGGGCCAGGCGTACGCCGATCACTGGCAGCCCCCCTCTCCAGAGAAGGATAGCAGTCCTTGGGATGCTTGATCCTTCTCCTCCCTTGCCGACCCCCAGTGGCCCGCGCTCTTTCCTGAACATGGGTTTCTGGCATGGCATGAGGTGTGGCGTCTAGCGCATCAACCCTGAGTGCCACTGGGCTGGCCACCATGTTAAGTAGATTTGCTGACCAGCAGGCAAGGGAGTGGAGCAAATACCTACCCCATCTCTTATTTTTTTATATAGAGAAGTCCCCCAGGAATCCACAGGGTTCTCACCCTTTGAGCTTTTTTTTTGGCCATAGGGTAAGGGGCCTCCTTGATATGGTAAGGGATGAATGGGAGGGTGTGTTTGCTTCCCAAGGGGAATCTGCTGTGGAGTATGTCCTGAATTTCAGGTCACAGCTCAAGGAACTCATGGGGGTTTGCCCAGGAGCACCTAGCCGCTGCACAACAGAGTCAAAAGACATGGTACGACTGTGGGGCCAGAGCACAGACTACGAAGTCGGGCAACAGGTGATGGTGCTCATCCCCATCCAGCAGAACAAATTACAGCAGGTTTCAGAGGCACCTTACTGGGTGGTCAGGAGGGTGAATGATGTTAATTACATGGTGGAGCTACCAGACAGGAGGAACAAAAAGCAAGTTTACCACAAAACCATGAAAAAACCCTACCATGAAAGGGACAAGATGGTCCTGCTGTGTGCAGTTATCCGGAGGAGGAGGAGGAGGCAAAAGCAGACTTGGTGGTGGATCTCCTGGGACAGGTTAAGGAAGAAGCCTCCATGGATGTGATCACACTCTCAGAGCAGCTGACACCATCTCATGCTTCTGAAATGCATGGGGTGCTGTGTACATTTGGAGAAACGTTCACAGGGAAACCGGGATATACCACACTGGCACAGTACCATGTGAATACAGGGTCCCAAGCCCACTGAGACAACCACACTAGAAAGTCCCAGAAGGAGTAAGAGATGTTAGAGAGAGATCAAGGAGATGTTGGCTCTCTGGGTGATCCAGGAGTCCAGTAGTCCCTGGGTCTACCCAGTGGTACTGATCCCCAAAATGGACAGGACCATGAGCTTCTGCATCAACTACCACAAGCTCATCAGCTGCACAGTCGGATGCATACCCCATGCCCAGGATGGATGAGGTTCTAGAGAGGTTAGTGGGAACCCTTTACCTCTTCACCACAGGCCTAACAAAGAGTTATTGGCAGGTGTCCCTGACCCCGAAGCCAGAAAGAGGTCAGCCTTCATCACCCCATTTGGATTATTCGAGTTCAAGGTAATGCCATTTGGGATGAAGAATGTGCACTCACCTTTTTTTTTTTTTGAAACTTAGATTTTATTTCAATATACATATATATCAGTACAAACAATAAATGGTACCGCACAAAATAAACAATTGATATGATACAAGTGTGATATTAACATCGCAGGGACGGAAATAGTGGGTGCTCCTGTCTTAATACTGATTTCTATAGTAAAGATTCCCATGGAGGAATCTGTTCCAGTAAAATTACACTCAGTTCAATCATAATTATTAATAAGAACAATTTTAAACATTTTTAGTAAAAGAAAAAAAGAGAACATTTAAAACAAACCCAATGTGTACGGTGTGTCTGTGTGCAGATTGACAGAAGGTGGGGAGGGTTAATCCTCCAGTGGTCTAGTGGATTTAAAGTGTAATATGTAGTGTAGGTAAGAAAGGAAAGAGGGTAATAATCCCTCTCCATAGGGCTACTAGAATAGTGCTAAAACACAGTTAACCCTTTGGTTCTGGCAAGTCTAGCCTGTGGACTCCATCAGATGCCAAGGACGCCAAAGCTCCAAAAATTTCTCTGGTCAGTCTGAGAGTAGCCGTGATTTCAATCAATCAAAATCTTTATTTATTCAGGCGAACATCATTGAGCATAGCTCATTTACAAGATGGACCTGAGTGGTCATAACAATATAAGGTTACAAATTTTACACAAAAACATGGTACTGAATGAACATAAATACAAAGATTTATGAATGAGACAGGTATACAAATATTTACATATATACAAGGCAAAATGACATTGGACCTAGATCATATTAAAAGGAAAGAAACAAACAGTATTGTAGGGATAAAGCTAGGTAATGGGACTTGGGGGGCATTTTTGTACTAAGTAGGTCGGAGAACAAGCTTAGAAGAACAATAAAGAAATAGGGGGTAGTATAAAAGGGTAGGGGAAGGAGGGGTGTGAGAGGACTAGGCCTTATGGAAGCAATTGCATGATTCTGGGAATAGACTAGTGTACAGTTTTTGAAGGATGTTAAAGGAATGAGGGTATCCAATTTCAAGGTCTTTTGAAGAGAATTCCAGATAAGTGCTAGGGAGTAGCTGATTGCAGCCCTTCCATACCGGGTGCAGGTGATAGGAAACCAAGCAACACGGAAACAAACGAAAACTTTATACTAGATGTTACAAAAGAAAAAGCCCCCATCTCATATATATATTCCTCTTGTTAAGACTACCCAAGTCCCTAACATTTAAGGAAAAACAGAAGGTAGAGGTCTTTAGAGAATTTGAAAATGTATAATCAGTAAATGAATAAATCTGGACATTTGTTGGTGTAATAGGATCAATGGTATACATTAAACCTTGATCAAACAAGATTAATCCAATGCAACAGCACATCATAAATATCCTTAAGCCCCACATGTTAACTAACCAATCAATAAACAAATGACCTATAGAAATACTTGCATATATTATCTAATATACAAAACAGTGCATAAATTACATGCAGTCTCCCTCCGCTGACTCCGATAGTGACTCCACCACTCCTGTGTACTTCCACCACGTATGCTAGTGTCAGCCTCCATGATAAAGCAACTAAAGATGTTACAAATATATAGGGAGTCTAATTAAGAGTCTCCGCCAATCAGCTGTTCTGCCACACCTCCCGCCTGTAGCCCTCGGCCACCTAAAACCGGAACAGATACAGTCAAAGCGGGCACACTGTTTAAGCCGAGAAATCAGGGTACAAAGAACTGAAGTGGGACAGGATAGTTGTGTTCCAGGACAGTAGCTGCTGCTTGTTGTTTTCACAGGGTTCTTGGATTTTACTTGGTAGAAGTTAGTTCTTTTCTTTCTTACGCCTATAAGGGGCTAGCAGGGTATTATTTGGGGGCTGCTGGAAGTTTGAAAACAGGGTTTGGTGGCTGTAAGTGGGCTCATTTGTGGTTGTTTCACTGTGTAACAGGCTGCGCTGGTGGAGCTATTTCTTCTGATTTAAAACCTATTTGGTGGGATTTGCTTGACCTGGTTCTTTAGCTGCTGGGCGGAGGGGAGACACAGGTGCAGTACACTCTCTCTAAGGTCAGGTGTCTGCCCAAACCCGCCTCCCCACCCTCTCTTCCCAGAATTCGCTAATTTATAGGGAAACACCTGCCCTGCAATTTGAGGAAAAGGCTGCAGGTGCAGCTCTGTAGTTCTAGCCACTGGGGTTGGATTTCAAGGCTGGGAGAGAGGAGCTTAGGGAGTTGTTCATTTCCCATAAGTTTAATGTGTTGTACTGCACCTAGTAACAGGGTTACTGGTGTACAGTGGGACTGTCTCTAAGATTAGTGGGTGACCTGATTAGGCAGTAGGGTGTATCTTGGATTGAGGGGAACCTGGTGGCTCACCCAAGGAAACCTATTTGGAAGGATGGAACACACGCCATTAGGGCCGGCATCTTTGGGAGGGTGGTGGGGTGCACAGGGTGTGGAGCAGCCCATGATACTGGACTGGCTTGAAGTTCTGGTGGTTGCCCAGTGCGCACCAAGCTGGGCACAGCTTAGGGAGGAGGTTGCGGGATTAGAGACAGCTGGTGGAAGGGGGGGAGGTATGGTTGGGGTTGGGTGGGATCTCCACGGGTTGCACCAAGCACTGGGAAGCGGGGCATAGGGAAAGGAGTGCAGGAGAATACTCAGGGTCACATAGAGACCCTGGCAGAGGGGGTCCAAAAGGACACTACCAAGGAAGCAGGCAGGTAACTGGGGACCCTCACAAAGAAGGGACGGAGGGACAACATTCTCAGGGAAGTAGGCAGATGGCCAGGGCTGGACAGAAGGAAGCAAGGTGGGGAGGTGGATCAGACTTACACTCAGTAACACTTCAAATCTTTCTTCTGCTTGAGGATGAGGGGGTGATATAGCCCACAGGGGTGGTTAGAGATGGAAAGGGAGTGGGGGGCAGGAGGCAGGGGCCAGATAGCAGGAAGAACGGGAGGGACCTGGAATGCAGGAAAATGGGGGGAGCAGTGAATCAGAGCAGGAGGGGCAGGGGGAAGAGGGAGGAAAGCGCAAGGAGAAGGACCAGTTGGGAGGAAAGGTAAAGGAGAAGGACAAGAAGTACAAGGAGGATTCAGTAAAGGGAGCTGAGGGTTTAGGCCAAGGGAGCACAACAAGCAAGGAGGGACTAAATGGAGACAGGAAGGAAGGGAGGACGAGCTAGGCTAGTTTAGCAAATGGGGGAGAAGGACCAGTCGTGAGCAGTGAGGGGGGAATTAGCAAGGTACAGAAGGATACTCAGGAGGAGGAGAAGAGGCATAGGATTGGAGGGAGGGGGTGACCATGGTAAATAAGGAGGGGGTGGATGTGGCACCCAGATAGGGGAGGAACAAGGAGCGCTCTGGGAGGGGCTGGTAGAAAGGATGAGGGACATGGAAGCGGGGAATGGAGGAAAAGGAGCTGTCAGAGTGCTCCTGTTGGGGATTCTATGATCGGGGTATCAAATGGGATAGGAGGAGAAGCCTGGCCAGTTAGAACAAGATGCTTCCCTGGACTAACGGTGCACAGGGCTAAGCACGAGGTATATCAGCTGGCAAAGGATTGTGGGGGTTCCCCGGACATACTGGTCCACCTGGGTACAAATGACATTGAGGGAAATAGCGAGCTAGAGATACAGGCAAGATTCAGGGAGCTTGCTAGGGTCTGTCATGACATAGGATGCACAGTTTCCTTCTCAGAAACCCTGCCGGTGCCAAGGGCTAGTGGGGAACACAAAAGGAAGATTAGGGAGATAAACAAGTGGCTCAGGGAGTGGTGTGAGGCCAGAGGGTATGGGTCGATGGGGGATTGGGGGGAGACCTGGGAGGATAAGGAGCTGTATGCTAGAGATAGACTCCATCTCAATTTAGAGGGGAGGGGAATCCTTAAGTTAAAAATAGAGGGGTTCATTGGTGAAAAGTGGGGTTTAAACTTGTGAAGGGGGAGGGATGGGAGAAAAAGGCTGTCAGGGGGTGCCGATAAAGGAGGACTCTGTCTCCACCCCTGAGAGCTGAAGGATTGCGGGAAAGGCCGACTGTGAAAGAAGTGCAGACCAGGGAAAACAGAATCCCCATGGGAACGACGCAGGAAGGGAATGGAACTATAGGGAAAGGGTGGAAGGTAGTCCTGCTAAATGCCAGGAGCTTGGGCAATAAAATGCCTGAGCTCCAGGCGATGCTAACTGAGGGAGCAGTGGATGTGGCAGCGGTCACTGAGACTTGGGCCACTGCAGGACACAACTGGGACCTGAACCTGGAGGGTTACACTATGTTCAGGAAGGACAGGGGGGAGGGAAGGGGAGGAGGGGTAGCAATGATAGTCAAAAACTGCATTGGCATAGGGGGAGTAGAGGAGGCGGAGGGAACCGTGGGACGATTTGGGATCTTGATAACAAGGGGCAAGAGAGTAAAAATAGGAGTGGTGTATAGACCCCCTGCCCTGGCGGAGCAGCTGGAGGAGAGTCTGGTGGCAGATGTTGGGAGACACTGCAGGCTGGGCAGAGGAACGGTGGTGGTGTTGGGGGACTTAAACATGCCAGGAACAGACTGGGAGACTGACATCCTCTGTGACCAGGGAACAGAGGTTGTTGGATGTCCTTCAAGACACGTTCCTAACTCAACAGGTGAGGGAACCGACCAGGGAGGCACGGGTACTGGATGTGATCCTGGCAGACAGTGACCAGATTGGGGGCCTAGAGGTAAGGGACCCATTGGCGGGGAGTGACCATGCCACGGTCTGGTTCTGCCTGGACCTAGGAGGGTAGAAGGCTGCACAAAGACAGAAGTAACCGACTTCAGGGGGGCGGATTTTAAGGAAATGGGAAGGATCCTTAAGGAGCATTTGGATGGGATTGGATCAGACATGGACGCTGATAGTAGGTGGAAATCATCAGGAGAGGTGCAGGATGCTACCAGCACCTGTGCAAGAGTAGCATTAAAATGCGGTAGGTTCCAAAACTCCTGCTGGTGGACCAGGAGGTCCAGGAGGTGGTGCAGGGAAAGAAGGCAGCCTATAAGCAATTGAAGTGCTCAAGGAGTGAAAGGGATCGAGGGGAGTAGGAGCTGATGGCTAGAAGGGCCACTAGGGTGGTGAGGGCGGCTAAGGCAAGGAAGGAGCAGAACCTGGCCAGGGAAATTAGGAGAGGGAACAAGGGGTTCTTTAGATACATTGGGGAAAAACAAAGGGTGATGGGGCAGATTAGCAGGATTAAATCAGGGGAGAGATGGGCACAAGACCCGGGGGAGCAGGCTGAGGTACTAAATGAGTACTTCACCTCAGTTTTCACCAAGGAAAATTGGGGTGCTGCATCATACATGGGAGGAGACAGAGATACTGAGGAGGGGGACCCTCACCGACGGGTCTGGGAGAGGGGAGGCATCACTGGCAGGAGGGGGAGGGCTAAGCAGGGAGAAGAGGTACCGGAAGTGGAAATCACAGCAGAGAGAGTGAGGGAAGCCCGCCTCCCTTAAGACTGAGAAAGCACCGGCCCGATAAATTACATCCCAGAGTGCTGAAGGAACTTATGGATGTCCTGCGTAAAACCCTGGCGGAGCTTTTCACCATCTCTCTGAGGACAGGGTGGGTGCCCCAGGACTGGAAGGTGGCGCATATAGTGCCTATCCAAGGGGATCAAGGGAGGTGGAGAGGGAACTACAGGCCTGTCAGCCTGACACCGGGTGGTGGGCAAGGTGATGGAGGGCATTGTCAAGGAGAGGCTGGGGGACCTGGATAAGTCAGGGTGCCTGGACGATAGACAGCATGGATTCATCCGGAAATCGTGTCAGACAAACCTGTTGGAGTGCTATGACTGGGTGACGATTGCCTTGGACCTGCAGACCAGTGGATGTCCTCTTCTGGACTTCAGCAAGGCATTTGACTTGTTCCTCACGTGGGCCTGTTGGATAAGCTGGGAGAAATGGGGTGGGGAACCAGATGATCAGATGGATAGGCAATTGGCTCAGGACCTGGACCCAGAGGGTCGTAGTTGGCGAGATAGTCTCATCCCCAAGGAGGGTCATTAGTGGGGTCCCACGGGATCAGTCTCTGGGCCCCTTCTGTTCAACGCCACGTCTCTGACATGGAACAGGAATCAGGAGTGAGATGAGTCTCTCTGCGGATGACTCAAACTGGGGGCGGTGGTGGATGGGGAGGAGGGGAGGGTGGCCCTACAGGGGATCTGGAGGCTCTGGAAAGATGGTCTAGAAAGTGGAAGCTGAGGTTCAATGCAGGGAAATGCAAGGTACTCCACCTGGGGGCCAGAAACCCGGGCCAAGTGTACACCCTGGGGGGGAATGCTACAAGTCTCGATGGCTGAGAGGGATCTGGGGTGGTGGTGGATGTCAAGATGAACAACTCTGAGACTTGTAGGAGGGCAGCAGCCAAGGCCAACAGGATGCTGGGATGCATCGCTAGGGGGATCACCTCCAGAAGGAGGGAAGTGATACTCCCTCTGTAACTGCTTGGTGAGGCCGCACCTTGAGTACTGCGTGCAGTTTTGGAGGCCACACTTAAAGAGGGACATTAACCTCCTGGAGAGGGTCCAGAGGAGGGCAACCAAAATGATTTGGGGCTTGGGGGACAGGACCTATGAGGAGAGGCTCGAAGAGCTAAATATGTACATTGGAAGAGAGAAGGACCGGGGACATGATAGAGGTCTTCAGGTACATGAAGATGGTCAATAGGGAGGAACAGTCAGGGTGCTTCGAAGGAAGGAGGAGGGCACTCAGAGGGCATGGGTGGAAGCTGGAGGGGAAGATTCAGGGAGAAAGGAGGAGGTGCTACTTCACTGAGAGGGTGGTGGAGCCATGGAATGCGCTGCCTAGGGGGCTGGTGGAGGCAGAGACAGTGGAGGGGTTCAGGAGGGGGTGGGACAGGTACAGGGGAAGGGTTCTGGAAGCAAAATCCAATGCAGCAAGAATATCCGGAACTGGGAAGGGAGAAGCCAGAGAAGGAGAGGGGGGCAGCAAGGTCAGCACCCAGGGTGGGGGCTAACCAAACGAGCAGACACGAAAGACCGTTAGGCCTATTCTGCTGGCATTTTAGTATGTTAGTAAAGTTTCACAGTGGATAGGTGTAGCAGGAGACTCCACAATTAACTGCAGGCACGAAACAAAGCACAAAGTGCAGCTTCTTGTTGATTATTATAGCAGCACCTTCAGATGTAATTCAGGCAGTGTAGAAGTCAAAGTGCTTTTAAAGTGCATTCTCCGCCCCTCAATCAGCTGTTCTGCCACAATCTCCCACCCGGTAGCCCCCTCACTTACCGAAACTGGGAACAGATGATAACAGTCAAAGCGGCACACTGCTTGCCAAGAAATCAGGGCACAAAGTCTCACAGTGGATAGATGTAGCAGCAGACGACACAATTAACTGCAGGCACGAAACAAAGCACAAAGTGCAGCGTCTTGTTGATGATTACAGCAGCACCTTCAGATGTAATTCAGTTAAGTGGGTTGGAAGTTGGTTGAGGGACAGACATCAGAGAGTGGTTGTAGGGCATATACCATCGCAACGGCGACTCCTTTATGGTGCGGACTCAAAACAGTGCCAGATTATGGTGACTGACACAATCGGTGAACTCTCTGTACCCCCCATCCGCTAGGTCCACCCCCCCGGAGTTGGTATATTTAGTAAGGGGGGGTGCAGGGGCACAGCCCTCTGCAAACAGAGAGTTTGCTGATTGTGTCAGTCATAATTCATAATGTTTTGACTCCATCTATAAAGGTGTCGCTTGTTGTGCCTGGAACCACTGTGGGAGGGGAGCTCTCAACTCCCAGAGTGGTGGTGTGCCCACCCCAGGCAACCCTGCAGGGGATGCCTTCTCAATGCCCTGGACCCCGAGCCTCCTCTGTGCCTTCTCTCCCTTTCTGCTGATCAAAGCTAGGAGGGACAAGGCATGGATGATCCTGGTGGCTCTGGACTGGCCCCACCATTTCTGGTACCCTGATCTCCTCAGCAGCAAGCTTCCATGGTGTTTTCCTCTATGCTCAGACTTGCTCTCTTACAGTCAGGGGAAGGTACACCATCTGGACTTTCAATCTCTGCACCTGACAGCCTGGTTCCTGAGTGGCTAGAGTTCCAGGCTTTCGGTCTCTCCGATGATGTCCTCACCATGGTCGAGGCTTCTCAGAAGGAGTTGACCCAAAAATGCTATGCCTTCAAATGTAAGAGGTTCTCCATTTGGTGCCAGGGCAAGGGGCTCAACCCCTTATGTTGCCCCATGGATAGCATTCTCAACTACCTTTGGTCCCTCTCTCAGTCAGACCTTCAGTCAACGACCCTTGAGGTGCACCTGACAGCCATCTTGGCATTCCAGGCATTGGCTGGTATGCCATTGGTGGCGCAAGAAACATTGGTCTGGGGCTTTTTCAAAGGTCTTCACCACATTTTCCCTTCAGTGCATGAACCACCACCACCTTGGGACTTGTTGCTGGTGCTGGCAAAGCTCATGGGCAAGCCATTCGAACCAATACACAGGTGTGAGATGTCTCACCTGTCGTGGAAGACCGCCTTTCTGTTGGTTATCACGTCAGCCAGAAGAATCAACAAGCTCCAGGCACTCTCAGTGGAGTCTCCTTACCTGGTCTTCCATAGGGACATGGTTGTCCTTCGACCCAACCCGAAGTTCCTCCCAAAGGTTGTGTCTGAGTTTCACCTTAATCAGGTGATGCATCTCCCGGCGTTCTTCACCAATCACACCACGGAGGCCGATCACAGGCTCCATACTTTACATCTGTGGCAAATGCTCGCCTACTATAAGGAGCGCATGGCTGGAGTTTGTGGAGAGGGTCACCAGCTATTTGTCACCTAGGCTGAAGCTGCACCTGGCAGACTGGCAGCTAAGTGGACGATTGGCAGGTGGATTGTAACCTGCATCGACCTCTGCTATAGGTTGGTGGGTAGGGAGCCTCCCATAGGACTAAGGGCTCATTCCACCCATCATACCGCTGCCTTCCAGGGATGTCTCTATCCAGGAAATCTGCAGGGTTGCTGCCTGGAAGTCAGCACACACCTTCATTTCCCACTACCACATCGACCGTGAGTCATGCTGGGATGCTGGATTTGGGACCTCAGATTTCTAATCTCTTTTCCCTAAGTAAGGGTGTGTGTCTTGCCCCCTCCTCCCAGAGAACTGCTAGGAGTCTGCCAGAAGTGTGGATAAGTAGACTATATCCACATCCCTATAAAAACAGGTTACTCGCATGTAACAGTAGTTCTGGGAGTGGTAGATGGTGTACATCCACACTGACCCACCCAACCTCCCCTGGCAGATGGCACACTGATCTGGCTTCCAGCAGGTAAGATCTGACATCATGGGGCAGTGTCGAGGGAGTTACCATCTGGGTGGGAGGAGCCAGCTTGAAGATGTTCCAGCAAGGCTTAAAGGGAAAGGAACACTGCTAGAAGTGTGAATGTACACCATATACCACTCCTAGAACTATTGTTACAGGTGCGTGGCTCCATTTACTGTAAAAGTGCAGCCCTGTTACATCAAATAGAACCACACACGGTCCGCCATATTCCTGGTTCGCGGACTTTACAAAATAAAAATAAAGTAAGTGGCTGCGAGGGGGAAAAGGGGATTTTCTGTATAAAAAGCTTAATCAGGGGCAGGGAGGTCAGTATTTACACAGTTCTCCTTCAAGAAATGTACAGTAAGAAACTAAATCCCACGAATGCTGAGTTCCGGTCTGCAGCACAGGATTAGCATATTGAGGCACACTATTGACAGCAGGTTCGTCCAATCCCCTGCCACCCTTGGAGGCATTCAGCCAGTCAGATGTGAGGGGGTGTTTTCATCTTTTAAGGCGGAAAAGGGCACGTCCCCAAGTATATAAGTTCAAGTTCAGAATCACCTTAAAGATCTGAATTTTTTTGTGAGCCAGTCGGCCACCCAGGTAAGAGGCATTTTTTTCTACATTAGCAGGGGATTGAGTGAAAAACTGAAAATAATTTACACCTTCACTAATAATTACATTCCATCCTCTCACTAGATAAAAAAAAAATCTACGTGTAGGTGTTGATTAAGCAATATACAGCATATATGTATGTATGTGTGTGTGTATATATATGTATATATATATATATATATATAAATATAGATAATTTCATTGAAATGTATTACCCATTTGACAGAGTTAGATTTTGATAACCATTTGAAACATTTTAGAGGTTTTGGAGCTATATAGTTTTGTCCTGACATTGGTAAGTTTTAATATAGTATGCCTGGTTATTTACTATGAGTTCAACCTTGTATTTTAAAAATGTATCCCTGAAAGAACATCTAGCTAGACATTTTTATGTTTGCTTGCACGCATGTGCAAGAAACATAGTGCTATCATCCGAGTTTTTGTAGGTGTGGCACCCTGTCTTCCAATTCAGGCAGTGTGTTTGCAGGCGCGGCCACAGTTCGCCAATGAATGCTGCAGCTGTCTGTGACAGTAGTTGACAATGCAGTGCCGTACAGTTGAAAGAGAGAGCTACTGTTCAGTGAGCAGCGATAAGATCATGCATGCTCACGCGCTCCTCCCACACACACACGCATAGTGCGTGCTCATGTGTCCCCCCCACGCACACACTGTATGGCCGATGGGGATGCCCAATCCCCCGTTGGCTCTGCTGCACTCCCCCCCCCAACAGAGTTCCAGGTGCCATGCTGGGAGCCCACCCCAGTGTGGCAACATTCTGTATGGCCAACGAGGGTGCCCAGTCCCCCGTCGGCTTCACTGTTTACCCCCTCCCGAGACTACCGGGTGCCATGCTGGGAGCCCACCCCATCATGGCAACATTCTGTATGGCTGGCGGGGGTGCCCAATCCCCCATCAGCTCCACTGCCCCTCAAACAGCCTTTCAGCTGCCACGTTAGGAGCCCAGCCCAGCGTGGCACAAGTCCCGCGTCATCCTCCTAAAAAGAAAAGCACCTGAAAAGAAAAAACCTTCCCTCGTTGAATGTCCTGACCCCCTCAACCCACCCGCGCCCACCCTCTTCGCACCCTGCCTACCCACACCCCCGCCTCATCCCATATCTACCTCCGGAGTCTGGCGTGTTGATCTTCGGTGGACTGGGAACACATCTGCACTCTTCAAAGCTGACCGCGAACTGAAGAAATGCCAGTAAGCTGTATAATGGAATAAATAGGGTTTTTTCAACTTTGATGCATGTCCCAGGCATTTTTGGGAAATTTTTCACCAACTTTTCAACATGGTTTTTTTGGGACCCCACCTCATGAATTCTGTCGCTATCATTTTGTTAATCGGGCCCGAAAGGTGATTTCACGGTCACTGCGCAGAACCACCTTTTGGGACTGATTTTCGAAATGACAGTGTCACGGTTCATGAGATGAGCCCCCAAAAACCCTATGTTGAAAATTTGGTGAAAAAAATTCCCAAAAATGACCGCTTTTTTAAGCATGCATTGCGCTTGTTCCACAAGACTGTAAGTGCTAAATTTTCAATATTTTCACTCTAGATTTCTCTTTAACATTGCCATTTTACCACACCTCCTTATGAGCAGTACAGCTGTCATTTTCACATTTTGCCCAAATGTGTTTCCTACATTACGTAGCACACAATGGCACAGTCGGTGTGCGAAATCAATGTTCGGGACAGGTTAAGAAAATCACAGTGACACTGTTCATGAGCAGAGGTGTTAAAATGGCTATGTTAAAAATTTGGTGAAAAAATTCCCTAAAATGACTGTGTTACGAGCGACCATTGCGCAGTTTCCACGTACCCTTGTAAGTTCATGGATTTCTAATATTTTCAGTCCAGATTTTCACCCTGGCATTTTTCCACACTTCCTTATGAACAGTACAGCTGTCATTTTTCACACAAGGGCCAAAATGTGTTTTCGCACTTCCAGCGCAGAAATGCGTGGTCACTGTGGAAAATCTCTGTTTGGGACAGAGTAAGAAAATCACAGTGACACTGTTCATGAGCGGAGGTTCCAAAATCCCTGTGTTGACAATCTGCTGTAAAAAAAAAAAAAAAAATCCCAAACTAATTGCATTATGGGTGTGCATTGCACATTTTCTATGCACGCTCTTGACTTCACCAGTTTTTTTAATAGTTTCACTGCAGATTTTCAACATTGCCATTTTTCACCTCCCCATGAACAGTACAGCTGTCATTTTTCACATCCTGTTCGAAATGCGTTTTCGCACCTGTGGTGCCAAATAGCGTAGTCTGTGCAAAATCAGCTTTCGGCTAACGAACTGATATTGCCACTGTTCATAAGGTGGGGGTCACAAAAAAAACATGTTGAAAATTTGGAGTGAAAATGCCAACGAACACCTGAGGCGTTAGGGTTTCCGACCATAACGCCCCACCCTGTACAGATTGGCAGGCATTAGGGGTGTGACTTGGGATTCTCGCCTGTAATGCTCACACCATTCCACACCCTGCAGCCAGTGAGAGGCATCAAGGTGTGCCTTGGACTCTTCGGCCCCAAATTTCACCCCATTCTCCTATACAGGACCCATCTCACCGTATTTCCTGATGGAATGGGGTGCGCATAAGGGCCAAAGACCCCAAGGCACACCGTGAGACTTGTCGGTGTCTGCAGGGTAGGGTGTGGTGAAATGGCATGGCTGTTATGCCTGACGACCCAAAGGCACACCCAATGCCTGTCAGTCTCTGCTGGGTGCTGGTGTGGTTGGCTTCAGTTCAATACTTCACTGCCATTCCTATTATGCAGCTCTGTAACTCCTACAGTACCAGTGCCAATGCCAGCAAGCAAACATTCGGCATTGACAAATGCTTGTTTAAGAGAGCACTGCTTGTGGCAAACATGTGAAAGGGGAAGATTCCTGACAGTCTTTGATCTTCATGGTTAATTAAAAGGTCATCTTTTGCCAGAGAAACATAATGCAGCTAAGTCTTGTTGCAGAATAGGAAAAGTCCACCTATCCTGCATCCACCCCACCCTGGGCACCCAATTGAGATATATGGTGGCCATACAGCTACTTCACAAAAAAATCACAATCAGTGTGTTTAAATGTATATGTAAATCAATTAGAGGAGAAGAATGTACAAAATCTGGGGGTGGGGCTTGGCCTTAAAATCTCAAAACATTGCATGCTTGTGTTTTCTGTCCTAGTTGATAGCAGCTCTTAGCGGAGAATTTATGGGGGTTCTACGCATTTTTTAAAACCAAAAATGGAATCTGGTGCACTAAAAACATAAATGGGAGCCCTCAGTGGTTCAGCTGATAAAAATCGAAGACACACCCTTTTTACATTACTAGTTTCTAAACAGAGATGAGGGTGCCATTAGTTGTTTGTACACAGTGGCACAAAGGAATTAAGTATGGGGCTATTAGGCAGAGGCTCGGGACAACATTATTTTACATTTTGGCAGCAATACACGGGGGCTTTAAAAACAAAACTAGTGTTACTTTTATGCTTTTGTAATTTTTAAAGTAGTGGATCCATTAGCATTAATGATAATAACTATGAATTAGGTGGCTAGTCATCACAGCATATGTGTTTATTGAGGGCACTGTCCCCAAGAAGGAGAAGGAGAGGTGGGGAGACGTGAGAAAATAAATGATTTGTCTTCACAGTGCTGTATATTTGTAGGGGTGATAGGGCTGATGAATAATGTTCCATTTTTTGATGCACTATATGTCCTTATCAGGTTTTAACCATTCAAATGCAAACACTAGAGAAAGCAGAGATGATGGACATGGTTGTAGAAGTGCACATATTGCAAACCATTGTATATAGTTAATGGTGCCTGGCTGTAGATTTTTGCTGCCTCTAGTACTACATGATACCACCCCTACGTATAATATACTTGTGCTTTGTTTCAATTAAACACTACATAAAGGAACATTTTTCTTCTAAATATAATGATAATTACAGAAAAATTATTTACTACTATAAATGTTGTGGTTCTTTCTATGCTCTTTTGGAAGTACAGCATGTGGTATATGAGAGGGCAGGGCAGAAAGTACGGCTACATATATACAACTGGGGGAGGCACTAAAGTTATTTTTCCCTCTAGCTGCACCACTAAGGGGTATACAGAGTGGAAAGGGAGAAACTCTTAGGGGATGTCAACAATATTCTTTGAAAACCGTGGAAATGGCCAACCATGTCTATGCTGGAGAGCTCAGTTCTGAGTAAGAAAACACTGCTAATCGGGCATTTTCAGTAGTCAATAAAAGAGCAAGCAAAAAAAAAAAAAGGCAGATCACAAATTATCTGGTGCGAATATGGTCACCAGTTATAACTCTCTAAATTCCTTGCTGCATTTTTGTGAGAACCTACATTGCTGAGGTGTCCAGCGTGCAGTCATGAAGCAGTTTGTGTCTGTATATACAGTTCAAACACCATGAAGTCTTGCTATATTAGGACTTATTGCAGTTAGCCACTGCACTTGAACTGCCCTGGAGAGGAAAGAGTTAACTCCAGAGAATCTGGAGTTCTAAAGCGCGAGGGCGCTATACCAAAGCTCAAATGAAACTGTCAGATTCTTTACTCCGCTTCACTGAACAGTCGCTCCGGAGATCAGCTCCTTCAGCTCGGTTCATTTCTCGGTCAAGCGAGTATTTTCGGTTCATTTGAACCGGCCAAAAGTAATTATTTTACCGCATTTCGGTTAAAGCTCTATCTGGTAAACCGTAAGTACAAAATGTAAAGTCTGTGTGGAAATTTACTTATCGGTTCGGTTTTGAACCGATCGGTTTGCTTATTTTAACGTTTTAAAGTTTTGGGCTTTTAGAGTGCGGTACCCAGTTCTTATTGGTTCTAAAAAAACCTTGATTTTAAATAGGGTTTTTTCAAATACCCGTGAAACGGTTAGGAACCGATAAGGGTGTCTTGCCTGGCACGGCCATAAAAAGGGCAAGTTTTTGGTTAGGCTGGCATTATGTCTGAGAAACCCAAAAGAAAACTGGCCCACTGGTTTCAACACTGTGATGTTGTGGGAAGCCTTTGCCAAGGCTGACCCACACACCACTTGTGTTTATTGTCTGGGGGCTGACCACCTCCTGTCAGACTGCCAGGTGTTTAAAATTTCCCTGCAGCCACCCTGAAAAGAGATAGGGCCGGCTCAGGGAACTATTGGCCAAAAGTCCGCTGACCTGATGGCCAGCCCGGTCCAGTACCCACTGGACTAGAGGGAGTGCCTCTGATCAGGGCTAGACTTCTGGCAAAAGGATGGTTCAGAGGAACCAGTTTAAAAAAAAAAAAAAAAAATGAATATGACAGAGAAATCAGTAGGTTTGGAGTCCAAGATTGTCTCTCCAACTGCTGCAGAAGTAGTTGCTTACAGATTGTCCAGTCACTGTTTCTAGGTCCTGTCGAACCATCTACAGTTGGTAAAAGGTGGCTGCTCAGTTCCAGTGGTTCAGGTTTTATGATGTTGAGGAATTGTTATGAACCACAGGAGTGGGAGGAGGAAATTTGATCAATACATGTGTGGTTGGTAGGGTCTGGACATGCCCACTTGCGGACATTTTCTCCAGACAGACTTTTAGAATCTCCTCCTTTTCTGTCTGAGTCCTTTTCTCAGTTTATGTTTTACAAAAGCTTGCAGAATCCCCAGCTTCCTTTAGAGGAGGCTATGGATGAGTAAAGGGAGCCTGATTATGTAGGAATGATGGGCTAGAGGTTGTCTTTCCTTTGCATAAGTCATTTAGGAAGTAAACAACAAAGATTTTATAAGATTCCTCTTTCTGTCCCTCCTGTAAGATAAAAAATGGACAGAAGGTGTATTTCGTAGGCTCTGTTACAGACTTTCTCACTGAGCAGTGTAGTCATGTAGGTGTGGTACAAGCTGCAGCCTGTGTCAAGGTTAGTTCCCTGGCTCTCACATCCTCCTGAATAGGATTCCAGGAGGATTGATGCCATGACAAGAAAACAGTATATGGCAGCTTCTGTGGGACTCAGATAGGCAAGTTGTATGGCTTATGTGGCTAGATTTCGAAATCTAGGTGGGACGCAGTATGCAGTAGTTAGCCAAGCAGGCCCATGGCCAGCTGGCTAGCGGTTGGAACAGGTGGCTGCTAATGGCACTGAAGCCTCTAAGTTCAAGTTCATACTGCTGTTGGTGTTAATCTTGTTTCTCTAGGGTCATGACCACTTCTGTAGCTTTCCGTAGGGTTGGCATGGCTCAGATGCACTAATCTGTCCCAAGATACTCTGTCAAAGTCTATGGATTTGTTTCTTGTTGTGGGTAATTCTCTGTTTGAGGAACAAACAGAAAGCTATATGAAAAACAGGGATGATTACCTACAAAAGTGCCCAGGTAGAGGCTCAGGCCTCCTCCTGCTTTCGCCAGAGGGGTCTCTTCAGAGGCAGAGATAGACGGGGCACAAGTAAACCGTCCCCCTCCCCTTAGCCTAAGACTATTGCCAAGCAGGCACCCTGATGGGATGCCCAGGGCCGATTCTCCTATACCAGTGGGCAGGTTGGTTTTTATTTCAGCCAGAATTGGGTGTCCCTAACTCGGACAAGTGGTTCTGGAAGTAATAGGTCTGGTTCTCAGCTTCAAACAGTTTCCAAAGATGAGAGCCAGACAGGTCCACCTGCAAATCCTTCGGAATCCCTTGCTTTGGGAGCAGAGGTTTCTTCTCCTCTGAACTGCAAAGCAGTAGAAGGGTCCCTCCTGCCACTGGGGCAAGGGGCTGTACTCATGATACTTTCTTACCCTATAGAAGGCAGGAGATTGCGGCCCATCTCAGATTTAAGGTACCTGAACAAGCATCTTTTGAAAACAAAGTTAAAAATGTTAACTCTGGCTGAGGCCAGGGACTGGCTAGCTTTCCTGGACCTCAAGGATGCCTATTTTTCATGTTTTGATCAGGCCTTCTCACGAAAGTACCTCAGGTTACCCTCAGGCCACTACCAGTTCAGGGCAATGCCCTTCGGCCTTACCTCTGCGCCAAGGGTATTGAAATTCTAGCTGTGGTAGTGGCTCTTTTAAGAAGGCAAGGGATTGCTTTGTTTCCTTTCCTGGATGACTGGCTCTTAGTGGGTCAGTCTCCAGATCAAGTAAAATCCCACTTGCAAGTCACCCAGCAGCTTCTCACCTTTCTGGGATTCCTGCTGAATTTACCAAAGTCAGTTCTCGAACCAGTTCAGGTACTAACTTCATAGGGGCAGAGTTGAACACAAAGTTAGCCAGGGCATTTCTCCCTCTGAAAGGGTAGCCAGTCTCTTTGCCCTGGCATCTTCCATTACTCTGCGTAGTCTCTTGACCAGCATAGCATTTGCTACAACTACTAGGGCACATGGCTGCTTCCACAGCTGTAGTGCAGGGAGCAAGATTCCAGATGAGGACATTTAGTTCCATCTGAGGGCCTATTGGTCCCAAAGGAGGGATTCCCTTTCCAAATTGGTTCTAGTGACCCAATCCCTGATCCTGGCCTTACACTGGTGGCAGGATCAAAGCAATCTAAAACTAGGGGTCCTCCTCATTCCCTCACCACGGATGCTCCTGTGTTAGGGTGAGGAGCTCGCTTAGGCGACCTGTCCACGAGGGGAGTGTGGTCTCCCTAGGAATCTCTGCTCCACATCAATTTTTGGAACTCAGAGCTGTCTTCTAGCTCTTAGGAGTTTTCAGCTTCTGTCCAGAACAAGGTAGTTCAAGTCAGGACAGACAACACCACAATAATGTGGTACATCAACAGGCAGGGGGCACTCGGTCATCAGCCTTGTGCACGAAGCAATGAAGTGGTGGTCTCTGGCTTACTCCTGAACACCTCCCTGATAGCAGTTCACCTCCCAGGGAAGGACAATGCCCTGGCAGATGCCCTCAGCAGGATTCTCAGGCCATCACGATTGGGCTCTGAATCCTCAGGTGCTGGGTTCAGTCCTTGCCAGATGGGGCTCATTTTCAGATAGATCTTTTCGCAGCCCCAGATAACCACTAACTTTCTCTGTTTTGTTGAGGCCTCCAGTGCTGGGATCAGCCCCTGGACGTTTTCACTTGGATTGGAAAGGAAGTTTCTGTACACCTTCCTCCTTTTCCCTTTCTTTCAGGGTACTAGTAAAAATCAGATCTCAGCCCCTGCAAAGCGATTCTGATTGTTCCAAACTGGGCCAGACAGCCCTGGTACCCATTGTCTCTGTCCTGACAGTCCACTCCTACCCTGAGCTTGCCCAGAGTCCACGACTTACTGGCCTTTGCACAAGGGAGAGTGTGGTATTCAAACCTCAAATTCTCCTTCTCAAGGCAGCTCTTGAGGAGTTAGAATTTATTGATTTACACCTTTTTTCAAGGTGTCGCTAATATTTTAAAGGCTTCAAGGAAGCTTTTTCACTGGGGCCACTTACAATTCTAAGCGGAACAGGTTTTCAGTCTGGTGCGCTTGAGAAGCAGATTATACCACAGTCTGCTTATCTGCCCATTTTCTGGACTTTTTGGTCCATTTTAAATTCCTTAGGTCTTGGGGCCAGCTACCTTAAGGGTTCCTCTGGCAGCTGTCTCTGTTTTTCTGCAAGCAGGAAGCCTGCTTCCTTTTCTTCTCAACCTGTGTTTTCCAAGTTTTTAAGGGTTGCTTCACACCAACCCTCCTTTTTCGGGTACCAGCTCCTGCATGGACCTGGAATGTTTGCATTGCTCAGTTAATGCAAACCCTTTGGACCTCTGTCCCCAGCAGAGCTCAAGCTTCTCACTTGAAAATGTTTTTTCTGGTGGTTTCACTTCTGCCAGACGCATAAGTGAACTACAGGCCCTGGCAGTGGAAGAAGATTTTTCTTTCCCACAGCGATAAGACAGTCCCTAGGACTAACACAGGGTTTGTCCTAAGTGGTTTCCCAGGTTTCCACCTGAACCAACCCATCTCTCTCTCCCAGGATTTTTCACTGAGCATTCTTCCTCAGGTGAGAGGAGACTGCACAGCTTGGACGCTAAAAGAGCCTTATGCTAGTATTTGTAACACACCAAGGGTCACAGGTTCAATCCTCCAACTCTTTCCTTACCTAGGGCGAGGTTGGCAAAGGAACCTGCCACTAAGAGGACAATTGCAAGGTGGATTGTCTCTTGTATCCATTTTTGTTATCAAAGACTAGGTAGGAGAGCCCCTCAGGACTGAGGGCTCACTCCACCAGGTGTACAGCTGCATCTCTAGCGGCTGCTAGAGATATTCCATTCTGGAAATCTGTCGAGCTGTTACTTGGAAGACAGTTCACACTTTACCAAGTATTATTCCCTGGATTTCTGTCCAGGAGAGATGCTCGTTTTGGCACAGCTGTGCTCAGAGCCTATTTCCTAAGTAGGTTCTGACCCTCCTCCATGGAGGTACTGCTTATCTGAATCAAGTCCTAATATAGCAAGACTTCATGGTGTTTGAAGAAAAAATTACTCACCTTAGTAATTGCTTTTCTTCTCATGGAGTCTTGCTATATTAGGACCACCCCAACCTGCCCCTCTCAGAACTTCTACTGGGGTGGGGGGCAAATTAGTGCAAGCACTGTGTCATGCCATTGTAGTTCTTCCCTTCACCCTCTTTTATTTAGGGTTAGGAACTTAGAGTTTTCTGTGTTGAGTGATTTGTTGGCCCCTTCCTGGACTTGAGTCTTTGGGGAAGGGGGGTCCTATTAGTGCTTGTTGGGGGGAAAACTAATAATACCATTATTCATTCTTATTATTGTTATTGTTGTTCCATTGTTGTTTATATTGTTGTTATTACTAACTAGTAGGTAGCCATTTGGCTAGTGTAGAGCTTTCCCACAGACTTGTTGCTTAGTGTTAGCTTTTAAAGATCTGACAGTTTCATTTGAAACTGCCCAGATAGAGCTTTGGTATAGCGCCCTCGTGCTTTAGAACTCCAGATTCTCTGGAGTTAACTCTTTCCTCTCCGGGGCAGTTCAAGTGCAGTGGCTAACTGCAATAAGTCCTAATATAGCAAGACTCCATGAGAAGAAAAGCAATTACTAAGGTGAGTAATTTTTTCTTACTAGGTGAGTGTCTGCTGATAACATCTTCAAATGTTTTGGGGGAAGAGTGGGGCAGGATAGACATTAGTCAGGCATTCCACAACACAGATTTTTTGGGGCGAGGTGTAGAAGTATTGTGGAGCAGTTCCCACAGAGAAGGGAGCAGTAAGAATTCTGAAGTGGGCGGGGATCCATTGTCCAGGCCACCAGTGGCTATCAAAAAAACCTTAATTGGCCAGTATATAAAAATGTGTGGCAAGATGGCCAGTAATATTAGATCTTACTTCGAGAGGGCTCTTGCAGTAGGTCATTACATATAGGACTGACGCCGGCCGGCAGCAGGACCCCGCGGAAAATTTCTAGCTAGCAGTCCTGGCGAGGCCACTCCATATTCAGGTGACCGGCGTCATCGACGTCGGTATAAAAGCGGTCCCGGACGCCCGCCTTCCAGTTCTTTCCGCCGTCCGCTCGTACAGGCACCTCGCGGTTAAGTTCATATCGCTCCAGTCCCGTTACTACAGCCGTTTTTTCGAATAGTTTTCAGTATAGAATTTTATTCTTCTTCGTCATGTAGAACATCAGTATACGTAGTCCCTTCAAAGAATAATGTGCGGCTGCAGGCGCCTAACTGCCTCACAAAGGCAGGTCCCTCCCTCTGCTTTTTCTGCCTGAGGCCCTCACCACCGCGTTGACAAGTGTCCGCACTGCCTCCGATTCAACGCCACCCACGCAGACGACGCCAGCAGTCCCTCGAAGCCCATCTCCTCAAAAAGATGATGTCTGCGATGGAGAAAGAGTTGAGAAAACTTCGGCAGGTGTCGACCTCCCTGAAGGGCATAAGAAGCGGGACAAGGAAAGGCACCGGGAGAAGGCCTCCTCCGTGACTCCGGCCGGAGTCGCGGGCAAGGTAGCATCCCCTCTGGGGGATCGCCCGATGGCAGCCTCCAAGGCTTTCGAGGAGGCGTCCGCCCTTCCGACGGGTTAGAGTTCGAGCCGCCCGGGCGTCTCAGGCAGAAGGAGACCAGCCCCAGTACCGCGCCAGGCCTCGGCCTACTGGTGCGGGCACCTCCCTTAAGCCTGGCACGTCGGCTCCTCCGGCGTCACGTCGGGAGAAAGGCGCTAAGGCAGCTGACCCTTGGGCCGGTGCAGCAGTGTCTCCCTCGGACGGGCCTCCTCTCATCCTCGGCTGCCTCCGGCGAGGGACCCCAGGCCAGATGCGCGCTCCTCTGGTGTCCGCGGGATTGACCCATAAGCCACCGTCGGCTCCTCCGGCGTGCGCCCGACCATGGAGCCTCTGGCGGACCCTGCCGTATCTGTCGTACCAGGCTCCCGCGCCGCCGCTGCGTCAGGGAGCCCCAGTCCCCTGCCTGACCCCGGGGATTTTTCCTTTCCATCCCCGGATGAGGCTCGGGACCCTGGGCTACCGTCCGATCCTCTTCCTGAAGAACCAGATCTGACGCCGGCTCCCCTGACGCCGGCTCCGACGCCAGCCCCGACACTGGCCCTGCCAATGCCGGTTCTGACACCGGCCCCTCCGACGCCAGCAGGAGATTTTCCTCTTCCTTCGGGCCCTCCACCCCACGGGCCTATCCCGGCTGATCCGCCCGTGGAATACCCGGCTGGGCCGTCTGCTCCGGCAGCTCCTCCAGTGCCTGGGTATCCGCCATCATATCCAACGCCGGTCTTCCCAGGTCCGCAGTATCCTGTGCCACCATACCCGGTGCCGACTCCTTCAACGCCACAGTACCCGACTCCAGTATACCCGCAGCCGGGTTACGGATACTCCCCCTACAGTTTTCCTCCGTACAACTATCCCCCTCCTCCTCCACCGCCCCTTAGGCCACCGGTGGATCTTCAGGAGACTCTTGCCTCCTGGTGGGCTGAGGCCAAGGCTCGGCTCACCAAGGAAGTCGAGAAACCGTCTTCGGGCGACAGTGCCACGGCTCCAGTCGCCCAGATGGCACTCTCCTCTCCTCCTCAGTTCCCGGGTTTTACCCTCGGGATCCAGAGAGGGGCAGGACACGCATTCTGGGATCCCTCCCAAGGAACCCGTTCCTCCCCCTAGACGAGTTAGGGAGTCTTACTCTGCTTCAGATTCTTCCTCCCCTTCTCTCTCTCAGACTCCTCAGATGCTTCCGATGGATGTTCCGAGAAAGACGATGAGCCACGCTCTCCGTCCAAGCCCCGGCCGAGGACTCCTCCGAAGTCTCCTCCGGAGGATCCTTCCTTCAAGGAGTTGCTCAGGAAGATCCAGGAAGTCCAGCAATGGCATTCCTTAGAACCAGATCCTCAGCGGGTAAAACTCACTGAACATCTGGACTTGCCCCTTACGGCTCCTACCTTAGTGCCACCCTGGATCGAGCCTCACGCCCACCTTGTTTCCACTATTTGGAAGCAATCATCGGCTTTAGCCCCACTTCCCAGGAAGTCGGAACAGGCTATACCAGGCTCCGGAGGGTGTAGACTTTTTAGACTCTCACCCCCATGCAGACTCTATTGTGATTAGCGCCGCGCACGGCCGGTCAGCACACCTGAAACACTTGAGCTCATCTCCCCCGGATAAGGAATCTCGCCTTCTGGATCAGTATGGAAGGAAGATCTACGCTTCTTCCACACTGGGGATTAGGGCCCTGAACTATGTAGCACATATGGGGATTACCACAAGGCGCGTCCTTCCCAGGCGGAATCCAAGATCGACTCTTTGCCTGACTCTCAAGTCAAGCAGGAGTTGGCCGACCTGGTCCGTTCTGCTCGTTCGGCCCTCTCATCACATTCTGAGGGACGACCTACGACGCAGTGGACACCACAGGACGGAGCTCTGCATTCACCGTAAGTCTTGACGTCACGCATGGCTCCGTGTGTCAGGTCTGGTCCCGGAGGTGCAGTCAGCCATCCAAGAAGCACCTTCAGGGATTCTGTGCTGGGTGGTGATTTCAAGGACATCTCACTGATTAGGAGAGGGACGGCCCTTAAATCTGTTGATTCAATGTACCATCCCCATCCCCCACAGCGCCGTCCTTTCGCCAGACACAGCTGGCCTCAGCCGAAACCTCAGGAAGGCGGGCCACTAAATGTCAGGCCCCACAGCTGCCAGGCCCCTTCGCCCAAAAATCAACGGGTGCCCCAGCTGCGGCGCTGCCTCACACCACCTGACTTCTTTCCTCTCCCACCGCCTCCGGACGCCCGGGAGGAAGCGGTAGGAGGGAGGTTCTCCCTCCACCTTCCGGGTTGGGAGAGGATAACTTCGGATTCATGGGTGCTTCAGATCATAGCAGAGGGGCACTCCATAGAGTTTCTACAGAAACCTCCACATCACCCCCCTCTGAACTCCGCTTACTCAAGGGACCACCTTCCTTTTGTCAGGGAAGAAATCTCGGCGCTCCTTGTGAAACAGGCTATAGAGCCCGTCCCTCCTCACCTCTACGGGACGGGGTACTATTCCCACTTCTTCCTTGTACCAAAGAGGCCGGAGATCTCAGACCTATTCTGATCTCAGCTCCCTGAACCTGTATGTGGAATACAAGAGGTTCAGGATGCTCTCCTTCAATCCCTTTTGCCCCTGCTTGGCCGGGCCAATGGCTTTGTTCACTAGATATGCAGGATGTGTACCTGCACATCCCCCGATGTATCGCACCAAAGTACCTGAGGTTTGCGTTCAGGGGTCCACTACCAATTCTGGGAGCTCCATTTGGTCTTCCTCGGCCCCCCGAGTCTTTAGCAAATGCCTGGCGGTGGTAGAGGCCCACCTGCGTTCTTTGGGAGCTCAGGTTTTTCCCTACCTGGACGACTGGCTCCTGGCGGCCCGGCCCAGGAGGAACTCCTGCATTTTCTCTCCCTCACCCAGCAGGTTTTCACTGGCCTGGGTATTACCATCAACCACTCCGTCTCACCTGGATCCTTCACAGAGGCTCCAGTTCATCGGGGCAATTCTCGATACAACTTTGTGCAAGGCCTTTCTGCCTCCGGACAGGGGGGCCTCCCTCCAGTCACAGATTTCCCTCCTATTGGAACACAGGAGGGTCCCGGCGAGGTCAGTGCTCCGTCTACTGGGGCTTATGGCGGCGGCCATCCCAACGGTTCCGCGCGCACGCCTCCACATGAGAATCTCTCAGTGGACTCTTCGATCTCAGTGGGATCAATGAGTAGACGACCTAGATCATCTGGTTCTGATCTCATGCGCGATGGTAAGAGACTTGCAATGGTGGATGGTTCGAGAGAACCTCTTCCGAGGTCCCTTTGCATCCTCCCGATCAGACTCTGACCACGGACGCTTCAAGCGAAGGTTGGGAGCCCATCTGGGTCCTCACCCGAACCCTAAGGCCTTTGGTCAAAGTTGGAGATAGTTCTCCACTTCAACGTGCTCGAGAGCTTCGAGCAGTGCTGTATCTTGGCTTCAGGCCCTTCACCAATACATCCTTCCCGGTCACCTAGCTGTCCAAATGGACAACATGTGCGTGGTGTGGTACATCAACAAGCAGGGAGGAACTCGGTCCTACCCGCTGTGCAGGGAAGCGATGAGGGTTTGGGATTGGGCAACACTCCACAACCTTCACCTCACGGCGATCCATGTTCCGGGAGTCGACAATGTCACCCAGACAGACTGTCGCTCGTCGGCTCTCCACAGTGGGAATTGGACGAAAAAGTTCTAAAAGCATCTTCCAGATTTGGGGACTCCTCAGATAGATCTATTAACTTCCTCCCAAATGCAAAGCTTCCAATCTTTTGCTCGCTCGCTCCAGGCGGGCGCATTCTAGAGCAACGCTCGTCTTCTAAGCTGGAAGGACAGATTCGTCTATGCTTTTCCCCCAATTCCTCTGGTCCCTCGTGTGCTACAGAAGCTTGCTTTAGAAGGAGCAAGAATGATTCTGATCGCTCCTTTCTGGCCCAGGCAAATCTGGTTCTCTCTTCTACAACAATACTCAGAGGTTCCTCCTCTTCCTTTATCTCCAGGATTGCTGACCCAGGATCAGGGTACCCTGGTCCATCCGGGACTCAAGTCCCTTCAACTTCACGCATGGCTCCTGCAGACCTAGCTCAAGCTCGTTTTGGCGTTTCTCCTAAGGTGGCCGAGATTCTGGTGGAGGCTAGAAAGCCCTCCACTAGGTCCACCTATGCCATGAAATGGAAAAGATTTTCTATCTGGGCTGCGTCCAGGAACGTGGAGCCCTTTTCCTGCCCTTTGACCATTCTGCTTGAGTACATGTATCATCTTTTCAACCTGGGTCTCAGTCACTCCTCTTTGAAAGTCCATATGGCGGCTATTTCAGCCTACCATGTCCCTTTCACTGATAAGGCATTTGCCCAGCTGGAGGTATCCAAAACTTTCCTCAGAGGGGTCCTTCATCTCAGGCCCCCTGTCGGGCTCCAGCTCCGCCTTTGGGACTTATACTTTGTCCTCAGAAACTTACCCTTCTCCCTTTGAGTCTGCGGCTCAAGAGACTTGAAGTTTTATCGTGGAAGACGCCTGCTCTTGGTGGCCATTACTTCCTGCTCGCAGAATTCCGAGTCGCGCCACTCGTGCAAAATCCTCATCTGATTTTCACAAAGAAGCGAGTAGCTCTTCGCACGAATCCTAAGTTTCTTCGAAGGTGGTAGCGAATCTACCTTGAATCAGTCTATTGAATTACCTGCTTTCTTCACGCAGTACTCCAATCAAGGAGAATACTCCCCATACCATGGATGTTCACAGGATTCTGAGATACTACACCGATAGGACAAAGGATCTCAGAAAGACTGATCAGTTGTTCATCTCTTTTGCTCACAAAAAAGGCAATGCTGTCTCTAAGCAGTGCCTATCAAAATGGTTGCTCATTGCATCACTTTCTGTTATGACAAGTACAACAAGACCCTCCGGGTCAAGTCAAGTCCTCCACTCAGTGAGTTGCCGCCTCTCATGACTGTTTTAAACGTCTGCGACGGCAGACATCTGTGCTGCCGCACTTGAACTTCTGTCCATACATTTACTAAACATTACAGTTTGGACATTGCCTCGCCCGTAGAGCAGGCTTGGGTTAAGCGGTCTTGAGGGCCTCCTTTCTTGAGGTTTGCAAGCTTTCTTACTACTTATTGAGTAGTTCCTCCTCTCGGTGCCTTTTCATTTGTTCCAGACTGCTTGGGATTCTGTCCTATATGTAATTACCTACTGCAGAGCCCTCTCGAAGTAAGATAGTACAGTTCGTAAGAACTTACGTAGCAGTAGATCTTCGAGAGAGGCTCTACAGTAAACTTCCGCCCTCCATTCCCCTAGACTTTTCAGCTCCTTTTCCATTGAGGGAAATATCTGCTTCTCTCGTCCGGGCCTTCCGGGCCTGTGGCCGGAAAGAACTGGAAGCGGTGTCTGGGACCGCCCTTTATACCGACATCGTATGACGCCGTCACCTGACGAGGTATCTGGAATTGCCAGTTGTGAAATTTTTCAGATCCTGCTACGCCAAGCGCCAGTCCTATATGTAATTACCTACTGCAAGAGCCTCTCTCGAAGATCTACTGTTACGGTAAGTTCTTACGTAACTGTACTGTCTTCTGGCCAACAGTTGTTTGTGGTAGCCGGTTACTAAAGCCAGTTTTGGTCAAGTATGTTATCTTGCTGGCCTTTTAATTATTTAACAATAGTGATACCCATCTGGAGCATGGGAGGGGGACAATTCTGAGTGACTTATTTATATACATGGGGCAGTTCTGTGTGACCATTTAGTACTGCAAGGTCTGTTGATGTGGATAAGGTGAGTGTTATGATGGTCCTTCCATATAAAGTTTTGCTTGGGAGCCGAGCAGCTTTGGGTATCATGGTGAAGTGCTGTTATCTGTTCTTCGGATGACATATTAAGCCAGCATCCTCTCTGCCTTTTCTGGTAGTTGTTCAGGTGGACATTCAAGATCCCACTGCATTTCTCGAAAAGAGTAGGGTAGTTTATTTAAAATAAAGTGTAAATGTGAATAAACTAAACATAATACAGAGAAAACAAACTAAAAGTTAAAAGGAAAATGAGCATAAATCTAAATGAATATAACAAGAAAATAACGGCAAGCCAGTTATTGAAAAAAAAAAAAAAACCCTCAAGAAACAAAACCAATCGGGGTTATTTTATTTATTTGAAATTCAGATAACACCTTTGATTAACTGAGCTCTTTTACAAAGGTTTCACGTCAAGCACATTGCACAATTTTAGACAAGAACAAGCAAAGAGATATGCCAGCCTCCGCATTTGCACTGGAGATATCAATGCCTTTCCTCCTGGGATGTAAGTTAACAAGATGATGTCCCACAATAGTGCCACAGTTTCAGCGTAAAAATGCTCATAGTTTTACTTTTACCGGGTCCTGAGGACTTCCCGGTGTTAAGAGCCTCCCACGCTCTGCCCCTGCGCTCAGCAAAGTTGTGACGTGATGCTAGGGAGAGCGCTCCATTATAGTCTATGGGAGGCATCTTTCGGATAATTTTTTTATATTGTAATGGTCAGTTTGTGGAGAAACTTGTACATGGTCGACTAACAAGACCCTTAACACTGGGAAGGACCTGGTAAAAGTAAAATTATGACCGTTTTTACATTAAAACTGCGGCACTATTGTGGGACATCTTCTTATCAACTTACATCTTAGGAGATAAGGCACCGATATCTCCAGTGCAAATGCAGATGCTGTGAACTTGACGGATCTCTTTAAATACAGGTAAACATAACAATACATTTTCACACAAGGAGCCACCAACGGCTTTGTCAAGGAACAAAATGTGAATTAAATAAGTGATGCAGCTGGGAAAGAAAAGCACAAACTCAGTACACAGTTATCCTGGTCAGATACATGAGAGGTAGTGATCTTGCAACAGCCATGAGAGAGGCATACGTACATTCTAGATGTGATCATAGATGAAGGAACCATAGCAGAAATGGGGGGATGGAGTGGCTAGAGAAGGCTGATGTGGTATATGGGTAAGATATGACAGGAAGTGAGAGGTGTGCTGGGAGAGTGCATAAGTGCAAGGGGAGCCAGGAGAGCGGGCAGAGCAGTTAGGTGAAGCAGTCGCAATAGGCACTGGCAGCCTAATGCTGTTGAAGTTTGCACTTAAAGGAACTGAGCTTCAAGGTGTTGGTGATTTGTACTGGAAGGGAGTCGAACAAGTGTGAGGCCCTTATTTTGTAGGAGCACTTTCCTTGTGAGGTCCGGTAGTGGGGAACAGAGAAGGCTAGGCTATCTGAACTCCTGGTTAGGCGGGTGGCACAGTGTGGGGTCAGTATAGATCGAACCGCAGGTGGCAGAAGACCCAGCGAAGTCTTCTTTGTAAGAATGCAGGTCTGATACTTTTGTCTGCCTGATAGCTGCATCCAGTTGGCCTGTTCATAGATATCACATGTGTGCGAGAGTCGAGCAGATGAGGTTAGGAGCCAACATGCCTTATTGAGGGCTAATGCTATGCGCCAGAGGGCAGTGTCAGAGGCTGATCCGTAAACCACAAGACCATAGTCAATTAAAGAGGTAACTGAACTCTGGATAGCAAGGTTTAAGGCTTCGGCTGTCAGACAGTGCCTATGCCTGTAGAGCAGGCCTATACAGTACATGTATTCACAGCTTTAGCAGTGTTATGAATATGCGTGGTGTAAAATAGAGTGCAGTCAAGGGTCACACCCAGGTACTTGAACTGGGCAACCTGTTCCAGCATAGAGCCTCCGTTATTGTTGATTAACAGTTGTTTGTCTTTGTGTTTGTTGTGTGTACCATGGAACAGCATTATTTTGGTTTTTGAGTACTTAAGGATGAGCTTGTTTGATTTGAACCAGGTTTCAACTTCAGCAAAACTTCGCTACAGTTGCAGCTGCATGCAAGAGTGGTCAGAGTGGCTTGTGAAGATGACTGTCATCCACATATAGGAGAATTCTGTCATGGCATGAGGCAGGGAGGTCATTCAAAAAGATGCTAAATAGGGGACAAAGGATAGAACTTTGGGGGACACCTGACCGGACTGGAAGGGAGGTCGAGAGGGATTCACCGATTCTGACCTGCTGTGAGTGGTCACAGAGGTAGCTTTGAAACCAGCGGGTGGCATCCGATGAGAGTCCTAGGTATGATAGTTGTCCGGTCAGCAGGGAGTGATTGATGGTATCAAATACCTTTGTCAAGTCAATAAAGGCGGTGCCGACCAGTTGGTTGTGTTCAAGGGCATGGTGTATGTAGGTGGTGAAATAAAGGAGAGCTGTGGTGGTGCTGTGCCCTTTTCGAAATCTATGCTGCTGTGGGCATTGAAGGTTATATTTTTCCAGGTAGTCCAGGCATATGCGAAGGTTAGGCGTGTATCATAACAGAAAATGGTCATCAGTACACCAGTTGGGAAGATTCAGCTATGCAGTCATGTTCTGTGTCAGTTTCACAAAAAGACGCAGTGTTTCCAAAAATGCTTAACATGGGATCTAGTAAAAACCTTTTCATCCTGCTCTGACCTTCTGTAAGGAAATAACACTATTGTTCAATATCACTTGGTGTGACGGTGTCTTTTCTTGCATGACCCAGGTGCAATGCGCCTACCAGATATAGTATTTCAGAACTGCAAATATAATCTATAGGGCATGATTGCGTTTAGCTCAGGGACTTAAAAAAAAAAAAGACCTAATTCCTAGTATCGAGTGTGGAGCACTCCGTTTCCCCAGCAACCTTCACCAAAAAGCAGAGATACAGGCACACTCAAAAAAGTAAAATAAAAGAGTAGGGAATTCCCTGGTATCCTGTCCAAATTTCTCCCATTCACTAAAATAACACCATCAGCTTAACCTAGTTCGATTTCAGTTAGCTTGTATCTGTGTCTAAAGGTCAAAATTTTGCAGCCAGTTGCCAGCAGGGCTAGTGACTGGGAAATTCCACAAGCCCCACAGATTTTCTGCTTGTCCAGCTGGTATACTCATTGAAATGTTACTTTCTGTAGTACAAGCCTCCAGGACTAATTAAAGGAAAATCTTATGAGCCCGATACAAAGTCTACAGCATTTGGCTAATAGGCTGGTTCCAGTTTCGACTCCTGTGTATCACCCTGTATCGTCTAGTCCTCCTTTCCCAGTCAACAAAACCTAAACAAAGCCTCGTTCATACGGCAGGTATCTGGGTTGCTGCCGTCCCCATCGGATCCTGGGCTGTATCTGTAACGCTGATGACCAGGGTTCATACGATACAGCTGTGCACTGTCGTAGGCTTGTTTCCTGCATTGCCCCAGTCTTCCGGAAATTTCAGGCTGGCTAAACTGCTGGCATCGTTGTGGTTGGTGCCAGGTGTTCAGACAGTGAACAAAACAATGCAAAACACCGGCACCATTATGCGATCGCAAGAAAAGAGGGATTGCGATCACAACAAAATGCTACCCGAAAATGGCGGCATTCAGACATACACAGTGGCAACAATCTCACTGCTGTGCAGCACCACCAATGGCCCAGAATTGGCAGTGTGAGCAGGGCTTGAGAAAAGTATATAAGAGTTGTGTAAGTGCAGCTTGAGAATTAAGGTTCCATGTGAAAGCTTTATATAGAGTGACTGCTTATTGTGCAATGGGGACAGGAACAGTTGGGTTCCCTGGAGGGCCAGTTGCTGCCCAGCACATTCCTATATAGTACATGGAACTCAATGTGAGCAAACCTGGCTAGCACTGACTCCATGGCATGACCTGACCTATACTGCACTCAGAAATAGCATGCAGGAGAGGTTGCTAGCAGGAAGAGTGTTGTGTAGAACCCTTCAGAAGGATGCAAGGACAGGGTCAAAGGTCCATTCCAAATCATTTGATTTCTATGTCTCCCACCCAGCCACTTGCATACACCCTAGAGTCACAAAACCCAGTACACAGCATCGTGGGTTGGAGTATGCAAATTCTTGCCCAGCTGCAGAACTGTTTAGAAGCAGGATCCCACTGGAAATTAGATGTTGCATCTCACCTGGTCTGTCCTGTGTAAATAAATTGTCTTATGAAAAAATAAATGGCTGGTCCATTGGCACACTGGTAGGGTTAGCAGTTACGATGCTGGTGACTCGAGTTCAGCAATGAGCCAGGTTCACCTGGGGCCAGCTGTGGGGGAGGAATATTGAACGTCCCCAAGGACTGTCTCAAGTAAAGAAGGGTCACTGCCTCCGCCACCTTGCTGCCATCTAAGCAGCCATGGGTGGAAAGCATGATGGAGACAGAGTGGGTGTGTGGACATCAGTCAGACTCAAGTATGCCATGCAGTTACGTGCTCCAGGCCCCTTGCATGCCAGTGCCCTATGAGGGGGTAGCAGCCAGGAAAAAGCACCCTGACCGTGCAAGATAAAAGGAAGTTCCCCCACAAATTTAACACCGATTATGAAACCCAAATCCGGATGTTGGCAGACGTTAACTTGAGGGGACCCTGGGGCAGTCCCGACTGACTGAAGGGACATAAACAAAGTTAAATACACGTTGGCCAAAAATGGTCTTTTGTATTTGTACCAGTGCAGACTGAGAGTATGAAAGTACTGGGCTACTACTCTCCTTTTGTGTCTCCTACTTGGTATTGTACAGTCACTGTCTCGGCCAACTACTAGGTACCCAAAAGGAAATGGACAGTTAATGGCAAACTCCAAGCAGCTGGGGATTTCCAAGTCGGGAGGCAGCCATGTGCTGAAGTGCTGGCCTTAATAAAGAAATGATGTGATTAGGGAAAAGGAAGAGTCTTAAGTTTTTTTAAGTAATTACATAGCCTGGTGGAAAAGCAGGGGGATTTGATACCTTTTATTGGACTGACGAGCAATTCTCAGTAAATAAGCTTTCAGGGTTACATGGAGCCTCTTCCTCAGGTGATGTAAGTTTCTACAAAAACCTTTTTGTAGACACTGCGTAACCTGGAGAAAGACTCCATGTAAACCTAGGAGGCAGTATAATGCAGTGGTTTAGGGTGCTGAGCTGCAAACATGGAGGCATGGGTTTGAATCCCACAGCCCTCACTTGCATACTGTGTGGCCCTGAGCGAGTCACTTAACTTCCTTGTGCTCCCAGGTCACACCTGGAAACAAGCTTCAGCTTAGTGTGCTTTTCCTGGTTAAACAATTTCTCCTTTCCTTTAAGCTTGAAAGCTCATTATTGAAAATGTTTTGTTGGTTCAGTAAAAGGTATCAAATCATCTGTTTTGCTCACCTGCTTGTACAAGAACCAGTACAGCTACAAACAATTCTTTATATGCAGCTTGGGTTGTTGCAAAGAACTAGGTATGGATGAGGCATGGCAGCTGTGATCTTGTTCAGATTGCAAGTCATATCTCAGGGAATGTGACCCAGGTGATCTGGGCTAATCCAAGTCAAACCACCTTGAAAGTGCAGAGGGAGGTGGATCCTTATCTGAAGTGGGATGCATGTTAGGTAGTTTACCACCAGAGCTTTCGGCCCAGCTGGCTAGCGTGAGCTTCGGCAGTCTCTCTGTTTCAGATGTTTTGCAGTGGTTAAGATTGGCACCATCAGTTATTTTCCATCTAAATTATTCCTAGCTGCAGGATTTGCAGTTGGAGAAGGAAAGTGGCATGGAAAAGCAAAGTGAGCCAGATAGGTCACTTGACAGAGCACCTAGATGGGGTTCCAGGGGCCTAGATTCAATTCTCAGGTCACATTTTTTTCTTTCTCATTACACAATTTGTATTTCAATTGCTTAGCAATGGCTAATACTGCAGTATCAGTTATTTCCATCTCTGTGTTCTTTGGAAGTTTTCTATTTGTCCTGCATTGAGAACGGTGATTTGGAAATGTTGTTGGCCACCGCCCAGTGGTGACTGCATCAAGACCACAGCTTTCCCTCTGTGTGACATCTCTTTGCTGGCTTTGCTTCTGCATCTCTGGGAGTACCAAGTACTGTAGTCCACTATTAACCTGCATGCATGTGTGGTCGGATAGATGAAATATAAACAGTCAGATAAATATGCTAAGCCCTGGTCAGAGCTACCTAATGTGATTCGGCACACCAGTAAAATGATAAAAAGCTGTGACTGTACAATTTTAGTTACAGTTTGCAAACAGCACAAAGAAACCACCTTCAGAAGTGCTGAAAAAATGAGGAAACCAAGGGACAGATATAGATCTTTATTTTGGTTGCTGGCGACAGACACTAGCAGATCCAGCTATGTAGTGTATGTAGCTATGTAGCACCTGCTACCTGCTTAGGCCTGAAAACAGTAGTTATTCTAGCTTGACCTGCACTTTAAAAGGGAACAATTTAAATTTTGGGGGGAAGTGTTCTTTTATTGACAAAATTGCTGGTTCCTTGAAAACAATTCTAGATCCACCCCAGCAATGGATGCCACTTCTATCCCTTTCCAGAACCCCAGTCAAATGCACCTAGACCCTAGAGCATGTTGTGGTACCGACCTGAACAGTGATGGCAAAAGGTGGTCTTCCCTAAGACCCCTCCACATTCTGCAACTGAAAAATTCCTACTGTTTCTTAATTTGGTGAGTGGGATAGGCACACTGAGACAGAGCTTGTTTCCAGGTGTGACTAGGGGGAGGAGTACAGCAGGGAGTGAAATGACAGTAACAAGTAAAGTGTCAACAACAGGTACATGTGCACACACAATAAAAGCAAAGTACATATAATACATTCTAGAAAAAGAAGGAAGACAATGCAGAAAGTGTACAAAGTACATAGGTTTGGGGGAGCAAGGATGACAGCTATTTGTAACAGAATCATGGTGGTATCAAATTCAAATGCAGAGTATACTGAGTCTTAAGATAGACAATAGGGCAAGCAGCAACAAAGGTAAAACAATGGGAGGGTGGATAGGGGCATGGGTCGCTGTAATGTGGAGACAAGAGGAAGAAGGCTAGCTGCAAGGACATATTTTGAGAAGTGTGCCAGTAAGCGTGATCTGAGAGAGTGCAGGGAGAATGACACATGGATGGGGAGAGGGAGCACACTACACAGTGTTGGAAGGTGGACAGAGAAAGTAGACTGTCTTGCTACAGATTTACGGCAAGGAATATGAAAGTAATGAGTAGCAGATGATCAGGGGGAGTATGAGAATGGGATGGCTGGGTTAAGGAGCGGGGAAAGGTAAATGGGAACTGTGGCAATCTAGTATTGAACCAGGAAGGAGGATCAGTGGGAGAGACACTGAATTGTGGCCCCGCTGAGCTGGAAAGTCTCAATAGTAGTATAGATCTATGGAGCGCTCCCAACCAATCAGAGCGCTCCTTTCCCTGTGTGTGAGACACTTTTATTCTGTGAAGAGCATCTCACATGCAGATGCCTTGGAAATGGGCATGTTCTGGGAACAGTTTAAAAAAAAATATATACAGTATTATTGATTGCTCTCGATCAATAATATATTAATATGTCCCCCATCGCCACTTGTTCCTGTATTAGAGTGGTTTCACTTGCCTTCTGCTTGAGCCAGAACAGCTCAGCTCAACTTTGCTTCGCTGTTCTCACTGCAGCTGAAGGCGTGTGAAACCACTCTTACACAGCAACGAGTGGCTTCGAGGGACATATTAACATATATAATTTGCATACAGGTGCAAACCCTTAAATCAAATAGTATATCAATCTTGCACTGTTATTGCGAGAGCTTGGTACCAATAAACTTGACTTGAGTAGCGTATCAGACTTCCCTGATGTAGCAGCAGTACAGGAGTCTGAGACATATTTCCAGAAGCGGTGGACACAGATACAACTGATGGTGGTGCTTTCACTTGCTTCTTCATGCACTTAAAATGTCTCAATCCTCTTCCCCCTTCTCATACCTGTCCCCCAAGGAGTACATGTTCAGGTCTTCTCTCCTCATATGTCCTGTCTTGATGACTTTTAACCATCTTAGTCACCCTCCTCTGGACCACCTCTAAAAGTTTAATATCCTCCTTCTGATAGGTGTGTCAGTACTGCACACTGTACTGTAGGTGCAGCTGTACCAGCGATCTGTATAATAGCAATATGACTTCCTCCCACCTGCTACTAATCCATCTGGCAATATAGCCCAGCATTTATTTATTTATTTGGTAAGCAGGCGGCTGCATTGAGTTTTGAGTGATCCTGTTTTAAGTAAGCAGTTACCCCATGACAGGGCATGGGATTGTGCAGATTAACTCTCACCCTGGGGATTGCATTAATTAAGCAGAACCCCACACCCTGCAGTAGGTTATCATGCTTATAAAATGGTTCTGTTAATTTAATAAAAAAATAAATAAAAGTAAAATATGAAATGTGCTAATATGAAATTCATGTGGCCATACCAACCAGAATACGTGTTTAATCCAAGCCATTTTTATTATAAAGCTGCATCCATTTGAGACAAAAAGTCAAAATTTGCATTGAAAATTAGATGCAGTTTTGTCTTGATTTTTGAAGCAAATTTGGCTGTCTGGAAAAATAAGCAAAAAGGCACACCAGTGACGTGTGTCGTTCTGGGATAACGTCACACCTTGTGTGTGTTGTGAGGCGTTAGGCTGCAGATTGATTGTCTTCAACCACAGAGGAGTGATGTTACCTGTGACACACCCTGAAGTGCCTTATTGCGATTATAAAATGGATCCATTTAGGTGTTTACAGCTACAGGTAGACTGTTTTGTGGGCACTAGTCTCACCTGTGATGCGGCTATCTTCCAGTCAGCTTTCAGCATTTTTTTCTATCCAGTTTATTAAATTAGATCTAGCATTTCCAGGTAGATATTTGCAGTTGACATTCTGGCAGATGGATCCCTTTGTAAATCCTGCTCCAAGAATTAAAAATGGCACACTGTAGTTGGCCATTGCAGTGAGCTAGCCTTACGAAATGGACTTCTGCCATTCAGGGCTGACCAGAGGAGGGAGGATTGAGTGTCTCAGGGACCAATTGCCCTACCGCAGGGTGAAAAGATACTGAATATATTTGATAGAGGTACAAGCTTGTGATGATCTTTCACTTTCATCCTAAAGGGCATTTCTGCTAATAAAATGGGCTGATGGGCGTGTGGGGGGGGAGGAATTTTGCGTGTGAGGGTGAGTTGAGAAATAGAAAATGTCAGCCATGAGGGCTGTTAGTTCTGTAGATAAGGAACATAAAATTAAACAAAGAGCAACTGATATGCAATTAGTGATATTAGGGAAGGGGGGAGCGGAGGTTTATCAGTTATAAACAGTTCAACAAGTTTAAATGTTTTTGTTCTAATGTTATTGTTAATGGCAGCTCTTTCATATCAAAAATGATGAGTGATGTTCTTAGGGAGATACAGGTGTGGGCCTGGTATATCAACTATATAAAATGATATCTAATGAGCAGGAAGATGTTATCATTTCATGGAATGTTAAGGGAATTAATACGCCTGTTAAAAGAACTAAACTTTTATCTGCAGTAAAAAGGAGGAAAGCACCAATTGCAATGCTTCAGGAAACTCACTTGATGCCTAAAGAACATGGGAAATTGGTGGAGGGATGGGTGGGGTCATGTCATGCCGCATCCTACTCCTTGCGTAAGAGGGGCGTTGCAGTTTTAGTGCACAAGAACTTCCCCCTAGCAGTGCTACAAGTAGTAAAAGACAGCAAGGAAGGTCGGTATGTCTTTGTCAGGGGTAGGCTGAAAGGGTCTGAGGTCACCTTTGGCAACATATACGCTTCAGCGATTTATGACCTTGGCTTCTTTCAGTCTATACTTGATGTAATACAAAGAGAGCAATTCCCAGGGCTAATACTGGGAGGCGATTTCAATTGCATCATGGATTGGGTTATGGACTATCAGGGGACGGGGAAGAGGCAAAACCAGACTACTAAAGTATGGGCTGGAGGCCTGCAGGAACTTGAACTGATAGATAGTTGGCACACAATGCATCCTGGATTCAGAGACTTTACGTTCAACTCAACACCCCATGACTCTTGGTCAAGATTAGATCACATTTTTATCGATAGGGGCCTATTTGCGAGGGTAAAAGAGGTTTCTCATAGTTTGATAATGATTTCGGAACATGCTATGGTGCAATTGAATTTGACTAGAGAGACTGCGGACAGAAAGCCAGGTCAGTGGAGATTCCCCACCTACTTGTTGTGTAAAGAGGAGTTTCAAGATTATTTAAAATCTACATGGGAGGAATATTGGGCCAATAATAAGGATTTGATCCTCTCGAAGGGCCTAATATGGGAGGCGGGTAAGGCTGTAATGAGGGGAGCTATAATTAGTTACACAGCGAAGGTAAAGAATGAGAGAAGACAGAAAATTAATGACTTAGAAACAGTAATTAAAGACTTAGAAACTAAGGTCTTGAGTGACAATAAGATGGCAGATAGACAGCAACTAAAGGTGGCCAGGGAAGCCCTCAATGAGACCCTAACTGGGTTGCACAGAAGAATCTGGTGTTTGCAAGACAACAAATCTACGAGTGGGGCAAAAAAACAGGCCCCTTACTTGTAAAATTAATGAAGAGTGGGAAAACCTCCAGTAGAATTGTTTCAATCAAGGGTAGGGGAGTAAAATTATCACACAGGAGGGAGGTATTCGGGAGACCTTTAAAGCATTTTACTCAAAGTTATATAAGGCGGAATGCCTAGGCAATGAGGAAAAGGCAAGGCTATTCCTGGATCATGTCACACTTCCCAAATTGTCGGAGCATCAGGGTGCCGTATTGGGGGCTGAGATCTCTGAAACAGAAATAAAACGTGCCATAACAGGATTAAAATCAGATAAGTCAGGGGGCCCAGATGGATTTTGGGGCAAGATACTATAAGGTATTAAAAGATATGTTAGTGGGCCCAATGTGTGGGTTTATTAATCAAATCAAATCTTTATTTATCCAGGTGATCACCGTTGAGCAAGCTCATTTAAAAGGTGGACCTGCTGTTTGTCAAGGATAGATATACATACATAGAATACATACAAAATGTAGAAGTAAGAATACAGATTTACATTTGAATGGTACAGTATATACATTCCATTGCACTTGTAGGGGAAATGGTAAACAACAACACAAGACATTATTGTGGTATGTACATTCTTTCTTATACATGTATGAAGGTGACACTTTATACTGGTCTCAGCCGAAGGAATGCAGATCATAACCATTTCATCCCTCAGTAACTAATTCTAGCTTAGACGGTGGTCACTGGCTTGGAAGGTGGCCATGGCTTAGAAAGGGCCTAAAAATTCCAACAGAACAACTATTAAAGTGGCATGTAGGATTAGGTAAAGAAAGGTGCCAAAGGTTCCGAGGGCCAAACAAGGCAGCTGGCTACTTAACAGGTTAGGGAGGGATTAGCAGGGTAGGGTTCAAGACTGTGAGAGGTAGATTTAGAGATGAGGCCACTAACAGAACCACTAGAAGCTATGGTAACATTTACAAATTTCAGTAAATGTTTTGTCGTAAAGATGCCTGAACATCGCAATACTGACAGGAGTGCTGAGTTTCAATGAGCTTTGAATTCTTCTCCATAATGAGGGCAAAGCGTGACTTATGGCTGCCCTACCAAAATAGTTGTTAATCCTGGGAATTTTTAAGGAAATTAGTGAGTGGCTTCTTATGCCATAGCTACTAGGTGGACTTAGAGGAAGGCAGGCAGCAATGTAGTCCGGGAGTTTATTGGTGAGAGCTGGAAGTGTCCATATGGCTGCATTTCTATGCCGTCTGAATTGTAGCGAAGGCCACCCTACTGCAGTGTATACCGCGCAGTGGTACGTGGAGGATGGAAGGCCAGTTATAAATCTTAGGGCTCTGTGGTACAATACATCCAATTTAGCAAGTTGCGAGACAGGACATTGGCCATATATAATGTCAGCATAATCAATTAATGATAGGAATGTAGAAATGAACAAGCTGTCTTTTGCAGTCTCAGTAAGGAGATGTTTAATTCTGTAGAAGAGGCCAAGCCTTTGCCTAAGCTTTTCAGTAATTCTTCAGTATGTTCTTTAAAGAGAGTTTGTTATCCAGCCATATACCCAGGTATTTGAATTTCGCACAAACTCAAGATTTTCACCAAGTAGGGTGGTTATAGGAGGAACAGTGTCAGTGGCTGCAGAGTTGGCCCGGTGCTAGATGGAGCAAACAGCATTGCCTTGGTTTTTTTTGCGTTTAGCAAAAGCTTTTTGTCGATGAGCTGGTTTTGCAGTTTATTGAAGTCATCTTGTAATGCAGCGCATGCGGCTCCAGGGGAGTCTCGACTTAGGTAGAGCACTGTATCATCGGCAAATAAATGGATACTGGCTTCTTCGATTCCTAAGTTCAGGTTGTTAATATAGATGTTGAACAGTAGTGGACCCAGTATGGAACCCTGTGGGACTCCTCTCTTTATTGATTTGAGTGGTGAAAGCTCTCCTTCGGCCTTTATTTGTTGCTGTCTGTCTGTGAGGTAGTTCTGGAACCAGTCCAGTGTGATTGAGTCCATGCCTAAATTATTTAGCGCGGAGAGAAGTAGACAATGGTCGACGGTATCAAAAGCCTTGCTAAGATCTAAAAACACCGCATTAAGGAGGTGGGGGAAGGAGGGGAATTACCTGCCTCATGCTCCTTAGCTAATATTCATGTCCTGTTGAAACCAGATAAAGATAGCATAGAGTGTTCATCATATCGGCCCATCTCCCTGCTCAACTATGATTGTAAAATTATAGCTAAAGTATTGGCACAACGGTTGGAGGCCTTGCTGCTCACACTTATACTCCCAGATCAAATGGGTTTCATTCAGGGAAGGATGTTGTATCATAATACAAGAAGACTCCTTAATGTTGTATGGTGGGGAACTAAGAATCCAGGAAAAGCCTGTGTTATATCAATGGACACGGAGAAGGCATTTTATAGAATTGAATGGCCTTACCTCTTTGATGTCTTGGCAAGATTTGGGGTGGGAATGGGATTTATTAAATTGATAAAATGATTATATAATAAGCCTAAAGCAAGAGTGTCGGTTAATGGCACCCCATCAAAGGAGTTTCAGCTATATAGGGGCACGAGGCAAGGATGTCCCCTCTCATTTGCTATGGCAATTGAACCTTTGGTGTGTAGGGTAAGGGAGAGTGGGATAATTCAGGGTATAGGGACGCAGGGTGGTTCCCAACATCGTATTTCACTTTACGCTGATGACCTCATGTTTTATTTGACTAACCCAGGGGTGTCTGTACCTGCTTTGCTGCATGTGGTGCAGGAATTTGCCACATTCTCTGGATATAAACTCAATTTAGGCGAATCCGAGCTAATGTATTTGGATAAAGGGAATAACTATAGAGGGGAAAACCACTTTAGGGCTAAGGGTGGTGGATCATAATCTTACATATTTAGGAGTCAGAGTGAGTAGAGATTTAAAAGGCCTATATGGGCTAAATTACTCCCCAATCATAAAAAGGGTAAGTGACGAGATGGCTAGATGGAATGGCCTATCTATATCATGGCTCAGGAGGATTAACCTCATAAAAATTAATATACTTCCCAGGTTACTATACATAATGCAGATGATACCATTCTGCCCATCCAAGAAAGATTTGAAACAACTAGATAGGAACTTTACTAATTTTATTTGGAGGGGTGGCAAACCAAGAATGGCTTTGCATAGACTTAAAGCCTTGAAAGCCAAGGGAGGCATAGAATTTCCAGATGTGCAGGGGTATTTTTTGGTGGCACAATTTAGATAAATGCATAATTGGGTATCATGGGGGGAGCAGCAGCATGGCTAGACTTGGAGCAAGAGGGCTGTCCAGGCCGACTTATAGCCTTTTTGGCAACAGGAGGAGAGAGAGCGTATGCTAGGGCCGAATGTCCAAACCCCATGGTAATGACAGTTCTAGGGACATGGATATGTTGTTCATCCACACTCATTGGCAGTATCCTTGCCGCTTTAAATCTTGCCGGAAGGTCTTCAAGCTTGCTCCTCCCACCCACCCGGGTGGTATAACTCTCGGCTCCGCCCCATGACGCCAGATCTTCCTTACCGCTTGGAAGCTCAGGTTCCCTCCTTAACGCTCTGCGTTTGTGACTGGTTCCTATTTCTCCGTTTCGATTTAAAAATAATATTTTGCAAAAAGACTTCAGTCTTGATCCCTCGCTGCGATGGATAAATCGACTCCGGATTCGGAGATGCCCATGCGGGCAGAAGATGTCTCGGGGCGGGATCCACACTCACGTGTGTCTACTGCTTGGGCCTTGAGGCCGCGACCCGCGGGCTTCGCGACCCTGCTCATCTTTCTCGGCCTCGTCCTCGAAGACCGTGCTGCCCGATTGCAACTGGGCGTCCCGGCGTTTCCCTCGGTGAAGTCAAGGAGGCGGTTGGCGGTGTCATGGCGGGCCTCGTGGATCAGCTGGCGGATGATGCGCCCTCGAAGAGGAGGCGGCGCGGCACGTATCTTCCTCGGCAGCGGCATTATCCCGCTCTCTCTGGTTCTTCCTACAAGGCTTCCCTTTAAGGAGCTTTGTCTGTCCCTCTCCACTAAAGGAGAAGAACCCTCGTCCTGCTGGACCTTTTCTCGGTCAAAAAAGAGGACAGGGTAAGTCCCTCCGTCGGCTCTTGGGGCGGGAAAGGTCCCTCTCCCGGGCCGTCGTCCGTCGGCCGGTCGACCCTTCGGCCGGCCACTGGCCTCACAGGTGTCCCGTCAGGTCAGTTGACGAGACTCCCACTGATGAAGTCGAGATTTTCTCGACCCATTGGACGAGCTGTAGCCTTTAGCAGCCGATTCCCCTCTCCCGGTTCCCGGGAGGTTGAGGATCCGTGGGCTCGCCTGTGCCTCCGGTTCGGAGCCCTCGGATGGACCTTCCGAGCCGAAAGGAGTGCCGGTTCGGCCGACACCTCCTGCACGACGGAAATTCCGGGACTCTCGGTCTCGGTCTCGGACCTCCTAGCGGTCCAGCCGGTCCACCCGTAGGCGGTCACCGGTCCTCGGCACAGTGATAAGGCGGCGTCGCCGCTAAGATCCTCGTCCTCCCTCCTGGGATGAGGAGGCTTGGCGTAAGTGCGTCGGCGATGCGAAAGGACCTTATGTTTGTAACAGCTCCTCCTGGCGGGAATAAGCCGACTCCAGGCGCCTTTCCCGGCCGATAAGTAACTGTCACGGGCGGCCGACACAACCCTCGACTTGCCCGAGAGCCTATACCCAGGCGGTTGTTCGGCCAAACAACTGCTCCACCGATTGCGGTGGAACCTCCGCCTCCACAGCCACCAAGTGGAAGCTCCGACCAAGGATTCTCGGTCGTGAGGTTTACACCATCGGCTGTCAGTTACCCTCACTCCGACCCGACCTCGGCAGGTGAAGGATGGCTCAGGCCAGAGGCAGCTCTTGAGGACTCTTCCGAGTCCGAAGATGATTCCTCCTTCTTCTCCAAGCGACTGGACTTGGAGTCTTCAGGAGGACTCAGCCAATGGACGATAGCCCGTCGTCCTTCCTAGGACTGCTTGGCTCATCTCGGAGTCTACGGGATGGAGCTCGAACCACGTTCCAAGCAGGCCAGGTATCCCCCACGGAGATTCTGGACCGAGGGATTCTCCGGCAGGAGGCCTTTCCCGTTGGCGAGGCCATAGTGGGTCAACACTGGAACTTTGGCAGCGCCCTGCTTCCTGCCCTGCGCCTTGGCCAGGATGGCCAGAAGTATCTGGTCCCCGGTTCCTTGTCAGTTTTTGGAACACCCCTCTGCTGAGGGTTGGTTACCGACAGCGTTTCCAGTAGCGCCCGCAACGCCAGGGATGTGGACAAACCTCCTGACAAGGTCAAGAAATTGGACTATGTGGGCGAAAAGTCTGGCTGCGTCCTCTCTCGGCCTTCGTCAGGCCAGTTCGGCCCGTCCTCATGGCACATTTTCTCATGCCCTGTTGGGCTCCTGGATGAGGTCATCCTCATCTTCCCGCCGATCTGCAAACTACGGGTTAAGCAGGTCAGGACCAGGGAACAGGAGCAGTGGCCAAACAGCAGCTCCAGACTGCTTTGGATGTAGGGGACTCATGTGCCAGATCGTGGCGGCCGCAGTGGCTATCGTCGTGAGGCTTGGCTGAGATATCCACCTTTGCTTGGATACCCAGCACAAGTTGTGGATGTTCCCTTTTGAGGACTGACCTCTTGACCCTGGGGTGGAAGGTCACCTGCAGAGGATCGAGAAGTCCAATGCCACCTTGGACTCGGTCTCTTCCGCTCAGAAGGACAAAGCGCATGACCACAGCCCTAAGCCCTTGGTCCTTCTGTGCCCCCCAGCGCCCGACCCAGCAACGTCAGGGCCAGCAGGAACGACCTTGGCATCCCAAACCCAAGCCCCGGCTTCCTCTAACAGGAGGCAGGGAGGAAAGGGCCCAGGGAGGTCCCTCGGCGGTCCCTCCTCCAAGCCTGCCCAGTGGCCAGGCTGAGGGGTGTCGCCCCCATCCCATCACCTTACCCCCTGAGTCCCCCGTGGGGAGACCGGCTCCAGCACTTCCGTTCCGCCTGGTCGCTGTTACCACGGACAGGTGGGTCTTGGAAGGTGGTGGGAAGAGGCCTGCCTCTGATTCGAGCGAGCACCACCCTTCAGAGCCGTCGCCCCTCGGAAACCCGGGATCCCCAGCCTCACTGGCCAGCTCGTCGAGCCGACATCACTCTCCTCCAGAAGGAGGTGGTAAGAGAAGGTGGTGGACCCTCCTTCAGACCCAGGGTTTGTGTCCAGGTACTTCCTGGTTCCGAAGCGGACAGGGGGCTGGCGCCCCATTCTCGACCTACGACCTAAACAAGTTCCCAAGGTCTCGAACCTTCAGGATGGTCACTCTGGCTCAGAATAATACCATCCTTGGAGGCAGCAGTCGTGGTTCTCTCTCTGGACTTGCGGTGGCGTTTTTCCGCGTCCCTATCCGTCCAATCTCACAGAGATTCCTTCGCTTCCGGCGGAAGGATCTCTCTTGAGGATTCAAGCCATGCCTTGGCTTGTCTCCAGCTCCCAGGGTCTTCACCAAATGCATGGCAGTGGTGACAGCATTCCCTCGGCGCCGAGGGGTCGGGTGTACCCTTACCTGGACGACTGGCTGATCTAGCTCCCTCCAGGAAGGGCGGGTGGTCCAGAGATCTGGCCCTCAGGTCTGCTCTCAACTGGGCCTCCTTGTCAACGAGGCCAAGTGAGACTTCGAGCCGAAGCAGGTGATTTTATTCATCGGAGCAGCTCGACTCTCTTCGAGCCAGGCGCTTGGCTCCGGCGGACAGGGCCGAGGTTCTTTCCTCCTTTGCCCGATCATTTCTGGTTGGGCAATTGCGCCCTGCCGGGACTTCCTCGCCTCCTGGGTCTCATGGCGGCCTGTACCAGCGTGGTCCGTTGGGCCCGCTGGAACATCGCCTCCTTCAGTGAGGACTGGCCAGCCAGTGGTCCTGGCGCTGCAGATCCTTGGACCAGCTTGTGTCGGTGACACAGGGGATGTGGAATGCTCTCCAGTGGTGGACCGTTCCAGATCAATTGCAGGAGGGCATCCCGTTCATCCGCCCGAGCCGGCGGTCTCTCTGTCGACGATGCCTCTCCTGATGGGTTGGGGTGCCCATCTGGGGAACACCGGGCTCATGGCCTCTGGTCCCAGCGGAGTCCCGATGCCACATCAACCTGCTGGAGCTCCGGCGGTCCGCCTAGCTCTCACCGCCTTTGCTCGTTCCTCCGGGTCAAGTGGTCCGAGTCAGGCGGACAATACCACGACCATGTACTATCTAAACCGTCCAGGGCGGGACGCGCTCCATGCTTCTATGCAAGGAAGCTCTCCGCATTTGGTCACTCGCTGCGCAGCCTGGAGGCGGATCTCCTAGCCATTCACGTGGCAGGGGCCTCCAACACCCTGGCCGATGCCTGAGCCGGATGAGGGGCTGCATCCCACAGTGGTCTCTCCTGCGGAGGTAGTACAGCATCTGTTCTCCTTTGGGGCACACCTCAGGTGGACCTGTTTGCCTCACGGAGAGAAGCTGAGTCTGTTCCATGCCGCCCCCTCAGCAGGGGCTCGCTGCAGGGGATGCCTTCTCGAGGCAATGGACCCCGGCCTCTTTTACGCCTTTCCCCATTTCCCTTGATCACAAGGTGCTTCTCAAGGCGAGGAGGGACAAGGCGCAGGTGATTCTGATAGCCCCAGACTGGCCTCGCCAGTTCTGGTACCAGATCTCCTCAGTCTCAGCTCCAGGACTCGCGGCAGCTTCCAGCTCGCCCGGACCTGCTCTCAATCAATCAGGGAAGAGTGTTCCATCCGGACCTTCAATCCCTGCACCTGACGGCCTGGTTCCTGAGCGGCTAGAGTTCCAGGCTTTGGGTCTTTCCGACGAGGTCCTCAATGTAGTTGGGCGTCCCGTGAGAGTCGACCAGAAAATGCTATGCCTTCAAATGGAAAAGGTTTTCCATTTGGTGTCAGAACAAGGGCTTGGACCCTTCCTCCTGTTCCTTGGCAAGCATCTTGGACTATTTATGGTCCTTTCTAGTCAAGGGCTTAGGTCGACGACCTAAGGGTGCACCTGGCAGCCATCTCTGCTTACCGGGCGCGGGCGGGAAGCAGTCGATGGCGCAGGAGAAGGTGGTCTGGCGCTTTCAAAGGCCTTGATCACATTTCCCTCCAGTGCGGGAACCCCCCACCTCCATGTGGGATCTACTGCTGGTACTGGCAAAGCTCATGGGCAAGCCATTCGAACCTATGCACAGGTGTGCTCTCTCACCTGTCGTGGAAGACCGCCTCTTGGTGGCTATCACGTCAGCCAGAAGGATGGGAGAGCCCAGGCGCTTCCATCGAGTCTCTTACCTGGTCTTCCCACAGGGACAAGGTTGTCCTGCGCCCCCACCGAAATTCTTCCGAAGGTGGTGTCGGAGTTTCACCTTAACCAGGTGTTGACTCTGCGGTGTTCTACCCCAATCACACCTCGGAGGCGAATAGGCTCCATACTCTGGATCCTAGAAGGCGCTCGCTTATTATAAGGAGCACACGGCTGAAATTGGGAGAGGTTCGCCAGCTGTTTGTCACCTACGCTTGAAGCCGCATCTGGCAGACCTGCAGCCAAGCGGACGATAAGCAGGTGGGTAACCTCCTGCATAGATCTCTGCTATAAGTTAGCGGGCATGGAGCCTCCCAGAGGATAAGAGCTCATTCTACCGCCATACTGCTGCAGCAGTGGCTGCTTCAGGGACGCCCTATCCAGGAAATCTGCAGGGCTGCTACCTGGAAGTCAGCAAACACCTTCATTACCCACTACCACATCGACCTTGAGTCACGCCGGGATGCTGGTTTTGGGCCTCGGTTCTCAGTCTCTCTTTCCCAAGTAAGTATATAGGGGTGTGCGTGCTTGCCTCCTCCTCCCGGAGAACTGCTAGGAGTCTGCCAATGAGGTGTGGATGAACAACATATCCATGTCCCTAGAAATACAGGTTACTCACCTGTAACAGGAGTTCTAGGAATGGTATATGTTGTCCATCCCTACATTTCTCGACCTCCCGGCTCGACAGCACAACCTGAGCTTTCCAGCGGGCCAGATCTGGCGCTATGGGGCGGAGCCGAGTTATACCACCCGGTGGGTGGAGGAGCAAGCTTGAAGACCTTCCGGCAAGATTTAAAGCGGCAAGGATACTGCCAATGAGTGTGGATGAACAACATATACCATTCCTAGAACTCCTGTTACAGGTGAGTAACCTGTATTTCTGGCAGCATGGAGGAGCTTTAACAAAAGAGGGAATTCCTTGGGAAACAATACACTACTTAGTACCAGTGGCGAGGAACCCAGAATTCCTCCCAGGTTGGGAGGACGGGGGGGTTACTAACTGGGAAGCCAATGGGATAGGGTGGAATGTCTGGGTGACTTATGGGGGAAGGAGGGTATCTATTCATTAGGAGTTATTAAAAGAAGCCTTAACATACCAAATTCACATAGGTTCCGATACCTACAAGTTAGACGTTATGGGGAAAAGTTGATGGCACAGACAGAGAGGGGAGAGATGATAAAACTGATAGAAAGGGAAATTAGAGGGGCCAGTACTAATGAAAAGGGATTGATAAGGAGGATAACAAGATTGGAAAGAGAATACTTTGGGGAACCAGCTCAAACTAATAGGAAAATATAGGAGTGGGACCTCAATTGTACTCTCGATGACGAAACATGGGAGCAAGTGTTCTCCTCTCATATGGGTCTTTTAGCCTGTAATAAACTAAAAGAGGTACAATGCAAGTTCCTACATTATCTTTTCTACCCCCCAGTGAGAGTAAATAAATACCACCAGGAGATTTCACCTATGTGTGGTAGATGCCTCACTGAAAGAGGTACCTATTTGCATTATTTTTGGGGTTGTATGGTAATATTAAAGTATTGGGAGCAAATAGAGTAAGAAATTAGAATGGAACGATTACAACTAGAGATGTTACCAATTTCGCTTCTATTTGAGTTGGTAAGAGATGGAAGGAGAGACTGGTCCCTACACCCCAGGTGGGTGAGAGTATTGCTCATTTTGGCCCAACAAATTATACTGAATACCTGGGTCTCGAGTGCAGTACCCACAGTCCATATGTGGAGAAGTCTCATGCTTTCCTCATTGGCAATGGAGTGGCTAACATTCGCTCTGAAGGGAAGGATGGAGTTGTTCTTAAGCTTATGGGCACAGCCTATGGCAACACGATCTCTGGCAGAGTTACTGATCTTTTCAGAGGGATTTGGAGAAATCGGGTGACTCCCTGAGTTCCAAGATACTCCTGGTTCATCACTACAAAAATGAAGGAAAAATATGTTTTTGAAGGAAGGTTATATGGCTAGTATAATATAGATTATTAGCTAATATTATTGTACTTCTAATATGAAAGGAGCAGCACTGTTAGTGTTAGGTTTTTTATCGTTTTTTTAGTATACCTTTAAATTTTAAAGTTTTGAGAAGTTAATCAACTTCTTAATAATAAGTATCTAGTTCTATCATGAATTAATCTGTAGGAACTGGAATTTGATAACTTATATGAGATGGGAATGTTTTTCTGTGGGAAGTCGCGGACTTCATTGTCGACCTGACATGGGGATCCCACAGATGGCTGATCCTGGGGGATTTCAATGCCTGGCTCAATGATGAACTTTTGCAGTTTGTACAGGACTTCCTTCAGTTAATGAATTCACTGGGCCTCACACAGGTTGTTTCCTCCTCAACTCACATTGGTGATCATTCATTGGACTTGGTGTTTCTCCTGGGGATGGAGATATCAGAGTTGGTGGTGGTACCAGTTGGATGGTCGGATCATCATTCCGTCAGATTCAGTTTTCAAGGCCCCCCTAGGAGACATGCCCCTATGGAGATGGTCCAATACTGCACCTTGAGGGGTGTATCCCCTGATGGTGGTGTTGGACCCATCGGGTATGCCGTATGAATGCTTGGATCCAGGGGATCTTGTACTTGCCTATAATAAGGCAGTGATGGAGGCCCTGGATTCCATTACTCCTGTTCATCTCCGTCCAGTCACCCTTTGTCCCAGGTCTCCTTGGTTTGATGAGACCTTGAGGGAGTTGAGGAGAGTTGGACGAAGGTTAGAGAGGCGATGGCAGAAGTCTGGCTTGGTATGTGACAGACTTAGATTGATGGACCATTATTTGGTCTACCAATCAACAATCTCCCATAAGAAGGCAGAGTTCCTGTCCAGGAAGATTGTTGCTGCTCAGAATCGACCAGCTCGGCTCTTCCAGACCGTCAACAGACTGTGCAATCCACTCTGTCTCTGGCCTGGAAAGGCTTTATCACAAGAGCGTTGTGAGGAGATTGCTCGATTCTTCGCGGATAAGGTTGCCATGATCAGGTCTGAAATCCGCATGACCTTTTCTTTAGGGAGTAGCGATGGTCAACAGGAGGTGTTGAACAGCCAGTTTGTGTGGCACAACTTCAGCCACCCCACAATCAAAGATATTGTGATGGTTATCCAGTCATTACGTCCTACCAACTGTGGTTTAGATCCATGGCCCTACAAGCCTGCTGGTTGGCTGCATTGATGATATTGGCCCGGTCCTTGCTAAAATTGTCTGGTTGTCATTTGGAGAAGGGGATCCCCTTGAGGAGGTAGTCATTCGGCCTCTTCCTAAGAAGCCCTCCTTGGACCCAGACTGTTTAGCAAACTATAGGCCTGTCTCTAACCTGCCCTATGTGGGTAAGGTTATTGAGAAGGTGGTGGCATTACAGCTGGAGGACCATTTGACCAGCCACAATATTTATGATTCTCTCCAGTCTGGTTTCAGGAAGAGACATAGTACTGAGATGGCCCTTGTTCGGGTACTAAATGACCTCCTGATAGCGAGAGATCAAAGGATTTGTTCAGTCTTGGTCCTTCTCTATCTCTTTGCAGCATTTGACACTGTTGATCATGGTGTGCTTTTGGATCACCTGTGGTCTATCTGTGGACTATCAGGATTTGTCCTCAGATGGTTTCAATCTTTCCTCACGGGTAGGACTCAGCGGGTGGTGTTGGGGGTCTTTTCCTCAGCTCCATTCCCCCTATCCTGTGGGGTACCGCACGGTTCCATTTTGGCACCAATGTTATTTGCTGTGTATATGCTGCCATTGGGAGCGATTATTAGATGGTACGGTTTGAGTTTTCACTGCTATGTAGATGATACTTAACTGTACATGTCTTTTGTGCCTGATCAAGATGATGCGGTCTCTGTACTAATCAGCTGTCTAGCCGAAATCCAAGACTAGATGAATGCGAGTTGGCTGCAGGTGAACCCTGAAAAAACTGAGGTGTTGGTTGTGGACCCAGGTCGTCGTGAGGCGGGTGTGTCGGCAGGTTCTCCCTCGAGACTATGCCTCCGAGGTGCCCAGCTACACACCTCAGACCGGGTACAAAACCTGAGTGTTATGTTTGATGACTGTTTGACTCTGAAGTTGCAGGTGTCTACTGTTGTTAAAACTTCCTTTTATCACCTGAGGAATATTGCACGGGTTAAACACCTGGTTCCACCCGATGATCTTCCAACACTGGTTCATGCCTTCATTACCTCCCGTCTTGACTATTGCAATGCCCTTTACCTAGGGCTACCAGGGGTTGATATCTACCACCTGCAGCTGGTGCAGAATGCGGTAGCCAGGCTTTTGACTGGTACTTCGAGAGCCAGTCATATAACGCCTATGCTCCGCGGACTGCATTGGCTGCCGGTGCGGTGGTGGATCATCTTCAAGGTTGCTTTGTTAGCCTATAAGGCCCTACATGACCAGGGACCGGGTTACCTGAAAGATCTTCTTTGTCCATACTCTCCCCTCTGCCCTCTCCGATCCACCAATGAGGGATTGCTAGAGATTCCCAGGGCATTTAGTTATGCAGCCCGACCCTGTGGAACTCTCTACTTCATTAGGTACGAGACTGCCTGACCGTTCAGAGTTTTAAGACAGCATTAAAAACGTATCTTTTTGATTTGGCCTTCCCTGAATATTGAAACGGTTATGGTATTTTATTGGTTTTATTTTAATTGGGATAACTATTTAATCATGTTTTTATTGTACAGGCGCCTTGGTTTGGAAAGGCACCTTTTTTATAAATAAAGATGAATTGAATTGATATTATCAAAGTTATTTACGAGATGGATGTATGTTCTCAGTTATACAAGTATATGGCTGTAATTGTTGTTTTTTGTTGGTGATAAAAGATAAAATCAATAAAAATTTTACACACAAAAAAAAAAGATGCACTAGTCCAGCTCAGTGATCTACTCTGTAGCTATAGCTTTGAGACTTCACTTTGAGAGCTCTGACCCCTAAACATTAATAATGTTTTGGCAACAATGCCCAGCAGTACTACCACTAGACACTTAGTACACTCTGAGGTTGCATGCCAGAGTTTGGAAGAGGAACAGTATGTAGAATCCAAAATGATGTTAGGAGAGAACAAATACCAGTATCCTTTGGTTTCTACATGTCTCTCCAGACAACACACATACACTCTTAAAGCATCAATCAGGCCAAAGCATCTTGGGTATGCAAATTTGTGTGTGGGGACAGTCAGCTGATCAGTCACCATATTTATTTATGTAGGGTGCTGTGTGGTCTAATGAGCACAACAAAGAACTCTCACTCCTGGGGATGAGGGGTACCCCAGTTTGAGCCCTAGTTTTTGTGACCAAGCTCTTGCAATTTACTAGACCACAAATAAATGCCTCGGTCTTGGCTTTAAACAGAGGATAAAAGCAGTTCCCATCCAGTTAGCTATGCAAAAAGATAGGCTGGAGTGCAACCGGATTATTTGAAAGAAAAAGCTATATAAAGGCATACATGTATATTACTGTTCTCATCCTATGCTGGTTCAGATGTAAAAGCCTGTCTAGAAGATGAGTTATGTTCTGGGGAAGCCTCGTCAGTCTGCCCTGCACAAAGATTTGCATACCCATAATGCCTTGCACTGGGTTCATAGTATTAGAGTGCATGGGTGTGATTTGGAGAGATGAAGAGAAACCAAACAGCTTGGATAGTTCCTCTCTCCTTGCATCCATCTATGGCTCTTACAACGTGCGCTTCTTGGAAACTGCTTCTTCCATGCAACTTCTAAGTGTGCTAAATGCCCAACAAAACTATAACAATTACTCGGTAATCAAGAGCACACCCTGCCTAAGGAATCTCTACAATAATTTTTTTGGATACCTTACATATTGCTTTACTTGGCTGCAGAAGTGAACAGCTGTTTCTTTTTGGCTTGGGTTTTGACATCTTTTGCTTCTCTCTTTAATATTTGCCTCTATGGAATGGAAAACAACCAGTTGTCAGTTACTCAGTCCAAATATATCTTTTGCGGACCAGGTGGCTGGAGCACTGGTGATAGGCAGGCCAGCAGGTAGCTGTGGGAGTGGTTAGTCTAGTAGGACTGGTTTCATCTATGCAATATTCATATTGCTGTCACACCCAGCCCACCCTATGAGAGAGACTGGGGGGTTACTGATTCTCCCCCTACCACCACAGCCACCAGTTCTGCTCAGCTGGAACCTGCCTACTTTCAAGAAGAGTACAGCAGGATAAAACCAGATAGCTTGCAAGAATTCACATTTAAGGCACCCTTCAAGTACATTTCATAAAAGACACCAGCAATGTGGATGTATGTAATAAAGAACAAATAAATGCCACTGCCCAAAGATAGATCATTCAAATAGACACAAATGCAACAGAAGTCAGAGACAGTATAAACCAATGGTAACATCTACTGCACAAACCTGATCAAAACCTGTGAACAGTGACAGAGAGGCCACTGTACACCTTGTTATTCTATTCCATAGAATGAAATAACAGAGCAATAATGGGAATCCCTTCTTTTTCTCCCTCAAAACTAGGGTCAGGATATTGGTTGATGCCACTAGCCAAGATTGCCACATCGAGCGTGAACTCCCCTGCATGCACGCAAAGCCATACACAATTAAAAGTTCCCAATTCACTTTCAGTTTCATAAAATACAATCTATCATCGGGAGTATAATGTCGTCATTCACTAGACTCATGCTGAATTCATTACAACTCTTAAAATCGAACTGGTCAGAAGGTGAGCTACAGAGCTCAAGCTGCTCACAGTTTATTGATTCATATGAAAACTGATGATCGGGAGAGGCGCACTGAGCCATGGCTTGTTTCCAGGTATGATCTGGAGGTGGGGGTAACAGGCAAGAAGAACAGGTCAAATGACATTGAAATGGCCCATTAACAAGCAAGCGGTAACAGCAACAACACCAGCATTATGAAATTGAAAGTTTTGACATGCCCCCTATTATGGGGTCATCTGAGTCATCAAGTTCACCTGCTTCCTCAGCCTGTGGAATTGATAGGAGAGGGAGGTGAGCTCCACCGAAATTATGAGAGAATTGAGAGGGTTATTGTGGACACTAGACAGAGTGGTGACTGTGGTGACAGGACAACAAATGTGTGAATAAAGGGTGCTCAAAAAACAGAAAAAGCAGATTGGGGCAATACTTAGTTACCCCACCACTTGTCCTGGACCACTTATTGGGTGGGTGCCTTGGTTGGTAGTGAGGAGCTAGTGGGTTGTCTGCATCCTCCTGTCTTGCTATGGGGTGTTTCCACCATTTTCACTCCTGGAAAACTGGGGGCACACACTTTCGTGTGCATACGCAGGTTGCATTGGCATCTGGGGGGTGTCTCCACCCCAGTTTGGTTCCTCCAAATGTACTACCACCCTGCTTCCATTAGGTTGCAGTGGCATAGCAGAGTGTGCCACCACCCCACCCTGAAGAGGAAGAGCTGTCCCTGGGATGCTAAACTCTCCTTCCTGTGGCCAGTCTTCAAGTGTCCTGAGTCTGCACCCAACCCTGGGTTGCTGGCATAGCACTACCGCTATGCTTCCATCCTGGTTACATAAAGCACGTAACTTGAGTGCTACAGGGTAACCGGTGGGTGCAAACCGAAAACACTGGTACAAGAAAATACAAAACAGTTGCACTCAGGGACAGTGGAAAAATTCCCTTTGAGTCAGTAAAAAAGAGCAAAAGCTAAAGAAGTCAAAGGCAAGACTCCCTCCAAAGAAGACTTGTATCGGGTCAACGAGCTGGGGAATCAAAGTGAGGCAAAGTAGAGAAAAGAGGAACAGAGGGAGGGCAGGGAATAAAACATGGAAGGTCATGTTCACAAATGCCTGCAGTCTGAGAAATAAGGTTCCAGACCTGGAAGCTTTGATGACGGATGCAGACCTTGAATAGCAACAATAACAGAAATATGGTATTCTGCTAATCATGGCTGGAATGTCAATGTACCAGGCTATACACTGTTCGGAAGGGACAGGAAGGTAAAACGGATGGGGGGGTGGCCCTGTACATCAGAGAAGGCATAAAGGCTACGGAAGTACAGGGAAGGCAGGGGGAGGCTGAGGCAATGTGGGTCAGCCTTGAACCAGGAAATGGCACAGCAATACATACAGGGGTGCTCTACAGACCTCCGGCACAGAGGGAGGGAGGAAGGAAGTGGACATGGTACTAGTGGAGGAAATTCACAACATGGCAGCTGAAGGTGAAATCCTGTTGATGGGAGATTTCAGTGTCCCAGACGTGAAGTGGAACACCCAGACAGCTGCTTCAGGCAGTAGCACGGCCATCCTGGAATGCCTGCAGAGAGCTGGACTCAGACAGCTGGTGCATGAGCCAACCAAGGAAAAATCAATTCTAGACCTAGTTTGGACCAATGGGAACAGAGTTGAAAGAATCCAGGTGGAATGGCAGCTGGGATCCAGCGACCTCCACATGGTGTGGTTTGACATGGAGACAGGGACTCAAGCCACACGAAGGCAAAAGTATTAGATTTCAGGAGGGTGGATTTCAATTAAATGGGTAGATGTTTAAGAGCAGTCCTGGTAGAGGTAATGGAGGGGGTGGAGGAACAGTTGGGGTGGACTAAAACGAGCCATTCTGGAGGTAACTAACCAATGCATTAGGATAGTGGCCAAAGAAAAAAAGAAGAAACCAACCACTATGGTTCTCTAAAGAGGTGGCAGACAAAGTGTGGGCTAAAAGAGCAAGTTTCAGGAAGTATAAGGGGACCTAAAGGGAGGAGGACAGGGAGGTGTACCTTGAATATCTCAGAGTCAGGGAAGGCTGTTAGGAAAGCCAAGGCACAGACAGTGGAGGGTTTAATACGGACTGTGGGAAAAAAAAAGGGACAAGACATTCTATAGGTACATCAGCGATAGAAGAAAAAATGGGCGGGAATTGTGAGGCTCAAAGGGGAAGAGGGAGAATGTAAGGAGGGGGATCTAGACAAAGCAGAAATGCTGAACAAATACTTCTGTTCAGTATTCACTGAGGAAGAAGAGGGTCAAGAACCACAGTTGGGGAGCAGAGACAATTGGGGGATTGGATACCAGTCCATTCACAAGCCAAAGGGCCAGATGACATGCACCCGAGGATATTAAGGGAGCTGCATAGGGAACTAGCAGCACCTCTGGCCACCCTGTTCACAGAGTCACTCAACACAGGCATGGTATCAGAGGACTGGAGGAGGGCACATGTAGTCCCACTGCACAAAAGTGGCAGTATGGTGGAAGCAGGGGAACTACAGGCCAATCAGCCTCACCTCAGTGGGGGGGAGATCATGGAGACACTGCTGAAAGAAAGGATAGTGGCACACCTGGAATCCATTGGTGCCCAGGATCTGAGGCAGCACAGATTCTCATCAGGAAGGTCTTGTCAAACAAATCTAATAGATTTTTTTTATTGGGTTACTAGGGCAGTGAATCAGGGAGGGTCCGTAGACATCGCCTACCTGGATTTCAGCAAAGCCTTCGATATTATCCCACACAGAAGACTGGTTAACAAGATGACTAGTCTGGGCATGGGGCATAAGGTGATACAGTGGGTTAGAAACTGACTGACGGACAGAAGGCAGAGGGCGGTGGTAAATGGGATCCAGTCCAGGGAGAGAGGAGTGCCACAAGGATCAGTACTGGGACCAGCCCTGTTCAATGGCTTCATTAGTGACATTGCAGGGGAGATGGAAGGAAAAGTCTGTCTATTTACAGATGACACCAAGATCTGCAACAGGGTGGATATTCCAGAAGGGGTGCAGATAATGAAGAAGGACCTGGAGAAGCTTGAAAGATGGTCAGAGGTGTGGCAACTAAGGTTCAATGCCAAAAATTGTAAAATAATGCACCTGGATAGGGGGAACCCCGGGGAGACCTAAAGGATGGGGGGTGGGAGGTGTTGATCATCACCAAATAGCATTAATTACAAATAACCTATCCTTTGCTAGGCATAACCAGGAAACGGTTAAAAAAATGCCAGCAATTAACTGGGTGTATCCTTGGAAACATTAAAAGCAGGGACAACGATGTTATAGTGCCACTTTACACCTCCCTCGTGCGCCCTCATTTGGAGTATTGTGCCCCCCAAGATATTAAAACTCAGAGACTTGCCGGAAAGGTTCAAAGGACAGTATCAAAAAAAAATCAGGACATGTTAACATTTGGGATACAATAAAAGATTGAAACAATTAAATTTGTATTCCACTCAATATAGAAGCACAAGGGGTGAAATATGCTTAATCTACAAATTTATAAATGATCTGTATGCCTTGCACACTGTTGGACTGACTAGACATATAGAGAGTGAATTAACTAGATCTCATGCTCAAACATTAATAGGAGAACATTCACAAACAGTTAAAAGAAATACATTCTACACTCGGAGTCATCACAAAATACCTTACCAAAAAATATAGTAAATAGTGACACCTTGGATGAATTTAAACTCAGACTAGACAAATATATAGGGTCCAAAAATGTTTTATTCCACCACTAATGTGGCAAGTTCATTAAAGGGCTTAACAGCTCTCTGAACTTGTACCCAACATATGAAAGAGGAGAGGGACCTAGGGGTTATCATATTTGATGCCCTGAAGGTATCAAAGCAGTGTACAAAGGCTGTGGGGAGGGCCAGTGGCATGCTGGGTTGCATAGGCAGAGGTATTACTAGTAGGAGGCAGGAAGTGGTGATGCTATTGAATAAAACACTAGTAAGGCCTCACCTGGAGTACTGCGTGCAGTACTGGAGACCACACATGCGTAAGAACATAAACATGGTAGAGGCTATCCAGAGAAGGGTGACAAAGATGGTGCATGGTTTGCACCATAGAACGTAGGAGGAGAGACTAAGAGACCTCAATATGTACTCACTGGAGGAGAGGAGAGAAAAGGGTGACATGATAGAAACTTTTAAGTACCTCAAGGGCATAAACAAGGTGCAGTTGGGAGATCTTTTCCAATATGGAAAAGATACCAAAATGAGGGGGAACGATATGAAATTGGAGGGGGAGAGATTAAGAGGTAACGTGAGGACGTTTTTCTTCACAGAGAGGGTGATGAACGCTTGGAATAGTCTGCCACAAGAGGTGGTAAGGGCAAGCACAGTGGAGGGGTTTAAACATGCCTGGGACAAGCACAGGGAAACCTTGGGCAGGAAGGGAGTGATGAAAAGCCGTTGACCACTTAATGTGGGTGGATGCATACATGTATAGGGCCTACAGGCAGGCTAGATGGGCCTAGCGGTCCTTATCTGCCAACAGTTTCTATGTTTCTGTCAGTGCCACTGTCTTACTTTTGGGCAAATCATTTGGCAGTTATTACTTATTGATGGACAACGTTGTATCTTTGCTTGACTTTTTGAGCTTTTATTGTTTTTCATTGCCTTAAGGGGGATTTTCCTACTGTCCCTGAGTGCAGCTGTTTTGTCTTTTCTCAAGCCAGCCACATGTTACCATTTATAATGGAATTGCTACCTCTCAATGATCAATGCAACTTAGACATAAAAAAAGCCCATCAAGTAAGTCCCAAACGACCAGCTTAGAAAAATACTAGACCTGGGACCTTTAAAATTCCACAGTTCCAGATACAGCAGTTTATGCTTTGGCTTGCATGGAAACAGAATGATTTGCAATGGGTTGGCACCTGATGTTGTTTGATCAGGACATTTCTCCCCCACCGTTATATGTGAAAAGATCACATCTTAGGTTCTTTGCATGGTGTGCTGGACAAAGAAAGTAACAACAAGTAGAAGTAATAAAAGAAGTTTATTACAATACTCATGCCATAACAAGCGAAGCAAAGCAATCACAAGGGAGCTGATTTCCCACCATTCCTCTAGTATGGTGTCTTTCTCTTTGAGGAGCTGATGTGCATACAATTATATATATGACTGATGAGTACAGTTACATATATGATAAACATACAGCATTGGATAAGGCATGTAAATAAGGCAGCTCCCTTGGGCAATTACATAGGAAATAAGAAAAAATCTCTGAACAAAGGAAACTCATAGTCAGCAACCTGTTATCTGTTCTTATTTCCAAACAGTGAGTCTGGAAATGTTTGCAACATAATCATAAAAGCACACAACGTGTCACAATAGTGGAAAACTATAGAATATGAGTGATTACGAGTATAAAGAATATATGGCAGAAACATATCCTATAGGTAAATACATTACAGACAAATATGAGCATAGCAAATATAGTAGAAAACACTAATATAAGTAATAAAACATTATAAGACTGTGTATAAGGTTATGGTTACATGTGGGTCAGTTGGTGGTATATAACCCATGCATAACAGTCCCCTCCTTGTTGCCGTGCTCAAAGAGCAACACAACAAAAAGAAGATGCTTAGATGTAGAAATGGCATATCTAAATGCGTCAACAAGCCTGAAATGCGAACCTTGTAAAAGAACTGCAGCCATGCAAGATGCTGGATAAAAGTACGTCTCAGACAGCAAAGGGTTAGTAGTGGATGAGTTAAAACAATATATAAATTACTGTCAAGCTTTAAAACATTGATTCAAACATCTGCTTTTCAAAGCATATAAAAACTCGTAATGTAAATGAATTACATTTCTATAACATACAGATATACTGTGAAAGTAGTCTTACACAGGAGTCGACGCAGGTAATCACAGATGAACAGATCATAAAATGCAAAACAGAAACTAGGTATGTCAACACCACTGTGGATATGTGTATAAGAAAAATTGTTGATGTGTATTATCACAGTGTTAAAGTCAGTGACCATTCGTAAAGAACAGTTCATATTGAGAGTTGAAAAGGCAGATAATGGCGGCGTACGTTGATTGAAGAATCTAATAACAATATCCTTAACGAGGAACCAGTCCATAAGGTTTCCAAGTTGGTAACCACAAAACAGTGTAGTTGCAATGGAAATGATATTCGTCGGAAGTTTGTAACCCATGGGGCATACATGGCACATGGGGCTGTGCAGATGTGTACCAGCACAGTATGAAAGGTAATGTTCATGTAGCTGGCTGCCAGTTAGCTGGTTGGCAAAGGTTGCATGAAAACCTAATATTCTTCAGGTGAAGCTACCTCTGGCTGGACTGGGTGGGTCAAGCGGTCCTTATCTGCCGTCAAATTCTATGTTTCTATGTAAGCTGCAACACTGGACTTAGGATTTGCAAGAAAGCGAGTTGTGCTCACAACAGAGGGAGGTGAACCTTACAATTTACAATTGTCTTTGGTTTGTAGCAGATTCCTTAGGAAAGTTAATATTCTTCAGGTGGAGGATACGTCTAACTGAAAGGTGAAATAAGGAACTTAGAATTATCAGAAAAGGCAGTCTTTCAATCAACAGAGGGAGGTGGACCTTGCTTTACTTTTGTTACAATTGTTAAGATTTTCAGTGCAGGAAGAGTTTAAACCCACAGGGACTGAATACTCTTTACTGTGTCTGTCCTTGTGCACAGCTGAAGTGTTTTTGTGGCTGACTGCTTTCAGAACACAAGTTACCAGGCTGTTTTGGGGCTGGGGTGGTTTACCTGTATCTGACTTGGATGTTTGGATTTTCTCTGTTTGATTAGCAGGTATTTTCTCTGTCAAATTGTCGTGTGAGGGCATCTTGCTGACAGAAGGCACTCATCATAGCGGTAGGTCAGAGCTTTTAGTTGATTGTTCCATGAGGGTACAGTTTAGGCCCAAACCCTTCCACCCCTCAACCCACCCACCCCTGGAAATAGTTCCTTTTATACCTGGGGTTTCTGACATCATTTCCTCAAGAAGGCAAAGTGCATATCACTGTCATATCCTCTCTAGCACACTGCACTGACAATGTAAGCATACATTATATGATATATATATTTCTATATAACAAACAAATCACACACACAAAACAAAAACAAGAAGGTAGACAGGACGTGGGGAGTAGTGCAATGCCAATGGCTGTGGGGCAGCAGTCTCTGAGAGGCTTAGATGCTGCCTGTTTGCAGACAACTCTTTGCCCTGAGGGAGGAAGTTGCCCGTCTTCAGGCCACACTGGACAGTAGTAAGGGAACCTTCCCCAGGCACACTGGACAGTAGTAAAGGGAACTTCCCCCATCCAGGGTGCACTAGAGCCACCACCACTACCTCAGAGGTTGTGAAGAAAGCACAGCAGTTGGACCACAGTGGGCTCAGGGAGGTAAGGGTGGTGGAACAGAGGCACACCAGTCAGTTGTCCTCTGCAAAATCCATACACCATTCTGGGGGAGCATAGTTCCCCATGGATGCCACAGAAGAAGATTAAGGAGTTTGCAGACAACTGTCCTGAGAGGCCCTCAGGAAGGAGGCAGGACACCACAGGGAAAGGAAGAAGCTCCTGGTGGGGGACTCAATTATTAGGGGAATAGAACTGGGGGGATCAGGGAAAACTGAAGTAAGGTGCCTGCCTGGTGCCATGGCTTGGAGGGACAGGAAGCGCATCCTTAGGATCATGAGAACAATTGCACGGGAGTCTGAGCTGGATGTCGTCCACCTAGGGACAAATGACTTGGCTCATCATGAGATTAGAGCAGTGCAGAAGGACTTTGTAGAGTTGGGGAGGGGCCTAAGACAAGTAGCACACACAGTATCCTCAGAGGTGCTGCCTGTCAGTGGCATGGGTGAGGCGAGGGTACTTTGCACCATGCACTTTAACGAATAGTTGAAAAAATGGTCTGGCGCACAGGGGTCTGGCTTCATTGAAGACTGGGGTTCCATCTGGAGGGACGCCAGCCTCTACTGGCAGGATGGTCTGCATCTGTCCAGGAAGGGAACAAGTCTTTTGGGCAATCGGTTTAAATGCTTCATTGGCAATCTTTTAAACTAGTCAAGGGGAGAGGCACTGATAAGCAGCAGGAAAATCCCAGCCTCCCCCTACAAAACAGGGTACTAAATGAGAAAAAGACCAAGGTAGAAAGGTCAGTGGGGGATGCTGCTACAGAAGGTAAAGCCATCAAAAAATGGAGAGCTATGAGTACCAATGCCCATAGTCTGGGTAACAAGCTTCCTGAATTAGTGGCCTTGATGGAGGAGGAACATCTGGATATCGTGGCAGTCACAGAAACATGGTACACACAGAACCATGACTAGGATGTAAACATACCAGGCTACACTATCTACAGGAGGGACAGGGAGGGTAAAAGAGGAGGAGGAGGAGCTCTTTACATAAGGGAAGGAATCAAAGCAACAGAACAAAAGGGTAAACAGGGAGGAGAAGCAGCACTGTGGGTCAATTTGGAGACAGACAATGGAACCACAATCTCCACAGGGGGTTGTATACAGACCCCCCTCTCAGGGGGAGGAAATGGACAAGGAAATGATAGAAAGTATACTTAGAATGGCAGAAAAAGGGGATATATTGCTGATGGGTGATCTGAATATGCCAGATGTTAACTGGAGTACAGTTGCAGCAACCACTTCTAAGAGTGGGATTATTCTAGATGCCCTACAGGAGGCATGCCTTAGACAACTAGTATTGGAACCCAATTGAGAGGGAGGAATCTTAGACCTGGTTCTCTCAAATGGAGATGGAGAGAGGATCACAGATGTAGAAGTGGGTAGCCATCAGGGAACTAACGACCATCGAACAGTATGGTTCACAATAAACACAACAATGGAGTCAAGCCATACAGAGGCAAAAGTACTGAACTTCAGGAGGGCTGACTTTGCCAAAATGGGTGAGTGCCTAAGGAATGCACTAGCAAATGGGCAGGAAGGAGGGGTGGAAGAACAATGGGGAATAATAAAAAAAACTGCCATCACAGAGGTAATAAGCCTTTGTGTGAAGCAAATAAAACAAAATGATGTAAGAAACCACTATGGTTCTCAAAGGAGGTGGCAGTGAAGGTTCAAAAGAAAGCATTCAGAAAGTACAAGGAATCACAGAAGGAGCAGGACAGAGAATTACATCAGTTAAAGCAAAAGGAAGCTGGGAAGGCAGTCAGAACAGCAAAGGCCCAAACTGAGGAAAAGATAGCCAACTCAGTTAAGAAGGGGATAAAACCTTCTTTAGGTATCAGGAGCCAAGGAAGACCAAGGGAGGGATAGTGAGGCTTAATAAAGGGAGGGGTGGGCAGAAGGTGACGGTGAAAAGGCAGAGATACTAAACAAATATTTTTGCTCAGTATTTACAAATGAAGAGGGGAGGTACTTAAAACAAACAGTAGAAACACTCTGGATACAGAAATTGATATCAACCCATTTACAGAAGAAAGGGTTCTGAAAGAACTCTTAAAACTGAAGATGGACAAAACAATGGGGCCTGTAGGATTCATCCAGAATTCTAAAATAACTAAGAGTAGAACCTAGTGACACTACTGACTACCTCTTTAACAAATCATGGGAGGATGGGTGGTACCTGAGGACTGGAGGAGGGCAGATGTGATTCTCCTTCACAAAAGTGGGAGCAGGACAGAAGCAGGAAACTACAGACCTGTTAGTTTAACCTCAGTGATAGGGAAATGATGGAATCACTTCTGAAGGAAAGAATTGTCAAGTACCCTAGAGGCCAGAGGGGCTGGGACCCAAGGCAGCATGGATTCACAGTGGGAAGTCATCAGGCAGATCTAATAGATTTCTTTGACTGGGTGACCAAAGTAGTAGATCAGGGAGGGGCTGTGGGCCGTACCTGAACTTTAGCAAGGCATTTGACACAGTCCCACACAAAGATTAATATACAAGTTAGCCAGCCTGAGAGTGGGTCCCAAGATGATAGCCTGGGTAAAGAATTGGCTGGAGAATAGGACACAGAGGTAATAGTAAATGGAGTCCACTCTGGAAGAAAGGTGGGTTACTAATGGGGCACTGGTGTTCAGTATTAGATCGTCCTCTTCAATGTCTTTATAAGCGGACATTGCAGAGGGACTGGAAGGAGAAGTATGTCTCTTGCAGATGACACAAAGTTCTGCAACAGAGTTGCTGCACAAGGTGGGGTGGAAAGGATGAGAAGGGACTTGGCAAGTTAGAGGAATGGTCAAATGTATGGCAGCTTAGATTCAATGCTAAGAAGTGCAAGATAATGCACCTGGGAAACAAAAACCCAGGGGAAGAGTACACAATGGGGGGTGAGATACTAACAACAACAAAAATGGAAAGGGACCTGGGGGTAGTCATATCAGATGACTTAAAGGTGGGCAAGCAATGTGAGAGGGCAGTAAGGAGGGCTGGGGGGATACTGGGATGCACAGGGAGAGGCATCACGAGTAGAAAACATGAAGTTATTATCCCACTGTACAGACAGCTGGTGAGACCCCATCTGGAGTACTGCGTGCAGTTCTGGAGACCCAATCTATGCAAGGACATAGACAGGATGGAAGTCGTTCATAGGAGGGCAACTAAAATGGTGCAAGGTCTGCACTGGAAGACATATGAAGAGAGACTAAAAGAGCTTAATGTGTATAGCCTTGAGGAAAGGAGGGAGAGGTGAGACATGATAAATACTTTCAAGTACCTCAAAGGAATCAACAAAGTCCAAGAGGGTAGCATCTTTCAAAAAAAGGGGTGTGCAAGAACAAGGGGGCACAATTTGAAGATTGAGGGGGGTGGCTCAGAGGTAATGTAAGGAAGTATTTTTTCACAGAGAGGGTTGTGGATGCATGGAACGGCCTTCCGAGGAGGTTGTGAGTCAAAAACAGTGGTTGAATTCAAGCATGCATGGGACAGTCATAAGGCAATTCTAGGGGGTTGGGGTAGAAAGAATTAGGCTGCTGGTTAACTAGGATCTACAGCTTATCCATTAGGTCGGAAAATTGGCAGACCGGGTGGGCCAAGTGGTCCTTATCTGCCATCAAATTCTATGTTTCAAATTCTGAGATTGTCCATTGAATGTTTCAGTGGAAGAGCCATACCCACACAGGCATAGCTTTTGTGAAAAAAGAGTACATTTTGCACAAATGTTGATCATAAAGAACATAATTTATGAAAGAACAACCAAGAGCACGGCTCATATAAGAACAATCAGTTTGTATGAGGTGCCAGTCAAGTTTGGAAAACCAGCCACGAAGAAAAGTTGCATGTGTTGCTTAAAGATCTTACCAGTACCACTCTGTGGAAACCTAAAACTTGTACAACTTTGTTAAAAGCTTAGTTTTAAAACACACATATAGTTGTTTCAAAAGGAAAAAGGTATGATTATTAGCAATGCCTTTAGTAATGGTGTGGTGTGACATAGACAAGTGATGGCATCGGCTAGGTGCAGGTCAAAGTCCAATAATAAGAAGATACCATTTATTCGTCTGTGAATACACCCTGTCACCAAGTCTCAAAAGAGGTTGTGACAGTAGGGGAAAAAAACAGGTTTCCCTGCTTATGAGTTTATGTTTGGCCTAGTTTAGGCCTATCTCATGAAATGAAAGTGCAATATTATGCTTGTTATATGCACTTTGAACCTTTATCGTATGGCAGTATGCCATTTACACCATGTAGCTTGGCAGAAGACACCAGGAGAAAGGACTGCTGTGTGACTGAACTTCTCTGCTGGGACTATATTGCCCTCCTTCCCTCTGCTCCACCTCCCCACCCAAAGCTAGTTCTATTTTTATAGGCACAGGATTTGACTGACAACAGGAACTTCCTGTTTGGGAGCAGGAAGTGAGTGATCACAGAACCAACAAAGACCCACCATCCTAGAAGGGCAAGAGTAGCTCTCCGGCCCCCTCTAGCTGCTGGAGGTCTGCCTCTGAGCAAGTAACTGGTCTACTGAGAAATATAGGATATTCTTGTCTCAGAACAGGACAATCAGGAGCTTAAAGGGCACACAGGCAGAAAGTAAGGAGAGAGAGAAAAAAAAACAGAGGAAAGAGTAAGGATTGCAAACTGCTAAGGGGCCAGAAATAAGACATGATTGGAGTGGTGCAGTGCAGTGGCTGTGGAGCAGCAGTCTTCCGGGAGACGTTCTGGAGGATGTGGTGTTGTCCCATCTGCAGGCACCTCTGGGCTGAGGGAGGAGGTTGCTCATCTACAGGCTGAGTTGGCCAGGATTTGTGGGACCTCCTCTTCCATCCAGGGACCACCAGTGCCTCTGCCGTTGCCTCAGAGGTTGCCAAGAAAGAGGAGCGGTTGGACCACAGTGGGCACAGGGAGGGTGAGGGTGGTGGAACAGAGGCATCCCTCCAGTTGTACCTCTCCACAATTCCTATGCCATTCTGGCAAAGTGTGGTTCCTCTATGGAGGCACCTGCAGTGGAGACCAAGGAGGATGCTGGGAACCTCCACAAAGGAGACCCACAGGAGGGCGGCAGGGGACCCTGCAGGGGAAGGAAACAACTCCTGGTGGGGGACTCCATTGTTAGGAAGGTAGAACTGGGGGAGGAAGGGGAGAGGGAGGTGAGGTGCCTGCCTGGCGCCATGGCTTGGAGGGACAGGGAGCGAATCCTCAGGATTGCCGGAGCAGCTGCACAGGGGAGGGAGCTGGATGTCATTGTCCACCTAGGGACAAATGACCTGGCTAAGAGAGGCATTAGAGAAGTGGAGGAAGAGTTTATGGAATTGGGGAGGGGCCTTAGTCAAGTAGCACGCACGGTAACCTTCTCGGAGGTGCTGCCCATCTATGGCATAGGAGAGGCTAGGGTGTTCTGCACCATGGAATTCAATCAGTGGTTGAAAAACTGGTGTGGAGCTCAGGGATTTGGCTTCATTGGGGACTGGGGGTCCACCTGGAGTGATGCAAGCCTATATTGTCACGATGGGCTGCATCTGTCCGGGAGGGGAACCAGGATCCTAGGTGATAAGTTTAAATGCTTCATTGGCAAGCTTTTAAACTAGCCAAGGGGGGAGGCACTGGAAAGAAGCAGGGAAATCCTAGCCTCCCCAAATAATCACGGTAGTAAGTGCAGCAAACACCAACATAGAGTTGTCGATAGGGAGAAGGGCAGGGGTAAATGGAGAAAGTGACAAAGGCAAGAAGGACAGGGATGGGGCAAAAGGGAGTAAGGCCATCAGGAAGTGGAGGGTAATGAGTACCAATGCCGTGAGTCTGGGCAACAAGCTCCCTGAGCTGGTGGCCTGATGGAAGAGGGATGCCTGGATATCGTGGCAGTCACAGAAACATGGTACACAGAGAACCATGACTGGGATGTTAACATACCAGGGTACATAACCTACAGGAGAGACAGGCAGGGAGAAGAGGGGAGGTAGTCTCTATGTAAGGAAGGGATAAAAGCAACTGAACAAAAGAGTAAACAGGGAGGAGAGGAGGCACTGTGGGTCACCTTGGAGACTGGAAGAACACCACAATCCACAGGGGTTGTACCAGACTGTCAGGGGAGGGAATGGACAAGGATATGATAGAAGGCATTCTTAGAATGGCAGAGAAAGGGAGATACTGTTGATGGGAGACCTGAATATGCCAGATGTTAACTGGAGCACATCTGCTGCAGCCACATCAAACAGGGCATTCTTGATGCCCTAGGTGGCAGGCATTGAACAGCTAGTTTCAGAACCCACTCGTGAGGGAGCAATCTTAGACCTCGTGCTCTCAAACGGGCAGGAGAGGATCTCTGATCTAGAAGTGGGTTGCCATCTGGGGACAAGTGACCATCAAACAGTGTGGTTCACATTAAACTCAGCTACAGAGTCAAGCCATACAAAAGTGAGGGTACTGGACTTTAGGAGGCTGACTTTGGCAAGATGGGAGAGTGCCTCAGAAAAGCACTAGCAAACAGGCTAGAAGGAGGTGTGGAGCAACAATGGGGAATCATCAAAACTGCCATCACAGAGGCAACAAGCCTTTGTGTGAAGCAAATAAATCAAAATGAAAGAAAAAGCCACTGTGGTTCTCAAAAGAGGTGGCTTTGAAAGGAAGAAAAAGATAGCATTCCGGAAGTATAAGGAAACACAGAAGGAGCAGGACAGAGAGCTGTACCAGTTAAGGCAGAAGGAAGCAGGGAGGGAAGTCAGAATAGCAAAGGCCCAAACTGAGGAAAAGATCGCCAACTCAGTTAAGAAGGGGGATAAAACCTTTTATAGGTACATCAGCGAGCGTAGAAAGACAAAGGGAGGGATAGTGAGGCTGAATAGAATGAACGGTGGGTGGGCAGAGGGGGACAGTGAAAAAGCAGGGATACTGAACGAATATTTCTGCTCAGTATTCACAAAAGAGGAGGGGGAAGTGCCTAATTCAGTTAACAGAAGCACTCTTGATAGGGGGGTCGATCCCAGTCCTTTCACAGAAGAAAGGGTTCTGCAAGAACTCCTAAAACTGAAGGTGGACAAAGCAATGGGTCCTGATGGAATTCACCCCAGAATTCTAAAAGAATTAAGGGAGGAACTAGTGAAACCACTGGCTACTCTTTTTAATAAATCATGGGAGGATGGTGTGGTACCCGAGGACTCGAGGAAGGCGGATGTGATTCCCCTTCACAAAGTGGGACCAAGACAGAGGCAGGAAACTACAGACCTGTCAGTCTGACCTCTGTGGTAGGGAAAGTGATGAGTCACTTCTGAAGGAAAGAATAGTTGAGTACCTAGAGGCCAGTGGAGCACAGGACCCAAGGCAGCAGCATGGGTTCACAGCGGAAGGTCATGTCAGACAGAATCTAATAGATTTCTTTTGACTGGGTGACAAAGTAGTAGACCAGGGAGGGGCTGTGGACATGGCCTACCTAGACTTTAGCAAGACATTTGACACAGTCCCACACAAAAGATTAATACTCAAATTAAGCAGCCTGGGAGTGGGTCCCAGGGTGGTAGCCTGGGTAAAACATTGGCTGCACAACAGGACACAGAAGGTAATTGTAAATGGAGTCCACTCTGAAGAAAGAGGGGTTACTAGTGGGGTACCGCAGGGTTCAGTATTGGGTCCAGTCCTTTTTAATGTCTTCATCAGTGACATTGCAGAGGGACTGGAAGGAAAAGTATGCCTTTTTGCAGATGACACAAAGATCTGCAACAGGGTTGATACACAAGGAGGCGTGAAAAGGATGAAAAGGGACTTGGCAAGGTTGGAGGAATGGTCAGAAGTAGGGCAGCTAGGATTCAATGCAAAGAAGTGCAAAATAATGCACCTGGGAAACAAGAACCCAGGGGAAGAATACACAATGGGTGGGAGGTAGTAACAACAACAAAAAAGGAAAGGGACCTGGGGGTAATCATATCAGATGACCTTAAGGTTAGCAATCAATGTGAGAAGGCAGTAGGGAGGGCTGGGGGTATACTGGGATGTACAGGAGAGGCATCAGCAGCAGAAAACAGGAAGTTGTTATCCTCTGTACAGACAGTTGGTGAGACCCCATCTGAGTACTGTGTCCAGTTCTGGAGACCTCATCTCTGCAAGGACATAGGATAGAGGTAGTCCAGAGGAGGGCAACTAAAATGGTGCAGGGTCTGCAAGAGAAGCCGTATGAGGAGAGACTAAAGGAGCTTAATATGTATATCCTTGAGGAAAGAAGGGAGAGGGGGGACATGATAGAAGCTTTTAAGTACCTCAGTGGAATCAACAAAGTCCAAGAGGGTAGCATCTTTCAGAAAAAGAGACTTACAAGAACAAGGGGACACAATTTAAAGATAGAAGGAGGGCGGTTCAGGGGCAATGTGAGGAAGTATTATTTCACAGAGAGGGTAGTGGATGCATGGAACAGCCTTCCTGAGGAGGTTGTGGGGTCTAAAACTGGGGGAGATTTCAAGAATGCATGGGACAGACATAAGGCAATTCTTGTGGGGGGTAGGAAGAAATAGGCTGTTGGTTAACTAGGATCTGCGGCCTATCCTGTAGGTAGGGAAATGAGCAGACTAGATGGGCCTAGAGGTCCTTATCTGCCGTCAAAGTCTATGTTTCTATGTAACTAACACAGGGGTATACAGTAGAGCCTGTTGTGCCTATGGGATTTGGAAAGGTTCCTTTTGTTAGGTCTGTTGTCTAGGGTGAAATACTCCTAGGTAGTCAGTAGTGTGGTGCTCTGATACTGGGTCTTAAACATGTATCAGTTCTATTGCAAAGGGGTCTGGTAACATGATGCTGTGAAACCTAGAAGTGTTTGTACTGAAGCAGAATTTACACTCTGCCATACTATGTGTGTATTTACACATTATTTACGAGGGTATCTGAAAGTGATGAAACAGTCCGATCACTAGCTGATCTGGGTTTATGCTTGGAACATTGGGTAGGCTTTTCTCTGTTGGGGTAACAGTTGGTAATGTGGCAGTGCATCATGCTTTAAATGTTTATTTTTTTGCAACAAACTATGATTTACTTGAATCAAGATGACATGATACCAGTCCACGTACTTCAACATTAAACCAACCACCTATCTGAAAGATAGAAAGACTGCAGACCGGAATATGTTCCTGGTCACAAGCCAAAGGAGTCGACCATTTTATGAACAAATCTTCCTCATTACAAATGACATAAAAAAAAAAAAAAACAGTGTAGCATCAGAAAACTCAGTTAGAGACTCTGATAACTGGTAACGGTGACAATTAGAAATAGCATATGCTTAATTTGGCACAGTGTTTCCCAACTACAAATATTTCCGCACATCCAAATCCAGGACGGCACATTCAAAAACATGTTCTGCAACACTGTCACTGACGAAGGTAAACCTGGAATAAGTAAATGAAGACTCTTCTAATTAAAAAAAAAATAAATAAAAATTAGCTCAAGTGAACAAAGCCAAGTCATAGTAAAAGACAGACTTAACTCTTGCATCTCAGCCAACACTAATTGCTGATGTCAAAACAGTGTTAAAATCAAACACATCATTATAGTTAATGAAGCTGATGCCATTAAACCTTAACATATATTACAGAATACAGTAATATTTCTTAAGTTTGTTTTTTTTAACAACATTCTCCAATTAGTCATCAGAACTGCAGGGAACAGCATGACCTTGAGTATGCCATCTTCAATTTAGCAGCGTAAACTAAGCATTCATGGAATACATAACAAGATATGGCGTATCACTAGTAAACGTAGTGCTTTTCCTGAAGTGAGTAGCAAGGAACAGCTGCATAGACAAAAGTGTTTATACTTAGATTTGTTATAGAATGCAATAAAGGTGGATCAACCAACAGATATAATTAAAGTGTACTCCCCACAAACCCAAAACACTTGGACAGAGACAACACCCTGCCAGACGTACTTCCATTTAAAAAAAAAAAATATATATATATATACCTCCAGGGTCAGAACAGACAAGTGTTTGGTCTGTGAATCACATTAGCGAGGAGGATTCCTCTTGGAAGTCTATAATAAACTTATCAGGTGGGTCAGCCACTGATTGATTAGTAGCCATTAACCTTATAAGGCTTGAAAGCCTCCAAAGCAGCCCTCTAGCAGATTGCATCCTAGTTGACTGTCTCATTTTAATATACTGCACACATACCAACGTAATTGGATCCAAAACATCTATAGTTAACTACTTTTTTTATTTAACCACATCTCACACACCTTGTGCAGTTAGATAAGCTGAGATGTCGTCTCGCAACTGCATATTTCAGATATGTCAATAAGTAGGGAAGTCTTTAAACCATTCTGTAGGTTAACTGCTGTGTTTGCAACCACAGCACCCAAACACACACAGACGGATGGCGTCTGTGAACTCCTGTGAAGGAGGAATTCACAAAACAATGAGTAGTAGTCCGCACATGGAGTCCCTAAGCTGCCAAACTCGTTGCTACTTACCTCTGAGGAAAGTTACATCTCAGAACTCAAATCATGAAGTAAAATGAGTGTTATTCTTTGCCAGACAAAACCATGACAGGCTGGCTCACCATTGTTACATGTGAAAAGATCACACTTTAGGTTCTTTGCATGGTATGCTGGACAAAGAAAGTAACAAGTAGAAGTAATAAAAGAAGTTTATTACAATACTCATGCCATAACAAGTGAAGCAACGCAATCACAAGGGAGCTGATTTCCCGACATTCCTAGAGTATGGTCTCTTTCTCTCCGAGGAGCTGGTGTGCATACAATTATATGTATGACTGATAAAAGTACAGTTACAGATAAGATAAACATACAGCATTGGATAAGGCATGTAAATAAGGCAGCTCCCTTGGGCACTTACACAGGAAATAAGGAAGAATCTCTGAACAAAGGAAACTCATAGTCAGCAACCTGTTATCTGTTCTTATTTCCAGACAGTGAGTCTAGAAATGTTTGCAACATAATCATAAAAGCATACAACGTGTCACAATAGTGGAAAACTACAGAATATGAGTGATTATAAGATCCAGAAAACATTAAGGCTCACTACCCCTGTCATGTTCTCCCTCTTCAAATCCTTGTTCCTGAGGACCTTCTCTGAGGTCTGTCATTGTTTCAAGTCAAGGTCTTAACATCATGATTTGTTACTGCTTTAAATTCTGGACTTAAACCTCAATCATTGCCTGAGGCATCCTCCCTTCTGTCATTGTCCAAATCAGGGTCCCAACATCACGATCTGTCTTTGCTTCAAATATTGGACTTAAACCCCAACCACTGCCTGTAGAATCTGTCGTGTTCTCCCTTCAAACAGTCCTTCCTCCCTAGGCCATCATGTCCAACCCTCTCCTATCTCGACTGACCTTACCTCCCCACTCCCTCTACCCACCCCACTTGCCAGGCCATGCCTACAGTACTTATCAAAGGACTCTTACATCTCACTCTTTTTCGCACTTTTGACACTAGGGGAACTGCCATTCCTGCTCACTGTGACTCCTCCAATGATGTTTACTGTATAAACTTTAGCTCATTACCTTATGTCCATATATCTGTATCCATGCAATTGTATTTAAATGGCACTACCTCCTGTTGAACCTATTGCTATGTTCTGGTGCAAGTATCTTGTCACATGCAATGGTTATATGTTACTATGTTGTTATTACTATGTAATTGTTATGTACATTCACTCAACCTGTAATGTCTTAACCCTCTTTGCAATTGTTTTGCCCCAGGTCCATCTTGTAAATGAGCTTGTCTCAATGAAGTTCCGCCTGGCAAAATAAAGATTTTGATTGATTGATTAAGAATATATGGCAGAAACATATCATATCATATAGTTAAATGCATTACAGACAAATATGAGCATAGCAAATATAATAGAGCACTAACATAAATAATAAAACAAGATGAAATATTATAAGACTGTGTATAAGGTTATGGTTACATGTGGGTCAGTTGGTGGTATATAGCTCAGGCATAACACCACACCATGCAAAAAAGAAAAGTAGTTATATAAGGGGTGAAACAATGGAAAAAAATATTAAGTCACAACTAAGGGCACCTGCAAGGCTGAGGATCCATCTATGCACTGGAATAAACACTTTTGATAATGTCCTTCATGCAGCAGAGATTGAAAAAATTCAACATAGACATCCCTTCTCTGGAAATGGAAACCTTTGCACTTGATCTAAAGTCAGTGGCATGGAAGATGTCTGGGGAAAAAGATGAGTAAGGCACCATTAGCACTAGACATTGGTATACTGGTAGCCCTGTGTGCAGAACTACAGTACATGGAGCTCTAAAGAAGAATAAATGCTGACTTGAAGGCTTGAAGTCACATAAGCAGTAATTGGAAATATCTCTATACTCTGACATAGACTTCCCAACCCTGAATGGAATGTGGGTTATACAGTACACTACACTTAGGATATTTCTTCACATCTACCTGGACTATTATTCTTCATGGTAAATGAACGTTTTGCAGTCATTTGTTTGAAATGTGGATTGTGTTATAAAAGTTGGGTGAGAAGATAACCTACCAATATTGTACTTTTTCAGTTGTATTTTTCCTACCACATTGCTGTTTTCAATGGTATGGACTCAGGTTTGATCTGCATATCTATTTTGCATGCATATGAGCAGATTAAGAAGAAGCCAGAGGGGTCAAAGCAGGCTAGAAGCTTCCAGAACCTAGTGATTTGGGGTATTCTTCTCTACACCACAATAGGCCAGGCAGGAAAAAGGGTGGTGGTGTTACACTTTTCATAAAGGAACCCCTCTCAGCTAACATTGTCCTCTACTCTGATCCCAACTCTCCAAGTGAATGGCTCCTCTTGGAACTGATTCTAGGTAACAGCAAGAAAATGTTCCTAGGCTGCTACTGTAGACGTTCTTCTGCTGGAACTGAGGGGCTAAACAGCTTCCGCATGAGCCTTGCCTCCCCTTCCCCTCACCGTGACTCCATTCTCCTTGGGGATTTCAATTTAAACTACATGAGCACCCACCAGCCAGACTTCATTACCCACCTGAAGCAACACAATCTGGTCCAGGCCATTACCCTCCTTACTAGACAAAATCTGCGCACGGCCTCCCAGACTTCTGGACTGGATAATTACAAATAGGGATGACTGTGTTCTGCATGCTGGCACCATGGCAGACTCAATCAGTGACCACTCTCCAACATATCTTCTCTGGTCATCCAAGTTTAAGCGTCCTCCGTCAAAGTACCTGTCTTTTAGGAACTTCGGAAAGCATAGGCCCTGGATTGGACTGATCTCACATCTCTCTCTGACATGTCAAAGCAGTTACCCTATTTACACAGACCCTCCTGGCACTCCAGGACAGGCACATTCCACTCACAACTAGAAGAGTTAGAGGCAACTGTTCACACTGTGTCACCAAGGAACTTCTTACCCTGATGAAAGACCAGGATTGTGCCCCCCTCTCACCTGCTGTCTGGGATGCCTATAGGCGCCAGAGAAACCTATATAAACACCTTGCCAAATCCCTCAAACAGAATAATCTCCATCACCTCCAACAGGCTAACCTTGGAGACCCCAGGAAATTCTGGTCATCCTTAAACTCCCTCCTTAACCCCCCACTTTAGCAAGGTGTCCCTGCAACTAAACTCCTCCGATGGTCCCATTGCAAACCCACTGGTAGTTGCCAGGGCATTCAGTGACAAGTTCACAGACCTATCTATGTATTTCAATAAACTCCCGAATAGCCAGCCATATAGCTCAGCCCCCCCTCTCAAATCCTTTGTCAACTACCACTGGGCCTGGTTCTCATCCTCAGAATCCACCTTTCTTTTTCTGAGCCCTCTCAACTGCTGACACAGCCAAACTCCTCAACAGTATCCCAAACCATGGGTCACCTGGGGCTGATGGCTTTTCCCCAGTATTCCTCAGGTTAGTCTCACCAACCATCATAAAGCCTCTCACCTGTATCCTTAACCTCGCCTTCTCCTCCTCCTCCTCCTCCATGCCTGACCCCTGGAAGGTTGCCAAGGTCATTCCCATTTTCAAGGCAGGCGATCCTCTATCCACAGACAACTATCGTCCCATTTCCATTCTTCCCCACCTTAGTAAACTACTGGAGAAGGCAATCCACCACCAGCTTGATGAATACATGGTGAATCATAACCTCCTGTGTAGCCAGCAACACGGGTTCCACAAGAACCATTCTGCAATGACCGCCCTTGCATTACTGACCGACCACATACTATTAAACATGGACCGTGGAAATGCCACTGCTGCTGTCTTTGTTGACCTCTCTAAAGCTTTCAATTTGGTCAATCATGACCACCTTCTCCGTAAGCTATGCTGTCTCGGCTGCTCACCAGAGTTTACAAATTGGTTCCCCAGCTACCTCTCTGGTCTCACTCAGTTTGTGTGTATCGGATCCGCCAGGTCACCCACCCTGCCCATCTCAACCGGTGTGCCCCAGACCTCCATCCTAGTGCCCCTTCTATTCTCCTTATTTATAAACTCCTTCCCCTTGTACAGCCTGAAATGCCAGTCTATCCTATATGCCAATGACCTTGTACTCTACTACAGTGACAAATCCCCCGACCTTATCTCCTCTGTTCTTACACAAAGCTATGCTGTGGCCCACAGCTGGTTTGTGGAAAACCTCCTTCTGGTAAATGTGAAAAAAACAAAATCCATGCTATTTGGATCCAATCCATTTCTAGCCAAATCCCAAACTCTCCCTTATCTCAATATCATCTCCCCAGCTGGCCAAGTCCTGGAATTAGTCGACACCTTTGAATACATTGGTGTCATAACTCGACCCCTCCGTCTGTTTCATAAACCACATCAACTCTCTGATTCAAAGATTCCACCAAAAATTAGGTGCTGCCTACAGGTTTCGGCAGTACCTCACTAAGGAAGCCCTACTGGCCATCATCCAGAGCAATCTACTACCTATCCTGGACTACTGCTCCCCCATATATGGGCATCCACAACCCTGATGTCCAAGCGCTCCTCTGCCTACAACAGTACGTGTCATTTTGCCCTGCTCACCCCATTTTCCACTCACCTCTGCAATATGCTGGGATGGCTCCCACTGAAAGACCACTTTGCCCTCGCCCTTGGCAGCCTGGTCGCCTCAGCCATCTGGACTGGCCTGGGGTCTCCCCTCACTGCCATCCTCACAGTTTGTACAGTTCATCGTCACCTATGCTCTCACAGTATTAACCCCCTCCGTATGTTCCACAAATATGGGCGGTAGAGCCCTGTCAGTGACTGCCCCATTACTATGGAATAAACTACCTGCCGAGCTTCACTCCTTAGATTCCCATGGCCACTTCAAATCCTGTCTCAGAGAGTGGCTCATGACTACCTCCAAGTGCCATTGCTTCCCTGGGTAGTCCAACACTTCTGTATTAGCTTTGAAATTCTTTTCTGATCACCGATTTTCCCAACTAGTTTCATACTAAGCTTAGTGATCCCATGTCTCCACAAGCTTTGTGTCACTGTGGTACTCTGCCTTCATGTAACTCTTGTGTACCTCTGCTACCTGGGTATCTGTAAACTGTAAATTTACTTGTCTTCATGTTTTATTTTTGTCTTTATGTTTATAATCTGCCACCGACAGGACGTAGAACTTAACCCTGGCCCCTCTGTCCACCACTCTCCCACTGACCTATCGGCTGTCTCAGGAAAAGGACTTCTCATTGCCCATATGAATATTAGGAGCATTACCAGGCACTTTGCTGATCTTGAGGCATGGATGAAAGTGTACAATCCTGACCTACTGTGCCTATCTGAAACATGGCTCAAGCCTCACATTCCAAACTCCTTATGTTCCTTGCCCAATTATTCCTTGATACGGAGAGATGGGCCTTCCCCAAAACATGGGGGGGGGGTCGCCATCCTCTATAAAAACCATCTTGATATTACGGTCTGCCCACCCACTGGCTCACCCTCAGTCTGTGAGTCCCTACACACAACCATTGCCCTTGGTGCAAAAAAACTCCACATTATCTGCGCCTACAACCCACCCACTGGAGGTATCACAGGTCTTCAGGATTCACTTAAACCATCATAAACGCCAAGCAAAATGAGGTCATAATCTTAGGTGACTTTAACCTAAACTGGCTGGGACCAACTCATAGCACACTGCTGACACTAATGCAGAGATATAACCTGACCAGATCTTAACTGAACCCACTAGAACCACCCCTTCTCTAACTGCCTCCACCCTCATAGACTGGGTACTGGTGAATCGCCTTGACCATGTGCAAACTGCAGGCATCTTGGCAGATGCTATCACAGACCACTCCCCCACTTTCTGTGTATGGAGCCCGGAGACTGCTCCCCCATCCCCTCCAGGCTACATCACAATTACCAACTTTGCCAAACTGGACGTGGAAACTTTCCTCTATGATGTATCCTGTATCAACTGGTCTGATATCTATCACGACCATGATGTTCAAATAGCCCTTGATATCTTCATTGATAATTTCAGAGCACTTCAGGATAAACATACCCCGAAGGTCACCAGAAGGGTCAGGGGGTAAACAAACAGGATGGTTACACAAGGACCTGCTGGCTAACCTGTGCACACGGGACAAACTCTGGAAGAAGTATGAAGTGTCCAGACTACCAGAGGATTACAATACCTACAGGGCCTCTCGGAGCGCCTGTAAAAAGCAAATCAGAACAGCAAAGATCATCTACTGCAAGGAACTGCTCACAAACTCTGCTGGTGACCCTAGAAAATTCTGGACACACATCAAGACCTTTCTTGGGGCTACCCAGTCATCGACCCCAGGGGATATGATCCTAAATGGTGTACATTGCAATGACTCAAACACTATAGCGAATGCCTTTATCAGATTATTCACGGACCTGTCTCAGTACACCTCGTCCTTCGCTTCACCTCCCACAGCATCTCAGCCTTACTGCACACCCCAGAGATCTGCATCTGGTGCTGACCACTGCCAACTAACTACTACCCCCTTTCCACTTTAAAGCTATGTCTAGACCCGCGGTCCAAAGGCTATTGCAAAACATATCCGACAACACTAGCCCCAGCTCAGATTCACTTGAGCCACGACTTCTGAAGCTAGCGGCACCATTGATTGCCTCGTCACTGGCCAAGATTTTCGCTCTGTCTCTCTCTCTCTCTCTTGGCATTGTCCCAGAACTCTGGAAGATTGCCCGAGTTATGCCTATCCTTAAAAAAAAAAAAAAGGAGACCCAAAGGATATCAATAACTACAGGTCCATAGCCATCCTCTCTGTGCTAAGCAAGCTACTGGAGAAGCTTGTTGCAACCCAAACCATTGACTATCTCACAAAGAACAACCTTCTCTCAGACACTCAGCATGGTTTCAGAAAAGGGCACAGTACCTCAACTGCTCTTCTCAAATTCTCCACCGATGTACTCTGCAACATGGACAAAGGCCTACTCACTGGAGCAGTATTTATCGATCTCACCAAAGCTTTCGATCTTGTTGATCATCCCCCTGCTTCTCTCAATCCTGCATAGACTTAACTTCTCATCCTCAGTAGTTGACTGGTTTAACAACTACCTATCAAACAGATTACAACTTGTTAAATTCAACTCCGCTCTCTCGGATGTGACCAGCACTGACATTGGAGTACCGCAGGGCTCCATCCTGGGACCCCTTCTTTTCTCACTATACATCAATAACATAGATTATGCCATACTCTCCTGATCAGCTATCTTATACGCTGATGATCTTGTCCTCTACTACAGCACTGACAAAAGTTAACATCATTAACAAAAACCTCTCCTCGGATTTCAGGAATGTGCAAACATGGCTAAATGCTAATAAGCTCATCCTCAACGCAAAAAAAGACTCAAGCCATGCTATTTGGCACTGCCCCCAAACTTAGAGACTGTAAGGAACCCCTCCTAGTCCATGACTCTGGGGGGTCTCTCATCGACTGTGTCACATTCTTCAAATACCTGGGAGTCCTCCTTGATAAATCCCTTGATTTCAGTCTGCACATCCAGTCAACCTGTAAAGCAACAAATGCCAAACTTGGAATCACCTATAAGACTTGCCACCTGCTAACACCATCTGCCAAATTGGCAATTGCCAAGGGTATTCTGCTTCCAGCGCTGACATATGGTGTCTCCACTTTTGCTAATGCCCATAAGACTGCTCTCCATAAATGGGATGTTGCGTATAACAACATATGTCGGTATGCCTTCTCTTCCCATCGCCTCAAGCACCACTGCACACTGTATAGCGACCTAGGCTGGCTCTCCCCAACTGCCTACCAACTATATTCCCTAGGGACCCTCACAGACTCTGTAATCCGTAACCAAACCCCCACCTCCCTTGCAGCTCTACTTGTACCACAGACACCTGCCCACGGACTACGCTCGGCAAACAAATTTCTACTCACCATACCCAGATGTCTGTCTTCCGAAGGCTCTAGAGCATTTCACTGCACTGCCCCAGCCACCTGGAACTCCCTCCCTCCTGCCCTGAGGCAGGCTAACTCCCACCCAATCTTCAAAGAAGAACTATATCACCACCTGTCCCGGGACCCCTGCACATGCTTTGATCCCACTTAATGCCTCACAACTAACCACCCTATTTCGCCCAAGACACTGCTGCACTTCTAAACAAGCTTTGCTATAAAATGTCTTTATAGCTGCCACTTAGCCCACTTTCAGTTATTTGCATGTACTAATGTCACTTTTGTCATCTCTGCATAGCTATATGTATTATCTTGAGTACTGTCTGACTTGATCTGTATTCTAACTTAACTGTACTATATACTATGTACCTGTACTATATACTATGTATTGTATAATGTCATCTCATTTTATGTATGTGTTCTCCCGGGTCGTGCCTGAAAATAGTCAACTTTGGCTAGTGCACCTAACCCGGTTAACAAAAACTAAATAAATAAATAAATTTGATGTTGTAAACCGGTGCCACTTGTTTGGTGGCCCAGGTGTTGTGTACTGAAATTATTTCTATCTAGGTTTTATTTTGTCCTTATGTCTACAATCTGCATTTGATGTTGTTAATCTGTGCCACTTGTACGGTGGCCCGGGTCGTCCCTGAAAACGGTCCCTGGGATCAGTGCACTTACCCGGTTACTAAAGTCATAAATAAATAAAACAATTTTTCAGGAGGCTATTTAGCTACTGCTTAAAGCCAGGAAACTGATTGATTGACTGTAGGTCAGTTTCTAGTCTGCTGATTTAAATTTTTAACAATTCAGAAGTGCTGCCAGGACAGGAGGTGAATGATGTTATTTCCTGGTTCAGGAGTATAAAAGTGCAGCCTACACGAATGCCAGCTATTTGAGTGGCTGTGTCATGCCACACGGGAGAGTCCCAACATGTGTGCATTCAATATTAATAAGGACTTTATGTAAAAAAAAAAGAGAGGAGGATAACACTGAATTACTTCTTTGCTAATTCTGGTTAATGAATAATAGGAAACTACATAATCACTCCTTCAGAATGTTAGAAGCAGAGCAATTTCTTTTGTTCAGCTGTCACTTCTGCAGAAGGGGTATGTGGGAACTCATGCAGCCAGATAAGCAAGTGTGCCAGGATTCTTCATATCTCTCTTTGAAGAACTGAAAGTTCTAGACACTGTAACTCTGACTAAACCGATCAGATAAGGATGGCCATGATATTGATTGTCCTTATAGCCAACAACAGAGGTGTTGAGTTTTTCTGCTCAGCCTGGTGTCTGCTGGATGGGTTTCCATAGTCATTTTCTTAAGCTTATTAAAGAGCTACTGATGCCGTAAAAAAAAAACCAACCTTTTAAAAATATACTAATTAGGTACAATTCAGCTTCCATTCCATATATTTCTAAAGATTCCTCCTCCCCAGTATTTATTACTAAGAACATTTGCAGGAATACATGACCTTTTTCCCCTCAGGGTTCTTAATTAATAAATGGAGAGCAATACGGACTATCAGTCTTCTCTGCTCTGAACTACCTATGAAATCTGCCTCTATAACTGACTCCTTATTTCAAGTCATAATCCTCTGTTGTGACATCACAGTCTGCAGCCATGGGAGTAACTGTGATGTCACAAGCAGTGCATTATGACCTCAGGTAGGGAGACAGCAACAGGAATATATGAACTGTTCAGGAGCAGAGATCTCATTTTCATGCAGAAGACCTCAGTAATAAATAATGGGGAGGAGGAATACAAAACTAATGTGAAATACAAGCTGGACTGTGTCTTAATATTATGTTTTCTTAAAGGTTTCCTGAAGGCGTTAGCCACTCTTTAAGCCTATGAAAGTTTACTTTGTAGATTTCAGTTGTCATTTCACCACAGTTAAATGTTATGACAGAGCTAGTTGTTTATAACATGGAGTGAAGATTATTTATCCATTTACAGTGATACCTTGCTAAGAAGGAAGCTTGTTTGCTCTGTAAGGCTCGTTATAGAGGACACTATTTTTTAGCAATATGTTTTTTAGGGGTTGATTAGTGTTGACATCTAACTTCGAGTTGGTCTGCAAATGCATTGGGGGAGGGGTGTGTGACCATGATGCAACAGAAGCAGTGGCCGCCATATTGGTTGGGAATTCATTTCTCTGTACTAGTTGTCACCCCCACACTATTGGGTGCTATCCACTCTGAGAACACTTGATGATATTCAAGACATCTAGTCACCTCTACACTGATGGAAGTCAATGTAAAATACAATTGACAACAATAATTGTTCAAAGTAATTTCATGTATATAGTCTGCAAATGTTTTTTTCCCTCCCCAATGGAAAACTTATTTATTTAATTTTGGTAACCAAGTGGGCCCACTGAGACCATTACAATCCCTCTTTCAGGGGTGACCCAGAATTAATTACAGGTAATAAAAGTTTTAGAGTAATAAATGCAGTTGTTCTCATTACAACATACGATAATTGTTCACACTGCAATGTTTAACAATATTCAGCATTTGTTAATACATTTTATACATTTGTGGATACAGACACTCACAATAGGTTTAGCTGAAACAGAGAGGACTGCATTTTGATATCATCGGTGACAAGTGCATTGGTTAAGCTCCAATAGGTGAGCCTTGAGTCCCCTTTTAATACCCCCAAGAGAGTTACATTCCTGGATGTTTGCTTGGAGTGTGTTCCAGAGGGGTGGGATGTAGATGGAAAATGCCCGTGACCCTTGCTTGGACTTTAGGCACTTGAAGGAGCTGTCGGTTGGAGGACTTGAAGGTCCTGCTGTTCTGTTTAGCTATTAGCATCTCGGCCAGACTTGGCAGGGCACATTCCAGTCTTAGTTTGTATGCTAAGCAAAGAGATGGGTATTTTAGTTGGCCTTCTAAAGAGGGCCAGGATAAGGTTTGAAGCACTTGACAATGGTGTTCTCGGGACAGGGCACCTGCCGCGAATCAGCTTACCCAATGGTACAAAGTTCTATGCTTTTGCATCTCTGCGCTTTTAACAGAGTAAAGAACCATGGAACCATATAGTAGGGTAGGTAGTGGAGTACCATTTGCTACCTTTAGTCCTGTGTAAGGAAAGGGCTAAGACGATATAATAGACTAAGCTTCTGGTTCAAGGACTTGGTCAGTAGATCAAAATGTGTCTTGAAAGTACAATCTTGATCTAGGGTAACTCCTAGGTATTTTATAGACTCCACTACCTCATAGTATCATAGTTGTCACAAAGCATATATAGACTTTCATCCTTGTCTGCTTGCCATAAAGTGTATTAGAAACAAGGGGACCAATTAATAAACTATAGACTTGGCTCTATGTAATCATCTAGTCTTATTTTAAAAATATCTAAAGTTGGACTACTAACTATCTCATGGGGGAGAGAATTCCACCCAGATACCACCCTCTGACTAAACCACTGTTTTCTTTTTTGAGATTTCCACTTCTGTTGTTTAATTTGTTTACAGTGAGCTCTAGTATTGTAATTTCTAACATATAATTCAAGTCCTAAATCTTCTCTGAGGATATTATCTTGGAATGATCTATAGACTAAAATCATATCACCCCTCCATCTTCTATAAGCCAAGGAATATAGATCCAAATTGTCCAACCTCTCCTCATATGACATATTTTTAAGTCCCATTATTGATCGGGTTGCCCTTCTCTGTACTCTCTCCACTCTTGCTATCTCACCTTTAGTGTAAGGGGACCAGACCTGGGAACAGTACTCCAAGTGAGTTCTAACCAATGATCCATACAGTGGGATCAAGACCGCTCTACGTCTACTTACTGTATGTCTCAGTATACAGTTTAGAGCCCTGTTAGCATTTTTTATAGTTTGATCACAGTGGGCAGTAAAAGAGAGGTCATTTTGTATAATGACACCCAAATCCCTTTCCTCTGTCACTTGCTTTAATTGTTTATTATTGATGGTATAATTGAGTTCCAAATTCTTCTTGCCCATGTGTAGGACAATACATTTATCTTCATTTAGTTTGAGTTTATGATCTACTGTCCATTTCTCAATGTATTTGAGAGCTTCTTGAAGTCTAATTTAGTCTGAAGATGAATCTATTACTTCTTCCACTCTACAATCATCAGCAAACTTGGTTATCCATACATTTCCCTTATTATATTGTAATGATGATATATATATGTTGAATAGGCAGGGGCCCAACACTGAATCCTGGGAGACCCCACTTGACACTGAAAGCCAATCAGATAACAGCCCATTTATCACCACTCTCTGCCTCCTATTCTCCAACCATTCTGATATCCAGTTTACAAGAATCATATTTATATTTAGCAAAATAAGGGATTTAATTAATTCTTCATGTGGTAATTTGTCGAAAGCTTTTGAATAATCTAACTGAATTACATCCACTGACCTACCTTGGTCCAAAAAAACTGCTAACTTTTTCATAAAAACTCAATAGCTTAGTCTGACATGATTGTGATTTTGTGAATCCATGTTGGCTGCGATCAAAAAGGTTGTTTTCAGTCATGTGGTCCTGAATATGATCTTTTATTATGCTTTCCAAAATTTTCCCCAATGTAGACGTTAAGCTAACTGGTTTATAATTTTCATGGGAATCTTTCTTTCACTTTTTAAAGATGAGAACCACATGTGCTTCCCTCCATTTGCTAACAACTTCCCCTCTATCTAATGGCTCTTGGAAAATAAAGGTTAATGGATTGGCTATTCAAACAACATGAAGTCTTGCTATATTATGACATATGCAGTTTGTCCCAGCCTTAGAACTGCTCCGGAGGTGAAAGAGTTAACTTCCATGCCAGGCATGGAATCTTGAGCGCAAGCTCGGTTGAAAAAACTCTGTCTGTTGTACTTCAAACTGAAACTGTCAGATTCTTTACTCCGCCTCACTGAACAGTCGCTCCGGAGATTCCTCCTACTGCTCGGTTCATTTTGTCGGTTAAAAAGTGTTATTTCTCATTTTTTAAACCGCATTTGTATATTTTAACCGCAACCGGTCGGTTCAAGCTCTGTCTGTGGTATCGTAAGTAATAGATAGGTTTTACATTTCTCTGTGTGGAACTTGCAAACGTTGTTATCGGTTCGGTTTGAACCGATCAGGTTGTTGTTAAAACTTGTTAAATTACATTTAGAGTGTGGTTCCCTGTTCTTATCTGTTCTTAAAAATAGATTTTATTACGATTTTTTCCACGACCCGTGACATGGTTGGGAACCGATAAGGGTGTCTTGCTTGGCGATTTGCCGGAAAAGGGCAAGTTTTTGGTTAGGCTGGCATTATGTCTGAGAAACCCAAAAGAAAAACCGGGCCCACTGGGTTTCAGCACTGTAGTGTCTGTGGGGAAGCTTTTGCCAAGGCTGACCCACACACCACATGTGTTTATTGTCTGGGGTTTGACCACCTCAATGCAGACTGCCAGATTTGCAAGAATTTCCCTGCAGCTACCCTGGATAAGAGAGTTGGTAGGCTCAGGGAACGAGAGGCCAAAAAGTCCGCTGACCCGGATGGCCAGCCTGGTTCGGTGCCAACCGAACCGGAGGGAGTGCCTCTGACCAGGGCGATATCTGGCAACGAAGAGCTGACTCGGAGGAGCCAGTTCCAGCAAGAGGACTAGAAAATCAGCAGGTGTGGAGCCAAAATTTCCTTCTCCAACCGCTGCAGAGATAGCCAAAGCGATCCAAATTGTCCAGTCGCTTTCTCGGTTCCGTCCGAACCGCACCATCAGGTAACGGTCGGTTCCACCGTTCAAGAATATGATATAGAGGAATTTTATGAACCGGAGGAGGATTATGAAGAGAGTGAATGTGATTTTGAAAGTCTGGATGTGCCCATCGAACCGGACATCTCCCCAGACAGACCTTCAGGAGTGTCTCCCACTAGGCTTTCTGAGTCCCCGTCTCATTTTCTGTTTTATAAAAAAGTTGCTGAAACCCTCCAGCTTCCGTTGGAAGAAGCTGTGGATGAACAGGAGGAGCCTGACTATGTGGAAATGATGGATATCCCAGAGTCCAGGAGATTGTCTATTCCTCTACATAAATCTTTTAGGAAACAGACAATAAAAATTTTAAAAGCTCCTAATTCTTCACCTCCTGTGGATAAAAAGATGGACAGGAGGTACACATTGTCAGGCTCTGATATGGAGTTCCTTTACAACAATGCAGCCATGTTGGGTAGTGCAGGCTGCAGCCTGTGATAAGGCAAATATTCCCTATTTCACACACCCTGACAAGGACTCCAGGAGGATTGATGCCATGGCAAAGAAACAATACATGGCAGCATCCTTGGGACTCAGACAGGCAAATTATATGGCCTATGTTGCAAGATACCAGAACCAGATGGGATACTGTTATGGCTTTAGCGAAACAGGTCCCTGGCCAGCTTGCCAAGGTGCTGGAACAGGTGGCTGCTGATGGTATTGAGGCATCCAAGGTGCAATTCCATGCTGCAGTGGACTCTAATGATGCATCTTCAAGAGTCATGGCTACATCTGTGGCTTTTCGGAGAATGGCTTGGCTTAGGTGTACTAGCCTGTCACAGGATACCCAGGCTAAGGCCATGGATTTTCCTGTTTTGGGTAATTCTCTTTTTGGGGAGCAGACAGAGAATTACATGAAGAAAATGGATGAGTATAGGACCACTTATAGGAGTGCACAGGCCAAGGAGAGGCAAGCCACTCCTCAGACGCAGCTTTCCAGGGGCAGGGGCAGGCCTTTTCACAGGCCTTTTTACCAAGCCCAAGCCTCCTCTTCAGCTTATGCCCAGAGGGGGTTCTTCAGAGGGAGAGGCAGACGGGGTACGAGCAGGCCTGCTCCCACCCCTCAGCCTAAAGCCCCTGCCAAACAGGCACCCTGATGGGATGCCCAGGGCCGATTCTCCATTACCTGTAGGGGGCAGGCTGGCTTACTTCGTCCAGGACTGGGAGTCTTTAACATCAGACAAGTGGGTCCTGGAAGTAGTAAGCCAGGGACTGGTTCTCAGCTTCAAAAAATTTCCAAAGATGAGAACCAGATCCTTTCCACCTGCAAATCCATTAGAGGCTCTTGCTTTGGAAACAGAAGTCTCAACCCTCCTGGCTCTCAGAGCTGTAGAAAGGGTTCCTCCCCTACACCAGGGCAAAGGACTGTACTCCAGGTACTTTCTTACCCCAAAAAAGACAGGAGAATGGCGGCCCTTGCTGGATCTAAGATACCTAAACAAGCACCTTTTAAAACCAAAATTCAAAATGTTGACTCTGGGAATTATTTTACCCTCCCTAAGGCCAGGGGACTGGCTAGCGTCCCTGGACCTCAAGGATGCCTACTTCCATGTTCTCATCAGAAGCTCCCACCAAAAGTACCTCAGATTCGAACTGCCCTCAGGCCATTACCAGTTCAGAGCAATGCCCTTCGGCCTCACCTCTGCCCCAAGGGTATTCACCAAATGCCTGGCAGTAGCAGTTGCTCACTTAAGAAGGCAAAGATTGCCATCTTTTCCTTACCTGGACGACTGGCTCATAGTGGGTCAGTCTCCAGACCAAGTCAAATCACACCTTCAGGTTACCCAGCAGCTGCTTACATCTCTAGGTTTTCTTCTCAATCTTCCAAAGTCAGTTCTAGAGCCTGTTCAGCTACTCACCTTCATAGGCGCAGAACTGGACACACAGCAGGCCAGAGCTTTCCTTCCTCTAGAAAGAGCAAAGACTCTGGTGGCTCTGGCTTCCTTCACTATGCAGGTCTCTCGACCAGCAAGGCACTTTCTACAGCTCCTTGGGCACATGGCTGCTTCCACAGCTGTAGTGCAAGGAGCAAGATTTCAGATGAGGGACCTCCAGTTCCATTTGAGAGCCTTCTGGTCTCAAAGGAGAGACCCTCTAACCAAATTGATCCCAGTAACTCGAACCCTGATCCAGGCCCTGCAGTGGTGGCAGAATCAGAGCAATCTGAGGCAGGGGGTTCCTTTCATCCCTCAATCTCACTCCTTGACCCTTACTACAGATCGTCCCTCTTGGGATGGGGAGCTCACATGGGCGACTTCCACCACCCAGGGATTGTGGTCCCCCAGGAATCTCTGCTCCACATCAATCTGTTGGAACTCAGAGCTGTTTTTCTAGCACTTCAGGTTTTTCTGCATCTGTTCAGAACAAAGTGGTACAGGTCAGAACAGACAACACCACTACAATGTGGTACATCAACAAGCAAGGGGGCACTCGGTCTTGGCCTTGTGCACCGAGGCAATGAAGTTGTGGTATCTGGCTTATTCCCTGAACACCTCCCTCATGGCAGTTCACCTCCCAGGCAAGGACAATGTCCTGGCAAATGGCTCTCAGCAGGATTTCCCAGGGCCATCACGAATGGTCACTGGATCCCCTTGTACTGGGGTTAGTATTTGCCTGGTGGGGCACCCCTCAGATAGATCTTTTTGCAGCCCCAGACAATCACCAACTTCCACTTTTTTGTTGCAGGCCCCCAGTGTTGGGCTCAGTCCCTCTGGATGCCTTCCTTCTCGATTGGGAAGGGAAGTTCCTCTATGCCTTTCCCCCCCTTTCCTCTCTTGTTCAAGGTGCTAGTCAAAATCAGATCTCAACCTTGCAAGATGATTCTGATTGCTCCAGATTGGGCCAGACAGCCCTGGTATCCACACTTTCTGTCCTTAGCAGTCCACCTTCCCCTGTGTCTCCCCAGGAATCACAATCTGTTAACCTGTGCCCAGGGGAGAGTTTGGTATCCGAATCTCAAATCCCTCAACCTCAAGGCCTGGCTCTTGAGGAGTTAGAGTTTGCTGACCTACACCTTTCTCAAGGTGTACTCGATATCTTGAAAGCTTCTAGGAAGCCTTCCACCAGGGCTACTTATAATTCTAAATGGAAAAGGTTTTCCATATGGTGCTCTGGAAAGCATATTTCCCCAGAATCGGCTGATTTGCCCACACTCCTGGACTATATGGTCCATCTAAATACTTTGGGGCTGAGGCCAGCTACCCTGAAAGTGCATTTGGCAGCTGTCTCTGCTTTTATTTCAGCAGGAAAGCCCTCTTCTCTTTCTGCTCACCTTGTATTCTCCAAGTTTTTCAAGGGATTGCTTCACACCAACCCTCCATTCAGGGACCCTGCTTCTGCCTAGGATCTTAATGTTTGCATTGCTCAGCTAATGCAACCCCCCTTTGAGCCTTTGTCTTCAGCAGAGCTTAAGTACTTGACTTGGAAAACTGTGTAGTAGCCATCACTTCTGCCAGGCGCATAAGTGAATTACAAGCTTTGTCAGTGGAGCCTGATTTTATCTCCTTTCACAGAGATAAGGTGGTCCTCAGGACTAACAGGAAGTTCTTGCCTAAGGTGGTTTCAGATTTCCACCTTATCAATCTATATCTCTTCCAGTGTACTTCACTGACCATTCCTCCTCTGGCAGAGGAGGTTGCACAGTTAGATGTAAAGAGAACCCTTAGTTATTACATAGGCGTACCAAGGGTCTACAGGTTTGACTCCTCAACTGTTCCTTACTTATGGTGAGGTTGGTAAAGGGAAACCTGCCACTAAAAGATCCATTGCCAGGTGGATTGTCTCTTGTATCCAATTTTGCTATCAAAAACTGGGCAAGGTTCCCCCTTCAGGCCTGAGGGCTCACTCTACCAGAGGTACAGCTGCGTCCCTAGCTGCAGCCAGGGACATTCCTATCTTAGAGATATGTCAAGCAGCTACCTGGAAAACAGTACACACTTTCACCAAGCATTACTCCCTGGACATCCAGGCTAGGAGTGATGCTCGGTTTGGCACAGCTGTGCTTCAGAGCCTATTTCTTAAGTAGGTTCTGTCCCTCCTCCATGGAGTTACTGCTGTGTAGTCTGCATATGTCATAATATAGTAAGACTTCATGTTGTTTGAAGAAGAAATTACTCACCTTAGTAATGTTGTTTCTTCTAATGGAGTCTTGCTATAATATGACTTCCCCGCCTGCCCCTCTCAGAACCTCTGCTCTTGGGATGTGGGTGGGCATTGCAGTGTTGGCACTTAATGATGCCCACCTTGTGTTTTTCACCCCTCTTTTTGGGGTGTTTGGGTGTTGTATTTTATTTTATTTTTTGGATCCCCTGACTTGAGTCTTGGTTTTGGGACCAGAAAAATGTGTTAATATTTTAGTAGCCAGTTGGCTAGTGTAGGTTTACAGCTTCCACACAGAACCTTAGTGAGTTTTGCTCGTAAAGATCTGACAGTTTCAGTTTGAAGTACAACAGACAGAGTTTTTTCAACCGAGCTCACGCTCAAGATTCCATGCCTGGCATGGAAGTTAACTCTTTCACCTTCGGAGCAGTTCTAAGGCTGGGACAAACTGCATATGTCATAATATAGCAAGACTCCATTAGAAGAAACAACATTACTAAGGTGAGTAATTTTTTCTTTCCTTTGCTATTTCATAAATCAGTCTGGATGAATATTGTCCGGTCCAGGGGATTTATTAATCTTAACTCTCCTTAATCTGTCCAAAACATCTTTTATATTAATTTTTATTTGTTTTTCATTTATTATATTTTGTATTAGCTGTTGTTGTATCTTTGGGGTTAAATACAGTAGCAAAATATTGATTTTGTATCTCAACCATTTCCTTATCATTTAATAAATTGCCACTATCATCTTTGAAAGGACCTATTGTTTGTTTGTTCTCTTTTTTATTATTTATGTATACATAAAATGCTTTGTAGTTATTTTTACTTCTCATTGCTAATTTCATTTTGAAATTTGTTTTGGCATCTTTTATTAATTTCTTTACATGTTTAACATGTTCCTTATACTTTGGCATTAAATTTGTATCAAGTTTGGCTAATCTATACATTTTATGTTTTTCTTTTATCTGTCTTTTTATTTTGCATGTTAGCTGTTTAGGGGAAGCACCCATTTTAGAATTTTTACTTGTATATGGTATATTTACATCTGCAATCTCTCTCATTTTATCTACTAAGATGTTCCGCATTACATCCAATGTTGACCCAGTGAAATCTGATTTCCAATCCCATGAAAGTAATGCTTGTCTGATTTTATGAAACTCTGCTTTTTTAAAATTAGGAATATTTATATTACTATCCTGTTGGGTAGGTAATTCACTTAATTGAAAGAAAACAGTGTTATGATCACTATTTGAGATTGGAGATCCAATCTCAGTGACAATTAATCTGGGTCCCATGTTTGACAATACAAGATCCAATATACCTCAACCCTTCAACTATTTGATAGAGTAGATGTCAAATTTAGTGACCTGTCCTGTCCCAGATTTCTTGTGCCAAATAGTATGGCCCTTGTTTTTCTGCCATTTTGTACCAGTTTATTGTTTTCCAGCTAGCCTTCGAGCAACAATAGGTCTTTCATCATTCAATATGTTGGCGTCCTTGGAGGACCTATACAGTACTGTGTCGTCAGCATACAGGGTTAGATTTGCCTCACCACAATATTTAGGTATGTCATTTATAAATAGTGAGAATAATAGAGGCCTGGGGGACCCTGTTAAGTATTGGTCATTTGTCAGATAAGGTGCCCTGCCATCTAACTAGTTGTGACCTTTCCCAAAGATAGATAGAGAACCATTGCACTGTCAGGCTATCAAGGCCAATAAGTTTCAATTTCACGAGGAACAGTTGACTTTGCTGGGTTGAGTTGTCTGGACGGAGGATCTCTGGCCATTCTAAGAGCTCTGAAACAGGTAAATATGGAGGATTAAATGGGAAAATACAGATAGTGCCATAAAATGCTGAAGGACTGAATTCTGTCATTAACAATGTGCACATTATAAAAGACCAGTTGAGTGGGGGGCACACTGCCCCCCGACCGGTTTCCCAACCACTGACTGGAACATTTTGTGCTGTTTTTTAAAAATGGTCTCCTGGTCTGTTGGGTCAGACTTGTCAGTCGATTGGTGGGAGTCTAGTTCGATGGTTTTCAGTCATAGGGCTGGGACCCAGCAGCATCCAGTGCAGTACCTGCCTGACTCCATGAGTTGTAGGAAGGACAGAACCAGTAGGGAAGTATGCTGCTGCAGCCTCACTGTGGGGTCAGGCAGTGCATGCCATGTGTCATCAATCTGTTTCCCCACCACCTGCATTGGCTCACTCATGAGGAGCTAATTGCTCTTCCAACTAAGCTGAGTCTCTATGCAGGTCTACCTGAGCAAGGGGGCAGTGTGGGTTGTGCAGCTGTGTACAGGACATTTTCAGAAAAAAGTAACACCAGTCAGCTCAGTAAAGTCGGGAAGCCTTCCTGAGTCCTGCATTCCTGTCTGCTGATACTACATCATCACTGGGTCTGCCTGGTGAGCACATTAACACATGCAGCATGGGCATATACTAGCATGGGGAGATGACAACTTGCGTAAAAGGAGTTTGCCCAGTCCTTCCTATCTATCTCTCTATCTATCTATCTATCTCTATTTATATCTCTCTCTCTGTCTCTATCCACCCACCTGTCTGTGTATCTATTTCTGTCTATCTATCTATCTACAGACAATATATGTCTATTTATCTCCACCCACCTGTCTGTCTGTATCTCCACCCACCTGTCTGTCTGTCTCTCTATCCATCCACATATTTCCATTCATCCATTTATTTATCTGTCTATCTCCACCACCTGTCTATCTATCTACACCTGTCTGTCTATCTATCTCCACCCACCTGTATGTCTCTCTATCTATCCACCTGCATATCTTTCCATCCATTCATTTATCTGTCTACTGTGTATCTGTCTCTATCCACCCACCTGTCTGTCTAGCTAGCTACAGTGTCTATGTCTGTCTATCTATCCACCCACCTATCTTTCCTTCCATCCATCCATCCATCTGTCTATCTATCTGTAGAGTGTAACAGCCCAGGTCCTTTTGACAATGTATTTACTAGCCCCATACATATTGCACTGTTTTTTACTCAGCCCCCCCCCAGCAGCCTATTCAACCCTTCCACCATCTTTGCCATGAAAAAGTACTTTCAGGCATACCTCTTAAATGTGCCCCCCCAACCAGCTTCATGGAGTTACCCCTGGTGTTTGTGGTCCCACTCAGTTTGGACCATTCCCCACTATCCACTTGGTTTACCCCATGGAGATATTTGTGTGTCTCAGTCAAATCCCCTCTCTCCTTCTTGCCTCTATCTTGTATGTGTGTCATCGAGACACAGGTCAGGAAGCATTGGAAAACCAGGAGCAGTTTCAAAATTCGCAATGAGAGTTTTATTATTAGTAATAACAGCAACATAAAAAAATAATTATTCAGTATAACTATTTACAATGGCAGTACAAACATAGAAAATAGAGTCCTTCTTCTGAGATTTTCTTCTCAATTTTAAATCTCAGTCTCTGTCTCCCTCTTACAAAATATTGTAGCTCTTTTAATAAGTCTGAGCCTGGGAAACTCGTTAAGAAAACAGCATGCTTCTCACACAATATTCTTGTAAGTTGCCAATGTTCTTGCAGGTGCAGCAAAAAGAACATAATGACCCAGAAATGGCCTCTTGTTTACAGCATCTCATGTTAACCCCTTGAATTCCAGTTTTTACAGTAATTTCAACAGCATAACTATATACAGTTTTAAACAAAGGGATCCCAGTATCAGTGACATTTCCACATAACGATTCACATATATTTTTATACCAGGAGATATGCAAGAGGGAAGAAAAGACAGAAATAGCAAGGGAAGACAGAGAGATAACAAGAGGTGGAGAACTGCGAAACCGTTGTGATCAGTTCCTAGATCTCACAAGAAAATTGTGTTGCACAACCTGACAGAAGAGACAGAAAAGGAGAGGATAGAATAGATGCTTGCATTTAAACTCTTTCTGCATAACAAATGGGACAGGGCCTTATTCAACCCTGTCACATACCCCCCTCTTTAAGAGGGAACCTGTTTCATGAAAACAGGTTTCCAAACCTTTCTATTAATTTGCTTCTGACAGTAGCATATAACCTTTTCAGTTCAAGATGAAACTCACACATTTGTTTTTGTAACCGTCGCAATTCTCAATTCCTCATCTATATAGCTCAGGGGTTTAAGGCTCTGAGCTGCAGATCTGGAGACCTGGGTTTGAATCCCACAGTCACCTAGGTGCATACTGTGTGATCCTGAGCAAGTCACTTAACTTCCTTGTGCTCCCAGGTCACATCTGGAAACAAGCTTCAGCTTAGTGCACTACTCCTGGTTAAACAATGTTCCCTTTCCCTATATCTTGACAGAAAATCAGCATTGACATTCTCTTTCCCAGATTTGTGCATCACTTTAAATTGAAATGGCTGTAGTGCCAGGTCCCACCGAGTGATTCTAGAATTTTTATCCTTCATTTGGTTAAGCCAACAGAGAGGATTATGATCTGTTACAAGTACAAAGTCAGTGCCTAGTAAGTAAAACTGAAGGGGCTCCATGGCCCACTTTGCTGCAAGGCATTCCTTTTCTATGGTGGAGTACCTTTTCTCTCTGTCGTGCAATTTCCTACTTATGTATAGAATAGGATGTTCTTTCCCATCTATATGCTGACTCAAGATTGCACCTAGGCCTACCTCTGATGCATCTGTCTGTAACAAAAACTGTTTCTCAAAGTCTGGGCTTCTTAAAACTGGGGCTGAACATAATGCAGCCTTAATGGCTCAAAAAGCCTCATCACACTCTGGGGTCCAGTTTATTATTTGGGAACCATTTCTTTGTGATTTCAGTGAGGGGAGTAGCTAACTCAGCAAAGCTGAGAACAAATCTCAGATAATAACCAGCTAGCCCTAAAAATGACTCATAATGTTTCTTGGTTTTGCGGACAGGGCTGTTAGCTACAGCTTCTATCTTGGAGACCTCTGGCTTGACTTCTCCATTTCCCAAAACATATCCCAAATATCTGGCTTCCTGCATGCCCATTGCATACTTGGTCGGTGGGCCATGCGGTCCTTATCTGCTGTCAAAGTCTATGTTTCTATAGTGGGGGGTAGGAAGAAATAGGCTGTTGGTTGACTAGGATCTGTGGCTTATCGTGTAGGTAGGGAAATGGGCAGACTAGGTGGGCCAAGCAGTCCTTATCTGCCGTCAAAGTCTATGTTTCTATGTTTAATTGTCAGACCTGCCTTTTTGATTGATTGGATAACTACCCATAGGTGTTCCAGGTAGCTTTTTCAGTCTGGACTGTACACCATGACATCATCTAGGTACGCAGCACAATAACCAGTGTGAGGTGATAAAATTACATCCATCTACCACTGGAATCTAGCGGGTGCACCATGTAAACCAAACAGCATGGTGATGAACTGATAGAATTCTGTAGGAATGGCAAATGCAGTTTTGTCTCTGGATTCTTTAGCTAGGGGGGATTTGCCAGTAACCCTTGGTGAGATTGAGGGTACTGATATACTTGGCACTCCCCAGTCTGTCCACCATATCTATTCAGGGCATAGAATAACTGTCAAATTCTGACACTTGATCAAGTTTCCTAAAATCAAGGCAGATTCTTACACTCCCTTCTTTTATGTTTACAATCACCATTGGTCATCACCAAGCACTTCTCGACTCTTCTATGATGCCCAATTCTTTCATTTTTTTGTAATTCCTTAACCAAGTCAGCTCTTAACCACTCTGGTAATCTGTATGTCTTTTGTCTAAAAGGGTGCACATTCCTTGTCACTATTACATGCTCGACCCCTTTTGTTTGGCCTGGTACTGTGTTAAAAGTACTGTTAAATGTCTTTAGCAAATTACAAATTTCTGCAGTTTGTTTGGAGGTTAAGGAAACATTCACCTTTACAGCATTAACAGCTACAGTTTTGATCCAGTCTATCATAAGCTACATCAATATCTTCCGTATCAGTTTCTGGCAAAACCAACAAACAGCTTTTGGTGTTTTTTCAACTCTTTGCAAATGTCTCCCCTCCCTGCTGCTCATGTTCCCTACTCTTTGCCCCTTGTGTACTCTAACTGGGTACCCCCACCTACCTGCCCTGCTGCTATCTGATGTTATTTCTTGTCTGTTCCTTGTTGATTGCCATGCTTTGACTCCATAAGATTTAACATGTACTTGACTGTCCCTTGTTGACTGCTGTGCCTTGACTCTGTACTGTTATTGCCTGTGCCTTGTAATTCTCCTGGGTCGCACCTGAAAATAGGCACCTGACTGTCTAGTGTGCTTACCTGGTAAACAAAAGCTAAATAAATACATTTCTTGAGGAAGTTAGCATGGTATATCTTAGTAGGATTTTTCCTATCGGGTCTCAAACTCATAGTGAACTGCCAGTACATTTTAGCACTTTATAAGACCCTTGCCACTTCATTAACAGTTTATTTTCTTAGTGGGTAACAGTAGCAAGACCTTTTCACCTGGCTTAAAATTTTTTTCTTTTACTCCATGGTCATAATACACCTTCTGCTGGTTTTGGGCCTCTTCCTGATTACTATGGGCAAGTTCAACATATTTTGCCAGCTTCTTTCTCAGGGCACACATATAAGATGTAATAGATTGTTTCTGATGGGGGTTATCTTCCCACGTTGCTTTTATTACATCTAGTGGCCCTCTAGGTTGTCTACCATACAGTATTTCAAATGGTGAAAAACCTGTTGATGCCTGTGGCACTTCTCTGTAAGCAAAAAGCAGGTAAGGTAAGTATTGGTCCCAGTCTTTCATGTCCCCTTTTACAAACCTTTTTAACATGCGTTTTAGGGTTTGGTTAAAATGCTCAACAAGACTGTTTGTCTGAAGGTGATAAGGGGAGGTTCTTATGGCAGTGATACCTAGTAGTCGGTTCGGCTCCTTCAGTAATGCAGCACCAAAATTAATACTCTGATCAGTAATAATCTCTTTAGGTATGTCCACCCTGCTGAACATTTTGGCAAACTCTGCTGCCACCTTTGGAGCTGTGACAGTACGCATTGGAACTGCCTCTGGGTATCGAGTAGCATAGTCACATACTACCAAAATGAATCGAGTTACCCTTTTTACCTTTATCTATCAGGAAAAAAGCTAGCCACACCCGTGAAAGAACTAGATAAAGTGAAAGTTATGATCTGTTTCTCCAAGAAACACACCTCTCACAATCTGGTCATGAAAAATGAAGAGTTTGGGTTAAGTCGTATATTCAGCTACACATTCCGTAAGAAAGAAGGCTGGCAGTACAGCTTAGAGGTTAGAGCAACTAGCTGTGAATGAGCTTGGTATATCCAGCAGACGTGAGTTTGATTCCCACAACCTCCACTGCATACTGTGTGACCCTGAGCAACTGACTTAACCTACCCAGTGCTCCTGAGTTGCCCCAGTGAACAGGCTTTGTGTCTAGTGGGCCTTAACCAGTTACCAAAGAATAAAAAAAGAAACTGTAGTGTAAATCTTGCTGCATAAAGCCCCCATTTGACTACTTATCACATTCTGCAGAAAAATTTTGAAGGGACACTACATGGAAAACTGGTCTATTTAACGAATATGTATGCACCTATGCAGATAGTCCAGATTACATTAAACAAATAATAAAAGAATTTGAAGATACTCCATACATGATCAACATTGTCCAGGGGGACATTTAACTGTGTGGTTAACCCTCATGTTGATAGTTTCTCCAAAGTTCCTATAGCTTGACAAACAAGAATATCCAGGATGCTTTGAAATCTTGCAAGCAAGAATGGTCTGAAGGATATATTGGAGCTTTTACCATAAAGGTGAGCATGATTATACTTCCTTATCACACCCTCACTGAGTTTGCTTGTGGTCGTATATGCTCATAATACACATGCAGTATCTTCATATGTTTTCAGAAATCACCATTCATCCTATAACACAACCAGATTACATGTCTGTTTCTGCTAACATATCGATGGACTCCCATAAATGGGAAATGTTATGAATGTTTAATGTTTCCCTGTTAAATGATGCCATCATAAAACAATGTATTTGAAAAAAATTATCGCATATAGGGTAATTCATTCAAACACGGAAACACGTCCTAGGTTGGTCTTAGACATAAAGCTGTTTCAAATTTTCCAACTGTGCTTCTGCCAGACCTTTGCAGAAATTCTTCCTAATTCTGCAAAATATCATTTGAATGTCAAAAATTCTGAAAGTAGAATGTTAACTGCAGTTGATGTAAACTGCTAATTTATTTTCTGCAAACCCCAAATATTATTCCACGTATCACGTGATCCATGGAGTATTAATCCATGTATAGAAATGCTTTTTGGAATTCTGTGGATTTAAAAAAGAAATTCCAAAAAAGCATTTCAGAAGTCGAATTGTCATCTCCCACGAATTCTGCATTCAGTACAACTCTACTTGGACGTCATAAAAGCAGTCATTGGGGAGAAGTTATTGCTCATGCCTACTTGAAAAGAAAACAGGCTGAAGGTTAGAGGCTACTGTTAACAGACAAAATACTCCAGGTGGAGATTGAGCATAAAACTACACCAGATCCGAGCATAAAACTACGCAAGATCCTGGAAGTTATCATAAACTTTCTACAGCAAGGCAAGAATGGTTGGATAGTCTAACCAAAAAAGCAGAGAGTATACTTAGGTTTACCAACCAAAAATGCTATGAAGATGGCACCAGATCCAGCAAGCTCTTAGTGATGAGATTAGGAAAGCAGACTTTGGATCATCCAGTCCCCAAACTGAGAATGGTCACAAACATAAATGACTGTATTACTCATCTGTCTGATAATTTAAAGTTGTTTCTAGCATTCAGCACTAAACGTTATAAGGCTGATGTACTGCAGAAGACAAGGCATTACAACAGATGGAAGTGTTTCTGCACAGTCAATGTCGCAGGTGAATAATTAAATACTAGAGGCACTGATCCTCACAGAAGAACGCAACGATTCTCGTCAATATGGTATGTAGGTTTCTCATGCAGGCATTTTGGACTCAAACATTTGGAGCCCTTTGTATTTAAAATGAAACCACATGGTTGGGGTTGTTAATAGGGAGAATGGGAGGAACTGAGAATGCATGTCGTTGGATGCATAGTGAACCATTTACTTAAGTTATGAACATGGATGGCATCTTGGGTTCTGGACTATAATCGATAATGTTCAAAGTTTACCCTGTTTTAAGGGGTTTTTATTTCATTTTAACTGCATCCAGTTTTGGGGCCTGTAGGCACAAATTGGAGCCCTCCCAGTTTGAGAGATCATAGATACATAGACAGTGTCTGCAGATAAGGGCCTATGGCCCACCCAGTCTGCCCATTTGAGCTCGTAAGTTCAGTTTATGTTTTCCTAGAAGTCTGTTGCCCCTTACCCCTGACCTCCAGAATTCCTTTATGTCTATCCCATGCAGTCTTAAATCCCGTGATTGTTTCAGCCCCCACCACTTCCTCTGGCAGGGTGTTCCACTTGACAACCACCCGTTCTGTAAATAAATTCTTCCTCATGTTTCCTCTGAATCGTCCTCCCTCCAACTTCATCCCATGCCCTCTAGTCCTGGAACATCTTTTTCACTTAAAAATAGTGTATTCCTGCACCCTGTTCCTCCCTGTAAGATACTTGTATGTCTCTATCATATCCCTCTCTCCCTCCTCTCCTCCAGGGAGTACATGTTCAGTTCCTTCAACCTGTCTTCATAGGACTTGTGATGCAATCCATGTACCATCTTTGTTGCCCTCCTCTGAACCTTCTCTACCCTGTCTACGCCCCACGTAGGTATGGTCTCCAGAACTGTACACTGTACTCCAGGTGGGGCCTCACTAGTGTCTTGTATAGCGGAATTATGACCTCCCTTTCCTGCTGGTGATGCCCTGCCTATACATCCCAGCATCCTATTTGCTTTACCTGCTGCCTTGTCACACTGTTTCCCTACCTTGAGGTCATCAGAGATGATAACCCCAAGATCCCTTTCCTGCTTGGTGCATACTATATCCTCACCCCCCAACTGATATATTGTGCCAGGATTTTTGTGCCCCATATGCATTATCTTGCACTTCCTTGCATTGAATTTCAACTGCCAAACCCCTGACCATTCTTCAAGTTTCTGCAGATCCCTTCTCATTCTGTCTACACCCTCTGGTGTGTCTACTCTGTTACAGAGCTTTGTGTCATCAGCAAACAGTGAAATTCTGCCTTCTAGGTCCTGCGCAATGTCACTGATGAAGATGTTGAATAGGACCAGTCCCAGCACTGATCCCTGTGGTACCCCACTGGTCACTCTTCCCTCTGTGGAGTGACAGCCATTTACCACCACCCTCTGTGTCCTGCCACCCAGCCAGTTACTTACCCACCACACTACTGTCCTGCCTACACCCATATTCCCCAGTTTGTGTAATAGTCTTCTATGTGGCACAGTGTCAAAGGCCTTGCTGAAGTCCAGATAGGCCATGTCCACTGCCCTCCCCTGATCCACCTCCCTAGTCACCCAGTCATACTTTGGAATTAGATAGTCTGGAGTAGTAGCTGTTGTCTCTTACCAATATGTTTGTAAAACATGGTACCTTATACATGACTGTGAGTGAAAGATAGCTTTTTATAATAATTTACAGTCTGCAACTTAAACTGATATTATGTTACGATTCCTTGACCATGTAATGCTTATTCTACAATGGCTATATCAGATAATTACATGATAGTTTTTATTTCTTATTGATGTGAGAAATGCACATCAGTAACCAATTCTTTATTATGTGTTCTGCTATTGTATGATCATGTCATGAGAACTGCATGTATGTGTATTCTTTGATAATTTTCAATAAAGTTTAAACAAATCACTCAAGACTGACAAGTCCCTAGGCCATGATGGCTTTACTTTACTGGAGATTTTTTTAAGACCTATCAGAGAGGCCCTCACAACACTGTTATTGCCACCATGATCGTTGGTGCATAAGACAAATTAATGCCACAAACCTGGTCGACAGCAATACTTACTGTCATTCCAATGCTAGGCAAGGATGCCACATCATCTAAGGCTTATAGGTCCATTTTGCTATAAAATATCGATACAAACCTGTATATGAAGATTCTTGCATCAAGACTGAATGGAGTATTATAAATTAGTAAGGCCTTTGTGGGTGTCTGTTATAGTACAAGGAGACTCTGACCCTGAGGTTTGGGCGAGAGGACCACAATGCAAAGTTTCAACTGCTATGTGGAAAGACTTGATTCTCACACACAGCAATTCTGTCTGGAATATGGGTGAGCCATGAACGAGATGGGCTAATCTTCTTAAATCAAAAGAAACAAGCATTTGTCAATGCTGAATGTTTGCTTGCTGGCATTGGCATTGGTGGGTGTGCCTTTGGGTCATCAGGCATAATGACCACGCCATTTCACCACACCCTAACCTGCAGACACCGACAAGTGTCACAGTGTGCCTTGGGTCTTTGGCTCTTATGCTCACCCCATTCCATCAGGAAATACGGTGAGATGGGTGCAGTATAGGAGAACGGGGTGTACTTTGGGGCGGAAGAGTCCAAGGCACACCTCAGTGCCTCTCACTGGCTGCAGGGTGTGGGTAGGGGTGGAATAGTATGAGCATTACAGGCGACAATCCCAAGTCACACCCCTGATGCCTGTCAGTCTCTACAGGGTGGGGCATTATGGTCGGAAACCCTAACGCCTCAGGCGTTCGTTGGTATTTTCTCTCCAAATTTTCAACATGTTTTTTTTTGTGACCCCCACCTTATGAACAGTGGCAATATCAGTTCATTAGCCGAAAGCTGATTTTGCACAGTGATCTACGCATTTGGCACCACAGGCGAAATGCATTTCAATAGATGTGAAAAATGACAGCTGTACTGTTCATGGGAGGTGTAAAATGGCAATGTTGAAAATCTGCAGTAAAAATATTAAAAAAACTGGTGAAGTCATGAACGTGCATAGAAACTGTGCAATGCACACCCTTAATGTAATTAGTTTTTTTTTTTTTTACAGCAGATTGTCAACACAGGCATTTTGGGACCTCCGCTCATGAACAGTGTCACTGTAGTTTTTATGTTGATTTCGCGCAGTGCAAGAAACATATTGTGACAGCTTGCTCAGAAACAGATTGTGGAGGCGCAGCACTGTTGTGGCCAATGCCCTCACAACCTACAAAGGCTTGTCCTGCTTCCCCCAATGCCATTGCACGCTGCTGGTGACACGGGCTTGGAATCTTTGCACTAACTTCTGACAATTTCGCTGCTGCAATCAGGGTCCGCCTTGTCATTGCAGTGTCAGCCATCTGCTGCAATGAAGGAGTGACCAGTCATTGCAGGGCGGAACTTCCAAACCCTTATATTGTTTGTGAACATGGTGGCGGCTTGCCGACGTGTTCACAAACAATATAACCCCCCCACCGTGTTTATTTGACAATGGGGGCCCCAATCCCCATTGGCTTCGGTGCCCCACTGTTGATTCTGCCAATGGGGAGCCCACTCCCATTGGCATTCTGTAACCCCAGCTTTCATTGTCTGCCGACGGGTGCCCAATCCCCATCGGCATAATCTGAACCCCGTTGGTTGTGTGCTGATGGGGTGCCCAATTCCCCATCAGCTACTGCTGGCCCCCAAAGAAAGAGTCCTTTGGCATGCTGGGAGCCCACCCAGCATGCCACATGCCTCTGTGAAAAAACTGTCCCACGACGTGTTTTTGCTTTTTTACCCTGAAAAGAAAACTGTCCCTTGAGGTCTCCTGCCCCTGCCTCCGCAACCTGCACCCACCCATTACGCACTCCTGCCTCCCACCCCCATACTTACCTCCAGAGCTGGCGCGGCGATCTTCGTGGACTGGGAACACGTCTGCACTCTTCAAAGCCAACCGCGAACTGAGGTAATGCCGGTAGGCTGTATAATGGAATAAATAGGGTTTTGTCAACTTTAATGAATATCTCAGTCATTTTATGGAATTTTTGCACCAAATTTTCAACATGGGGGTTTTGAGACCCCTCCTCATGAATTCTTGAACTGTCGCGTTAAAGAAAGGTGATTTTGAGGTCACTGTGCGGAATCATCTTTCGGGGCCGATTAATGAAACAACAGTGCCATTGTTCATAAGGTGGGCTCTCAAAAAGCCTATGTTGCAAATTTGGTGGAAAAAAATTCCAAAAATGATTGTTTTACGAGTGTGCGCTGCACAGTTGCTACACACGCTCATAACTTCATGAATTTGCAATATTTTCATGCCAGATTTTCAACATTGGCATTTTTTCACACATTCTTGTGAGCAGTATAGCTGTCATTGTTCACATCCTGGCGGAAATGTGTTTTTGCACTTCCGGCGCAGAATAACACAGTCGCTGTGGGAAATCAGTGTTTGGGACAGATTAAGAAAATAACAGTGACACTGTTCATGAGTAGAGGTCCCAAAATGGCTATGTTGAAAATTTAGTAACAATACTCCATAAAATGACTGTGTTAACAAGCGGCATGCTATGCAGGCTTGCACACATGCTCATAAGTTCGCAAATTTATTATATTTTCACTCCAGATTTTCAACATTGCCATTTTCCCACACCTGCTTATGAACAGTGCAGCTGTCATTTTTCCCATCCTGGCCGAAATGTGTTTTCGCACTTCCAGCGCAGAATAGAGCAGTCGCTGTGGGAAATCACTGTCCGGGACAGATTAAGAAAATGACAGTGATACTGTTCATGAGTAGAGGTCTTAAAATGCCTGTGTTGAAAAGTTGGTGATGATAGCCCATCAAATGACTGTGTTACAAGTGGTCATTGCACAATTTCCACACACCCTTGTAACTTTGCAGATTTGTAATATTGTCATGCCAGATTTTCAACAGTGGCATTTTTTCACACCTCCTTATGAGCAGTACAGCTGCCATTTTTCACATCCTGACTGAAATGTGGTTTCACAGTTGCGGGACAGAATAACGCGGTTGCTGTGGGAAATCACTGTTCGGGACAAATTAAGAAAATGACAGTGGCACTGTTCATGAGCAGAGGTCCTAAAATCCCTATGTTGAAAATTTGGTGATGAAAATCCATAACATGACTGTGTTACAAGCGTGTGTTGAACTGTTTCCACGCACCCTTGTAACTTCGCAAATTTGTAATATTTTCCTGCCACATTTTCAACAGTAGCATTTTTTCACACCTCCTTATGAACAATACAGCAGTGATTTTTCACTTCCTGGCTAAAATATGTTTTTTCACTCCTGCTGGAGAATAGCACGGTCACTGTGGGAAATCCAGTGTTTGGGACAGATTAAGATTGAATGAGTGAGAGGCAGGACTGACTGAGCTCAACTGAACTGTGTCGGGACTGCTGCGGATTTGTTTGTGGGCAGAAAAAGGCTCCAACGCAAGAGCCCAGTACAAAAGGGCAGCCTGCAACACTGGGAGAAACAGAACGAGAGAGCGAGTGAGGGAGGGGGAGTGAGCGAACTCACCGGAGCGCTGTCAGGACTGCTGCAGATTTCTTTGTGGGCAGAAAAAGGTTTTAATGCAGGCAGGGATGCAGTAGAAAAGGGCAGCCTGCAACGGTGGGAGAAACTGTATGAGTGAGTGAGACAGGGGGACTGAGTGAGCTCAACAGAGCTCTATCAGGACTGCTGCGGATTTCTTTGTGGGCAGGAAAAGACGCCAATGCAGGCAGGAGCCCCATACAAAAGGGCCACTTGCAGTGCCTGGACAAACAGAATGAGCGCATGACAGAGGGAGACTGAGCAACCTCAACGGAGCTCTGTTGGGACAGCTGTGGATTTCGTTGTGGACAGACAAAGGTGCCTGTGCAGCCAGGAGCCCCGTACAGAAGTGCAGCCTGCAGCGCCAAGAGAAACAGAATGAGTAAGTGACAGAGCAGTAGTGAGCGAGCTCGATGGAGCTCTGTTGTGACTGCTGCGGATTTCTTTGTGGATAGAAAATGCGGCAACGCAGCAGGAGCCCAATACAAAAGGCCAGCTTGCAGCACCGGCAGAAATGGATTAAGTGAGTGAGAGAGGTGTAGTGAGAGAGCTCAATGGAGCTGTGTCGGGACTGCTTCAGATTTCTTTCTGGCCAGAACTAGCTGCCATTGCAGGCAGGAGCCCAGTACAAAAGGGCAGCCTGCAGCGGCAGGAGATACAGAACGAGTGAGTGAGCTCAACAGAGGTCTGTTGGGACTGCTGCAGATTTGTTTGTGGGCAGAAAAAGGCAGCAATGCATGCAGGGGCCCAATACAAAAGGGCAGCTTGCAGTGGTGGGAAATCCAGAATGAGCGAGTGAGGGGGGGGGAGTGAGCGAGCTCAACGGAGCTCTATTGTAACTGTTGCAAATTTCTTTGTGGGCAGAAGAAGGCGGCAACACAGGCAGGAGCCCAATAGAAAAGGGCAGCCTGCAGCACCAGGAGAAACAGAATGAGTGAGTGACACAGGGGGAGTGAGCAACCTTAACGGAGCTCTGTCCGGACAGCTGTGGATTTCTTTGTGGGCAGAAAAACGTACCAATGCAGGCAGGAGCCCAGTACAAAAGGCCAGCCTGCAGCGCTGGCAGAAACGGAACAAGTGAGTGAGAGAGGGATAGTCAGCAGGCTCAACAGACCTGTGTCAGGACTGTTGCAGATTTCTTTGTGGGCAGAAAAAGCCACCAACAGAGGCAAGAGCCCAGTACAAAAGGGCAATCTGCAGCACCAGGAGAAACAGAATGAGCGAGTGAGAGAGGGGGGAGTGAACCACCTCAACGGAGCTCTGTCGGGACAGCTGCGGATTTCTTAGTTGGCAGAACAAGGTGCCAATGCAGGGAGAAGCCCAGAACAAAAGAGCAGCCTGCAGCACTGGGAGAAACAGACTGAGTGAGTGATAGAGGGGCAGTGAGCGAGTTCAGCACACCAATGCAGTCAACATTCAGCATTGACAAATGTCTGTCCCTTAATCTGTCCCAAACAATGATTTCCCAAAGCGACCACGTGTTTCTGCGCAGAAAGTATGAAAACACATTTCGGTCATGTTGTGAAAAAGTACTGCTGTACTGTTCATAAGGAAGTGTGGAAAAATGCCAGTGGTGAAAATCTGGACTGAAAATATTACAAATTTAGGAACTTACGAGGGTGCGTGGAAACAGCGCAATGTTCGCTTGTAACAGTCGTTTTATGGACTTTTGTCACCAAATTTTCAACATAGCCATTTTAAGACCTCTGCTCATGAACAGTGTCACTGTGATTTTTTTAATCTGTCCCAAACATTGATTTTGCACGCTGACTGAGCCATTGTGCGCTACATGCGTGGAAATGCATTTTGGGGGAGATGTGAAAAATGACAGCTGTACTGCACATAAGGAGGTGTGGTGAAATGGCAATGTTGAAAGTCTGGAGTGCAAATATTAAATATTTGCAAACTTACGAGCGTGCGAAGGAACTGCACAACGCACGCCAGAAATAGTCGAGTTTGGGGAATTTTTTCCCAAAAATTTCAACATAGGATTTTTGGAGGCCTACCTCATGAACTGTGACACTGTTGTTTGGTACATTGGTACAGAAAGGTGGTTTTGCACAGTGACCGCAAAATCACCTTTTGGGACTGAATAACAAAATGACAGTGCCAGAATTCATGAGTTGGGGTCCCAAAAACCCAATGTTGAAAATTTGGTGAAAAAATTCAAAACAATGCCTGAGATATGCATCAAAGTTGAAAAAAACCCTATTTATTCCATTATACAGCTTACCGGCATTTCCTCAGTTCGCGGTCGGCTTTGAAGAGTGCAGAGTGTTCCGGTCCACCCCAAGATCATCACCGGACTTTGGAGGTAAGTATAGGGGGAGGGTGTGGAGGCAGGTGCTAGAGGGTGGCGTGGTGGGCAGGGGTCAAGGCAGTCAGCGAGGGACTGCTCTTTCTTTCTAGGTTTTTTTTTCCTTTTAGGAAGACGACGCTGGACGCTTGCCATGCTGGGTGGCCTCAGCATGGCAGTTGTAAGTTTCTTTACGGGCCAGCAGAGCCACGGGGGATTGGGCACCCCGTCGGCCATAGAGAGCTCTGCCACGCTGGGGTGGCTCTCAGCGCACCCGGAAGTGTGTTGGGGGCAGCAGACAGATGTTTGCCACGCTGGGGTGGGCTCCCAGTGTGGCACCTGGAAGGCTGTTTGGGGGGGCAGTGGAGCCAACGGGGGATTGGGCACTTCAATCGGCCTTACAGATTGTTGCCATGCTAGGGTGGGCTCCCAGCGTGGCACCTAAAAGTTTATTGGGGAGCGCAGCACAGCTGAAGGGGATTGTGCACCCCATCAGCCATACTGTGTGGGGAGGAGATATGAGCACGCTTGGGTGGGCCCCAGCGCGCATACTTGTTGGGGAGCTGTCTATGACAGCTGTTTCACTGCAGTGTTATCATGGTGGCACTTTGCATACTGCTGACGGCGGAAGCAGCAAATTCACACGCTGTGGTTCTTTCTTTAACGGTACGTCTGCATTTGCAAATGCTGTATAGACCTGCATATGCAAAAAGGCAGCAGGGCATTGAAGTAGGAGGCACACCTCACGACCTCAGATAGGCATTATGTTTCGCACATGCGCAAGCAAACATAAAAAGGGAACTGGAATTCCAGATTTTCACAAATATTATATAGCAGCACAATTTGCGACCATCCTGGAATTTATGACTAAGAAAGCTAGTAATGGAGTCAAAGACAGTCACACGTTCCCACATTTCAGTGTTGCCACTCATGGAAGTCACTCCCAATATTTGAGTACAGTTACAGTAAATAATTCCTGGGCTAAATTAACTCTGAAGACTTGGTTTAAGAATTATCTCTGAAGACTTGGTTTGAGGTAATGAAAAAGTATCACCTACCAAATTCTGTTTCATTTTTGACATTCATCCAACATTGTCCACATTTTTTTTTTTTACCTCCGGCAAGGGATCATGGATTCAAGATATTGTGGGATAAGTGATTACACAACACTGGGGCAACATTTTCAAGACATTGTTGTCTGTATAGTTGTTAACCTCAAACAAAGATATGGATTGGTGAACTCCCAATTTCTTTTGTTATTTTACAACGATAGAATTGTATTAGAGAGAAACCACAAAAATCTGTCTTAAACCGTAATGTAGCTACAGTAATGAAACACTATCAGTCCAGTGTGACTCTGAATGAGATGAACAGTCATATTTCTGCTCTATGTAAGCTGCTACATAGACTGTTTCACTGCTGACAATCTAGGGATGAACCCACAATGGCATCAGGATTTGGGAATTACTTTAACTGTCAGAATGAACAACACTGTACAAGGAGACTCACAGAACAACACGGCGATGCTTTTGAGAGATTTTTCTGCTTGAAAGTTGTTCACCATTTCTTTAGAACACTGATAATTACAAACCATTGCCACTTGACAGAGTGTCAACAAACGGCTCATCACACACATTTTTTTAGCTTGCCCCATGTTGCAGTCCCAGTTAAATGGTTTCAATGAAGCTCTGAGGTTAAGTATTTCCTATAAACACGGACATAAGGGCAAAGCTTGTTATTTTGGGCTTGCCTCCACCTAAAATAATACTTAGTAAAGAAAAGAAGCTATTTAACACATGCTTGGAAAGTACATTACTATAAAATAACGTATGGCTTTAATTCCAATAAAGGCTAAGTGGCTGAAAAAAGGTAAAGCAATAAAACTGCTGAAACAAATTACAGTCTGGTTACATGTACAAGACAAGTACCGCAAAGCACAGTGATTGCTATTCATGACATATGTCGCGGAGCTGGAAAAGAGAGCAGTTTTAGACCAATTAGCAGGCCTTACATCAGGTGCGGTATGTATGATTAAATCAGTTAAGTGGTAGAAGTTTCAGCCTATCCGTCATCCCAAAGCTGAAACAAAGTGAATAAGGAGGGGCATTATAGGTGTTTCTTGATTATGGAAGTGGCACCTTTTATAATCCTTGATGTGCCTGTTGAAAAGGTCACATAGAAGAACTCAGAATCCAGACAAGTAGAGCTATTGCATAGATGTGTAGAAGTCCATTTATCTCCTCAGTATGCTTATATAAGTAATATTGTTGGATAACTAGAGGAGATTTGCTAGTTCTGCTTGAATCATGTCATTTGTTTGCAATATATATAGATATATATATAAATTATTTATTTATTTATTTAAACATTTGGTTACCGGGAAAGGCACACAGAGCCAAAGGCTCGTCTCCAGGTGCGACCCGGGGAGGGGGAACATAGGAGAAATATATAAGATACAAAATACATGAAGCAAAATAGTGCAAGATTACATTGAAACACAGGAATAGTATACGGGATGCAAAAACATGAAACAAAATACTAAAGATACATTTGCACATTTTACAGATTCCACTAATACCGTCAAATAAATAAGCCGTGGGTACAAGTGATGCCAGCAGTGATTAGATACAAAGTAGTGCAAGTAGTGCACGTAGTTATTTGATATTATGGGTGGAGGTGGGGGTGGGCAACTGGCACAGCTGAGATTTGACAGTGGTATGAGAAAGAGAGTTACGTAGGAGAGGTGTTTGAGAGTTCCAGAGAGAGTGGCACTGACAGATGTGGGCAGGTTTGCCTGCATTGGAGGATGGTTTGGGAAGGGAGAAGGGGCGAGAGTCTCTGGAGCATAGGGAGTATGTGGAGGAGGGAGTGGGGTGAGGTGGGCAGAGAGGTAGGAGGGGAGTAGGTTGAACCAGTATTTGGAGATAAAGGAGATTGAGTGGTCGATGAAAAAGGGAAGGGAGCTCCATGGAAGAGAGGAGAGAGCAGTGGTGGGTCCTATAGGGAGAGTTTCAGGCAAAACGACAGAAGGCGTAGAAGAGGGAGTCAAGTCTGGCAAGTGAGGAGGAGGGTGCAGTGTATGTTGGTATAGTCAAAGATAGGTGTTATCATTTTGGATAGACGTTCACGTCATACAGGGAAGGGCAGAGTCTCTCTGTTGCAATAAAGGATACCAAGCTTTGGGCAAAGTTTTGAAGATATGTAATCTATATGAATAGTGAAGTTAAGTAGAGGGTCCAAGCAGACACCTAGATATTTATAGAAGGAGACTTTACTTAGAGGAGTACCATCCAGAGAAGTGATGGATGCTGTGGGGAGAGCTTTGGCTATTTTTTGAAAGGTTCCCAATATCATATAGACAGTTTGTGATGTGTTTAATTTGAGTTGTTTAGCCTGGAACCAGGACTGGACTGAGTGGAAGTCCTGTTGTAGAGCTGATTTGATTGAGGTTGAGTTAGGGCCAGAGGTGAATAGGATCGTGTCATCCACATACATATGGATGAGGGATTTGGACCAGACAGAAGGGAGGTTATTTATGAAGATTGAGAATAAAATGGGGCCTAGTATAAAGCCTTGGGGCATGCCTGCCAAGATAGGGATGGAGGGGGAGAAGGAATTTGCGATCTTGATCAATTGACATCGGTTTGAGCGGTATGTGTTAAACCACTGTATTGGCAGGAGGGGCAAGCCCTACATCTTTGAGTGTGTTGAGGAGTAGTGGGTGGGATACTGAGTCAAAAGCCTTGGCCAGGTCAGTGAAGACTGCAGCTGTGAGGTTCCCTTTGTCAGTAGCAGATTGGATGTGACCAGTTACATGGAGAAGGGAGGATGTGGTGGAGTGGTGTTTCCTAAAACCGGATTGGTAGGGGAGAGATAATTAGTGGAGGTGAGGAAATCTGTCAATCTGGATTGAACTAGGCATTCCAGCAGCTTGGATAAGGTGACGAGGAGAGAGATAGGACGATAGTTACCAGGTATGGAGGGGTTGCCACCCGTGTGGAGGGGATGACACTGGCCAATTTCCAGGCTTTTTTTGAACTGTGCCAGTGGAGAATGACCTATTTAGTAGGGAGGTGAGGGGGAGAGTAATGGCAGGGGTTGATAGGCACAGTAGACTGGGGTGTATGCCATCCAGGCTAGATTTAGATGGGTTGAGGGATAGGAGTGTAAGTAGTGCCTCATTTGGAGAAGCTGGAGCAAGGAGGAGGTTGTGGTTGACAATATCGACAATTAAGATCTAATAAAAAAAATAATACAATAAAGACAGCAGTACAATCAGAAAAGTGTACATTTGCATATGTGCAGTGCATTCACATACACACATGACACAAAGGAGGAGGCAATATAGTGCAGTGGTTAAGGCTCTGAGATGCACACCTGGAGACCTGGGTTTGAATTCCACATCCCCCAGTTGCATACTGTGTGGCCCTGAGCAATTCACTTCACTTCCTTGTGCTCCCAGGTTGCACCTGTAAAGAAGCTTCAGCTTAGTGTATCTCTCCTAGTTTTTTTTTTTAAAAGGAGGACTTCATATTGGGGCATTGACGGACGCATCACAGCATTGTGTGAGGTGAGTGACCAAGCCCACTGGTTTGCAAAAATTATGCTGAACTGATATGTAGATCAGCAGTGTGGTGCCAGTTCATCTGTTAGTTTTTTTGCCATGCAGTTTGACATCATGCTGCACAGCCATAAATGCTTCACAGAGCTATTGTGTTTCATAAATCAGTATCTGTAAAATATATTTTAAATGATAAAGGGATGCTTCTTTTATTGTTACTGAAAAAAGACAGCTTGGTCATTGTAAATTAACTGTCAGGACCTCAGAATAAGAAAATGGCCCACAGTTTTGTAAAAGTCTGCTTTGGGGAAGTCTCACGCCTCTGAGGAATACCTTGCAGCACTGTACATTTCTTAACCCTCAGAATTATTAAAACACACATACAGACATACAAAACATACATTATACAGTTCCTACTCTGCTTGTCTCTGGCTGTATAGATTATTTGATTTTCGTTTTGTAACAGTACTGCTCTGGTAGACCTCGGGGTTCTTCATTCTGAGATGTGGATGTAACTGTCTTACTACCAGCACCAGTGTCACTCCCCAGCAGGTGTTGTGGCAGGGTGACACTATAGGTTCCTAGGTGGGTGGATGGAGGTACTCAACAAGGAGAGACAGGAGTCATACACAGCAGTCTGATGAAACAAAAATGTTTATTTGACAGGAGGGGAAAGAGGACACAGTCATACAGGAAAATACCAACAGTAGAAATGACAGGGATTAAGGACAGCATTATGATCAGGGCCTTGATTTTTCTGAGGCACTTTGGAGCAAAGTTCTGTGGCAGGGTTCCCATTTGCCACAGAACTTCAGCGGCAGTGGATGGTTATTTCTGCAGCAATTCTGTGGCACAAATCTGTTGCACTATTCCCCTTATTTTTAGACTTTGCTGTTGTTTTTCTTCATATTTGACATTTTCTTAGTAAAGTGCTTATATTGTAATATTCACCCTTAACATTCAGTACTTAAAGACATTAGCCCAAGGGACTAGTGGTTTTAAAAAAAAGACAAAACAATCTTCTGCATACATTTGTATGGTTATGTAATGTTTCATCACAATTGTGTATGCTGTGAAGAGTTTTTAATTTTTTTTATTTTTGGGGTGCCATGTGACATACTTATTTTATATATTTTGTCGTCATTAACTACGTTTCATACCTCTCACCCACAGGACGCATTTGGAAACAAGATGTTTCAGATCAGTATGCCTGGTAATAGTTTTGAAAGTTTGATGACAGACAAATAGATGGACAGACAGATTTGTTTGTGTATGTATGTATTCATATGTGTGGGTATACATATTATGTAACTCATTAAGACAAAATATTTTCAGATGCTAATAAATCCTTCTCACAACTATGTGTTCTTTGTTTTATTTGTACTGTAAAATTAAAGATGTCAGATTCACTGCACACCACCTTCACATATCTTCGTGAGTGTCATGATGTTTTATGAATACCACATAAAACAATATTAATACTGCATTGCTTAGAACACCAGACAAGCCTTGCACACAGCATGTTTTTTGTTTGTCTGCTAGAATTTAACACACACTGGCACACACCTGGAGAATAATAATTTTTGCATGTTTTATGCATTAATTTTTATATCACAACAGGTGTTCAGTTGGTTCATTTAGAATGGTTGCACATTGGGATAGACAGATAGATAGACAGACAGATAGACAGGTTTTTGGTTTGTGTTGTGGGTTGGAGCCACAGAGGCTTCAGTTTAAATTTAAATCCCAGTTCCAAGCAGGACTCAGCCCTGGAGGGCTTAAAATCCTTGCTTCCAACAGGACATAGCTCAGCTGAGTGTCCCAGCAAGAGGGGGGAGGAGCAATTTACTATGGCCAGGTGCTAGCCAGGACAAGTACACACCAACTCTTCACACTGTCTGTATAACCAAAATTAATTCAGGAAAAGCAAGTGTTAGAAAACTCATTTTTGATACAGAGACAGTGTGCAGATTCCTTGTGTTTCTGATCTGGCTGGCACTCAGCCACAGTAAACCCCCCTCCCTCCCCCCAGTACTAGGACAGGGCTGAGCTGAGTCCCGCTGGGAGTGATGATTTTAACAATAGCAATACCCTCCATGGCTGAGCCCAGCTCAGTCATAACTGTGATCTAAACTGGGACTGAAGCCTTCCTTGCTCTGTGGCACTCCAACCCACATACCTGCAGAAAATGACGTTAATAAAATCACGGTCCCCTCCTAGCTAGCTGGCACCATCCCTGCTGGGGACATGTGTTGTAAATATAATTATTTAATGCCCTCCCAGGCTGCATTAGTTTAAACAATTCTAATACCCTCCTGGCTAGAGAACCCCTATATTTTGTAAGTATTGGTATGTATTTTGTTTAATGCTTTGCAGCAGGGATGGAGAAGCCTGCACATGAAATATGTCTGTAGGGGACCTGGATAAGAGGGCATTATTATTATTAAATTAATTTGTAATGGGTGTCACCAGCAGTGATGGTATACCAGTTAGGAGGGGGTGTGAATGTTTTCTTACTATATCAGTTTCTGCGTATACTCCTCTATGCGGGTTGGGACTCCACAGAGACATTAAAAAAACATAAACTCCTCCCCTACTAAGTAGCACTATACCTGTTGAGAACACGTTTTGTACATGCAATTATTTTATAAATAATGCCCTCCTGGGATGAGTTCTTACTTAAAATGTAATTCATACTAGTAATGCCCTCTAGTGTAAATGTAACTGATGCCTCTGTGGCTGGGGGGGTGGGCACAGTGGGTTTTGTTACAACTGTAAAACAGCTCTGGCGGTTTATTATTTATTTTATTTATTGAAGCAGGACTTTGACAATTACATTTGCCCTGGAAAACCTGCACATAAGATAAGTACAGAGCGGACCAGCTAGTTTTTTTTTCCCCAGCAAAACTTCAGTTCAGATAAAATGTCATGCTCTGAGCAGGTGTTACCACTGGAGGGCATTCTTAATTTTAAAATTCCCATTCTGAGTGAGGACCACTGTACCTCTCACAGTAATCACATTCCTCTGGTTACCTACACAAGCCTTGCATATCCAGGGAAAGAAAACTCTCTGGGGCTCAGTGCTGCTATTAATGTGAAAAAATAAAGATCTATATTTAAACTGAAATCAACCTGGCTCAATGGGGGATAGAAACCGCTACAAGTGGCAAATTAATAAATCATGTCCCCTACTTGCTGGCATCCTCCCCGCTCAGGACATCTTTCATCTGGCCCCACAGAATGCATTGAAGCAGGGCATTATAGATGATTAAATAATGTAAATGAAATAAATTAGCACCCAGGGTGCCAGCATTGGGGTTGGGGGTTAAAATGTACCTGATGCCACCATTGCTTGGATGGGGCTCAGGGGAGGGGGGACCCAGTGGGTCTTGTTATAATTGTAAAAACAGCTGGCATTGGCATTGAATTAATAATTTGTAGGTGCCTCAACCAATGAATGGTGGTGGGGAGTGCAGTATGGTCTTAATCGCGAGGATATTTATATAGACATTTCACACACAATTTACTCATTGCATTATGAAATGTAGTCATTGTAAAAAAATATAAATCGCAACGAATTCATTCTGAGAATATCCAAATCCTCACATAAATGTCTAGTCATGTTTTCAATGATTGGTTTTATTACTAAATTACTAAACTAAAATGTAAAACAGTAATTAAAAAAATAGGAACACAAGCAATTCAGAATCACTCAGTAAAACAAATTATTTATAATAATAATAATATGATCTATTGTTGTCCACTCCAAAAAACATGCTATTAATTGCAGAGAGCCAAAAACCTGAATATCAGAATGTCCCTGGCTTAATAAATTATCCCAGTCAGTTCCATACCACTCAGAAGAGTTCGGCCACACTTTAAAATCAAGAGCTGGGTCAATGAGTGCTGAAAAGTGTAAAACAAAATTTCTCACTGAAGCCTCAATAGGGTCCTTCATGAGGATTCTGGGGCCCTTTTCAGGAATTAGCTGCGTTTCAAGCAATTTTTAGCAGAGGTCAGTTTGAAGGTTAACGTATAGCATCTGCCTTTAACATTCCCAATTGAACAGATAGTTCAATTTTATTTATTTATTTATTAAATTCTCAGATTACAAATACCTTTGAGCAGAAACTGCTCGTTTACAAAGGTTCCACGTCAAAGGATGAGGGTCAACATACATGCAGAGGTAGTAAAAGAATGCACAATAAACAACCAAAACAACTACAAGAAAAAATAAAGATACTCAGTTATAACATACTTTGAGATAATATTCATAAAACGAGCAGCTTGAGTAGGCAGCTGGCTGCGGTAACAATAAGAGATAGAGGGCACCATAGGCAGTTAGTATTGCAGGCATGTGACCGGGAGAGGAAGTTGGCAGGCTAATGGGCCACTGTCCGATGGTGGTGGAAAATGTCTTGTTCCAGTGGAGATGTGAAGCAGGAAAGGAGTCACAAGGAAGGCCCAGTGTCAGAGGGAATGAGACTGGGAAAGGGCGGGCTGTGAGACATGAGTGAGCTGGGAGGTGTTTAGAGAGATCTCTGTTCAGAGAAGCAGTCACATTGAGTGGTAGACGTGAGGTAAAGTTTGAGATTCCTTTTGAAGGGTCCAAGTGTAGTAGAGGAAAGTGCTTCTTTATTGAGGGAATTGAACCATTGAGCGGCTCTATAGATAAAGGACCGCATCCAGCATCCACCAACTCCAGCATCTTTATAGAATTAATAGCAGCACAAAAACAATTCTTACATATGCTTTAAAGTTAATAAGTTCTTTCGATTAAACCTGATTCAAAAAAATTACACAGACCCTGGTGACGATAATTAGGAATTCTGAATCAAATTAAGCATACAGACTTAGAGCTTCCATTTTAAATACAACGTTTCTGAGCTATTGGCTGAAATCACATAAAAATATATGTAATGGAAATACAGACTTTATCAAAGGAGTTAATGCTCCATAGAGGGGAATTCACCCTACAGTATGACCAATTTTCGATGTTTCACTAAAACAGCGTTTATTTGAAATTGGCAGCAGGAGTCTATTACACAAGAAAATCCACATTTCATTTTAAAAGGAATAGGTGCAACGGGAGTTTAGGCTAACTGGTAATAAACAATAATGCAGGGTCGTAACATGAAAACACAGTTACTTCTGTTCATTCTTCAGTCAGGGTAATAATTCAACTGACACTGTGTCTAGATTAATTCCTCATGAGGGAGATTTCCCCATGGACAACCTCCACCTCTTGGTGCGCCAGTGACTTTGTAAGAGTTTTGTCCAAAGGAAGCACCAAACATAATGCAAACTTAACTGAGGGTCCAGAGGTCTAGTCTCCAAGGGGGCCTTTCTCATTTCTCAGTCTTGTTTAAGTATCCTTGCAGCATGGGTCTTTGTCCTTTGAATGTTTGTCAGGTCAGGATACCTTTGTTTAAGTTAATAAAATCATAACAACACACACAATATCATGTCAGTTTTTTATTCTTCTAGGTCTGTCTGGCACCAATCCACCTTAGCTATTCCTGGGAAGGGGTGAACACCAGAACCAGCCATGCTGAGTCACTCCAAAATATGCTGCAAAAATAATAAAGCCAGCTCCTCTGTTTAGCTTCAAGGAGCAGAAAGTATTAAATGTGCCAGACGCTCCCAGCTGAATTCAAACGGACCAAACTTCCATGTACAGTGCAGCACTTCTGTATTTTCATTGGACACCAAATGGTTTCTACCTTTTTTTGAGGGTACAGGGAAAAGTTAACACTATATTCTCAGCTCTCCTTAGGTCTCCTTCATTTCTGTCCAAAATTTAGACCACAGGACGCCAAGAAAAGAAATTTAAAAGCCGACCAGCGAGGGTGTTCGGCAATTCAGCAATGAGCACAGCTCTTTAACATTTACATTTTGTAACAAAAAGCCCATTTCTATGGCTACAGAGCAGAAATAACACAAGTTTCATAGAAGAAAACTTAAACTGAGAGAAACTAAAAAACCTTTTGAATAAAATGCTCAGACACTAAACTACACAGTACAGGGCTCCCAGGCAACAGTTAAAGGATGGCAAACTCAGGTCATAGCAGTAACTTCTGCAGTGGTCGGCCACAAATTCCGCGATCAGTCGCAAATTCCGCGGGTGGCTGCATTTTCTGCGGTTGGCCACTAAATCCATGGCTAATTCTGCATTTGGCCACGGCCACGGAATCGCGATAAACTCGGGGTCATGATTATGATTATCTGAACAGCAATAGGCATAAATATCTAATGTAAACTCTAAAATGTACTGTAAGCTCTAAAAACTATATGAATAGTTCTGCAGGCTATTTCAGTACTCTACAGGCTTTACAAGCATTCTACCCCAACCCTGAGGTGCACCTCTGCCCACTTGGGGCTACCTTTTGAGTACTTCAGATGCAATAAACTATCGTAAGACTCTGAAATGACAGTTTGCAGTTTGTGCACAGCTATCAAAGTCTGTTCGTATGATGGACAATTTGTGCAGGAAGGAAGGCGAAATAAAGGAAGACTCTTGAAAAGGGGAACAAGCAGGCTTGCCAGCCAGCTTGGCTAAAGAGAATTTCTGTGGGACTAAAGAGATGTGGAAAGGTTTTTTAGACAGGTCATGGGTCCATCAGCTACACCCACCTCTCCTGGGTTGCCGGAAGCTGAGAACAAACACAAAGGATTCCTCTGCTAAAACCTGATGGTGGGCCGCCGGAATTGAAGGACAATTGCAAGAACTCTTCAGCTCAAAACCCGCTGGTGGGCCACCGAGAATGAAGAAAAAATGCAAGCATCCAGCCACAGTCCTCTGGAGGACAGCCGGGTATGAAGGATGCAGAAGAACCCCTGCCACAACCCACTGGTGGACTGCCGGGTATGGATGATGCAGAAGAACCCCTGCCACAGTCCAATGGTGGAGTGTCGGGTGCAGAAGATGGTGGGAGGCCTCTTGGAAATTGGAAACCAGGAAGAGAAAGTCTTCAGAAGTTGAGGGGATGACAGAGTTCTGGGCGCCAAGGCCAGATGAGCCAAGGACAAACGTAAAACAATAAACAGGATGTTGGCTTGGGTAACTGGAACAGAAGATCTTGATGTTACTACACAGAGGATGGCAAAATAAGAAAATGGATGGCAGAATCTGCACTGGGCCAGGCCATACAGTAGGACTGTTAGAGGAAAACAATAAACGTGATGTTGCAAGGGTATAGCTGTGGACACAGATCTTCAAGAGTCCCGCTGTAGACTGGTTCTGGTATGTACTTGCTGAACACCCTTCTAAGGCTGCTGAAGAGTGATCTAGGAATTCCCGTAGTACAAGATGCTGGCACACTGCAGTGTAACTGCTACCTGGGGCAATTACACAGTTTCAGGGGCAGTTGGACAACTTTGGGGCAACTGCACAGTTCCGGAGCAATTGCACAGTTCCAGGGGCAAACAAATGGCTATGGGACAATGGCACAGTTCAAGCAGTTTTCAGTCAAAAAATACAATTCAGGTAGTTTTCAGGCAATAAATACAGTTCAGGTGCAGTCTCTGACGTATTGCCACTCTGAAATGCCCCAAATGCCCTCTTGCCCAGTGCTAGCCTAATTAGAGAGCCGATAGCCAGATCCCTCCTCAGCCACCTCTGTAGACAGTCCAAAGGCGGGAAATATTTAAAACTCCTTTCCCTCTAATGTGACCGCAGTTGCTGTCCCTAAAGTACCACAATCCACCAGGGGGTCCTTAACCAACCTCCTACTTACTGGGATGCTCAACCCCTCCTTTCATGACTTGGGGACTAGGGTATACAAGGAAAGGTGCAGCAAGCCCTCCTTTTAATTGGCCTTAGCTGGGCCCCTCTACTCTATAGGGCTTGCCTTTCCCATTTAAACTCCAGGGCTTTTCTTGAGGGGCCTCTTTTTAATGCTGTAGGGCCCTTGAATGTATTGGGGCTTGCCTTTACCCCTTTAACTCCCCCAAGGGCTGCTCCCTTTTTAATATGCTTTCAGGCCTAATCAGGACCTTTCTTTCAGTCACCTCTGCTCTGCCCTTCTTATGAATATTTAATTTTTCTTTAAGGGTCTATATGCCTGGCCCCTCCTCTGGGCGTCACTGTGCCCACTGCATATTAAAATATTTAAATTAGAACCCGTTCAGCCCACCCCCTTCCTGGCTCTAAGCCAGCCTTTGTGAGCACACTAGGCTCTTTTAAACATTTTTAAAAACAAACTTTTTGTCCAGAAGTATCTTCTGGTGGTCAGCACTTTGCTGGTGTGCTGCCGCCAACTCACCGCCCCGGCCTAGGATGAAGACAGCTGCTTTCATGAATCGGGAGGTACACTGGTAGTAGGAGGGACCACTGCAAGTGAATCAGGCAGTGTGGCAGGTGACAGAAGCCCTCGGGAGGGCTGGCAATCTTCTTTCTCAGTGACACAGCTCTTCATATGTCACAGTCGAGGGATCTACAATTACTTTTAAAACAGGCACAAAACAAGAAAAGAAGCAGAACAGAGCCCTCACCGTGATGGCTGACTCTTTTTTTCCTCTGGAGTGACCCGATGGCACTTCCGACTGCACGGCAGACCATGAACTGCTGGCAGCACAGCGACCTGGTGACCAAAGGCAGCTGAGGCACACAGACAATCCCCTGGGATGGCTTCACTACTCCAGGTAAGCTGTCTTGTCCCGCTATGCTTTCTGTGTTCTCTCTTCTCCGCGATCCCCGCTTCCACTGACTGATCGACCAGCATTCGGGACATTGTGTCCCTGGCAACACTGGCTCTCCTCCAACAGCCCAGCATGGGCTGAACTTTAAAGGATGCCCTGGCATGCACTGCTCACTCTGAGAGGGGGTGGGTTCTGGAATAAAGTGGAGCAGGCAGCCAGGGAAAATGAGGAAAACATTTTTTTTTTCCTTTCTTACTGCAGCAGCTACTCTGTGATGGGGGAACACATTAACAGGGGACCTGTGTACATTACCCCTGTCCTGCCCACCCTGACCTGGGGCCCACCCATACTAGAGCACCTTTCTAACTGGGGCACTCTAAAACTATTTATTATTTCTGTTCTGCCCCCAGTGTTGGGGCACTACATTTTGACTTCATTTGATCTGTTGTGCAGACCTTGTTTCTTCTCCTTAAAAATAGTTCTGAACTCAATTTGTTTTGCACCAATCCTCACCAAAACTGGATTTTTCCTGTTCTGTTTTTTTTGGAATTCAGCTGTTACATTTTCCATTTTGTACTCACTTTCTGCTATCCCCTTCCTTGTACTGCCAGTTAAAAGAACATTTTGAGTCTGAGTTAAAAATATTCCCCTAAATTATCTTGGCAGTGGCTCTCTGTTTTTTGAGTCTAGCTAAACAAGGCAAGTATTTGTAGATTTTGTGCTGAAGTAGTGCAGTCCCCTTTCTCAGCCAAACTGTGTTAACTAATGTGGAATCATAAATGTTGTTATCCTGCTGTATTAGTTTGCTTTGTAATCCATAGCAAAAGCTTGTGCAGTCAAACTTAGAATATGGACTGTACTAATATGTAAGCTATGGAATTAGTCCTAGAAAAATGTAGCCCGATTTGCTCATCTCATTGTGGGTTTTGGTGCTAGTAGCAGGTGAAAGGAGGACTGTAGCAGTGGAGACAGAAGCCCTTCCATTTAGCCACAGACTAGCTGAAGTGTGGGATGACTTAACACAGGCTCCTTCACATACCAATTTAATGCTGCCATGGTGGAACTGGAAATTGAAGCCCTCTGTTTATCAGTCCGGCAGCCATAATTCAGGAAGGAGTAGTGCAGACTTCCCTACACATCTCCCAGTGCTTAGTGATGTGGGGAACTCCCTTTGTCAAGCTGATGGGTTATGTATGTGCAAAGTAGTCTGTAGGGGATGCCATTTACATGTAAGAAGTATAATGGTGCAGGTAAAATCCCTGAATGGATGTCCCCTAAAATTAAAAAACTCATAAACAAAAACAGAAAGGCCTACACAAAAGCCAGGAAAAGTGGAAATGAAAACAACTGGGAAGTTTATAGAAATTTGTTAAGAAAAACCAAGAGGGCAATAGATCAGGCAAACAATAAACATGAACTAAATTTAGTAAACAAAGTAAAGGATAATTATAAATTGTAACCCCCCCTACAAATGGGGGTTCCTAAAAGCCTTCCCGGAGCTTGCCTAAGTGCTTCCTGCCTAACTGGCGTTCGGCGTAATGCCGTTTAAATGTGGGCGCTGTGAGTGCTTTTAGAGCCTCTGGTAATGTCTCTTTAAGAAATGTCTGCTTGCAGGCTTTATTAGTTTGCAAGGGGGGACTGTGGGTTTACTGCTCGAATCCCACTCGAGCTGCTGTTTGAATTGTTCCGTTTCTGATGTCGCTAAGTGAGCAGAGGGAGTCCTATTGGCAGATGTAACTGCTTGCGGGGACAGCGTAACAGTAAGAATGCAGTTTGTTTAACCTGGCTTTATTGCAGCTGGGACTCTAAGTGTTAGGCCCCTCCATTTTGGACCTGGGCTGCTGAGTTGGGCCAATGGGGTTAGGAGGGGTACCTAAAATGGAGTATTGAGCGACCAACCAGAATCAGGACTCTCTTTGGAGCTGGCTGGCCAGAGGGGATACAGCCAGTAATTCTGGGAAGTGAAGTTCTGGACTGTGGCGCCTTTTTGTACCAATGAGGACAGTATTGAGTGACTGGCATCTGCAGCCCTCCAATGAGATCGGGTGGCACCCGAACTATGATTCCCTACCCAAACTGCCAAGGGGCTGTGAGCAAGGAAGGAGCTCTGGGCTCCTGCGCTGTTGAGTTTTCACGCAGGAATTGCGTGTGGAAGGCCAGAGTTGGGCGGTTTGATCGCCGGCAAGTTCAGACTAAATCTGCTAGGCCGCGGTCAGAGGAGGTTGTGCAAGCACACAGCTACCTATCAGGCTCACCCTGTAGAGGACTGGAGAATTTGTTGAATCGCACTCTGTCTGGCAGGAAAAGTGAAGCTGCATTGTGACTCCCCGATTAGCCGTGAGTTTGGTCGGGCCCTAGAAGCAGCTGCCTGGTATGGTACCCTCCTGCTGTTACACATAAATGTGTTGAGTGTCCTACTACAGGCTGGTGTCCTGAATCAGAGAGAGAGAGGGGGAGGGAGAGAACTGTGCTGTCTCCAGAGTCATGAGTAAAATATCAGGGTAACTCCCTGTTAATTGATCTGTTGAGTGCAAGTTTGGGCTGTTCCCGCTGGCTGCATGAACTGAGCTCACTGCTCGACTACAAAGTGGTGGTTTAAGTGCTTTATCCTCAGGGCTCCCAACCAGCTGCACTGAACTTGGCTAGCCCCTTATTGCCTGGGTACCCAGCGACAGTGACCCTTAGGACTTTAGCCTGTGCACAGAGCTCTGATATAGTAGTGTGATTAAGCTAATTAACTTGATTTCCCCTGTCCTTGTTATTCCCCCCTAAATAAATCAGAGTGGTTGTTTTGCAAATGTATACTGACTGAACTGTGTGTTTATGCTAAAATACTGTACAGGGGCAACTGTGTTGTTGCATCTTATTCCACAGGGGGTCTCTAGAGTCCAGAGGATTAAACCAATTCTGGGGGTAAGTGTATATTGCAGAGGTACTGTTAATAACATGTGTGGGCCACTAGGGGGGAAGAAGGGGGGGTTGCAGTAACCCAGGGGGCTGTGACCAAATCGTTCTCGACTTTCTGAACCCCGACCTCTGGGTGGAGGCACCCGCCATCAGACCTGGGACCCTCAACCTGTTAGTGGTTAAGCAGGCAGGGGTAGTAACCCTTGGGATAGTGCCAACGGGGGGTTACATTTTGGAGGCACCGCTGGGATTAGCGTCCCCTAGTGGCCGAGTAGATGAAATATCCCAACATGGCCAAACTAAAGGAAAAACTGGAGGGGGATATCATGACTAAAATTAAGTTAGACCCTGTTAAGATGATGGTGCATAAACTAATGGGGTGGGGTGAAGCTGAAGAGTTGTATTCCCAGAAAATTGTGTTACTACTGGATGTACCTCTGGGGATAAAGAACGCTAACCTTGTTTCTGTAGTTGAGCATGTTAAATGTTTAGGCAAGGTAGAGGTGAAGGGGCGAATGGCCGACCTACTCGACCAGACCTTGCAGGTGCTGCTTTTATGCAGTATAATTATAGACCCAGAGAGGGTGCCCCCCGTGATTTACCCAGAAGGTGCTCAAAAGGGGTGGAGGGTCATTCATGTCTGAAGTGGTTCAGTCACCCCAGGGGGGTTCCCCAAGACTAATAGCTTCAAAGATAAATTGCTTAAACTGTTAGCTGCAGAAGGGAGGACCACTCAGGAATTACTACAGGTGTTAGACCTTTCCAGTGATTCCAACCCCCAACCGTTCCCGGGTACATCTCCCATGTCCTCGAAGAGTTCCATCCTGGTTTCACCACCTATAGTTGTTCCCCCCATACAGCTAGACTCCTATCGGAGATTGAAACTTTTTTCTGGTACTGTGCCTGTGCCCTCGGGAGAAGATGACTTGGATGGACTATGCTACCCCTTTAGTCCAAGAGTGGCAGTGCTCTGAGGGGGAGAAATGAAAGAGACTGATGGAGAGCCTGAGGGGCCGAGCTTTGGAAGCCATTCGTTTCTTGCAGGCTGCTAGCCCCGAAGCCACTGCAGTAGAGTACCTTTCTGCCTTAGAGGGGATGTTTGGGAGTACAGAAACTGGGGAAGACTTGTTGTGGAAGTTCAAGTCAGCTAAACAGTGGAGGAATGAGAAACTGTCAGCCTTTGTTACCAGAATGGAAAGGGCACTGCAAAAAGCTTATTGAAAAAGGGGGGGTAACTGCCCCTGCTTTAAATCAGGTCCGCCTAGATCATATCTTGAAATCTGCCAGGTTTTCCAGTGTGATATTGTTGAAGCTCAAACTACATGACCGATGGGCTGTCCCTCCTGAGTACTGCCAATTGATGAGAGAAATTCGAGAAGTTGAGACTGATGAAGAGGGGTGGGAACCCTATGTGGGGGTCGTGAAGCTATGCCAGACCCCTGAGCCCAGTGAACCAGATGAGACCCACCCCTCGAGGGGATTGAACCAGGGATCTGATGCATGTCCTGTGCCCCCAGAGGCCCCGGGTTGAGCGGGGGTGCATGCTGTTTCCTCTGATCCCCGGGTGGAGAGTGATTTGAAGGCTGAGATTAGAGAGTTACGGGAAATGGTGAGAGAATTGAAACAAACTGCTGCCAATCCCTTCAAACTTGGGGAACCTGAGTTATCTAAAAACAAATGACCTAGTCAAGAAGAGCCCTCCAGAACACCCGACACCTCCCAGCAGGTGAGATATCTCCCTCCCAACAAAGACTCCCGAGATACTAAGTTCTGCTACCACTGTAGGGAGGATGGACACTTTCAGACTGAGTGCCAGTTACCAGAGAACTTAAGGAGGGTCAACAGCAAGCTAGTAGCCTGGCATCGCAAGGCCTATACCAGACCTCAGGGAGGACCTCCTCGGAAGAGTTTTGTTACCCGGGCCAATGCCCAAGCAACCTCCAAAACCATGCCCCCTGAATGGTCTGACGTGGTGGGTCCCTCAGTGAAGACCACCGTGAGAGTGAATGGAGTACCCACCCGGGCTGTGTTGGACAGTGGTTCCCAAGTGACCATTATGTTTCAGGACTGACATCGGAAGCACTTGCCTGAAGTGCCTCTGCAGCCTTTGGATGGACTACATGTTTGGGGACTGAGTGATAAGGCCTACCCTTATTCTGGGTATATCCAGATCTGGTTATCTTTTCCTAATTCTTTTTTTTTTTTAATTTCTTTTTATTAAGTGTTTTTCCATCAAGTTACACAATGGACAGAACCGAATTCCAGTGGAATCTTACAGTGTGTAGTACAGTTTTTGACATTAAAAAAAAAAAAAAGACTTTTCATATTGTATCTCGTATAAGAAAATACATTGGGTTATCCAGTAGGTGAAACCACAGGTCTAAAGGTGAACAAGGAAAAAAATGCCTTTATTGTTGTTTCCCCCGAATTATTTGCCCAAGCAGGATTCAAATACTAAAATCCAAACTCAGTGAGAATACGTGTTGGATCCACTGATGCCATTTCTGTGTTCGTAGAATAGATCCACCCCATAGCTCAATGTTAAAGGTCTAAGTTTTATAAATTTCAAACATTATTTGTCTCCAATTTTGAACAAAAGGAATCTGAGGCCTCATCCAGCATCTCGTGATTACTTTCTTAGCAGCAATAAAGCATATCAGGAGTATGGACTTTTCCCGGGGGGGAGCATGGTCCGGATAGACCCCCATAAGGAATTGTTCAGCTGTTAGTTCAACTGGTTCAGAGAAAAGAGTGGTTAGTTCATTTTGAAAAGTTAGCCAAAAAGGCATGAGGGATGGGCAGGAACAGAAAACGTGACCAAGAGTAGCCTGACGACACCCACAGTTTCTCCAGCATCTCCAAAATGTGTTCGCGAGATATTTCATTAAAAGTGAGGGAGCTCTGAAGTACCTAGAGTGCCATTTCCATGCAAACTCTCTCCAATAAGGAGATGAGGTAGACTTTATCTCAATTAATGATGTTTTTGACCATAAATCTGGGGTGATTTGTAATTGCAAGTCTTTATTCCAGGAGGACAAAGTAGGGATTGTGGTACTGGGGAGACCAGAACGTAGTTCTGTATGTATTAGGCCAATTGAGTGGGTTCCTATTCTTCCCTCACTTGCTTTGATCAACAGTTTAAGCAAATCCAGAGTAGGGGTGGGCATTCTAGGAGGTATTATGTTGTTACGGAGGATATGATTATGAATCTGAAAGTATCGAAAATGATCAGAGATCTCAATTGTAAATAAGGACTGGAGCCTATCAAAGGGGATAATACCTTCAGGAGATAGGAACTGATATATGTGCGATAAGCCCAATGTGCGCCATCTGGAAAAGGCTTGGTCCATATAATTGGGGATGAACTTTTCGTCTTGTGAAATTAGTTTACAATATTTGAATATTTTTTGAATGTGGCCTGCTTTTCTTAATTGTTTCCAGAGCTTATACGTTTGAGCTGTTATTTCAGTTAAGGATGAGGGGCTAAGGGATTTTCCGTCAGAGGAGAACAGTATCTTCTTTATGTCATGTAAGTCGTTGAGTTGAAATTCTACAGTTTTCCAAGGAGAATTATATGACTCCGTGAGCCAATTCTTAGGAATGCTGCTTGAGCTTATAGGTGGAAATCTGGGAGATTCAGGCCTCCTTGCTTAAGCGATAATTTAAGAATGTATAGTCTAACTCTAGGATGATTTTTCCCCCCCAAATAAAGTTTAGAATAATTTTATTCCAGGATGTAAAATAAAACTAGAGGGGAAATAGGGGATAGTCTGGAGCAGATAAAGAATCTGTGGGAGGATATTGGTATGGATTATTAATATTTTTTGGTGTAGGGAGACACAAAATGGAGACCATCTGTTCAGGTCTGCTTGTATCTGGACTGTAAGAGGTTCGTAGTTAGATAACTCGATAACCCCAGGGTCAAAAGGGAGGTTGATGCCCAAGTATTTTATTTTAGTTGTCCACCATTTGAAGGAAAAAGCCTTTTTTATCTGGGAAGAGGGAAAATAGTTGAAGGATAGTATCTCAGTTTTATTTATGTTCAGTTTGAAGTCCGATAGTTTCTCAAACTGTATGAGTATTTTCCATGTTGACGGGATCGATTGTGAAGGAGAGAGTAGGGTTAGCATGATATCGTCAGCAAATAGCTCTACTTTATATTCTGTTTGGGCTGTCAGAATACCTTCCACTGAAGGGGTGTTTTGAAGGTAAGCTGCAAGAGGTTCAATAAACAAGGTGAAAAGATAGGGGAATAAGGGGCAACCTTGTCTGGTCCCTCTGGCAAGCGGGAGGGGGTGGGAAAGGGAACCATTAAGTCTGAGATGTGCTTTAGGAGAACTGTATATTTTTTCTAAACAGGCTATAAATTGTGAAGGAAAATGAAACAGTTTGAGCGTTTCCCATAGGAAGGGCCATGAGACCCGATCAAAGGCCTTTTCCGCATCTAGGCTAATAAAGACCTCTGATTTGCCTGGGTCGTACGAATTCTTGTAATAACAAGGCTCTATGGATACTATCAGTTGTGTTCCTGCTTTTAATGAATCCGGTTTGATCAGTATGTATTATATTGGGGATTATACAATGGCATGAAAAAATCCTGCACTCTGATTGGTCAGTGTTGGAATGGACCCGTGATGTTATCCCAGTACAACATCACGGATCTAGTCCCAACGCTAATGTGACCGAATCACAAAAAAAATCACTACTGGCTGCCCATTTGATGCCACCACCCAGACTCTTTCAAACAGCAGCACACACCAGCATGATTTTACTGTACCTTCAGCACTATGATGATTCTCCCCTGCCTTCAGGAGCTCACACCATCAAATCACACTTTACAGCTTCCTGCATGTATCCAAACCAGCGAAAGTCAAACTGCAGGCTTACACAAAAATAGCGGCTTCACATTACAATGTCTTTTACCGCAGCAGCGCGACCAGCTCGCAGTTTCCCTCAAAAGTCGCATACAGTAGCGGTTTGGCATGAAAGCCCTTCGTAAACAGAAATAGTTTTTCATCACAATTCCTTCTCTAGCACCTGAAAGGTAAAATGCACCTCTCCTCTTCTTTGTATGGCAACCTCCTCACATTCTCCAATCTCGCCATGTAAGCCGTCCACATCTTTCACACACCACCAACCAGCGGGAAAAAAAACAAAACTGATCTTTCTCTCCACAAATTATTCTTCACACAATCTGTCTGCACTCAGTTAACACTGCCAGCACTTACATACGGGAAAACGGCAGCTGACAGAGACTGCGAGCGGATATGGAGTGTAGGGTAGTAAGCCATCACATCTTTCACAGCACCAACCAGCGAAAAAAAACAAACTGATCTTTCTCTTCACAAAGGTTGGCCACGCCTTTCACATAGGACCAACCAGGGAAAAAAAACAAAACTGATCTTTCTCTCCACAAATTATTCTTCACACAATCTGTCTGCATTCAGTTAACACTGCCAGCACTTACATACGGGAAAACGGCATCTGACAGAGACTGCGAGAGGGATATGGAGTGTAGGGGTAGTGACAAATAACAGGAGATCAGCAGTAAATACCAGACTCTACATCCGGAAAATTGCCCACACGAACCACCAGGCAAACAGACGGGGAGGTTCAGGGCAACAGAGAAGCAACCTCACAGTTGCACAAAATCACAGACTGCCACCTACTGACTAGAGTGGGCACTATTTTTTGTATTAGTATGCCTACACACAGAAAAATAATTAAAAAAGAAGCACAAAATGTATTTTAAACTTATTTAGTCTTTTTTTTCTTCATCGAGCCATTGTATAATAGCAATAATGCATGACAGGGTATGTGTTGTGTTGGATAATGTTACTTCTAAGATTAGTCGACTGCCTGCAGCCTCATGCCTAATCACCCCAGGCGTGACGTTATCCCAGCACAACACACACCCTGTCGTGCATTATTGCTTAATTATATTTTCTAGTCTTGTTGAAAGTACGGCCATATACATTTTGTAATCAACATTTAGGACTGAAATTGGTCTATAACATTTGGGGTCCATAGGGTCCTTGTTAGGTTTTATTATTGGCGCTATTGTTGTGTAATCCCACGAGGGGGGGTCCCTCCCTGAGAAATATCGTTAAAAAGTGCATGTAGTTTGGGGACTAGATCTTTTTTAAACTTTTTATACCACTCTGGGATGAATCCATCTGGACCAGGGCATTTTCCTGACTTAGTATTATTAATTGCCTCTTCTATCTCTAGCAAGGAAATCAGAGCATTTAGGGAGCTAATTTGATGGGGGGTGAGGTTTGGGAGATTGGCTTGGGTCAAGAATTGTGTTATTTCTAGGGACATGGATATGTTGTTCATCCACACTTATTGGCAGGTTCCTTGCCGCTTTAAATCTTGCCGGAAGGTCTTCAAGCTGGCTCCTCCCACCCACTCGGGTGGTAAAACTCGCGGCTCCGCCCCATGACGCCAGATCTTCCTTACCGCTTGGAAGCTCAGGTTCCTCATAACGCTCCTGCGTGATAAGACTGGTTCCTAATTCTTCGAATTTTCAAAATTAAAAGTTTTGCTAAAAAGACTTCGGTCTTCTCTCCCTCGCGGCTGCGATGGACAAATCGACTCCCGGTTTCCGGAGATGCCCTTGCGGGCAGAAGATGTCTCGGACGGATCCGCACTCCATGTGCGTCTACTGCTTGGGCCTTGAGCACGACCTGCAGGCCTGCGACCTGTGCTCCTCCTTTTCGGCCTACGTCCTGGAAGACCGTGCTGCCCGTTTACAACTGGGGCGTCCCGAGAAGAGATTTCCTCCGGTTAAGTCAAAAGAGGCCCAGTCGGCGGTGTCCGCGGCGGCAGGCTTGGAATCAGCTCGAAAGAATGATCGCCCTCAAAGAGGAGGCGGCGCGGGCCGCTTCTACCTCGGCTGCGGCATTTGTCCCGCTATCTCTCGGTGCCTCTTATTCGGCTTCTTTTAAGGAGCTTTGTCTGACCCTCTCGACAAAAGGTGAGGGTCCAACTTCTTCTGGACCTTTTTCTCGGTCCAAAAAGAGAGACAAGAGTAAGTCTCACCGTCGACGCTCTTGGGAGCGGGAAAGATCCCTCTCCCCTAGTTGTCGGCCGTCGACTTCGGTCGACCCCTCGGCTTCGGCCACTGGTTTCACGGTGTCCCCGTCAGGCCAGTTGACCGAGACTCCCGTCGACGCGGTCGAGATTTTTCTCGACCCGTTGGACGGGTTGTCGGCTGGAGAAGCTGAGAATCCCCTCTTCCCGGTTCCCCCGGTGGGAGTTGAGGATCCCGTCGGCTCGTCTGTGCCTCCGGTTCCGGAGCCTTCGGTGGAATCGTCCGAACCGAGGGGAGTGCCGATTCCCCAGACACCCTCCTCAAGAATGCCCTCGGCCGCTAGCCGAGGCTCCCGGTCTCGGACATTCGCGTCCAGCCGATCCCGCCCGGCCATAGGCAGTCCGGTTCCCGGCACTGCTGTGTAAGCAGCGCCACTCTTCCTCCTCCCTCGGACGAGGGGAGGCTTCGCGCAAGTTGCGTCGGAGGTACGAGGAACTCATGTGGCAACAGTTCCTTCTGACCGTGAATAAGCCAACGCCGTCGTCTTTCCCGGCCATTAAGTGGCTGTCACCGGAGCGGCCGAAACAACCCCTCGTCTTAGCCGAGGAGCCTGTTCCCAGGCTGGTTGTTCGGCCAATTCCAGCTGCCCCACCGATTCCAGTGGAACCTCTGCCTCCACAGCCGTTAGTTGAGGCTCCGACCAAAAATTCTCGGTCGGCTCAGGGACTGCCCCATAGGCTGTCTGTCACCCTCACTCCCAATAGACCTCGGCAGGTGGAGGGTGGCTCAGGCCCGAGGCAGCTCTTTGAGGACTCTTCCAAGTCCGAAGATGATTCCTCCCTTTTCTCCAAGCGAATGGACTTGGAGTCCTCAGGAGGACAGTCGGTGGACGATAGCCCTTCGTCCTTCCTAGGATTGCTTCGGCTCATCTCGGAGTCCACCGGGATGAAGCTCGAACCCGTTTCTAAACGGGCCAGGTATCCCCTCACGGAGATTCTGGACCGAGGGGATTCCCCTACGGAGGCCTTTCCGGTGGCCGAGGCCATAGTGGGTCCGGCCTTGGAGCTCTGGCAGCGCTCTGCTTCCTGTCCTGCGCCTTGGCCAGGATGGCGAAGTATCACGGTCCCTACGGTCCCTGTCCGGTTTTTGGAACACCCCTCTACTGAGGGTTGGTTGCAACAGCGTTTCCGCGCCGGGAACGCTAGGGATGTGGACAAACCTCCCGACAAGGAGTCCAAGAAATTGGACTATGCCGGCAAAAGTCTATGCTGCATCCTCTCTCTCGCTTCGCCAGGCCAGTTCAGCCATCCTCATGGCACATTTTTCTCATGCCCTGTTGGGCTTCCTGGACGAGGTTGTCCCTCATCTTCCCGCGGATCTGCAGACTACGGTCAGGCAGGTGCGGGACCAGGGCAGTGGCCAAACAGCAGCTCCAGACTGCTTTAGACATTGGGGACTCATGTGCCAGATCTGTGGCGGCCGCAGTGGCTATGCGTCGGCGGGCTTGGCTGAGGATATCCACCTTTACTTCGGATACCCAGCACAAGTTGGCGGATGTTCCCTTTTTGGGGACTGACCTCTTCGGCCCTGGGGTGGAAGGTCACCTGCAGAGGATCGAGAAGTCCAATGCTACCTTGGACTCGGTCTCTTCTGCTCAGAAGGACAAAGGCCGCAAACCGCAGCCTAAGCCCTTTCGTCCTTCTGTGCCCCCGGCGCGTCCGGCCCAGCAACGTCAGGGCCAGAAGGCTGGGCTTGGCATCTCAAACTTAAGCCGGAGCTTCTCCAACAGGAAGCAGGGAGGTAAAGACCCAGAGGTCCCTCGGCGGTCCCTCCTCCAAGCTGCCCAGTGACGGGCTGAGGGTGTCGCCCAACCCCACACCACCCCAGGTTCCCCTGGGGGCGGCTCCAGCACTTCCTTTCCGCCTGGTCCGTTATTACCATGGACAGGTGGGTACTGGAGGTGGTGGGAAAAGGCCTGCCTCTGAATTCAAGCAGGCTCCGCCCTTCAGAGCCGTCGCGACTGGGGCCTCGTCCGCAGAGTTCACTGTCGGCTCTGCCGGGCCGACATCGCCTCTCCTCCAAAAGGAGGTGATCAGGAGGTAGCGGATCCTCCTCAGACCCGGGTTTGTGTCCAGGTACTCCTGGTTCCGAACGCGATGCTGCTGGCGCCCATTTCGACCTACACGACCTGAACAAGTTCCTAAGGTCTCGAACCTTCAGGATGGTCACCTGGCTCAGATAATACCATCCCTGGAACACGGCGTGTGGTTCTGCTCTCTGGACCTGCAGGACGCGTTCTTTCACGTCCCTATCCGTCCGTCACATTGAGATTCCTTCGCTCGAGCGGAGGATACCTCTTCGAGTTCGAGCCATGCCCTTCGGCCTGTCTCCAGCTCCCAGGGTCTTCACCAAATGCATTGCAGTGGTGGCAGCTTTCCTGTGGCGAGGGTCCGGTGTGCCTACCTGGACAATTGGCTGATAATCCCCTCAGACAGGAGGTGGAGCCGGTCCAGAGATCTGGCCCTCCAGGTTTGCTCTCAAGTCAGCCTTCTCATCAACGAGGCCAAGTCGGAACTTGAGCCGAAGCAGGTGATTCTGTTTATCGGGGCAGAGCGCGACACTCTTCGAGCCAGAGCACGGCTCCCGGCGGACAGGGCCGAGGTTCTTACCTCCTTTGCCCAGTCATTTCTGGTTGGGCAATCGCGCCCTTCCCGGGACTTCCTGTGCCTCCTGGGTCTCACGGCGGCCTGTACCAGCGTGGTCCGATGGGCACGCTGGCACATGCGCCCCCTTCAGTGGGGACTGGCCAGCCAGTGGTCACAACGCTGCGATCCTTTGGACCAGCTAGTGATGGTGACCCAGGAGATGTGGAACGCTCTCCGGTGGTGGACCGTTCCATCTCATCTGCAGGAGGGCATCCCGTTTGTCCGCCTCGAGCCGATGGTCTCTTTATCGACCGATGCCTCTCTGATGGGTTGGGGTGCCCATCTGGGGAACACCGAGCGCCACGGCCTCTGGTCCCTGCGGAGTCCCGATGCTACATCCAACCTGCTGGAGCTCGGCGGTCCGCCTAGCTCTCGCCTTTGCTCCGCTTTCTCCGGGGTCAAGTGGTCCGAGTCCAGACGGATAATACCACGACCATGTACTACCTAAACCGCCAGTGGTGGGACGATTCCATGCTTCTTTGCAAGGAAGCTTTCTGCATTTGGTCACCGTGCGCAGCCTGGAGGCGGATCTCCCAGCCATTCATGTGGCAGGAGCCTCCAACACCCTGGCCGATGCCCTGGAGCCGGATAGGGGCTGCATCTCATGAGTGGTCTCTCCTGCCGAGGTAGTACAAGATCTGTTCTCCACTGGGCACACCTCAGGTGGACCTGTTTGCCTCCAGGGAGAACGCAGGTTGAGGCTGTTTCATGCCCGCCTCAGCAGGGCTCGCTGCAGGGGATGCCTCGAGGCTGTGGACCCGGCCCTTCTACGCCTTTCTCCCATTTCCCTTGATTCACAAGGTGCTCTCAAAGCAAGGAGGACAAGGCGCAGGTGATTCTGATAGCCCCAGACTGGCCCCGCCAGTTCTGGTACCAGATCTCCTCAGCCTCAGCTCCAGGCTCCCGAGGCAGCTTCCAGCTCGCCCGGACCTGCTCTCAGTCAACCAGGGAAGGTGTTCCATCCGACCTTCAGTCTCTGCACCTGACGGCCTGGTTCCTGAGCTGCTAGAGTTCCAGGCCTTGGGTCTTTCCACAGGGTCTCCCTAATGTTGTTGAGGCGCTCCCTGTAAGGAGTCGAATTAGAAATGTTATGCTTTCAAATGGAAGAGATTTTCCATTTGGTGTCAGGGCAAGGGCTTGGACCCTTCCTCCTGTTCTTGGCAAGCATTTTGGACTATTTATGGTCCTTTCAGTCAAGGGCTTAGGTCGACGACTCTAAAGGTGCACCTGGCAGCCATCTCTGCTTACTGGGTGCGGGCTTGCGACAGTCGGTGGCGTGAAAGGTGGTCTACGCTTCAAAGGCCTTGATCACATTTCCGCCCCGTGCGAGAACCTCCACCTCCGTGGGATTTACTGCTGGTACTGGCAAAGCTCATGGGCAAGCCATTCGAACCAATGCACAGGTGTGAACTCTCTCACCTGTCGTGGAAGACCGCCTTCTTGGTGGCTATCACGTCAGCCAGAAGGATGGGAGAACTCCAGGCACTCTGCATTGAGTCTCCTTACCTGGTCTTCCACAGGGACAAGGTTGTCCTGCGCCCCCACCCGAAATTCCTTCCGAAGGTGGTGTCGGAGTTTCACCTTAACCAGGTGTTGACTCTGCCGGTGTTCTACCCCAATCACACCTCGGAGGCCGAATACAGGCTCCATACTTTGGACCCTAGAAGGGCGCTCGCTTATTATAAGGAGCGCACGGCTGAAATTCGGGGAGAGGTTCGCCAGCTGTTTGTCACCTACGCTGAAGCCGCACCTGGCAGACCTGCAACCCGGGCCGATAAGCAGGTGGGTCACCTCCTGCATAGATCTCTGCTATAAGTTGGCGGGCATGGAGCTCCCAGAGGGATAAAGAGCTCATTCTACCTGTCATACTGCTGCATCGGTGCTGTTTCCAGGGACGTCCTATCCAGAAATCTGCAGGGCTGCTACCTGGAAGTCAGCACACCTTTATTACCCATTACCACATCGACCTTGAGTCACGCGGATGCTGGTTTTGGGGCCTCGTTTTCCAGTCTTTATTCCCTGAGTAGGGTTGCGCTTGCCTCCCTCCTCCCAGAGAACTGCTAGAGTCTGCCAATAAGTGTGGATGAACAACATATCCATGTCCTAGAAATACAGGTTACTCACCTGTAACAGGAGTTCTAGGAATGGTATATTTGTTCATCCACCCATTCCTCGACCTCCCGGCTGACGCACAACCTGAGCTTCCAGCGGGCCAGATCTGGCGTCATGGGGCGGAGCCGAGAGTTTTACCACCCGGGTGGGTGGGAGGAGCCAGCTTGAAGACCTTCCGGCAAGATTTAAAGCGGCAAGGAACCTGCCAATAAGTGTGGATGAACAACATATACCATTCCTAGAACTCCTGTTACAGGTGAGTAACCTGTATTTCTGGGTAATGTGGTGTTTTGGGGGGGAATAAAGTTTAGTAAAGTAATCCATGAAGGCCTTCTGAATGTGGGCCATTGTATGGCTGGTGGGTTTGTCCTGACAGAGGGTTTCTAAGGCAGAGAATTGTGGAAGATGCCTTGCTGGTTCCTTAGTCTACGTGTTAGGTATTTAACACTCCTGGGACCACCCTCGTGTATAGTTTGACGAAGATAGTACAAGGGCTGTTGGTCTTTACTATCGATTATCTTCTGGAGATCTGCTTTCGTGTTTCTAATCAAAAGTTTGAGTTCTACATCTCCTTCCCTGTAAAGCAAGTGGACATTTTTAAACTGGTTAGATAATCTATGATATTCTAGGTCTCTTTCCTTATTCTTTCTGGAGGAGTAAACTATCAGTTCCACCGGATAATTGCTTTCATTGCATCCCAGAGCATAGCTTGAGATATGGTGGGGTCGGAATTTTCTGTAAAGAATCTGGAAATTTTAGATGACAGGGAATCAATGAAGTCTTGATCCGACAAAATTGCCGGGTTAAGTCTCCAGAGCGATCTCTTCCCTTCTCAGGTCAAGGGAAATGATTAATGGGTGATGGTCTGATAATAGTTTAGGGCCTATACTAATGTTCTGGACAAGTGATAAATGCTCACAGGTCATCAGGAAATAATCTAATTTTGAGTAGGTATTAAATCTAGGGGAATAATAGGTGTATCCAGGATCTGATGGGAATATCCTTCGCCATACATCGATTAGGCCCAGGTGTTCAGTGGACAATTTAAATTGTCTGGCGGTTTTGTTGTTTCTGTGGTTAAGGGGTTTTGAGCAGTCCAACTGGGGGGATAGGGTTAAGTTAAGGTCACCACCCAAGATCAGCTGGCCTTTCAAGTTGGATAGTAGGACGGTGATGAAGAGTCTGTATACCAGAAGAGTGGTGGTGGGGGAGAGTAAACGCTGGATAGGGTTACTTGTCTGCCGAATAGCAGTCCCTGCACTATAACGTAGCGTCCACTGGCATCAATATGTGTTTGTTGGATTTCCAAATGCGTATTTCTAGGAATAAGGATTACAGCACCTCTTTTCCTGCCCCTGGGGTGGGATGAGGCAACCACCCTGTATTCCCCCCCATTTCTGCTTGAGGTGTCCTGCCTCCGAGGGGTGAGTTTCTTGCAGGAAAATTAAATCCGAAGACTGTTTAGATAGGCATTGCATGAGTCTAGCATGCTTGATTGGATCATGTATCCCATTTATACTGTGGGAAAATATCTTAACAGGATTAAGCATAGGCATTTTTACAAGTAAAGATATTCATTTTAATTTTCTATCTCTTTCCTCTCCAGGGAGAAGATGGAGGGGAAGATCCGGACAATGCTACCCCACCCCCTCCAGGGCTGACCCTAGGTTTCACCAAAAGAGTCTCAGAATTACAACATACATCCATCAATAAAATGTGTGTACAACAAAACTGGTCCACTGTGTAGTTGTTTTCCTCCCTCCCCCCAATTGGCAACTCTGTAGGTGCCAAAACAAGCAACAAAGTAAAGATCTACTTAGTAAAACTATGAGCAGTATTATAGAACACCAGCAACTTTTCCCCGAAACTTCCATCAGAGGTAAGGGATAGTATTTGTTTAGAGTACCTTCAGGGGATAAACCTATATACATTTTGACCTCCAAATGGGAGGAGCTCGTCTTGAGCTACTCGTAGGTTCTCCTCGTCGGGAAGTCTAAGTAGACCCCAGTGCAGAGGGGGTTCTTAACCTGGACCCGAATAAATAACTTTCAGGTACAGGAACAGAGCCCCAAAGGGAGTGATATCAGGATCACTCCTAGAGTGGTTTGGTATCTACCTTTTGATGGAAAGATAAAGAGTAGAGCTGCAGGTGAGCTCTCTGCCTTAGTTGAATGCAGTAGGCTGAATGGTTGTTCTTAAGAAAGCTGGATGACCATGAAATTCTTGTTAAGGGGAAGGGAAGAGGTAAAAGTTCTTCCCAAATCCCCCGTCTTCCCCGCACTCCCCTTCCCTGTAGGAGAGAAGGAGAGGAGAGGGAAAGAGAAAAAAAAGGGGGGAGGAAGGGAACTCACACCCCCACAACCTCTGCCAGCCCTCCATCAGTGGCATAGGTGATCAGGGCCCAACTTGCCAGATCCCAGGCAGGGTCTAGCAGGGGGAGGCAGATCAATATCAGGGTGACACATCTGGCTCGTAACCCCCTGAAAATTAGGGAAAGGGGATCCATAAAGAGGTGGGCAGTCCGGGCTTGGATAGAAAAATCCCCTCATCCTAACGACCCCTCTTATGGGTACCAGAGGGGTGCCATCAGTGATGGTATCACATCTAGCTTGCAAATCCTCAGGCCCTTTTGAAGCAAGGGTCTCTAGGTGGGGGGAACAGTAACCCCGAACAATACAGGATGGAGAAGGGGGAGAGAGGGAGGAAAAGGGAGAAGGAGAAAAAAAAGGGGGGCCCAAGAGAAATCGGGGGGCCAAACCTCCCCTATGAGTACCCACCCTAAAATTCTCAGTAGCGGGCGAGGATACCAACCCCAAGGCCCATCGAAAGGAGTGTACCTCCCCACCACCCCGCATCGCGTCTACCTGGCTGGGCGGCCACCCATCAGGTGGCCCCAAATAGTAACACCCCCCAGAGCTTATATTAGGTGTGATTGGGTAAATTCTAAATAAATGAATTTGTCCCCCTTCCCTCATCCCCCCAACCCAAAGGGTTTGCAGAGAGATGCGGGATTGAGGGGGAAGAAAAGCGGTTGGAAGAGCTCCCCCCAACCCCCTGATACTCACAGGAATGAGGGTGCTTTGAAGGTAGTCTGCTAACAGTGTGCCAGTTCCCAGTCACCCCCCCGAGTATAAGATTTAATATAATGGGGGTAGAGGTAAGGATACCCACCCAGGAATAGGATTGGGATTCCTGAGGGTCCTAGAAAAGAGGGAAGTGAAGTTCTGGACTGAGAGGAGTCCCCATCGCCCACCCAAGAACAGTCCCATGAAAAGAAAGCAAGTAGAGAAGGGGAGCCCCCCCCATTCCTTGAGGTGCCCATCTCCATGATAGGGCGGTCCATAAAACAAAAGAGCAGGACCACTTTGGAGTTAGGTGTGGGGAATAGTCAGAAAGGCGTTCCTCACTGGGGGGGGGGCAGGGGAAAGGTGGCCCGGGCCAGCTGAGTCAGCGGAGCCACCTGGAACCATGGCCAACCGGATCGCCGGTGACAAGATCCAGGGAACTGCCTGGCGGTGAAGACAGCCAGGAGTGGAGGTAGGGCTGCACCAGAGGGGAGACAGGGCACCACATGTGCGCGGTCGGGCAGGCAGAGAGATCCCTAGTGTGGGACCCAGCTCAAGGGGGGAAAAAATCTCAGCGGCGGGGTCTCTCTCTCCCACATCTGCCACCAAACCTCCATGGACCTGTCAAAATAAGCGGTCCTTGGCGTTCCCACGCTCACCCCAGACGGCATCAGTAATATTATAGGAGCGGGATCGCCTGCTGTCAGGGAGGGTCAATCCCCGGGGTAAGCCCAGCATCCATGAAACTATTAATTTACCTTCCCCCCTCCCCATCAGAACCCCCAGTGGTATCCCCTCCAGGCTCCCCACCTCTCCTCCCGCCCTCCCACGGACCGACCATAGCTGATCTTCGGAGATCCTGTAGAGAGATGTGGCTGTGGAGCAGCCAAGCAACAGCCCTATTCAGGCTTTGAGTAGCAGGAGAGGGCAGGGTATGAGGAACAGCTCCAGGGAAGGGTGAAGCCCATGGAAATGGGGAGGGAGGGAGGCCCGACCGAGCCACCCACCCAGAGCCACGGTACGAAGATGCGGAGATCCCGAGTAAGGGAAAGCTCCCCACAATCCGGGAAAATGCTCCGAGTCCTTTAGAATAAATACCCTGTGACACCAGGGAAGTTCTCACAGTGAGAGCATAGAGTCGATTTATTCGCAGCTCCTCTGAAGCAGTGACAGGTCAGGCCAGGCCCGGGCCCCCCCATCCCCATCAAGCCTAATTCGAACTACCACATTCCCCCTGGAAAAAATGTTACCTCACCGCTGCCTCAAGATCAGTTCAATTGTTCAGGTTGCGAAACTGCTGGAGGTGTAGTATCAATTCTAGGATCTTCACGGAGGTTAGCGGGTCTTGCTGCTTCTGTTGTCTTGGAGCTCTCGGAGGACGCTGGGCCATAGAGTCTCTTGTCTGCTCGGTGATGACACCTCTTGCTTGAAGGTCCAAGGCTACTTCAGTGGCAGAGGAATAAATCTGTGTTCCAGTTGGAAGGTGGACCACAAGCTTTGCAGGGTAGGGGGTTTTAAATCGAATTTGCTTGGCTCTGAGGACTGGGAACAAGGGACCATACTCCCTACGTTGTCGCTGGGTCAGAGGAGCGTAGTCATTATTGAAGAGGAGTCGGGATTGACACCATTTTATTTTCCCTTTTTGCCACGCTTTAGTAAGGAGGGATTCCTTTACTTGGAAGCTGAGGAATCTGATGAGGAAAGAGTGAGGCCTGGTGTCTGATCGTGTGGGCTTGGGGCCTAAGGAGCGGTGCGCCCTCTCAACATCTATTTGGAACTCGGGGTCGAGTGATAGGACCATGCGGAGCAGGTAGTCTGAGAAGGCTTGCGGGTTGGTCCCTTCCTCCCCCCCTCAGGGATTCCAAATACCCTGATGTTGTGATGCCGGCTCCTGTTCTCGGCATCTTCTTGACGCACCGAGATAGTGATCTGCTCGGTGAGGATGGATTTTACTGCCTCCTCTAAGGCATCCAGCTGTGTGGAGTTTGTGGAGATCTGGAGGTCGGCTTCAGAGCGTTGAGTTTCAAGGTGAGCAAGGTCATTTCTTAAATCTTTAAGGGAATCACGGACTTCCCCTCTAAAATCTGCAATAGCTTGCAGTATGGTGTCAGTTGTGGATTCTGTAGATTTTTTAGCCGCCTTAGCTTTGTGTTGTTTTCTGTCTGGGGCCTGGGAGTATTTAGGACAGGCCTCTCCCTCATCAGAATGCATGTCTTCTGTGTCATTGCTTTCTGCTATTGGGTGGAATCGCTTCCGCGAAGCTTTTGCCATCGTAGGTTTTTGTCAAGGAGCAATGCCAAGCTGTTTTTTTCTAAGATTTATTCGGTATTTAAAAGGATTGCTCGTTTAATTATATATTGAAGGCAGGAGCTCACCAGAGAGAGTAGTTCACGGAGGCGAACCAGAAGTCCATCTTTTCCTACTTCTGTGGCTGGGGTGGCCGAACAAGTGGAGACCTTGGCATTAGTGTGTCCCCCCACTGGACTGTATGATGGGGTGCCCTTGTTAATTGGAACCAATGCTCATATGTTTGGTCGTTTATCGCATCTGTGCTCTGAAAAACAGAGGTCCAGGACTGGGCGAGCTCTCAGAATTCCAGCCTTGATTCAGAAGGCCTCCGAGACCCAGAGAAAGGCCAGCCAGGTGGAACTCGAAGGCCCAGTGGGTATTGTCTGGAAGAAGGATTCAGAATCTTTGCTGCTAGCCCCAAGTGCCCAGTGTGTTCTACAAGGAGAGGTCCGGATTAAAAAGGATGTTAAGAATAAAATATTGATGCAGGATGCACCAGGCGATGGAAAATTGCCAGAAGAGTTGCTGGTTAAACCCAGCATTTTGCCTGTTAGAGCCAATGCTTTTGCCAGAAGAGTAATGGTTTCAAGTGCACAATGTATCTGATCGAGATATTCGAGTGAAGTGAGGTTGCATTCTGGCCACGGTGCACTGTGCGGATACTGCTATTCTGCCCAGCAACAAGACTGATCTGTTTGATTTTGGTGACTTCCCACTGCCAGCAGAATGGAAGAAAAGGATTAGTGAAAGGCCCGCTCAGAGGGAGCAGGTGTTTTACTTGAAGGAGTGGGATGTAGGATGTGTGCAAGGAGCTGAGCACCACATTCGGCTACAGGATGAGCGACCCTTCCATGAGCGATCTTGGTGCCTGGCCCCTGCTGATATAGATGATGTGAGATGACACCTGCAGGAGATGCTGGCAGCTGGGGTGATACAAGAATCCAGAAGCCCCTATGCTTCACCTATTGTAGTAGTGAGGAAGAAGGATGGAACTGTCTGGATGTGTGTGGATTACCGTACTTTAAACAGGCGAACTATACCAGATCAGTATACCATGCCACGCATCCAGGATGCCTTGGATTGCCTAAATGGTAGCAAATGGTTCTCAGTGTTAGACCTTCGCAGTGGGTACTACCAGATCCTGATGGCTCCGGAGGATCGCGAAAAGACTGCTTTCATTTGCCCACTAGGTTTGTATGAGTTTATGAGGATGCCTCAGGGGATTTCAGGCGCCCCTGCTACTTTCCAGCGCTTGATGGAGCATGCTGTGGGGGACATGAACTTACTCGAGTGTTTAGTTTACCTGGATGATGTCATAGTGTTTGGCAGCTCCTTGGAAGAACATGAAAGCAGGTTGTTCAAAGTCCTGGATAGACTGGAAGATTTTGGTCTCAAATTGTCTATAGATAAGTGTCAATTTTTTCAAACATCCGTGAAATATGTGGGGCACATAGTATTCACTGAGGGCATAGATACTGACCCCAGTAGAGCGGAAGCTTTGACTACCTGGCCTCAGCCAAAGAATTTGAAAGAGCTGCAAAGGTTCCTGGGGTTTTGTGGTTACTATAAATGGTTTATCAAAGGCTATTCTCGAGTGATCCGCCCTCTACTCAACCTTACTCAAGGGTATGCTCCAACCCACAAAAAGTACAAGAAAGCTGCGCCCTCTGAGACTGAGAAAAAATATTTCCATCCAAATGATGTGTTTGGAACCCACTGGACTGCTGATTGTGAGGTAGATTTCCATGATATTATATATCAACTTACCCATGCCCCAGTGCTGGCTTATGCTGACCCTGCTAGGCCGTACATTCTTCATACTGATGCCAGTCTACAAGGATTGGGGGCCGTGTTATATCAAGAGCACTCAAATGGTCTATGACCCATAGCATTTGCCAGCAGGAGCCTAACTCCTTCAGAAAAGAACTATCCAGTGCACAAGCTAGAGTTCCTGGCCTTGAAGTGGGCCATTGTTGATCAATTTTATGACTACTTGTACGTTACTAAGATATTGGTGAAGACTGATAACAATCCTCTAACCTATGTACAGACCTCAGCTAAGTTGGATGCCACTGGTCATAGGTGGCTTTATGCGTTGTCTACCTATGACTATGCTGTTGAATACAGAGCAGGCCTGAACCACATAGATGCTGATGCTCTGGGTCAGGTTGTCCGAACCTGCCATTAGAGCACTTTGCCAAAAATTTGACAAGGAGGAACAGGTATCTCCTGATACTGTGCATTGCATGGTGGACTCTCTGGGGCCCTCTGAGAACTGTATACCTGCAGCTTACTGTCGTTTCTCTGCATTAAACAGTAGTGTGTTGCCCCAGTTCAATAATGATAGTCTCCAGCTGGCCCAATCTCGGGACCCCATAATAAAAACTGCTCTGGAGGCTCTGCACGTGGGGAGGGATGTGTCAAAACTGCACTCCACTGACTTGAGCACTGCCCTGTTATACAAACAAGGTCCCAAGTTGAAACTGATTAATAGACTATTATACAGTGAGACAGTAGATAAAGAGGGGCGAGTAGACAAACAACAACTGGTGCTGCCCACTGCTTTTAGAGAACTGGTGTTAAGGTCCCTACACAATCACATGGGACACCTCGTCATAGACAGAGCCCTTGACTTGGTGAGGTCCCGGTTTTATTGGCCCAAAATGGGTGCTGATGTGGAACAGCATATCAGGACTTGTAGCCGATGTTTACAAAGAAAGACCTTGCCCCAGAGTGCTTCCCCCCTGGTTAACATCACTACTAGTGCCTCCATGGAATTGGTCTGCATTGATTTCCTGAGTCTAGAACCAGATCAGAGAAACATCAGCAATATATTGGTAGTTACTGATCACTTTACTCGGTATGCACAAGCTTTCCCCACTAAAGACCAGAAAGCAACCACGGTGGCTAAAGTACTTGTTGAGAATTTCTTTGTCCACTATGGGGCCCCTCAAAGAATCCATTCCGATCAGGGGAGAGATTTTGAGAGCCGCTTGATTAAAGAAATCCTATCCTTCAAACAACATGAAGTCTTGATGTATTCTGACTATTGCAGTGATCTCCAACCTTTGAACTGCCTCAGAGAACAAAGAGTTAACTTTCCATGCAATGCATGGAACGCTGAGCTGGAGCTCGGTTGAAGCCTCTGTCTGCTGTTGTTTGAACCCCAACTGTCGGATTCTTTACTCCGCCTCACTAAACAGTCGCTCCAGAGATTTCTCCTTCGCTCGGTTCAAAAAAGTCTGTTAAAGTGTCGTTTTTTCGCTCAGTTTCAACTGAATTTCTGCTTCTAACCTGTCGGTTTAAGTCTCTGTCTGTGGTACCGTGAGTACTAGATAGGTTTTCTATATTAGTTTTCTGTGTGGAACTTGTAAACATTGGATCAGTTCGGTTTGAACCGATCAAGTTTGTGTAAAAAACTTCTGTCTTTATTAGAGTGTGGTAACCAGTCCGTATCGGTTCTGAAAAAACGGATTTCATTACGTTTTTTTCCAAGACCCGTAACACGGTCAGGAACCGATAGGGGTGTCTTGCCTGGCAGATTGCCAAAAAAAGGGTAAGTTTTGGATTAGAATTGGCCATGTCTGAGAAACCCAAGGAAAAAAACCGGCCCACTGGGTTTCAACACTGTAGTGTGTGTGGGGAAGCCTTTGCTAAGGCTGACCCCCACATCACCTGTGTTTGTTGTCTGGGGTTTGACCACCTCAATTCAGACTGCCAAATTTGTAAAAGTTTTCCCAAAGCTACCCTGGATAAGAGAGTAGGTAGACTGAGGGAAAGGGAGGCCGAGAAGTCCGCTGACCCGGATGGCCAGCCCGGTTCGGTTCCGACTGAACCGGAAGGAGTGCCCTCTGACCAGGGCGAAACTTCTTCGGCAAAAGGAGAAGCGATTCTGAGGAGTTGGTTCTGGTTAAAAGGAAAAGAAGGGATAAATCATCCGGTTCGGATCCACAAGTTCTTTCTCCGACTGCTGATGAGATAGCCAAAGCAATAAGGATAGTTCAATTGCTAACTTCGGTTCCAGCCGAACCAGCACCATCGGTCAGGGGCTCATTTTGGGCGGTTCCCCCGCTTCCGGATTATACTTTAGAAGAATTTTATGAACCAGAGGAGGAGGAGGAGGGAGAGTATGAAGATAATGATGATGATGGTGATTATGAAAGTCTGGATGTGCCTATTGACCCGGACATCTCCCCAGACAGACCTTCAGGCATTTCTCCTCCTAGGCTTTCTGAGTCCCCTTCCCACTTTATGTTTTACAAGAAAGTGGCTGAAACCCTCCAGCTTCCTATGGAAGAAGCAGTAGAGGATCAGGAGGAGACTGATTTTGTTGAGATGATGGACATCCCAGAGTCCAGGAGATTGTCTATTCCCCTCCATAAATCTTTTGGGAAACAGACATTTAAAATTCTAAAAACTCGTAATTCCATACCTCCTGTGGACAGAAGAATGGACAAGAAGTATATTCTTTCAGGCTCAGACACAGAGTTCCTTTCCCAGCAATGCAGCCATGTTGGGGTAGTGCAGGCTGCTACCAGTGATAAGGCAAATATTCCCTTGGCTTCACACCCCCCAGACAAGGACTCCAGGAGGATTGATGCCATGGCAAAGAAACAGTACATGGCAGCATCTTTGGGACTCAGGCAGGCTAACTATATGGCCTACACAGCTAGATACCAGAAGTCCAGGTGGGACACTGTGATGGCTCTAGCTAAACAGGCCCCTGACCAGCTTGCCAAGGAGCTGGAGTGGGTGGCTATGGATGGGATTGAGGCATCCAAGGTGCAATTTCATGCTGCTGTGGACTCCAATGATGTTTCATCTAGAGTCATGGCTACATCTGTGGCCCTTCGGAGGATGGCTTGGCTCAGATGTACTAGCCTGTCACAGGATACCCAGGCTAAGGCCACGGATTTTCCTGTCATTGGTAATTCTCTGTTTGGGGAGCAGACAGAGAATTACATGAAGAAAATGGACGAGTACAGGACCACCTACAGGAGTGCTCAGGCCAAAGAAAGGCAAGCCACTCCTCAGAGGCAGCATTCCAGGGGCAGGGGCAGGCCTTTTCATAGGCCTTTTTACCAAGCCCAGGCCTCCTCTTCTCAATCAATCAATCAATCAATCAAAATCTTTATTTAATCAGGCGAACATCATTGAGCGTAGCTCATTTACAAGATGGACCTGAGTGGTCAAGAAGTGCAAGTATTATTACATAGACAAGAATAACATAAACAGTAGTACAATGACATAAAGTGCTAATATATAACAATTTACATATATATACAAGGCACATTAAAACCATTTAACCTGTAAGAAAAGGAGGCAATGGGTATAGCAGGCATAATATATAAATTATAGGTCCTAATTGGCTTTTATGAGCGTATATCAGGTGACTGGAAAAGAAGTAGAACTAGCATAATGGAACACGGAAAAGGGGTGGGGTAGGTAGGTGGATTAGGCTCTGGAAAGCAATTGCAGAGTTCTGGAAATAGGGTGGAGAATAATCTTTGAAGGATGTTAAAGGTAAGAGGCTATTTAGCTTCATGGTTTTTGGAGTGAGTTCCATGCAACTGCTAGTGAGTGGCTGATAGCGGCCCTGCCAAACCGGGTGCAGGCATTGGGGACCTTTAGAATGATAAGTTTGCTGATCCTTAAGTTGTATGGCCTAGAAGTAATTAGGGTAAAACAGCCTGTGATATAGGTGGGTAGTTTGCCTGATAAAGCTTTGAATATCCAAATTGCAGCATTCCTATTTCTTCTGTGTTGTAATGATGTCCAGTTAACTGCCTTATAAAGGGAGCAGTGATGCTTTTGCTTAGAGGGGGTTCTTTAGAGGGAGAGGCAGACGGGGTATGAGCAGGCCTGCTTCCACCCCTCAGCCTAAAGCCCCTGCCAAGCAGACACCCTGATGGGTCTGCCCGGGCCGATTCTCCACTACCTGTAGGGGGCAGACTGGCTTACTTTGTCCAGGACTGGAAGTCTTTAACATCAGACAAGTGGGTCCTGGAAATAGTAAGCCAGGGACTGGTTCTCAGCTTCAAAAAATTTCCCAAGATGAGAACCAGATCCTTTCCACCTGCAAATCCTTCAGAGGCCCTTGCCCTAGAGGCAGAGGTTTCTTACCTCTTGGCTGTCAGAGCCATAGAAAGGGTTCCTACCCTACACAGGGGCAAAGGATTGTACTCCAGGTACTTCCTAACCCCCAAAAAGACAGGAGAATGGCGGCCCATCTTGGATCTGAGATACCTAAACAAGCACCTTTTAAAGCCAAAATTCAAAATGGTGATTCTGGGAATAATTCTGCCCTCTCTAAGGCCAGGGGACTGGCTAGCCTCCCTGGACCTCAAGGATGCCTATTTTCACATTCCCATCCGGTGCTCCCACAGAAAATACCTCAGGTTCGAGTTGCCCTCAGGCCACTATCAATTCAGAGCAATGCCCTTTGGTCTAACATCAGCCCCAAGGGTGTTCACAAAGTGCCTGGCAGTAGTGGTTGCTTTCCTAAGGAGAAAAAAGATCTCCATCTTTCCATACCTGGACGAGTGGCTCATAGTAGGTCAGTCTCCAGACCAAGTCAAGTCACATCTTCAGATAACTCAGCAACTGCTCACTTCCTTAGGGTTCCTCCTAAACCTTCCAAAGTCAGTTCTAGAGCCATTGCAGCTCCTCACCTTTATAGGGGTGGAGCTGAATACAATAAGAGCAAAGGCCTTCCTTCCCCTGGACAGGGCAAGGACACTAATAGAACTGGCCTCTTCTTTCACCCTTCAGGTGTCTCAACCAGCAAGGCACTTCTTGCAGCTCCTGGGCCACATGGCAGCCTCTACAGCAGTGGTCCAGGGGGCAAGATTTCAGATGAGGGACATTCAGTTCCACTTGAGAACCTTCTGGTCCCAGAGAAAGGATTCCCTGACCAAACTAGTCCCGGTGACTCGAACCCTGATCCAGGCTTTGCAATAGTGGCAGGATCAGGACAATTTAAGGCAAGGAGTTCCTTTTGTCACTCAGTCTCATTCTCTAATCCTCACCACATGCCTCCTCTTGGGCTGGGAGCCCACTTGGGGATCTTACCACCCAAGGGCTGTGGTCACCTCAAGAATCTCTGCTTCACATCAATCTCTTGAACTCAGAGCAGTGTTTTGGCACTACAAGTTTTTCCAAGTCTGTTCAGAACAAAGTAGTCCAGATCAGAACAGACAATACCACCACAATGTGGTACATCAGCAAGCAAGGGGGCACTCTGTCTATGGCCTTGTGCACAGAAGCAATGAAGTTGTGGTCTCTGGCCTATTCCCTGAAAACTTCTCTCACAGCAGTTCACCTCCCAGGGAAGGGCAATGTCCTGGCAGATGCTCTCAGCAGGATATCTCAGGGCCACCACGAATGGTCCCTAGATCTCCTAATTTTGAAAGTGATTTTCTCCAGAAGGGGCACTCCTCAGATAGATCTTTTTGCAGCCCCAGACAATCACCAACTTCCTCTTTTTTGCTGCAGACCCCCAGTATTGGGCTCAGTCCCCCTGGATGCTCTGGTACTCAATTGGGAAGGGAAGTTCCTGTATGCTTCCCCCCCTTCCCTCTCCTGTTCAAGGTACTAGTCAAGATCAGGTCTCAACCCTGCAAAGTGATTCTGATCGCTACAGACTGGGCCAGACAGCCCTGGTACCTACTGTAGCTGTCCTTAGCAATCCACCTTCCCCTGTCTCTTCCCAGGAATTACAACCTGTTGACATCCTCTCAGGGGAGGGTTTGGTATCCGAATCTCAAATCTCTCAATCTCAAGGCTTGGCTCTTGAAGAGTTAGAGTTTGCTGATCTACACCTCTCTCAAGGTATCCTGGATTTTGTAAAGGCTTCTTGAAAGCCTTCCACCAGAAAGACTTACAACTCCAAATGGAAAAGGTTCACTATTTGGTACTCTGGTAAGCATATTTCTCCAGAATCTGCTGGGTTGCCTACAGTCCTGGACTATATGGTTCATCTCAATGGCTTGGGACTCAGACCAGCTACACTCAAAGTACATTTGGCAGCTGTTTCTGATTTTTTGTCAGTAGGCAAGCCCTCTTCTCTTTCAGCCCATCCTGTATTTTGCAAATTCTTCAAGGGACTGTTGCACACCAATCCTCCCTTCAGTGACCCTGCTCCTGCTTGGGACCTTAATGTTTGCATTGCTCAGCTTATGCAACCCCCCTTTTGAGCCTTTGTCCTCTGCAGAGCTTAAGTACTTGACTTGGAAAACTGTGTTTTTGGTAGCCATTACCTCTGCCAGGCGCATCAGTGAATTGCAAGCCCTGTCAGTGGAGCCTGATTTCATCTCTTTCCATAGAGATAAAGTGGTCCTAAGAACTAACAGGACGTTTTTGCCTAAGGTGGTTTCAGATTTCCACCTTAATCAGTCTATGCCTCTTCCTGTTTTCTTCACTGACCATTCCTCCTCTGGAGAGAGGAGGCTGCACAGCCTGGATGTAAAAAGGGCCCTTAGCTACTACATAGAGCGCACCAAGAGTCACAGGTTTGACTCCCTCCAGTTGTTCCTCACTTATGGAGAGGTCGGTAAGGGAAAACCTGCCACTAAAAGATCTATTGCCAGGTGGATTGTCTCTTGTATACAATTCTGCTACAAAAAATTAGGGAGAATCCCACCCTCAGGCCTGAGGACTCACTCTACTAGAGGTACAGCTGCTTCCCTGGCTGCTGCCAGGGATATTCCTATCTTAGAGATTTGTCAGGCAGCCACCTGGAAAACAGTCCATACTTTCACCAAGCATTACTCTCTTGATATCCAGGCTAGGAGTGATGCTTGGTTTGGCACAGCAGTACTTTAGAGCCTATTCCCAAAGTAGGTTCTGTCCCTCTTCCATTGAGGTACTGCTTGGTAGTCTGCAATAGTCAGAATACATCAAGACTTCATGTTGTTTGAAGAAAAAATTACCTTAGTAATGTTGTTTCTTCTAATGGAGTCTTGATGTATTCTGATCTCCCCCCTGCCTCCCCTCTCAAAACCTGTTTTTTGGGATGTGGGTGGGCAGGAGCAGTGTTGGCACCTAGAGGTGCCCCTTTTTTCTCACCCTCCTTTATTTTGGGTGTGTGTTGTGTTTTGTTTTTTGGGTTTCCTGACTTGAGTCTTTTGCTTTGAAACTGAAAAAAACCCTTTTTATCAAATTTAGTTGCCAGTTGGCTAGTGTGAGTTTACAGTTTCCACACAGAACTCCCAGTGAGTATAGCTCATAAAGATCTGATGGTTGGGGTTCAAACAACAGCAGACAGAGGCTTCAACCGAGCTCGAGCTCAGCGTTCCATGCCTTGCATGGAAAGTTAACTCTCTGTTCTCTGGGGCAGTTCAAAGGTT